>CM061055.1:38535816-41035816 GCA_030762865.1 Paraleonurus japonicus | reverse complement strand
GCATGAAATGACAACAAGAAGCTGTAATGCAAAGAGAATTCAATTTTCAACAAGCAAAAAAGTAGTTTCCTCTGTTTCTTTTTTTTTTTATATGAAAGAGAGCAGTGAAAAGTGAAGTGAAACTTCTAATTACTCAAATAGGAGGAGACAAAAAGGTCAAATCTTTGATCCATATCTTTCAATTATTTTATTACATTATTTTACTAATAGTCTGATTGCTGTGACACTTACTGATAATTCCAGCAGAATAAAAATGATGAAAACTGAGGTCTGTGAGATTCCTGGATTTGGCTTTAATGTGAAGCTTTTGTCTGATTCAGTTCCCATTGATAGTAATGGATTTGATGATGAGAGTTTTTTCTCTCTTTCTCTCTCTCCCCCTCTCTTTCTCTCTCATACATCCACACACAGGGACAAAAACACACATCAATTCCAAGACTCTTGTATTTGTTCTCTTGCAGAGATTTTCTTCCCCTTTTTAGGGTGGATTGTGGAAGGCAACACAAATATGAAAGATTTTGGAGTCCCTTTCTCCACCTGCTAACCCGATCTTATGCTTTTTGTCCCTTTGCCAGAAATTCATGCAACACCTGCTTTCAGGGTTTTTTTCATTATAAAAATGTGATCATGTAATAAATTATGCATAATCTGTCCAAAAATGGTATCAGACGAGATAACTCCAAATAAGGACTAGTGCTGGTGATTTCGTCAACATATTTGTGTCCCAACATAATCCTATTGATAATCATATCTTCATGTATTATATAGAGACAGAGCTGCAGTGGCCTGGGAGATAAAGAGTAGTGAATGCAGAAAAGTTCATTAGAAGCACAATGATGCACACATATCAGGCTCAAACTCTGAAAAAGTAATAAACATCATCATTTAAGAAAGAAACCTCAGAAGGCTACTAGTGCCATAAACAACTGATCTATCTACAGCTAATTTTCGATTATGCGAATAAACATACTGCTCTCTTCATGATTTTAGACTTGATGACTTTTTTGTAAGGTGTCAAAACATGGACTTTCTTAATTTCACTTACAATGTCAAACTAAGACTTTATCCCATGATGTAGGGTCGATCGAAACTACCCAGACATACTCATAACAGTTTAGAAGAGAGTGTAGTTCCATAACTAGAGTACCAAAATGAGGGTTGGGGGTCTAAGTTATAAGTGCAACTGTAACAGGTTACCATCTTTGTTTTTGGGCTTCTATCGAGCCAAGATCATATACATTACTTAAATGTACTTAGCTGCCACAAAAATCTCTGAAAGCAATTGCCTAGTTTACATCGAACCTGATATGAATTTCCATTTTCAGGCTATTTCAAGCAACAACTCATCTTGATAACATGCATGAATGCAATTTCTCTGGAATTTGCACATACACAATCTTGTTGGTTTGCAGTAATACTTCCAGATCAGAGAAGCATAGGAAATGTAAAAGGACCATGAAACCTATTTTTTAGGATCAGATTCGGATCCATAAGAGACAACATATAGATTTCAATTAGAATTTCTACTGTATTTTGAATTCAAGAAATATGTATAAGCTGAGGCAACAAACTTTTGTTGTGGTGCCTTCAAACAAAGGCGTCGAAACAGAGGAATCAATAATATGCATCTCAACTGAACACGTAAATCATGGAATGATCTTAAACCGCCTGGTAAAATATGAGCAGGTTTACACCAACCATCTTGCATCATGTAAAGCACAATGGAACTGAAATTCTCTCTGATCTTTAATTAATTATTCTAATTCATACAGTTAATCCTCCATTCCTTTTCATTGAGTAGGCTAAGATCGATATCTTGTCTCGCTTTCTAATAGTATTTCAATCACTACCTCCTATTACTCTTCACTTCTCTTTTTTGAGGTCCAAAATACGTGATGCTCTAGTAGAGGCAGAAACCACCTTCCTAAAATTCCAATATTTTTTCCCCAGTTTTTTATGTTTTCAATTGACGAGCAAAATATCACAATTCAAAGACTCTCATAAACCCTCAAATAATGAAAATTTCTTAATAGCTGATTCCTAAATAAATGAATTAATTTCACACATTTCTCCATAATGTAGATAAGACAAGACGAATTTCTTTCACATACCACACGCATGATGCACTGTGGAAGCTAATTCTAACCAAGAAAAAATTCAGAATTAACAAAACTATAACAGAGAAAAAGGAAAAAAAAAATCAAAACAGATAAAAGCGTTTATATTACGCAATATATACAAAGTACACAAAGGTACTGCTAAGTGCTAAGCTACTAACACTGATCATACTTAACAAGAAAAGGTTAATTGAAATCAGGTATAAATTATACATTCCAAATAGAATAACAAGTAATTGCATAAGTCAAGGGTAGGAGTAGAAGCAGCAAAAGCAGCGACAACAGCGTCTGAAGCAGCTGCAGTAGGAATACCGAATTGGACGCCCAAGATTTCTAGGATTTGAGGAAGATGGTGAAGAATTCCGAGCAGCCGGAGAAATTTCCATCGGAGTCTTCTGTTGAGGAGAGAGAATCGGAGTGAGAGAGAGAGAGCGAGGTTGAGCCGGAGAGGGAGAATCTTTCCAAGAATCGGAGTACGCAACTAAAGTTGCCGGAAAGAAGCGCGTTTTAAGATAGAGGGTGCGCACAACAGATTCACATCAAACGCGCTTCTGGTTTTAAGAAAGAGTTGGCACATGCCTTATATCTTTTTGTACCAAAGCAATACAAGAATCGGGACAAACTTTATTCAATATATTATTTAATAATCGAATATAAAATATTCATATATAAATGAACTCTCTTGGACGCATTTTATTTAGAAAAAAACTCTCTTGAACAAATTTGTAATGTTGCAAATCACCCTAAAATAGATGTAGAAAAAGAATTTGTAGGGACAATATATTTTTAATTGGATCATAAAAGAGAACAACTTATTCTGTATATGAATTGATTTGCACGGATATCAAGTTTATACAAATTTAAATAAAAGTGTTTGTGTTTTTAATCTCTCTCTTTAATTGAGTCGTTTATCTCTCTTTTCTAGTATGAAAATTTTTATTGTATAAAGTGATATAATTTTTGACGAATTATAGTGAGATCAAAATTAATTAATTCTATTTTCTACTAAGTGAGATTTTATTTGAACGAAAAAAAAAAAAAAAAAATCTTAAGTTATAAGACTACAACATAATCTAAACGATGGAGTTCATTAATTTAGTTAGAATTTTTGGTTAATTTCGATGAGCTCATGTAAATGATCTTAAACGATCTTAAACGAGAGAGTACCTGTTCTTTTATAAGAAAAGTCATTAATTAACTGAATGCTCTTATCCATCTCAAGAAAAATTATGATTGGGTTTGGTGTAGCATAGCCCATTTTTAGGCCCAAAACCAATTGCCTAGCCCAATAAGATATTGAAAGCGAAATTAAGTAACCAATTATAACACGACTCCAACCAAAATTTAGTGTAGACTGTAGAGCAATGTTTTTAAAATGGAGAAAAGCTAAAAATGGATTTGATTCACTCAAATATTAAGCACAATGAAGCGTAGAGCAACACAATGAACTGGACAATGAATCGGTCTTTGGTTCAACCGGTTGAACCGTTGTAAAAAAATCGGATAACTCTAATATTTATTTATTTATATATTTATGTATAATATATATCAATATATTATAAATATTATAGATATTCATAAAGACATTACATAAAATTCAATATTATAACAAAATATTGCATAAGATTAACGTAGTATGCAAAAATTAAAACTTTAAACTACATGTCCATAAATATAAAATCTAAAATTTAAATTTTTACAATTAAAAATAACTCAAGCAATTTTTTCAACCAAAATCAATCCAAGAAATGCTAAAAATTAAATTTTTAAAAAAAAAATCCAAAAAGCCGGGTCAACCGGTTCACCGGTTGAACCGGATTTTTTAGCGGTTCTTACTGGTTTTTCTAAGAACCGGTATGCAGAAAGAACCGGACCGGCACTGTGACCGGTTCCCGGTTAAACCGGTAGAACCGGTCGGTCCGATCCGGTTTTCAAAACACTGCTGTAGAGTGGAGAAAATACTTTTCATAAGAAATTTTGGAAATTGATACCCAAACGGTCATCATGGAATTATAATTGTAGTCGTGATTGCCTAATGACTTTAGAAATCTATATATAACCATATTACTAAATCGAACAATAATATTTAGATATATAATGATATAGTACATATAATACATGTATAGTTGACATGATATATTGGAGTTATGAATTAATAAAAAAAATACTTTTGTTGGACACCCTCCCTAAAGTTAGACGGACTGCCTAATTCAAATTGAGTCATCTGTTTAATCAACTCTGGTTTGGCCATATACAAACTGGAACGAATAAAAATAACATAACAAACATATGATTCGTTCGATATTTTAGATTTGGTCTAACGTATTTTGATATTTAGCAGGAATGAGTGAAAAATATAGAACGAACGAATCCTTCGTTCCTCAATTTACATCCATTCCACGTCATTGTAGCTGGAATGGCGTAGTGGAGGTGGAGGTGGAGGTGAGAGTTCACTTCGGCGGGGTAGGGTGGGGGGAGGTGAGACCCAATTCCAACGTTTGAGTGTATATTGATTTCAAAAGTGGGCGGTGGGTTGAAACTATTTTTTATATACAAAGAGGATAAAAAATATTTCTAATTAAAGTAGTTAATTTTCTCTATTCTCACAAATTTATTACTCCTATATTATAAAATATAAAAATGTGTGATATTTGAAAAATAAAAAATATGATGGAAAATTAAAGAGAGTTTTTTTTTTTTAAAATTATAGATTAGGATTTTGGTGTATTTCGAAATTCAATTTGTTTAATTGTTGCCTTTTAGGTTTTGTATATTAAGAAACATAAAGTTTTGACAACTTTACCATCAATGTCTTTCCCTCTCCTCTAAAGAAAGAGAAATAGAGAGAAAATTATATTTTTTAATAAAAGTAAACTTTTTAGGAATACATATATACAGGGATACATTAGGGAGGAAAGTAGGAAAATTAAAAGAAAATGATAATTAATTTGAAACAAAATTTAATCTAAATAACAACAATTAATATGAAATAAATGAATTATATAATCTTTTACAGTAGTTACATGATATTAAGGCGGTGTTTGCAAAAGTGATTGCACCGAAATTAATAATCACTTTGTTTTACCGAAAAATTAAGTTGAGAGGGTGTTTTCAAATGCAACTAAATAATGCAGAATCATTTTTTTTAAAGCTGATAGATATAATTTTTTTTTTTTTTTTTTTTTATCGCACATTGTCGACGTTGAGAAAAAGTAAACTGAACTATCTCATTGTGATGATCACAACTGCTACGAATTAATTAGCTATATGGAAATTGATATACACACCAAAATTACTCCATAAGACAACAGCTGTGTTTTTTCTTGAATAAGATATTTTGCATCACTTGAATTTTTACTTTTTTCTAAATAGATAATTTTATTTAGCAGTAAATATTTATGAAACTTCTATTCAGCGCAATATGCAGCGGCAACTGCATCCTGACAGTGTTTAAATTCGGAGTGCGCATGTGTCGGAAAACAGCAAAGCATTCAAAGAGCCAACTGGAAGTCTTACGTACCATAAAGAAAGAAACGACGCTGATACTGCTTTGATCGATTATTAACATGATACATTCAATTCAATTTATCTTGTTATATTACGTGATGAGTGGCTGTCTCCATGCTTCATAAATCTTTTGACTCATATAATAATTGATTAAAGAATAATTTATTAAAAAAAAATTAATGTTCACCAACATTATCATATATTTGAGTTGTTTATTACTCTCATTGTTAGAAATTAGTTTTTATAATGATTTGGACACACATTTTAAGAAAAATGTGATAAATCGAGTGTTGAGTGTAAAAATAATAATATTTTGTATGAAAATGTGAATATTGTGAGAGTGATATTTAATTATGAAGAAATTTTTCTTTTTGGGTGGGAAACTGATGTGGGACAAACCAAAGAAAAAAATTTATAACTTTATTTGAGATTTAATGAGTATTATTGTTAGGGTAATATCAATTTTCAACGTATTACCCCTCGGGGTTGGCATAGTGACGTGGACTTGAGGTTAGAATTGTGATCCTCTATAGGTTTCTGGCGTCAATTAAGACTCCGGTAGTGGATGGTGAAATTAGTACCCCGCGTTAGATATATGTGGTGCTTGTTTCGATTGTTTATGGTTATATAGGGATTAACACCAATTTGGTCCCATAACTTTCCTACTTTATTGATTTCGTCCCATAACATTTTAATTTTCTGAAATAGTCCCATAACAATTCGAATTTATCCAATTTCGTCCCATAACATTTTACTTTTCTAAAGTAGTCCCATAACAATTCGAATCTATCCAATTTCGTCCCATAACATTTTACTTTTCTGAAATAGTCCCATAACAATTCGAATTTATCTAATTTCGTCCCATATGTCAAAAATAGCAAAAAATGGCATTGTTTCGGCCACGTGCATCGCACATGTGACAATAATTTGTCATTATTTGTGACGGAATTTGGTCCGTCGATATTTCACAGTTTCTTTGTAGTGTACGTTGGCAAAAATCGATGACATGTGCGACGCACGTGACCGAAACGATGCCATTTTTTGTCATTTTTCAACGTATGGGACGAAATTGGATATATTCGAATTGTTATGGGACTATTTCAGAAAAGTAAAATGTTATGTGACGAAATTGGATATATTCGAATTGTTATGGGACTATTTCAGAAAAGTAAAATGTTATGGGACGAAATTGGATAAATTCGAATTGTTATGAGACTATTTCAGAAAAGTAAAATGTTATGGGACGAAATCAATAAAGTAGGAAAGTTATGAGACCAAATTGATGTTAATCCCTGGTTATATATATCACTAATGTTGTGCTCTAATTTTGAAAAGAATGAAAAAAAAAAGTTATTTGCTTGTGATATAGGAGAATGATTGAAAATGATAAACTTAAAAAAGGAAAAAAAAAAATTAAATGATGATAATAATTACCTAAATTATGATGTAAAATAGTGTTTTGGATCATCATTTATTCTTATCAATCATTATAATTAAATATAATTATTGTCAAGGACAACTTCGGTTTATATATGATGAAAATTACATTACCACATGATTAAGCAGTGAAGCAGCTCACTCATGCAAGGAATTCAAATTAATCTTAACCAACCTACTAACTAGGTAATTAATAAAGCTAACGACATTTTTTTATGCACCTATATGAGGAACCAGCTTTATACTCAATTTTAATTTTCTTAAAGGAGATCAGGCAATAAGGGAGTGGTAGCTGGAATAGCCAGCAAAAACATGTGACAGCAGTAAATGTGCATTCATATAGCACCTTCCTTAATTATCAGTTTTTCAAAACAATTATTTCTAACTTGAGTCACATTTAAAATATAGATCTAGTTTACCTTTCAGTCATCCTAACTAATACCCTTAAATTATATAGGTCATAATATACTACTCCCTCCTATTCAAAATATATGTCATCCTAAGCTCATGCACACATTTTAAGAAAATTATTAACTTCCTTCTATACCCTTAATTAATAGCTTTGAAATTTTTCACATGACTATAAAAATTATTATTATCAATGTAATTTTTTTTTTTTTAAAAAAACTAAGGGTAAATTGGGAAAAACGATAATTAATTCACATTGAAAAGTGCAAAACGACATTTAAATTACAAATAATACAAAAAGTCAAAACGACATATGTTATGAATAGGAGAGAGTATATAAATCATATATTAATATACTATATGTAAGTCATATATTTCATTTATTACGACTAATATCCTTTAGTAATATAAGTAATACCCTTCAGTTATTATGACTGATACCCTATAGTAATATATGACATACTCGTCAGTTATCACAACTGATACCCTTAGTAATATAGGTAATACATTTCAGTTATTTCTAGAATAAGTTGGGCATATGTGTAACTGAAATAAAATTAATATCGTTATTTGGAGACGAAGTAGTATAGCTCAAGTGGTTAAAGCTCCACTACCCATGACCCGAATGTCATGGGTTTGAGTCACCCTTTGCCCGATCAACAAACAAAATATATATAATATATATATATATATATATATATATATATATATATATATATCTTTATTCGGAAAACTTTACCCGATTTTAAATGCTTTCTATGATTGCAGAAAATTATCACTTTAAGCACTTTGCAGTTTAATGTCTCAATTATATGAAAAGATTAAAGATGCACATATATTAGTTGCAAGCCCTTAATTATAGTATCAAAGCTTTTTATAGCCCAACCCTATTTGACTACAGGGCAGGGCGGAGCTGAGGTTTTGTTTTTTTAATTATAATTTTAGTATATATTTGAATAATTATGTTATACTCCTTACATCCCACACTTATTTAAACAGTTTGATTAGACAAAAAAAATTAAGAAAATATACTTTTTGTGTATTAACCAATTTAAATGGGGGCACTCTTGTGTGAGACCGTCTCATACATGAGACGGGCATGAAACGGAGTCACTTTTTAATAAATTATTATCACTTTTTCATAATTTGTTATCACTTTTTCATAAATTATTATCACTTTTTAATTTGTTATCACTTTTACACTAATTTGTATCACTTTTACACTAATTTGTATCACTTTTTAAAAAAGTGATAACAATTTATTAAAAAGTGATTCGGTCTCATGCATGAGACGGTCTCATACAAGTTTTTGCCATATAAATGAAGGGTATTATAGATAATTTAAATATTTTTGTTTTATATACTGTAGATGCAGAGATCACGTTATACTTCAGTGGTTACACCTATGTCCATTAAAGGGGGTGAATCATATGTTATACTAGAGGAAAATTTAGGGGAAATGTTCATCTCAATATATATTAATTGTTGATATGTTTTGTCCGGGTTAACTACAAAAGTGATCCTACAAAAAAATATATCATTACAAAGAAGTAATTAATCTATAAGAAGAATGTTATTGTTAAAGTGGTTATTTTATTGACAATTGAATTTATCTTATATATTCCATTCACATAAATTTTTACCTACTTTTTTTCCATCCATATATCATTCATTCAGATGGCAAAACAAAATAATAAAATATAAAAAGTGATGCAGGGTTATATCATTGGCACAAATGACGAACCTAGCTACTGCCTTTAATTTTAAATAATGGGTGTGTATGTATATATGTATATATATTCACTAATACATAAGTATGTATTAAGAGTATTAATTAATTGCTAAAGGTCTGTAGGCATTAGATGAACAAGTGCATTTTTAAATTGTGTCGATCGTTTCACTGAACATTTACAGTGATGTAACTATTATAATAAGTAAAAACAGTCATAATATACAGTAAAAAAAAAAAAAAAAACACTTGGGTGCACAAGAGCTTTAATATATCTTATGAATTAGAATATGAAATTGATCAATATATAAATTCCTTGGGGAGGAATCCGAGGGATTAATAATCTCATGCATTCAATGTTCCCAACTGCTCCCTCTACTCCATCGCTACTGCCACAGTCTTTATAAAGGAGACACTGCATTCTTTGAGGTGTCATTCAATTCAGAATTTTAGGTGTAAAAGCTTTAAAACTAAGAGAGAGAGAGAGAGAGAATGGCGAGGTGGGGCCTCATGTTTGTAGTTGCTCTTCTTGCAGCACATCAGATCGCTGCTAGGGTTTTGCCCGGTGACGATGGTCTTAGTGACCAGAAGAACTTCGGCTCTTTTGGCGGCGTTGGGAGTTACTCCGGAGTAGGCGGCGACGGGATGCCATTTGGAGGCGTTGGTGCCGGAATTGGCGGAGGAGGCGGCTTAGGTGGAACCAATGCCTTCGGCGGCGTTGGAGGTGTTGTCGGGACATTACCAAGCGGCGGTGGTGGCCTTGGAGGTGGTGGCGGCCTTGGAGGCGGTGGCGGTCTTGGGGGCGGTGGCGGCCTTGGTGGTGCTGGAGGCCTTGGAGGCGACGGCGGCCTTGGAGGTGCTGGAGGCCTAGGAGGATTGGGAAATCTTGGTGGTTTCGGAGGTGCTGGCGGTGGACTTGGCGGTGGAGTTGGTGGCGGAGTGGGTGGTGGAGTGGGTGGCGGAGCTGGTGGCGGTGTTGGTGGGGCTTCATATCCTTGAATTGTGCATGCATGCACTGCGAGTTTCTTCATCCGTTCAATATATACCTAGAATATATGTTATGAGGTGTTTAAAATAATGTATTAGCGGTTAATTTGGTGCCCTTTATTTGTGAGAGGATTAGAGTCTGGTTAAGTGTGGCTTTTACGCTTTAACTTATTGTTTTGCTTCTAAATGTGGCTTTTGAGAGGATTAGAGTATTATTCAATGAATGCACAAAAAAGTGGAGTATTATTTATTTTCCAGCTTAATTATATATGCATCTTCCCACATATTTGAAATGCTCGTGACCTTTAGTTTTTTCACTCTTCCAATATGAACGGATTTGGATTTAATTTCTTTTATTATATATATCAAATATGTATGTATATTTAATTTATGCTTTTAATTATAAAGTTTTGTCATGTTACCCCTTTAGTTCACCCCCTAATTATATGATGATGATATTATAATATGAAAAAGTTCGCCCTTTCGCATAGACCCCCTTAATTCGTCCTTGTTTCAGGCTACACGTGTACATAACAAGCCACAACTTGTTTGCAACTATTTATACAAGATTCATAGAACACATGTAAAGTGAAAAATCTCAATTTGTGCTTCATGCATATAATTGTAAAATTGAAAACTACACAATATTTAATATTGGGGACACTCATTTCATTTTTTATTCTTCAACCCACATCCCTTTGTTTTTTTAGCTTGGCACCTAATTAAATCCTAAAATTACTTAAATTTCTTGCATATTTAGGGCTAGAATTTACAAAATTCCTTGTATTTCATACTCTCTTTTCCACAAATGAGAAATTCTGTACTCAAAATGCATTCCTTTTTTTATTTTTTTATTCTCTCTTTTCCATTATTTTGAAGGAAAAATAATCATTAATTGAATAAAAGCTCTGAAATAAAATCGAATAAATCATTCGTATTCAAGGCTCGAAAAACTATGATTTGGTTTGATGAACGTCGGCTGATTTTAGGTGCAATTCAAAATTCTGTGAGAGAATTTTTGTAATTAAATACTTCCCCTGTCCCATTTTAGATTGCTCAAAATTAAAAAAATAAATATTTTATTTTTATTTTCTCATATAAAAAATGGTAAAAAAATAATTCTACTATTAGGATGATGATATAAATTGATTAATTGTTAACCTTTCTACGAATTTGGATTTAGATGAGTCGGAACCAAGCCAATGTATGATCGAGTCTTTAGAAACGGTTTCAGAATTCAAAAGACAACGGATATATATGAAACTGAAATCGAAGGTTTACATCAACACATTACAACTTACAAGATACACACTTCAGTTCTCGTGAATCGAGCTGAGTTCTTCCTGACCTCACAGGAGTAACCTAGTTCCAATCTGAAATCAAATTAAAATGAATTCGAGAGGAAAACATGACATCACAACTGCCAAATAATAACTAACAAAGCCCGTTCTAGTCTTTTTAAGCGGTTCTCTTGTAGTTGACCGTTTTTGACTAGAATAACCTCATAGCGTCAAGACAATATAAAAAAACTCATCCTCATGTGTTTTACTATAAAGATAAATCTATATTTTTGAAAGGAAAAACCTTTCTCCATACAATAACATCTTTGTTTTCATATATAATAATACGTACATTTTTCAATATTTTGCATATGCTATTATAAGGATAAATATTTTTGCAAGAATAATTATGTTTTTACTTATATATCCTTACAGTAACATATGTTGGTCTTATAATAACACAATATGGGAGCACATTTTATATTTTATTTTTGCACGATTTATTTAGAAAGATCCACTTGAATCGGCCCTACCTGTTAGCATCGACAAATTTTTCTATTTGAACTATATTTCACGAATAAATAAAATATTTATACAAGTGTTTGTTGTATTATAAATATATTGGATATATTAATTATTAATTAATATTATCATGAGATGTTATCCTGCTTCTATTCACCTATAGAATTGAGAGCATGATTCATATTTATCCTGCTTCTTGGATTGGCTTAATTAATATATATATATATATATATATATATATATATATATCTTATTCACGATATTTTTTTATTTAACTGATTAGTAATTATAGTTCTTAATTTCTGTTTTAAAGTCTTTGTCGCTAATCACAAAACTTTTGAGGATTAGGCTCAACTTTTTCTCACATAGATTAATTGAAAGAGTTGAAGGTTAGAATTCAGTGATCTTAATTAATTATTTTTGTACAGAGGAAGTGAAAAAGTATTTTTAGTATCGTCATTTGCACGGGCTGTTGAATTCAAATATTTAAGAAGTGCACATTGCACATGACCTATATATCTAATATAAGATGACTAAGAATAAAGAAGAGCATGAAATAGAAGTTGAAACTGAGGTACTGATAGAAAGCTGAGGTACTGTTACTTGTAACAATGATCAGGATATATATATTGAGCCCAATCATGAACATAGTATATGTGTACGTTATACTAGTTTATGCATAGTAGCTGATGCTGAATTAAAAAGACTATACTTCATATCAAAGCCATGCAACTGCAGAGACATGCAGCTTGTGAAAACATGGACATATTATTCATGAGAAATATATATTTATTGATGGCCTGGACGGATAATTAAGTAGTTATGATCCTCTGGCCTAGCTATTTAAAATTGACTGGGTATTTGGGTTGGCCGTTGGGGTAAAAGAGGCCGAAATGCCTTTCGTCCTCTTTCCCGGGCTTTTGATCTTCATCAAACATGGCAAAAATGTAGGTTTCTATAGGCTGCCCTGGCCTTAAGGGGGTTCCCTTCTTCACAGCCTGAATCAGATTATTGATGTACATTCGGGCGTTATTGATATTGGCCACATCATCATTCGCTAGTGTTCTGGGTCCCGACCGGGTGGGAAGACCGGTCTCCCCGCCCTTGACTTCCGGCGACTTTTCCATAGCGTCAGTCCCAGCTGCTTCCAACGTCAACGACATCGCCTTCACTCTCTTGTCCACCGCCGCATTCACCGCATCCAGAATTGCATAGAAAAGATTCTGATACCTCACTCCATCTGCCATCACTCCTTCATAAGTAGGGTCTAAAAGCGCGTATCGAATGTCGATTTGCTGCGGATTACCCCTGTAAGCCAAGTACGGATATATGGTCACAAATATTGGGGCGTCCGTTTTCATCAGGAACCGGATTATGGGATCCACATACGAAGTCACTTCCGATTTGAACCGCCCATTTTGTGGAGGATAATTTGTAGATGGATCGATAAGCTCTGATTCGATTTGGGTGGTCACTTTAATTCCGCCACGGCCGGCGTCGGAGAGGGCGTTCTGAACATTTTGCATGGCGGGGAGGACGCGCTGACTGTACCGTGAGGTGCCTTGATTGATGGGGCTGACTTCGTTTCCGACGACGATGTATCGGAACTTGACGTTGGGATACTTGCTTATATTATCTCGGACCCAAGCTTGTGCGTTTTGTCGGCTAGCAGCCACATATTCAAGTTGGTCGTTGAGGATGCCCACGGTGAGCTCGATGTTGGACCCACTTACTGCTTGGATGGTTTTGGCGTCCGTATCGTAGATTTTCATTCGTTGGATGCCGTACTGCTGGTACAAAGCCACCACTCTCGACGCTTCAGGGAGTCCCTTCCCATTCCGTCCGTAGTTAACTCCGATCTGCCCAACTGCATAAACATTACACAAAATTATATAATTGGATAGATGGAATTAATTTTTTTAATTTGCAAGATATATGAAATTATAAAGCGAACCTGTAAAATCCAGAGATAGAGATATGAGAAGCCCCAGGAAGAGCATGATAGACATGAGCTGATTTACTGAATTAGCCATGGGAGAAGGAAACTAAGGTGGCTATACTTGTTGCTAAGCTACTAGTTTTTATAGAGTTTGGATAGTACAGTGATGGGGGCTAATTTTTTTTTTTTTTTGACGGGAAGATGGGGGCAAAAATTGGAATTCAGCTGATTGGCTGATTAACGTATCTTGTTTCATTATTCTCTATACATGTGGAAACAAACACACACAATTAAACGAATTGGAAATTTGGAATACGATAGACAGACTCCTCCCGTCCTCCCCCACAAATCTAGAGTGAATGAAATGAAATTGGGGAATGTTAGTGCCTTTTTTAATTTATTTATTATTTTTTTTAATATAAAACAACTTTTGTACATATATTACTATGAAATAATTCTTAGACAAAAATTGTTAAAAAGTCAACTGTGAAGATAGTCGTGGGACAGAGAGAGTACTTGACTAATAAATTATACATTAATTGATGTTCTCATTAAAAAGTCCGAATAATAAAATTTATGAATTTTCAATCGAGCAAAGTTGAAATATAATTATCAGAGACTTTTTTTTTTTTTTTTTTTTTTTTACGGTTAGTTATGTCTATTGTTTTTTTTTTTAATAGGGAAATAAAATCAATTAATTAGATGCCTGCAAAATCGGCATCATAAGCGTCACGAATCTCATCTGGGACAACAGACGAGAAAAAACAATCTTGACACGACAAAGCAAAACGGGCAAGCCCATGGGTTACAGAGTTTCCCGTCCTATGAATCCAATTAAAACTAACAGACTCAAAAGCATTACAAAGGAATAAAATAAGCAATAACTCCTCCAAGACAAGAAAGGTCCTCCATCTGCTTCTGCAAGGCTAATAAAAGTATACAACCACTTGAGAATCCAATTCCACTACCACACGTTGTACCCTGCTTAGTTATGACTATTGTTAGCACATAATACTTGATTATATTTGCACATAATTTGGTACATAATCTGCTGAGACTGCTCTTCTAATAATAGAGACTTCGCCTCATAATTTGCTCTACTAATTACTGCGGGTCAAGGTTCGGTTGTTTCCTCTTTATCAAAGTGATTGAATTTTAAGTGAAGCAAAAAATAAAAAGTAAAAAACTATTACTTAATTATATAATCTATAAAAATATAATACACCATTGAATTACAATATATAATTTTTCCGCCTTTTTTTATCTGGCCGTAAATCTAAACTTAATTATTATCTCGACCTTTCATTTTTTTCTTCAATATATAATGACAAGTTTGACTCAAATATTTTTTATCCTTAAATATATTCTTAATTTTAGTCATTTATTTTATATTTGCTATACAAGGTAGTTTTGATTCTTATTACTATATTTATTTGCAATCTAATTATACGACAATTTATTTCTTAATTAATTACATGTTTGCCTATTTAATGCCCAACAACAATATCAAAAAAATTATTCTTCAATTTCCTGTGAGATTAATCTTAAAATTTCTCCTTCAACTTTTGTGTATAGATTTTTTTGTACATTATCTTTTTATGTAAATCATACATATTTCTTTTGATTTATCTTCATAATATTTTTCTCTATTTTCTCAAGTTTTTGTAATAGGTGAGTTTAACAACATATATTCTTTGATTGTAGTCAATTTTTTTGATCTTATTATTATTTTCATTATTGTTATATGTACAGATTATTTGTAGCTAATCATATCATTATTACAGTTCAATTCAAGATGATGTTCAATAATCTATTTAAATACTTAAAGATACCGTTAGCCGACACTATGAAAAAATAGTCATTTACCGACGGACTTACCGACGGATTTCCATCGGTAAAATTGGTCATCCGTCGGTATTTTTCTCGTTACAAAATACCGACGAAAAATTAATTCGTCGGTAAATACCGATGGATATTCGTCGGTAATTACCGACAAATATTTGCCGGAAAATACTGTTTATAAAAAATTCAAAATTTTCTAGGTAAATCTGAAATTTAAAATTTCGACGGTATTTTATCGATATTTTATCGGTATTTGTGACGAAATTTGGTCCGTCGGTATTTCATAGTTTTTTTGTAGTGCGAAATTTGTTGTGAACTTGCTTCAATAAATAATGTTTGTAACAATCAATATTTTGATCCTCTGCAGAATGAAAGTCATAATATTTAGGGTAAAAAAAATATGTATTAAAATTGATAAATTTTTTACTAATTGATAAATTTGTCTCAAGACGATTAATTAATGAAATTAGCGGAAACTGAGCTACGTACTGTATTACATTCATATTTACATATCGACTACGAAAGATCTTATTCGTTAATACTCTCTTCGTTCCATAACTGTTTGCACTGCTGACTGAGCATGGAGGTTAAAAAAATGCATTTTAGGGAGTTGATCATGTGTAAGTGAATGATATAATTGATAAATCATGTGCATGTAAAATAAGGAGTTAGATAATTGAGTTGAAAAAGTAATGACAATAATGTAAATAAATGTGTATTGTGCAAGAGTAAAAAATGAAGAGTATTTCCATTTATAGGTGTGTTAATAATTATGGAACAAATAAATAAAATAAGTGTACAAACATTTATGGGACGGAAGAAGAATATCTTTACTAAACATAGTAAATTACACTCATTTCCAACTAAATCATTTTGAATTAATCTTATAAAAAAAAATCATTGTGAGTTAAAATTTGTAGGTTTGAAAGTGAGAGACTTTGCTGACGAATGTCTCTACAGTACTAATCTTGACTCACTCGGAGAAAAAAGAAAGAAAGTGTTATTTAATCATACCACTGCCTATATCTTATTAAACAGTAGATTCCATTTAAGATTAGTGAGTAGATTTTCTTTCAGAGGGCTGACAAAATGACCAATCGAATCTTCAAACTAATTAATATTATACTATTAGTTTTACTAATTAGATCCTTGTGTAAACTTTTTGTGTTCTTCGATAATCATTAGTTGTACTAATTAGATCCTTGTGTACTAATCAAACAGACAAAGACATTGAGTGTGACATTTATGATTAATTTAGCATTCCGATAGATTTTAGTCTTAGGTAGGCGGTAGGCTGCTTATACTATTATCTCAATCTCAATAATTAATTATAGGTACTTCTACTAATGTATGAAAAGGGAAATTCTCCCTGTGTTCCCAAGATTTCTTTTATAGAAAAGATGACATATTTATTAAAAAAATTCAAATTAACATAGGAGAAAAAATAAAATATAAAATTATTTTGGGTGGTTGAATGAGAAAAGTATAGAAGAGAGAATAAAATAAAATAAAATAAAAATAACATTTTTAAAATTTAAATAATATTGTGAGAGTTTAGTTTATAAAATATTCCATTTTAAATCTCATGTATCCATAAAAAAAAAAATAAAGTCTCATATTATCATTTTGCATTACTCAAATATTGTAATAATTACAATAGGCACCGAGAAGACCATCCACAATAATTGAAAATTCATCCCAATATTGAGAGCTTGAAAAAGATCGAGTAGCCCTATCATAAGCTAACATTTCTACGAACATGATGAATACTAAAATTAGAGGATAGACTTTACATTTACGCTCATTGAGTCACCAGCGTAAATATTGGATTTGTAAAGCCTATTGGACCAACTTTAACGTTAGAACAAATACTTATACCCTCTAAATTATATTACAACCGTATTTTTTAACGTATTTCACTCATAAGTCATAAGATCAAAACAAAAAATGACTTTTTTCTTTAAACCATTTTCATCAATGAATCAGACTTTAAGGACTAACTTACCTATGCCCCAGGGGTCACGATATAAAGTTTGTTGTATTCCCATTTTCCATTTTAACAGGCAGCAATATCAATTGGCTTGAAAAGAACAGATATAATTAATTAAATTAAAAAAAGAAGAATAAACTTGGAGAAACATTGCCTTGGAAAATCTCGTCCTACCCCTCACGACAAGTCATCAAGTAGTGCATCAACTTTTCCAAACTAGCTAGGACCAGAAAATTCAAACCTCGATATTTAAAAAAGAGCTAGCATACGCATCAGAGAAGCAGCAGTAGCAAAACAAATTCTGTAAAGAAAGACCAATAGAATGGATATCACATTTTGTTTATTTTCCTTTGCTCTTACCCTTTCTTTATTAAATATTGTCACACTCACCTCTTCCTCTTCCTCTTCCTCCACAATTTTCAATATTACAACGGATCAACAAGCGCTACTCGCCTTCAGAAATTCCATCACTTCAGAAATTCTCATCAAGAATTGGTCCACCAATACCCCCACCTGTTCTTGGCTCGGTGTTTCCTGCGGCCTCAAACACCGTAGGGTCACTGCCCTTAATATTTCGGGCCATGCCCTCAAAGGGACCATTTCCCCACATCTCGGAAATTTAACATTTCTGCGATCTTTAGACATCAGCTCCAACAATTTCACCGGCTCCGTACCCTCTGAGCTCTCTAATTTGCGCCGTTTAGAGGCCTTGAATATCGGATACAATCAGCTATCCGGTACGCTATCAGATGATATATGCACTAATACTCCAAATCTCAGACGTATGTATCTCTCCGAAAATCTGTTTTCCGGGAAGATTCCGGTGAATATATACAAGTGCAGAGACATGGAGGACCTGCGCTTTGGGTTCAACTTTTTCAGTGGCAGCATACCAACTGAAATTGGGAGGTTGAGCAAGCTCCAAATTTTAGCTCTACAGTCAAACCAATTCAGTGGCAGCATACCAACTGAAATTGGGAGGTTGAGCATGCTCCAAATTTTAGATCTACAGTCAAACCAACTCACAGGTATGCTTAATTTTAATCCAATGCTTTATTGAAAAAAATCTCACATTGGATAAAAATGTGCAGATTATCGGAATAAGGACTGTATGTTTTTTGGCTGGCAATTTTAGGCCCGTAACTTTTAATTTTAGCAAAATAAGGATAAAATAGCCCGAATTACACTTAATCGGGCTGAAATTGAATACGTGGACGCCAACTAGACTCCAACTCATTAAGAAGTTGTCACGTCACATCCGGGGGTGACAAAATAAGGACAGTATATTTTTGTGCTGACAATTTTAGGCCCGTAACTTTTAATTTTAGTCAAATAAGGACAAAATAGCCCGAATCTTTATCTCATCTATTTCTGAATCTCCATCTATCTTACGTGGCATTCTATATTTTCTCTATTTTGAAATCCTGAATTCTAATGAATCCTAATCCTTAAAACGGTTTTTTTCTATAACATTTGAATTTTAAATTTTAAATTTAAATCTTATCCATTTTCTAATATGGTTATTAACTTTTCCTTAAATCAATTTTATACTCATTTTATATTTTAAGTCTTCAAATTTTTTCATGCATTCACATAAAAATTTACGCTGAGTGGTGTTTTTATCTAATATATATCTTGTCGACTTATACAGGTATAATTTTACAGTTACCTATGTGTTTTTACTATGATTCAATTTAAAAAATTATATGACGAAATCAAATAGTTTAGGGGCCTTATGCAGCAAGAATGGTAAGTTTAAGGGCTTTTTAAAACAAAAATAGTTTAGGGGTCTTTCGAAATAAAATTTTATAGTTTAGGAGTCTTTTGATCCATTATGCCTATAATATTTTATGATTCGGTATCCGACCCAATTAATTCGGAGGATCAATTCCATTGTCTGCTAACAGTATAACATATTTTTTATGTGTCATTTAAAAAATTATACTATATATTTATTTTTAAAAAATTATCAACTATTTAAATAAATGTATAATAATAAATTCCAATTTTCATATAAAATTGAATTATCTTATAAAATTCAAATTTAAAGAAAATTAAAAACATTTTAAATTCTAAATAATACCTTAACAAATATGAAATATATTATAATTTTTTTAAATGTATTATATTTTGAATTGAAATATTTTCTTTTCAAAAAATTAGATAGTGATTACTTATCCAACAAATTAATATTAAAAATTTATAAACCAAGTAATAACTTACATATCAATCAAAGGTTCCCTGATTATTAATATATGTTAAAACATAGAGTAGTATTTGTGTGCATATTGTGCACAATAAAAATTGTGTTCACAAAGTTTGGTTACAATGTAGTATTATTTCATGTACTGTATAGTATTAGTTTGGTTACAGTGTAGTATTATTTCAGGTACTTTATAGTATTAGTTTGGTTACAGTGTAGTATTATTTCAGACATTGTATATTATTAGTTTTGTCCTTATTTTGCTAAAATTAAAAGTTACGGACCTAAAATTGTCAGCCCGAAAACATACGGTCCTTATTTTGCCACCCCCGGATGTGACGTAGCAACTTCTTAATGAGTTGGAGTCTAGTTGACGTCCACGTATTCAATTTCAGCCCGATTAAGTGTAATTCGGGCTATTTTGTCCTTATTGTGCTAAAATTAAAAGTTACGGGCCTAAAATTGCCAGCCCGAAAACATACGATCCTTATTTTGCCACCCCCAAGTTAAATGAACCCATCAACGAGAGTAAGAAACTACTCTTCATTTTTTTTTATCGGGTAAAGGGTTACTCGAACCCATGACCTTCGCGTCATAGGTAGTGGAGCTCTAACCACTTGAGCTATACCACTTTGTCGAAACTACTCTTTATTTTATATTCTAATAATTGTGTTCATTTTTCATTTTCACTTGATGTGGGATAAAATTTATAGTGAGTGAGAGTTAGAAACTACTCCTCATTTTATATCCCAATAATTGTGTTCATTTTTCCTTCCCACTCGATGTAGGATAAAGTTTGTAGCGAGTGAGAGTGAGAAACTACTCCTCATTTTATACCCCAATAACTATGTTAATTTTTCCTTCTCACTCAATGTGGGATAAAACTAGTGTGCTCATTAATCAAAATTCATGCCAAAAATTTTAATTTGCATACTAAATTGCATTACTTTACAAATCCTCACAAAAATAAATAATAATAATAATAATAATAATAATAATAATAATAATAATAGAAAAAAATCTTGCAAAACTCATTTATAATATCTAATTTATGACTGATTCTATATTGTGTTAATTTCAGTATGATTATGATAAGTTATAATTTTTTTTTATGAGTACATATTTTTTTAATGTAATATAGCAAAATAAAATATTAATAAAATATGCAGAGATTAATTTTAACGATTGAACTGCCGGTCTAACCGGTCCGACCGGTTGAACCGTGAACCGGTGTCCAATCCGATTGCTGCTTAGAAGTAACTCCTTCACAGGTACATTAAATTTACGACAACTCATGTGCATGCAAACATACCATACATTTTTAAATGATGGGTAAACCCAATAAAATATTTACATGATATAGAACCTATGTCTCACTCAAGATGAAATTCTTTCAATTCTCTTTACCTTTCCATCTGAAGGATGTGCACCAAGCATCCTATCAAAATTTTAAAAGTATCTTAATAATTTATATAAATGTCCTTACTCAAGCGCATATAAGTTTTTGTGTTAAAGCCTCTGTCAAATAGTTTTACTCCCTCTATCTCAAATTTTTTTTTTATCAGAAAAAAAATATTTATTCAAAATTGGGTACAAAAAATACCCTCAACAAATTTACAAAGAATCAGCAACTTCTAAGCAATATTCTAAGAGTAGCAAGCCAATCAGAGAAAGAAAATTACAATGAAACACCCCATTGCTAGTGAACCAACTCCAAAGTCTGGGCTTAATTTCATTCACCATTCTGCTCGGATCTAAAACAGCTCCACTGAACATAATATTGTTTCTCCATCTCCATATGACCCAAATAACACACAACCAAATAGCTGTTGCAAATTTCCTGCCTTTCCCGACACAAAGAGTGCCTTTGTGACTTAACAAATGACACACGGGATTCCAGTGCATAACCAAAGAGCAATTAAACCAAGAATAAATACGCATCCAGATCTCATGGGAGAAGCAGCATTCAAAAAATAAATATGTAGCAAACTCCATGGCATTGTTACAAAACGGGCAAGACAAAATATCGCCATCATGCAAAATCTTTCTTTTTTTCAAATTGTCTCTTGTGGGTAATCTGTCCCACAGGAGCCTCCAAACAGTAGGGATAACTTTTGTAGGAACCAAATTAATCCAAATCAAATGAAAACAAGACTCCAAATCCTTGTTAATTGAGAAGTAACAGCGTACCTTTTACCAAAAATGAAGGTATACGCAGCCTTAGTTAAGAACCTCCCATCAACAACCCCTTTCCAAACCCAACGGTCATCCATTCCCCGATTCATTTTATGAGTCTCCAACATATTAATGAGATTAGTTACCACTGATTCCTCCCGATGGAAAAGATTTCTTCTCCAATGAAGAGTCCACTTCCACTGATTCTCAACCCAAATACCATTAGAAGACATCGTACATTCCTTATATAGGATTGATTTTCTTTTGTAGATTTCTTATATTGAGTATTTTTTACTAATATAACTTTGTGCATTAATTATGTTGGAAAATATAACACCTATTAAATAATGTTATAATAGATATTTTATATTTTTTTTATAAAAAAAAATTAATTTTTATATAAAACTCAATCAACCTTATAGTTGGTACGAATTGAATAGCAATTTATCTCTTTAAAGTGGTTTGTACTTGTTATTATTGTGTAACAGGTAGCATACCAAGGGAATTTGGAAACCTCACTTCCTTGACTTCGTTGGATCTTGGTTATAATACGTTAACTGGTACGTTACATTTTTACGTCTTTTTCTGGTGTCTTGGTGTTCAGTTCAAATCTTCTGTGTCACTAAGTATATTTCAATCTTTACTCTACTTTTTTGAATTTTTAACTTGTGGACCTAAGATTGTGTAGTTCATTAAATATTTTTAATATGATTAGTGCTATTCATCCACATTATGAAAGTGTAACACTAAAAGTGACATATATGATTTCATTTGCTTGGTCATAATTCCATACGGAAGTTAATATAACTTCCAACATTAAAGTTAGGGGAAAAGATTTTTTCTAGTTTTACCACTTTTTAGTTTTTGTCTTATTGACTTTTAAATTTTGATTTTCGTTTTGTAATTTACACTATTTCGATTTATTTATTTGTCTAATTTCATCGTAGTAACATTCCAATTTTAACTAATTTTCTTCATGCAATCTTCACTGGTCTGCTTAATTCATAATCTCCACATATATTTACTATATACATATTAGTTTTAATTAATTGTATTTAATTAAACCACAGGTGAATTACCAGAAGAGCTTGGTAATCTGGGAAACCTCGGATATTTCGCAGCTGCCTATAATAACTTATTTGGGCCCCTTCCTTCTTCCATATTCAACATATCCACATTGACCGATCTATATCTTCAACAGAATCTGTTGAACGGCACCATTCCTTCAAACATGGGTCTTTCCATTTTCAGTCTCCAAAATCTTATCTTGCATTATAACAGATTCACCGGCCAAATTCCGGCCGCCATCACCAATGCTTCAGAGCTCATTATCTTGGAACTCAACAGAAACTCCTTAACTGGGCCCATACCCAATTTTGGGAATCTCAGAAACCTACAAGCCCTTCGCCTTTGGGAAAATAACTTGACAGCTGCAGATTCTCCCACTCAGGAATGGGGATTCATCGACTCATTAACTAACTGTCCATATTTGGAGACCCTGGAAATCACAGAAAATCCATTGAATGGTGTACTCCCTGCTTCAATTGGGAATCTATCTTCTTCTCTCTACAGAATATGGGCATCCAACGGCAACATTAACGGCGGTATTCCTGCAGAGATTGGAAACTTGAGCAGTTTGCAATCCATACGTTTAGCTTCGAATCGCCTCACTGGATTCATCCCACCAACACTAAATAGTACACTCCAAGAAATATTACTTAATGACAACCGACTGCAAGGTTACATCCCTAAAGAGCTTTGCCAGCTGAGTAATTTGGGGGCGTTGGATCTGAGTTTGAATATGCTCACAGGCCCCATACATGAATGTTTTGGTGACCTTAATAACTTAAGAGATGTTTATTTAAACTCAAACAAGCTCAACTCAGCAATACCTTCCAAATTTTGGGATCTATCGGGCCTTGTGAACCTTGATTTGTCCTCAAACAATTTGAGTGGTCAAATTTCGCCCAGGATTGGAACCTGGGAAGTCAATCAGCTGGACTTGTCGTCTAATCAATTTACGGGTATTATTCCAAGCTCCATTGGCAATTGCATGTCCTTGGAATACCTGTCATTGTCCAACAATAAGTTCGAAGGTTCTATCCCTGATACTTTGGGGAATGTCAAAGGTTTAACAACCTTCAATTTATCACATAATCATCTTTCTGGACTCATTCCCACGACTTTACAAGGTCTCCGCGTTCTTGAGTATTTTGATGTGTCATACAACAAATTGGAAGGGCTAATTCCGGATGGAATTGCTAACTCCACTGCTCAATCTTTCGTTCATAACTCTGCTCTATGCGGTGCATCAAAATTTGAAGTGCCGCGCTGTCGCCATGGTAGATCAAGGTCCAAGACTATTGCTCTCATATTTCTGAAATATGTTTTGCCTCCTTTCTTCGCAGCTACCATCGCGGTGGTTGTCGTAATCATGTACAAAAGGAATCGCAAGCAGGCAAAAAAACCGTCGCCTGTATCTGATATTTCACTTGAGAAAATTGCAAGAATTTCATATGTAGAGCTTGTGCGAGGAACGAATTCTTTCAGTGAAACGAATCTACTTGGAAGTGGAAGCTTTGGTTCAGTATTTAAGGGGACGCTTTCTGATGGATTAAATATTGCAGTTAAAGTGTTTAATTTAGAGTTGGAAGGAGCCACCAAGAGCTTTGACACCGAGTGTGGTATACTGAGCTCTATTCGACACAGGAACTTGGTCTCAGTAATCAGTTGTTGTACGAACGCAGACTTCAGAGCCCTGATTCTTGAATACATGCCAAATGGAAGCCTGGATAAATGGTTGCACTCTGATAGCTATGCTCTAGATTTGGTGCAAAGATTGAATATAGCTATGGATGTTGCATTAGCCTTGGAATATCTTCATCACGGTCATACGTTTCCTGTCGTTCATTGTGATATAAAACCCAGCAATGTTTTGCTTGACGAAGATATGACTGCTCATGTTGCTGATTTCGGTATTTCCAAGCTTTTTGACGAAGGGGAGGTCATGACTCACACGACAACCTTGGCTACTATTGGTTATGCAGCACCAGGTGATGTACATGCAATACTCTTTATATATACATTGAATTCTTGAAATTGAATTTTTATAATTTTTTTATTTGTGATAATGATGATCAAATTAGAGTATGGATCGGAAGGGAAAATTTCCGTTAACGGGGATGTATACAGCTACGGGATATTGTTGTTGGAGATGTTTACGAGAAAGAAGCCGACGGATGATATTTTCAGCGAGGGAATGAGCTTGAAGGATTGGGTTGACGGAGCTTTACAAGAAAATGCAGGAAGTGAAATCGTGGCCCCTGGTTTGTTATCAAGTGAAGATCAATTTTTTTCTGCTAAGGAGGAATGTGTTTTGTCTGTTTTTGACATGGCTATGAAATGTTTAGCATTTTCTCCCGATGAAAGAATTAACATGGTACAAGTTGTAGTTGTTCTCCGTAAGATCCAAGCTAAAGTCACTGCAGCACCAACGGTCAACAATAGGCCTAGAAGAAGATGAATTAATAAGGACATTATGTAGTAATAATGCATAAAATGCAGTTTTCCATTTATTTGTTACTCATGAAATATTACATCTTGTACTCATATTCCCATTTCTAAATATGAGATATATGTTGGTTTTCAAGATGGTAATAGATGAAATATTTGTCACATTATTTGTAATTTGAGTCGAGTTTGACTCCATAAAGAAAGAAAAAAAATCTGTCACTTGGCTCATATTTATACCGTGTATATATAAAATAATTTCTACTGGTTTTTTGAAGGTGAATTCTTTGCTACCATCCTTATGTTTGAATTGGGGTTTTAAAATCGATATTGGGATTTAGAAATTTAGAGACGGTTCAAATTTTGAATTTGACAACATCCAAGGATTATACATGCACAAACTCTAATGTGAATGTGAAACTTTTGAGGGGGAGATTCGAAACAGAATTGTTAACTCCACTGCTCAATCGTTTGTGCAAAACTCTGCTCAATTTGAATATTTTTCAAATATATATATATTTTGCCCCCCTTCATTGCAACTACCATTGTGGTGGTTATCGTACTTATGCTCATAACAACTTCTTTCAGCGAAACCAACCTACTTGGAATGGGAAGCTTTGGCAAAGGCAACACTTTGTGATGAGTTAGGAATATCTTTATCTGGTTACGATTATATGAAATTTTTACTCTATCAATAATTATACTAACACCAATAAAAAAAATATATATATACTAACAGAATTTTAAAAATATATAATTATTATAACAAGCATAATACTTCTTACAAGATTATAACGTGTATAATTCCGAAATTTTATTTGTTGAAGAAAACAGTCGTTGTACTCATGTAAGTATATATTAAAGTTCGGTACTAAAATTAAAAAAAAAATATTTGATCTAATATAATAAAAATGAAATGTAAATTATTAAAATATTAATTCATGTAATATTTAATTGCTTATGAAATGATATAATTTTATTAACGACTTTTTCGACCTTATACAAAGAGTTTATGATTTATCTTTGCATCAAGTATTGAATGATTTTGGCCAAAAAAAAAATTACGTATTGAATGATTTAGATTTAATTTATTTGAATTATTTAGCCGTAATTTTTTTTATATAAGGAATCCTCAAAATCATACTCCAGCGAAATGTTATAAATAAAAGGAAAAAAAAATTGCTTTGGTTGCGAGTGGAAAAACAATGGATTAAAGGAAAAAAATTGAAATTGATCACAAATAAATATAAGAAGTAAATTTCTAGTACACAAACTAATATCAATTCCAAGTAATTGTTGGTTCTTCTCTCGTTTTCACGGTGTCAACGAGCCACTAACCGGCTCAGGCACCTGCTACTGGATTCTTCAAACAGGGATGAAGGGGAGGCAAAAAACGGACCACCACAATAGGATTGCTCTCAACCTTGGTCTCACTCTCCTCTCAACTCTCTGCTGCACATCACTGAATAAGGAAGAAGAGATGGAATATATATGTGAGACATCCAACTATTAGGTTGGAAATCATGGGGGCTTCAGCAACACCCAATGAGCCAAAACCCAAATGGGCTTCAGCACAACAATAATATTATTTGGTAAAAATAATTAATGGAATATCCATTTAAAATGCATTTAAATTGTGGTGATCATTCATACATATAAATTTTTATCAATTATAAAAATTTTAAATTCTGTCAAAAAAAAATTATAAAAAATTTAAAAGCACAGATTAAAATTACTAACAAATCAATTAAGTTAATGTATACGGAGTATCAAATTAGTTTAATAACCTCAATTAAACTGAACAGACTATTACTCCCCCGTCCCATAAAAGCTTTCACACTTTCTTTTTTCGTCCGTCCCAATATAAGTTTCACACCCTTAAAATGGAAAACCTTTTATAAACTCCACCCTCACAATTTTCACTAATTTACACAAATGTCATTACTTTTACTCTCACATACACATATCCCAATAAAGTTTTTTTACTTTATGCATAAAAGTTTACAAATTTATCCCTCAAAACTTCAATCATTACTCTTTTTTCTTAAAGTGTGTGCCCACCTACACATGAAGTCTTTTTCGGGACGGAGGGAGTATTTTGTATCCGATACATACTCCCCCTCCCTCCCTCCATCCAAATACACCTAATAAATAACTAAATATTACAGATTCAAGAAAGTTAATATGGTGTTCCTTTTAAGGACCCATATTCAGAGTACACGTGCCAACGACAAAAGTCTAATAATCTCATATGCCCAACAAATTAAGGGTTAATAAAATAGTAAAAGGTTTTCACTGGTTTATAAAATAAATTAACTCTTTTCTTATTGAGTTAATGATGTTATCAATTTTTTCTATTTTTATATCTCATTTTTTTTAATACTAAAATTTTGAGACTATACTATAAAAAACGTAGCATAAAATATATGAAATTGTTAATATTGTTAATTTGTGCATAAAGAAAGTTTGTTTTATTTAATAAACCACAGGCGATTTCGTGCAATTTTCAATCTACCAAAAAATTTCACACAATATTTTCAAAGAGGAAATTTTGTGCAATATACCCAACAAAATAATTAACAAATTAAAGGAACATAAATATTGGTTAATCAAAACAAGAAAATGTTTTTAAGGGTTGTAAAGCTTCCAAATTTCAAATTGCCATGAAATGACACCACAAACTTGTCATTATTTCATGATTCAAGGGGATATGAACAAATTTAAACTGTCAGAAGAATGTTGCCTTGTTTCAATCTAAAACAGTTAAATTACATATATTACATAAAAGTATATTTATATATCCACTTAACCTACGTAATCATAACCCCTTAAAAAGAGTTTAAATCAATGCAAATAAAAAAAAAGTATATAGAGAGAAAGACTTCTGATGTGTTTGTTTTCATTTTTATGACGCTTTATTCCTTCTCTTGAATTGAAAAGTGTTTTGGTTCTTCACAAAGAATCATTATTATTATTCCAAAACAAAAGTAATTTCTATATATCTTTTTTCAGATTCCAAAATAATAAATAAGAATTTGTGACAGTAATGGAGATCGGAGATTGAAAGTTTTGATATTACATAAACTTATTGATCGACTCGTTTCAACCCAATTAACATTGAGCTGGTCTCTCATTAACAAGATTCATATTATAAAATTTATATTTGACTCAACTTTTATATACATTGAACATGACCTTATTAAAACTGATCTCTAAAAAGTTTCATAGTATAAAACTATTTCTCCTTAAATTTTGCTATTAACGAGTAACTCTACCATGAATCTTACCTATTTTAAAGTTCATGATAATAGTAATTGAACATGTCAATGATAGTAGTTGTGCATGAGACTAATGTATAATAATAATAGTATTTGTAAATGATAATAATGGTGTTTGTATAATAACAATATGGGAGCACATTTTATATTTTATTTTAGCACGATTTATTTAGAAAGATCCACTTGAATCAGCCTAACAGGCCTGTTAGCTGCTGCAAATTTTTCTATTGGAACTATATTTCTCGAATGCATAAAATATTTATACAAGTGTTTATTATGTTATATATATATTGGATATATTAATTATTAATTAATATCATAAGATGTTATCCTGCTTTCATTCACCCATAGAATTGAGACGTCCATTGATTCATATTTATCCGCCCAATTGTTTTTGTTTTCTTGAACATATATTAATTAATGTATTAATATGGAGTATCATTAGTCTTTTTTTTTGGACGGAGAGTATCATTAGTCTAGTCATCAAGTAAATTAGTAGATTGAAGTTGAATGTGACATAAATGTCAGGGGAGAGAGTTGAAGAGAGAGGGGTATAAGACACAAGTGGACCATATATTATATACGACTCCGAAGACGGAAGACTTTTCAGTGGTTGAACATTTATTAATGTTCGCAATATGAGGTAGAGAAAAGGACTGAATACAGTTCAACTTGTGAGACTTTTCAATCGAGCTTATATTCAGCTTAAGGATATACAACCAAAAATTTTGTGTAGAGAGCTCAATTAACTTGTTTAATGTATATAACTTGTTTTAAATATGCATTTGCTAAAGTTTTTCTGGGGCGAGTTTTTCTCCATACAATAACATCTTTGTTTTTATACATAATAATACATTTTTTAATATCCTACATATGTTATTATAAGGATAAATATTTATTTTTGCAAGGATAATTATGTATTTACTTATTCCACTAAATTATTTATGCACAATAAATTATTTATGCCCATAATTATTTAAATTATTTATGACATAATAATCTATGCACACTAAAAGCATAATAATTAGTTTATTTAAATTAAAAACATCCTAAATATATTTTAAAGAAGTTAATCGTTGTCATTTTTTTTAATATTTTTTTTATTTATTTACATGAATTATTTTATAAAAGATTTTGGTTGTTTCATTCAAAAATATTAATTGTTTAGAGTAACTATTTTATTTAATATTATAAAAATATTAGTTATTTCATCCAAAAGTATTAGTTGTGAAGAAGGACTAATATACACAATTCTAACATGAAAAGAAAGTTTAATACCCATTTGAATTAGAGTTTGGTTTTTGGATCCACACTTATGCTGTTACACACAATTCAATTCATCTTTTTACTTTATACATAAAAATTTATAAAATCACTCCTCAAATTTTTATTTATGACTTCTTTTTTTAAAAAAATGTATATCTCATTTTATAAAAATTATTATGAAATAAAGGGAGTATTTATTTTATGTGAAATATATTTTATGCATATAAATTATTCAATATTAAGCATACAATGATTCAGTAATTTATATGTATTCATAGCTAATAACAATTATATATACACACATATAACAAGAAAAGCCGTATATATTCTCAATTTCAGAAGACTCGATGGGACCTTTTGTGCTCCCATCCTCATTCGCCAAGCTTCAGCCATAATTTTTTGTTCTCAACCCTGCAGGCCTCCATACTCAATTGTCATTCCAAACGGTCAAATCACTCACAAAGCATGTGATCATGACATCACATTGAGTTGCATTTTTTCTCTTCTGAGCACACAGTTTTGGCGTTCATTTTTTCTCTTCTGAGCACACAGTTTTGGCGTTCAAAATTAACAGACGATTTTACATCTATATTGTTTCCAAAATCTTGTTTTCATTCTCTCTCTCTCTCTCTATATATATATATATATATATATATATATATATATATTATATATATATCGGAAATTAAATATATCAGTAATTATTATTTGTCGTATTTAATAATAAATTATAAGATGAATATCTAATATTCCAATGCAATCAACAAACTACTAGTCATGAAAATTAAATAACATATTAAAAAAATCGCGAATACATATAATAATTATTATTTGTCGTATTTAATAATAAATTATAAGATGAATATCTAATTATTTAATCAAGATCCTATGCAATCAACAATTATACTAACACTCATGAAAAATATTTTTACGTACAATATTAACATATTAAACAAAAAAATTAAAAGAACGAAAGTGAATACATATAATATTTTTATCCTCATTTAAGACAGTGATAATGGTCTTGGGTGTTGGTAAACGAAAACCACCTCCGCCAAATGCATGCATAAAATATTTATATAAGTGTTTGTTGTATTATATATATATTGGATATATTTATTATCTAATTGTTCTTGAACACTTTGTACTGTCCATAGCTAAGACGACTCAGAATAGGGATATCAAGTAAATTAGTAGATTGAAGTTGAATCGACTCGTGGAATCGGGGACACAAGTGGAACCCACCCACCCCTTACTGTCCACTCGTCCAACTTCCAAAGAAAGATTCAGAAGGCACAATAAAAATTAAAAAGAACGAAAGTGAGATAGAAATGAGACTGAATACTGTCTCAAAGGGAAGTCAAAAGTGACCGAACCTCATTTAAGACAGTGATAATGGTCTTGGGTGTTGGTAAACGAAAACCACCTCCGCCAAATGCATGCATAAAATATTTATATAAGTGTTTGTTGTATTATATATAGATGGGGGTCGTTTGGTTTCGCTTGGAATAGGGGTGTATTGATCCCCTACTACACCTTTATCACTTGTTTGGTTTGTTGTGCCAAATGAGATTTGAATACTTATATTTCTCCAAGGAAGTGTTTAAAATATTTCGAACCTCGTTAAATGTTTTAAATTTATTTAGTGTTATAAAGAAATTATATTTATATAAGTGTTTGTTGTATTATATATATATTGGATATATTTATTATTAATTAATATCATGAGATGTTATCCTGCTTCTATTCACCTATAGAATTGAGACCATTGATTCATATTTATCGGCCCAATTGTTTTTGTTTTCTTGAAACATATATTAATTAATATGGAGTATCATTGGTCTAGTCATCAAGTAAATTAGTAGATTGAAGTTGAATGTGACATAAATGTTAGGGAGAGAGTTGAAGAGAGAAGGGTATAAGACACAAGTGGATCATACGACTCCGAAGACGTAAGACTTTTCAGTGGATGAACATTTATTAATTTTCGCAATATGAGTACAGTTCAAGTTGTGAGACTTTTCAATCGAGCTTATATTCAGGTAAGGATATATAACCAAAATTATTGTGTAATTAACTTGTTTAATGTGTTTTATATATATAACTTAGCTTGTTTTAAATATGCATAGTTTGGATTGGCTTAATTAATTAAGCTTGATATATGTTTTTCTTCTTATTGATGATATTATAAAGACTTCATGTCTATACTTCATATCAAAGCAATGCATGCAACATGGACATGCAGCTTGTGAAAACATGGACATAATATTATTCATGAGACATATATATTTATTGATGGCCTGGCCGGATAATTAAGTAGTTATGATCCTCTGGCCTAGCTATTTAAAATTGACTGGGTATTTGGGTTGGCCATTGGGGTAAAAGAGGCCGAAATGCCTTTCGTCGTCGTTCCCAGGCTTTTGATCTTCATCAAACATGGCAAAAATGTAGGTTTCTATAGGCTGGCCTGGCCTTAAGGGAGTTCCCTTCTTCACAGCCTGAATCAGATTATTGATGTACATTTGGGCGTTATTGATATTGGCCACATCATCATTCGCTAGTTTTCTGGGTCCCGACGGGGTGGGAAGACCGGTCTCCCCGCCCATGGCTGACGGCGCTTTTCTTCCAGCGTCAGTCCCAGCTGCTTCCAACGACAACGACATAGCCGCCGCTCTCTTGTCCAGCGCCGCATTCACCGCATCCAGAATTGCATAGAAAAGATTCTGATACCTCACTCCACCTGCCACCACTCCTTCAAAAGTAGGGTCTAAAAGCGCGTATCGAATGTTGATTTGCTGCGGATTACCCCTGTAAGCCAAGTACGGATATATGGTCACAAATATTGGGGCGTCTGTGTCCATCAGGAACCGGATTATGGGATCCACATACGAAATCACTTCCGATTTGAACCGCCCGTTTTGTGGAGGATAATTTGAAGATGGATCGACAAGCTCTGATTCGATTTGGGTGGTCACTTTAATTCCGCCACGGCCGGCGTCGGAGAGGGCGTTCCGAACATTTTGCATGGCGGGGAGGACGCGCTGACTGTACCGTGAGGTGCCTTGATTGATGGGGCTGACTTCGTTTCCGACGACGATGTATCGGAACTTGACGTTGGGATACTTGCTTATATTATCTCGGACCCAAGCTTGTGCGTTTTGTCGGCTAGCAGCCACATATTCAAGTTGGTCGTTGAGGATGCCCACGGTGAGCTCGATGTTGGACCCACTTACTGCTTGAATGGTTTTGGCATCCGTATCGTAGATTTTCATCCGTTGGATGCCGTACTGCCGGTACAAAGCCACCACCCTCGACGCTTCAGGAAGTCCGTTCCCATTCCGTCCGTAGTTAACTCCGATCTGCCCAACTGCATACATTTTATATATTTTGTTACAACACAAAATTCACGAAACTCTATATATAATTTGATAGATGGAATTATTTTTTTAATTTGCAAGATATATGAAATTATAAAGCGAACCTGTGAAATCCAGAGATAGAGATATGAGAAGCCCCAGGAAGAGCATGATAGACACGAGCTGATTTACTGAATTAGCCATGGGAAAGAAACTAAGGTGGCTATATATTTGTTGCTAAGCTACTGAGTTTTTATAGAGTTTGGATAGTACAGTGATGGGGGCTAAAATTGGAATTCAGCTGATTGGCTGATTACGTGTCTTGTTTGATTATTCTCTATACATGTGGAAAAAAACATACACAATTAAACGAATTGGAATACGATAGACTCCTGGCCCTTGACTTAAAAAAATAAATAAATAAAGACTCCTCCACTGACCCAGTCCTCCCCCACAATTGTAGAGTGAATGAAATCAAATTGGGGAATGTCAGTGCCTTTTTTTTTTTTTTTTAAACAGGGGAATGTGATAGTTTCACTGTTTCAGTATCACTACTCTACACATATATTTAATTTAGGGGATCAAAATTTTTAAAACTAATCGCCGACGTATATTATTATTTTTCTATATAAATAAATACTTTGCTAAATTTATTAAGTTAACATCTAGCTTGGTGGAGCAACTCATTATTTATTTTAAGTAGCTCATGAGTTCGATTCTATATGTGTGTGTGTGTGCGTATGTGCATGTTCTTTTATTTATACTGGTTGGTTAATGATAATTTATGATTTGTTTACGATTTAGTATTAATACTTTTGTAACTAATATTATAAGATTAATTAATTATATTTAAATTATTTTTTGAACATGTTTGTTATACTAATTTCACTATAAAATTATTAATTTTACATACCGTACATTATTTAATTTTATAAATAAAAAATATGTTCGAGTTCATATAAAAAAAGAATTTCAAGAATCTAACTCTTAATGTTCAACTGATCAAGTTATAAATTTTTTAGATCGATCCTTTATTTCCTCATAATGAAGAATCTAGGAGTTTCTTTTATGCACATGCAATAAACGTACAGAAAAATAGGGATTTGTTGTTCTTGGAGTTATTTATTTGTTCACGTTTTGAGGGAACTGATCAAATTAGGGCTTCGGCGTAGAGCATTTTAGAATATATTGAGATCGAGCTAGCTTTCAATTTATTTGGGAATTGGTTTTAATCAATTTTTGTTACAAACTACTTCATATATGTGGAAATATTTAAAGTTTTTATTTAGTTTTAATTGGTGTTAAAAGTCCAGTCATCATGCTATATGGAATTAAAATTTTCGAGCCAACTCCTTAATTTCACAGAAAATCCCTTTGTTATATACGTGATCGGTAGTAAAACGACGTCGGTTAAAAGACAATCCGGCCATTTGGAACGTACTTTTTACGTCTGCAAATGAATGTGATATGAATGGAAAAAAAAGATTAAAAAACAATGCTACGTGCAACGACCGGAAGAAGACCATTAATTACTTATTCAGAATTAGTTGGTGGAATTGCACTTGCCTAATAAGTGACATTAATTATTGGGGAATTTTTTTTTTAGGACCGTAACTTAGGGGTAGCAAAATAAGGACTGTATATTTTCGGACTGTCAATTTTAGGCCCGTAACTTTTAATTTTAGCAAAATAAGGACAAAATACCCGAATTACAATTAATCGGGCTGAAATTGAATACGTGGACGTCAGCTAGACTCCAACTCATTAAGAAGTTGTCACGTCACATCCAGGGGTGACAAAATAAGGACTGTATGTTTTCGGGCTGACAATTTTAGGCCCCTAACTTTTAATTTTAGCAAAATAAGGACAAAATAATATATTATATTTATTATTATATTACTATAATTATATAATATATTATATATATAGAAAACACACGCACCCACACTCCTGCATATGTATATATATTATATAATATAATATATATTATATTTTCTATTTTAAATAAATTTATATAATTTAATTAAACGCTAATTATTAATATTAATACTCAATTTATTAAAAATAATTATATACAAATATAAATAATTCAACACAAATACATCTCTTGAGTCGAATCACAGAAAATCAAATAAAAAAACTGGATACTTATTTGAAATTTTCAATGGGTTGCATTGAAATTTGAGTATCCAGTTTTTTTATTTGATTTTCAGTGATTCGACTCAAGAGATGTATTTGTGTTGAAAAGTATGAATTATGAATTTTCATTCGGATTGCTTATGTTGCATGTTGTTGTTTCCCTTACATTTGAGTGCTAAGGTGGCAAAGTCTTCTTCATGATTTCGAGTTAATGTTATGTTATTCCTTCGCAAATAAATGATGTTATAAAACACCCCGCATATTATGCGGGTTTTGTAACATTCCAAAATCACTACGTGAATTATTTATATTTTATATAATTATTTTTAATAAATTGAGTATTAGTATTAATAATTAGCCTTTAATTAAATTATATAAATTTATTTAAAATAGAAAATATATATTAATAAATTATATAAATTTATAGGAGTGTGGGTGTGTGTGTTTTCTATATATATATATATATATAAAATATTATATAATTATAGTAATATAATAATAAATATAATATATTATTTTATCCTTATTTTGCTAAAATTTAAAATTACGGGCCTAAAATTGCCAGCCCAAAAACATACGGTCCTTATTTTGCCACCCCCGGATGTGACGTGGCAACTTCTTAATGAGTTGGAGTCTAGCTGGCGTCCACGTATTCAATTTCAGCCCGATTAAGTGTAATTCGGGCTATTTTGTCCTTATTTTGCTAAAATTAAAAGTTACGGGCCTAAAATTGTCAGCCCGAAAACATATGGTCCTTATTTGCCACCCCCTAAGTTACGTTCCTAAAAAATTTTCTTCCCTTAATTAGTGTTTGCTGAGGTAGAATCATTAATTACTTATTCAGAATTAGTTGGTGGAATTGCACTTGACTAATAAGTGACATTAATTAATGTTTGCTGAGGTAGAACCAAAGTCCACATAATACAAATTATGACTTTTCACTCGATCTAACTTGAAATATTAACCCACCACCAACTATTATAATACTGAGCTTTTAAATTATTTGGAAATTGTTATAAAGTATACGACTAATAGTATGTAGAAATATTTAAAATTGTCTTTTATTTAATTAGTGTCAAGTCCACTCAGCATGCTAAATGTGACCGGCATATAAGTAGAAAGACGTCGGCTATTTAAAGCATAAATTGTTCAATTCTAATATCTGTGATAATAAATTGTGGAAAAAAATTAAATGTGGATAATTATCGAACTCGAGATGTCGGAGAATTTATATTCCAGTCACCTTGTCCACTTATCATCCGTCTATTCTCTTTTGGGCACTGAAACCCTTTCTGAAAAATATGTGCTTGATAATTATTTTACATAATATTTGTTAGAGAATTTTTTTTTTTAAAAGGTAATATTTGTTAGAGAATCCTTAGATGAAACATAATTCTTTAATGTGCAAAGCAACCCCACCCATATTAAATTGTTTACTCATTGGTTCACCTACAAATTTATCAACGGAACAATTGATTATAGTTAAATATGTACATAATAAATCATCCAAAAAGATGATCTTGGTACACATTAATTATTGCCTACGGAATATTTATAGGTAATATATACATATAGATTATATTTTCATAGATTATATTTTCGTAGGCAAACAAATTAAGTACAAGCGAATTCCCTACAATTTTTTTGTTCATTGTATTTGTAGTCAAATATAAATACCTACAAAATTAATGTAATTATTGTTTACAAAATATTCTGTAGCCAAATTTTTTTATTATCTACAGTTTAAATATTTAATTTTATGTGTACTTTACTAAATAGCATATTTTACTTGATGTGTATTAAGAAATAATAAATATTTTATTAGTTTCTCATATACATTTATCTTTCTGTTTTCTTTTTTGAATTATAATTTATATTTTATTGTTATACTGTTATGACTTTGAGTATCTAACTATTATTTCAATTAAATTAATATGTAGAATTTTTTATTGTATAAATTAAATCATGTGATTTTTTTGTTATATATATATATATATATATATATATATATATATATATATATATATATAATTCTAGCCCACCATTTATTACTTTCTGGATCCGGCCTGCACTGAGGTGTTCCACTAGTTTGTACGCTTCAAGTTATATGTCTGCCAATGAATTTGATATGAATACTTTTTTTTTTAAAAAAAAATTAATTTGATATGAATACTAAACAGACCGAAGTAGAGAACAATGCAACAAAGACTGGAAGACGACTCCACATTAATTAATTAAGAATTAATTTACAGTCATCAGCGCCCCGCGTTTGGTGGAATATATAGTACCGGACTAACAAATTATACATTAAGGATTGAAAAAGTCCGAATAATAAAATTTACGATTTTTCAATCGAGCTAAGTTGAAATATAATTATCAGAGACTTATTTTTTTTTTTTTTTGACGGTTAGTTATGACTATTGTTAGTACATAATACTTGACTATGTTTCACATAATTTGGTACATAATCTGCTGAGACTGCTCTTCTAATAATAGAGACTTCGCCTCATAATTTGCTCTACTAATTACTGCGGTTCAAGGTTCGATTGTTTCCTCGTTATCATTGAATTTTAAGTGAAGCAAAAAATAAAAAGTAAAAAACTATTACTTAATTATATAATCTATAAATATATAATACAACATTGAATTATCATATATGATTTTTCCGGCTTTTTTTATCTGGCCGTAAATCTAAACTTGATTATTATCTCGACTATTCATTTTTTCTACACTATATAATGATAGGTTTGACTTTAATATTTTTTATCCTTAAATATATTCTTAATTTTAGCCATTTATTATATATTTGCTATACAAGGTAGTTTTGATTCTTATTACTCTATTTATTTGTAATCTAATTATACGATAATTTATTTCTTAATTAATTACATGTTTGCCTATTTAATGCACAACAACAATATCAAAAAAATTATTCTTCAATTTCCTGTGAAATTATTCTTAAAATTTCTCCCTCAACTTTTGTCTATAGATTTTTTGTACATTATCTTTTTATGTAAAACATACATATTTCTTTCAATTTATCTCCTAATATTTTTTTTCTGTTTTCTCAAGGTTTTGTAATAGGTAAGTTTAACAACATATATTCGTCAATTGTAGTCAATTTTTTTGATCTTATTATTATTTTCATTATTTTTATATGTACATATTATTTGTAGCAAATCATATCATTATTACAGTTCAATTCAAGACGATGTTCAATAATCTACTTAAAAATTTAAAGATACCGTTAGTCGAATATCACACAAATATTGAAGATCTCAATGTTAAGATAGTTGATATCAATGGTTGTGAACTTGCTTCTCTAAATAATGTTTGAAACAATCAATATTTTGACCCTCTGTCAGAATGAAAGTCACAATATTTAGGATAAAAAAAAATATATGTCGATTAAAACTCAGTAAACTATATTAACCACCGTGCAAAACACGGTTATGGACAAAAACTAGTTTATATTAATGTATTCTCTTTAGTTTAACCATTTATATACTACCCATCCTAAAACAAATAAGATATATATACTTTAGTGGGAATATTTACCGAAAAAAAAGATACATATATATATATATATATATATATATATATATATATATTGCAAAATTGATCTTAATCATTAAATTCTTAATATTCATTGGTATCAAAATTACAAAATTGGTCAACTTTTTTTTTAACGGTTGAGATCAATTTTTTTTAAAAATGACTACTTGTAAACATAGATGATCAAAAGTATTTTGGGATATTTCTATTGGACTAAAAGTGTGTTTTTTCCATTAAGGAAGAGTTAGTCTCTAGTGAAACTTGTTCATAACATTAATAGTGAATATGCATGACAACGATGATAAAAATAGAGTTCATCGTATACACTCGGTACACACAAATTTTTACTTATAACAAAAGTCTAACAATTAATACAATCATCATTCTAATGGTAATTCACTATTCAATGATTCTCATATCATTTTAAATGATCCCTAATTTTTTATCCCAAACGTACACAACGAGATATATAAATAATTCTCATATCATTCTAAGGAGTTGTTTGTAAACTCTATTTATATTCTAGAAACATGATTCAAAAGTTAAAATTATAGCGCATAACTTTAAAAAATAAGTATTTCTATATATATATTCCTCCACTTAAATTTGCAAACACTCCTTCTGTATAGCCGGCCCCTAATTAAAATTTGCCCCTAAGGTATGCAATGAGGCATAGAAATGAGAAGGGCGAAACGATATAGACTTTGACTTGATACTAAATGTGTGGTCCGCGACAACATTTAATGAGATATAGAAATCAGAAGTAACAATGACACAAACTTGGCTTGATACTAAATGGGTGGTCACCGACAAAGATAAAAAAAAACTTTCAATTAAACGTACAAGCAAAAAAGAAGAACAAAAACATAAATTAGAATTTAGACGGAAAACACATCAACGGATTAGAGACTCAATCATGGGTGGTCACCGACAAAGGTAAAAAAAACTTTCAATTAAACGTACAAGCAAAAAAGAAGAACAAAAACATAAATTAGAATTTAGACAGAAACTGCTCCTCACTTATTTTTGGAGTGCCGTGGTACGTATTTACTTTGGTATCAATGCTTTAAGTGGTTCAACATTCAAGGGTTGTTCTTAATAAAAAAAGAGAGTTGTTGAAATGCATGAGAGGTTGGTTTTGATAACTAAAGAGGGTGGTGGGGGCGACAATCATTTAATGATTTGAAAGGGAGGAATGAATTGATTTTTGACAAGAAAACTTTGAATGCGATTGATACTAAATGGGTGGTCACGACAATATTTAATGAAAGATATTTTTTTAAATGTAAAAAAACTTTCAATTAAACGTACAAACAAAAACATAAATTAGAATTTAGACGGAAAACACATCAACGGATTAGAGACTCAATCATGAACCGAACACCAAAAGAAAAGAGGGTAGTGACTAGTGAGCCCGAACTAAACTTGATACATTCGATGATGCATTCGGACTTTCTTCTCAATAGAACCATGTCCAAGATTGATAAATTCAAGAAGAAGGTCCTTGGGTTCAAAAGCATACATACAAATCTATTATTCACTTTCATGCACTTACTTGGGCCATTTATCACTATCTACCTATTTCTTTTTAAAAAAATACTAATTGATAAATTTGTCTCAAGGCGATTAATTAATGAAACGTACTGTATTACATTCATATTTACATACCGACTACGAAAAATCTTATTCGTTAATACTCTCTTCGTTTCCATAACTATTTGCACAGCTGACTGAGAACGGAGGTTCAAAAAATGCATTTTAGAGAGTTGATCATGTATAAGTGAATGATATAATTGACAAACCATGTGTATGTAAAGTAAAGAGTTAGTTAATTGAGTTGAACAAGTAATGACATTAATATAAATAAACGTGTATTGTAATTTATGAGGAACTTAAAAATAAAGAGTGTTTCGATCCATTTATAGGTGTGCAAATAATTGTAAAACAAACAAATAAAGTAAGTGTACAAATACTTGTGGGAGGGAGGGAGTATATCTTTCCTTAACACAGAAAATTATACTCATTCTCAACTAAATCATTTTGAGTTAGTCTTATCAAATAAAATCATTTTGAGTTAAAAATTGTAGGTTTGAAAGTGAGAGACTTTGCTCAAGTTGACGAATGTCTCTACAGTGCTAATCTTGACTCACTCGGAGAAAAAAGAAAGAAAGTGTTAATTTAATCTTACCACTGCCTATATCTTATTAAACAGTAGATTATTTAAGTTTCGTGAGTAGATTTTCTTTCAGATTACTGACAAAATGACCGATCGAATCTTCAAACTAATTAATATTTGTTTTTTTGACTAATTAGATCCTTGTGTAAACTTTTTGTGTTCTTCGATAATCATTAGTTGTAATCCTTGTGTACTAATCAAACAGACAAAGACATTTGAGTGTGACAATTATGATTAATTTAGCATTCCGTTGGATTTTAATCTTAGGTAGGCGGTAGGCTGCTTATACTATTATCTCAATAATTAATAATAGGTACTTCTACAAACGTATAAAAAGGGAAATACTCCCTACTACCTCAAGATTTCTTTTATAAGGACACACTTATTAAAAAAAATTTAAATTAGTGTAGGAGAAAAAATAATATATAAAAGTATTTTAGATGGTTAAATGAGAAAAGTGTAAAAGAGAGAATAAAATAGAATAAAATAAGAGTGATATTTTTAAAATTTAAATAATATTGTGAGGGTAAATAGTTTATAGGGTATTTCATTTTAAGTCCCATATATCACTAGATGAGCTCCCGCGTATTACGCGGTATGTTCGTTAAATAAATTTTATAATATAATATAATATATTATACATATAATATTTTTCATCAAATAATAATATATATGTATAAAATTTTGTGTAATTATAATATTAAATTTAAGTAATGGTAATATTAATTATATAATAATTCATGCTAGGTATTAGAATTATTATAATTATGTGAAAATTTACTATAAGATTTGTTTCAAATTTATTTTACAATTAATAAAAAATAATTAATAGAAAAAAAATCTTTTATAATCGATGCATAAATATTACTCCGAATAGTATATATATCTTATATTAGCAATAAATATCATATATGATTATATTAATTTTTTTAATAATACTTATATTTATACATATATTCATTAGTATGAAATAAAGTAAATTAATTGAGTCGGTCCTTTCTAATAATTTTACTCAATATTTTTATACTATTGTATAGGTGACTAATTATACATTGACACATAATTATTACTAATATACAACTCTTTATATTATTGACTCTTAATTACACACATAAATTATTTTTCCAAATCAATGACATATCATCTGAATTCACAAAAAATATACACATAAATATTATAAACTCCATATTAATATATAATGAGATTCACTTGTTTGAAATACTCACAATTAGTTTCTTATAAATATTTAACTTTTTCAGCAAAATATCTAATATACATTTTTATAGGCTTGAGTTATATAAATAAGTTTCAGAACATATAAATATGTATAAATTGGTTTAGGTGGTAAACATTAAAATAAATGTGTGGGAGGTTTTAGGTTCAAATTCTTATGAAAATTTTTTAAAGCTTTATAGAAAATTAATGTTGGAACAAATACTTGTACCCTCTAAATTATATTACAACCGTTTTTTTAACCTGAAATAACACTCATAAGCAAGGTTGAAAATATCGGTATCGGTAAAAATATTACCTTAAATTTACGGAAATATCGGTGGAAATGTCGATGTCGAATATCGGTATCGGTAAAAATTAAAAAATTGATGGAAATTTTAATAAAATGATGAAAATTTTATATGAAATTTTAGAGAATGTTCCTACTATTACATAAATTAATCATACATTCACAACAAATTGAATTATTTGTGACAAATATATCAACAACAAAATACATAAGCAGTTTAGAGAGATACAATAATTGTTTATACTTAGTTAATACAAGATAACTAATACCATAATAATGACCTATGAGACTCAAATGTAAAAGAAGAAATTGATACCAACTTAAAATTGCATAATTTTGTCCTTGCTCATCAGTTCACCTTTATTCTACTACCATTTGAGTATTAGTTGATTCTCATTTTAAAAAATTCAAAAAAAAAAATACCGATATTTTTACCGATATTTCGACCGATATTTTTGACATCTTGGAAAATTTTAACTGGAGTCAACCGATACCGATATTTACCGATATTTTTATCGATATTCCGTAAAAAAATATTTTCCGGGGTGTATCCGTGTCGGACACCCCGGAAAACCGAAATTTCGGCGAAATGTCGGCCAGTATCGGCGACATTTCAAACCTTGCTCATAAGTCATAAGACCAAAACAAAAAATGACTTTTTTCTTTAAAAAAAAAAAAAAAACTACGTACACACATTTACAAAATATGATATTTGAGCTGTATTTGGACAGCAATTACATGACTTATTTGGAAAGGGCGTAATGAGGTAATATTTAGGAATGGAGTTTTTGCTATTGAAAAAATTGTTGAAGCTGTTAAGGCAAGGGTGTGGAGTTGGTTAGTAAGTAGAGATGTGAAGTTTGTAAGCAGTTCCTTTAGTGATTGGGTGTGTAATCCAGAGGTTTTTCTGCATATGTAATTTGTACCAAATTTCTTTGGGTATGTCTTATACCCTCTATTTATATAATTTTCTTTACTGATAAAAAAAAAAACAAAATATGACAAGTAATAAACCATTTTCATCAACGAATCAGACTTTAAGGACTAACTTACCTATGCCCCCAGGGGTCACGATATAAGGTTTGTTGTATTCCCATCTTCCAATTTTAACAGGTAGCAATATCAATTGGCTTGAAAAGAACAGATATAATTAATTAAATTAAAAAAAGAAGAATAAACTTGGAGAAACATTGACTTGGAAAATCTCGTCCTTCCACTCACGACAAGTCATCAAGTACTGCATCCAACTTTTCCAAACTAGCTATGACCAGAAAATTCAAACCTCGATCTTTCACACTCCCTTATGGTATGTACAGTGTACACCCTCCATCCCCTTTTCCATTTAAAAATTACACACCTTTATTAAAAAAATACTTATATATGGTGGGTATTGAAATATGATGTAAAAAAAAATGTGGAAAGAGTTAAAAAAAAATAAAAATAAAAAGAGCAAAATGTAGAGAATTTTTTTTTTTATCATTTATTGAAAAACTTTGATTAACACGTTCATTTTTGACAAAATGTAAAATTTAAGAAGGGACAAAGAGAATATTAAAAAGCGGCTACTACGCAAGCTGGTCGAATCAATTTGACTGCTACTCAATAAGGATAATGAATTGATTCGAACTATTGAACTCTTTGATTTTCGGTTCGTCCACAAACTATTCAAATTCAGGAAAAGTGTCACGATTTGGTGACTTATTAAACCGATCACCTTGCCAGTCAAACTTAATTTATTAAAAAAATATATATATAGGGGCCAGTTGCAATTTTTCATTGCTTATTTTTCATAGAATATACTACTACAAAATATAAATGATGATATATAATATATATAGTTTTTTTTTGAAAGCATATATAATATATATAGTTAATTATATTTTATGTTATTACGATGAGATTTCGACTCAATCGTTTAATAACGATTGGATAAACTATTATAGAAAAAAGGGCTAAGGCTATCCATGTGTACATCTGCCTATATATACATTTACATATATATTAAAAAAAGAGCTAGCATACGCATCAGAGTAGCAGCTGTAGCAAAACAAATTCTGTAAAGGAAGACCAATAGAATGGATATCACATTTTGTTTATTTTCCTTTGCTCTTACCCTTTCTTTATTAAATATTGTCACACTCACCTCTTCCTCTTCCTCTTCCTCCACAATTTTCAATATTACAACGGATCAACAAGCGCTACTCGCCTTCAGAAATTCCATCACTTCAGAAATTCTCATCAAGAATTGGTCCACCAATACCCCCACCTGTTCTTGGCTCGGTGTTTCCTGCGGCCTCAAACACCGTAGGGTCACTGCCCTTAATATTTCCGGCCATGCCCTCAAAGGAACCATTTCCCCACATCTCGGAAATTTAACATTTCTGCGATCTTTAGACATCAGCTCCAACAATTTCACCGGCTCCGTACCCTCTGAGCTCTCCAATTTGCGGCGTTTAGAGGCCTTGAATATCGGATTCAACAACTTCACCGGAGATGTACCGCCGTGGTTTGGTGGCCTACGCCAACTTCGATACGTATATCTGGGAAACAACAACTTCTCTGGCTCTATACCCAACGCTCTGTTCAACATATCTTCGTTGATGGAAATTGATATGAGAAACAATCAGCTATCCGGTAAGCTATCAGATGATATATGCACTAATACTCCAAATCTCAGACATATGTATCTTACCGGAAATCAGTTTTCCGGTGAGATTCCGGCGAATATATACAAGTGCAGAGACATGGAGGACCTGCGCTTTGGGTTCAACTCTTTCAGTGGCAGCATACCAACTGAAATTGGGAGGTTGAGCAAGCTCCAAATTTTAGCTCTACAGTCAAACCAACTCACGGGTATGCTTAATTTTAATCCAATGCTTGATTGAAAAAATATAGTCAACAAATCACACATTGGATAAAAGTGTGCAGATTATCGGAATATAACTCTGAGTCAATTTTGTTTGACCTGAACCCACCACTTGCTTAAACTTTTTCCAAAAGTCAACTTTATCGCTCGCACAATTTTAAATTCTGAATCATACTTCTGTCAAAGTAAATTTATCTTCTACAAATTTTTTTTTCTCTTAAAAATTGAATAAATAAACATAGGTGCTGATATCATTTTCAAATTCAAAAATAAGATTTAAAAAGATCATATAGAGTTTAAAAAATCTAATGACATTTCTGAGTATGTAAAGCCATTTGAAGCGATACATTTAACCATTAAATTATATTTGATCAAACTAAATCAAATGATGAAAGTAGGGCTTTTTTTTTTCACCACATAATTTTATCTTTTAGTATTAACAATTGCATTTCTCACTAAAATTAATCAAATACTCTTTTAAATAAACTTTGTGTATACAAGACTTTCTCTTATACAATACCCCCACCCGATAACTAACTAATCATATATCATATATATATTTATTGATATCAACGTAAAATTTGCCCGACAGGAATTTCCATAGAATATTTGTATTTATTTATTTATTTATTAATTTATTTATGTTTCGTCCCAACAGGAAGTATTCCATCTTCAATATTTAACTTGTCTTCTGTGACAAGCATGTACCTGGACGGTAACCATCTATCTGGAAGCATCCCAACTGACGCTCCCTACAATCTATTGCAGATTCAGGAGTTGTATCTTACTAGTAACTCCTTCACAGGTACATTAAATTTACGACAACTCATGTGCATGCAGACATACCATACTTTTTTAATATCAGGCCGTCATGATTGGTTCAACTTTATTTTAATTGCAACAATAATGGAAATGAGTATGGATGGTTGGTAAAATTAAATGATTGGGTAATTAATTATCTCTCATATTCTATATCAGTGTTTTTATAACTGGACCGACAACGAAATCGGACTAGACACCGGTTGTTGGTCCAACCGTTAAAATAATTTTGACCTATTTTTATATATTTCTATTTCTTATGTGACATTAAAAAATAAATATGCACTTATTAAAATAATAGCTTATAAGTTTTATATTGAAATAAACATGATAAAATCATAGACAACACAATATTATTATAGATTATTAAACTTTAAAAATTGCTAAAAATACTCAAATGAGAGAGAGAATTGAATAGACATACACAACATATAATTTTAAAAATTGAGAAATTTATTTAATAAAATAATTTAATTTTATATAAAACTCAACCTGCTGGTACGCATTGAACAGCAATTTATCTCTTTAAAAGTCGTTTGTACTTGATATTGTTGTGGAACAGGTAGCATACCAAGGCAATTTGGAAACCTCACTTCCTTGACTTTGTTGGAACTTTCTAGTAACACATTTTCTGGTACGTTACATTTTTAGTGGCACTAAAAAAAATATTCTGTGTTTTCAAATAATTATTTTCTTTAAATATTTGTTGCACTTGACACGATGCCAATAGATAGAAAAGTTAAAAGGGTTTGTTTAACATATCTAATTAAATTATTGAATGTACATCTTCAAAAAAATTTGCCATTTTATTTTACTCAACTGTAATTTGAATTTTCAGATACAACAACTTCTTCTCATAATTTTTTTTTTCTCTACCTCATTTTGTGTGAAATTTTAACATTATAACTTAGGATTAATTACCTTTACTTTGGAATAATGAGTACATATCAGTTTAAAACTTCTTGGTCACATATTGTAAATAATTACTCCCTCCTATCCGTTATCTGTTTTTTTTTTTTCACAAAAATTAAGGTAGATAATATGAATATAGTATAAATAATGTTATGAATAGGGAAGAAAAAATTAAATTAAGATTTAGACAAAAATAAATAATAGGGATAATATTGACTAGGTCTTATATTGTAGGTTTGCAAGTATTCATTGTATCTTTGTTTATCTTTTGATTTATTTTTTTCCTTGTAAACCGCTGTAAATTTATTTATAGTAGAATTCTCAATCACACTCGTCAGTGATCACAATTATCTTTCTACAATCGAAATAAATAAGTGTCAATATGTGTAAATAATAATAAAATGTATGAGTATAAATTTGGTGGATACTTAAAAAAAATAGAATAAGTTACTTATAGTGGGGCAAATCAAAATAAAAAAATGAGAAATTTATTAATTAATCACCAGCGAAGTCTTTCCTCTACCCTGTTGGTCAACTACATGAATCATATTTTCTTTTTGAAAGATACATGAATCATATTTCATTATAAGAATGTACATAACTTTTAAAACACTAACTGATTTTTTAACAATTTATTATCAATAGAATGAATGAGAGAGTAGATTGATATGCCAGCCTCAATCAGAATACAATTAAATCCTCACATACACTACCAACGGATTCGTTAATATAATGCCCAAGGAAAGCATAATCTTTTATTACTATTGTTGGAAATAAAAATTGTGAAAAACCAGCTTCCTAGTCCTAAGCAGCAGAAGAATACAAATCGATATATTATTATCTTCGTAGTTAAAACTCAATCATGTACGTAAATTAATACTACACTATTTGGATTTATTTACTTGTCTGATTTCATCGTAGTAAGATTCCAATTTAACTAATTTTCTTCATGTAATTCTCATTGATCTACTTATCAGTTAATACATAATCTCCACATATATTTTTACTATATACATATTAGTTTTAATTAATTGTATTTAATTAAACCACAGGTGAATTACCTGAAGAGCTTGGTAATCTGGAAAACCTTGTATATTTGGGCGCGTCCTATAATAACTTATCTGGGCCCCTTCCCTCTTCCATATTCAACATATCCACATTGACCGATCTATATCTTCAACAGAATCTGTTGAACGGCACCATTCCTTCAAACATGGGCCTTTCCATTTTCAGTCTCCAAAATCTTATCTTGCATTATAACAGATTCACCGGCCAAATTCCGGCCGCCATCACCAATGCTTCAGAGCTCATTATCTTGGAACTCAACAGAAACTCCTTAACTGGGCCCATACCCAATTTTGGGAATCTCAGAAACCTACAAGCCCTTCGCCTTTGGGAGAATAACTTGACAGCTGCAGATTCTCCCACTCAGGAATGGGGATTCATCGACTCATTAACTAACTGTCCATATTTGGAGACCCTGGAAATCACAGAAAATCCATTGAATGGTGTACTCCCTGCTTCAATTGGGAATCTATCTTCTTCTCTCTACAGAATATGGGCATCCAACGGCAACATTAACGGCGGTATTCCTGCAGAGATTGGAAACTTGAGCAGTTTGCAATCCATACGTTTAGCTTCGAATCGCCTCACTGGATTCATCCCACCAACACTGAATAGTACACTCCAAGAAATATTACTTAATGACAACCGACTGCAAGGTTACATCCCTAAAGAGCTTTGCCAGCTGAGTAATTTGGGGGCGTTGGATCTGAGTTTGAATATGCTCACAGGCCCCATACATGAATGTTTTGGTGACCTTAATAACTTAAGAGATGTTTATTTAAACTCAAACAAGCTCAACTCAGCAATACCTTCCAAATTTTGGGATCTATCGGGCCTTGTGAACCTTGATTTGTCCTCAAACAATTTGAGTGGTCAAATTTCGCCCAGGATTGGAACCTGGGAAGTCAATCAGCTGGACTTGTCGTCTAATCAATTTACGGGTATTATTCCAAGCTCCATTGGCAAATGCATGTCCTTGGAATACCTGTCATTGTCCAACAATAAGTTCGAAGGTTCTATCCCTGATACTTTGGGGGATATCAAAGGTTTAACAACCTTCAATTTATCACATAATCATCTTTCTGGATTCATTCCCACAGCTTTACAAGATCTCCGCATTCTTGAGACTTTTGATGTATCTTACAACAAATTGGAAGGGGTTATTCCGGATGGAATTGCTAACTCCACTGCCCAATCTTTCGTTCATAACTCTGCTCTGTGCGGTGCATCAAAATTTGAAGTGCCGCGCTGTCACCATGGTAGATCAAGGTCCAAGACTATTGCTCTCATATTTCTGAAATATGTTTTGCCCCCTTTCTTCGCAGCTATCATCGCGGTGGTTGTCGTGATCATGTACAAAAGGAATCGCAAGCAGGCAAAAAAACCGCCTCCTGTATCTGATATTTCACTTGAGAAAATTGCAAGAATTTCATATGTAGAGCTTGTGCGAGGAACGAATTCTTTCAGTGAAATGAACCTACTTGGAAGTGGAAGCTTTGGTTCGGTATTTAAGGGGACGCTTTCTGATGGATTAAATATTGCAGTTAAAGTGTTTAATTTAGAGTTGGAAGGAGCCACCAAGAGCTTTGATACCGAGAGCGGTATACTGAGCTCTATTCGACACAGGAACTTGGTCTCAGTAATCAGTTGTTGTACGAACGCAGACTTCAGAGCCCTGATTCTTGAATACATGCCAAATGGAAGCCTGGATAAATGGTTGCACTCTGATAGCTATGCTCTAGATTTGGTGCAAAGATTGAATATAGCTATGGATGTTGCATTAGCCTTGGAATATCTTCATCACGGTCATACGTTTCCTGTTGTTCATTGTGATATAAAACCCAGCAATGTTCTGCTTGACCAAGATATGACTGCTCATGTTGCTGATTTCGGTATTTCCAAGCTTTTTGACGAAGGGGAGGTCATGACTCACACAACAACCTTGGCTACTATTGGTTATGCAGCACCAGGTGATGTACATGCAATACTCTTTATATATACATTGAATTCTTGAAATTGAATTTTAATAATTTTTTATTTGTGATAATGATGAACAAACTAGAGTATGGATCGGAAGGGAAAATATCCGTAAACGGGGATGTATACAGCTACGGGATATTGTTGTTGGAGATGTTTACGAGAAAGAAGCCGACGGATGATATTTTCAGCGAGGGAATGAGCTTGAAGGATTGGGTTGACGGAGCTTTACAAGAAAATGCAGGAAGTGAAATCGTGGCCCCTGGTTTGTTATCAAGTGAAGATCAATTTTTTTCAGCAAAGGAGGAATGTGTTTTATCTGTTTTTGACATGGCTATGAAATGTTTAGCATTTTCTCCCGATGAAAGAATTAACATGATTCAAGTTGTAGCTGTTCTTCGTAAGATCCAAGCTAAAGTCACCGCAGCAACAAAGGTCAACAATAGGCCTAGAAGAAGATGACTTAATAAGGACATTGATAGTAATAATGCATAAAATGCAGTTTTTTAATTATTAATTAGTTACTCATGAAATAATACATCTTGTACTCATATTCCCATTTCTAAATATGATATATATATATATATATATATATATATATATGTTGGTTTTGAAGATGGTAATTTGTATTGTTTAAATAGATGAAATTTGTATCATATTATTTGTAATTTGAGTCGAGTTTGACTCCATAAAAAAAAAAAAAATTGTCACTTGGCTCATATTTAAACCGTATATATATAAAATAATTTCTACTGATTTTTTTAAGGTTAATTCTTTGCTGCCATCCTTATGTTTGAATTGGGATTTTAAAATCGATATTGGGATTTAGAAATTCAGAGACGGTTCAAATTTTGAATTTGAAATCATCCAATGATTATTATACACAAACTATAATGTGAATGTGAAACTTTGGAGGGGGAGATTCGAAATAAAATCGTCAACTCCACTGCTCAATCGTTTGTGCAAAACTCTGCTATCTGCGGTGTAACAAAATTTGAATATTTTTCAAATATATATATTTTGTTGCAACCACCATTTTGGTGGTTGTCGTACTTATGCCCATAACAACTTCTTTCACCGAAACCTACCTACCTGGAATGAGAAGCTTTGACTCAGGCGACACTTTGTCATGGGTTGGTTAATAATATCTTTTTCTGGTCCCGATTATATGAAATTTTTACTGTAACAATAATTATACTAATAGAATTTTAAAAATATATAATAATAATTATTTTTTATCTAAAAATATATAATTATTATAACAAGCATAATACGTCTTACGAGATTATAACGTGTATTCCGAAATTTCAATTGTTGAAGAAAATTGTCGTTGTTCTCATGTATATATTAAAGTTCGGTACTAAAATAGATGTTTAATGTAATATAACAAAAATGAAATGTAAATTAGTGAAATTTTTATAATATTAAAATATTAATTCATGTAATATTTAATTGCTTATGAAATGAAATAATTTTATTAACGACTTTTTCGACCTTATACAAAGAGTTTATGATTTATCTTTGTATCAAGTATGGTATAAATTAGATTTGAATTATTTAGTCGTAATTTATTTTTATATAAGGAATCCTCAAAATCATACTCCAGCGAAATGTTATATAAAAAAAAAATTGCTTTGGTTGCGAGTGGAAAAACAATGGATTAAAGAAAGAAAATTGAAATTGATCATAAATAAATATAAGAAGTAAATTTCTAGTACACAAACTAATATCAATTCCAAGTAATTGTTGAGTTTCTCTCGTTCTCACAGTAATTATTTTAAGGACCCATATTCAAAGTACACGAGCCAAGACAAGAGTCCAACAATCTCATATGCCCAACAAATTAAGGGTTAATAAAATAGTAGAAGGTTTTCACTGGTTTATAAAATAAAGAAAACTCTTTTCTTTTTCTTTTTTCTTTTTAAAAATTGAGTTAATGATGTCATCAATTTTTTTCTATTTTTATATCTCATTTTTTTAAATACTAAAATTTTGAGACTATACTATAAAAGACGTAGCATAAAATAGATGAAATTTTTAATTCGTGCATAAAGAGAGTTTTTTTTATTTAATAAACCACATGCGACTTCGTGCAATTTTCAATCTACGAGAAAATTTCACACTATATTTTCAAAGAGGAAATTTTGTGCAATATACCCAACAAAATAATTAACAAATTAAAGGGACATAAAATATTGGTTAATCAAAACAAGAAAATGTTTTTAAGGGTTGTAAAGCTTCCAAATTTCAAATTGCCATGAAATGACACCACAAACTTGTCATTATTTCATGATTCAAGGAGATATGAACAAATTTAAATTGTCAGAAGTATGTTGTCTTGTTTCAATCTAAAACTGTCAGAATGAATGTTGCCTTATTTCACTCTAAAACAATTAAATTACATATATTACATAAACGTATATGTATATATCCACTTAACCTACATAATCATAACCCCTTAAAAAGAGTTTAAATCAATGCAAATTAAAAAAAAAATAGAGAGAAAGACTTCTGATGAATCAATGCAAATTTAGAAAAAAATAGAGAGAAAGACTTCTGATGTGTTTGTTTTCATTTTTACGACGCTGTATTCCTTCTCTTGGATTGAAAAATGTTTTGGAGTTTATTCTTCGAAAAGAATCATTATTATTATTCCAAAACAAAAGTAATTTCTATATATCTTTTTTCAGATTCCAAAATAATAAATAAGAATTTGTGACAGTAATGGAGATCGAAGATTGAAATTTTTGATATTACATAAATTTATTGATCGACTCGTTTCAACCCAATTAACATTGAGCTGGTCTCTCATTAACAAGATTCATATTATAAAATTTATATTTGACTCAACTTTTATATACACTGAACATGATCTTTTTAAAACTGATCTCTAAAAAGTTTCACAGTATAAAACTATTTCTCCTTAGATTTTGCTATTAACGAGTAACTCTTCCATGAACTTTACCTATTTTAGAGTTCACGATGATAGTAATTGAACATGTCAATAATAGTAGTTGTGCATGAGACTATTGTATAATAATAATAGTGTTTATATAATAACACAACAATATGGGAGCACATTTTATATTTTATTTTAGCAAGATTAATTTAGAAAGATCCACTTAAATCGGCCCTAACAGGCCTGTTAGCATATGCAAATTTTTTTATTGGAACTATATTTCTCGAATGCATAAAATATTTATACAAGTGTTTGTTATGTTATATATATTGGATATATTAATTATTAATTAATATCATAAGATGTTATCCTGCTTCTATTGATCACCTATAGAATTGAGAGCATTGATTCATATTTATCCGCCCAATTGTTTTTGTTTTCTTGAACATATATTAATTAATGTATTAATATGGAGTATCATTAGTCTAGTCATCAAGTAAATGAAGTTGAATGTGACAGAAATGTTAGGGAGAGAGTTGAAGAGAGAAGGGTATAAGACACAAGTGGACCATACGACTCCGAAGACGGAAGACTTTCCAGTGGTTGAACATTTATTAATGTTCGCAATATGACAGTTCAACGTGTGAGACTTTTCAATCGAGCTTATATTCAGGTAAGGATATATAGCCAAAACTTTTGTTTAATTAACTTGTTTAATGTATATAAGTTGTTTTAAATATGCATTTGCTAAAGTTTTTCTGGGCCGAGTTTGGATTGGCTTAATTAAGCTTGACTTTCTTCTTATTCGTGATATTTTTTTATTTAACTGATTATTAATTATAGTGCTTTCTGCTTTAAAGTCTTTGTCGCTGATCACAAAACATTTAGGCTCAACTTTTTCCTCACATAAATCTTGAGGATAGATTAATTGAAAGAGTTGATGGTTAGAATTCAGTGATCTTAATTAATCATTTTTTTTACAGAGGAAGTGAAGAAGTATTTTTAGTATCATCGTTTGCATGTGCTGTTGTGTCCTTGTGTCTCTTGAATTCAAATATTTAAGTGCACATTCAAAATGCCATATATAAGACGGCTAAGAATAAAGAAGAGCATAAAATAGAAGTTGAAACTGAACAGGGGTTATTTAGAAAGCTGAGGAACTGTTACTTTTAACAATTATCAGGATATTGATGGACATATATATTGAGCCCAATCATGAACATATAATATATGTATACGTTATACTAGTCTATGCATTGTAATTTGTAGCTGATGCTGAATTATAAAGACTTCGTATGAAAGCCACGCATGTATAAATAAACAGAGACAGCTTGTGAAAACATGGACATAATATTATTCATGAGACATATATATTTATTGATGGCCTGGCCGGATAATTAAGTTGTTATGATCCCCTGGCCTAGCTAATTAAAATTGACTGGGTATTTGGGTTGGCCGTCGGGGTAAAAGAGGCCGAAATGTCTTTCGTCGTCGTTCCCAGGCTTTTGATCTTCATCAAACATGGCAAAAATGTAGGTTTCTATAGGCTGGTCTGGCCTTAAGGGGGTTCCCTTCTTCACAGCCTGAATCAGATTATTGATGTACATTTGGGCGTTATTGATATTGGCCACATCATCATTCGCTAGTTTTCTGGGTCCTGACGGGGTGGGAAGACCGGTCTCCCCGCCCTTGGCTGGCGGCGACTTTCTTATAGCATCAGTCCCAGCTGCTTCCAACGACAACGACAACGACATCGCCGCCGCTCTCTCGTCCAGCGCCGCATTCACCGCATCCAGAATTGCATAGAAAAGATTCTGATACCTCACTCCATCTGCCACCACTCCTTCATAAGTAGGGTCTAAAAGCGCGTATCGAATGTCGATTTGCTGCGGATTACCCATGTAAGCCAAGTACGGATATATGGTCACAAATATTGGGGCGTCTGTGTCCATCAGGAACCGGATTATGGGATCCACATACGAAATCACTTCCGATTTGAACCGCCCGTTTTGTGGAGGATAATTTGTAGATGGATCGATAAGCTCCGATTCGATTTGGGTGGTGACTTTAATATCGCCACGGCCGGCGTCGGAGAGGGCGTCGTGAACATTTTGCATGGCGGGGAGGATGCGCTGACTGTACTGTGAGGTGCCTTGATTGATGGGGCTGACTTCGTTTCCGACGACGATGTATCGGAACTTGACGTTGGGATACTTGCTTATATTATCTCGGACCCAAGCTTGTGCGTTTTGTCGGCTAGCAGCCACATATTCAAGTTGGTCGTTGAGGATGCCCACGGTGAGCTCGATGTTGGACCCACTTACTGCCTGGATGGTTTGGGCGTCCGTATCGTAGATTTTCATCCGTTGGATGCCGTACTGCTGGTACAAAGCCACCACTCTCGATGCTTCAGGGAGTCCGTTCCCATTCCGTCCGTAGTTAACTCCAATCTGCCCAACTGCATACATTTTATATGTTTTGTTACAACACAAAATTGAAACTCTCTCTCTCTCTATATATATATATAATTTGATAGATGGAATTATTATTTTTTTAATTTGAAAGATATATGATACATGAAATTATAAAGCGAACCTGTGAAATCCAGAGATAGAGATATGAGAAGCCCCAGGAAGAGCATAATAGACATGAGCTGATTTACTGAATTAGCCATGGGAGAAGGAAACTAAGGTGGCTATACTTGTTGCTAGCTACTGAGTTTTTATAGAGTTTGAATAGTTCAGTGATGGGTGCTAAAATTGGAATTCAGCTGATTGGCTGATTACGTGTCTTGTTTGATTATTCTCTATACATGTGGAAATTAAAAAACATACAAATTAATTACTTATTCAGAATGGAAAAGAAAGATTAAAAAACAATGCTACGTACAACGACCGGAAGAAGACCGTTAATTTCTTATTCAGAATTGAGTTGGTGGAATTGCACTTGACTAATAAATGACATTATTTAGTGTTTGCTGAGGTACAACGACCGGAAAATGACATTAATATGGAATGTTTGACTAATAAATGACATTAAAGTGTTTGCATAATACAAATTATGACTTTTCACTCGATCTTATCACCGACTATTAATATAATACTGAGCTTTTAAATTAATTATTTGGGAATTGTTATAAAGTACGACTAATAGAATGTAGAAATATTTAAAATTGTTTTTTATTTAATTAGTGTAAAGTCCACTCAGCATGCTAAATGTGACCGGCATATAAGTAGAAAGACGTCGGCTATTTAAAACATAAATTGTTCAATTCTAATATCTGTGATAGTAAATTATGGGAAAAAAAATGTGGGATAATTATTGAACCCGAGATGTCGGAGTGTTTTTACTCCAATCATCTTGTCCACTTATCATTTGTCTACGCCTGAAACCCTTATTCTCTTCTTCACAATTTTATCATTTTGAAAAATATGTGCTTGATATTTATTTTACATAATATTTGTTACAAAATCAAATCCACACCTTTCCACAAGTTTGAACATTTAGATGAGATGTAATTATTTAATGCGTAAAACAACTCCACCCATATTAAATTGTTTACTCATTGGTTTACCTACATAATTACCAACGGAACAAATGAAGATAATTAAATACCTACATAATAAATCATCCTAGAAGATGACTTAAGTACACATTAATAATTATTTACGGAATATTTATAGATAATATATATACATATAGATTACATTTTCGTAGGCAAACAAATTAATTACGTACGAGAGAATTCCCTACAATTTTTTTGTTCGTTGTAGTCAAATATAAATACCTACAAAATTGTAATTATTGTTTACAAAATATTCTGTAGCCAAATATTTTTTATTATCTACAGCTTAAATATTTAATGTGGGATTAAATAAATAGCATATTTTACTTGATGTGTATTAAGAAATAAATATTTTATTAGTGTCTCATATAAATTTATCTTTCTATTTTCTTTTGAATTATATTTATATTTTATTGTTATATTGTTATGACTTTGAGTATCTAACTTTTTTTCAATTAAATTTATATGTAGAATTTTTTATTATTTATAAATCATGTGATATTTTTTGTTATATATATATATATATATATATATATATATAATTCTAGCCCACCATTTATTACTTTCTGGATCCGGCCTGCACTGAGGTGTTCCACTAGTTTGTACACTTCAAGTTGCAAATGAATGTGATATGAATACTAAACAGACCGAAGAAGAGAACAATGCAACAAAGACTGGAAGACGACTCCACATTAATTAATTAAGAATTAATTTACAGTCACCAGCGCCCCGCGTTTGGTGGAATAAATTATACATTAATTGCTGTTCTCATTAAAAAGTCCGAAGAATAAAATTTATGATTTTTCAATCGAGCTAAGTTGAAATATATTTTTGACGGTTAGTTATGACTATTGTTAGTACATAATACTTGACTATATTTGCACATAATTTGGTACATAATCTGCTGAGACTGCTCTTCTAATAATAGAGACTTCGCCTCATAATTTGCTCTACTAATTACTGCGGGTCAAGGTTCGGTTGTTTCCTCGTTATCAAAGTGATTGAATTTTAAGCAAAAAAAAAAACTACTTAATTATATAATTTATATTGATGTATTCTCTTTAGTTTAACCATTTATATACAACTCCATCCTAAAACAAATAAGAGATATATATTGGGTAAATTGCATTTTGGTCCCAAGAGAATTAGTAATTTGCAAAATGATCATTTTTTGACACTTTTGGTCCCATAGTTTTTTTTTTTTTGACATTTTTAGTACCAAAAAATTATAGTTTTGGTCCCGAGAGAATGAGATAAAATTACAGTTTTGGTCCTATAAAAATATGATTGGGACTATTTTTGCAAAAAAAAGGACAAAAAAAAAACGTGGGATTAACATTGTCGTTGAAAAATTCTCATGGGACCAAAACTACAATTTTTCCTATATATATTGCAAAATAGATCTTAATCGTTAAATTCTTAATATTAATTGGTATCAAAATTGGTCAACTTTTTTTTTTTTTTTTACGGTTGAGACCAATGTTTTTAAAAAAGAACTACTTGTAAACATAGATGACCAAAAGTATTTTGAGATATTTCTATCACTACAAGAAAAAACACTTTTAATGAGAATAAAAACTGTTGTTAAAAGTTAAATTATCATCACTAATAACTTTTAGTGATGGAAAATTGCCCGTCATGACCTCTCATTACTGCTTCTCTAGTTAAAAGTTAATGGTGACTGGATAGCGTCCCGTAACTAATAAGTATTTAGTTAGAGTAAGTTTACCATCACTAAAAAGAGCATTAGTGTTAAAAAAAATTATGTCACTAATACATCGTTTGACTCTCATTGTATAATATATTTAATTACAGCATATACTCTCATTAAAATTCAAATCTTCCATCACTAAATGACATAATTTAGTGATACAAATGCTGTCATTATATCTAAATTTTGTTTGTCACTATATGAAAAATATATAAGAAGAATATATTTATTACGATAATATTTTCAAACAAGTTAAATACGAAAAATCAAATTTAATTGACTTTTTTTTTTACGGAAAATAAAATTTATCATTGATGAATGATAGGCTCGCGCCTTACATCTTTGAGTAACAAGTAGTTACAAGAGTCGGGGATTTCTTCGATCCACACTTCCTCAAAACTATCAACTGTACCAAAATGTGCAAGATTATGTGCCACAGAATTTGCTTCTCTCCTAACAAACAAAAAGGCGTTACAATTAATACCTCTAGCCAAATCCCAAATGTCTTCAACCACCTGATCAGTATATGGATTGGCCGTGTACTCTCGCCGCAAAAGTTTTGAAAGGATTTCTGAATCTGTTTCAATAATGAGGGTGAAGATACCACCATCGATCGTCGTCCTTAGAGCAAAACGAAGCGCAAGCACTTCCAAAAAGGTGTTGTCACCAACTGCACGACATCTCTTGGACCCAGCAAGAATCACCTCACCCCGATCATTTCGAATGACAAAACCGAAACCCACCTGATCTCCCCCGAAAACAGCAGCGTCCGAATTGAGTTTGTAAATTCCTGGGGGAGGCGGTTTCCACACACATTTACCTGGACGTGTTTTAGGCTTAGTGGGCTCGCCAATCTTTGAGTTACGCACGTCCTGAAAAAGTCTAAGAGCACGAAGAACAATTTCCCGTGGTTCACAGGTCTTCTCTTCAAAAATTCGATTGTTCCGCTGACGCCAAATGGTCCATGTCGTGATAGCAAACAGGGCTCCCCCTTCTTGTGGAAGGGTTTCCAAGATTTCGGCACAAATTACTTTGAATGGGGCTTGCTCAACCGATGTAGGAATTCTAACTGGACAAAGCTTCCACACATGCCTTGCGAAGGGACAGCTAATAAGGACGTGGGTTGTTGTTTCCTCCTCCAAACCACACAAGCCACAGATCGGGTCAGAAGGGATCCTTCTCTTACAAAGATTTGTACCATTTTTTGTATGATTCTAGAACTTTAGAATTAATTGACATACAAATCAAAATTAATTGACATACAAGTCTTTAGAATTAATATTTCCAAAATTACAAAATCATTCCAGAACTGTTTGCCAAAAACTAAATCAAATAGTTAACTATTAGGTATGCTATTTTTCATCGTTCCATTAATTGTCACATGTAAAATAAAATAATAAAAAAAGGTTATGTTGAGAAACAAACAAAATTTAATTTACACTAAAAAAAAATATATCAATTGTATTTAGTACGTTACCTTTTATCTTCATTATGACGATATTATTTTCTTCACTACTTATTTTTTCTATAATCCAAAATGAGAGAAATGTAAAAATCAAACACAACAAGTTTGATAAAATTAGTAAAATCCATCAATTAATACATTAATTATAACACTAATTCGATTTATTTATAGTTAGCATAACATAAACTAAGTTGACACTAAGAAATGATAAACATTGAAATTGATACAACACCAGGTGATGTACATGCAATACTTTTTATATATATATTGAATTCTTGAAATTGAATTTTTATAATTTTTTTATTTGTGATAATGATGAACAAATTAGAGTATGGATCGGAAGGAAAAATATCTGTAAACGGGGATGTATACAGCTACGGAATATTGTTGTTGGAGATGTTTATGAGAAAGAAGCTGACTGATGATATTTTCAGTGAGGAAATGAGCTTGAAAGATTGGGTTGACGGAGCTTTACAAGAAAATGCAGGAAGTGAAATCGTGGCCCCTGGTTCGTTATTAAGTGAAGATCAATTTTTTTTTTCTGCAAAGGAGGAATGTGTTTTGTCTGTTTTCGACATGGCTATGAAATGTTTAGCATTTTCTCCCGATAAAAGAATTAACATGATACAAGTTGTAGCTGTTCTCCGTAAGATCAAAACTAAAGTCACCGCAGCAACAACGGTCAACAATAGGCCTAGAAGAAGATGAATTAATAAGGACATTGATAGTAATATATGCATGTAAAAAATATATATATATTAATAATGCATAAATTGCAGTTTTCCATGTATTAGTTACTCATGAAATAATACATCTTGTACTCATATTTCCATTTCTAAATATGATATATATGTTGGTTTTGAGGATGGTAATAGATGAAATTTGTATCACATTATTTGTAATTTGAGTCGAGTTTGACTCCATAAAAAAAATCTGTCACTTGGCTCATAATTATTATAACAAGTATAATACGTCTTACAAGATTAAAACGTGTATAATTCCAAAATTATTGTTGAAGAAAATTGTTGTGGTTCTCATGTATATATTAAAGTTCGGTACTAAAATAAGATGTTTGATCTAATATAACAAAAATGAAATGTAAACTAGTGAAATTCTTATAATATTTTTTATAATATTAAAACATTAATTCATGTAATATTTAATTGCTTATGAAATGATATAATTTTATTAACGACTTTTTCGACCTTATACAAAGAGTTTATGATTTATGATGAGAACCGCAAACTAGGCTCGATGAATTCGATGCCCCGACTCAGGTCGGCAAGCAACGAACTCCTCAATCCCTCGTAATTTCGATGCCCCAACTCAGGTTGGCAAGCAACGAAACCCAATTCGAAGCTCTAGCTCGGGCTAGCAAGCTATCGAATCAATTCACAAAGCAACACTTTGCTTCAAGAACTATTTTGCTATTTTTTTCATATCCCAATTAAAAGATACAAGGCCTTTATTTATAGGCCAAATAAGCTACCAACTAACTCAACAAACTAACCTCTAAACATGCTAACTACCAACTAACACTTCTTGAAATATAAAGGACCAATATTACAAAAAGAAAGATAAAGGACTATTTTTGGGCTATTAGTTCGCATCAATTTATCTTTGTATCAAGTATTGAATGAATTAGATTTAATTTATTTGAATTATTTAGCCGTAATTTATTTTTATATAAGGAATCCTCAAAATCATACTCCAGCGAAATGTTATAAGTAAAAAAATAAAAAAATTGCTTTGGTTGCGAGTGGAAAAAAATGGATTAAAGAAAGAAAATTGAAATTGATTACAAATAAATATAAGAAGTAAATTTCTAGTACACAAACTAATATCAATACCAATTAATTGTTGGGTCTTCTCTCGTTCTCACGGTATCAACGAGCCACCAACGGGCTCAGACACCTACTACCGAATTCTTCAAACGGGGATGAAGGGAGGCAAAAAAACGGACCACCACAATAGGATTGCTCTCAACCTTAGTCTCACTCTCCTCTCAACTCTCAGCTGTGCGTCACTGAATAAGGAAGAAGAGACAGAATATATAGAGTCCAACTATTATGTTGGAAATCATTTGGGCTTCAGTAACACCGCATGAGCCAATGCTCAAATGGGCTCAAGCCCAACAGTAATATTATTCAGTAAAAATAATTCATGAATATCCATTTAAAATGCATTTAAATTGTGATTATCATTCATATATATATAAGACTTTATCAATTATAAAAAATTTAAATTCTGTCAAAAAAATTATAAAAAATTAAAAAGTACAGATTAAAATTACTAAAAAAATCAATTAGGTTAATATATACGGAGTATCAAATTAGTTTAAGAACCTCAATTAAACTTAACAGATTATTATTTTGTATCCAATACATACTCCCCCTTCCCTCCACCCAAATACACCTAAATAAATAACTACATATGACAGATCAAGAAAGTTAATATGGTGTTCCTTTTAAGGATCCATATTCAAAATACACGTGCCAACGACAAAAGTCCAATAATCTCATATGCCCAACAAATTAAGGGTTAATAAAATAGTAAAAGTGTTTCACTGGTTTATAAAATAAAGTGAACTCTTTCCTTTTTCTTTTAAAAAAAAAAATTGTGTTAATGATGTTATCATTTTTTTCTATTTTTATATCTTATTTTTTTTCAAATACTAAAATTTTGAGACTATACTATAAAAGACGTAGCATAAATAGATGAAATTGTTAAAAAAAAAAAGTTTAATAAACCACAGGCGATTTCGTGCAATTTTCAATCTACAAGAAAATTTCACACAATATTTATCAAGAGAGGATATTTTGTGCAATTAACCCAACAAAATAATTAACAAATTAAAGGAACATAAAATAATATTGGTTAATCAAAACAAGAAAATGTTTTTAAGGGTTGTAAAGCTTCCAAATTTCAAATTGCCATGAAATGACACCACAAACTTGTCATTATTTCATGATTCAAGGGGATATGAACAAATTTAAACTGTCAGAAGAATGTTGCCTTGTTTCAATCTAAAACAGGTAAATTACATATATTACATATTACATAAAAGTATATTTATATATCCAATTAACCTACGTAATCATAACCCCTTAAAAAAGTTTAAATCAATGCAAATTAAAAAAATATATATAGAGAGAGAAAGACTTCTGATGTGTCTGTTTTCATTTTTACGACATTGTATTCCTTCTCTTGGATTGGAAAGTATTTTGGAGTTCATTCTTCGAAAAGAATCATTATTATTATTCCAAAACAAAAATAATTTCTATATATCTTTTTTCAGATTCCAAAATAATAAATAAGAATCTGTGACAGTAATGGAGATCGAAGATTGAAAGTTTTGATATTACATAAACTTATTGATCGACTCATTTCAACCCAATTAACCTTGAGCCGGTCTCCCATCAACAAGATTCATATTATAAAATTTATATTTGACTCAACTTTTATATCCACTGAACATGACCTATTAAAATTGATTTCTAAAAAATTTCATAGTATAAAACTATTTTTCCTTAAATTTTGCTATTAATGAGTAACTCTTTCATGAACTTTACCTATTTTAGAATTCACAATAATAGTAGTTGAATATGACAATAATAGTAGTTGTGCATGAGACTAATGTATAATAATAATAACATTTATAATAATAGTAATTATACATGATGATAATAACACAAATCCGATTCATATTTTAAATTAATTGCATTTAAGCTTTTGCCTAAACAAATCGAATTACAGCGATCTTAAACAAGCAAAAAAGCTGATCCAAATTGACTGCAGACAGACAGCACAACGTTTCTCCCAAGCATGCGAATTTTCTTTCTTTCCTTTTTTTTTTTTTGGAAGCAGCGTGTGAAATTATTTGAAAATTCAAAATTGGGTCCATAATTCCTCGACCAAAAAGCTAACAGAAAAAATAATTGAAAATCCTAACTCCAAGATTCCATCGACACTCTCCACCTTTGAGCTCCGTCACCGCCCTGCTCACGTTCCCCGTATACTCTGTATCTATATATACACGCTTCTGAACGCATAATACTTTTCACTAGTGATTCTTCATTTTGTCCTATTTCTGCAAATTTTGTATGCAACACCAAAAACCATGAAGAGCAAGAGCAGAGGAAAAGTTTCTGCAAAATGGGTTCCCATTTTCTCCATGTGTTTCTTCTTCCTTGGCATGATGCTCACCAACAAGTATGTCTACTTCAAGAATCTCGATTATCATTATATTTAAGCTTTTCAATATTTTGAATTATGTTTGATTAATCCGAGATTTGAATTAGATTCTGGGGTCCTCTGGAATCCAACAACCAGCTCATAACTCTGAAAAGAAGGGACCAAGAATTGCAGATTGTTTCTGAGGAATGCAACACTAACAAAAAGGTTTAATCTTTACAGAATTTTGATGTTTTTCTTGATTTTTTGTGCTTTTGGGTGTAAATGGATTAGTGTACTTATTCTCTTTGATGTCGTTTAATAGAAAGGGGGAGATCAAGAAAAGGATGTAATGAAAGAGGTGTATAAAACCCATGAAGCAATTATGTGAGTTTATCATTCTCTAGATCTTTAGTCTGCCAAGTGCTTGATGTTGTGACAATGTGGAATTTATTGGGAGAGTAATCATTGTAGGTCATTGGACAAGTCAATTTCAATGCTCCAGATGGAGTTGTCAGCATCTAGGAGGGCTGAGGAGAGAGGAAAAAATAACGAGTCCTCTGTGGTTTCTTCTAATGAGGGGCCTCCGAGGAAGAAAGCATTTATGGTAATTGGTATAAATACAGCTTTTAGTAGTAGGAAGAGGCGTGATTCTGTCAGACAGACTTGGATGCCTCAAGGTAATATTGAATTCAAATCTGAGTTGTGAAGTGGGTTAGTCTTGTTCTTTTGATTATGTGTTTGATGACTTGTATGAACTCCTCAGGGGAGAATCTTGGCAAATTGGAGGACGAGAAGGGGATAGTTGTGAGATTTATGATTGGACATAGGTAAATTGCTCATTCATTCTTCCATTTTCTCGTTGTTTCCTTTTCGACTTAGATTTTAATCTCATTGTAGACTAGCTGGTGTCAATAAGTAGTTTTATTACATTTTCAAGCTCAATGAACATATATGTGACATTTGATAAGTTATGACCGTATAAATCGTTGCCTTCATCTATGAAGAGGAAGAAGTGAGGCACTCAGCTGCCAGAGGCCATTGTCTCAAATTGAACATCACATGATTTGAATTCATTATTATTTACTTAAGATAGGGTTATCCTTTCCATTGGTGTTCTTGTAAACTCGATTTTGCCATTTCATGGTCTTCTATTCAGATGCATTCCCATTTCATGGTCTGATTTGAAATCTTATAACATATAATGTAGTGCCACATCCAACAGCATATTGGATAAAGCTCTTGATGCTGAAGAAGCTCAACACAAGGACTTCCTGAGGCTGGTAAAAGTTCATTCAAATCCTCTCATTTCCCCCTCTGGGGAGTTTGTTTAATTAATGACCAACTTATATAATTTTAACCATGAAATAAATTAGGAGCATACTGAAGGATATCATGAATTGTCTGCAAAAACAAAGATTTTCTTCACCACTGCTGTTGCAAAGTGGGATGCTGATTTTTACGTCAAGGTTGACGATGATGTTCACGTTAATTTAGGTAAGCTGTCTATTGCTATCAGATTCACTCTAGATCTGTTGAAATATTTACTCACTATGGATTGCAATTGATCAAGTGTGTGGCTCCTACAGGTACATTTGCTGCAACCCTTGCTCGCCATCGCTCAAAACCAAGAGCTTACATTGGGTGTATGAAGTCTGGACCTGTTCTTGCCCAAAAGTAATTATAGATTTTTACTCCATTGATTTTTCTTGTGTTTCTTGTCTTGATATTAAACATTTAATGACTTGGTTTATTATCCAGGAATGTTAAGTACCATGAACCGGAGTACTGGAAATTCGGAGAAGAAGGAAATAAATATTTTCGTCATGCAACTGGGCAGATTTATGCTATTTCAAAGGATCTGGCTACCTACATTTCGATCAATCAGTGAGGATTTCTGTTTTTTGGTTAAGCTGGACCTCTTTCTTGTAGATTTGTTATGCATCAATATTATGGTCAATCAACAACACGGGGACGAAAATATACACTATTTTACAAATGTTATGGTCAAATATATACTATAGCTATGCCATCAATATTATGGTCAAATATATACTATTTGACCCCCATTATTTTGACTGTAGGCCAATATTGCACAAGTATGCAAATGAAGACGTGTCACTTGGTGCTTGGTTTATCGGTCTCGAGGTTGAGCACATTGATGAACGCAGCATGTGCTGTGGTACTCCACCAGGTATCGCTATCTATTAATTTGTCTCGTTTAAAAGTCTAGTCCGTATTCCACCTGGTCTAATTGTATATATCAAGTGCACCGTGCAACTCATGTGTAATTTTAAAAGGTATTAGTTGTTTAACTAAAAGGTACTAGTTTGACAGTATTAGTTGTTTTTACCAAAACACATTAGTACTAGTTATTTTCACTTAAAAGTATTAGTTGTATATAACAATTGGTGTGTAAGGTTGTTACTCCCAAATTTGTGTTGGATTTAAACTGATCCTTTTGTGTCAACAAGCTTGTGCAACCAAAGAGAGATCACCAAAATGACACGTTCCTACATTTGCAGATTGTGAATGGAAGGCGCAAGCAGGCAACGTATGTGTCGCCTCCTTTGACTGGAGCTGCAGCGGAATCTGCAAATCAGTCGAGAAGTTGAAATTTGTACACCAACAGTGTGGAGAAGGGGAGGAGGCTCTTTGGAATGCCTTCTTGTAAACTTCATTCCATCGAAAAGAATACAACAAGCAAGAAATGTGACCCCCCCAATTTTCACTCACCTGACGACATCTCCTTTTCATCGGGCCGGGCTGGCACAGTTTGTTTGGTAAGTGATGTCATCAATATTGAGCGAGATTTGTGCATATGAAAGATATTGCTTTTTCAGGTTTATTCTATGCTACACTGTTGGACTGTGTCTATCTGTACTGTACTGCACCACATATAAACATGTGGTACAACACCTTAAAGCACTACTGGACACTAGCCAATAGTGTAGCATAGAAAAAATCCTTATTTCTGGGGGCGTAGAAAAAGATTGAGCACGTGTCACGTGAGATGGATTATTTTCAGGCTCATCAGAGGGCCAAAACTCTTCAGATCAATACTTGATTATCGAGTGTGCAATTAATTTTATTTTTTTATTTCTCATGTATGTTTTGTATAATTCAGCTGTAAATATTATACTGTTACTATAAGCTAAAAGAGTCTATCATTTTCATTTATCCATGTTTGGTATTGGTGATCATATTTATCGGAGTCCAATTTTAGTTTAAGAAACTACCTTCGACCTGTGCTTTTAATTCATCTAATAATTCATGATTTTTTTTTAATTATTTCTTATGCATAGTATATGTATACAAATAAACCCTTAATTTTAAAAATTGAAAAAAGAGAAAGTTCTGTCACTAAAAAATTGACAAACATTTTTTTTTTCTTTTAGACGCGCTTATATTGAAATAAATTGGTCAGAATTAGTAAACAACCCCTCCAAACGAAATTCTTTTGCAATTCATTTCAAATAAACCAAAATAAGTATTATAGTAGTTCCTAAGTTAATTTTTTTCTAAAAAATTAAATAAAAATTTCTAATAACCATAATTTTAATAACTTTTTTTAGAAGAAATGCGTTTGTTTCTTATTCGAAATAATCTATTTCATTTTTTTGATCAAACACAAAATAAGTCTAATGCCTAGGCTATCTGCACACACTGTTTTATTTAGTACACACGACAATTTTTTTTTTAAAATCTTATTAACATGTAAAAATACAATATTAACCCTTTTCAATTTAATAAATTTAATACATTTACATTTCTAATTTGTACACTCATTAACTTTTGTTGTTGAGTCAACTGAGTCATCGCTGATTCAATACCGAGTCATCATCAAAAAAAAATTGAATAAAACTAAAAAATTCGGAAAACAAATAACGAAAATAAGATGTATGTTCGATTTATTTTTCCAAAAATATGCAAATATTTTCAGATTAGATCTGTTCGAAAAAATATTTTTGAAAAAAAATAAAAATTTCAGAACATTTTTTCGAAAAAAACCAAAAATTCCAGAAAAAAAATCGAAACTTTTAATCTTTTTCATGAAACCAGTTTAAAAATTGTATTTTCTTAATTATTTTTTTCAACATCAGAAAGAGGAAAGAGGAGAATAAAAAAAAATAAGTAACAAACCTGAGAAGAGATTTATGCACTGCAATTGATAAGTAATCACTTTCATACATGAAAAGAGAAAAAAGTGAAGGAAAAAGGACTAGAAAGTGGGAAGAAAGAGAGGGCAGGAAGGGGAAAGGGTTGGGAAGAAAATGGGGGAGGGGGCTGGTAATGCGGAAGGAGGGGTTATGCAAAAGGAGGGGAGAGGGGAGAGGGAAGAGAGAAAGGGAAGAGGGGAGGCGGCGAGAAAGGAAAAGAGGGAGAAAAGAGAGGACGGCGCAGATAGGGGAGAGAGGAGATGAAAGAGAAAAAAAAATAGGATTTTGAGAGAGGATAAAAATGGTATTGTGTGGTGGGTACACTTATAAAATAAAATGTTTTCTCATCATGTGTGCACTAAATTAAAAAGTGTGTGCGTATAACCTGGGCAAGTCTAATTCATCCGGCTAAATCCAACAAGACTAAAACGATCTGGGTCAGGCCCAATATCAAATTGGGCTCAACTCTGAAAATATGAGGAGAGCATTTGGACTGGACTGGCCCAGTCGACATCTTTTATGTTCAATTAGTACATCACTCGTTCGTTGACTCAAAACCAAACACAAACAATCGCAGCCGTCGATCGGCGATGGAGAACTCCGACGTGTTCGGCTCGTCGACGGCACCGCTTACGTGGCACGATTTTCTCGAGCGCATGCGCCACCCCTCCGCCGCAGATTTCGTCAAATCCATCAAAAGGTGTAGTTAATTTTATATCCGTACATAGTGTAGTATGCAGAAATGGTCGCATGTCATCATTTTTTGATTGTCAAATTAGAAGAATCAAGAGGAACTAAAATTTTAGGAAATGGCATTTCTTTCTCGTTAATTGTTGCTAGCTGGAATTGTTGTTCGTATTCGTGCGTGTGGGTAACTGAATATTGATAATGAATGCGTTCTGTTTGGTTTTTTTTTTTCGTTTTTTGGGATTTAACGTGAGGTAGCTGAGCTCACAATTGTTTGTTTGGATTTGGGTTAAATTTGGACTTTCTGTTGTTATTTGTTGTTAGCTGGAATTGTTCAGTGTTGCTAGATTTGATTCAAGATTGTGTTTGATTGAAAGTGTATACATAATACTCTTAGCTTAGATCCTAGTCAATCAATTAATTTTAATTGTATGCTCCTTCACTTCAAAGCTTCAACTGGTAACGCAATTTAACTATTTATTGATTATTATGCCAAAAACGTTTCTGTTTTTTGCCTCAATATTATGCACTTCTCTCCTTTTTTGGGTATAATTGAATAAGGGGGGTTCAGCTTTAATAATGATTAAAGCCACTGCAATGGCTCATTTGCATAGTATGTGTGTTTCTCTTATAGCTATGTGTGGCATCCACGTCTAAATTTGTACCAGTATATAGTTGCTAGTTTGTTTCGAGAGAAAACACACTTGGTAATTTCTTCTCTAATTGTTACCATAGGATCTGAACTCTTTATTTATTTGCCTGTCAACCACATATATGATTGGTATCGGACTGTAATATTTGCAGTTTTATAGTCTCATTTATGAACAATGCCCCGGATGCGGAAAGGGACAGTGCCGCTGTACAAGAGTTTCTTGGCAATATGGAAGCAGCATTCAGGGCGCACTCCCTTTGGGCTGGATCTTCAGAGGAGGAGTTGGACAGTGCTGGTGAAGTGAGTATCATTTCTTACCATAACTCCAATAATAAGTGTAGCTTATGTTACTTAAAGCATTAAAAATTCCTTTTCTATGATTATTTTGATTTTCTTTCAAGATTTTGTATCTCTTTGTATCTTTTGAGTTTTAACAACATTTTATCAAGGCAGGTTAATTTCCTAACCTGTTCCGCAGTTAGCTTTGCATTTTCTTTACCTTCTTGTCTTCTTGAACTATTTACCATATTGGCTAGTTAAATACAAGTTTTTAAATAGCTAATGGAAAATAATCTTTGTTATGTAGTGCCACTTTTCCTTATATCATGTAAACTGTTGTTTGTGTTTTTGAATCATTTAAGTGAAAAAGTCATAATTTTAACTGCATTAGACAATTAGACATGCCATTATCAAAGCTCTTGATTTGGTATTCACCTTATGTTTCTGTCAAGATTCCATTAACTTGATCATCTGCATATGTAATTGTATCGTAAAAGTTCTTTAATTCAAATGGGTGTGTGGAGAATTATTATATAAAATATGCTTAATTGTCAATACTTACACTTATTGTTGAATTACAGGGACTAGAAAAGTATGTCATGACAAAGTTATTTACACGCGTCTTTGCTTCAATTCCTGAAGACGTCAAAGCGGATGAGCAGCTTCACGAAAAGATGGCTTTAGTTCAACAGTTTATTCGACCAGAGTATTTGGATATCAAACCAACATATCAGAATGAAACTTCTTGGTTGGTGAGTGAATATATTAACTCAAAAGTTATTTTTTTTTGGATGCTTCTCAAATGCATTTTATTTATAAAACAACCTACTTTAGTCGGAAATAAAGTTATACATGAAGTTATACACATCAAATTGCTCTTAACTGTAAAGTTGAGAGTCTTTAATAATTTTATAAGAGTGACAAGCTATACTCGTCTAAATACTTCATGGGAAGACTGAATCCATTTTATATCCTAATTTGACAGCTTGCGCAGAAAGAGCTGCAAAAGATTAACATGTACAAGGCACCAAGAGACAAACTTGTCTGCATTCTCAATTGCTGCAAGGTTATCAGTAACCTATTGGTCAATGCATCCCTTGCATCTAAGGATGATCATCCAGGGGCTGATGAATTCCTCCCGGTTCTCATTTATGTCACCATAAAGGTAATTCTACATTTTACAAAGATGTTTGGATTCCCAATTATTTTGATTTTTTTCAGATTTTTAATGACTGTACACAACTAATACTGTCAAGTGAAAACAAGTAATATTGACCAACTAATACCTTTTAGTAACAGCTAATATCATCTAAAAAAGCACTTGAGATCTAAAAAAGCACTTGAGTTGCACGGTGCAGTTGGTCATACAAGTATTTGTCTATTATGTTAGATGGAAATTTTGTGTTACTGAGAGAGTTGATATCATGTGAGAAATTGTACTGCATATGATTATGGACCTGTTTATAGGAAATGTTTGAACTTATCATATATACAACGATTCAGATGACAATTAATACATGTATTTGTGAATGTACAAATAATATTTTGCCTCGTATGTTATACAGGCAAATCCACCTCAACTTCATTCCAACTTATCATATATACAACGATTCAGACGACAAACTCGCTTAGTAGCAGAATCTGCTTACTTCTTCACCAACATGCTTTCTGTAGAGTCTTTTATTACGAATATCGACGCTAAATCCCTTTCAATGGATGAAACTGAATTCGAAAGGAATATGGAATCTGCACAGTCACTTCTTTCTGGCCTCGCCGAAAGCTCAGATGCATACAATCAAGCAGATCAAAATTTTAATCGTGTGGCTAGCACAGAGTCAATGGAATCAAAGCCAGCTTCAAGTTCTAAGAGACTTCAGGGCTCAACAACACATCAGCATGCTTCTGTTGAATCAGTCGAAACTAAATCCAAGAATGACGAACAATATGGAAAGGATGCATCATCACTAAATAAGATCCCATCCATCTCAGACCTGGAAAACAGAGGAGCTAACACGCTGTTGAAGGAAGACGAGGTGAGTCCCTTTTTTCGGGATTTCCCCTTTTTGTATTCCCAAGCTGGTGATTTAACAGTTGGTGATGTAGAAGACCTGCTGAATAATTATAAGCAACTAGTATTCAAGTATGTTTGTCTAGCTAAAGGATTGGGTATGCCTATTCCACCTCCTTCATTATCCAACGGTGAAGGCCAGAATTCAGAGCCACCTGAAGTTTCATCGGGATCGGAAAAGATTACGGAGGTTCGTCCAAAAGAATTGGAATCGGAATCAGAATCAGATAAGGTAACTGGAATTCCAAATGAAAAGTCGACAAGTGAAAATCCTAGTGTAGCCGGTGAATTAGGCGAGGTGTCGGTTTCTGTGTTGGAGGATAGTCAGGATACTGAATCAAAGATGGTGGATGATAATTCTTGATGAATATCATCACCTTATTGAAGCTATGTAGGCTTGATAAATGATGTATCCTGCATTTGGTTCCAATTCGTGTTGTAAAGAGGAGCTACTCTTTCTTCTTTTTTGATTAAGTTTTTGCATAAAGTAAGATAATCTTGAGCTGTGGGATATACTAATTTGTACATTCTGTTGAGGCCATTCGTGTTGCTGATAAGAAAATGGACCAAACGCTTTCCCCACCCCAAACCCATTCTTGCTTTCTCTTTGTTTTTTTTTTTTTTTTGGTAATGGTTAGACTTGGTAGGGGGTGGAGAATTTCTCATGAGGTGGATGAGATTGGTCACCCGCCTCATTAATTTTCTTAGTAATGGAGAGATAATTCATATAGTCAATCTCACATAACGAAATTAAGATTTAGTATTCGTTGTGAAATTACTAGCTAGTATTCTTAAAAAGGGAAATTTTGATTGAGATCATCTTTGATGAGAATGCACAAAAGTAGGTAAAAATATCATGTTTGGGTACATGATGTCATTTCATATAAATTTTTATGTTCTTGAAAATATTAAAATTTGTTTATTCCTTGATCCATTGTATCTCTCTATTTTACAAGCAAATAATTGATGACAATGATTGCAAACGGATTTTATTAATTAAAAATTATCTTGAGATTAAATCAAGAATTCATATTATTATTTTAGCTTATATTTTTATCAAATTTAACCAACACTTAAAAAAGAAAATCAAATCTAACACATATTTTTTCTCTTGACCAAATTATTCTCACACTTTATATTTTTTTATCAAATTTAACTCATATTTTCCTCTTAACCAAATTATACTCATATTTTTCACTTTTTGTCTCTACCAAATTATACCCATATTTCTTATAAATATTATCAAATTAGTTAAAAATATTAGTAAAATTTGGTTAAGAAAACAGTATGTGCTAATTAAATTTAATTAAAATGAAAAGTATGGTATAATTTGGTTAAAAGAAAAAGTATGTGCTGATAAAAAAATTGAAAGTGTGCCAATCAAAAAATACAATAAAAACAAATATTAAGAATTAATTTTTCTTATTTTATTGTAGTTATGCCGAATGATCTATTACTATATTGCATTAAATAATGAAAAGGAAGAAAAAAGAGGAATATACTTCCATTAGTGTTCCTTGGAAATAAATAATTGCTTCACGTTTGCTTGTCTACATATTAATTGGATTATAGCTTAAAAAGGGAATGTTTGCAGAGAAAATTTAATTAGGGCGTGAATAAGTTGAGCAAGACAACTAGCAAACGTGCTGCTTTTTGCAATCTGTTTATCAGCTTTATTTCATCTGTTTGTTCTCTCCAGATACCAGATCAGCTCTTTCTTTCAACCACTGCACCAAACAAATATATTTCAATTATTATTTTGTTAGCTTTTTATAAATTTCCAAATTCGTACATCTGTTATTTGGAAATATATATTGAGTGGATATATATATTATTTGCGCATGCATGCATGTTTCAAGATCTATATATAATTAAAGATACGGTGTTCTTTCTAAATGTGTCCAAGACATAATCCGGCAAACATCAAATTTAGGCCAACCTTTGTATGGGAGTGTTTTGCAAGTTCAAGTCGAGGGCAAAACGGTCCGGATCTCCTGTTATATAATGATGTTACATCTTCTCTTACATTAATTAGATTTGCGCCACGTGTACATACATCAAAATTTACAAATAAGAGAATAACATCCTAATATAATCGTGTGTACACGTGGCGCAAATCTGATTAATGTAACATGAGATGCAATACCGTTATGTAACAGGAGATCATGTGTGAGGGGCAAAAGTGCTTATTTTGGAAGTATTTCTAAATTGTGAGTTATCTCGATCAGATTTTTTAGTTAATTTATAATTATACATCATTTTCTATTCTGACTCCACTAATATTCATAAATACATTTATTAACACTGTCATTTGATGCACATGCGATTTATTAATTAAATGTAAGATAGGATCGATGCGTTTCGGCCAAAAAAAATGGATTAGGGTGTATATATAATATAAAAGAAAAACAATGTGTTATTTTCAGTCCTATGAATTTTTTCTTTCTTCTGTTTAGGTGAGTTAGATGCACTCGTTAGTGGATAGAAAGATGGATAAGATACCTTTTGATAACAAAAGTTGTCAATGAACGACAACAAACTGTGCTCATTTCAGGTGCCTAATCCCAATTTTAGGTCAATAAATAGAGAGCCAAATTATATGATAATAAATATAGGAATAGATTTAACCTTCGAACTTTTAATGAAATAAAAAAATTTCAAGTATCGAGCAAAAAATTTAGATTCAAACCTCATTTAAAGTAACTCTACCCATATTAAATTATACATTTATTATGCATCTTAAGTTCTTCGAGTTGACAATTCAGCTCACTTGTGATTTGTGAAGAGATTATTTAAAAAATTAATATAAATAACTAAATTTCATACATTTTTACAAATTCACTTAGATGATGAAATTTTTTCACAAATTATGATTTTCACCAATCTTTGACCGATTAGAAGGCTTTGACGCAATTAAGTGCAATCTGACCAATTATGTGGCTTTCTTGCACTTTGGTGGGGGTGTCGGAGCTAGGAATTGGTAGTGCAAGATACACGAATTAATTTGCACTGTTTAATGGACGCTTAAAATTAATAAAAAAATTAAAATAAAAAGTTAGGGTTTGAGGGGTAATTTTATAAATTTTTATGTATAAAGTAAAAAATAAGTTAAATTGTATATATATGCGAACGTAAAAGTAATAACATTTTGTGTAAAATTTTCAATAATGTGACAGTGAAATTTATGATGAATTTTCTATTTTGTGGGATGTGTAATTATTTTGGAACGTCCAAATAAAAAAAATGTGCAAATTATTATGTGATGGAGGAGGTAGTATTTAACTCGTATGCATCCTCACATAAAATTGCAAGTTCTTAAAAAAAAAATTGCTTTGTTGGTGCATACTTATTTATTTTATAGGAAACTCAGTATTTTGAATTAATACGTATCACATATATTAACCAAGGGACTTAGTCCACTTGGCACTTAAGTGGAAAACCTGGGTTCACATGTATATAAACACCTACCATGATTTTGCTATATTCATGGCACATTTGGAGCATGATGTGAATTAGAAAAGGTAAGAAGACGAGTCAGAAAAGTTAAAAAAAGTTAAGTGGGTTTTATCCACTTTTTGTTACCCTTTCTTAAGACAAAACACCGTAATTTAATATCCACCTATTAATTAGCACAACCCCTACACATATCCATTAAATCAAGATCATATAGTTTACTATTTTACAGCTTTCATAATTTCTTTTGGACCCATTTTATTTTAAAATACGTAACTCTTTATAAGGGGTATAAAATAACCATTTTTTTCAAGATGAACACATACCATGCATAAAATTTTAAGCTTGGGTAGTTCTTATGAATTTATCTATATAATGATAGGTGCATGATCTCAATTTATGCAAAGTTTCAAATTTGAATCCTCACAAGTGGTAACTAATTAATTCATATTGTGGGGTAACACTTGTGTGAACCACTTACACCGTATAATTAGTTTTTGAATAATATCAATAAGTGACAAGTAATATTATTTTAATTAATATGCATAATATAATTGATTTCTGAATAATGGGAATATATTTTAGTGAAACGAGTAATATCATTCAAAATGAGGGAGCAATGTAAATTGTGTATTAAAAAAATTCCCAAATCGATTAAAATATTTTTTAACGTTTTTTTGGTTAATTTCTCTCTCATTTAGTCATTTTCTTTTACAGGTAATCTATCTCTCTCTTGAAACGAAATAAAAGTAGTAGTTTCCTCACATACATGTATGGAGAATAAATGGGTCCCTGGTAGACTTTATCACGTGCCTTCCACATGCTGACAAATACGACGGTCGGCAAATAAGTGCGGCTCCGTCTGGACGTTTTTAGAGTTAACCCAACTATACTATTTATCCAAAAGTTCAAATATATTTTTTATAAATTATTTAAAAAATAAAATTAGAAAATTAAAGCCCAAAGACGCATAGAGGGAATTTGTTCAATATAATATTGAGTGACAATTTAGTACCAATGATTACTCTGAATTTTTGCGTGATTTGAAAATAATAATTTGTCGAAGAAACAATTTTGCCCCAAAAAAATAGTTGGCTTGTGATTTATCATTTGATTTTTGAGTCAAAATTCAAAAAAAAAAAAAAAAAAAAAAAAAAAAAAAAAAGAGGATTTCGTCGACATTCGGCCTTGAGTTTTAATTCCTGAAATTGTATGTAAAGGGTCTTTTTTTTCCGAAGCCAAATTATAAAGAATTGTGATCTTAATTAGTTCCACAAATTGAAAATTATAAGTAAAAAATTACTGGCACATGCAAGTAGGACGTAGATAAAAAAAATGTTTAACCAAGTTAGAAAATTAAACTTACAATTTTTAAATAAAAATTATAAAACTCATAGAAAAATAAACCAACAGATAACTTTCACAGGTAAATCAAAATTAGGATATTGATTACCGGACCTGAACCTTGTATTTATCTCACTTTTTAAAAACCATATAATTAATATTTTGTCCGATATTGCAAATAATAATAATAATAATAATAATAATAATAATAATAATAAATACTCCCACAATATTTTTGCTAGGACACTTTACGTATGTGCATATCTTAGTGTGAATATTTTATCAGATTTGATCATTTGAATGCATCTTTACCATATATCCATAACATAAATAATTAAAATGAAAAATTGTTCAGCCGGCTACTCAAGAAATTTAAAATCATTGGTATACCCAGAGCCCTTATATAGTATTATAATCTTCTCTTGCATAATTTGATGGAACTAATTTATATATAGCCTATATATGTTTGTTGTAATTAAATTATGAAACTATTAAATGCAAATTTAAGATCACAGTTTACACGATGTTCTGCCAACTTATTTGACTTTCAATCTTGTCTAACAATGACTTTGTATAACGATCCGTTTGGGCTAAACCAAAATGCATGGGACCATAGTTACATCATTTTCTAGGAAACTAAGATATACTACATTTTATGCTAAAGATATGTATCTCAAAGCAACAACTTCAAACAAATCTCATACTATTCTTTTTTAATAATAAATTGTACTATAATAAGTGAGGAGAGATGCATATATATATATATATATATATATATATATATATATATATATATATTTTTGTACTAATAATTAATATTACGCTTATCTAAAGATTTTATTCTTGGACTTGATTATATTGCACTTTGTTTTCCTATTTAAAATAGGGGTGTAAGTGAGTCGAGCCAGCTCACGAGCTACTCGTGCTCGACTCAAAAAAAGATTGAAATTGACTCGAAATTAATCGAGTCGAGTTTCGAGCTACTCGAGTAGCTATCGAGTTCGAGCTCACAGATACTCTGCTCGAAAGGCTCGCGAGCCTTATTGAGCTTGTACTATATTTACAATTTTGCCATTTATTTTATTAATTAAATACATTTATATTATTAATATATAAATATGTAATTAAAATAACAAAAAAAAGGTTATCGAGTCAAGCTTAGTTTATCGAGCTTCTTACCGAGTCGAGCTCAAGCTGAAAAAAATAGGCTCGATCGAGTTCGAGTCGAGCTCGAGCTTCGAGTATTGTAATCGAGTCGAGTTTCGAGCTCAACACTACTCGGCTCGACTCGACTCATTTACACCCTAATTTAAAATAGCCATATGTATGTATCTCAATTTAACTAAGATTTCAGCTTCAAATTTTCCTTTATACTATGCAATTCAAGGGAAATATAAATGGAAAGATTTCACATTTGTAGTTTTTCAATTGTCCCAAAGTCTTTTATGTTGAATGGACCAATCGAATTCAATTTATTCGCTTTATCTTAAATATATCCAATCATGACTTGATCCAGCTAGGACATTTTACATGTGTTTCCCACCCCCTCTTGTAGCTAATTAATTTTAATTTTCAGCGAATACCATATATTCAATATATAAAATTAGAATTATTATCAAGAATAACATTTCCTCCCACGCTCTCATACACAGTTCTTAAGAATATCGAATAGTATTCAAGGTCCACAATATCAAGAAAAATAAATATCAATTTACATCTTAACAAAATTCACCGAAATAATGACAACATCTTTGGACCCAAATTAAATATATTTTATATGAATCAGTCACCTATTAAACTTGTTCATTATATAAAATTTGTATTGGTACTTTTATTCAATAATTTCATAATATTCATTTTCAAATATTATTACACTTGTAAACTTTTTTTTTTTTTTTTGTATAATTGCTAAAATTTTGATCCGCTTAATTATATAATAAGGAGGTTTTGCAACATAATTTAGAATTACATTTTCACATTTGAAAAAGAGTGTGCGCTAATTTAATTTGTATTAGTTAACCGTCTCCCACAAGAATTTACTTTATATGACAGATGTCATGAGAGAATTTCTTGTCGTTAAACTATGATAAAATGAAAAGGGGAATGAATGAGGGCATTAGAACGTTTTCTTTTGCCCAAAAGTTGAATGAGAAAAAGGGAGATAGAGAGATCCCACAAAACAATGTTGCCCAAGTGAAATGAGAGGCCATGAATTACTACACTTGATTTCCTTTTTTTTGGAACTCCATGTATTGTCTACATCTCTATCAACAATGAATGGTCCATAAATTAATTTATTACATGATTAAAGACACTATTATGTAGAGTGTGCAACTTTTTTTTCTCATGGCTTAAGAGCTTCCATAATGTAGATTATCCCCCTAAGAAACCAAACCCTAAAAGCAATTAATTATGATCATGATCTTGAATGGATTAATATTTATAACAAAATTAATTTGTGAAGAGGGGTACTCTATAAATATTAATTTGGTCTCACTGGTGCCTATGTTTTTAATATTTTTCATAATCTAGGCATATTTAGACCGTTTGAAATTTCTATCTCACTCTTAAGTGTGTGCAATGTGATTTTATGACTAGCGTATTCCGATTAAATTTGATACGATGTCTTAATACAAAATAGAAGATTTTGTATCTAACTTTGTTTAGGTTATGACTAACCTGATTAGGTATGAGGCCAAATTGCAATTAAAGATAGATAATGCCGTCTAGCTAACTGATTAAAACAATTCAGATTAAACTAATTAAAAATATTATATGTTAATTGATCAGTTACGGAGTTTCTAATTTACGCATTTTCAAAATTGAATCTTTCAAGAGAGGGCCAGAGAGAGAGAGAAGTAAATTACTCATGTTTTCACAAACTTTAATAATACTCATAAGAGTGGTGAATGCATAGAGACACTAAAATTATCGCTTTGGAGTAAACTTAAATGGTACTCCTATTAGTTATTTTTATTAAATAATATTAGTTATAATAATTGAAAATAATTATTTTTATTAAACAGTATTAGTTGTTTTCACTAAACAATATTAATTATTCACTATGTGACTAATGCACACAAATTTTATTTATAGTATTGATATGTTTTTTAACTAACAAAATATATATATATATATATATATATATATATATATATATAATATATATATACATACACACACACTACTCCATCTTTCGTCCCATAAAACTTTTCACACTTTCTTTTTTCATACGTCTCATTATAAGTTTCACACCCTTAAAATGAAAATTCTTTAGAAACTTTATCCTCACAATTTCCACTAATTTATACAAAATGACATTATTTTTTAACTCACATATACACACAACTCAATAATTTTTTTTATTTATACATAAAAATTTATAAAATCACCCCTCACAACTCCAATCATTACCTTTTTTTTTAAGTGTGTGCACTTTCTTTTATGAAAGCATCTATGAAACGGAGAGAACATATCTTAAATATATAGTGGGTAATTTGTAGGCAAGGGTAGCTAGGCTGGCTAGATATATATAGAGCCCTGTTGCTAGGTAACCATTTGCTAACAAAACAAATGCCATCATGTTACACTTCACACTCTGTATCAAGTCATTTCCATAAAGATGTATAGCAACCTTTGAGACAAAGAAATGGTACCCCCACCCCACTATCTTGGCCTAAAATTATTCAACTCATTATTTTCTTTTTCTACAGGATGGATATCGATCCTTTTCTTAATTGAAATTAATTGAATTATATATGTACTATTAAAGCACCCTACACTTTCTTTCATTCCTTTCTTTTTTTTTTTAAAGTGACTATATTAATATCAGTGACTCTCTTAATTAAATATCTTTTTCTTAAGTAACACCAAACCAAAAAGAAAAAAAATTGCACAAAGGCATATGAAGTATGGTATAATATCCGTATGGCATAATAATGACTCCAAGTTATGGAATAGGGAAGAAGGCTCCAAAGCTGCAGTTTCTTACCAAGAAATTTAGTGCATTACAAACCCTATATAATTCAAAAGCCTTCCAAGTTTTAATAATGTAAAAGAGAGAGAATCCCACTATTTTTAATTAATTTTCTCCATCACGTAGACAAGAAAAATGTCGAACTTAAAACCATCACTACTACATTTTTGTTAATAGATAACCAAGCATAGATAACGGATATTTTTAAATCCGTTATCTATGATTTGTAAATCCGTTATCTAATCTCTCTCCGTTATCTCTGTTATTGAAAAAAATAAAAATGCGCTCATAGATAACGGATTTGTTTATGTGGTTATCTATGCTTGGTTATCTAAGCAATTTAATTTATTTTTGAATTAAATTTTTAATCAGAGATAACGGATATTTTATTTTTTATATATCCGTTATCTTTGTTTTGTTATCTAATTATTATAATTTATTTTTAAACTAAAAATCAAAAATTATTTTAATTATAGTTAACGGATAATTTATATCCGTTATCCCATTTTCGTTATCTGCATATTAATTCACAAATTTGGACTCAGAATTATTTCAGTAGATCGCCCAAATCGTCGTCCCCTTTTGCAAGCCCTAATCGTCGTTCTTCCCCAAATCGTCGTCCTCACAAATCGTCGCCCCTCTGCCAGTCTACCGCCAAAGGAGACCTTGCCGTCGACCGCCGATACCTCTCAAGCAATTGACCGACGGCGTTGGTGACACTACTAGAACAACTCGTAAAGATTCCCTTTTCGCCGATACTAACCGCCGCCCCTCTCAGTCTAACTGCTGCTCTACCGCCGCCCTCAGAGAAGTCTACAAGAACAAGAAGTACTTGCTTCTTGATATCCGCCCTAAGAAGACCCTTGCAATTCGTCGTCGTTTAACCAAGCACCAGGCATGCCATTTTTTTATTTTTTTTACTTATATATGATTTGAGTATGTGAGGCTCCGATGGGAATTTTTATAACTGAGTGCTGATTGATATCTGCAATTATTTGGCATCGTTCGATTTTCTCATTTATATTTGAAATATTGGTTTTAGAGCATTACCTGAAGACGTTGATACTTTTGTTGATAGATATATAAGTTTTCTTCACTTTTTTTGTCCAGCCATTTTCCTCCCTATTGGTACATGTATTTTCGAACTAGTTCTGAATACTGGGATATTCAATGTGCATTTCATCCTGTCATATCACTACTTAATTTTATCGGTAATGTATTAGTTGTTTAAAATGCAAGTTCAGAAGATATAATTGTGTCAATCCTACTACTTTTATTTTGCTTGAGAAATTTCAAAGTTTTTGGTATGGCAATTGTATATAGAGATGTGTTTTCAGTTCCAATGTTTAGTTGAATTATGGTGTGAGAAATGAGGGAGTGGAAATTTCAAATGTTTATTTTGCTTGAGAAATTTCAAAGTTTTCTCTCTCGTGTTAGTTAAGCTTTGCTGTTGAAAGTCTTGATTAGCTTCTAATTCTTCAGTATGCACTTTATTACGTATCTAATAGAATGCATCTCTGAATATGATTTGCATATGTGTGTGTTCACAGAGATCTTTTTTTGTTCTTGCTGCTAATCTAATTCTTCAAACCTATAATCTCTTTCCCATCTGTTCATCTCTTTTATTTATTATTTGGGCTGGGCTTGTCTGCCCTGCTGTATAGATTGAAATTTATGGCTACTGAATGAGGGAGACTTGCTTGTGAAACATGTTTCTGAAACATTTTTATGAACCACAAATATTATTCTTAGATGATGTGTAGGGCTTAATTGTGTAAATTTTCTTATTAACAATTTCTTGAAAATTTTGATTCTGCTATTTATTGAATCAGAAACCAGAATTATCATAATTAAGCATGCGGCGCCTATGAAAAATAATTACACAATAAATGGTAGATTGAAGTGTGAACTTGCTTAGTAGGCGTGTGCTTTATATTTCACTTTCCTCTTTTCGTTCTATCCAAAAGTTCTGTCGCTCATTCAGATCCATTGGATTTTTCTGCGGTCTCTCCTGGTGTGTAGGGTCATTAATTCTACTAAACATACATCCAGGCTACACCAATCCAATTCAGTAACAGAGGCAATCAGAATTCTAAGCATCATTAAGGAGTCATTGCATTCACACTAGCATCTTAGCACACAAGTAAATGTCTTAAGATTTTTTTGCTTTTTTCTTCTGCTTTCTATTGATGCATTTTTTAGGTTCTATTTACATTCAAACTGAACGAGGGAGACTTGCTTGTGAAATAATCGGATCCTGCGTATATATGATTTTTTTCATCCTTTACTTTTTTATTTATAGCTATCCAAATTCTCCAGTTTTCCTACTACTTGGTAGCTCGGAAGCCTTTGTTTGATTATCACAACAACGTGAAGATGGTGCACTTTTATTTCACTTTAACTTTTGCATGTTGTATTGTGTTCTATTATCCATAGAAAGCCAGCACCTGCTTTATGGCCCATTCTGCAGAATTGATTGTAATGTTCTCTATATTTTCTGACTTATGTTGAATGACCATGTATCTTTTACAATTGTTTGCTATTGTAGTAGCCTTTCATTGTTTGGACCAATCTTTATTTGATAAGCATTTGTTGTTTTGGAGAATAATTGTTTTGTCTGATTACTTTTTTGCAGTATATGAATAGTCCAGTGAGGCATTTTAAAAAATTCCATGGGGGCTAGTTCAAGATTTGCAGAGAATGCTTTCTGCAAATGAGGCTTCAAGGCCACCAGCAATTGATTTTACATGTAAGGCTTGGTCCATTCATTTTAGCAACAACTATTTTTTTTCCCGATTCGTCCACTGGATGTATGATTTTTATTTTTATACTCTGTCTATTGTTTTTGAATGGTGAGAATCTGTGTGTTATACACAACTTAATATTCATTACATGTTCTTTTCCTTTGTTGCATACTTGTTTAGGAACCACTCTGATATTTAGTTGAATTTGGTTTTTGTTTCGTTAGTTGCTACTTGTACCTGTCTTCAACTCAGCTGCAGGTGAGACATTGTTGCTACTTGTGAAGCATGTTGAGCTTATTATCAACAAGGTAAATCAATAATCTGTTAAACTTCCATGTACTGTTTATACAATGTTTTTTCCTTCTTTGAAAAGTTTTTCTGTGGTTGATTTAATTTAACTTCTCATGGTTTACCACCCCATTAAAACACTTTCTAATTTTATTATAAAGTTGCCAGAAGAATGACTATTCCTTTTGAATAAAGTCGAGGATATCAATTGTAGTTTTGAGCACATCTCTTGAAAATAATGGCAACACCTTGCTACATTACCTACTCTCCATTTGTATGCACTAAACGTTTAAATAGTAGGTGCTTTCAGTCCTAATATGCAAAGAATTTGTTTAGTTTTTTTAGTAGAAATGCTGCCTGCTTGTATTGTGGGTAAAAGGACGGAAAAATTTATGGCCTTATTTTTATTATGAAAAAATTTTTATATATATATTTTTTTTAGTTTCATGGATGTTTTAGGATGAGTTAGGGATGAAGGGGTAAAGGTTTTTGCAATTGAAAATTATATAAAAGATTTTTTTATTTTATTTTATTATTCAATTGTTAATGGAAATGAAATGTGCATTTGATAAGTGACATAAGTTCCTTTCAAAAAAAAAAAAAATAAGTGACATAAGTGAAGACAACCAAACCAAAAAAGAAGCCATTATGGAAAATTATCAAGGTGCGAAAGATGTGAATTTTGATATATTTGAGTAGATAATTGAATACGCTATGCATTTGAGTAAATAATTGAATTATCTAATGTATGTGTACAAATGGTTGGAATGATGAATTTGTTAATTTGTTCATAAATTAGGCTCCAAAGCAACCAGGTGTGATGCAAAAATATTTGATACATGAGACAAATAACGAGATTTGATAGACCTTTGGATGTGGCTTCACTGCAGTCTTTGATAATGTTATTGTGCTTTGACAAAAATATATTTTTTCGTAATATAAATTTAAATCTTGCGTGGTTTGTTAGTATTAATATGTATGTCTTATTTTATAGTTCATGGAGAAAACATACACCAAGGCTGAAACTGATGAAGTGCGATCGGAGTGGGCCCAGTTTCTTCAATTATATGTTATCGAGTAGTAATTGTTATTGGGTATTTTGTTGAATTATTGTATGAATATTTTATTTTGACAGGAATTATTGTATGAATATTTTATTTTGACAGGAATTATTGTATGAATATTTTATTTTGACAGGAATTATTGTATGAATATTGACTCTTGATTTGATGATGAAATTCATGCATTCTGTTATATTTTCTTTTTATTTAGTAAATTTAATTGTTTTATATTAAATAAAAATATATAAAATAAAATAGATAACAAATAGAATAGATAACGGATATATTCTGTTATCTTTGCTAAAATAGATAACGGTTATGCTTAATAATACATAACAGATATCTTTGGTTATCTATTTAAGAAATAGATAACGGACATAACAAGTATAGATAACGGATATATTTGGTTATCTATTTAAGGAATAGATAACGGATATAACAAGTATAGATAACGGATAATATCCGTTATCTATGAGCGTCTTTTTTACCAGTAGGGCGCACATAGATAACGGATATTTTTTGATTTTTTTATCCGTTATCTATGAGCGCCCCACATAGATAACCCCTGCCTAGATAACCATTGATTTTCTGCATAGATAACGGATAATATCCGTTATCTATGCCAAAAAATGTAGTAGTGCATGAATCCAACAATATTATGGTAATGAACTATATATACTTGAAGTAGTATTTCACCTTCCCTAACTAGACATGTTATTTGAATATCCTTGAATATTAATTAAAAACATTTTGAGTATATTTTTTTTAAAAAAAGGAAAAAAAATTCATTAAAAATGAGGTGAAATCAACCAAATACTGATAGAAATTCAGGAGGAGAGCAAGAAGTAATTTTAGCATATCTAATTAGTATATATTTAATATACTAATAGTGTTTCTCTTTTTAAAAATTAGGAAGATAATTGCTGAGACATTTTTTTTTCTTTTCAAAATCGATTGTTTGACAAATTGAGAAAATTAAAGTGGAAATGGCTTGAATTCTAATTAGGAGAGAAAATTAAAACAGTATCAACTCTTCTAACAATGATTGGTAAATATTTGCCTGCACTTTGCTCCGAACATTAGAAGTTTTGTTCTAGTTATGTAGATTAAATGGTTTCGGTGTGATTAATTTCATAAATATGGAAATAATATTTTCTAATATTTCTTAAATATTGTATAATGCCTCTTTACCGGTTTATTTATTGTAATTTCAATGGGGGAAAGCCAGACTCCTACTTTTATAGTGCATATTAATCATTACAATTTCACTAAGTGACTATATAGTAATTTCATATATATGTTTTAGGTAAGGTATAAGATATACTCATACCTGTCAAGTATTAGTTTAAGTTTAAATAAACTTTTAATGTATTTTTTTGGTATAAATTAATGTTTTAACTTTTTTAATATGAATAAAATGTCCTTCAAATTTTTAATTGGTCCATTTTTCTTATTAAAATTAAATAAAAATACACTTCAACTAATTTAAAAATAAAAACACGTTTTCTTAATTTTATTCCACCAAATATGGCATTATTTTTTATTTTTATTTTATTTTTTATAAATTTTCTTGAATTCAATAGAAAAATAAGAAATTTGTATTTTTTTTGTGTGTGTGTGTTTTTTTTTTATGTTGTCATGGTTTTGTGAAATAAACTATTATTATATTTTTTTTTCTCCTTAAAAGTAGGGAGTTTATCATTTAATTACATTAATTGGAAAAAAAATAATATTTATTTTTTGTTCATGAAAGTGTTTTTTTCTTAATTTTGAAAAGATAAAAAGTTTATTTGCATAAAAAAGCAGATACTTTAAGAGCATATTTAAACTTGAAAAAATATTTGAAGAGTTTATTTGCACCAAAAAATAATTTAGAAATTTACTTGTAACTAACATAATACTTTAGGGGTTTATATGCACATTTTTTCTTCATACATTACAATTTACTCAAAGGCTATATAGTAATGTCAAATATATATTTTATACCTATAAATTATGACTAATACGTGTATACATTAGTTGCATGCAATGAGTAAACAATATATATTGTTCAATAATAATAATTAATTATATTATTAAAAAAGATAACTAATATTATTCAGTAAAAATAAATAATACTCCCTCCATCCCTCATGAATTTACACACTTATTATATTGGGATGTCTCATTGCACACTGAAAAATAAAAAATTACTCACAAAGTTCACCCTCAGATATCTCCATATTTACAAAAAAAAAAAAAAAAATTATAAAGTAATTCAATAAAATAAAAAGTGCATTTTACGATCACTCACAAACCAATCCAAATCAAACATAAAATGTACTCCCTTTGTCCCACATCAGTTTTCACACTTTCCTTTTTGGTTTGTCCCACATTAGTTTTCACATTCTAAAAAAGGAAACCCCTCATTAAACTCCACCCTCACAATATTCATATATTTACACAAAATGTCATTACTTTTTACACTCAATCCAACCAACTCTCTTACTTTAATAATAAAAGTTTACAAAATTATCCTTCAATACTACACTCATTACACTTTTTTTAAAAATGCGTGCCCAAATTAGTATGAAAACTAATTTGGGATGGAGGGAATACTTTTTTTTGTCTAAAAGTTGGTGCAAATTCATATGAGCCAGGAGGAGGAGAATATTATTTAAAAATACACGTCAATTATAATTGTAATCGGAGTATATCATAAAAATTTAGTGTGAAACAGTTTTATAATATAAAATTAAAATAATTATATTTATTTATTAATATCATAATATTTATTTAGTGATATCATTGTACATATATTACAATATTGATATGAGACAGTAATTTTAATGGTACAAACATACGGATATATATAGATGAGATCATGCATAAGCTTTTGGATATACATATGTGCTTTCCTCGTGTTTTCCTCTATATGTTTAATTTTGTAGCTTCAAGTGTTTGACTCTCTCTTTCTCTCTCTCTCTCAAATCTTGATCACCCTCTCCTCTGTTTCAACAAAAAACACAGAAATTATTAGAACAAATGGGGATTAGTAGAAATGAAAATCATGAAAGTATTCATGATCAGAAAAACATTTTCTTGCCAATGTTCTGCCGTTTATCCATCAAAGACGTTAAATTAAAAACTATTCCGATCTCCGCGGCGGAGCCCTCCTCCCCTAAAGTGAGTTGCATGGGCCAAGTCAAGAGAAACAACCGCGTCACCGGCTTCCCCGCCGCCACCGCCACCACCATCTCCACCGCCCACAAATACACCAAGTCGAAATCTGTACACCTTTTCGCCAAAACCCTCTTGCCCAACCCCACCACTGTGAAAGTCGCCGGAAGAAGTGGAAGCCGAAGCTGCAGGACAAACAGAGAGGGGGGTTTGAATAATGTAAGAAGATCGAGGGTGAAAACCAATTGTGATCAAGAGGTGGATATTAGTGAAATGGATCCGCCGCTGCCGGTGGTGAAGAGGGCGGCGCCGCCTGGGATCGGCCGCGACGAGGTGAATATATGGAAGAGAAGATCTAACGGTGTGAAAGCCTTGCAAATTGAACCGATTGATTTGCCGAGTAACAAATTTTTGACGACATTATCAATAGTGTCATAAATGAATTCAAAATTGATCAGAGTTATATATAGTTCATCTACCGTGAATCTATATACCTGTACGAGGTAACCGATTGAATAATTTAGTTTGCAGATACTAATGTAAATGAATTTGAAATCGTAGTAGAATCTTTTTTTTTCTTTTTAATTTTTTTCTTTATTCTTTTGTTCTTTTTCTTGCTCTTTAACAGACGATTTTGTCCTTAAAAAAAAAATACAAAATCTAAACAGTTTTGACAGCGATAGTAAGGCTTGATGTTGACTTCAAAAGAAGTTATCAAATACATTGAAATCAGTGGATTTCACACCGTCTTTTCGTATATTTTGTTTATTTTGGTATTTGATTTCAGGGGAAAGTATTTTCGGTATATATCTTTAGAAAGAATAAGATAAATACGTGTCTTTTCGTATATATTTGGTTATTTTGATATTTGGTTTTAGGGAAAAGTATTTTCGGTTTATAATAAGATAAATACGTGAGACTGAGGGAGTGAATTTTAATATAGTACATTTGTGTAATATTATAATTATTACTTGTCAAGATGGCCGAGCGGTCTAAGGCGCCAGTTTCAGGTACTGGTCCGAAAGGGCGTGGGTTCAAATCCCACTCTTGACAAATAATTTTATTTTTATTCAACAATCATTCAATTTAATTTTATTTTTATTCAACAATCATTCAATTTAAGGGCATTTGGTTAAAAATATTTAAATAAAAAAAGGAGAATTATCGTGATTTAGAATTTATTCAACATCTAATCTATGTTTTTCTGATCATTTATTTTTTTACTCTACAAAAGTTTAAAAAAAAAAAGACCAAATTTATTCAAAATTCAATCTATTTTTATTTTTACTCCAAGAATTTAGAATTTATTCAACATCTAATCTATGTTTCTCCGATCATTTATTTTTTTACTCTACAAAAGTTTTTTTTTTTAAAAAAACCAAATTTATTCAACATTCAATCTATGTTTTTCTTTCCGTCAAAAAAAAAAAAAAAAAATCTATGTTTTTTCCGATGGAGAGATATGAGAGGGGGAGAGAGAGGAGATAGGGGAGAGCTGGATTGACACAGAGAATGAAAAAATAAATTGATTTATTTCAATTTAAGGGCATTTGGTTAAAAATATTTAAATAAAAAAAAGGAGAATTATCGTGATTAATAAAAATAAAAGATAATTAATAATATTTCTTCCGTCCCAAGAAGTTATGCACACTTTTCTTTTTCGTCTGTCCCAACAAGTTATGCACACTTCTAAAATGGAAACATCACACAATATTAATACTCTCACAATATCATTTAAATCACAAAAATGTCACTCTTATTCTACTCTCTACTTTGTTCTCTCTCCTACTTTATCTCATTAAATCACTCAAAATACTTTTACACCTTATTCTCTCTCTTACACTACTATTTTTCTTTTTAAATAAGATAATCATATTTCTTAGAAAAATAAGATAATCATTACTCCTTTTGATTAATTTTTTAATCTCCTCAATCATTTCCTTCCACCACTACCAACAACTTTCTTTTGTGTCATTTAAAAAAAAAAATTATTACACAACATTAATGATGTAATTTATCATAAAAATAATCATTCTTCCAACATATTTGGAACATATAAAATTTATTTTTAAATCTTATAAATTGTCAAATATTTTTTTTTCCAACTACTTTAAGAGAACTCATAAACTCTTGAAACGATTTCTTAATCTTGTTTTGTCATTACCTTTCAAATATGATAACTCTGCCCCCAACACAAGGTTGATTACCCCAAAATAAGAGCAAATACAATCTTTTATAAATCATCGATTCTCGCTTAAATCCCTCCATTTACAATATTATAAATATTTCAACTATATATTCAACTTTTGAAACATTAACTTTTTTTGGACAAAAAGAAAAACACGAGTGTTTGATGGGACAGAATACAGGTCTCTATTACAAACAGATGAAGTAAATGAAAACTTCCAAACTAATATCGGGTACCCAAATCTCAACCAATATACAAGAATCCTTTAATATATTGATTATAGAATTCTTGTGATTGTGATTCAAGAAAGGAACACAATTTCAGTGTTATGAAGAACATTAATATAGGTCAGAGAATTGTTAAAACCTATAGCTACCATCCCAGACCACGTATGGTGGTTGTAATATACGAAAAGTTTTATATACAGTTCAAATCTAGAGAGAGAGATACAAAGGCAAAGAAAGAAGAGGATATTGGCTAGTTTTAACATCAGCTCTGCTCTTTATAAGGAGTCCAGATGAGTTTACTGACATCGACTTCAAGACCGCCACGGCCTGCAGCTTTAAGATGGCGATCAAGGATCTTTGGAACAGCACATATGACGTGTTGTCCCTTCCGGTACTGGATCAACTCTAAGCTCTGAAGGGTTTGCAATATATCCTCTGCCCTGATTGCCGTCATATCACTCAGCTCCTAAAATTCATAATGAAAGTCAGAATAATTTCAAAATTTTAGCCTAATACGAAATTGATAAAAAAAAATGAAATAATCAATTGTACTGCACAAAGTGGAAATTTATTTTTAACATGTGTTATGGATGTGATAAATGCAAATATCCTAAAGCAGCTTCCTCTATTTAACTGATGAATGTTGTATACAGCTGATTAATCCAAACCTTAATGGAGATATTGCTCTTGTGCTTCTTCAATATGTCTAGAAGAACACGTGTCCAGTATCCTCGGTAGCTCAAGAGTCCCAGGTCCGAGAGGGGTCGTTCTGGTGTTCCAACTTTACCTTCCTTCTTTGAGAGCTCATATGCTGCACACATATTGCTGTTAGTTAAGCAAAATATTGAACAAATTAATTGTATCAGAGAACAAGTCAGCATGGTATCAAGAATATATACATATATCAACTTGCTACTGTTCTTCCACATCAAGGATGCGGAGCAGCAATGTATTCTTATTGCAACACGTTTGGCATCCTAATCTCCCCAAGTAACAAAAAAGTTGCCCAAAATCATACGATTGAGAGGATCCATCCATACCTCTCCAGGAAAACCATAAACCTAATTGTCCACCTATGAGACTTTCAGAAGGCAGTTCACTTTCTGAAGATAAGAGCGATGTATGCAAGTATGCTTTGTGATCACCAACGAGCCACCCCCCCACCCCCCACAAAAAAAACACACACACACACAAATTGCTGAACACTTTACCCTCCACTATTCCTACCCGAACAGAGTCACAGAAGGCGTCATAACTCATAACTATAGAAGAAAAGGCAAAGTTCACCAGCTGCAATGACTGTCATATAAAACAATACTGTGTACATATATCCACCATTAATTTACTGTTGCAAAAAATGACTTACAAAATGCAATCAGGAATTTTCCATAGCCTTTTCTCTGATAAGGAGGAAGAGTGAGAATACACGCTAAGTTGTAAGACTCTTCCGAATGTTTCTCCTGCATTTCAGGCAAAAAAGATTTTTGAGTGAAATATATTTCTGGGCCCTTCATCACATTAAATATCCTTTTCAGTAAAAATTATAAAAAATGATTATTTCCCAATAACCCCTCAGATATACAGGTACAAGAAAGAGCCAATTTAGCTGAATATCACAAGAGGGAGGGGGGGACCCTAGCTATATGGCTGGTGCATAAATATATAAGATGATGGAACTGAATGAACTTCAACCTGATAAACTTTTATTAGCAGTAATAAAAATTGGTAGCAAACATCAGATCAACTCCTAAAGATAAAAGTTACCTTGGAGAAATAGCCCACCATATGGCATCCCCGATCGTCACATTCACACAATACATAAAATAGGAACAGGTCTACATCATAGTAGAGGGTCTTGTGATCAAGAAACAACTTGGCCAAATAGCAAAGATTTTGCCCATAAATCTTGTTCTTTTTGCCATCAACCTGTTACAGATACAGTTCAAATTTAAAAAAAAAAAAAAATTTAATAGTTGCACCAAGTTACAAATTTCAGACATGTGGTATGCACTTTAGAAGAAAGGCAAGTCAATAACAGAGTGTAAAAATGCAAAGCGAACATGCCAAGTTAAGTGTTAACCAAAAGACGTTTCATGGAAACCACAAGAATCAGTATATATATTACACCATCTTTTTCAAATAGCCATTTGATTTCCCAATGAAAGACTGAACTGACCCTCTGTCCTCTGGTATGAGAATCCTTCATATCTCAATTTGCGAATCCATTTCAACCAAGATAACTGGAAGTTCCCATCAATAAGAATCTTCCCAACCGCAATTTTTTTTTTTTTCAAAATTTTTAAAGAATCCAATTTTTAGGGGGAATTTGCTGCAGCATATTCATCGTGTCTCATAGTAATTCAAACTTCAAAGAAAGGGAAACAATTCTATTCGAGAAGAATTCTTAGAACAAATTGAATTCAAATGCTGCAAATATTTCTTATAAATGGCTATGGCTCTTGTGGAGGCCAACAAGATAAGCAAATCTATGCTGCACTGAAGAGAGAGCATTTTTATAACCAAGGATGAAAATATCGATACTTTGAATTTATCTATATATCAGTGGAAATATGGATATCAAATATCGATATCAGTAAAAAAAAAAATTGATTGAAATATAATTAAAGGATGAAAATATCGATACTTTGAATTTATCTATATATCAGTGGAAATATTGATATCAAATATCGATATCAGTAAAAAAAAAAAATTGATGGAAATATAATTAAAATGATGAAAATTTAACATGAAATTTTAAGTAATATTATTACTAACATTAATACACAAATTTAACTTAAAATTTCAACAAAATGAATTTTTTTATGATAAACATATCAATGAAAAATACATAAGCACTATAAAACGATACAATAATTATTCATAATTATTTAATACTAGACAACTAATACCAAAATGATATCCTATGAGGCTCAAATGTAAAAAAAAAATGTCATCTTGGTCTAAACAATATAAATTTTTTATTTTAAACAGATATTTTGGAAAAACCTATATATTACCGATATATCCACTGAAATATCCCGATATTTTGGAAAATTTCTTGTTCTAGTAGATATCCATATTGGGAGTCCCAAAAAACAGATATATCGAAAAAAAATCCGGATATTTCCTTGTTATAACTGACAAAATTGATGCTTTGCGAGTTTTTTTTAGAAAAAGGGCAACCTACCTCAAACATTGACAATGTCCCATTTCGATATATTTCATCACCAGGAGGATGCTTGAGATCGCATTTCTTCTGCAAGTAAAAGTGTAAATAACTGTAAGTGAGCATATGGGTTTATCGGCATAGGAATAGGAAAGGAGAACCACACAACAACTGAAGATCATTATGTCTTACTTTATTTTAATTGTAATAAGTGTCCAGTGGTTTTTTCCACTTGGGGTCCTTTAATGTTAAGGAGTCATATATATGTTTCCATTATCATTTAGTAGGTTTTTCCGTTATTTTGAGTATTATCAAGTCTGGAGCAATACTGCTGGGCAGGATTCATCCTGTTATCACATTTATCCTGTCGATTTTATATTATTAGTTGTTTCCATCGACCTTTCACTCTATCAGTAAGTACAGGAAATGTTAGATTGTAAGATACAGAGCATGTTCTCTGCACATCCCAGTGGCTTGAGGGTCTATCAGAAACATGTATAATTATTCCAAGTAGGTGACACAATACACTAAAACATGCATGGCCCAGGTTTAACAATCGACTCTCTAGACCAATGGAGTTCTATACAAACTCAAGTAAACAAGTTAATAGAAAGGGATGAATGATGACTGGGAGAGAGCTTACCATATGTCTCTGAAGTTGTTCTTTGCGCTTCATAAAATTCAGGCAAAACTCACAGAAGAACAGCTTTGTACAGTCATTATACTCTGGTGGAAATGGGGAGAAGTACCAAGTTTCAATCCCGTATCTTCCAAGTTCAATTGTTGCAATGTTTTTAACTTTGGTAAATTCTTCATGTTCTCGCAAGCTAGCAGCATCAAGCTCCTCATGACCCTGAATAATTTCAATCAATTTGTAATCCAAATTTAGAACTGAGGAAAGTATTTTTCTTTAAAATTTACAAAATTTAATTTGAGGAAACTCGTTACTCAACGAAATGGAATGTACAGTGCTTTTTGCTTTTATATGATATTAAATTACTCCCACACATGACTCATGAGTGAGTGACACGTTATGGACACACTATCCGACACTCACCAATGTACCTCAAAGATATACAGAAACAAAAGTATAGTAAAGACGTCATTCTAAATAGAGTATACTTGAATAGCCATTTCTATCCTTAGACGCCATTTCATAGGAATAATGAAGAAAAGTAAACACCACTCAACATTCATTAACACGATCAATGAACTTTAGTTTTTAATAATGCATCCATAATAAGGAATGAAATAGGTCTATAAAGAATAATAATGCACAAAGGGGATAAGTATCACATCACTGTCAAACAATCATATGCATGCATCTTTTATAGATTCAACAAAGAGTACCAACCTCTATGTGTATTTCGTCGATCTTGCGTTTCTGATGGCGTGTCATTTTCAAGCTTGTTACCTGAAATTTTACATGTCAGCATATTCTTGAGGGAGGAATTCCGCAATCAAGTATGCCAGAGTATAAATTCTTTGAAAAAAATAGCAGAACTTGAACCTCCTTAGGAGAAAGTGCAGATCAAATACATGCACAAGATATGGTGTGCAACCAGAACTAATCATCTTAAGATGAAAATAATTAAAGAAATTACAGTTCAAGAACTGGAAGTCAAAGATATGAGCAAAAAATTACCTTGTCCTCAACCTTTTCATCTACATCAGTTTCCACGGAGCTGAGATCAAGATGTTCAAGGTTTGCCCATTCATCAAGTCTGCGATTGACTATCAAGAGAATAACGAAATAAATCCATGGCTACAAACCAAAATAATTTTCACGAAAAGCACTTGAATACATTGGTACTCGAGCAAGAAGCAAACAATTTTCCAACTCTAGTCATTCTAACTAATCCATGATCTATGCTAATGAATACAAAGAACTGAACACACCAAGCATGGCATTTAGAACCAATAATCTGAAACTACAATACAAAATTGAGTAGATTGTTCATCTAATCCAATTAAAAGAGCTCAACATTCTGGAAAACAAACAACCATCTCATGTGTCACATTATCTAAATTTACTGTTTTTTTTCACGCAAAACAAAATTGTGACGTTTATTCGTAAGCCAATAAAATACACAATAAAAAAAGAGAGGAAATTAAACGAAAAATTAATATAGATAATTCACAAAACATGAACAAGATTTAATTATAACTATTTTAATTTAGTAAAATCCACGATTTAAAATTTAATAACCCATGTAAAAGCATCAACAAAAATTATTCCTCACATTCAGTATAGTGAACATAGTACTCATAATCTTTAGGTCCACCAGGCGGAAGCTTGCGACGCTCAATAACCTTGACAGGATGGTACTTGCCATCGCGCCACCGGCAATTGACGCGTGTACCGACCTCCAAAGGAAGAATCGTCGATCTCCTCCTCCTAGATGCGTCGATCTCTGGCTGAGCACCGTTGAATTCGGACGCCGGAGGAGCGGTGGTGGCTACATCACCCAAGGCCGCTTTGGCAGCGGCGTGGCCATTAGCGGTGGCGGAAGTAGTGCCGTTGTCAATTGAAACCATTTCTTCCAGTACCAGAATTTGCGTATCGGTGCAGATTTTATTTTATTTTATTTTAAAGTCGGAGACTTTCGCCTTTTCAGAGAACTCCCTTCAATTTATAAAATAGTAAATTCCCCCCAACTATTTTCATTTCATTTATAGAAGAGAGCTGAGAGAGTCTTGATGTTAGTATACAGTGTATAGATGCATTCGAATTTTATTACTCTATCTGTCTCTACTAAAAAAGGTATGTCACATAGTCGTCGCTTTATTTTTTTAAATGGTAATAAAGTAATTTTTTCACTTTTATTTATACCTCTCAAACACTAGTATAATATTACATTATATGCTACTATTTTTTTCACACTAATTCAATTTAATATTATTAAACAACTCTCTTATTAAAGTTAAAAAAACTAGTATACCCACATAAAATAATAATTTATATTATTAAATAATTTTTACATTAAAACTTGTGTCCAATAAAAACTGTCACAACGAGTATGAGTAGGAGGAGTATGATATTAGAGTAACCTTATATGAGAATATTCTGGAAGAATACATTCTAAAAATTCTTAGAACTTATAATGTATTTGATTGAAATACACTGGCTTATTCATACTTAAAGTCAAAATGTATGAAAAATGTATACTGACGAAAAGATTTTTTTTTTTTTTTTTCACGGGACTGACCGAATAAATTTTTTTAATTCAATAGCTTATTGTTAAAAAGCATTTAAATTACTCATCAAGCCACGATATTTACGTAAAATACAATCAAGAGAACTTGCGTACATTGACTGTGTGATTACTTGAGATGTAAAGTGAGCATAACAATCAAGAAAACTTGAGTGCTTAAACTTTAAATGCCGTGTCTTTTCCACACAAAAATCATATGATCCAAATGGCATAGGGAGTAAGAGGTTGGATACTTAATTAGTATGTCTAGAGGTAACTAATAAAAAAAACAACTAAAATAATAGATAATTGACATTAAGGCTCCATTTGGATGGGTGGATTTGAGACAATATATCATACATTCACACAAACTAAAATGGAGAAAAGCTAAATGAATAGATTTGATTCACTCAAATATTAAACACGAGTGGAAGAAGTGAGAGGATTTCAAATGACTAGTTTCTGTTGGGTATTTAAAACCCTCCCACTTATAAGCAATATTTGTGTAAACCAAACCATTCATTTAGGGACCGCTTGGTTGGGGGTATTAGAATTAGGTAATGGGAATGACTAGTGTTTCATTCCCATTGATGAATTTTGGAAAAAAAGTTGAGCACGAAAAAATTTGAGCGAGAAAAAAATTGAGGAGAGGAAAAATGAATGATTGTTAAATAATTGATTATAAGAGAGAGATTATGTAATCAAAATAAATTAGTGATAATTTTATTTTTAAATCAATTCCAAATTGTAAATATTACCAAGCATCATCAATGGGAATTATTAATAAGTCATTCCCATTACCTACTTCTAATACCCCCAACCAAGCGGGCCCTTAGTTTTTCCCTATTTTGATTTGTAAATGTATGGTATATTATTCTCAAATCCATGGATTTCAAATGACTCCATCCAAATAAAGCCTAAAAGAAAAATAATTCCTTCAAAAGTGGACTCCGCATTTTAAATAGAGACGATATTATATAGACCTTATTTACCCTACACTACACTGCTAAGTAATAGTATTACTTCTTTAACAATAGTATTAGTACTATAACAACATTCTTACAAGCAGTAATATTAATAGTATATAGTGCAAATGATGCAAATAATACTGTCTTATGACAGAACGTTTGATAGACATTCCCCACTAGTAAGTAGTATCATACCATTCTTATTCTCATTTGTTGTCACAAATCTAGAAGCCCCTCAAATGAAATTCTCATACGATTCAAAAGAAACAACCAAAATCCAGTAGTTAGAAGCAGTAAACTGCCTGGATTATATAATAAAATCACATCAAGAAATATTCAAGACTATCTCTCATGACATCTTTTTTGACACAACTACTGCTATTTCTCGATTACGATCCAAACCATGATAAAAGTTACAAGGCATTACTTCTTTACCCTGCTAAGCTTCTGGAGGTGATAGTTAATGCTGCCAAACGGCTTTCTTTTATCGCTCGTCTGCACAATCGAAAAATAAAGTAAGCACGATATCCACAAAGAAGACCAAACTCTAGCTAAATTTGCTGGCACGCATAAGTATTTCATAATTTCAAAACATAGGATAGTAAGTTAAAGAGCAAGGTTCATGCTAGGTTAGAGGTGTGTGACGGGTGCCACTATTTTAACAGGATTACATAACATCAACTCTCAACTTACCTGAGCATCCATACAGGCACTCAAAAGTGACTTTTGCCTAGTACATCTTCCCTCAACGCCGTGGCCTATAGACAAACAACTGAGAAATGAAACCATTTCTCTCATGCACGGCTTTTGAAGATTTCCAAATTTCTTCGGATTGATGCGCATTGTAGAACCTTGTCTGCCCATATTTTACCTAGTTAAAACCCATAAATGCAGAAGTAAGAACAATGTTAGAACACAAGAAGTATTCCAAAATATCAAGTCAAACATACAAGTCGGTCAATATCAAAATGCCAAAGTTTTACAAATAAGTTAGTTAGATGATGGACCTTTGGAGTTGGGGTGGGAGGTGGGGGATTGGGTGAAGGAATTGATGACTAAGAAGGTGTTCTTGAAATCTTTTTTCAGATTTTTCATTTTGCTTCGTAAAGGAGTGTTTGCAAACACCAGCCTGGTTCCAACAACTCTTGGTTAAAACCTCAAGCAGCCTCTCACCTGCTTCCAAGTTTTAGGAATGGCAATGGGGCAGAATCTTGAGCCCCATGCCCACCCTGCACGGGACTGTCTCACCCAATTTTGAAATATTGTTTTTCATTTTCCATGATTTAACACATTGTTCAAGTAAAAAAGAATATATACAGCAGTTGATTTTCATCTAAGGTGAATAATCTCTCTCTTCAAATCAGAAAGCAAGCTGTGGAAATGGTGAAAATTTAGGAATATGAAATTAGCATATTCGCTAATTCCATATCACAAGGATATAAGGAAACAATTCTATCAAATACAGCTGCAAGAAATTAACAGATTCAAAGCTAGCATCAATACGCAGACTTAAACTACACATAAATTACACGACTTCGTAAAAACAAACAATTACCGACATTATGCAAACATAGAAGTACAAAGAATTTAAGATTATAAAAATCGAGTAAAATAACCAGTGCAACGAGGCAGATGGTAAATGATCTTTCTTTGAAAAAACTGAGACCGGAGTGGGTGATGTCGGAGGTGGAGGATCGCGGTAGGGAACGAAGGGAAAGAGCAAGGTAGGGTTTTCTGATTTCTGAATATATGTTTTGTATATTAATCATTAACTGATAAGAGATCCTAATACAACTGATACCAGAACTTACAAGAGAAGTTAGGTGGCAAAAAAAATGATGGTATCATCTCAGACAAGTTCAATCTAATGGCAACAAATTCATCAGAGTTGTGAAACTTTTCACAGCTAGGGCTCGTTTTAACGAAGGAAATGCGTGGATTTAGCCATACTCATTCCTCATTTCGTGTAATTCATGTAAATGTAATCCAAGAAAATAATGAATTGAAAGGAGGAGAGATTGGAGACGCATACCTCTGGCTCTGGAGAGGCCAGTGAAGAATCGAGATTGAGAATGAGAATGAAGAATGGAATTTGAGTAGGATTGAACTGTATTGAGACTACTGGGCCTGGTGGGCTATAATCTATTTATTAGTTGGGCCAACTCGCTTGAAACTAAACCCTTGTTCTTCCTTTTCATCCTCACGAAAGCTCAAGAAAATCAACGAACGCTGATTTATATATATACCTCCAACTTTAAAAGGTATATTTTCTTTCATATTTTTATATTTTAAAATAATTATGAAATATTTAAAATATTATTAATAATATAACCAGATTGTAACGTTAAGGGTGATAAAAAAAAAAAAGGTGAACAGGTGTATCCATTAAACATGACCAAAAGTTGAGAAATTTCATCTTCTGAAATTGTTGAGCTCGGTTTATTCGTGTGGAATGAATAACAGCTATACAAGTTTAGTTGGTGTCCTTACTAGAGCTATTTTTTGGCAGTTTATACAAAAATCTTGAACTTCTGAGAAGGGTAGATCAGTACATTTGGGATCATTGTTTGATGAATTGGCTTGGAAGACTTTATGATTTGCTCAACGCCTGAAGTTATAGACATGATTGGTTAGATTTTAAATTTTTTTTATTACCTCTCCTAAGATCATGTTGTTCAAAATCCATGAAATCGTGTGTATTTCAACCTTTACAATTTGTTGTCAAATGTTTACCTTTCAAGATAAACTTGCTCACCCAGAACAATAGCTCTCAGCACATCAATAATGATCATGTTGTTCAAAATCCATGAAATCGTGTGTATTTCAACCTTTACAATTTGTTGTCAAATGTTTACCTTTCAAGATAAACTTGCTCACCCAGAACAAACACAAGTCCTCATGCTTTATTAACTACACTTTGCATGTAGTGTGAGTCCTAAGCACATAATCCCATGATGTGTACGTATCAACAATTTTAAGTTTGAATCTAATTTTATACATCAAAATGATGAATGATATGATACGAAATCCAATTCATCATCCATATTTGTTCTTGTGTTAATATATACATACATACTTTTAATGATCATGTGCATGCATGTCAAGAGATATCAACGACGCGAACTGTATACATTTGATTGTATCATTTATGAAGGTATTTGATTCGAAAAACAAAAAAAAATTATTTCTGGATGAGAATTTATTATGAGAATATCATTTGAGTGAAGAAATATCAATCTAATACAATTGATGTCACAATTAGATTAGTATATGAAAAACATACCGACATTCTTTAGCCTTAGCTAGGTACGACTTACGAGTGAAGAATATTGAATTTTCAATAGCAATAGTGGCAATGTGGGAAACGCCTCATTAAATTTTATTCTATAATTGCGTGGGCTGAACTATTGGACTGGGCCTGGTGGGCTAAAATCTATTTTAGTTGGGCCAACTGGATTGAGAAACCTAAAGCATGTGCTTCCAAGTTCCAAATACAGATTTCCTCGCCTTTAGATTGCATTGAAGCTAAACCCTTGTCCTTCCTTCTCATCCTGTCTTTTGATCACACTGCATCCAAGGGAAGCTCCAGAAAATCAACAGACCACAGGTGATATTATAACTGATTAATATCTTATATTCCCCATATCCAATTTAAAGTGTTTTTCTTTCGGCATCTATCGAGAGAAGCTTATGCTCAATTTTTTAGCGGAAAAGGTGGGGGTGGGGTAGGTAGAATCGTGGTAAGGTGATTAAGAGCTGGTTATAAATTTGAAATTGAATTACTCTTTGAATTTTTTTGATTTGAGATCCTAATTGCAAGCAGGAAGCGCAAAGATGGTTCTGTCTGAGGAGGAAATTTCGCGGCTTTTCAGAATTAGGAAGACGTTGATGCTGATGCTGAGGGATAGAGGTTACATGGTGACTGAATTTGAGATTGAAATGACAAAGTATCAGTTCCTGCAGAAATATGGCGAGAATATGAAGAGAGAGGACCTCGTTATTAATAAAAACATGCGCAATACCAGCTCTGAACAGGTATGTCTCGTAAAAATACTTCATTTTTCTATAAGAAGATACATGGGAATATCGCTAGTGATTATTGAATACTGCTCCGTTGTTTGTAGCTGCAGAATGTGAATTGATTGCTAGAGTATATAATTGAAAAATTAAAATGCTTATTTTCTGGAGAAATGATGGTAGTGGGATTTGAGGAAATGCACTTCTATTTTTATTTTCTGGGGAACAGTGAGTGACAGGAAATAGTAGTGTGTAGGGGAACGAAAAGACTCACGCCTTGTGCTGAACCATTTTTTGCACATATGCTTATTAGATGGACTTTATGTAGATCGGATAATGCTTGTGGTGGGGACATGAATATAAACGAAAGAGCTTATGTTGTGTTTTTTCAAGTTGATTACCTATTGTGTGAAATGATTGTATTATGCATCTTCTTAGGTCTGATAATAAATAAGTGGCTGTTACCCTCCTATTATTTACTAATAGAGGCATCGTATTTTTAACTTCTTCGATTGCCCAAATCTGGATTAGATTGGGTGTGTTTGGTCATTCTTATTTATAATGTCAAGTAGGTCGCACTCGCACCCTTGGTTTTGCAAATAACGCCCTTTATAATGTTTTCCATTTTTGCCCATATCTGTCCACTGTCCTGGACCTTTAAAATAAGGCATTTGTCGTGTAGAGATTTGCAATCAATTTTCTCGACAGTAAATGATTAATGTCATTTCCTTGTTTGTAGCTGTAAAAGATTTGTTTTTTTTTAACGGTAAGTTTTTCAATAGCACGCGTATACTTTGATTTTTTGCATTCCCTCTGTGCCAAAATAAGAAGTCGTGTTCCTCAAAAGTATTACTTTTTGTTTTTGTCAACTAATTGAAGATACAACAATTTATATGTTATCAATTTTCACTTATGACCCTCTGTGTATTTGTTAGTCTTACTTATCCAATCACATTTAATTCTTAAGTGCTTTGCCATAAGAGCAATTTCGAAATGTCATTTAAAAGAACATTTGACATTTCAAACAGAACACTTTTTTGGGGACAGTTTACCGGATTGTTGATTTTTTTTTTTTTGCAGCCAATTTACCAATTTTTGTTTTCTCTGCTATCATCAGATATATGTCTTCTTTCCCGAGGAACCGAAGGTTGGTGTTAAGACAATGAAGACATATACTAATCGCATGAAAGAAGAGAATGTTCATCGGGCAATATTAGTGGTCCAGCAGAATTTAACCCCGTTTGCTCGAACCTGCATAAGTGAAATATCAACTAAATTTCAGTTAGAAGTTTTCCAGGTACTGTTGAGAATCTCATTCATTGTGTTAAATATTTTTCTTCTAGTACTGTGATATCTTATTTTTCTTGTACAATATAGAGTCATGGATAGGCACATATATATTCTTTGCACTTTACTATAATAGTCAAAGAATCTTAAGAGAATGCAATATTTGCTCCTGTGTTTGAAACATTGGAATGAGTTGACAAGTAATATGTAGTAAAGACTTAAGAGTTCTACATTCCATCTAAACTAGTGCTTAAAATATTGCTTTTTCTGGATATGGGATGGCTCAGTTGACTGCTTAATGCTAAAATATTTTTTATATAACAGAAAGTAATTTATAAATAATACTGACCGGATACTGATATCTATTTGTTGCAATAGTACAGGAGGCGGAGTTGTTAATTAACATTAAAGATCATGTTCTTGTACCTGAGCACCAGTTGCTTACTCCTGAAGAAAAGAAGACTTTGCTGGAGCGGTACACCGTGAAAGAAACACAGGTTAGTTTTATTTATTATTATTTTTTTTTTTTGGAATTGTAGCGGATAGAAGTATAGTGACTGCTATAAAATTGAAACTGTTAATTAAAGTGCACTGAGCTCCAAAACCCTGTTCTCCTGTTAAGTTAAAGTGAATTTTATTAAACGAAAACATTGAGTCTTTACAAATGTGGTATGGTTTTCTCGTGCCTCTTGATTACTTTAGCACAGAAGCTGCTATTTATTATTATTTGTTTTTTACTTAAGTCTAATAGCTGGACTTCTATCGACCATAAAACTTTTAACCGTTGTTTAAAGTTAGCTTGGGCTCATATGGTCTTAGTGTCATCCTATGCTATGTTTGTGTTCGATTTACTTGAGTAAATTGTAAAATTTGTCTCATATATATTGGGTGTTGATGATTTTAATCCTATACGAATCAATTTTCTCAATTAAATCTCATAATTTTAAAGATACAGTTTTAGCCCTATACTGGCATTTTTTTGTTTTAGGATGATAAATAATTTGTGATATTTTAGTTGAACTTCATATGTTGGGATCTTATTATGCCACATACACAATGTCAAATTGTCGTCACTAGTCTGGTTGCTACGTGGAATTCCGGCAACTCATGTGAGCAGCATGTGCAAAAATCATGCAATCTCGTCAACATAGAAATAAAAATGCATCATTTTAAAAGTCGTTGGACTTATTTGAGAAAATTGATTTGTGTGGGACTAAAATCACCATTTCCCAATAAATATGGAACCAATGTTATAATTTACTCGATTTACTCTAGGTTGTTGGATCAGTTGGTGTTGTGGGGCTCGTTTGCTGGAAAATTGAAATCATGTGATCTTTGGTCGAGGATTGATGTATTTCATACTGCTAATTAAGCTCTTGAATCATATCTTAACTCTTGGGTGTTAATTACATAATCTAAAGTAGGACGGAGCCTAATGTAGACCGATAAATTCTGAATTACTGTTCCGATGAATACTTTTTGCTGATAAACATGAGTTCGAACAAGCTGAACTGACCCGATTATCTTCAGTTTCAAGCTGTTTTTTAATGCTTTTCTCTGCAGTTACCTCGTATCCAGATAACTGACCCGATTTCAAGATATTACGGACTAAAACGTGGGCAAGTTGTAAAGATCATCCGCCCAAGTGAAACTGCTGGACGTTATGTCACTTACCGATACGTTGTCTGAAAGCTATCACACGCTGTACGTCATACAGTAATTTAAACACAAGAGGGAGACGAAAAGACATATGGTTCTATTCTCATCATATTTTTGCATTTGTTTTCCAGATTTATGGATTGGTTGTGATATTATAGTCTCAAGCAAAAAAAAAAAAAAATTCTTTTTGCGCAGAAGCAAAGAACTTAAAATGAGTGTAATTGTTAGAACTACATAATCTGTTTGTATCAACATTTACCTGTTTGTTTTTTTTGTTCAAAATAATTTGTAAGATCATCATTATATCAAGTGTTTATTCTCTTAGCAAAATTTTTTTACACACATTCCCTAAGTTTCCCCCAGCTTTATACCTTGTTTATTTATCAATAGTTAACATGTGGCATGCATCCATTAAAGGTAATAGAACATATGATATGATGAATCAAGTAGACGCTTCTAATTGTGTGATTTGTTATAAACGAAAAGGGGGGGGGGGGGGATGGGGAATTAAAACCGAGCATTTTTTGTCAGTTAAATAATTGAGCTGGATATTTAATTTGATATTGAGTTTGAATTTATTGTAAATTTAGATAAGAACTTTAGTTAGGTTGATCAGAAATTCTCAAAACTTGAATTTTTTTTCCCTATCATACTTTTTTACTGATTGAGGTCAAACCCTTGAATTGTGTTGCATTTAATAACTTTGGAGTTGAATTATAGACTCTTATTCAAAATATATATCATTTTAGGTGGATGCACACATATTAAAAAAAATTAATTATCTATTATATCCCTCATAAATATTACTTTCTAATAAAATGACACTTTTATCTAAATATTTTAATGAATGTAGGTGTAAATTTGGAAGAACTACATTTAATTTATATTGAAAAATGCAAAACGTCATCTAATTTGCAAATAATATAAAAAGTTAAAACAATATATATTTTGAATGGGAGTGAGTATCCAGTACCTTTATTTGTGTTGCATTTTTAGCATTTTGTGATTTCTTATTAAAAAAAAAATCGTTAAATATAAATAATTGGTAATATATCAGAATTTGAGTCAACTTTATATTGGGCAAGCAATGGTCCAGGGCATTACCAAGGACACATGAAATAGTGAAATATAATGCAATTTTAATTAACAACAATTTGTATGGGATAAAGATCGCACTGAGTTGGTTTTCCACCATCATGTTTTAGTGATAAGAAAAAGTGGCCGTATATCATGATTTTTGTGCACTAAGTTAATTTTTATTATTATACATGTATTTTTTATTTATATAGTTTTGTCCAAATTGTGAATCATCAGTATATAGTACTTTTGTACTAATATTCTTTAGGTTTGTGGAGTATCTAACTAAGTACATCATTTAGATTATATACCAAATTTGGTTATCTTTAATATTGAATAATCATCTCCACTTTTGTATGTCGCTTAAGAAAATAACGAACAAAAGTTAGGCATGAGAATATATATTAGAGGTTTGCAAACTCAATTTTATATGGAGAATTATTTTAATTTTAAAAAAAATCACTTATATAATATTTGCAATCACTTTTTTAAGAACTTAAAGTTAAATTTAGAAAGCAAGTTTTACTTGTTTTAGAATTCTCTTAAAACAATTATCATTGGGAAAAGAGAAAAATAATGATAATCCTCACGTATAACTGCCCCACTATTTGTAAAAATATTTTTTTTTCCACACTCACTTTTTCAATTTAATTTAAAATCAATTTTTTTCAAATATCTTTCACTTTTATTTTTACTACAAAAATCAATTAATATCATATTTTAAAAAATGAGTAGAATTTCAAAACACACCCTTAATATATCAAGATTATCGTCTATATATGCTTATGTCATTTACTTTGCATATCTAAATTTAGCGGTTGATCTAAGTATATATATAATAAAGGAGGTTTTTATGTGAGACACTCTCGTGGGTAAAATTGAGACATGTTCCACTTTAGCATTTTAACTTTATTGATTTTGCTTTAAAATATAATTTTGAGTAGGATCATAAGTTCTTGAATCATATAATATATATGTATTAAGGACCCGTCTTGTGTATGACACTGTCCGATACAAGTTTTTATTTACAATAAATATGAGTTTCTGAAATTCGTGAATTTAAATCATCAATATTATTGATATATGTCATGTATAAATATAATGAAACATGAGACAAAAACATCAAAATAAAATAAACGATACAATTATAAGTTGTTTTTTCTTGGTGTTGGGTAGCATATATATAGAAAAACATAATTATAATTTTATTTTATCAACAAGTATATACCTCTTACATCTATTTCTTGGTGTATTGAGTAATATATATAAATATGTATATGTATATAAAAGTATTAAATTCGATTTTAACCATATCCAATTCACTAACTACTAAATTAATTCAATAATTGAACCAAACATAATTAATACTAAAAATGTGCAAAATTTGATAGATGAAATGTGAAAAATTAAAGAAGAAAAAGAACAGAAAAAATTTGAAGTCGAAGTTGCCGACGTCGTGACACGTTGTCCTATTGCCAATTCCCAAATTTTAACTCTCAAATAAAACCACTAAACTATTAAGAATAGATTATAGAACTATATAGTCAACGAAGTTCTCAAATTAAAAAGCTACACAGATTTCCTTAAATACATATATATATATATGGTTATTGATTTTTTTACTTTTTTTTAATGAGAACTCTTTTATTGGAATGACCCACCATCATTTGTGGATGCATGAACTATCGGACACTCGTTGCACTTGTTAATGAAAGTTAAGGTTTTTGTTTTATTAAAAAAAATAACTACACACACATATAAATGATCTATATATATGTATCACTTTTTACAATCTATTCATTCTATTAAATGTATGACTAATGATTTATTTAAAAACAATCGAGAGTTTATATTTACTATGCCAATAAAACAAAGCTGCAGGTAAAAAATTAGGCAATTTATTCATCACTGATCATCTAAAAGGGAGTAATTGGCGCTAAATTTAGATATTCATCTACAAAGAGACTTCAATGAGGCAGCTTGTCTCTTAGCAAAATTTGTAGGGACACCTACTAATCCTCTATATTGGGTTAGTAACAAGGTGAATGACGGGATACGAGAACTTTGTCTACGACTGTAGTAGTTTTTGTGAAAGTTCTTGTTTGTAAAAAAAAAAAAAAAGGATATATATATGCACATATAAATAACTCATCATAATAACAAATCCACTTGCATAGCCAATTAATGATATTTGTAAGCTTCATATATATCTTCATCGAGTGCATGCATGTGCATTTGTTTAACAAGATAATTAATCAAACACATGTACAGTAATATATAATGAAATAAAAATTTAATATTTATGAATATTGAGGAGAGAAATGAAGATATGATAGTTAGTTCATCAAATGTGGAAGACAGCAAGCACACTAGCACTACCAGTGATCTTGTGGTACTGCTGCATACATGTGCTTCTGAATTGGACCACTTTGTGGGGGCAAAAGCGCGTTTCTCCGATCTCGTACAGTGCAAAGGCGCACTTTTTCCATCTTCTATAAATACCCTACGGTTCCATGCATCGTAAGGCATCGCATTGCCATTCTAATCACAATGGTTGCAAATAGAGTGTTCAGTATCCTTTTCTTTCTTGTGTTGGGTATAGCCATATGTTCAGCTGCTAGGACTCTTCTAGAAGCTTCTACCTATTATCCTCAAAATTATGGTGGTAATGTCGGTGGCGGAGGCGGCGGTGGTACTGGTGGCGGAGGCGGCGGGGCTGTTGCGGATGGTGGTCATGCTTATGGTGGAGGAAGTGGTGTAGGAGGTGGCGTTGGGTATGGTGGTGGAGGTGGTGCGCACGGCGGAGGAGGTGGCGGCGGCGGAGGTGGTAATGGGGGTGGTGGTGGAGGTGGTTATGCTGGTGGGGCTGCTGGAGAGCATGGTGGAGGTTATGGGAGTGGAGGTGGTGAAGGAGGCGGTGGTGGGTATGGTGGGGGTGTGAATGGAGGCGGAGGCGGTGGAGGAGGAGCTGGAGGTGGGGGAGGTGGTGGGGGAGGTGGCGGAGGTAGTGCCGGTGGAGGACATGCTGGTGGGTATGGTGGTGGTGAAGGAGGGGGTACTGGGGGTGGGTATGCTGCCGATGGAGGATATGGTGGTGGAAGCGGTCACGGTGGTGGTGGTGGAGCTGGGTCAGCTGGCGGAGCAGGCGCCGGCGGATATGGTAGTGGTGCTGGTAATGGAGGTGGAGCCGGAGGAGTTCATGGTGGTGGTTTTGGTGGAGGTGAAGGAGGTGGAGCTGGCGGTGGAGGAGCATATGCTGGTGGAGCTGAAGGAGCGGGAGGCGGGGGATATGGTAATGGTGGAGGCGCGGGTGGCGGAGCGGTTCATGGTGGAGGTTATGGAGGTGGCGAAGGAGGTGGTGGTGGAGCCGGCGGTGGTTATGCTGGTGGGAGTGTGGCGGGAGGTGGTGGACATGGTAGTGGTGAAGGTGCTGGTGGTGGTTATGCCGGTGGGACTGGGGCTATTGCAGGTGGTGGTGGACACGGTGGCGGTGCTGGTGGTGGTGGTGGTTATGCTGGTGGTGGTTATGCCGGTGGGGCTGGGGCTATTGCAGGTGGTGGTGGACATGGTGGCGGCGCTGGTGGTGGTGGTGGTTATGCCGGTGGTGCTGGTGAACATGCCGGTGGATATGGTGGAGGCTCCGGCAGCGGTGAAGGTGGAGGTCATGGTGGTTATGTGCCCTGAAAATATTGTTGCCTTTGCAACTAACTGATTATCGGAAGAAGGATACTAATTCATATGGATTCTAATACTATTCTGATAATAATTACTATCTATATTAATGTGTGATTTGGCCGCATTTGAAATTATGTACCAAATTGTAATATAATTTCTTTGTTAAATTATGTATTGAATTAAACTACGAAGATGTCTGTTGATTGGACTAATCATGCCATGCTTACATAGTTTTGAGAAAATTCTAGAAATGGTTTTCTGATCACAAAATTTATCAACATGTTAAAAAGAAAGATGAGTAAGATGAATTTGTAGATATATATATATATATATATATATAATAACAATTTATTAAAATCAAATTCACATAACTTTATTTTTATAAGAATTTGTCAAAATTCATATAGAATTCTTGAACTTGATAACAAATTACGTGTTGAAATCGAGTTTTGTGGATAAATTAATATCTAACTCTACATGAGTACCATCGTCTATACTTTTATATAGTTGTACAGTTAAAAACTTACATTGTTTTATGTGTGGGGTAGGGACGGATTTAGGGGGGCGCGGGGGCGGTCGCCCTTGGATTTAAATTTTTTTCACTATATGTATAGATTTTTTTATTTATATATTAAATTAGTAATATTTTATCATTTCGTCCTCCTTGAATTTTAAATTTTTTCTCTCCTTTACTATATGAAGTAATTTGCCCCCTTGGGATGAAATTCTGGATACGTCCCTGCGTGGGGTTGAATTTATCGATGGGCGTCCATGAAAAATCTATTAAGTGCTACCAAACATCTTATAAAGACTATAAATATATCATTTATAGAGCTTATATGTGTTTGAAAATTGTAAATTTCACTCAAACTGAGAAATACAAACAGAGGAAATATATATAGAGCAAGTAGTTGCTAACAACTCTTAACAAACTAACTGCTCCTCATAACAGCCTAACTAATTCATCTTCTAAACACAATTAGAGAAAATACAAGATAAATATAAAGCTGTTAATCCTAACTAGACATGCATACGTAAATACTTCAATAATATGTTCCACCATTATTTATGCAAATTGCACAATTAAAATGGAATTTTAAAAAAAAAAATCAAGGATAAATATAATCTAATATTTTTTAATGATTAGATTTTATTTCATTAATCCTGTAAATACAATGAATATGATCTTCTTGGCAATCCAAATAAAATTGATATGCAATTACCTTTTAATTTTTTTAAATACAAATTACATATTATCATAAATAATACAAGTAGTTTAAAAAAGCTACTAATTAAATATAAATTCTTCAGATGAACCAAGTGTTTATGACTCTATGAGTGTGATGATATATATGGATTGATTCTCTACCTCTCTACAAGTTCACACTTTTAGATGAGACATAATTATTTCATGGTATCACAACAAAATCATAACCCTGCTGAAAGTAACTCCATCAATTTAAAATTAAATACTTGTTGGGTCTCCTCATGATGGAGTTAATGTTAGCCAGCAAGTAGACTCGTTGGGCCTCCTAGTCCTCCCATGATGGAGTTGACATCAGTCCACGAGTGAGGGGTAGTATTAGGATATATATATATATATATATTGATATTCTCAACCTCTTTATAAGTTCGAGACGAAATTCATTTAAACTCCTTAATCTAAGGCTCCATTTGGATGGAGTGGATTTGAAATCAAGGGATTTGAGCATAATATATATGCAATTCACACAAACTAAAATGGAGAAAAGCTAAATGAATGAATTTGATTCACTCAAATATTAAGCACAAGTGGAAGAAGTGAGAGGATTTCAAATGACTAGGTTTTGTTGGGTATTTGAAATCCTCCCACTTATAAGTAATATTTGTATAAATCAAATCCATTCATTTAGTTTTTCTCCATTTTTATTTATAAATTTATGGTGTATTATCCTCAAATCCGTTGATTTCAAATGGCTCCATCCAAATGGAGCCTAAAAGTTTTTTTTTTTAATACGTGACAATTTTATTCTATTTTTTCTGCATAAACATGTGTATAAAATAATTTAGAATTATTGTCTCCGACATGCAGCCATAAAACTCACACCCTCTGTTGCCAATGAAGATCACCCTAAGTCAAGTTCAAGTTAGTCAAATTTTTGCATACAAATTTTATTGTTCGTATTAAAAGATGTAACAATCGACAGATGATGTACTAGGTTAAGTCAACAGAATACACCTAAGCACATCAATAAATCGTAATTTTGCCCCTGAGGTAAAAAAAATTATGAAAAAATCACCAGGACAATATGCAAAGGCAAAAAAGACCAAAATTCATTAACCATGCGTTCAAATCCTCCTCACAAAACCTTTTTTTTCTTCTTTCCAAATAAAATCTATCTTCACGAACTATTCTAACTGGAGTCAAATGATGACAAGAGGTGAAACTGCCCCAATTAATTAACTGTTAGAAACATTTATCCCTATGCCAAACGATCCAATTCCTCTTCGAAATAAAATATGAGTTACTCATATTACTAATCCAAGTGTAAAATTTGTTTTTTAGTGTAAATCTTGCAGAGAATAATCTAAAATGACATCAGAAAAACCTGTCATTTATTAAAAGTTAGGACATTCATTTGATACGATAAGAAAATACTAACGCATGTAAAAAAAACATCACTCAATTAAAAAACTCATATATAATTCAAACTAAATGAATGATTATAACAAGATACGAATGGTTGATTTTAATTTATGCATCATCTACACTATACTATCTCAGTGCCCAATTAATTAAATGGCAACACGTGAAAAATAAATATTAATTATTTATATTATGGAAATTTAATTAAATTAATTCTTAAATTAAATAATTTATTGATATTTAATATGCATGTAAGAGCCGAAATTAAATCCTACGAATATTTAAATATTCGTAACTTGGTGGCAAAGTAATAAACTTACCATATAACGTACAAAATCTCGTTAAAATGGAAAGTTAAATCAAGTATGACCTACATGGAAACAAAACAAATCAAATCAGTTCAAATCTGATGGGCTTCCAAGCCCAGCCCATTAAATCAATCACAGCCTACAACTATAAATAGGGGGAGTGTGAAAGGTTCTCTGGGACGGAGGGAGTAATATTTATTAATAAACATGTAATTTATATGATTTAGTAAAACATATCAGATATAGGAAGTCAAATGTATTTCTAATAAAAAAAAATTAAATGTATTACATGTTTCACTATCCCTCCAAATTTAATACCACAAAACAAATAGGTCCAAGAGTATAAAAATATTACATGAAATTGAATAATGGTGTGAGAAAAGTAATGACATGTGGTATAATATTGAGGTGTTTGAGATAAATAGATAAAAATACTAAAGTTGAGTTATTGTTAATTAAGAAAATGATGCATCTAATATGAGACAAACCATTTTGACAAATAATGCATTTAATACGGAACAATGGAGTATAAAAATGACTGATTAACCGCGAAGCGAGACGAAAGACCCCCAACTGGAGATGTTAAAAGGGACATGGCCTTATAAATCGAAAAAAAACAAGGTTTAGAGCTAATTTTTTTTCTGGACCGTTTTACTCAGGACCGTTTAACCAAAGCCCTATAGGGTTAGAACCAACTCATTTAATAATTTTTAATATAATTTTATTAATAATTTTTCTTTATTATTGTTAAATGAAACTTTGTTCAAATTTGAATCAAAATATATTAAGTAATAGAGATATAATAGACAAAAATTTGTATGTGACCGTCTCACGGATCTTATTTTGTGAGACAGATCCATTTTTTAATTAATTGTTATAAACTTTTTAATAGTTATCACTTTTTTATTTTTGACTTAAATGATACACTTTACATACATTATTTAAAAAATGATATAAATTTGCATAAAAGTGATAAAAAATTTATTAAAAGGTGGATCTGTCTCACGAAATGAGATATATGAGACGAGCCTCACACAAGACTTACTATTTAATATTAAATAGTGATATATTTTCGATAATCCTTGATTTTATTTAAAATTTTGTTGATGTGATTGAATATAATTAACAACACATTAATTCGTCCATTAAATTTATTCTCACTTTTTTTTTTTTTTTTTGGGTCTGTGTAGGAAATTTATTCTAATTCATTTTTGGAAAAAATTATATCTCACACAACTTTATCATCACCCACTAAACACTACATATCTATTACACATTTCTACTATACATAAGCTACTAATATTCATTAAAACTAGATGAGCTTCCGCGTATTACGCGATATTTTCGTTAAATAAACTTTACAATGTAATATGTTGTACATATAATATTTTCAAATAATAATATATATATTACAATAATGTATATGTATAAAAAAATTGTAATTATAATATTAAATTTAAATAATGGTAATATTAATTGTATGACAATTCATGCTAGGGAATATTAGAATTATTATAATTATGTGAAAGAATTTACTATAAGATTTGTTTCAAATTTATTTTACAATTAATAAAAAAAAAAGGAGACGGTTAATAGAATTTTTTTTATATAATTGATGCATAAATCTTACTCCGAATAATATATATATATATATATATATATATCGTATATTTACAATAAATATTATATATGATTATATTAAGTTTTTCTTTTAATAAAAGTTGATACAACCACAATTTTTCTTACATACATTTATAGGCTTAAGTTAAATATAATTTTATGTTTAAAAATTGTCATATAATAATATTTTTTAGATATAAAATAAACATTTAAAATATTTAAAGATTTATATATTAACTATTTATTAAAATATATACATATTATGCAAGAGGTCTAAGGTTTAAACCTCATTGAAATATATTTTTTTAATTAATTCCTATATTAAAATGTCAAATAGATGTTATATATTAATTATAAATCAATAGGAAAATGATACATAAATTATTAACATATATATGCATTTAATAAAAATGTGACACCTCATTCAAATTAACCTTATGACGACACCTCAGCAAAAATATACTCCCTATTAGTAATATAGGGATTTGTGTTCAAAGAAAAGAGAATAAATTTAATGTAAAAAAAGAGTATCATCTAATTTTATATATTGAATTTAAATTACAATATGTTATTATCAAAAAATTTTATTCGTGAAACGACCAAAGCCGTGACAGGCCCATTTTGTACTTGGGGACAATGCCATCAGGATATAAATAATCCTTGTTTGGCTAAAATAGCATCAATAGTCATCCCCAAAAAAATTAAGGGTCGAATTGTAATACTACAGTTCCACGGACAGCAAATTGCAATTATAAAACTTACAGGTATCAATTTGCAAAAAGGTGCCAAACAGAAAATTGCCAATTCCATGTCTCGCACGGCATCCATACACCAATTCCAGGTCACCAGCCATAGCCGATTGAAATCAGACACGTCACAGACGCTAATACGAAAAACGTTACCCAATGGCCCGGTGCAGTGGACCAAAACCACAAGAGATAGCCCAAAAGTCGCGCCCTTTAAATAATTGGAATAAGTTCACTTTACTCCCCGTTTTAAATCTCCCCAACCCCTTACACGTATATTTTCTGTCTACTTTCTCTCTCTAAAAAAACAGACAAACCGCCCTTGCTTGCCTCCAGAAAACGCGACTCTTTCTCTCTCTAGAAAGCGAAAAAACAAAATTCCGAAACGGATCCAAACAACTGAACTGACCCAAAATAATTAAAAATAAACCCCAAATTATTTTTAGCCCCAAAAACCGAATAGGAACCCTAACCCTAGCCGCACAACCGCACAGAAAAGGTGCACAATCCCTTCTCGTCTCTTTATCTTCGTCTGCGTGCGTAAATCTGGTTAATAAACCTTGTCAGCCGTTTGTTGGATAATAGTATTTTAGGGTTTGTTTTGTGGAAATGGGATGCTGCAAGGCTGGTTGTTGTGAAATTGGGCGGTGGATACGATGACCGGCGGTGGAAGATGCCACAGGCGCCGGAAATCCATGGCCGGTGGTAGGGGCGCTGCCGAAACGAAGAAAATCGACGCCAATTGCAGAAGCCCTAATTTGAAGCCCGAAATTACGGAAAAGCCCTCGCATTTTCCGAAAATTACTGAATTGCCCCCGGCTTCTACAATTGAGCTTGATTTGTATACTCAAGCTCTTAAGGCACTCTCTTTTCGTTCCCCTTTTGATTCGGAGGACTCTCAGGCGCCTTCTGCATTTGTTTCCAGTGTTAGTCGTCTCCCTAGTGGCGTTTCGCATTTTTTGAATAGGCAGTCAGATAGTCGGAAACGACACAAGAAGTTGCATTCTAGCACTGAGAAGAAGTCCTCTGCTCCAGGGAAGTCACGGGGGAGCAACTTCTGGGATGAGATTGAGGAGTATTTTCGAGAACTGACTGTTCCTGACGTTGAGAAGCTTCACAAGGTTTCAAGCGTCGGGTTTTCAAGTGAGGAGAAGTGTTTGTTGATTCCGTCCTTGAACAATGATGAGAATTTGTGTTGTCGTTATGACACAATTAATGAAATGCTTGCACGAAGTTATGAGAAGTGTAGTTTGAACTCGGAAATTGGTGTTGAGTGTACTATTGGAAAGCTCGAGCAAGAAGAGAATGGACCTTGCTCTATGGATGTTGATAATAATGAGGTTGAAACCAAAGAATTGGGAATTAGTGAAGGAAGTAATGGAAAGAAAGGACTGAATACTGAGAAGGTTTCTACTTGTTTTAGTGGTATAGAGTGGCTTTTAGGATCTAGGAATAAAATTTATTTGGCATCAGAGCGGCCCTCCAAGAAGCGGAAACTTCTGGGCAGGGATGCTGGGTTGGAGAAGCTTCTTGTGGCACGTCCAGTCGAAGGCTGTGAGTCTGCTTGCCATTATTGTAGTTCTGGTGACATGACTGATCCCTTGAATTTGTTGATCAAGTGTTGTTCTTGTGGGATGGTAGTCCATCAAAGGTGTTATGGAGTTCAAGAAGATGTAGATAGGTCATGGATGTGTTCATGGTGTAAATGGAAAAATGCAGATTGGAGTACAGAAACACCATGTTTGCTTTGTCCGAAGCAAGGTGGTGCACTGAAACCTGTTCAGCAAAAGGGACTTGGAAGTGATAATGAGAAGTGTAAGTTGGAGTTTGCTCATTTATTTTGTTGCCAGTGGCTGCCTGAGGTTTATCTGGAAGATACACGCATAATGGAGCCAATCATGAATATGATTGATTTAAAGGACACAAGAAGAAAGTTAATTTGTTATTTGTGCAAAGTTAAGTATGGTGCCTGTGTCCGGTGCAGTAATGGTATGTTTTGCTGTTTTCTAATGTTTCAGTCCCATACATTTTCTTGTTGTATGACAGGCAAAGAATGTTATGTTATTTGGAATGTATCATTAGTTGATGAGTTCTTTTATGGCTATGGAAGTTTTTGATTTTATCAGTATATGATTAATTTAGCCATGTATTTGATATATTTAAATGCAACGTCTGAACAAGTTTTTCGAGGTTTACATACACTTCTATTTAGTTTATATCTGCAGCAACTCCCCAACACCCTTTTATTGTTGGGGGGTGGGGGTGGGGGGAGGTAGAGATGGCGTCTCGGTCACCCAACACCTTTAGATATTTATATTGAAATTTTAATGCTGCCATCTAATATTCTTAGTCTTTTTCTTTTTTTTTTTTTAAAAAAAAATGGTTATGCTTATGGCTTTTTACAGAGCTGAGCCTGGTAATCGTTGCTGCTGCTCATATGACTAAGCTACTCTGATGTGAATGCTTTCTTTTTGGTTCTTTTTAAGAGTTCCAGCAAAAGTTGGGTTCCCAGTGAAATTTTTGGCTGCCGTAAAAAATTTGTCAACTTTAATCAACCGTAATAAATGTTTCGAAAAAGACAAAAAAATGTTACTATCCTCCACAAGGTTGGACTCGTTGACAAAAGCCTTTTGTTTAGTAGTTGTGTCTTAATCTCATAATCACACACCTTCATGTGTCACACTGAAGAGTTTCCTTTTATGTGTACTTTATTTCAGTCTTATATAAAGCTTCTGGACACATTATATATCAGTCCAGATTGATTTCCTCATCAAACTATATGGGTATCTTACTCTATGTGAAGAAAACATTTATCTATAAGCTTTAGTTAATTTCAATTATGGGTGTTTCTAGATATCAAATTATAATTATTACCCTTCAGCGCTGCATGTTATTCACGTAAAATATTCATAAGTTAGTTAATGTTCACCTCCTTACTGGGAAACACATTAATCAATCTGAAAACTTTTGTTTTGATTTGAAGCACGGGCTTATTGATACTTTTGTGGGTCCTTCATACTGAAGCTGTACATTGGCTCTGAAGATTTTGTTCTTAATTATTTGAATAAGCTGTTGTGTTTCATGTTTTTTTTCTATGAAAAAGACAAAGGATGTATTAAATGAATAGAAAGAAGTATATCAATGCAGCCGTTTCCTTATGCATGACACGTGTCAAATCGTAGAATAAATCGGCTTCCCTTTGTTCTTCGGCTGCTTTCCACTCTATTTTCTTATATATCTTATGTGGTTTCTAAAAACCATTTAATAGCTTTAGCCTGGACTTGTTTTATTTGCTCTTGCAAGCACTTCCCTATGTTCAAGGAATAAAAAGATTTTGATGAGGAGAGCTTAATCTTGATCTGTTCTTGATGTTGATAAAGCTGGTGTGCTAATTAAGCTTTGCTTTTGTTTTTGTTAGGATCTTGTAGAACATCATTCCACCCTATTTGTGCAAGGGAAGCAAAACACAGAATGGAGATTTGGGGAAAAGTTGAATCTGATGAGGTTTCTCTCTTTTTGGTCATTTAATTATTATAGTAAAAGATTCTGACAGTTAATCCTGTTATCAATATAGACTTTGGTGAACATTGATTTTTTTAAATTATGGATTCCTTTTGGTCTGATTTTTAATATAAAAAACTTGTGGGGCTATTCATGTTTGCATTTTCAATCTTCTCCTCTTTATTGATGTTCATCTTCCAAGTATCTTTTAGGTTGAATTGCGAGCCTTTTGCTCAAAGCATTCAGAAGTCCGATGCAACAATGGCCGCCAAGATAGTGGAGATGTTTCCGTGACAGGTGAGTCTATTCCACACAAGAAAGAATCAACAGATACTTGATCTTTAGTGAATCACAAAATTTAGCAGTTGACCAAAGAAATGTTGATGAATTGGTTATATACTTTGAAACATCTGATATGTATCTTCACAAGCTGAATGGCTTTTTTGTAGATGGGGAGGACTCGATAGACAATAGAAATTCTGAGCTTCATTCAGAAAATGGAGACGCAGCACATCCTTCTGCTGTTTGTTCAGTAGATCGGAGTGAAAATGCATACTCCGATGGTTGTAGTGCTCTCAATTTTTCTAAGATGCTAAAAAAGGTATTGTATGATATTATGAATGACCCAGGTTCTTTTTTTTTTTGCTTCTTTGAGGATGGGGTGGTTTTTTCAGTTGGTTACTTCTTCCCTTTTCTTTTTTGATAGCTTATTGATCTGGGAAAAGTCAATGCAAAAGATCTGGCTACAGAGATTGGTGTTTCAACTGATTCATTGGACACAGTACTCACTGTAATGTTTCAGTTTTGGTGACTGTTTCCTTTTTAATATTTCTCTGTTTTTAATGAATGATTCAAAGTGCATGCTGAATACCTTTATTCTGTAATTAATGGCTGAATGATAACAGCCTAAGATTACTTCTCTGCAATAATTATATGTTGTTTTCAATTGTGCAGGATAATCACATGGTTCCTGAGTTGCAGTGTAAACTACTGAAATGGTTGAAAAGCCATGCTCATATTGGTGACCTTCAAAAAACGTTGGAAATGATGATTAGATCACTTTTAGCTCCCAAATCCATGGTAGATGCAGTTGAAGGTGTTGGTGATGTTTCAGTGGAGGACTCTAGTATTTCTGATACTGTTCCAGTTAAATCTGTTCCACCTCGCCGAAGAACCAAAAGCAGTGTAAGGACTGTGGTGGATGATAAGTTATGCCTTTCTAAGGATAAGGCTAATGATGGAATAACTGAGGGTGATACTGATGTTGTGGGAAAAGATCCAAATGACCCTACCAGCGAGTCATTGCCTGATGAAACCAAGAAGGTATCATCATTTTTGTTTATGTTACTTGTTCGCGAAGTTGGCTCTTGTGATATATATCTTGGGCACCTTCATATATTACATTTCTTGTTCCTGGCTAGTGTGAGGGAAGAAAGTAGTTATTCATTGTGTTTTAATTTGTGGTCAGAACTCTAATTTTGCTATGTTATTTCTATCGCAAGTGGGATTTTGGAAGTGCTGTTGTTTACTTTATCTATGATTGTTATAGTTATATTTGGTTGTTTCACGTAGGCATTTTCTAATATATTTAAAATGTCTTCTTACTTTCTGCTGTGCAGATTATGATCATTCCTGAGCACCACCAAGATATTTCAGCAAACAAAGGTGTGCTCTGGTTGGTTATTGTTGAATGGACCATGTTCAGTTTTAAGCATTTATTATGGAAATTGTACTGCTTCGGAGACATCCCGAAAAACATGCAAATATATGCTTAATTAGTTCTTTATTCCGTGACTGTACAAAATATACTTGGAAAGAAGTGTAATCTGTGCTGAAACTATCAATGTGAATAAACAAGAACTAAAATTGGTAAATCATGAAAACTTTAAACTGGTGTACTCCCTCTGTCCCTTATTAAGTTTCCCATTTGCTTTTGCACAGGTCTTAAGGTTCAGAGTATTAAATGTGTAGTGGGGTGTTAAGATTGATAGGACAGTTAAAAGTTAAAGAGGGAGAGATAAAGGTAGAGAGTGATAGAGAGACATGTGGGGACATTTTCTTTCCATTAAAGGAAATAGAAAGCTTTACTTGAGACACACGTTTTGGCAAAATGAGTATTAGTTTCATCCTGACCTCATTTTCCTCCTTCTGCATATCCGCTTGCCAATAAGCAACTTTCTATTTCCCTATACGTTTTTGTTGATCACTACTAAGATTTTAACAAGGACTTTATTTTTTCTTGCGGATGGTGAATTTTATTCACAATCTTGATATTTCTACCACTTCGTAACTTCTGTTGTTTTATCTTTGGTCTTCCTAATGGAGCTGGTTTTGTTTTTGAGCGATAGCATTATGAGTTAGCGAGAGCTTTTTGTTCTTGAATATTTTGCCGTTGAGCTGTTTAAAATCATAAATTAATGTTTAGCCTTATTAGTTTTTGTAAGGCGCTAAATTTGTCCTTTGGATTCAAGTAGGATGTAAATCTGCAAATCTAGCATGATGAAACTGTTTTTTATGGAAGTTCTGATAGTGGAGAATTTGTTTACTATACGCAAGATCTTATCTGGCTTATATAACATGTGTGCTTCTTCTGACTTCCTTCATATCATTTGTTGTCGCAATGACAGATGAGCTGAGAACTTTAGTGCAGTGTCTGTCTGGAAACGGTCAGGTTGTGGAGTCTAGACAAATTCAGTCGATGAATTCGTATTCACTTGTCCTTGCGTAAGTGTTATTGCACCATCATTTTGTACTATCCTTTCAATTTCTTTTAATTCTCTAAGACAGAATTTCTTCAGAACGCTGACTTATTTCTGCATTTCGTTTGTAGAAATGGGGAAGTAAACCGTGCTTCATACATCCATCCATTTATCTACAGTAAGTTGATGCAGATCAAGAATGAAGTGCTTGAGAAAACTGCATCCTGCCAATCTGCAGGTATGTTCCTGTCTGATTCTCATCTTTTGCCTGTTAGGTTCAGGTGGTTAATTACTTGCTTGGCAGTTTTGAGGGATCGGGAAGGTTCACAGTTAGAAGCATCTTCTAGTTCTGGCCTCTGTTGTAATAACCAAAACCTTCAAGCAACACCTTCTGACCGGACTTCTAGATGCAATGGGGTAGATCTTGATGAATTGACTGAGGCAAGAAACATGGGTATACTGAAGCTATCTCCTGCAGATGAAGTAGAAGGAGAACTTATATATTATCAACAAAGTCTCCTTCAAAATGCAGTTGTGAGAAAACGCATAAGTGGTCTCTACTCTGTCTTATTTGCATCTCTTCCTTTTATTGATTCATGCATTTTCTTTTAGGTATACGAGTATACAATGTGGTTGGATTTTGATTGTACCCCTCAAGTTACTGATTTTTTTCCCTTGTTACTATCTGGCCAGATGATTTGATTTCAAAGGTTGTTAGGAGTCTTCCGCAGGAGATAGATGCTGCAGGAAAACAAAAATGGGATGATGTACTAGTTAGTCAGTATGTACATGAGCTTAGGGAAGCAAAAAAACAGGGAAGAAAAGAACGTCGTCATAAGGAAGCTCAAGCTGTATTGGCCGCTGCAACTGCTGCAGCTGCAGCTTCCTCTAGATCATCAATTAGGAAAGATACCCTAGAAGAATCTTCCCTGCATGAGGTTGTATTTTTTTTCTAGGAATGTGTTGGTTGTAGTTGTTTGTTCTTTTACATTTTGTTAATTTATGTGTTTTTTCAGGATCCTCTGAAGATGAATGCAGCTGATGGAAGACCTGGTTTCTACTCTAAGCTGAATCCTCGAGCGAAAGAGACTATATCTAGATCGACTGTGGCAAGGTCATCAGTTGATATAAACTCAGATTCTCTCCAGCTGGCTTCCCAATTTTCTAAAGACCGTCCTAGGACCTGTGGCATATGCAGACGTTCTGAGACTGCTTTGAATCCTTTTTTAGTCTGTTCAAGTTGCAAGGTTTTTACCCTCTATGTTTAAAATTTTTCTTATGCGCATTTCTGATGCTTATTGGAACACTTGATATATTTCATTGCTTTTTCCCCCATTCTTTTTTTGGATATCAGATTGCAGTTCACATGGATTGCTACCGTAGTGTTAAAAGCGCCACAGGGCCATGGCACTGTGAATTATGTGAAGACTTATTTTCTTCTCGAGGTTCTGGAGCTGTGACAGCAAATTCTTGGGAGAAACCTTGCTTTGTAGCAGAATGCGGTTTATGTGGTGGCACTGCAGGAGCTTTTAGGAAGTCAGTTGGTGGACAATGGATACATGCCCTGTGTGCTGAAGTAAACATTTCTCTCTTATGTGCTCTGCTCATTTGTCACTATGTGGATTTGTTATGCCGGCCATTCTTCTCGATTGTCATGCATTTTCATTTTCATTTTGATCTTGATATAGTGGGTGTTAGAGTCAACTTACAGAAGAGGGCAAATCAATCCTATTGAGGGAATGGTAAGTGCATTTATCTCTCACTTTCATCTATTTTGGTCTCAATTTGTTGATAGAATTTTAAATATGAACTCTGTTGGTTATATTACATTTCCAGGATAGCGTCAGCAAGGGTGTTGATACGTGCACTGTCTGCCATCGCAAACAGGGTGTTTGCCTTAAGGTGAAGGCATCAAATTTATTATCTTTATACCCATTTGAAACTGAGGTTTCCATGCACTCACTCAATTTTTTCTGCTATTTGCCTCTGCAGTGTAGTTATGGTCACTGCCAGACCTCATTTCATCCTACTTGTGCTAGTAGTGCTGGTTTCTACATGACTGTGAGGAATAATGGTGGCAAGTTGCAACATAAGGCTTACTGTGAAAAGCATAGCACAGAACAAAGAGCAAAGGTTTTTCTTTTCCCTGTGATAATTATGTCTAGATGATTTCTCAGTTAACATTGATTTTTTCTCTATGCACCCAGGCTGACACTCAGAAGCATGGCGTGGAAGAGTTTAAGAGTCTCAAGCAAGTCAGGGTAAGTGATCGTGGCTACATTATCTCAGTTGTGTCATGTTTACATGTCTCTCAAACTTTGTACTTAGGCAGTAGGCATTTTTTTTTTAATTCGATAGTGTCATCTGTTGCAACTGTGTTTTGATGAGTTATGCAACTACACTATTAGCATTTTCCCCTCTATGTAGGGTTATGCGATTGTGTTTTGGTCAAGATATATGCTCTCAATAATGTTTAACGTGGTTATAATAGAAAATATTCATGATGAGCATATTTTTGTTGGGGCACCCTCTTTTACTGCAATATGATATTATCTAATTTCAAACTTGAAGCATCCTGTTTGTTGCTGAGTAGCTCAGTTGAATCCAAAAACACATATAATGACTGTATTGGTGCTAGTCGCGATACATATCAGAATACTAATTGTGTTGGTGTTACTCATGATACATGATTTAATTGTTTTATGTATTCCAAATAATTGTTCTCAGTCCTTTTTTGTTATCATGCTTTGAAAAATGTGGACGTGTTTCCTAATTGAGTGTAAATTCCTATAGATGTTATTTACTTGTGATGTGTATGACAATCGATGATGTACATAAAATACATTTTACATGCAATTCCTGTTTTTTACCTATCATGCCTTAATTTTTTTACCTTATGTAGGTTGAACTGGAGAGGTTGCGTCTGTTATGTGAAAGAATTATCAGAAGGGAGAAATTAAAAGTAAGCAGCCTATACCCTTGCGTTGAAATCTTTATCACATTTCCTTAATTGTTATCTGACTTATGTTTAATCTTGTTGCTGTAATTTCTTCTGCAAAATGTTACTTAAAAACAAGTCTCTCTTTCTCTCTGTGTGTATGTATATATATATATATATGTACATTCCATCATTTTCTTCTTCTTTGCACATTGTAGCGTGAAATGGTGCTTTGCTCCCATGATATTCTTGCTTCCAGTCGAGACTCTGTTCTCTCTGCTCTGGCTCGTCACCCATTTTACCAACCCGAAGTTAGTTCTGAATCAGCAACAACGTCTATTAAAGGTTACACCAAATCAAGCAGCGAAATGGTGCAAAGATCAGACGACATATCGGTTGACAGCAACATTGCAGGCAAAAGGTGTGTTAAACTTCCCATTTCTGTGGATAATGATCAAAGAACAGTTGACAGTTCAATTTCCCAAAACGTTCATTCCCTAAACCCTTTGGAGAGAGTATCCTTTTCGGGGAAGCAAATTCCCCAGAGGCACTCTGTTGCATCACGGAATCCTCCAGAGGACGTGGATAAGAGATCAAAATATATGAAAGTAAGTGTTATGATTAAGTCATATTTAATCAATTTTCTAATTCTTTATTGGGATATTATTAGTAGAAGGGATTATAATTTTCTTTAGGCAAATAAATTTTAGCTTAATAATGAAACTAATCCTGCTCTTCCAAAACCTATGTTCGATTGTTTTGCTTTCAATATTGATGCGATGTGTTCCTAGATTAACCCCATCTAGTGTCAGTACAGCAGACGGAAACCTTTGAAAAGGAAATTATAATGACATCGGACCAAGCATCTATGAAGAATCAACGGCTACCGAAGGGGTTCGTTTACGTCCCGATTCGATGCCTGTCCAAGGACAAGGAGACCGTTCCCGATGCATGTTCCCGAGAACAAGTAGAACGTAAGGGGTAGAGTCGACCTTTTCGTTCGGGATCTGGTTCATTTAGTCGGCAAGAGCTGACAAAGAGCATCATCTGCCTGAGCACATGATGTTTCTCAAGCGGAGAATACGGCTCGATATTAATGCCAAAAAAGAAGTTGCCATTTTTCAGATGATGGAAAAGTTTAAAATGATTTTGTTGTATGCCAGTGTACAGTGGGATGGGGCTATTTCCCATTGTATGTATGTCAACTGAGTTTCTGTGGCAAATCTTTATTTTTTTATTAGCTCCCCCCTATTTTTTTTTTCTTTGACACTAGGAAAGGGCAAATGGAGCTCTGTGCTGCTTGTGATAATTGTATAAAACCAAACACGTCTGTGCGTAGGGTGTGTAAAGTCGGTGGTGTATATAGTAAAAGAAAATTTGATTCTAGAATGAATTCAAGTCGGCGTACATTCAATCTAATAAGCTTTATGTTATCATATTTATGGTTGTGGGATATCTGAGCAGAAATCGATGTCTACATTCCCTTGGTCCTCCAATTTGATTAAATCAAGTGTCCTCAACTTTTAAGTTCTGTCATATTTCGCCCTTTCTCCAACATATGGAATTCAGCTTTTGCACATGCATAAAATGAAAGTGAAACTTGATACTCTTATGTCCTTGTGGAGATTGCTGTAGACTGATTTGTTGCATTAGAGGAAGAATAAGTTGTATTCAAAGTTACAATTTCGTATGATATTTTGATATTTTCTTTTTTCAGTCTATGTAAGGATATGGTAAATGGGCATCGTTTATAGAATTTGTATAATATAGAATTCGTATAATATCTCGTGTTTGATTGTCTCTACGTAGAATATATATTGTAGTGATGTATGGTGTTACAAAATTGTGTTTCATCTAACGACCAGTAGGGGTGAAAACGGATCGGATACGGACGGATAGTGCTTATACCATATCCTAAACCATATTTTTTTCTCGAATTTGGAGTCGAATACGGAAAAACCGGATTCGGATACGAATTCGGACTATTCGGTATACGGATACGGGACAAATATCGGACGAATCCGGGCCGAATTTGAATAACTATAATCGGATAATATATTTCATACGAAAATCATCAAAATGTGATTGAAACACATAAAAAAAAAACTACCTACGAATGAATAGGAAAAATAAAATCAAAATCCAAGTGATTAGGGTGAATAATTGCATGATAATTGTGTGTTTAATTGTCTCAAATTGATATGATCATGTTAATTTATAATTAATTGGTCTAATTACATTTCATTGTTTGATTTGATGTTTGGAACTTTAAATTGTAAGCATGAGGCCAACTTTGAGTGCAAATTGAGGATATTTAATGTATTCAATTTAGTGGAGCAATTGCATGGTTGGAAAGAGGGCTGAGAGACGGTCGTAACGCAAAAAAAATCGGGTCAAACGGATGTCGTATGAAGAAGTTATGCTCGAATGAAGTTGGGACGGCGAATCAATACACCCATCAGATTAGACAATACACCCTCAGCCGATGCGCCTACTACACCCACCTTTCGGATTAGTTCACCCACCTTGCTTTTTTAATATTTTTCTTTTTTCTAATATTATATTATTATTTTAATATAAAATATAAAATAAAATATATTAAAAAAAACGGATATCCGGATTTGCTCTCCGGATAAATATCCGATAAAATATGGTAAAACTCGGATACGGTCGGATATTATGTATTCCGTATCCGAAGTCAACTATTCGTATCCGTATCCGAATTCGACCGGATACTTTTTTTTTTTTACCGAATTCGATACCAACCGGATACGGCTCCGGATCGATCGGGAAATATCCGATCCGTTTTCACCCCTAACGACCAGGATAGTGCTTCATGTATTAACCTCCACATAATGTTTATTGACTCGACGAAATATTTTTTTGTAATACAAAATGTATATCATTCTCATTTACTATCTCAGCACTGGGTGTGTGACTTTTTGTTTGAAAGCTAGAATAGTTTATGGTTTACTGGTTTCTTTTTTGACTCTTCTACATCATGTGAATTGTCTTCTTTTGAATATTTTTCATAACTAGCCAATTGGAACATGACACCTTCAGCTGAAATTGGCTTCATAGTATATTAATTATTGTGTCTTGTATCAATTTTCAAAATTAGTCTTCCTCACGCACACACACACTGCTAACAGAGGCCCTTGTATCCGCAGTAAAATCACCTCGCTGCCGCTCTCCGCCGTTCTATATGTTTCTCTTGTGCCCGTTTCTCTTTGGAAATGGTTCAGAGCTAAAGGGAAAGCTAAATTCCTTTTATAGTAAGGAATGACAGGTTAATCTTAAGACGTGTCTTGAAAGTTTGTAAGCTTTGTGCCAAGTATTTGATTTTTCAAGCTTTGCTTGGCTATTATTTTTTTCAGTTGCAATCCAAAAAAAAAAAAACTACCGATTAACCTTTCACATCTTGAGGATAGCCTATGAATACACACTTCAATGCTCTTGGCTCTAGCTTGTCCTACTTGACATGAGCATAAGCCAAACATCCAACAACCCTTAACACAGGATGTCCTGACCACATTTCTTCAGGATGTCCTAACCACAATAATTAATTGTTAATATCCATTTGTAGGTATCTCAATAAGATCCTATGGAGGAGGAAAGACTGAAGCGGTATATGAAAGATGTTGACCACCCCTCAACAGAGGGAATTCAATATATCCAACAAAGAATCAAAAAAAGGCGGCCACAGACGGACAAGATTGATAGAAGGAGAAAGATCAATAATCCTGCAGTTCTTCAGGTATGAGCAAAATTAGGAGGTCAATGAGAGGACATGTATGGGACAACCGACTGATAAAAAACGCATCATTGACGATATTGCTCCCCATACATGTTCTCTCATTGACCTCATTTTGCACTTTACTGCCCTCCTCACCGGCTACAATTTTTTGAATTGTAGCATGCAACACTCTGTGAATCCCTATTGAACTAGAGATCGATTCCTTGATTGCCACAAGAGTTTTTCGGATAGCCGTCTCTCTCAGCAGAAGTAGTGATTGCATCAATCTCCTCAGAGATCTGTCTCTCAGCATACTCGCCTATTTCGTCGATTATTCCCCAATCCTCGTCTTCAGACCATCCATAGCCTGAGTTGAATAGAATATTATCTTGTGGTAATAAAAAACACATAATATTAATTTAATTTTAAAATTAAATAAAGATACCTAAAGAACTGCAAGATTATTGATCTTTCTCCTTCTATCAATCTTGTCCGTCCGTGGCCGCCTTTTTTTGATTCTTTGTTCGACATATTGAATTCCCTCTGCTAAGGGGGTGGTCAACATCTTCCATATAAGGCTTTAATCTTTCCTCCTCCATAGGATCTTTTTGAGATACCTACATGGATATCAAAATTGAATTAATGATTTCCTGGTAGTTGGATGCATTTATCTCCTTAGATTTTTTAAGTTGGCTCTAGTTTCTGTTTAACTAATGCTCTTAACTTTTATTGCAACAAAAAAATGCTTAAAGAATGCTCTTATCGCAAAAAACTGAAATTTAAAAGAGATTTGAGAACATGGAAAAATCGGGCTAATGAACTATTTTGTTAATTATAGCAGTAGACTTTTAGTTGATCACATTCCTAGAACATATGCCCTATGTTAATCGAGAATTTCCTTATACTTGATCATTTTTACATTGTAGTACTAACTTCTTAGTAATCTTACTCCAGTATATCAATAAATTTGTGAATTTACTTCCTTCTTGGCCCAATTAATCCTTCGAAAGGGCTGTGTGAACAACTTAATTTACTCAATAACAAATTCACAAATTTATTGATATACTGAAGTAAGATTACTAAGAAGTTAGTACTGCAATGTAAATTCACAAATTTATTGATATACTGAAGTAAGATTACTAAGAAGTTAGTACTGCAATGTAAAAATGATCAAGTATAAGGAAATTCTCGATTAACATAGGCATATGTCCTAGGAATGAGATCAACTAAAAGTCTATTGCTATAATTAACAAAGTAGTTCATTAGCCCATAATTTTTCCATGTTCTCAAATATCTTTTAATTTTCAGTTTTTTGCGATAAGAGCATTTTTTAAGCATTTTCTTGTTGCAATAAAAGTTAAGAGCATTAGTTTAAGTGAAACAGAAACAGGAGCGAACTTAAAAAACCTAAGGAGATAAATGCATCCAACTACTAGAAAATCATTGATTCGAGTATCAAGTAAACAATCTTTGGTCAGATCTAAGGCCAACATGTAAGCTAAACTTTTCTTTTAAAACGGTAAAACCAGTGCCAAGGGATGCAGGCTCAAAAATAGAAATATGGTAACATAAAACTTTAGTAATAAAAATGATGCCAGCTAGTTGTTAATGTATGTTAGGTTATCAATAGCAAACATGTAATGCCTTTAATGGTTCAATCATAAAGACTACCAATAACATTTTCAGTAGAAGTATAATTAGTAGGTAAAGTTTTGTCAAAGAGAAATATATAGCAATACAGCACCATATATATGACAACCAAGCACCATGTCTACCGATAGTAAAGTCTCTATAAAATAACAACAATAATATAAAAAAAAAAAAGTCGAGAAGCAGTATGATAGACTTACAAGGGCAATAGAAGAAACGAGTGTGTAACCGGCGGAGGTATTTTTGAAACATGGCGGTGCGAGACGGAGGACAGTCGCAGCGGAGGCGGCGGTGCGAAACGGAGGATAATCGCGGCGACGGGAGTAAAAGGGAAATGTGAAATTGTGTATATTTCAATTTTAAAAAAATAATCAGAAGAAAAATAATCTACCCTTTTTAACATTATTTTCTGGACCGGATTGACAATTTAGACTCAGATGAAGCTTTTTTTAAAAATGGCAAGAGGTTACCTTTGCTTTTATATATTTTTAATTTCCAAAACGAATTGAAAACGTAACCTGTGATACTCTGAAAACAAATATACAATTTTAAAAATGAAAATATTTTATACATTTTAATTATTTTAAAAATAATTTATGTTTATAAAAGATATTTACAAATAAATATACTATAAAATACAAAACAAACATATATGCCTTTATTTATTGTTTGTTCCTACACCAAATTGACTTTTAGACTCGACTGAGGCTAACGTAATAATATATTTCCATTTTTCAAACAGAAAATATTTTATACAACTTAATTCAATCAATACAACATAATAGAATTTTGACATGGTTTAACTGTTTAAGAATCAAAATACATTCTATGAGTTTTCTAACTCCAAATACACAAAGAAAATACATTCGAATATTGCAAAAATAATCAAGAGAAAGCAATTTGATTTTTTTTTTCTCTAGATAAATTTACCATAATCAAACCTATGAATTTCTCATGAATATTAGTATAATATTAAAATTGTAATTGTAATTTAACAAATCCATCCACCGGTACACACAAATCTTTCCAAGAAAATCAATGTCGTTTCTTCTGTACCCCCTCCCCGGGTGCCCCAAAAATACCTAGCCATAATCTGCTCTAGAGTCGTCAAGGTCCCATCAGTTTATTTTTTTACTTTACACCAATAATTTCAAAAAAAAATTAAAATTTTAATTTTAAATCTATTTTCAACACACATACTAGATATCAAATTAATTGTCTTTTGGACACTTATAATTTAACATATATATTATACATACAAAAAGAAAAATCATTTAACATATATATTCATGATTAATATTCTTTTGAGATTTGAGTACTTGGCTTTTGAAATTACTTCAATTCCAATGGAGAATTCAAAAAGTCTCCACACTCAAATCGTCTAGCTCTTAAAATTTCTCCACACATTTAAATTATGCAAATTTACACTGAACAATTCAGGAAACTTCATGGAATTTTCTGTTAATTCCTTTCTTGATTGTCGATCGACTGTTCAGCCGTGACTCTTATCAAATTTATCAAACACATGGTGGACTTAAAGTTAATAAAAAAGAAACAAAATATTTTAATTATTTATTAAATTTAAATAAAATTGTAACTAATGCTAATGGTCAAAAAATTAACAGAAAATCGATTAGAATAAAAGAAATACGGTGGGCTTCGCGGTGGTGGGCGTCGCCCGGCGGCTGGGCGGTGGGCAATGGAAATGGAAGAAAATAATAAGTGTAACATTTTCCAAGATGAAAACTTGATTTCCTTCATCAACAACATTTTTTAATGCGAGGTGATAAATATATCACATAATCATGTACCTTTGAGTTGGAAAAACACATAGACTTTAAGATTTTGATTCCTTAATACAAAGCAAAACAATGGCACACAGACCAACATCAACAAACTAAACCTTTATCACAACGTCGGGTCAGCTATATTGATCATATCTCCCGATCATGTTTGGCTATAACACATTTTTTATTTACATTTAGGTATGTTGCCTTCTTTAGTTTCTTTCCAAATACGTTTAAATTACATAACACAAGAATCTCAGCAATAGGGATCAGTAGAGGATACAGAGACCCTCTGTCTCTGCATTTCTATTTCTACAACTATTACTTACCTCAAAATGCCCAGTAGCATCCAAGAAACTAGATTATTATGACTGGTTATCTGATATTTTTTTCCAGTTCTCATTAGGAAAGGGCAATCTTTATGTTACATGAAGTGCCAAGTATTTTGAAGATTAGCATGACAGCAGATGCATGAGTCAGGGGAACATTCGTTTTGTCAATTGTCAGTCATTCATTCTTTTTCTCTAACTCAAAGTACTAGAATATTGATATACGCTCTAACCAGGCTGGACTAATTATTTAGAGCTTCTCAATGTAGAAAGGTTAGGACCAGAATGCCACAAACTTGGAAAAAACAACAATAACTACTTGTGCGCCCTTAGGTTCAGCAGGTTAAATTTTCTTATGAGTCTGATGGTCTGAGTGATACCTAGTACTTCTAAATAAGGAATCGAAGGAAGCTTGAAACCTGTAAATTGTTTTGATTCATCTCTCCCCCCACCTCCCTAGCCCACCAACATTTGATGGATTCTAGCATCTGCGGTAGTCAGGAAAATTAGGAACTGCAGTAGGACTGCTCTTTCTTAGACTCCACCACAAATTGACCTCATTTATCAAGTAATTCTAAAATTATGAATGAAAAAATAACAAGAATCTCGTTTAGATAAGATTCCAAATTCTTATTCGTTTTGTCTTTTCCTAAGTCTACTACGTTTACCTACATAGTAGAACACGTCTAAATATCACCCGAGCAAACACATAAACTTAAAAACCCATGAGGAGACAGTTAAATACCCCAATTGAAAATTTATAATATACTGAATCACATATTAAAATCAGATCTAACTCCCAATGCGATAATCACAAGCAATTTCAGATTCACCAATATCATTATCAACAACAATAAAAAAAATATATAAACGGTCAACCACTCAAGCCCTACATTTAAATATAGCATTTATAAAGGAGGAAAAAGAGGGAAAAAGTTAAAAACAGAACATCGACTAACAGCAAATGAATTCTTCGTAAATCCGAAGCAGATCGCAAACATGTGTTTGCGCTTCCAACTCCAATTAATTTCAACCACAAGAGAATACGAAAGATTATAATTGACAAATTCTAACAGCACAAGAACTATAAAGTTGAAGATATTTGAAAAAGAAATCTAAACATAGAGCGTGAAGCATACTCGTACCTTTAATTCTTTATTCTCTACTTTTTCAAATTCATCCTCTCTCTCTCTCGCTCGGGGAGGAAGTGTATGTATGTTGTATGTATAGGATTGAAACGTTGAGTGGGACTGACTGAGAGAAAGTGACAGTCTTCTAAGTGATACATGAGAATTATAATACTTCCCCGTCCCTCCTTAACTTTCAGAGGTGGGGTGACACAGATTTTAAGAAAAACAGTTTTATTAACTTTTTTTAACCAATGAATGAAGAGTATTTTGAATTAAAGTAGGTTTTGTGACTTGTGAGAGTGTTTTATTTCCATATCTTATGTGTGAAAATTATTGTGGTCAGTCTTAAAAAAAAAAAAAAAAAAAAGTGTGAAAGTTATTAGGGATGGAGGGAGTATTAAAAAGTAGTGTTTTTTTTTTTTGTCAAAAATGGATATGCTGACATTTTTGGCAATGTAGCAAATAACTTTGGGGCGAAGGGAGTATAATGTAATAACATGATGTAAGTATACTTGTGAAGGAAAAATATTGTTGCAAAAAAATAATATTAATTATTATATTGTTATTTATGGAAATATTGAGTGAGAATATGAGGAGTATTTTCGACTAGTAGCAAGTTGGGATAGAGAGAGTAATTTAATTGTAATTATGGTTTAATTGCAATAAAATTACCACTTTTCCGCGAATTGCAACATAAGCTAAACTTTTGAAATCGCTTAATTTCAAAATATTCCTCATTTTTTATTTTACTACAAAAACTTAGGAATTTCAAACGGGCTGACCCTAACCCATTAGGGACAGTCTTATAGGGCTGCGGACCTAAACGGTTTCGGGGTTTATCAGTTCATTTTTATCGGTCCACTAACACTCGAAATCTAACCCTAACCCTAGCGGTCCACGAGCTCCGGGGAAAAAAAATAGTATAAAATATAGACTCGTAGTTGTAATATGATACCTGATTGGACATGAATATTGATATACATTAATCGATAGTTTGAATTGATGTCAGGAGAAAGAAGTTGTCACACGAATCGATAAATTCCTAATTTTATTTCCATATTTGAAGTGTGAAAATTATTGTAACAAGATTACTGGGGCGTAAGAAGTATTTTGTTACTTGTAATTATCTTGAAAAACGAATAATTATAGTAACTACATAATAAAATAAAATAAAAATTTAATGTTTCAAATATAAAGTAACTTCTAACAGTGTAAAAATATGTGTGGGTCCTTTTTTTTTTTTATGGGGGACAATGGAGTATAATTTTATTTTTTATTTTTGACAGGAAGGGAGTATTATCTAAACAAAACTATTGAAAGCTTAGTGCCAGTTCTGAATACTCAATGTCTATTTTGAAATTTCATTGCGACTGTTTAGAAGATTAAGTGTCTATTTTGTGTACTTATTGTCTGTTTAGAAGACTCAGTGACTGTTTTCATTACTTAATGACTGATTTTTACTATGGCAGAATTATTTAATGACTGTGTTGAAGACTTGGTGACTGTTTTAATTACTTAATTTCTGATTAATAATACCGGTTTATAACCATATAGAGCTTCAAATGGAGACATTTGCAAAAATGTATGGTAGTTAGTGTTGTACCATAACACCTGAAAATGCACAAAATACTCAAGTGTCTCTTTTGAAATCACTGTGTCTGTTTTATATATGCAGTGTGACTCTTTAGAAGAATAGATGTCTGTTTTGTGAATTTATTGTCACAAAATGGGATGTATTTAGAACAAAACAATCACTTTTGAATTTTAATTATTATTGAATTTCAATGGGATGACGTGAATAGAAAAATATGTAGATGTGAAGTACTAAAATATCAATCTCTTTCCTGTCACTAAACTTTAATGTAAATATCCACCATTCATTTTGCACACTCACGTCGTCGGTGCATGCGATTTTGTATTGATACAAGGCAGTGAATTCCTGTAGAGGAAGTGAAAACCAATTGAAGAATGCAAGTGCGAAAGAAAACTAAAACCTACCTACTATTTCCTTTCACTTGGGGTAAAATTGATAAGTTTCACAGCATGGTAAATTTCTTTGACCAACCTCTTGTAAGAAATTTTTTATTATATTACTATTCTTCTGCAGACAACCAAGACCTGACCATCCTATCAAGCACAAACCTTTAGCTCTCCGCTAAAGATAAAGAAACGTGTAAAAGGAAATTGATTGCCAACAAATCTAATTTCCCATTCAGGAATCAAGCTTCAGCATCCAATTCCGAGTTGGAATTAGCAGACCCCGAAACAACACGAGGAAAATGAAGCGTTGTTGGGCGCTTTAGGGGAGAACTTTGACACACTTCCAAGGATGGCCTCCTATTCATGTACTTCATAGAAAATTAACAAAGATTAATGGCCATTGGGTTAGTTAATATTGTAAACTAATACATGCAGAAAGTTGTTATTAACTAACATGAAAAATGAGCTGCATAACTATCTATTTATGTCAATGGCGGATCCAAAAACACCAGGAACCTTAGCAGTATAACTTCCTGGGTATAAAAAGTAAGAGATGCATTAATCTGAGCGAGTACTCACCTCCTGATAAAAAGCATTAATCTCTTCCTCGGTCAAGCCTTCATCTTCCCCACCATTTTCCTCCCAGCCAAGGGAACGAAGGAAAGCAGCCTCTTCTTCATCTGGATATACTGACATGCTCTTGCCTCCATCACCAGAAAGATTTCCAATATTCTCAGCAATCTCATATCTATCACCATTACAGATCATCTGGTTACCATTCTCCAAAACACAAGGATTTAAAGTGTCGTTGACTTCTCTAAAATTTCCTCCAGATGTCTCTGCACTGGGAGATAAGACATCCAAACTTGAATCTGAGCGAACGACAGGACCACGAGCTGAGTTTTTCCTCATGAGATTAAAAAACTCACTTCTGCTTTGTGTCAGAAATTGGGACGATTTCTTTTCCAACGAAGATTTGGAGCTCAGTGATAAGGAAGCAGACTTGTTTTCAAGAGTGGAAACCATAAAACTGTTTACATTCGATGCAGTCGGAGTAGATGAAGCCATAGACACGTCCTTTGCTCCAGCGATAAAACTCTCACGTCCTGGTTTGAGAACCAGAAACTTTCCAACATGAGAATCGGACCTGGTTTGCCCAGCGCAAGATTGATTAGCAAGATGAGATGAATGGATTGGTGGATGGACGGCCTTGGGCGATGCAGTCATCTCATTTGTTCTGACAGCAATCTTCGGTTGTTTTGATTTATCTGCAGAACCAGGAACCTGAAAATGATATCTGAAATTAACATTCATACCATATTCATTCCACCAATCAAAGAAAGTCGTGCAAACTCCAAACACATTGTAGCAGACATAAATATAGGCTGGGTACTGTGCAATAATGGCACTGATATAGGTCTTGGACACCTCCATTTTTATCCCGAATTGGCCCAGCCTCAGGGTGTTCATTCAGTTAAAACCAACCTAACCAAACCAAATTTTAGTTCCCCAAATTGCCAAATCAAATATCGAACCGAAAATAAACATTTGGTTCAGTTAAAACCAAAATAATTTTGATTTCCTTAGTTTAAATTTACTAACTGGATTTCAGGTTTCCTTTATTTTCTTTATAAATGTTTTGACTTAAAACTTTAAATACTGACAGCAGCCACTGACAAGCTGCAAGCATGCAATACATGAGTAGAGTTCAAAACCAAAAGATTATGAACACTGGCATTATTGATTATCCAAAACTGATTATAGAACCAAGATCCCCAAAGAGACAAAAGAGGAAAAAAATAGCACCAGCAGAGTTTTCACATTCAGATACTTATTAACATAGTTTTTCTTTTGCTTTCCTTTTTTATATTCTGATCATCTTTGTACAAGGTAGAATTCCAGGATATGAAGAAATGTGGCGCGCAAGTTCATTCTATATTTTCTCAGACTATTAACAATTTGTCTGCGGGGCCAAGGGAAAAGGCAATTTAGAGGTACAAGAAGGGTAGTCACTTGAAGACACTGATCACCTATGTAATTTAACTGGATAGAAGGCATTAGTAGGCTGCTGCGTAACAAATGCTTAGACACTATATACTAGTCATGTCCGCATGAAGATATTACGCGCTTAGAATTAGTCATAGCCCAGTCAGTTGCCAAACTCTTTTAGGTTTATTAGCAGTAGTGTTTTAGGGAATTGGTTGCGGAACTTTGTTTCAGGACTTGGAATAGTCGACAGTATTGCCAAGCCGCTGAAAATTTATTGTGATAATTTTGCAGCAGTATTCTTCTCTAAGAACGACAAGTATTCCAAAGGTGCTAAGCATATGGAATTAAAGTATTTTGTTCTCGTTCCAATTCATTATTTGGACATTGCTTAAGACTGAACTTATATTTAAAACTGTAATTCACCCGGTCTATCAACGTGTGAGGAATAGATATATATTAAACCATATGGGTCATAAATATCTTACATATGGGCCATAATGATATGGGCCATTAACAATATCTTACATATTAGCAGTAGTGTTTTAGTACGACACAAATGAAAGGACCTTCCTTACCAACAGACAGACAGAGCAACTTTAACATTCACACATGCACTCATAACTAGACTGTATCTCAGCCAACTTATTGCCCATAGCTTGATCAAACTCAAAGTACACAAATTGTGGTCTCAGTTACAAATTTACATTATTAAGAGTAGATCAAGTTCGTCAGCTTACAATATAAATCATTATACATCCTGATATATATATATATATATTCATCCAACAGACGACATGCTTCATATTTAATTAGATTGGTGGTTAAAAAAAGACAAATATTGAAAAGAAAGAAAAAGGATACAGGTAGAGTTTTATTAAGAAAATGCCGTGATTGCAATATAGTCCAGAACAAAGAAAACCCCAACTGTTACAGAATTCTCTTGACAACTTTTAAGAATGTTGCAGTTTGACTTCAATTCTTAACACCAAAATAACTGTTTCAAATATGTCATTCAACTGCTCCAAATTTATTTAGTTTGTCTTCGTAGTCTCTTCTTGAACCTCTTAATTTACCAGCCAAAAGGTGTTGCTATATACTCTGGAAAGAGCACCCACATCAATTTATCACTGATCTAGTCTGCAGGGCAGTTAGGTGCCGTGCTTAAAACAGTCATACATACACTAAACATAAAAGTTAATATAGAGGGCAAGTTCCTGATACATTTTTTCATTTTGCCTATGATTACAATTTCTTGAGACATCATCTAGGCCTTTGGCCATAAATGAGAGATAGAAACATCTCATAAATTTATATTTGTAAACAGAAGAGGACAAGTTAGGCTACCACCAGAAATATTTATAAGGCAATGTCAAACCTATAAGAAATTTCACAATGAAGTTAAAGTTCATCATGCATGAAAATGCAATAAAACTACTACTTTTACCAAGGGTTTTGGCATTGAAGGTGTCACAGGAATCAACTGTCTAGACTGCTTAAGAGCTAACTCGTCAAGTCTCTGACTCTTATCAGGTATCTGCAATATTTATTAGAGAGTACAAATCAAAACTTGATTCAGTGCCAAAATGCAAATGCATACAAGGTATTGTAAATTATTACCTGGGGATTAGCATGAACGCGTGCTGCAGGCTGTGACAATGCCTCAGCCATATTAAGGCCAACTGTACTAGAAGTGCCAGAAGACGAACTTGAAAACGAAATAGTGTTGTGTTGTAGATAAGGTTGAACTGTTCCATTATTTGTATGAATAGCAGGCACCACCAATGCAGATGTCCATTTCTCACCACCAAGAAACCCTGAGCTGCCAATGGGTAAACTCTGAACAGCAGAACTCAAAACAGGAGATGAGACTCTCCTAATTCTAGTCACACATTGCTTATCTTCAGTTCCTAATGATGGAAAATCCTTTTCAAATATTCCCTTATGAACTAAATTAAGATTGCTGCCTCCTGAAACGACACCATTCCCACTACTTCTAGGCAGTGGTTCACCAGTTTTTCTTGAAACCAAGGATTGGGAACGCCTCAAGGCACTTCTCTCAACTCTGCTAGTTAATATGCTGGCCAAGGGGTCAGAAGCATCATGCTCCCAGATGTCCTCAGGAAGAGACTTCTCTTTCTCTCTATCACGGTTTCTGTCCCAGCGGCTTCTTGAGAAACTACTATACGGATGCTTTCCAGAACCATTACTTGTTGAGCTATACCTGGAATGAGATGATAAACTCTTCTCCCGATAACGAGGGCTCTCCTTCTCACCACTAGTGCTCCTTAGCGATCTACTTCGCATGGAGCATGCAGAAGAAGAAACATCTATCAACATAAGAGAAAAGGAAAATCAAAAACAATCTTAATTGTGTTAACTTAAGGAGAAGAGCAGAAATTGAGGGGGGCTGGTGTAATTTAAACAGCGCAATAGGTAGATGTACGAAAGACTATGCAAGCAGTGATACCTGAGAGATGGATTGAAGCGCCACCTCCAGCAACATTTCCTGTACATCTCAACCACTCTGGAACCAATGCGGGCTCAGTTCTTTCCATCAGCACCAGACATGATCTATTGTTCTAGGAAATAACAAATTCTAATACCATGACAATTCCTGATTACCACAAATATTTCTTTTTAAAGCAGCGTGCTCTAAACAAAAAACCAACCCTGCCTTAATCGGCGGGTATCGGACTCCGAGGTACCGAGCTTCCTGCTCCCCCTAGAATGGTAGCCTTCCACACCAATTCAACTACAGGAAGAGTCCTTCTTTACATTCCCACCCCAAATAATTGTTTAATGAACAAACGAATTATGATGCGACCTCCTATTTCACTCCATCCTCCAACAAATTCTTCGAATAATACAGCTTAATAATTCTTCATTTTGTCAATAACACTAGTCCAAAATTCATAATTTAAACATCAGTAAGCACTCCTTCTCCTCAAATATCACCCACAAGACCCACACGACAATGTGGGCATAAAACACAGATACACACGGCAAGCCGTACAGCTAAAATTCCCCAAAACATATGTTCTGACTTGTGTGGATTAAAAAATTTACTCAGAAACCAACTTCCCCCGAACAGAACGTGATTCACTCACACATCTACAAGCACAGAACAACAATAGGAGGAAAAAAAAAAAAAAAGCTACCTCGCGAAGAAGCCCCAGAAAGGGATTGAAGAAACCCCTATCTTATACAATAACCGCCACACTACGAGTAGAGAAACTTCAGCGCTACAGCATATAACATCGATGTTGGAAAAACAAGCGGAAGTGGCGTATGCTTATGTGTGTGTAGTCTCACGGCTTGAAAACAGGACAATGCAGGCGGCGTGACTGCGAGAAATTCGTGAATGAAGATTTAAATGTGAATGCAGAGAGGTTAATCTTAGGGCACATGCGAAGAGAAAATTTAGATGAGTCGTTGTGAAATCAATTTTATATTTCCTGCTGCTGAAAAATCAAACCAAAAACCTTGACTTGAAACAGATCTGATGAATTAGTGCTAAATTTTGATCAGCTTTAATGCAAAAATCAAGATACCCCTACCGTTATATATTTTACGATGATAAATTATTATAGGGAAAATGTTATTCTTTTATAGGAAAGAAAAATATTTCTATTAGTGACGTGCGCTTCATGTATAACGAGATACATATGAATTAAACATTTGACTGAAAAAATATACAATAATGTATTTTTTTTATCAGTCAAATATAATTTTATTGAGACAAAAGAAACATAGGCTTGGTTATAAGATATACACAACCAAAAATGTTTACAAAAGTTAATCGCCCATCATCATAATAGTAAATATTATATAATAATGGTTATACTATTATAGAGATATATAATAAAGTACTTTTATGCATTTGTTGCACTTTGTAATAATATTATATAATAATGGTTATACTATTATAGAGATATATAATAATAGTATATTATTACAGAAATATGATAAATACTTTTATGTATTTGTTGCACTTTGTAATTTAAGTTTGTATACAATTCAACGTAGTTGCCAATTTAAAGAAGATTTACTTATCCAAGTTTGACGGGAACAATAGTAAAGTACTAAAACAATTTCCAAGTTGGCTATAGTTGAAAACTCCGTGTTTGAATGTGAATAATGGATGGTAAATGGTTAAGATATCTCCAGCAATGCTGGAAAATAGTGTTTTGGATCACTATTTTATGAATTTGGTACTTCACATGTGGAATACTAAATTTAATACTTTACTTTTTTTATTAAAAAAAATATTTTTTTATATTGTGATGTTAATCATAATTTAATTATTACTTTGTAATTTTGTATATATTTTTTTTATCGGGAAAAGAGTGACTCGAACCCATGTACTTTATGTCATACGTAGTGAAACTCTAACCATTTGAACTATAACACTTCGTCCTTGTAATTTTATATTGTCAATTTAATTTTCTTATTCAATATAAAAAAATATGTTTTTCATATCAATTAAAATAAATTAGTATTGCAGTTATTTTTTTTTTTTTTTGTTAAATTCACATGCTATTAATAATTTAAAATACAACATATCAATTGGAAAGATAACATCAAACAAAAATATATAATAAAACGATACAAACATTATGCAAGATAAATAAAATTACATAAAAAAAATTCAATAGCAAACTAAAAAAGTAAAACTCAAGAAAATGTGAATGTCAATCTCTTCCCTCTCCACCACCATCCCCACCTCAAAATTTTCCTCCTCTTCCGTCATCTTCGCTCCGTCCTCCTTCCGACGGCAACGATGCCGTTCAGGTGGGATACCGAAGGGTCCGTGGCCGGAAACTGACGGAACCTATTTTTTTTTCTTTTTTTTTTTAGGATTTAGGAATGAGTCACGTATGGCAAGTGCTGACGTAGGTGGATGACAACAGACTTCGCGTTTTAAACCTTTTCTTGGGCTGAAAGATATTGAAATCATTCTATCAACATTTTCCCACGACCTATCACATCTATCTTTATTAAAGTTTTACAGCAATCACATCAAATTCAGTATATAATAATATACTTGTACGGCCCCCTTTCTTCAATATTATATAACTAAAATAATTATACACCTTCCATCCCATAAATATTTATCAGCATTTTGTGGGCACACAAAAAAATAATTTTATAAATTTTTATATATATATTAAAAATGAGTTTGATTGTGTGAATGTGTAGGACCAAAAATAATAATATTTTGTATAATATTATAAATAATGTGAGGATAAAATTTATAGTGATGATTTATTTTTAAATATATTATTCAATTATTAAGATACGCGTATGAAATGAATATCACTTATTCAATTAGTGGTATTGTATAAAAATATTATTATGTGGGATGGATTGATTCAAATTTTGAAATATATTATTCAATAAAATTAAGATATTTGTTTATATGAAATTGAATATCACTTATTCAATTAATGGTATTGTATAAAAAATATTTATAGATTATGTAAGAACGTAATGTACTTAAATTCATATTTTAATAGTGATTAATTATTATAATAATTAGTGTAATTTCGAAAATTAGATTAAAATGAAACAATACATTTGTCAAAACTAAAATAATTTTTCTTGTACAAAACATCACCACGTTCAAATTTAAGAACATATATTTTGAATTTCAATTTAATATTAAAAAGATAGATTGATGGCTAGAAATAAAGGGATATATTGAAGAATGAGAAGAAGCGATATGGTAGAAAGTGAGACACGATATGAGAATTCCGATCTTCTAATCCCAAAATTTAAACCAAAATAATAAAATTTGTAAAAAGGATATGTCTCATGATTTTAGGCAATTAACCTATTAACAAATTAATTATTTTTATTTTGATAATTTATTTTAATAAGTAATATAAATAGAAAGTAAGACTTTTCATTCCAAATAAAAACTCATTATGTTTGACACATGAATCTTGACAAAATTTAAATATCACATATATTGCTTCAACCTATAATTTTTTTTTTGATACTTCAACCTATAATTTAATTACATATGAAAAATAAAAAATAATAAAACAATCAATCCAACAAAATTATTACACATGAAACTATGATTAATTTGAAACGACACCTCATTAAAAGTACAGAGCTTGACACATGAGCGGACAAAACCCTTATTAGTATATAGGAGATTAAAGTTTAATAATATTATATATACTTTATCCACCCAACACTACTAATAATATTAAAGTATTATTACTTGTAAAAACTAACAAAATTGCTTAGTTGGAGTAATACTTACTCTTAAGACCAAATTGTTTGGTGTGATTAGTAGATATATATTTTTTTTTTTAATTTAAATGTTTGTTACTGTTGATATTCAATGAATATATACCTTATATTATGTGATATTACTATTATCTATCACTATTATTGATAAGTAATTGACAAAAGAAATACTAGGTAGCAATGTATGTAAGATAAAACATTTTTCTAAAATAGTAAAATATGTATTGATTAAACTTTTGGTGGAATAAAAGAAATATTATTGTTAATGAGATAATATATAAGATTTTAATGAAAGCCTTTTTAGTAATAAAATAAAAAATATTGTATTTTCTAAAATAACTTATTAAATAATTTGAGAGATACTTTATTAGTGGAGAAAAGTAAATAATGGCCAAATTAGAATTTTGATTTTTCCAGTCTTCCCTATCTCCAACCTGGCACCGCGTTGTCGCCTCGACCTTTTTGCTTGTCTTGCTCTTCTCTCGTCTCCGGCTCCAACCTCCTCCTCCCCCGCGAAAAGTGTAATTTTTGTCAAAACCCCAAGCGAAAATCCAACTGATACAAGTAGATAAAGGTTGAGAAGTTTAAGATTTTCAGCACTGAAAAAGATCTCACAAGTTATTGTTCCGATTCATGGATTTTGCTTCACACAATCATAATGCATCGAGTACCGAGAATCTTTGGCCATAGTTCCAACCGGCGGAAAGGTGATACGCTTTACGATGACGGCGAAGGCTCCAACTCTAGCTCCAGCCGACGGGCGGCGAGGCCGAAGCTCGACCGGCGCAACGCTAGGAAGAACATCAACTATGAATACTCGCCTTCTTCTGCTTCAGCGTCCTCGTCGTCTTCGCACTACTCGTCGGAGGAATCTATGCGCACACGCTCGCTCGATTTGTACGGCGGCAAGACGAGTTTTAGAATAGAAGGAGTTGATGGCGAGATTGAAATTCTATGCAAAAACCTTGGTTTGGGAATTGATGATTTATCTATTGCTCCTGATGAGTACGAGGCAATGAAGGTGAGGTCTTCTTCTGCTCCTGTTGTGTTCAGTCAGATAATTGAAGAGGCTAATTATGATGTTGGTAGCATTAATGTTGGTGATTCATTAAATCGAATAATTGAGGGTGAGGATAACTTTGTTAGAAATTCAGATAACAATAGTGAAGCAATTAGAATGACCTCTTATGATACTCGGGATAATTTTGAGATGGATAGAAGTAGGGTTAGTGCCATAGGTAGTAGATTTGTGGATAGTGTGAGAGTAAGTAATGTGGATTTGAGTGAGAACGTTAGAGTGAGATCAAACGAATTCCGTGGAAGTGGTATTAAGGGTGTGCGACCACCAGTTCTAGCACCTCCGCCATTGATGTCTTTACCTGTGATTGATAAAGAGTGCTCGACTTGGGATATGTTTAGAGCATTTGGCCCAGACAATAACACGGGCATTTCGAGGTGTGAGCGACCATTTCGCTTGGACGAGGATGAAGAAGATGGTCGGAATAGGAATGGAGATGAGGATCAGGAAGATGGAAGAAGGGAGGAAAACTGTGCGCTCTCTGGGTCGTGTTCTTTTACAACAAATTCGAATGATGATGATTGTTCAAGTTCCACAACAGATCCAATGTCAAGTATTTCACCAAATGTCAGATATAAACGTGTCATTTCATCGTGGCAGAAGGGCGGGCTCTTGGGTTCTGGATCCTTTGGATCTGTGTACGAAGGAATTGCCGAGTAAGTGCTGCTCCATCTTATTTCACTTGGTTGTCATTGAAAAATTCCATGTATGTTTTTCAACTTTATACTTCTAAAGTTGTAATCCTGTTTCTTGTTATTTGGAACTGCGAGTTATTAGTTGTTGGATATCAGATTTTTGGTGTCTGCGTGATTGTGCTAAGTGGAATCTAATTTAAGAAATCATGAAGTTGGTCTACCCAAGTTGTTCAGTAGAGCTTGCATTGCTGCTTGATATTGACCGCATAATGACTTAAGTCTTGCTTTTAACATGCTTTGCTGGCTTGCTGCAGCGATGGATTCTTTTTTGCTGTTAAGGAAGTATCTTTGCTTAATCAAGGGGAAGAAGGGAAGCAGCAGATTATGCAACTTGAACATGTAACTATATATTTTCTGGGTGTGATGATTGGCTGATGTGGAATTTCTTTCTTTAGAACTCCTTTTTTTAATCATATTTTTTCTTTCTCTATTCCCAGGAAATTGATGTTCTAAGACAATTTCAGCATGAAAACATTGTCCAGTATTATGGCACGTCAAAGGTACTGCTCACCAGTCATGTGTGTAGAGTTTGTTGGTATAACCATTATTTAATTTATGAGTTATAGTTCCTATACTACTATGACATTGATTCACACCCCTGATCAGCCATTTCCCCAACATTAGCAGTGCTCATTTGTGATTTTTTCCTTTTCCATATTATTGATGCTTCAATTGCTGAATATTCAACTTTTACTTTGGTGAATAAAATCCTTCCATAACTCCAAGAACTAGATATAAAGAGCCTGTTTTTCTACTTGTTAATGCTTTATTTGAACAAGATTGAAATTTTTTTCGCATTATTTTATTCCTTTTTAATGTTGAAAGATTTGCTGAAACTATTTTTCTCTTCATTTTGTAGGACGAATCACATCTCTATATTTTTCTAGAGCTTGTTAACCAAGGTTCACTTTTTAGCCTTTACAAGAGATATACCCTCCGAGACCCAGTTGTTTCTGGTTATACGAGGCAAATTCTGCATGGTTTGAAATATCTGCATGACAGGAAGATGATGCACAGGTAATTATACAATGTACTTCTAATTTTGTGCTCTTCTTTTCATCAAGTTCTGCATGATTCTCACTAACCTTGTATCCTTGTGCGATTGCTTATTCTTCATGTTAGTTTATGTATCATAATCTTTTTCCCTGAAGAACTGGGGCTTCTAATTTATGAAGTGTGATTCTAAGTTTGGTACAACTTGAGTTTTGAGGTTAAAGAAAGGAAAATGACAGATGACGTGACAACAATGTATTTTATGGGAGCTTCTCTATGGTTAGCCACTCAATCAATGAATTATACCTTGAGTGTCTAAACTCTACAGGGCTCTAAGATTATTATTTTCTACTCGAGGCTAATGAAAATAGTTCTTCTAGTTATTTCTGATTAATTGATTTGTACAGCTTACTTACCCTTTCTAGCTGGTATATTTTTAGTGACTAAATTTATGCATACCTCTGTTCTAGAAGTCAAGTGATGCTTCAATTTTAATGCTACATTTCTGTAAAAGTGTTCTTAAGAAGCAGTTCAAGTTGTGCATCCAAGTTGTAAAAAAGTGTGAAGACAAGTTAAAACATCTTTAATTAAAACTAAAATTTGTTGTTTATGATAGAGCAATAGAGGCATATTAGACAATCTCATAACTTGTTTAAAATTTTATTACCTTTAGAATCCAAATCTCATAGCTTTCAAGTGTGTTGTATTTGAGTTAAATGGAATGGTCTCCAGGAAATAGAAGCAGCAGGACCCTGTGCTTACTCTTGCTGTTATCTTCAGTTGGTATTTTCAGATCTGCATTATTTGGAACATGCACATATTAATGTGCATTTTTTGGTGCCAGATTAATGTAGTCTTAACTTTTCTTGGAATAAATGATAATCAACTGAGAATTTGGTTTATTTTTTACGAACTTTCATCCCTGGTGAAACACAATTTTTTTAAAAAAATTAAATGCTCAGCACATAATGGACATACTATATATCATTTTTCTTTACACTAGCACTGCACTATAGCAGGATCTGTTTATACTAATTCAAACTTTACAGCATGTTTCAGTCTGTTGCATTTTGATATAGGAATTTGAATGTTCTATTCTTTCTGAAGGATGCAGTAATGTTAAAGCACTAAGACTGAAGTTTTCTTTGGAAGAAGTAGAAAAGGAATAAATATAGTGAAAATTTGATTGTTCGTCGCCATAATAAATAGGCGAGAAAATAGAATTTTTTTCTTCGCCTTTAAAAAAAATAGGAGTAAGCTGTGATATGTTCACTAAACAAATGCTTTTGTAGCCAATCATGGGCGAACAACGGGAATCACAAATCACTGCCTTGGTCCACTTGGCTACATCCTCCCCTCTACTATTAGTATAAGGAAAATGAATTTATTTTTAAATTCAAAATAAATTGAATTTGAATCATTATTTTTTCGTCTTTCCTTTCTGAATCCTGTAATGGAAAGAAAAAAAGTAATTGAAAAGAAAGCCTCTCATGTTTTTTTTTCCTTTTGTTTCTTTTGAGCAGAGATATCAAATGTGCAAATATATTGGTGGACACTAATGGTTCCGTGAAACTTGCAGATTTTGGTCTTGCAAAGGTTACCTATCAGATTCTTCCTCCTTCTTCTACTTTTATTTTGACTTTTGTGACTCGTGGGAATTGAAAGGGTTTGATACAATCTTTATTGTTCTTGTATTAACATTTTTCTTTTTTGATTGATTTATTGTGCAGGCCACTAAATTGAATGATGTTAAATCTTGCAAGGGAACTGCATTCTGGATGGCTCCTGAGGTTTGACCCTGAACTTTCACCTTGAATTACCATTATGATCTCTTTTAAAGTTCGATCAAAATTGTTGGATAGTAGAGTTTCTCTGCATAAATTGTATTCAAGCCAACTCTCCACTAATTTTGTGAATTGTACATGTTAAATATTTTGTTATATGCTGTACTGGTGTTTTATGGTGTCTGACAGTAAGAAATAATGCGTTGCTTAGATGAACCTTTGGTTCTAGATGCTATTATAATGATTTTAAACATAAAGGTTTCAAATAACCATAATATGGTTAGTTTATGAACAGGTCCTTCCTAATCTTATTACGAAGTCATACTTGAGAAACCTATTATTCTTGGAAAAGAAACACAAATGCGGGCATGTGGGTTTTAGCATAGTCTTACTTCTTGTCAAGGCTGACCAGGAGAATTTATTCTTCTTACCACGAACTAACTCATGTGAAACTGGAGACTGGAGTACTGAAATTTCCCAACTAAGTTGGTGACTAATTCCTGATAAAAGAATGAAATGCCAAGAGAATGATCAAGCTCACTAGCCAAAAAAGCTCTTTGGTCTTCTCTATACTTTTTGATATAGATGGTACAATAGATCTAAGACATGAGTTATAGTGTCTTTGTTGACACTTTTTTCTTCATTCTTTCAATTGTCTAACCCTTTAGACACTCAACAGAGACTGTAAAATTCACTTATTTATTTTCAAATGACCAATATTTTCAAACATGTGGACATCAGATTTTGCCTTAGGTGAGATGCCTGCTGTAGAGGATTGTTGTTTAGCTAATTGGCCATCCTTGTCGTGTCGCTAAATTTAACATATCATTGGTGTTCTTTAAACAATTAATTTCTCCTCCTGTGTTGAGGCTAAAGAAGAAGGGGCATAATAATGAAACTCTTGTGCTACACTTTACATTTATTGTTCTATGTGACTGCAGGTTGTTAGGAGCCAGTGCTATGGGCTTGCAGCAGATATATGGAGCCTTGGGTGCACCGTATTGGAGATGCTTACTAGGAGTTTCCCATACCACTATTACCACAATTTGGAATGCGTAAGTAGAAGCACCTTAGTGATTTAAACAAAGATAACTTACAATATTTCTTCCTTTAAGACGTCATCATTTTATGCAGGATTGAAATGTGATCTTTAGTAATTGACGAGATTACTGAACACCTGAGTGTATGTATGTCATATAATTTTCATATATACGATGAAAGGAGTGAATGCCAAGTTAAAAGCCATCTCAATCAAATACATTCTCATGGATACTGATTTCAAATTGCTAGCCACAAATGCATCTCTTTAGAATGGGTATTATAGGTTTATCTAATGAACATGCATCTCACAAATTTTCAAGCCAGAACTAGAAAAACCATTATGTTTTTACAGGCAAAGTAGTGTCCTTTTCACAAAGTAACCAATTAAATAAACTTTGTTAGTTGAATCCCCTGATAAGATGAGAGAGAGGATTGCCGTGAGAGCAGAGAAAGAGAGAGAAAGGTTTTTAGGGTTTGGGTATCTTTACGTTGATACCATGTAAAGAAAGATTTTATCAACTCAAGCTATTGTGTTGTATAATAGAGTATTTATATGCAAAAATACAAAATAAATCAAATCTCCTAATCTGTACAAAGTCAAAGATATGAACTTGGTAAAATAAGTAAGAGATAAATGATTTAATATATTTCTTATCATCCCCCAACCCCCATTTTTTTTTTTCAAATCCTAACAGTTGTACTTTGATATGACAGATGCAGGCATTATTTAGAATAGGAAGGGGTGAGTTACCGCATATTCCTGCTTCTCTTTCCAGTGATGCACAGGATTTCATACTAAAATGTCTACAAGTTGACCAAAGTTTGAGGCCAACAGCTGCTCAGCTCTTGGATCATCCCTTCGTGAAGCAACCTTTCCCGTCATTCACGTCTCCTAATAATAATGCCAGGCAGACTTAAGTTTTATGTAAGAGTTCAGGTAAACACTTAACTTGTATCACTCTTTCACTATTGTTTAATTGCTGATTTTATCACTGATTTTCTTGTAATAACGGCTTGCATCTTTCTTTCTTCCTGTATTTTTGATTTAACATTTATAGTTAACTCCCCTCTTACTTGTTACTTTGGCCAGCAGCATAACCTGCATTATCTTTGCTACCCAAAATGCCAAAGAAGAGGGGAAAAAAGATAAAAAAAGTACAGAAGTGAAGTATGTTAATAGCTGCTTCCCACGAAGAGAAGCGTATTGCATTGCATTATCTCATTGAGTTTGTTGTGGATGCTGAATGTGTGGCCTTCGTCTCAGTGGGGTTTTCGGAGGCGGAGTTTGTCGTCACTTTTCTAAAACTTTCCCATGATGGAACTCTTGGAATGGTGTCTCTGTTTTCCTTCCCAAACAGGTGCAATGCGACTATGGACCACAACTCCGGTGTATAAAAGTGAATAAGTGGTTGTTGTTTCTCTTTTTATTTTTGTAGGGTATTGGATTGTAAATATCTTCATGATATTAAGTGTGAATACATGATTTTACATATGCATTTTAATACGAATCTCCAGGATTCATTATAATTCTTGCTTCGATTAAACTTGAGGTGCATAATTTGATATGGAGGTGATAAATAAAAAAGGTTTATAGGAAAATTATTTCTAATAAATTTATTATGAATTATTTTGAAAATTTTAAAATATCAAATATTTTGATAAATAATATTAAGAATTTCATTTAAAATTTTAAGATATTAAATATTTGATTAAAAATATTAAAAAAATTAAATGGTGATTCAAATTTATAACATAAGTACTTGCTCTAGCCTCTATCCATTTAATCATTAATAATTTAATAGTATTATTTTATTAAACTAAATAATAATTCATATTATAAACAATTTTCATATACAACCTCCTCAAATAATAAGATCTTAGCGGACTAGTATTTCATTTGTCTCGATTCGGAATAGCTATACAATTTAGTAGACATATATGATGTTTAATATTCCAGTGTGATTATTTAAATGCCTTACGTGAAAAATGGTGATAAATATGTCAACGCCATATAATATTATAATATATATATTGACAATAAAAACCCAAAACTTCCAAATAATTACAATATAGGCCCATGGATCCCGTATATCCCATTTATATACCCATCATCGCCCTGCCCATTTAAGAGAGGTAACGTGCGCAATCGTGTCATCGTGTGCGAAGGTGAGGCCGTGAGGGGGGTGTGTGTGAGAGAGAGAGAGAGTTCCGGACCTTCTCTCGCAACCCTTCGAGTCCAACAATTTTTTAAATATAAATACAAGAAGAAAAAAAAAAAAAAACCCTCCTCTCAAATTTCATCGTATAACCGCGAGCATCCATTATTTCGATTCTACTTATTTATTCACTTTCAGGTAATCGAGCTTCCCAATTTATTGTGCTTAATGAATTCGATCATATATGTTTTCCCAAACGGATCATTTTTCCTTTTCCAGATTCCCCAATTGTGTATGTCCGTGTGTGTGCGATGGATTTTTCCCAGGATTTTGTGGAAAACGTGAGACTGTAGAGTTAGTTGCTATTGATTATACTGCGGGTTCTGATTTTTGACAGGACTGCTAATTTTTTCCTTAATTTTTGTTGAGCAAAACATTAGTTGCATTAATGTTTTATTTATGAAGTGTTACAGTAAGTTACTAATTTTCTTTTACATTAATGATGGCTTGGGTGTTCCTTGCTTGCATTACATATTTTATACGAGATTGGTTCTTTTTAATTTGATTTGATTTAGGTTGTGGGAAAATTGGTGGAATCACTGTATTTTTGGGGTATGCATACCATGTTCTAATTATATGAGATCTCTTAGGGCTCATTCACTCGAAGAATAGCCATGTTTAACAATATATCCAACATAATCTGTTGAATTAATTGTTGGATATTAGTAATCCCACCCAATGAGATGGGATGTTATCTTCCTACATCCCCAGCAATTTCTTATCAAATCTACACCCAAATGCGATTAATGACTGTGAATGACTAAGGGTCGGTTGATACCAATCTTATTGTTGAATGTCACCAAGCTAGTCAATACATCTGAACTTAGTTCCAGTTCCAGTTGAATTGCATTTTGATTTTCCCTTTCAGTAGAAGGATGCATAGTAAGAGTAGAGTGTCAACGCAGGCACTGACAATAGTTAGATTCTTAAATCAGTCTATGTGTGTTTTTGATTACATGGTGAAAGCATTTGCTAATTGGTGTAATGGGGTTAATATTAGAATCACAACTTTTATTTGTTCAATTAAAATACTTATATTATGCTGAATCTTGAGTTACTTACTTCTTTTAGTAGTTCCACAGTTGAACCTATACTCATGAAGGATAACCTCTTGTAATGGGGTCCGAGTAACATACTCCCTCCATCCCTTAAAAGCCTCCCATTTGCTTTTGGCACATAATTAAGGAGTGTAATAAAATAATAGTATAGTACAAGTGATATGATGCAGAAAGATAAAAAGGTGTAAAAGTATATTAAATATATTGTTGGAAATATGAAAAAGGGAAACGGGAAGCTTTTACTGGGACGGACTAAAAAGGAAAGTGGAAAACTTTTACTGGAGAAAGGGAGTAATATATAGGAAAGACATAGTCTAGGAAAGTAAATAACTGATTCCCAGATTTATTAGCAAGATCACTTTAAGTAGTGTGACATTGATTAAATAATATAGTCCTTTTACTAAGGCCTCATTTGGTTTCATAATTTGGGGGTTTTCGATGGCTAATACCCTGTAATATTATGTTTGGTTTCCCTTAGCGGTTAGCCTTTTAAATATACCATTTGGGTTAATTGTATTAAATCTTCAAGTGACTAAACTACCCCTAAATAAGGTACTGAAGTTATTTCAAAATAAATTGAAGGGTGAAATGGTCAATTCCTGGATGTGAAGTTGGGAACTGATTTTAAAACATAATACCAGACATAATATTGATATGTAATCACCTAAAAATTGAGTTCATTTATTTGAAACCAAACAAAGTATGAACAAAGTGAACTGTATTACACATTTAGGTATTCTGAATCACTGATTATCCAATACTTGCAGTCAAACGAGGCCTAAGACTAACCTCTAATACTTATCAATCATTTTGTATCCTAAATTTAGAAGTTAGCGGTGCTGTCTGCTAAATAGTTTTTTCAAGCGTCTTTAAAATGATTATTACTGCCTTATTCATATCATGTGCGTGTGTGCCTATTTTTACTGTTGGGGTTGTTCATTTATCAAAGGTGGGATCACTAATGGCCAAATCTAAGAAACTGGACCAAAAATCCAAATTCCAACACCGTGGTATCAGCCTACGTAAGTTTTCATCTAGGTTCATGAAGGTCTGTGTAGGTGCCCACCAGGACAAAGAAGCTTCAAAAAAGGAAGACTGGGAAGATGCAGTATGCTCAGTCTGCTTGGAGTTTCCTCACAATGCTGTTCTCCTGCTTTGTTCTTCGTACGACATGGGTTGTCGTCCTTACATGTGCGCCACTAGCCACCGATATTCTAACTGTCTCGAACAGTACAAAAAGGCCTACACTGAGGATACCTCAAGCCAGAACTCACAATCATGGGGTTCATGGCAAACAACAACCAATGATTTTAACTTTCCAGAAGTATCAACTGATGGTTTTGACTTCTCAGAAGATTCTAGAACATCCAAGGTTTTGTGCCCACTTTGTCGTGGTCAGGTACGAGGTTGGACACTGGTCGAGCCAGCACGTAGGTACCTTAATGCGAAGAAACGAACGTGTATGCAGGACAATTGCTCTTTTATTGGGAACTACAAACAGCTTAAGAAACACGTGAAGGTGGAGCACCCTCTGGCTCGTCCACGGGATGTGGACCCCACACGTGCAGAGAAATGGAAAAAGCTCGAGAACGAGAGGGATCACCACGATGTTCTTAGCACAATTAGATCTACCATGCCTGGGGCAATTGTGATTGGTGATTATGTAATCGAGAGGAACTCACGCGGGGGTTACGATGATGAGGATTATTCAGATTACGAGACTCTGGATTATGGATATTTCGATAGGGTTCATCATCGATTTGGAGTTGCATCAAGACACCTGGGAAATAATGTTCCACGCAGCCATCGTGGAGGGCTTTTCGCTGGAAGAAGGGTTGGTAGGAGAGGAAGGTAAATTAATGTAATTTATCAGAATTATCACTTCGTTGAAATGAAAATGTTTAATTCCGTATAAATTACAATGTAGTGTAGGGTTTTCAGTTGATTGTTACTTTAGGTTGTTCTCATTTGTACAGTCGTGTGTAGTCTCTTTTCTGGACATCGTTCTTGTTATTACTTATTATTCTCTATCGAGTTGGTAGACAACAAGAGATGAGATCCTCTCTCTATGTTGTATCCATTTTATTCGCGTGCTTTCACTTTTTTTTCATAAAGAAAGATGATATTATACTGTACGTATTTTTGTGCATACAGTATGATAATTCTATACTGTACATGTGTCTTGTGATAGCCGTATGATTATAGATTTAGGATTTCATCCTTCTAATGGGAGCTATATAATTCATAAATTTTATAAGATAAATATTTGTGTGCACATTGTGTATATTAAAAAATAATGTGCACAATGTTTTTATCTAATATTATATTGTAACTAAATTAATATTATAAAATGTTGCTAATTAAATTAATACTATACAATATTTGAAATAATACTACACTATAATCAAATTAATACTATACAATACCTAAAATAATATTATAGTGAACCAAATTAATATTATATAGTACATAAAATAATATTATACTGTAACTAAATTTTGTGCACACAATTTTTACTGTGCACAATATGCATACAAATACTACTCATTTTATAATTCAAGAAGGGTAAAAATGATAAAATATTACAATTTTAAGATATAAAAAAAAAATATATATATATATGTATATTTTCCCATTATATATACAAATCTCATCTTTTTTGTGGTCAAAAGTTAAAACCTAATTTTGGGCCTGAAGAAGTGGGCTTTATTCGTTACTTGGTGGGCTGCAATCTCAAGTGCAAGTTTGACTTGTATTTGTATCGTTCCGATATATTGTACTGCCTGAATCTCTTATAATTTTTTATTTGGCATTTAAATTCGCTCCTTACTAATTTTCAAATATTTAAAATAGCAAAAAAATGATTCAGCAAAAGCGTACGTGATTATTTTATATTCTATTTTATCTCATAAGGTAAAATTATTTATACCTTTTGTTAATAAACATTTATCACATAATTTGAGTTCAAATCCAATAAAATATAAGTAGGGGACAAGGGATTATATTTATAGCGCAGCTATTTTGAGTGAGTGCTATTTTTTTGTCTTCTTATTTAATCAGAAGAAATTTAAAAGTACACCCCAATATAAAAATTATGGATATGTTATGTAAATAATCTGTCCTCTGAATTATTCAAAGAAGGCTTAACACAGCTATTTACATTGTATAATTGTGCATAATTAATATTTTTTATTAAAAATAATTAATATTGATAGTAAAAATAATTTACTATAAGTGAACAATATTAATAATGTACATTAAGAATAACTAATATTATTTCGTGAAAATAAATGGTAATCACTCCTCCCAAATTAAGTGTCTCATTTTATTCATTTAGACAAACAAATATTTACATTTATTAGAGTATCAAAAGACATTTACCCTATTCAATATACTTAAATTTATTACCAACAATTTATTAGGGGTATTATTGAAACAAATATGATAAATTTACATTGATTTGTATAGAGTGACACTTAAAAAGAGATAATAGTTTGGATAAAATGAAACATTGATTTTGAAATGGAGGGAGTATCAGTTAAAAAGAATTTGCCCCAACGGAGTAGGTCTCTTGTGTTTCGTACAACTCAAATGTATTTTTTAATATTATCAATTATTTTTACTAAAAAATACAATTATTTTCACTAAAAATTACAATTATTTTTATATGTATTTTTATATAAAAATAATTAAAACTATTAAAAGATATGCTTTAATTGCACAATATGGTTTTATCATTTTTCAATTCTTTGACACCTTTAACATCCATGACTTAATTTTTATAGCAAGAATCTAGCTCTCCTTATTGGTTTAATCTACCATTCTCTCCCTCTTTACTAGTTGGATCAATAATTCTCTATAGATCAAATTTAAATACTGAAAAAGTAAAGTAATTAGCACAGCCAATTATTCAATGAAGCTATGACATACTTTTTGGAGTATCTGGTCAAATATTCTGTGTGCAACATTAATTTCAGACCATTGATTTGATTCCAACACTTTTTGGTGGATATTTCGAATTTGTGTTTGGTTTGAGAATTGTCAAGAACATAGATTCATTGATCGATCTAAAAGATCAATACCTCAAAATCATTGTTGATACGATGAGGTGGAAAATGGGCTTTTTGCATGTGAATTGATTCCTAAGTTTAAATCCCTTTTTTGAATCTTTGATGGAATATTGATATTTTATCATCATTACATCCACCCCAATTTTTATTTTCTTAGGCTTCTTTATTGGCAACACTTTTTAGGGTTTCTTTCAATATATATCTCTATATAAAAGGGATATAAATATCCTGTGAAAGAAATTATTAAACCTTACTTCCTTGATAATTACGGGACGCCTTAGATATTTGTGTTGTCAAATAAATTTAAAAAAAAAAAAAAGAAATGTAAGGAATACAGTTCAACTACCTTTGATTCATTAAGATTCATAATTTTCCTGACTTATGGTTGATAATTAATTAATGTTGAATCAATATGAATTTATATATATATATATATATATATATCAAAGCTTTGACTTTTTATAGTACCGTAAAATTTTGAATTATATATAAGTTTAATGGAACTGAATTTATGTGGAGCGCAAAGAGACAACAAAAATAAGTATCGCTTGACATTGTATATTTATTAAAAGATAATTGCAAGAATAAAGATAAATAAAATCGAAAATAATTAATGCGTACAATATGTGAAAACTAATGAGCTCATTCAAGAAAATTGAGGATTTGACTAGACTTTAGAGGAACATCACCTTCATTAAAAAAATAAGTATATTTATTGGTTTATATATATATATATATAATAATTTTTTTATCGGTAAATGTTATTGGTTAGTGGTTACAAATTAGTTTATCAAGTCTCCTTACAATTCTAAATTCTCCAAGAATCCTCATACCTCCCACTCCAATTCGTTCCCAAAGGGAATCGAACTCAGATTTTTCACTTAAGTAAGGAGCCCGGTGGCCAAGTAGGCTAAGCCCCATTAAAGTTTATATTTCTTTTTTATGTTTTTTTAGGAAGGAAAAATGTAATTTCTTACACGTGAGGTGTAGGAAAGAGATAGCCAATAAGCATGAGGCTGAGTTGAGCCAAAGGCTAGGTGCCACAAAATGGTAGCTGGCTTGTGTCGTGTGCTTTTCCTTACTTGTTTAGAGATATAGATAATATACATATATTTATATATAGTATTATATAGAGACAAAAATTCTCATATACATATTCTATGAGATTGTCTTATGATAAAACGAAATATAATCGATAAAACGAAATATAATTCGGGAATGATATTTTAATATTTTGAATGAAATGCATGTTAACTTATACTAGTTTATAAATCGTGTCATGTGCGATAATCCTTCACAAATTTTTATTTCATACATATATCAAACTTCAAATATCTTCCTTGCTATTTCATGATTTCTTTTCAGGTAAATCTACATCTATATATTTCACACATATATACACTCACTCGTGTGTGTGAAATGAAAATAATGTGTGTCACATCAAAAAAAAATCATATTGACAGAAAGGTAATAACTGTGAAATTTTGCCCTCTCATATACTAAATTCTATGGATGCCATTCACTACAACTTGACAATATTTTTGTCCTTGTCTTGAATTTGTAGGGAGGGAAGGGCGTAGTTTGGTTCTATATGGTATTAGTTCCAAAATACAATAATAAAAGAAATTGATGTTGTTATGGATTTATAGGTGTTCAAATTACTATAGGACGATTCTGAATCTTAATTTAGATAAAAATTTATGTGGGACGGTGTTATATTGAGATGGTTTATAAATTAGTGAAAAATTTTAATGATAAAAGAAATTGTATCAATACGTCTTATGCAAGACCTACGTCTGAATTTAAATATATTTTATGCACCTTCTCGGTCGAGTCTGTCACACGTTACTTTTTTTTTTGTTTCTTATTTCTAATTTTATACGTTCTATAATACACGAGAGTGATGTTTATTTAATAAGTATTTTTTTAGGTTTTAATAAAAGAAATTGATGTTGTTATGGATTTATAGGTGTTCAAATTACTATAGGACGATTCTGAATCTTAATTTTGACAAAAATTTATGTGGGACGGTGTTATATTGAGACGGTTTATAAATTAGTGAAAATTAATGATAAAAGAAATCGTATCAATACGTCTTATGCAATTTCCGAATTTAAATATATTTTATGCACCTTCTCAATTCGAGTAACATCACACGTTACTTTTTTTTTTGTTTCTTATTTCTAATTTTATACGTTCTATAATACACGAGAGTGATGTTTATTTAATAAGTATTTTTTTAGGTTTTAATAAAAGAAATTGATGTTGTTATGGATTTATAGGTGTTCAAATTACTATAGAACGATCCTGAATCTTAATTTAGACAAAAATTTATATGGGACGGTGTTATATTGAGACGGTTTATAAATTAGTGAAAATTAATGATAAAAGAAATTGTATCAATACGTCTTATGCAAGACCTACGTCTGAATTTAAATATATTTTATGCACCTTCTCGATCGAGTCTGTCACACGTTACTTTTTTTTTTTGTTTCTTATTTCTAATTTTATACATTCTATTAATACACGAGAGTGATGTTTATTTAATAAGTATTTTTTAGGTTTTAATAAAAGAAATTGATGTTGTTATGGGTTTATAGGTGTTCAAATTACTGTATGACGATTCTAAATCTTAATTTAGACAAAAATTTATGTGGGACGGTGTTATATTGAGACGGTTTATAAATTAGTGAAAATTAATAAAAAAAAAAGAAATTAAATTGTATTAGTACGTCTTATGCAAGACCTACGTCTGAATTTAAATATATTTTATGCACCTTCTCGGTCGAGTCTATCACACATTATTTTTTTTTCTTATTTCTAATTTTATACATTCTATTAATACATGTAGTGATGTTTATTTAATAAGTATTTTTTAGGTTTTAATAAAAGAAATTGATGTTGTTATGGATTTAAAGGTGTTCAAATTATTATATGACGATTCTAAATCTTAATTTAGACAAAAATTTATGTGGGAAGGTGTTATATTGCGACGGTTTATAAATTAGTGAAAATTAATAAAAAAAAATTGTATTAGTACGTCTTATGCAAGACTTACATCTGAATTTAAATATATTTTATGCACAGCGTTACTTGTTTTGTTTGTTTCTTATTTCTAATTTTATACATTCTATTAATACACGACAGTGATGTTTATTTAATAAGTATTTTTTAGGTTTTTATTTGATAAAAAAATTCAAAATATTTTTTTGATTTACAATACTCTGATGATTTAATTATAGATAAAATCAAAATATTTTCATAAATTGCAATTTAAATTTAAATTTTTAATCTTGATAAATAAAATTTTTAAAAAATAAATAAATAAAATTTGAACTAACATACAGATTCACACTTTCTCCGAAATAACTGTGTCACCTACCATCAACGAATAGTTAATTGCAGTAGCATGTTTATATTGGTTCGGATGATAATAAATAATTAATAAAAATTCTGGATAGGAACAACTCTGATCATTGGTTCGTATATCAAAAATTTTTAAAACAAAAAAATTGGGGTCTTATTTATCAAGATTCAAAAAAATTAAATTAATTTGTAATTTGTGATTTTTTTAAATTTATCTACAGTTAAACTTAACTTAATAGATGATACGTTGATACATATACACCACATATTTATCTCTCAGAAATAATTGTCATTTGTAAAGACATTGCAAATTCAAAGAGACATACAGATATGATTTGTTATACATATAAGGAATTCATGTCAAGCCCATCTCTATTTGAAATACATACAATACAATAATTAGGTGCCCCTATTTGGTCAGATCTACTATTTCTTTTTTTTTTTTCTCTAAAAATCTACTATTTCCTTGAACGTTGAAACATATAAAATTCTATTTTATTCAATGTCAGATGAAATTAGCATTGATAAAAATGTGACATCACCCATTGCATAAACATGGCAACATACTTAGATTTAAACGCAAACTATATTTACGGACAATTTTCTTCACTTTTGTAACTCATGAATGTTAGGCTTTGAAACAATATATAGTTGTGAAAATAAAATCACTCATTGCATATAAGGGTTCAATCGTAAATTCATCTCAACCTCAAACTCTTGTAAAAATAACAATACATATTTCCTTATTTACAAAATCCTTCTCAGTAAAATAATATTTCATTTCAATATTCAATAAATTAATATATGTAATGAGTAATTAACATTATCATCATTACACATATATATTTATAATTAATGAACCGTTTGGCCGATAAATATATTTCATATGTCATCCAATCAATGCATGTTTCAATAATATCTACATTGATAAAGAGCAAAAAGTATTAAAATAGAAAATAAATAAGCAGTCGCAATAAATGTACGTACGTATTCAATGACGGATACGCCGTCATATACTTAAAGAGAGACAAAGAATGATATTAAATATAAAAAATGAAAATTGATGCACAAAATATAACTTTAGCTTTTTTTTTTTTTTTTTTTTTACAGAAAAAATAACTTTAGCTTGAATTTTTAACTTACACAATGTAAATAGATGTGTAATTTTAGAGTTCTTTAAGTTACAAAACATGCTTTATGAAATCTTTATTTCACACTTGTTATGCTAAAATCTAAATTATGAAAATAATTAGAACCATAAACAAATTTAGGATTGAAGTTAAACTAATTTACTCACAAAACTTAAATTACAAAATACCGCGTAATATGCACATACACAGGTAAAACGAAATATAGAATAAATAAACCGTCCAATCTGCATATATATATATAATACATATGTCATCGAATCAATGCATATTTATCAATATTATCTAGATTAGGTGCGTAGAGAAGTATTGAATTAGAGAATAAGATGAACAGACACCGGAAACACACATACATTTAATGACGTATATACCGTAATTTATACATATACTTAAAAAAGAGAGAGAGAAAGAGGAGAGATATTAGAAGAGAGGAGGAATGGTGTCCAGATACCAAGGTGACTCATGATTCACCTAAGAGCCAATGCCTCCTTACCCTCGTCGGCTTCAAATTGCCGCCCCCGGTTATGAATGAATATTTTGCCCCTTTCTATTTTTGTTACCCCCCTACCCACCCCCTACCCCGCGTGTTACCAATACAAGGAATGCTGCCCCCCACCCCACCCCACACCACCCCCCAACTCGTATAAGGCGTCCGTTGGGGATCCCATGCGCCACTTCTGAAATGTAACGAATTGCCCCTCAAACAACCATTTTTACACTTTGTATTTTCTAAATTCTAAACAACCACTTTTACCATCATTACCGACCAATCAAACCCCACCATTTCATTAATTATTAGATTTTTTTATTTGGGTAATTAATAATTAGGCTCATATTAAACTGCATAATTAATGAGTAATCGGGATCTTGTCAGATTTTTTTGACATAATATGTGTGATTAACTAAAGTTATCATGGTGTCCGAATGACTTGCCCCAACTAGATCTTTTACAAGTCAATTTCGTTTTGTCTTTCGCAATTGAATTCTCCTGGGTTGGGTTGTAGCTGTATTTATTTCTTCAGTTTTACAATTAAATGTTCACTATAAATAATTAATATTATTAAATAAAAATAAAACATGTTTTTTTAATGAAAACAATTAGAATTGTTCAATAAAAATAACTAATTTAAGGATTATTTATGTTTTGATATAAAAAACGTAGCAGTTAAACATCCAAATCTTATGGATGTATTAATTTATTATTGCATTTCATTAATGAATATTAGGATGGGAAGCATAATTTTTGTTAATATAAAGATTAGAACCTAATATATAGGAGGTTTAGTAATCTATTGATTGTAGAGAAAATTTCTTATTTATTTTTGGTAATAAATTAAGAAGTATAATAATAGAATAATACTCCCTCTATTCCATAAAATTTTTCATAAAAGATAGGACACACAAATTAAAAAAGTGAAAGAATGAGTAGGAATTTAAGGAATAATTTTGTAAATTTTTATATATAAAGTAAGAAAGAGAGTTTGATTAAGTGTATGTGTGGTCTCAAAAGTAATAACATTTTATTTAAAAATTTAAGATATTATGAGGATGAAGTTTATGAAGGATTTTTTAAATTTAAAGATGTGAAAGGTATTGTGGGACAGACGAAAAAAAAAAGTGTGAAAGGTTCTATGAGATAAAGAGAGTAGTCTTGTACAAGTGGTGAATGAAAAAGATAAAGAATAACACTGATTATAATTTAGTACTCCCTCCATCTTGTGATGATTACATTTTATTGCACATATATTAAGAAAATTTACTTTTGTAAAAATAAAGTGTAGAAGTATTATGGGAGATTGAATGAGTAAAGTGTAGGAGATAAAATAAAATGTTAAAAAATGAGTGACATTTTTAAATTTAAATAGTGTTGTGAGGGTGTTAATATTGTGATAATTTTATTTTAGCGTGTGCAAGTAATGTTGGAATATTCGAATAAGAAAAATGTGCAAGTAATTACAGAACAAAGATAATATATTAAATGAATACAACAAATATAAAATGTAGATATAAATGTACAAAAATTGTATGTCAAATAAATGGAAAGTTTTTACTGAGACCAATTAAAATTAAAAATAATAGGAAGCTTCTACGAAAAAGGGGAATACTTCATGCCAAAAACAAGAAAATAATTGGCAGGATTAAAAAGTGCAAACACTTCTTCTAGGGTGAAGGACCATAATTTTCTTACTTTTGAAAAATAATAATTATTTTATATCCAATTAAACTAAAAATATGGACTCAACGATTTGTAATTTCATGCATACATAGTTCTTACTCCCCTGTTTCGCCTCTGTTTCCCAGACTCCAAGTACTTTTTCAAATAATTATTGGGGTCATGATTTACATAAAAATGGCCTAGATTCTCATTTACATAACCTTCACTCAGACATTTAATCATCCAATAATAGAATAGGTCTCTTGTGTTTCATAAAGTTTATGGTATAACCACTTTTAAATATATTAAAATATTAAATATTTGATCAAGAGTATTAAGAATCTTATAATGAATATTAAGAATTAAGTTCAATGATATTGTATTTGATAGAGAATGTAAAAAATTTAACCAATGGTATAAAAATTTTGGATGAAATTGAAAAATAACGTTTAAATTTTCAAATGTTTAACCAAAAATTTAAATTTTTGACCATGAGTATCAGTGTGAAATGTCCTAAATTTATAATATATAGGAAACACATAAGATTTTACTATAATAAATACACCGATATTCAATTTGAATGTAGCGCTACGAACATAAAAATGTTTTGAAAATATTTTTTCCATCCGAAAGCCAAATTAACATTAGTAAGAAGATGATGACACGAGCTTGACCAATTAAAACTTGTTCAGCATTTATTCATATTAATTTTTTTCTCAAATATAAATGTTTTAAACCATTGACTATTCACGTAAATTTAACCATACTAAAAAGAAAAAGAGAGAAAAAGACATTTTTTAAAAACTTGTACCATATTTTTAGCCATTTTTATGGGAAAAAAAAAACTCAAGGCATCATGGCTCATGTGACACGTGACGCTATTATAGCTAGTTTGGTTTCTCTCATTAATATTCCGGCAGACACGATTGACTTCATTTTAACATTTGTCAGCTTATGTTAACTCATTTGTCATGTTCTAATCATTCAAACCAAACGAGCATCAATGTGACAATGTGACACGGGTCTTAAAGGTATTTTTGATAAATATGATTAAAAATAATACTCACTTCTATAGTATTTAAATTACGTTTTATCCTTTTTAATGTTAATTAATAATATTCCTTTTCTTTTATTCCCGTCTCCATTAAATATTAACCACTTTCCCACTATTTTCAAACCTTGTAAAATTCCATAACAATCAATTACTTAGAATTGATTCAAAACAATATTTATTTCGAATGTAAATTTTGCGTGAGACCGGTGAGGTGAAACTTGGTTTGAGAACAATATTTTAACATTTAAGAAGAGATGAATATTAATTTATATTTGATCTTCGTCCTTTCGAAAGATTCTTAATTTATCATTTTGGTTCCAATAAAAAAAAATTTGTCATTTTGGTTGGCCTAGAATTTTTTTTCTTTTCCTTAAATAGCAAAAAAATAATATTATCACATCACTCTCTTTTTACTTTTATTTCTTTTTATCTCTCTATTTTTTTATTTCTCATCAAATCTCAATGGCCATTACATTTAAAATACTATTTTTCTCTACGATAACTCTATTTTTTATTTCTCATCAAATCTCAATGGCCATTACATTTAAAATACTATTTTTCATTTATATAAAGTGTAATTTCAAATGATAAGTTTTAAAAAGGTATGGATTGAGCATTATTTTATTAACCATCTTATTGCGAAATCGCGTTAGACAAATTTTTGTCAAATTCTAAAAGTGAGTAAAATAAAATCTGAACTTAAAATATACTATCATAAAATTGTTTGACATTGGGTCGAATCAGATCACCACATTGGAACTTTTAAAGTAAATTATTTTAAACTACAATAATTTGAGTCCACCTTTTGTTCCAGATTTGTTTTAATGAGATATTGCCTTTTATGTACAATAATCCAGCACGTTATGGAACAAAATTATTAACAAAAGAGTGGATCTCTTATAAAGTGAATGCATGTATTTAATTTTTGTTGTGATATTTTTTTAATTAATTTTAGAAATTATTACAAATAGGTTTAAAAAGTATTTTAAAATTACAAATAATTTCATTGTTCAAATATTTTTGTACTTCTGTGCAAATTTATCTTATGTCTGTGCAAATATTTTTGAACTTATTTGCAATTTTAAATTTTTTAACCTATTTATAACTTACCTTTAATTTTATTGATACTTTTTATTTTTAGTTTGTATGATATTTACTTTTTATGAGGTGAATGCATGTATGTAATTTAATAATATGAGACCAAATCTTTAAAAAAAAAAAAAAAGTATTATTACGGTCACAAGAGCAAGTTACTAAGTTTTTTCAAACTTAAAATTTACCAATATATATTATGACACATTTAGGCGCAAATTTAATTATATGGGTTTAAAATTCTTTCAAATTAATCGTCATTCAATCCAACTCAATGAATTTGTATCATAATAAAACAGAATGTACTACGAACTATATATTTATTTATTTTAATGTGATTTGTACAATACAAATTTACAAAAAAGACGTATTCATCATCTATATTCATAGTATAATAATACACTATCTTAATAAGGTTAACTGCACATAGTTAGAACGTGCACATACATTTTGGGCCCATGAGGGTAAACTTTGTCTATAACGGACGAAGGTTAGTAATAAATTCATGAAATTGTGCAAAAATCTCATAATTTGATTGACAAAATATCACTAAAAAAATGTAATAGACATTTAATAATTACGATCATATCATTAATACAGATCGTTTTCTGTCATTAAATTATTATTTTTTTTAGCTAGAGACTTAATTAATGAAAAGATTGTTGTTATTAAAAGTCTAATTTTTTATGGTAAATTTACTCAAGATAATAAAATATTGTTATAATTGACATAAATACACATGTTTAGTTAAAATTCTAAAAAGTACTAGAATTCTTTTCAAAAAAAAAAAAAAGTACTAGAATTGACAAAAATAATTAAACTCAACTCACTCTTAATCAAATCAAGCCAGAATTCGAAAATAGGATACCAAGCTTTATCAGGCTTATAATATTTTATTATTTTATTTTTAATATATAAAAAATTCATAAGTATATAAGTTTAGAACTAAGTAATTTTTAAACAATGAATCAACAAAGACTCGAAATTATTGAATTTGACAAAAAGGTAGCATTTGGGTGTATAATCAAGTTTGACTAAACACTAATTAGTTTAAGTTTGACTAAACTTTTGGACATATACAAAAAATTTATATTTCATCTATCCTTTAAATATGTGTTCATTGAGTTGGACACAAATTTAAAGACTAAACTTTTGACCGTAAAGTAAAAAGTATTATATTTCATCTATCCTTTAAATAATGTAGTTGTTTGAAGATAAAACATACAAATTTTAAGAAAAAAATAAGGGTGAAAATAAAATAAAGTAAAGAAAATGAACACATTTTTAGAGAGAGAATTGTGTGGACACATTGAGGATAAAGAAAATTAGTTGTTTGAGGATAAAACACTTGATTTTTCAATTTGATTTTAATTGAGAGATATTTGAAAGGTGAAAATAAAAAGTTATTTTATATAAAGAAATGAACACATTTTATTAACTAAAGCATAAATAAGATAAAATAAACATTAAATTATTACTGGGAAATAAGTATAAAAGGATATTAGTTTATACATAAAAGAAAATTATTAGTATATATGTTGAATATATTAACATTTTTAAATATATAATTAAAAAAAATATTACATAAATTAGTAATATTTTTTATTATAACTTAATAAGTCAAAAATTTTGCTCGCTCTTTTAAAATTGACATGCATGTTTCAGTTTTAAACAAATTGATCAAAATTAGATGAAATACACCGCACACCAAATGCATATACATGTAATATGTGGAGTTAAAATTCAACTTTATCTCATAATTTAATATTTTTTTGCAAGGCAAAATGAACATTGTAAATTTGATCATTTATAAATGGTACGATTGAAAATCGAACAATATTTACCTATATGGTAAAAGATTTCGGATTGTGATAACAAGAAGAGTGTCTTATATTGCTAAATAGAATCGGTTATAATAATAATCAAAAATATTACCTATATTATTAAAAAGTATCGATCGTGATAACAGAAGAGTATTACCTATATTACTAAAAGGTATTAGTCGAAATAATTGAAAAGTAAATTGATCTGTTTTTTCAATATAAATCAACTTTCACCATGAAACTTGGTTTACAGTAAACATATTCTTTTTACAAAAAGTCTTAAAAATTTAAAAATTTTAATATAGTTACATAACTTATTAATCGATATGATTTGGATCCTATTTTCATCCGAAAATTATAAACGTTGTATGGCCACATATTTTTGCACGACATACGATGTTGTTTCTGATTTTTTAACAAAATAAGATCAAAATCGGATTAATTGATAAATTATGAGACTAAATTAAGAATTTTAAATTTTTTGAAATCTTTTATAAAAAAATATTAAAACTGTGGGAGGAAACTGAATTTTAACTCAATACATGAATGAGTCGTTAAATTTCCTATCAACTAAAGTTGATGCACAAAAATTAAAGTCTGACTCGAGTTACGAGATTTAAACATGGTAAATAATGTCAATGTCATATGCTTTTGGTTGGATAGTCCAAAGTGGGCTGCAAGTGCAACCTTCTTTATTAAGCACCTAAATCATTAAAATATAATAAAAATAATAATTAAAATCTAGGGAGGTTTTATCTGGCCTAGCTAGATTGGCATGCAAAGTTTTGCTGGATTTGTGTTACCTATGGCGGCACGAAGTTTGTATTTGGAAAAAACGTGTTGGACTTATTATGTACGTATAAGTATATAAATAGGTATAATGAATTTAAATATCCTTAAATTATAAATTTTATTTTAAAAAATTAAATTATTTTTAAAGTTTTTTTTTTCCTTTTTTTTTTTGTCCAGGAGACCTTCTTTAGACATAATGCACTAAAGTTCTTAAATTAGGACCCGTTTATCTTGAGGATAAGAAATCATTTTAATCACAAAATAATTTTTTATCCCAGGTTATCCTTGAATAACCCTCAAAATAAATGGGAATGTATATTTTGAAAGACCGTTAAAAGGGGTCTTGTTTTTTTTTTCGGTAAATGTTAGTTTGTTACAATAGTTAACATAAATTAGTTTCGTAGCAGTTAGTTTGTTAGCAATAACTCACAAATTAGTGAGATTGGAAGCACTCTTTAGATACTGTGTAAACCGATACATTTTATTTATGCAGAAAATATTTTTTCTAAGTTTCCCATGGTTCTGCAAGTATCTTAACAGTAAATGTTAGTGGTTAGAAAGTTAGTTCACCATGTCTCCTTACAATTACAAATTCTCCAGGTCTTATATCTCCAACTCCAAATTCGTTTTTAAAGAGAATCGAACTCAGGTCTCCCACTAAAGTGAGGAACCCGGTGGCTAGGTGGGTTAAAAAAAATATTTTAAGGGTTCTTTAAAATAAAAATAGGTTGAGAGTTTATTAAATAAATATTGATAGTTGAAGTGTCTTTAGATACATTATGCTAAATATAATATATAAATAGAAATATATTAATTATTTCGAAAAAGTAAATTGCATAATATTACGATGTTCAAACTTCAAACATCGATGCCTTAAATTGAACAATTTCATTCCTATATTTGACTAAAAAATAAACAAATTAGTTAAATAAATTATCACTTCTTGGAAACATTCTCATAAAATTGGGAGTATATAATAACCATAAGTGTCACCCTTTAAAACAAAGAATTAAATTAATATTATAAGTGAGTCCTAAATAATTCATTAAGTAATGAATTAGTTGACGAGAAAAAAGCTGTGTATTGAATTTGAAATAGAGCTTACTGTTTGAAGTTTTGTATTTGAGAAAATTTCAAAATTAGTTTTATTAAACGCTTTCTACTATAAGTTTCTTTATAAATTAATTCATTTAAAAAATGACACTTTTTTTTTTGCCACAACTGTGTAAATTTGGATTTTTTTAATTAAAAAATATCAATAGAGACAAAATGGTATAGATCAAGGATTAGAGCTTCACTACATATAGCATAGTCATTAAAAAAATATACTATTAAAATAGAAAAAATTAAAAAATGATTACACACACATACCCTTCCACTATTAAATTTTACTTCTTTTTATTTTTTATTTGTCCCAAGGTTATAGTTCACTTTAATTCTTTAATAAAAGTGTATTAAATGATTAGTCTAAAATCTTAACATACGCCTACGCCATGCTGTTAAGAATTTGTCGTTTATATTACTGTCGTATTTTAATTAGCAATATTAATTTAATACTAATATTAATTTGCCGTCACATCAAATATATTTTTAATGAAAAAAATCTGATGTAAGACGATCTTATAAAATCATACATGGACGAAATTCATTTATGCATGAGAACATCTTATATAAATTATAATTATTTAAAACATAGGTAATTATATATCCCAACTTGAATAATATCTTAAATTGGAATATCGTATTATTTAATGAGTTGTAATCATTTGGTCAAAGTTAAAAATATTCTCAAATGATTTTTATTTTTTTTTTGAAAAGATTCTCAAATGATTTTATATTTAAAAAATAACCTTATTTCTTTCCGTGCGTTATATTCGTTCATTTTAAGCCTGTTTTCATTTGAATTTTTAATTCTGAAAATTGAATAAATAAATTAAGACTGTAATACTATTCTCAAACACGGAAACTAGAAGAGAAGTTATGTTAAAACAAAACATTTAGAAAATATAAGAAGATGAAGTTATAAAGTCACTTGAATGATCACAAATGTTATAGTAAAATTTGTTCATGGTGTAAAATTGATATTATTATATATATATTTTTTTTTGAGAAAAAAAATGCTATCATTGCATTTATTTTTAATCAATAATATTACATAAAATGCTATGATATTAATTTATAATAACAATTGTATTATTAAAAAAATATTCATGTTATATAATGAACAAATTTAACATTCCTGAAAGATACAGATCAAACCTTGCATATTCTGTATTCTTTTCTTTTACATCGAGTTTCCAAACTCAGTAACCTTTTCATTTGAGTTGTTTTCAACACATGAGATATAAATTTTATTTTTTTAGTTCTGTAATTTGAATTCATATTTTACATATAAAAATATCTTTAAATTCATATGACATTAAATCGCTCACACAAGACAAGAATTGTGAAATGAATAGTCATCCATAAAGCAAACGATGTTAAAGAAAATAAGAATTTGAAACATAAATTAAAATTTATCCATCAAATGAAAAATGTAGATTCATCTTGAATTTTGTCGTAGCTCCGTTTCATTTTCCCTTTATTCTTAATTTCCCCATCATTTCTATATATAATAAATAATAAATAATAATAGACAAGACAAATAATTAATTTTGAAGCAGGATAGTCATGTGATCATCTAGTCGATTATCCTCTCTAAAGATGTAAGAACTCGTGTTTAAATATGCGTTATCGTGTACGGATATATATAAGTCAAACAATAATAAACTTGACAGACACCAGAACGGTCTATATAAAGTAAACAGACCATGACATCAACATCCACCTAAATTTAAATAGGACGATTGAATCGTCAAGCTACGTAATATTGTTATTTATATAATATTACTGTTTAGCGTATACGAAAAGTATTGTTCAATTCGATTAGAATTTGAGCCACACATTTTTTTTAGATTTGCAAATTGTTCCTTAATTTAGAAATTAAATATTTCTATTTTTAAACATCGCTCGTATGATGCAACACTGCAAAATTGCAAAAGAGTGTGAATCGAACACCTATCATTACTTGAAAATGATACCCTTATTTTTAAAGGCTTAGTCATGAATCATATATATTACAATTAACTTTAAGATACCCTTATATTTAAAATATTATTCACTAACCGTGTTACAACTTTATGTTATAAAAAAATGCTATGATATTAATTTATAATAATAATTGTATTATTAAAAAAATATTAATTTTATATAATGAACAAATTTAACATTCCTGAAAGATACAGAAACCTTGCATATTCTGTATTCTTTTCTTTTACATAGAGTTTCCAAACTCAGTAGCCTTTTCATTTGAGTTGTTTTTAACACATGAAATATAAATTTTATTTTTATAGTTCTGTAATTTGAATTCATATTCTACATATAAAAATATCTTTAAATTCATGACATTAAATCGCTCACACAAGACAAGAATTGTGAAATGAATAGTCATCCATAAAACAAACGATGTTATACAAAATAAGAATTTGAAACATAAATTAAAATTTATCCATCAAATGAAATTTTAGATTCATCTTGAATTTTTCCGTAGCTCCGTTTCATTTTCCCTTTATTCTTAATTTCCCCCTCATTTCTATATATAACAAAATAATAAATAATAAAAGACAAGACAAATAAGTAATTTTGAAGCAGGATAGTCATGTGATCATCTAGTCGATTATCCTCTCTAAAGATGTAAGAACTCGTGTTTGAATATGCGTTATCGTGTACGAATATATATAAGTCAAACAATGATAAACTTGACAGACACCAGAACGGTCTATATAAAGTAAACAGATCATGACATCAACATCCACCTAAATTTAACTAGGACGATTGAATCGTCAAGCTACGTAATATTGCTATTTATATAATATTATTGTTTAGCGTATACGAAAAGTATTGTTCAATTCGATTAGAATTTGAGCCACACATTTTTTTTTTTAGATTTGCAAATTGTTCCTTAATTTAGAAATTAAATATTTCTATTTTTAAGCATCGCTCGTATGATGCAACACTGCAAAATTGCAAAAGAGTGTGAATCGAACACCTATCATTACTTGAAAATGATACCCTTATTTTTAAAGGCTTAGTCATGAATCATATATATTACAATTAACTTTAAGATACCATTATATTTAAAATATTATTCACTAATCGTGTTACAACTTTATGTTATAAAAAAAATACTATGATATTAATTTATAATAATAATTGTATTATTAAAAAAATATTAATTTTATATAATGAACAAATTTAACATTCCTGAAAGATACAGAAACCTTGCATATTCTGCATTCTTTTCTTTTACATAGAGTTTCCAAACTCAGTAGCCTTTTCATTTGAGTTTTTTTAACACATGAAATATAAATTTTATTTTTTTAGTTCTGTAATTTGAATTCATATTCTACATATAAAAATATCTTTAAATTCATATGACATTAAATCGCTCACACAAGACAAGAACTGTGAAATGAATAGTCATCCATAAAACAAACGATATTATACAAAATAAGAATTTGAAACATAAATTAAAATTTATCCATCAAATGAAAATTTCGATTCATCTTGAATTTTTCCGTAGCTCCGTTTCTTTTTTTTTTTTAGACACCGTAGCTCCGTTTCATTTTCCCTTTATTCTTAATTTCCCCCTCATTTCTATATATAATAAATAATAAATAATAATAGACAAGACAAATAATTAAATATATACGACAACGGTTACACCGCTAAAGCTAACATAAGAAGCAAAGGTTTTTAGCTAGAACGACAAAGAGATTCTCCATTTTCGCTCATTTATATATATATATATATATATATATTTCAAATTAGGGAAGGAGGAATATGTAAATGAGGCAGAGCAATTTTGTTTTCCGTATAATAAATACATAATGTTTAGGATTATATTGAAAATATTTGGATGAAGGTCTCGTGCATTATTCTTCTTTGATAATCTCATTATATTCTATTGATTCGTTGATATTTTGTATTTAATAAATATTAGAATCAAGGCATGTGTTGCAATTATGAAAAATTAGACCCATGATTATATTGATTTTTTTTTTGTTACTAATTTTATTGGGTTTTTTATTTTTATTTTATTTTAATCTCATTCACATTCAATATTTTAGTAAGATATTACATTTCTTTTAATGACCCTAACTATTCAATGAAAATAACTGCGCACATGACTGTTCAGTAAAATTAAGAATGATTGTTTGAAAATATACTTGAATTCTTTAAAAAAAAATTCTTGAATTTGAGAGAATAGATGATGATGGATTCAAAATATCTATCACTAATTTTTTTAATACAAAAAAACAATTTATCTTTAACATCAGTTTATGCATCGTGAATCGAAATAATATAACGTGACATAAATGAACTATGCCACTCTTCAAATGTGATTGTGGTGCACTGTTGCAGATTATTATTATTATTATAAAAAGTATAAATCAATTTTTTACTCAAATATGAACATAATTAATAGACCACATTCATAGGGGACTCAGCTAAGTTATTTTAATTAAAAGCGTCCGTTAAAATTTTGTTTAAAATGAGTTTGTATATTCCAGTTGAGTAACAAATTTTACTCAACAAAATTACTGGAATTGGAAAATATGTGTAATCGGTAATTAATTTTACTTATCAAAATTACTGAGAATATTGTGAAAAAGGACAAAATCTCATCATATTGGCTATTAGTACGTCTACATTATTTTATTGATGCCATCAATACTGAAGAAATAGTAATTAAAGATTGTCATTTGGTGACTTCTATCACCGCCTGGAAAGACACAGCAACTGCCTAACATCTACATAGTTGTCAGAACCGATTTAAGTGGGAAAAAAATCTCAGCATTTCATAACTTCTAATTTTTTTTATTGATTATGATAATAGTGAAAAAAAATCAAAGTCTGCCCTTTGGACCTCGTATGAGACTCCTAGCACCACCTAGATGGAACAAATTAAACAAATTAAATTTAGGTGATTTTTTGAGTCGATTAAAATGAAAAGAAATCTCATTATTTCACGAGGTTAACTTTTCAGTAATTCTAAATGTATATTAAAAAAAAACAATTAAAGATGGTCCTCTGTACCGCTTAAATGACTACTAGCACCGTTTGTACAGAACATCTAACACTGTTAATTAGAATAAAAATACAACACACACGTTGTATTTAAATAACTAACTGAGCATATTAATACAAGAAGTGGAGGGAAATCTCATTATTTCATGATGTTAATTTTTCATTGATTTTGAACACATACTAAAAAAACAATCAAAGATTATCCTCTGTACCGCTTAGATGACTCCTAGCACCGTCCAGAGAGAACATCATCTAACATTGCTGATTAGAATAACGATACAACACCCGCGTTGTGTCTGAATAATTGACTGAGCATATTAAAACAAAAAAAAAATCTCATCATTTCACGACGTGTGCAATATTTCACTGATTCTGATCATACAACAAAAATATCACAAGATTGTCCTCTACACCGCTTAGATGACTCCTAGCACCGCCTAGAGAGAACATCATCTAACATTGTTGATTAGAATAACGACACAACACCCGCGTTGCGTCTAAATAATTGACTGAGCATACTAAAACAAAAAAAATCTCATCATTTTACGACGTCTGCAATATTTCACTGATTCTGATCATACAACAAAAAAAATCACAAGATTGTTCTCTACACCGCTTAGATGACTCCTAGCACCGCCTGGACCGAACAACATCAATAAAGGCACAATACTCGTCTAGCATCTTAATAACTGACTAAGCCGATTAAAGCAAGAAGAATCTCATCATTTCACGACATCTACAATATTTCATTGATTCTGACAATATAATAGAACAAAGATTATCTTCTAAATTGCTCAGGTGGTTCCCACAACCGATTAGGATAAACACACAATACTCGTCTATCATTCAGATAACTGACTGACACGATTAAAATGAGAAAAATATCATTATTTACAACGTCCGCAATATATAACTAATTCTGATCATATTATAAAAATAAAGATTATCCTTTGGTCTGCGCAAATGAATCTTCCCTCTGCCTAGCTACGAAACAACACTTGACATCATCGATTAGGATAAAAGTACAACAAACATATCACGTATAGATATCCGTCAAAGTTGATTTTTACATCACTATGTGAAGCTACTTTGAATTGAATATTAATAATAATTAAATGAATAATCATATTATGGTAAGACTAAAATAAATTTGATATCTTTAAAACACATTTTGACCTTTCAACCCAGGGATTGCCAGTTGAATTAACTTGCCCCCAACCCAAGTAGTGGTTTTTTATTTGGCTGTTGCCAAAAACCACAGCCAACAGCTGTCCGATCCATCAAGCCGCAACTTCACTTAAACCGCCCACACCCACCCACGGCCACCACCCAATGGGCTCAACTTGTTTCTTCAAGTGCAAAAAAATTATCAAATTTTTAACTTTATATGTGGTTTTCAAAAAACCAGCATATTATGGAAAAGTTATTTAAAATCATTTTACGTTCTTTCTTATAAAAAAAAAAAAATCAAACTCAAATAATAATGACACATATAACATAAACGAGAGAAAAAAATTAAATTTACCATTAATTGCCACATCAACATATTAAACTTTATATTACTATATATATGATTAATATAAATAAATTAAGAAATAATCATTTTTCAAAAAATGAAATAATGTCACTCTTGAAATAAAGTTATATTATACTCAATATTGATATACAAACTAAATGTCACATGTTAAATGCAAGAAAAAAAAATTGACTTTCCAAAACATAAAAAAACTTTTCAAAGTCTATATAATAATGACACATATAACATAAACCGATACACAAAGTGAAGCTACCATTAATCACTACATCAACATATATACTCAACTCTATATTACTATATATATCGTTAAATGTTAATATTAATAAATTATTTATTAAAAAAGAAAATGATGTCGCTCTTGAAATAAACATAATGACTTTCCAAAACATAAATAACTTTCAAAATAAATATAATAATGACACTCATAACATTAATAACTGAGACATAAATTGAATTTACCACAATTCGCCACCATACTAAATTTTGTAATACTATATATGGCGGCTAATATAAATAAATTTATAAATATAAATCATTTAAAAAAATGATGTCATTCTTGAAATAAAGTTAGATTAAACTCAATATTACTACAAAAATACAATATTAATATTATATATTAAAAATTTGACTTTTCCAATACATAAAAAACTTTCAGACTCAATATAATCCTCTTATATACTTCTTTATTCATCCTACTAACACAGTCTTTTTTTTTTTTTTTTTTTTTTTTTTACAAATTAAGAAAATATATTAATATAGGTAGGATTTCAAATTTTCATCATTTTTTTCTATTATACTCTTGCATTGAATGAATTAAATAAATTTTGTTGTAAAAAAATAAGATGATTAAATAGGATTATTTTGGTTCAAAAGAAAATTTTTAACAACTAAAATAAAAAAGTTGGACCATAATTTGGAACATATTAGAAAATAAAATTATCTTAATGGGACATTATACAATACATTTATATGTTGCTAAAAAAAGGATCTAATTACATATGCCAACATTTGATTTTTTTTTTCATTCTTTAATACAATGTGATGTATAATAAGACAATGCAAATATAAATCTTGACCAAGATAATATTATTTAAAATTAATTAAATTCATAGTTCTATTAATTGCCTGAATTCATGAAAAATTATTTTTCTGCACATTTAATTCACCTTCCTATTGGCAAGGATTTAAAGAAATTTTATTTTATTGAGATTATATTTTCAGTATAATGAAAACTGATAATATATAAATTTCATTATTTATTTTACGTTCTTTCTTATTCTATAGATAAATAAATATTAGAAATATAGTGTAATACACGAATTTATACTAGTTATCATGATATATATAACAGAAATCGAGACATAAATTAAATTTACCATACATATATATGTTGGTATACACATTTTTAAAAGAATATTTGAAATAAAGAAAATGATGTCACTCTTGACATGAAGCTATGGCTGCTGGAAGTGGGCCTTGGTACCCAAAGGCTTGGACAATATATATTTTTGAATATGAATGGCACCAATGCCCCTCTATATATACCAACCAACCTAGTCCCAAACTTTTCGAACACCAAAAGGAAAATCAATTTCCATTAACAAAAAATTCCCTATTACTCAAAAAGAAGGCAAACCTAAAGCTTCTTTCCTCTCCCTCTACTCTACAAAATGGCGGCTTCCGTAGAAAACCGTCAATTCCCCCACCTCGAACCGGGACTCTCAGGCGTCGGCCGTTCTTTCAACCGCCCCGGCTCTCCGGTTCGAGCCTACACTTTCCCCCCATCCGCCGACCTCACTTTCTCTAATATGCCCGTCAATGGCAATGCTACGAGGCTTAATTATTCATCCAGCGATGAAGACGACGACGATGATGACGAAAATAATTACGCGCTTCTCATAAAGAAAGGCAACGCCGAGTTAGAGCCATCGGTGTTCGATTCCCGGGACGAGTTCACCGCCGATAATTGGGTGGAGCGCAACCCCTCCATGGTCCGACTCACCGGAAAACACCCCTTCAACGCGGAGGCGCCGCTCCCCCGTCTAATGCACCACGGCTTCATCACCCCGGTCCCCCTCCACTACGTCCGCAACCACGGCTCGGTGCCCAAGGCCTCGTACGACGATTGGACCGTCGAGGTCACCGGTCTAGTCAAAAAACCGATGCGGTTCACCATGCACCAACTCGAAACCGAATTCACCAGCAGGGAATTCCCCGTCACGCTCGTGTGCGCCGGAAACCGCCGCAAGGAACAGAACATGGTCAAACAAACCATCGGATTCAACTGGGGCGCCGCCGGCGTCTCCACCTCCGTGTGGCGGGGCGTGCCTCTACGCGCCGTCCTGAAGCGGTGTGGGATCATGAGCAACAAGAGGGGGGCGCTGAATGTGTGCTTCGAAGGGGCGGAAGACTTGCCCGGCGGCGGCGGCTCCAAATACGGCACCAGTTTGAAGAAGGAGATGGCGATGGATCCGGCGAGGGATATTATACTTGCGTACATGCAGAACGGCGAGCGGTTGTTGCCGGATCATGGTTTTCCGGTGAGGATGATTATACCGGGGTTCATCGGAGGAAGAATGGTGAAATGGTTGAAGAGGATTATTGTCACTACTCAGGAATCTGATAATTATTACCATTACAAGGATAACAGAGTTCTTCCTTCTCACGTTGATTCTGAACTCGCTAATACCGAAGGTACGCTTTTACACAAACACGACTTTGTTATTTCATTTTCTAATATTGCCCATCACACTCATATTATTACTAGAATAAAAGCGGACCCTTTTAATGCATGGAATATTCCAAATTAATCGCCACAAATTTAGATATTTAATTGCCACTATGTTTACCGCCTCACACTGGGTCAAAAAGTAGCGTGATTTTGATAATTAAGCAATAATATAATTGGTGGATTAATAATATTAGTTATTAATTAACATTAAATTAGAAACTGGTGGTTTAGCTCACTTGGCCACCGAGTTCCTCCTTTTGAAACTCCTTTTAAAAACGTATATTTACCTATAAAAAAATTAACTTTAAATTAATCAATTTGTGACATATTCCAGCTTGGTGGTACAAGCCGGAGCATATAATCAACGAGTTAAACATCAACTCAGTCATCACTACTCCTTGCCACGATGAGATCTTGCCTATTAACGCCTGGACGACTCAGAGGCCTTATACGATGAGGGGTTACTCTTATTCCGGTAAGACCTTGATTTATAATTTAATCACACACTTTTACTATAATATTGTTGATAAATTAAATGCAAGGAAAATAAATTTCATTGCTTGCTCTCTAAGTTTTTTCATCTCATTTATTGCCGACTCTTGGGGGTAACAGTTCAGATATGTTTCAAATTTAATATACAAAATTAAATTATGATTGGAAAATCCTTTGCAATTAATGTTCTGGTGCTGTTTTCCTGAGTGTTCTGCAAACCGACTGCTGCGGAAATGTAATAATCTCATGCAACTGCAAACATCAAGGCGCGTTTTTTTATATAACTAGAATTTATTTCAAATAAATAATAAGAAAATAAAAATAAACAGTATTTTGTCTTAGGATTGCAAAGGGACAGCTTTTTATTGCTCGAAGGGTCAAATGAGTCCGATCGAATCGTAACCATTAGACAGAAAGCTAAGGAAAGGACCAACTAGTTACCATATTTCTTTTCCAAAAAAAAAAAAAAAAAAAAAAACCTTTGCACATGATTGTGGTGTAAAACTACTGTTTAATTACATGTATTTGAAATAAAAATGATTTTATTTCTATAATAATTAAATTAAATTAATATAGGTCCAAATTGGTCAGTGATTAGGGGACATGACTAGCACCCTTTTCTGAATTAAAAATTGTTCCAATAGTTATATAGTGATTATAAAATAGAGTTCCAGAATCTTAGGCCGTGTTTTACAACTATGTTGGAGTATTAAATTTATAAGATTCCCACTAGTCTAATTAGTGGATCTAGTCAAATATTTAAAAAGATTGGTGAATAATTAATAGTGTTCCTTTTCATATTTGTGTATGGCCACTCATTAATTTACCAGTAAAATTTTATTTAGGAAAAGATCTTGTAAGCATTTAACTGCAATTTTAAATAATGACTAAACAATTGCCGTTGTTCCCTTTTTCTTTGAGAATAATAGCTAAACATCGCATTAAGTATGTTTCTACGAAATTAGTGAATTGAAACAATCAAGGTATTTAATTATTAAATATGGATCGATGTTACAATCTTGACTTTAAGTGGTTATACGTACATACATACGTAAATTTATTTTTTAAATTCAATAATACGATGTCATCAATTTATTGATGGAAAGTATGTACGTACTGAATAGGGGGCGGAAAGAAAGTGACAAGGGTTGAGGTGACGATGGATGGTGGGGAAACATGGCAAGTCTGTTCTCTGGACCACCCAGAGAAGGCGAACAAGTATGGCAAGTATTGGTGTTGGTGTTTCTGGTCCTTAGAGGTCGAGGTGCTCGATTTGCTTGGTGCTAAAGAAATCGCCGTTAGGGCTTGGGACGAGACGCTAAACACACAACCCGAGAAGCTCATATGGAACGTCATGGTACGTTTCGTATCTATCCATACGAATTTGTATTTTTCTACTTTTTATCGTCAAATATAAATTATTGCGAAATATTTGTGTGGGGCGGTTTCATGTGATTATCCCGAAAATTTATTTCACAATTTAAAATTTATGAGACGGTGTCATGTGACCGCCCCCAGTTATTTTACAATTGAATGTCTAGTAAAATTACGGGAATGTCATCATCTAATTCATTATTGAAAATGATTTTAGAATCACTATTAATTGTCCTAGGTGTCTTTTTCAGCCCTTTAAGGCTATACTTTGCATTGAATAATATAAACCGACTTCGTACATACTTCATAGTTTCAATTTCTGACACGAAATTTATGTTAGAAACAAAAAATTGAATACTTAGAATTACTGAATTTATTTAAGACAGTGATGAATAGTAGAATATTCGACCTTGAAATTAGCCTCACAATATCACGTGGATGTCACGTGATCACCCAATTTATCATCCTTGTACATAGATCACTATTGATGGTTTTTCCACCTTATAATTAAGAATAATTCTCCATCAAAAAATAAATTAACTTTGTACATATTACATAACTACAATTTTTTACATGAATTTTAATTTTAAACTAATTATAATTATCCTTCCAAAAAAAAAACTAATTATAATTAATTATTTAATTCATTTCAGGGGATGATGAACAATTGTTGGTTCCGAGTGAAAACCAACGTGTGCAAACCACACAAGGGCGAAATCGGGATCGTCTTCGAGCACCCAACTCAGGCGGGCAATCAGTCCGGCGGATGGATGGCGAAGGAGCGCCACCTGGAGAGATCCTCCAACGAGAACCAAACCCTCAAGAAAAGTATCTCCTCCCCTTTCATGAACACCACCTCCAAAATGTACTCCTTCTCCGAGGTGAAGAAGCACAACAATGCCGACTCCGCCTGGATCATCGTCCACGGCCACGTCTACGACGCCACGCGCTTCCTCAAGGACCATCCCGGCGGAGCCGACAGCATCCTCATCAACGCTGGCACCGACTGCACTGAGGAGTTCGACGCAATCCATTCCGACAAGGCCAAGAAAATGCTCGAAGGCTACCGAATCGGCGAGTTGATCACAACCGGCTACGTCTCCGCCGATTCATCGCCCAATAACTCGGTGCACGGCCCGTCGACTAATCTTCCCCTGACGACGATCACAGAGCTATTGCCGCCGACGAAGAACGTGGCCCTCGTCCCACGTGAGAAGATCCCATGCAAGCTCATTGACAAGAAATCCATATCCCATGACGTTAGGATATTCCGATTTGCATTGCCGTACGACGATCAGGTGCTGGGCTTACCCGTCGGAAAACACATTTTCGTCTGCGCGTCGGTGGACGAGAAGCTCTGCATGCGGGCGTACACGCCGTCGAGTGACGTCGACGTCATCGGATACTTCGAGCTCGTCATCAAGGTCTACTTCAAAGGAGTCCACCCTACATTCCCTAAAGGCGGTATAATGTCGCAGCATCTCGATTCCCTTGAAATTGGGTCCTTTATCGACATTAAAGGGCCTTTGGGGCACATCGAGTACACCGGAAAAGGAAACTTCTTAGTCCACGGAAAGCGGAAATTCGCGAAGAAGCTTGCCATGATCGCCGGCGGCACCGGAATCACGCCGATATATCAAGTGATGCAGGCGATTCTAAAGGATTCGGAGGACGAGACGGAGATGTACGTTGTTTACGCGAATCGGACGGAGGATGACATCCTTCTTCGGGATGAGCTTGATGCATGGGCGGAGAAATATCCATCGAGAGTTAAAGTGTGGTATGTTGTTCAAGAAAGTATTAAAGAGGGCTGGAAATATAGTACAGGGTTTGTGACGGAGAGTATCTTGAGAGAGCACATGCCGCCGGCGTCGGAATATTCGCTGGCGTTGGCCTGTGGACCGCCGCCAATGATGCAGTTTGCGGTGAACCCGAATTTGGAGAAGATGGGTTATGATACTAAGGAATCTTTATTGGTTTTTTAGGGGGGTTTCTGAGATATGGTAATAATAGAGGGGAGGATTTGCAATATCTTAGTACTTGTGAATATTAATTGTAAGTTTTCTCCTTGTATTTATGTCCTAGTCTCGTGGACGTTTTGCAAAGTCTTTCAATTTGAAGAAGACTATATATGTGATCGTTGTATGTAAATGTATCGAAATGGAAGTTTCTTGTCAAAATTTACTTGACCCTACTTTCTCTAATTTTACATTTTGAGATGTTTATGTGCTAGAAAAAACAATCGTACATCAGTTATATTTGATTTTCTCCTTGTTCAATTTTAATATATGCTCAACACTTTTTACAAAAATTATAAAAAAATATTAATAGTTTATGTATAAAATAGATATGTTGAAGGGTATTATGAGATATTGTGAAGTTAATTTATGAATAAACTCAAATGCAATTTGAATATAATAATTAAAGTGATGTTTTAAAGGTGAAGATAAAATGTTATATTCTATTTATAGTAATTTTTAGTATGTGCATGCTAAAAATTATGGAGCCAAAAAGAAAAATAAGTATACTAAAATTGGATGGAGGGAGTAATATATGATATCAATTAATCAAACAACTAATATAAATTATACACAAGTTAGGACTAATGTCCGTGAAAATTTCATATATTGGAGCATGTATATATACTATGCACATGATATCATGTACTGTTGATATTGACATATGAAATAATGTACTGTTGATATTGACATATGAAATACAATTTATATAAACACTAATAAAATTATATATATAAATAGTTTTTTTTTTTTCGAAAGCGTACATATAGTTTTTTTTTTAAAGCAAAGCATATATATAGTTAAATTTTAAATTTTCGAATCAAACTATTTTACTAGCATAATATACTCCCTCCGATATTTTATGTGTACGCATAGCATAATATATATGATAATGTGGGTCATGTGACAAACAATAAAAAGCTGTCTTTAAAACAGGGACGGAGGAGTATATGATGATGGGCCTTTTATATTTAACAATTAATTTAATAGCTGGGGTCAGTGGCGGATGTAGGTGTGTACAAGGGTACAACTGTACCCCTAATTTTTTTTTTTTTTTTTAATTTTTCAGGTAAAATTAAAAAAAAATTATTATGTACTCCAATATTTTGTTCTATCACTTATTATTATTTTTCATACCTTTAAATTCAAAATTATGAATCCGACCGATGGGATTAATTGAAGTGACACATAAAGATGCAGATCATGATCATAATTCATAAGTAGACAAGTCGTGCACAAGATGGGTCATAGCCGTTTCCAGTTTGATACGAATACCAACGAACAATATATGAATTTCGAATTAAATGCAGTTATTATTTAAATAAATTAAAGGCATTACTTTATTTAAATGAAAACAAACCCCGCACGTACACGTCAAACATGTCACGTGTGTTATTATCATTACGTACATAAATTTAAGTGCCCAGATGATTGTAGAAAGAAATCGAATGGTAATTAAAATTCTAAAAACCGTCGGGTTGCACCGTCATTAATAAGTTTTTATAATAAATTGCAGTTAATTTTAGGCACAATACTGTACCGCAAAGATGGTGCAATTATAATTTTTCATTGCAAATTTCATGTGAAGTTGTAATTATAATGTAACATTTGTCATCCTAAATTACTAATTAAAATTTTCAAATAAGTCCACAAGATAATAAACTCTGTTGTTCATAGTTTTTTTAATTCGTATTTTTAGTCAATAAATAACAAACTCATATGTTGTATTGGACATTCACAAATTAATCACTTAATGATTTTCAGAAGTTTCATTTTTCGTTTCTGAATATATTTTTTTTCAACTTAAACCATACTATAGAACATTGATTCAACCAAATGTGTTGTCATTTGTTTTAACTGCAATTTTTTTTTCTACTAACATTTATGTTTATTATAAACCATCGTACCATAACTAATCGATAGAAATATTTCAATACTGCAGGATTACTTTTACATAAAAACCCGTAATTTTGAATTTTATAATAAATTGAACCGCATGTAGCAAGATAATTTGAATTTAATCGAAAAATATCATAAAATCGCACTGTCGTCACCCCTATTGGCCTGTGATTGTATATAATGATAAGCACTTCCTCACTTTGTTGACTTAAAATCACACTGTCAACACCCCTACTGGCCTGTGATTGTATATAATGATAAGCACTTCCTCACTTTGTTGACTTCTTGAATTTTGTCAAATCGTAGGAGAGGTTACACCACCTTCAATTTATTATTATATATGAACAAAATCAATACAATAAAAAAGAGATAATGAAAATTATGACAATGTAAACTGTGTTGCGCATCAATTGAAAATAAGGAAAAATAAAGAACAAACATATTCCTAATATAGAAAAACAGAAGATAATGATGGAACAATATTCCAATGAAACATATCCTTCTACCATCTAATTTTGAAGCGGGACAGTCATGTGATCATCTAGTCGATTATCCTCTCTAAAGATGTAAGAACTCGTGTTTGAATATGCGTTATCGTGTACGGATATATATAAGTCAAACAATGATAAACTTGACAGACACCAGAACGGTCTATATAAAGTAAACAGACCATGACATCAACATCCACCTAAATTTAAACAGGACGATTGAATCGTCAAGCTACGTGATATTGCTATTTATATAATATTATTGTTTAGCGTATACGAAAAGTATTGCTCAATTCGATTAGAATTTGAGCCACACACTTTTTTTAGATTTGCAAATTGTTCCTTAATTTAGAAATTAAATATTTCTATTTTTAAGCATCGCTCGTATGATGCAACAGTGTGCAAAATTTCAAAAAGTGTGAATCGAACACCTACCATTACTTGTATATAAAAACATTATATGTTGCCTAAGAACTATTAACTCTCAATAAATTAATTCCATTAATTCAACAAATTAATGTTTGATACCCAACAGGTGTAATCCACTTGAAAATGATACCCTTATTTTTAAAGGCTTAGTCATGAATCATATATATTACAATTAACTTTAAGATACCCTTATATTTAAAATATTATTCACGAATCGTGTTACAACTTTTTGTTATAAATTATAGTATTTCAGATCTAGCCAAATGAAGATTCAAGTTGTTAAAGTACTAACAAATCAACCCATCTTATTTTTTTTAAAAAAAAAAAAAATCAATAAATAAAAAACAGAAAAAGTGATAAAATTGGGCCCAGATATCCAGTACCCATTGGCTGCTGTGGCCTCAAAAAGTCACCAACAATAATCATTTCTTCGTTGATCCAAAGACCAAATTAAATATTTTTTTCATTTTATTTTTAATATTTATTACATTTTGGTGCACTCAAAGGGCGTGTGACTGTTCTCCGCACCGCAGTTGCCTTGCCTTGCCTTGACCCCTTATTCTCATTTTCCATCTTTTTTTGTTTTATTTCATTTTTACATATTTAAATATTTATGCTCATATATATTATGTGATCGCCATGTTGTCTGAACAGATAAATTATCATTTTCGCTAAACGACAATTCAGCATTTTGTTAGATAATGTTATTTTAAATTAAACCAACTTCTTTTAATATAATTAGGGTGTGACTCGTATGAACCAAATTTCATTCACATTGAAAAAATATATTCAGTTTACTTTTCAGTTATCCTAACTAACATTATTTAGTAATATAGGTTATACCCTCCAGTTATCATTAGTAACATTCTTTTTAATAGTTTCTTGTGTTGTAATATAACTATATAAGTAATATATCTTTCAATTATCACAACTGATACCATTTAGTAATATAAATAATACTCTTCAGTTATCACGACTGATACCATTTAGTAATATATGACACTCTTAAGTTATCACGACTGAAGAGTATAGGTAATATCGTTTAATTATAACTAATATATTTTAATAAATGAATCAAGTTTCACGTTAAACACTTTTTATAATAGACTTTGTCATAATTTTTATACTTATTTGTGTTGTTATATTATTGGTAGGAGAAAATCTTAGTCTTTAAGACCATCCGCTAGGATCTTTGATCTTAATTATTTTGGATAATTTAAGTGTATTTATTAATTTTAATGCTTTTGTTTTATTATAAAGTGTTATTGATTTTATTAAAAATACAGTTATTTTCACTTGTAATTTTTAATAAAAATAATTGATGTTATTTAAAAATACACTTGAATTGCATGGTGCAACAATGACAAATAAGTCTTAGTCAATTATTTTATATTTGATCATATTTTTCATTATTGTTAATAGACATATTATATTAATTCATGAAATTAGATCATGACGTTGAATATAAAAATTACTCGAAATGAAACATTGAATTGAAATTGAAAATTCATCATCTAAGGTGTATACAGTATTATTTAAAATAAAAAATAAAAACTTTGCAAAATGCAAATCATTGTACAATAGAGGAAAAATGTGTTCAGTGTTCACCAAATACACGACTACTGGATTTTATTAATTTTTTTTAACCAATTGTAATTTAAATAACTTAATAGAACCAACTAGTGGGAGCACTTTTTCACACTTCTTTTATATTAGAAGCTAAATAAAGGTCTATTAAATATCTAGAGATATTTATTTTGACCTGAGCAATTGGACATGGCCGGTCTAAATATAATTTAGTTAGGCTTCATCAAGTTGACAAATGGAATTAAACAAGTAAATATAGTATAGATAGTAGGAAATTTTATGTATACATTTGCATCGTGGTATTGGTGTATATTTTTAAATGATATTAAATTTTTTTAACTGTATAAGTTATTTCACTTAATAATATAAGTTATTTTAATTGAATATTATTATTTGATTATTATTAATTGTTTTTAAAGAATAATATTCCTTATTCATAAATTGGGCGATACAATTGATGCACACAACATATCAAGATTTATTCTATATATATTATACCCTTGATGAATTATTTAGATAGAAAATAGTACGTACCCACTATCTATTTACACATATATGTCAGATACAAGTAAATAGAATATTGATATGAAGAAAGTCCTATCAACACAAATTATGTGCACCTAAGTTGTAAAAAACTTCAATTTCGTGTTTCATATTAAAACCGTAAAATAAGATAATTTTATATTAATAACCTTACAATTGATTCATATAAGTGTTATTCTATATATATTACACCTTCAATATTTAGATTGATAGTATCCATTAATATCCATTTACACACATATATATGGATATATAAGTTAATAGAGTATTGATATGAAGTGAAATGTTTTGAATTCTTTAATTGAAGTGATATCAACACAAAAAAAAAATCGTGTTTCATATCAAAACTGTAAAATATAGGATAATTTTATATCAATAATCTATCCGTATTAAACTCGATATATACAACACCTATTTATTTTCTAAACTTAGTCAAAAGATGGATTTATTTCCGCACGTCCACTTCATTTTCTAACCTGTTATTCTGCAATTTATGTAAACATTGTATGGTGATCAAGTGATGTACATTTATACTTAATTATTAATTAGATTTTTTTAAAATTAATTACAAAAAAATAGTGTACGATGTCGGTTGTCAGGGTGTCAACTAAATTTAATTTCCCAAACCACTTGGAATATATGCTTCCTAAAACCTTGGGTTCCTATTTATTTATTTAATTTACTTATTGTCTTAATTAATTTGTTTTCTTCCGTTTTTTGTCTTAAACGAAAAGTAAACATAATTGGTATGTGATGTCCCTCTCACCAACAGCTGTGTGCATTAATATTATCTGTCACTAACCCCAGTTGCATATTATTTTTTAATACGTAACTTAATTAGTAAATTGCTTAGCACGTATATATATTAAATTAAATTAAATTAATTAAAAGTACTTAAGTGTACAATAAGTCTGCTCATTAATTAATCTTAAGAGTTGGTACTTCACCTTTCTAGTAAGGAGGAGTTTAGTTATGTGATTCAATTTTTTTTTTGGATTTTCTTAGGACAAGATTGGCGAGCCTAGTGAAATTATAACTGAATTAAATCATGAATTCATTTATAAATGATACAAAAATGAAGTGAATGACATTAGAATGCATTGTAGAAATTTTTATAATTGGTATTGATAAAAAAAAAAATTATATGAACGGAAAGACATTCCTTGAATGTAATCTTATGATTAGTAATAAAATGTAATAATTACATGAATTTATATTAAATTATAATAATTATTATTATTAAATTCGAGAATTATTACTAATTTACATTTCTATTACCAATTTTTATGGAATAATTATTATTATTGTGTTGAATTGAATTATTAATATTATTATTATATTTAGAGTGATATGTACGAACCACTGTTCAATTCTACTACTCTTGATCAATTTTTTTAATATAAAAGTTCTTTTTTTTAAAAAAAATTATAACTTTGTGTTTTTTATTAAATATGAATAATTTCGGTAATAAAAATTGTTGATACTCTAAAATATTACTAATATGATACTCAGGTCCGATTTTTTTTACTTATGATGAGATTTTTAATGTTCTTGATTAAAAGTACAAACATTTTCATTGTAAGCATAATTATGAATTATGTTGATATAATACTTAATTTGCCTAATTTTATACCAAATAAGTTGTATATTAAAAGAAAATGAAAATAAGAGGGATTGCATCTGACCAAGGAGGCCCAAAACCGAAACGAGAAAGCCCAAAACTTACATGGGCTTCTAACTAAATCCTCGCAAGTCCAAAAGTAAAGTTTTCTTAATACTCGTTCATTCTGACATATTCTCATGCAAATTAATTTAATTTAATTCTTCTAAATTTCATCTCGGTTGATATTAGAAATCACTAAATTACACAAAATTGTATTGAACAAGTCAAGAAAGTATACGTGAAAATAATAAATACAAAAAATTGTTAGCAGGAATTTATTCGTTCCCTCATATATGTAATAAGATCTAGACAAATTAGACTTCCTATCTTTTTATAATTATACTCAAGCTTCCCGCTCAAACAGTTGTGTAGATTAACGGGGGTTATAATAAATTTAAATTGTAGGAGGAATAGTATTAGTATGAAATTATATGTGTACAAATATATATACACTTAGTCTAAAGATTACCTTTTTCACTATTTTTCAAAGATAGCATATGAAGGAGTATAGAAATTGCACATGCGATTTCTTTTTATTGTAAAAAAAAAATTTAAAATTGGTAAAAATGCATTTTTTTAATAAAATACCATCGTTTTGTGCCGCTTTTCCTGCCTTTGATCGGTTCGTGACCTAGTCGAACGTTGAGCGGTTCAACATGTCAAAGTAGTTTGGTAACCTTATCGAGTAGTGGTGGGGCCGGTCCAATTTGCGTTTTAAAACACTCTCTCTGTCCTCATAATAACTTGCACACTTTTATTATTTGAATGTTCCAAAATAATTTGCACACCTAAAAATTAAAAATTATTCATAAATCTCACCCTCACAATATCCACAAATTTATACTAAATGAAATTATGTTTAGGTCCACACATACATACAATCTAACCTATTTCATTATTTTATTTATGAAGATTATAAAATTACTCTTCAAACATTCATTCATTACTCAACTTTCTTATTTTGTGTATTTAAAAATTATTATAAGTTAAATCAAGGCGGGATGAAGGGAATAGTATCTAAATGACACAAGAGTGTCTAAAATAAGTAAATAACAGAGGGTGCAGGAGAGATGGGCTCAGTTTTTTTTTTAAGGCTCTTACTATATCTATACTTCCATTTTTATTAGATACACTCACTTTATAGCTATGTTTGAAGGTACATTTAACTAAAAATTATTGTACATATGGGTGTATCTAAATAAAAATGGAGGTGTAAATAGTAGGGCTTTTTTTAATCCAAATCGGGATGATTACACATTGTAGTAAGGCTATTCTTTGTTTTTTTTTTTTTTAAAGGGCTGCTTGACATGATATATAGGCGTGCCATTTCATCAGATCCAGGCCATAATTAATTTTAATTCACCCAAAGCAAAAGTCAAAAATGGCTTTCCTCTTTTTTTTTTGAAGGGACAAAAATGGCTTTCCTAATTGGGCCTGGTTATATACAGACCCAATGTTAATACCTATAAATTATTTCAAAGAAAAAAAATAATAATATAGAGATTATAGTATCTTCGTATTAGATAAACGCAATTCCTTACTCCACCCTAATTAAAAATGGCTGGGAGGAACATTATCCTTTTTTTCCTCCTCCCAATATTTATTTCTATAATTCATTCTTCTCCTTCCACATTTGCAAAGTCAACTTCAAATGTCTCAAAAAATCTAAAGAAAAGATAAGGAAAAAGGTTTCAATCATTTATTCAATACTGATTGACCATAAAAATACTATTTTTTTAATTAAAAATTTTACTGGAAATGTAAAGTGAAGAACGACAATCAGAGAGAAAGAGACGCTAGACGGGACAGGAGAAGAATAATTGGAATTAGGGAGAAAATTAGAACTTTGTAAAAGGAACATAAATATAGGTATGATATGAGCGTATATCTATATTATTATTGGAGATGTATATAATCGGACTTCCTTAATTATGGTAAGGCCCAATTTGCTTTCACCGACTTGGTTGTTGAGAATAGGCTCAAATGGGCCATTAATGGGCCTTATATCTCATGTAATTAAATTAAGGGCCAGGTTATTTGGACCCCCTTTTTTGCAAAGTTCACCACCCGATTGAGTTTACCCCTCTTTTAGTTCAGTTCACCACCCTTTTTTTCCTATTATACCCTTACTCTATTCAAGTACAAATAAGGGGGTGAACTCAGTAGGGGTGGTGAACTACCAATTTTTTTCAAAAACTCTCACGCCAACGCCACCGATGTTTCGTCCGTCGTGCACCATTGCCAGGCGCTGCTCCGTAGTAGCCATCGCCCACCGCTGTTCGTCTCAATGGATAAAGGTTCATTTTTTAATTTTAGATTATTTTAAGTTTTGAATACTTGATTTCTTATATGCTTTTTTTATGTTTTATATTAAAATATTATATGATTATAGTTGTAATGAACCGTATATTACTTTTTTTTTTTGATAATCAATGTTTTGCAAAAAAAAAAAAATTGAAAAACTCGACAAACATCACGTTCGCTACTGATTTTTCAAAAAATCTGACTTTGTTCGATTTTTTTTTTTCGAACACTTGTGTAATGTATGGAAAAAAATATCGAACATTGTGTTCGAAAAACTCTTCTGCAAGCAACCCAAATGTTCGAAAAATATCTTCATACATAACTCATATGTTCGAAAAATTATTCTGCAAGTAACACCTTTGTTCGGAATTTTTTTTCGAACATAAGTGCTTTGTTCAGAAAAAAATTTCGAACATTTGCTATTTGTTCAGAAAACCAGAGATGAACAAATGGTACCCCACCTTACGAAAAAAAAAAGACGCTAACCAACAAATACCAACATAAATTCATTCCTAATGTATGTTTGCTACTCATATAATACCAATATAAACAAAAACTAAGAAATAAAAACAAATAACATAAATATTTGTAAGAGTGATGAACGTGTTTTGATTTGATGGGGAGGGGTGAACTTAGTTTAGGGGGTGAAATCAATAATTTTTATGTTTGAAATTAAATATAGGGGTATTTTGGTCTTTTAACAAATATTTTCAAAAAAAAGAATTGAGAGGGGGTGAACTTTGCAAAACAGGGGGTCCATATAACCTGGCCCTTAAATTAAATTTTCATGAATATGGGCCGCTTAAGTTGTTGAATTTGGGCTGAATTTATTTCCTCCCTTGGGCTGCCCGTTTTCTTCTTTTTCTTTAATCGTATCACTTTTGTTCTTTGTCACTTTCCCATTTATTCCTTTAAGGTGTATTTGGTTCAATGGATAGAGATGGATATAATATATAATCCAAACTAATTCGATGTTTGGTTCAATGGATATCCTACAATTCAAACATTTAAAAAGAACTTATCCTGCAACAATAAAAATTATAATCCATCAACCCAAATATATCACCTAATTTCAAAAATTACAATCCAAACCGTACAATCCTGACTAATTTTATCCTGAGTTATTTGTCCCGTCCATTGAACCAAACACACCCTTAGTTGATTTTAATTAATATTTGAAATATATTTTTCTTTCAAAAAATTATTTTCTACCTAAAAAACTATCTTTCTTATTTCAAATGTAATTAATCAATTTAAGAGTAAATAATGCTCATAACTTGATTAAAATTGAACTATAAAATAACACCAATTACAAGCAATCATTACACCAGTCATATTGTATTTATGTTGTCAATGGAATCCACATCAAATAAATTTTGTTATTGGACATTATATTTTAAATCATAGGTCGAGTAAATCTACCAGAAAATTTTGTGTGATAAATTTGACCAGAAAAGCGTACTATTCTATTATTGCGCTCGTTTAATTCACCAAATGAAGACCTTAATTCAAGATTTCCCACCAAATAGTTCCTATAATAACAATATAAAAAGGTCCCACTACATCTTCATTAACACAAATAATTTACCTATTAAATACCCCAATCAGATTCATAATATTATATTACATATATTGATGACAGCGCAACAATTAGTTATCCATTTTTCAAAATTCATACATGCTTTGAAAATGAGTCATTTGCTTTAGTCAGAGCTCACATTAATTGGGAATAGTCAGGTAATTTTGGGACACAACAATAAATGTAAAAGAAGTTTGGATACTAAAGTTTACATCATCCTATTAATTATCACAAGCCTTTTCTTTTTTTGGAAACTTTTATATATAGACCCTGTAAATATTTTTCAGAAAAAGAATTATTCCAACTTTTTTTTTTGAAGAAAAATGAAAAGATAAGTTGGCAGATTGATTCTTTAAGGCTTATTAATATCAATAATTTTCAAAATCTAATCTACTTTAGATTGTGTTTGAATTAGAAAGATTGATGATGACTTTTGAAATTGGTAATAGAAAATTCATTGAAAGTTATTAAGTTTGACATAATTTTAAAATTTATCACTCTCATTTTAAATAGAATTACGTAAATTTCAAATCCCTTTATTTTAAAAATCTAGAGGGATGAATGACTCCTATATTAAAATCTACAACAAGAATTTATGATTTACTTGCTATGGACAAAAAAGAATATAATCAAATGAATATGCAAATTGTTTCATCCTCTCTTGTGCTTCTACAAATTCATGAAAAGAAGAAGTTATAAAAAAATACAAAAAATTGTATGAAACAATCTCATGCATAAAATGTGATATTTATATTAATTTTTTGTAATATTTATAAAACTTAAGTGTTATAAAAGTATTACATTTCATGCTAGATTTGCTTAAAAAAAAAAGCAACAATTATTTTCCTTTTTACATTTAATTGAAGTTGAATTTTAAATATAAAGAACAGTTTATTGACTTTACCAAATCTTTCATTTTTGTCAAGGCATTTGAAATAAACTCATCCATTACTAGTTACTACTAATAATATTATACTATAATTTTTATGCAAGAAAATGACTATATCTTTCTTAGAGATAGTGGAACGTAGCCGATCTCTACCGTTCGAACGCACCAATTTAATATCCACTTTTAAATTTGGCACAAACTTGTGTGACGATCTCTCATGGACCTCATTTCGTGAGACGGATGCACTTTTTAATAAATTGTTATCACTTAAAAAGTGATAAAAAATATTATAAAAGTGATAAAAATTTAAAAAGTGACACACTCCTCATTATAAGTGATAATAATATATTAAAAAATGACAACAATTTCATGAGGATTCACTTTTTAATAAATTGTTGTCACTTTTTAATATATTATTATCACTTATAATGTGAAGTGTGTCACTTTTCAAATTTTTATCACTTTTATACTAATTTGTATCACTTTTTAAAAAGTAATAACAGTTTATTAAAAAATGCACCCGTCTAATGAAATGAGTCGTGAGACGGTCTCACACAAGTTTTTGTAAAATATTAGATACTAATTATCTAATTGATCCGATTAAAAATAATTAAATGCAAAAAATTAATGCATTTAGGTGAAAGTCCTCGGTTATAAGTTAATCACATCAAATAATATAATCAAAAAATATTGTAGGCCTACCCCATATGTATAAATGATGAAAAAGAGAAAAATAAAATAAAAGAGGATACGTGTGCCCAACAAATTACAAAAGCAAAGAGCAATATATGTATAGATTAGATATATACACTGGGAGAGAGAGAGAGAGAGAGGAATGAGACAAGCGGGTATATAAATAAGAAAGGACGACAGAGTGAGGGAAGAACACAACTTGTCTTTTTTATTTTTTTATCTTTTTATTGTTTTCTACTAACACAGAGATAGAGAGAGAGAGATGGAGGGTGGGGCTCAGCCGGCGGACACCGTAATGTCGGAAGCACAGCCGCAGCCTCCGCCGCAGCAACCGCCGCCACAGCCGCCGACAGATCACATACCGGCGACGTTCAGCCATGGCGGACGATTCATCCAATACAATATATTCGGCAACATCTTCGAGGTCACCTCAAAGTACAAACCCCCAATCATGCCTATCGGAAAAGGGGCATACGGCATCGTTTGGTACCTAAATGCTCACTTTAACTTACAGATGATTAAATATTTGTTTAATTTATTGTTTCTTTTTCGAATTTATCGTTCCCCTTTTTTAACAGCTCTGCTCTGAATTTGGAAACGAATGAGCATGTGGCCGTGAAAAAGATAGCAAATGCTTTTGATAATAAAATTGATGCCAAGAGAACTCTGCGTGAGATCAAGCTTCTTCGGCACATGGATCATGAAAACGTCAGTTGATTTCTGCATATGACTATTATTATTTAAGTTTTTTTTTGCTGTATCTTACTGTGAGTTCTGTCGTTAGGGTTTTCTGCAGCTACTGAACTAATAATTTTATAGGGTGTTGTGAGGGAAGACTTGATTTGTGAAGTACTTTTAGATGTTTCATGCTATAATGTTTTTATATAATTAGATAGATGAAAGTATTAGGCGAGAGAAAACATCTTGCTTCAAAAATAGAAATGTTTGAACATTTTCTGATTAGTTTTGTATGAGTGTTTGTGTACATGAATTAGGTGTAATCAGTAAAAATGTGATTTTAACTTTTGTGAGATTTTGTTTGTTTCTTTTCTCCATACTAGAGCTTAAAGGACTGGGTAATTTCATTGGCAAATAGGTTGTTCTAGTTGGTGTTTTCTGTTTTTGGATTTTTAGGGAGAGATATTAAATGCTTGTAGCTGCAGTATAAAAGAAATCCCGTATATGAAAATTTGATTGATTAGTTGGTGATGAGATTTGGATTTTACTTGACGAGTTTGTAAATTTGTGGACCACTTTTTCTAGAACAGCTAATTTTAGAAGATAGATTCTTTTTCTTTAAAGAGGAATGGGAATTGAGTAGACTATAGTATCCAAAACTAGAAGGAGGCCAAGTAAGTCGTATCACATGACACGTGTACGGACTTTCATTAGTTATGAGATTCAAGCAATTAAGTACCGAATAGTACGAAAATAAGTTAATTAAAAGATAAGTTAAATGGGAATAGCTGTGCTCAAAAGTTTTATCTTGAATTAGGAATTTCTGAGCTGGAAATTGATAGCTATTAATTGGAAAAGAACAAGTTTCAGTATGTGGTTGTTTCTGATCTTCACTCTTGGAAATGATTACTACTTATGTATTCTTATTCTTATAATTTTTTATTCTTTTGACAGTTTTTTTGATTGTTTTGTTAGAGCCTGAGGTATTTCTAGAAATGCCTCATATAATTGAGTTTCTAAGGAGGGTTTTCCTCCGACAAGGTTTTTAACGGGGCTCCGACCTTTGGACTGACATGTGGTCTTATGGATTTATGTTTTTCTGTTTTTCTTTTTATATACTAGCTTATTTTGCCTCATATAATTGAGTTTACGTTGCTTTAAAATAAGCTAAATAATTGGTGGATCAATGTGTACTTCTTTATCTGGAAAAAATGTTCCTCCTAGATTAAAAATTAAAAATCTGCTCTTACCATAAGTTCAAAGTTTCTTTTATAAGTATTCTTCAAGTGGATGACTGGAAGAACTAAAGGCCTTAGCTTATATAATACAGACATTTCTAGCTTATACAATACACCCATTTTTAACTTGAGTTTAAATTGTTGTCAATTTCAATGGGAGTAGTCCACTTTTAGATGATGTAAACTAATTTCATTTTGCCTGAGTGAAATGTTTACCATATAATTTGCAGTTCAACTTGGATAATTCTGAAGAAGAACCACAGTTTCCATTTCTGGACAGAAGTTCTTCCTTCCTTTCTTTTTTCCCTTGTTAAAGTGATAAATTATGTTACTTTGTTAAAGATTCCTTGTCCACATATGTTCACCATGAATATGAGTTTATGTAATTTTATGCAGAAAAGGATTAACTTCGTTGAGTTTAGGGCAGCAAAATATGAACTTTTAAAAATTATGCAATGAATTTAATTAAGGAAACTTATAATCATATTTTTTACATCAAGGACAGGTCCTAGAGAATTATAGAAATACTCAAATAACATGCATTTCTTATTGTCCACAGGTTGTTGCAATTAGAGATATAATTCCACCACCTCAGAGGAATGCATTTAATGATGTTTATATAGCATATGAACTCATGGATACTGATCTCCACCAAATCATCCGTTCTAATCAAGCTCTGTCAGAGGAGCACTGTCAGGTTCTGCTTCAAATTCTTGTTCGAATAAATATGCTTAAAAGAATATTACTTTTTTGCACTATCTATCTGGCTTCTTGTTCATATTGAAGTAGACTGGATGTATGTTGCTCATGATTCATTAACTACTTCAATAGTTGTTATAAAACACTCGTTTAAATTCATTTGGAAAATGTCAATATTAAGTGTATTTTTCATGCTTAAACAGGGAAGCAACATTTATTACCAGAATAGATTTATTGATCACCAATTCGAATCTTTTTTCCTGAAAAATATTCATGTGTGTTGAGTAAATACCTTTTCTAGATCACTTCTATCTCTCATGATTAGGAAACCAGAAACCTGTTGAAACTTAATTAACGATTAAGTTTATGAAGGCATCTAATTTATTCATCTCCATTAGTTTTATATGATATACTCCTTATTTGTTGTTGGTTATTTGAGTCCAGGTTTATTTGACTTGTTCCTTTGGCAACAAACTTATATTCTAATCTCTTCCGCAAGTCATTGCTACCTTGTTATTTTTCAATTTTTACTTAGTTAATTAAGGGTCTCTTTTCTTTATTCAAGTTGCACTTATTCTTGTTATCTGAAGAGCTATTTTATGGTTATTATAAATAAAATATTTTTGTAATATTAATACTTCCCTGTTTTTTTGCAGTATTTCTTGTATCAGATTCTTCGAGGGTTGAAATATATACACTCGGCGAATGTTCTCCACAGGGACTTAAAACCTAGCAATCTTCTCCTTAATGCAAATTGTGACCTTAAGATATGTGATTTTGGATTGGCACGTGTCACATCTGAAAGTGATTTTATGACGGAGTATGTTGTTACAAGGTGGTACCGGGCACCAGAGTTGTTATTAAATTCATCTGATTATACTGCTGCTATTGATGTATGGTCAGTCGGGTGCATTTTCATGGAATTAATGGATCGAAAGCCATTGTTTCCAGGTAGAGATCATGTGCACCAGTTACGTCTTTTGATGGAGGTATATACTATAATAATGTTTTTTTTTTCATATTTTATTATGTTCATTTTCTACTCAAATGGCTTTTGAAATCCAACAATATTGTGTTCCTTACTATGAGTGCAGGCTTCATAAACCTCAGATGTAAAGGACTCAAAGCCATAATTTGGATCTGCAATAAATAAATCTGGATTTCTGAATAGAAAAAATTGGTTGAATAATTTTTTTTCCTAGTTCTTGATCTATTCATCTTTTACTATTTAAATTTTTTTTCTATTCATCTTTTACTATTTAAATAATACAAACACCACTACAACCTCCCACCCAATTCGTTCCCAAAGGGAATAACTCTGTAAAAGACTTCAATGCAGTGGGCTAAGCCCCCTTGGTTATCTTTTACTATTTAAATAATACACCACTACAATATGTAAAAGACTTCAATGCAGCGATCCAACTCGCTTGGCAATTAGAACTGTTGTCATGTTGAGTTAGCCAATATTAAGAAAATACCTACCTAATATCATAGTACTAGCTTCAATGTAGCTTAGGAAAGACTAATTGGAAAGTAATAATCTTTCTATGTAGTCCATCCTTATTTACTCTCACCTTTAATAGGAAGTATGAAAATTCTATTCTGGACTAGACAACATGGTTGTCGTTAATTTCGAAATGAGTTTTGTGCTTAAACCTTCTCTTGTATTCTATTGATGTTTGGTTTCTTTTGCAGCTGATTGGGACACCTTCGGAAAGTGAATTGGGATTGCTGAATGATAATGCAAAAAGATACATCAGGCAACTCCCTCCGTATCGCCGACAATCATTTACTGAAAAGTTTGCTCATGTGCACCCTCTTGCAATTGATCTTGTTGAAAAGATGCTCACATTTGATCCTAGACAAAGGATTACAGGTAACCAAATTCTGCTACCAACTTCACAACTGTTTTCATCCTCGTCAAATTAACTATGCTCAGTATTGATGCTTAAGGAAATGTATTATGTTTATTTTTTAAAAATTAAAATTAAGCAGTTATTTAGGTGATATATGCTTGTGCTCTAGTTTGTTCGTCTTTGTACACCTGATCTTTGCCGTTTATTTGCCTTGCTAAATTCCACTCTTTTTGGTTTGTCAGACTTCCTCGCCTATGACCATTCTTCTTAGACCGATCTAAGAGGACATGTTCTGGAATAGGGAGTTTTGGGGATAAATAGTTGAAGACAAGAATTGGTGGTTGTTAACTTGTTAGTCCAAACTTTTTGGTATAGCCCTAAAAAAAAAAAAAAAATATAGTATTATGAAAATGGGGGTGACAAGTTTTATTGTATATGTTAAATCATGAATAGGAAGTAGGTTTTGTTGCATTATCAAATTATATTTAATTATTTTTGATTCAAATATAAGTAAGGTTCAATAAGAATAAATGGTAGTGCAATGATTGGTATGTTTGTTGGAAACTCTAGTACACTGATTGGACATTTGGTAGGTATACTTTTTAAATGTAATATATATATTATTTTATATTGATATGTGACTTTATTTATATTACTTGTGCATCTCTAATGAAGAAAGGAAAATGTTGGAAACCATATGAAGTTGCTATCCATAAGAAAAAGGAATACTGATGTTGCTTTTCTAAATTAAACTTTTCTTTTATCTATCTTTCAGTTGAGGGGGCTTTGGCCCATCCGTACCTGAACTCGCTCCACGACATCAGCGACGAGCCAATCTGCACAACTCCCTTCAACTTCGACTTTGAACAGCACGCGTTGACTGAGGAACAGATGAAGGAGCTCATTTACCGGGAGGCTATCGCATTCAACCCGGAGTACCAGCACATGTGAAAGAATTGGTTAATTATTGTTTGTGGATTTTATCAGTGTAGTGTAAGTGTGGTGGACATGTATGTGATATTTGTTGTATATATGATGTCCATCTGAAAAAACAAATGGAAATGGATGGATCCGCTTTGGTTTAGAAGATTGGGTGAATTATTGATCTAGACTTGGATATTTAAGCTGCGGACAAACTCACAAGTTATGTGCTGCTGCTACTTTGAATTTTATCTTCCTTTTATCAATAACTTTTTCTGGGAAATTATATCATTTATTTAAAATTTCGTTTATCTATGTTTGAAAACCACTATGTTTTGGATTCGTCTTTTAAGGTTGGTGTAGGGTTTCACACCTTCCATTTTCGTCTTCGTTTGTCTCGAAATTATTTTTACACTATTAAAATAAATAAAAAAAAATCTATAAATACCACCTTTATAATATTTTTAAATTTATACAAATTTTATTATTTTTAGGTCTATATGTATATGCACTTTAATTTATTTTTTTATTTTATATATAACTATTTACGAAATTGGCCTTCGATTTAAAAAAAATATGAAGTAAGATGACAATTATATTATTCTTTAATAATTAATTCAGCAATTTTTTTATTTATTCAAGCAGGCTAATTGATCTAAATATTATAAAGCTGTATAAATTAGCTCCAGGCTAGGCCCAACTCCAAGGCCCCAAAATGGGATTCAAGCCAAACCGGGTAAATCCAAAAACCCGCACCGTTTTCGTCCGCCTTTACAAACGGATAAGAAAAGGAAGAGCAAACAATCGAATCTCCATCTCCCTTGCAGGCTTGCACTGTATTTTTCTTCAACAATTCAATCGGAGAAAGCTGTATTAATCAGCAATGGCTCAAGCATTAGCCACACCAGTGCTCCCATCACTCTCTCTAATTTCCAATCCCATCTCAAATTCCTCCCTATCCTTTCCCGTTTCCACCACTCTCCCCAAGGTAAAGAAATCGATATTTCCTTTCATGTTTCCCAGTTCTCTGTCACGATTATCAGGTAATGTGCCGTTAATTTGATGATTTTTTGTGGTTAGATTGGTGGGCTGAGCATCAAATGTGCTCGTGTTGGTGGGGTTGAGATACCCAACAACAAAAGGGTTGAGTACTCATTGCAGTACATTCATGGAATTGGGCGCACTACTGCCAGGCAAATTCTAAATGATTTAAGTTTTGAGAACAAAGTGACGAAAGATTTTTCTGAGGAAGAGCTCACCATCCTGCGTGAGGAGGTTTCAAAGTACATGACTGAGGGAGATCTCGTAAGTTCTGAATTCTGTTAATTTCTTTGTTGATGTTAATTTCTGGATTTAGATTGTTTATATTTATGTTTTAATAGTAATTTGAGGGTTTTGTTTCTGAAAACAAATGATTGTGTTGGAGTTTTGTTCATAAAACTGTTGGGTTTATATTGAAGGATTTAAGGGTGGATTTCAACCCGTAATATTTTTGGATTAATATGGATTTGAAATCCATTATTTACTGTTAGAACTAATTTTTTTGAGATGTGGTGTAGATTTGACATCCATCCATTTCAAATCTTTGCAATTCAAACCCTTCTATACAAACACAACTTATCCTAATTTGAATCATAGGTGGGGTGAACTGATTTACGGCTTGTTCGGATGAGTGACATGAGTCTAATCATTACATATATATAATGAGTTTGATATTCTGATATTACTCTGCTTTTAATTGTTCATGTGATTTTTGTGGTTTTGAAATATACTAAACATACTGTCATTTCTAACCTCAATTGCTTTCTCTAATCCAAATCATGCTAGTTGCTTTTTGCATGGGCTAAAGAAGTAGATATGATGCGTAAAAAGTAAAGAGATTGCAAGTTGAATGGTGTAAAATATTGTTATTTTAAGAAAGTAGCATGTTTAATGTGTTCGGACGAATATAAAAACATGACCCGATTCGTGTGGACTGAGGGAGTACTACTTAAAGCATTTGTGAACTATCATAACTCGTCGAATGCTCATAAAGAGAGGTTTTTCTTTGTGATGCAAACATGAGTTCTCAAACTTTTTTTATTGAAGTCATAAGTGCTGAAGTAAAAGATGCATTTTTGCAGCAGTTATTCTGAGTTCCTTTGTGCAACTTGATCTCAGTATCGATTCCATTATTTCCCTCCATGATTGTACACACTTTTCAGTCAATGGTTCGCCTGCTTAAAAGAATGTCTAATTGGAGATATGTGGAATTTAGTTTTCGTTTTATGTTAACAATTGCAGAGGAGGTTCAATGCACTTGCAATAAGAAGGCTGAAGGAGATACAATGCTACCGAGGTGTTCGACACATTCAAGGATTGCCTTGTAGAGGACAGAGGACGAAGAATAACTGCAGAACCTTGAAGGGCAAGAGGGTCGCCATTCCTGGGAAAAAGAAGAAGTGAAAACTGGTCGGTTTTCTTTCCTTGTAATTTGTAGATTCGGGATCAAAATATGCCACCATTATTCTTGTTTTGTACTTAAAATGAACTACTTAAACACGCATTCAATTCAATTTTCTTTCTCTCAATTTGCATACACTGGTTTGAGGATCAAGAGTATTTGTTGTGTGCCTTCCTGCTCTCTCTCCTAGGATGTTAGGCCCCTGACCCTGTTGTGGACTTGTGGTTCCTGATTGGGTGAGTATATATATGGTAACATAATTTTTTTTTTCGTTTTTTATTTTGGATTTTGATAACAGGATTAGAGAGCTCTGGATGTTTGTATGACAAATGAAAACCCTTGAGTAAGGGTTTGTTCTCGAAGGATTTAGAGAGAGGAAATTGATTGAATGGCTACTTCAATCGCAAAACTATCACGTCTCAGACTCTATAAGATCGTCTAATGTAAATTTATATACATATAATTCTTGAAAAAATATTCTGTTTTGTTCTTTTAAAGTGCATTTTACGATGGTGGGTGTACTAAGTAATTTGATGAGTGCAAATAGTGTTGCCCGTAAGTAAAATTTATGTGTCATCATCAAACGAAATGTATTTCCAACACCATCACAAATTTTAAACTAATGTCACTTCATTTTCTTTCTCTTTTCTCTTTTTTTTTTCTTTCTTCAAACAAGAAGGAATTCCTCAATTTTCAACCTTCACGATACATGTAAAGTTTTGATGTTGAATGGCCCTAAGGAAAAGAAATGAGCGTGGGTTTTTGATGGGGATGAAGCTGCTAATAATCTCGATAATTTAGATTCGGATATTTAGATTTATTTAGGTCTTTTATTTTAATTGCTATTTGTTAAATTCCAAAAATAGTGGGCTTTGGCCCATTAGGTGTTTTAGGTTTTCTATTTATATGTTGAAGAACTCATTTGCAAAGGGGGAATGATGATGAATATGAATTGAAAATGGGATGAGTCCCTTTTGGAGACTTCGAATCACTTGATTCGTTCGTCGTTTTTATTGTGTTGTTTATTTTATTTGTGTGTTTCATTTATTGCACGCTTTTCGCTGCATCAGTTTTTATGAATAAGAACGTCATGATCATCTTACTACAATTACAATCTCTTCAAAAATAAGAACCTCTCCCACATAGTCGTCTTGATCATCTTATTATATACAATTTGTTCTTCATAATCTTCATACTTTGTCCTAAAACCCACACCATTAATCACTGATATCTTGAATTGGGCACTTTGTTTGTCCAGCATCACTCATCTGGGTTGTAAATCGCGAGAACCCACCCACTTAGGTTACGTTTGTTCGAGATTATGCTGGATGATGAATTTAGAGATTTCAAATCCTACTAAATAATACTCCCTACGTTCTATTTTTTATTACTCAATCCAAAATTATACGGATTTTAAAGAGAAAATTATTTATTAGTATCAAAAGGTGTAAATTTGAGGATAAATGAGTCATTTCAACTTTGTTTGAGGGGGTATAGTTATTATTATTATTTTATTTTTTTGCCATTTTGAGTGTAGGAAAATAAAATTAAGATATTCATTTTTTTATTTTGAAAAATTTTAAATGGGACACAAGGAGCAATAGTAGGTGTTTAATTTGAGATTCTGAATAGGATTTGGTGTAATTTTTTATCAAATTAAATGTGATGTTATATTATTAAATTAGAAATTCACGTCAAATTAAGTGGTTATGACCATTAGGCTGTGTTCTTTTTCGACTTGAGTAGAATTTGTCAAATTTTGATGGGAAAATAAAATAAATGGGACAAATCCAATGAATAGTAAATATGTGTTTTAGTTTGGGATGAAAGAGTGGGAGTAGATGTAATTTTATGTTAAATCAATGCTTTTAAGATATGACGAAATATTATTTTATTGTTGTTGGAAAGTGAAATAATGATTAGATGGAAAAAAATAAATAAAAGGAAGAATGAGTAAATGTAAGAAAAGTAGGAGGGAGAATGAGTAAATATATGAAAAGTAAGAGAGAGAATGAGTAAGTATAAAAAAAGTAAGATATTTCGATAGTATTAGATACATAGGTGTATAATAGGAGTGAATTTGGATGAAGAATTGGATTTCCAAATTCAATGGACATTACGCCATATCATTATATTATTGTTGGAATTTTTTTAACGTGAATGTGTTAAAATTTGAAATCCCAAAACTAAACCAAACGAGCGACAACTTTCGAGATGCGGAGCACTGCTTCAATTTCCTCAGACGGAAACATCTATTCCATATATTCTTCCGATTTACTGTGCTTACAAAATTCAATTTCAAAGGCGGAATCATTTTATTTTTTTTAAAAAAAAATCATTTATAATTATCTTTTAAAATATTTTAAAATCTATTCCGACAAAACTAGTTTTACTAGTTTTTTAAATTTTTAAAAGTCATTGAAGAAAAAATAATAATTACTCCCACAATATAATTACCCCTACTTTCATAATCATTATTTATCATAAACAATTTATTTTGTTAAAATTTTAAGTTAAATTAGTGTATTAAAATTAGTGATAATATTATATAAAAATTTCCATCATTTTAATATTTTTTTTTATTAATTTTATATTTACCCATATGAATATTCAATATTGATATTTATACTAACATATTAGTAAATTCAAGATAGCATGAATACCAATACTTTGGGCATATAAACCTAGGACGTCTGGCAACTGTATATGGTACACATACACACACAATCATGAAAATAGAAAAAGTAGAAAATGAAGCCATGTTTCCATCTCACCCCAGCACACTGCTACTGCCGGGGAGATAAAAAACACAGGCCTGATATCAACCAATCCTAATTAACTCCGGTAGAGTCTGCCTACAATCACAGGTGGGGCCGGGTTCCGGACCCATCCGTTACGGGGCGGGTCAAGAACCACCGGCAAGAACTCCAATGTATCGCATGTGAAGTTCGAGTTCTTAAATCTCCTCATCAGAGCTTCTTTTCCCTGTTTTATTTATTTTATTTATTAAATTAAAATTAATTAACAACTTATTTTTCTTCTAATTTATCAAGAAATAAAATAATTGTACCTGAACCCTAGCCCAGGCAATGTCGCAAATCTTGCTAGAAAATATTTCCTCTCCACCTGCGTCACCTCTTTTCCATTCGTAATTCTGTACATTTCTCTTGAACACATTGGCAGCATCGACACTTGTGAAATTCACAAATGCATACCCTAGATTATTCTTCATCCTAGACAGGGAGAGGATATGTTGGTGAATAGTAATAGTTAATTAATTAATTAATAATATTGAATAAACTTACCTGAAATCCATGGGTAGGTAGAGGAAATCATACTCCAAATTATGAATTCTGCAATACTTATCTAAAAACGCAAGCATATGATCTCGCCTAATTAAAAAAAAAATTATTCATCAATATTGAAAAGGGAGTTCATAAATGCAGATGAACATAGTTGTGAATCATAGCAACGCATACTTGTGGAAATATTATTTATGAGATTAATCATTAGCACACATCTATAAGTATTAATGAGCAACATTGAATGACAATCATGTAGAATAACACAGCATTGAAGATTGAAAATAAAGAATCCGAAGATGATATGAATGCAGTTAATGCAGAAAGAGACGTAAAGTGAGGAAGTTGCCATTTTAATGCAGAGATGAGTAGCAATACAAAAGGAGTCAGAAAAAGACTATCACTTAACCACTATTTTTACTTGCAGTCATATCTCAAAGCTGCATAGAATCATTGCATGCTAAATCAGACAAAACCTAATTTTTTTTTTTGCTCAACAAAAGAAGATTTTATTAAAAAGGAGAAAAGAAACAAAATGGATAATACAAACAGGGACGTTTGTCAATCACTCAAAATAGACAGGAAATACCGCCCAAACAGTCCTACTGAGAAAAATTAGGCTAGGACTGAACGAAATCCGATCCAATCTTGCTGTAAATCAATATCTCTAAAGTGTGATCATATGTACTAATTTAATTATTCACTAGAAAATATATATAGGGAGAAAATATTTATTTTATATATTTTTTTAAAAAAAATAGGAAAGGGGATGGATAAAATAGAGAAAGTGTAGTGTACCTTAGTTTGTTGGGAATGTTTTTGATCATTACAGTAGTGAATGAAGAGGGAGGTGGAGAGAGGGTGGCGCTACGGCGGTCATCGGAAATGTTTGAAGCAGGAATGGGCTCCTTCGGGATCCACATTTTCTTCTTCTGCGGCGGCGGTTTGTTATGAGCAAAAGCTGGCTTCCGCATCCGAGGGGGAATAGACCTCCTTGTACCCTTACGAAGAACATGTGTGTGGGGTGGCCAAAACTTATGGGGTGGTGCCTGCGACGGCGGCGGCGGCGGCGGGGTGAGAGGGTGATAGAAGATGAGGTGGGGAAGGGGAGGAGGAGGAGGAGGAGGGGGGGAGGGCCTCCATTCTTGTGCGTAAGGATTCAATTGTTTGAGGTTAAACATGCCAAAATGTTCTTCCAAAAGTATAGTTTTCTAGTGTTCTGCCAAAATGATGCTTTTGTTTATTTTTATATATATATATATATATATAAATGTGTGTGTGATACTAAAATACGTGTGTTTTGTGCGCGTTTCATTATTAGTTCTAAAATAAGTGTCAATTTTATCTAAATTTTTATCACAAAAAAATGTTACTTACACAAATTAATATAAATTTATTTTGTTTGTTCCAATAATATTCCTAATAAATTGTAATTTAAAAGTGTATTAAATATATATATAAGTATCTTTTGATACTCTAAACAAATGAAAATATTGATTTGTGTGAATGGATAAAATGAACAATTGTTTTGGAACGGAGGAAATACTAATATTCTCCACCTTTAAAAATAATTAAGTGATGTTCTTTTTTAGTTTTAAAATTAGGTTTTCGTTTTTTAAATTTAAAATTTATTCTAGTTTGAGATTTTAAAAATCCGTTTTAAAAAATCACCACACATATAAACTCAATTATATTTAAATCATAATTAACATCATCCAACAATAATATAATAATATAGCTCAATTACTCTTACATATTAATTTGACATATAATTAAATCCACCAAATTAAAAATTCTAAAACAAAACACACACATTTTTTTTATCAGAATTTCAAATTATTAGTGTTTTTAGTCTTTTTTTTCACAATTTCTCAAGATTTTTGAAAAAAATGTAATAATATCTAATTTACTTTTGTTAATTAGTCAATCCTCTTTCATTTTAAAGAATATTAAAATCATAGAATGCAGTGAGAGAAAAAATAATTAGTTAATGAAGTACAAACTTGTTATTATACATTGCTTCTTAGTTCTCCCAACAAAATTCAAAACATCAATTATTTTTTAAGTGGAGGTCCCACTTAATGTGTATACACGTTTTGAAAAGATAATAAATTACGAAATGGATGTATTATTTGAAATTGATGAATGGACAGTGAGTGATACAGATGAAAAAAATGTCTATTTAAATATATTAAATATCAAACATCTCATCCCTAATCACCTAAGGGATAATTATAAAATGGAGTATGAATATAAAAGATCTGACCACTTTGGTGGGATTTAGGGGAAAATGAAAAAAATGGGGACACTTTAAATTTAAATTTTTTCCACTATATGTATAATAAATTTTTTGATGAATGGACACATTAAATGGATGTCTATGTTTTAGGTCATTCAAACATCTCATCCCTAATTTTAAATTTGACCTACTCTACATCTGATCCTGATAAGAGCAAACTAATGAGTCACTTTTGGGTTGTCCGAGTCAAATCCCTAGCTTAATACCAAACCCCAAGTCTAGATTTTAGTTTGCATCCATGAATTTAATTTGCCCAGGTTTTAATTTTATCAAAATATATATAGCTTTTGAAGATGAAGATTTCGCAACTATATATATTTTTTAAATTCAAAAATAAAAATCAAGTTGAAAAGTTTTAGAGTATATAATTATTTATTTAAAATCAATACTTAATCAATTTAATTAAGTTATAGGGCGGTGAGGTGGGGATTCAGAAGGGGAGACTCAAATCTCCATTTGTTTCGTAACACAAACTAATATTTTTTTATTTTTATTTTTTAAAGCAATACAAAGTAAGAATTTTAAATACCTATAAAATGATCTTTACTTTTATTTGTATTCTTTCAATATACTTATAAGTGACAATATCTATCTTTTTTTTTTTTTTTCAATGCGCTCAAAATATTAATATACTACCTTCATTTTACACAAATATATAAGAGTTAATATTACATTTCAATTTGGTCATTGTATTATTTTTTGTGATAGTATGCATTAATTAAAAGGAAAAGTTTTTGTTTCGGAGTAGATTTCTAACACGTTATCTTATATGGGGTTAACTCTCTTGTACTTCTTCGTCCGTTCCGGAGTTAGGTTTATATGTGAAGTGATATGTTGTTTAAAAAAACTTAAATTAATGTAAGAAAGAGAATAAAATGTAAGAGTATTTTGGGTGATTTTTTTTTTTTTTTTTGTGATTATATGAGATAAAGTGTACGAGAGAAAATAAAATAAAATAGAATAAAGTAAGAGTGACATATTTTAAATTTAAATGATATTGTGAGGGTGTAGTTTATGAAGAGTATTTTATTTTAGGGATGTGAAGTTAATTGTGGGACGTCCTAAAAAGAAAAGTGTGAAGATAACTCCAGGACGGAAGAAGTAATTTTATGGTAAATCGATTTTGTATGAGTTGAAAATACCTTGTATTTACTATTAGTACTATTATTAACTTTACTGCTCTAAAAAAATATGTGTAAATTGAAAATTTTACTTTATTAATTAAAAAATTGATAAAAATATCACATTACACATATATTTATTTATTATTTAATATCTTTCTTAATTCATGTGAAAATCCTTAAACTCACAAATACATTTTCTTATAAATGAAAATACATAAAATTAAATTCAAGGAAAAAGGTTTAGGGATAATGATGACAAATGAAAATAGAGAGATTCAACACAAGCCAAAATATTCTATTTTGGAACACTTGATGGGAAGAAAGAAAGGACACTTCATATATCTTGTCACACTATTTGACACTTCGAAAACGATCACCAAATCCCCCACCAACAAAAAAAAAAACTATGAAATATTTTAATTTAGTTTTGGCTTTTTCTTGCAATTAATGTCTTGGCAAATGCCTTTTTCTTATCATACACAAAAAGGGTCACTCTCTGCCATCATCTCCTTTTCCCCCTCCACTTCTAGTATAGATCATTGTTCACTTTGTCTCTCATATTCAGGCATGCATGCATTTTCGCAACATATTACCAAACATATTGTAAATTCTCTCTCTCTTTTTTCTCACTAAAAGCAAGAATTTGTCATTTTGGAAAATATTTAATGCAATTCATATGGGTTTGACCCAGAAATCTGATTTTCATCCTCCGATTCTTGCCTTGATGAGTGCATTAATCGCCATTTTTCCTAATTCAGCATAAACAATTTTCTGAACAATATCAGAAAACAAAAGGATGAGAGAGAGAGAGAGAGTTAGGAATTGCACACACTACTGCTTTCCTCAGACAGAATGTGTGTTTGTTTCCATACCAGGTTTACAATCTCAAAATAAACCATTAAAATGTAAGTTTTCTGAATTGTGCAGATTATGAGAAAATTGATCATAATATTTTAGAGACTAATGCAAGTTAACTATCTTGATTAATTATATATATGCCTGATTTTTTTTTATGAAAAAGAGGAAAAAAATAGGTTTGTTTTTCGTACAAATTCACTAAACACAACGTCATTGTATAAGTTTAATGAGAAAATTTCTTCTTGGAAATCATACTTCCACTCTCAATATTTTTCGTTGTATTTATTATACGACGTATCTAAAGGTTTATTTATAGGTGTATTAAATATAACTTATTTTATAAAATTTATATACTCATCAAATAATTAATAAAATATAAAATGAAGTAAATGATTTCATTTGATCATCAACGTTATTGAGAGGAGACCCATGAAGACACCTCATAATTTTGTGGCAAAGCATTTTAGTATATATGTCATGTGTAATTATAATGTTGCAAAAATATATAGGAAATATTAAATTAATTAATGTTGTAATGGTGGATTTTAATCTGAATTAATGTTGAAATTTTAGATGGTGTTTGGTTGATTTCAAGAGCCTTTAATACAACTTAAAAGTTAAAAGTGTATAAAGGGGTTTAAAACTATGTTCGTTATAGTTTTGCAATAAAAATAATTCAAATTAAATTAAATTTTCAATTAATCACGATTAACTAAAGAAAATAAAATTAAAAGTCTTGCGTACATCATGATATTTGAAATATGACCTTTAAAACCACAATAATTCACCTACATATTTGGACACTACTTTTTCATTTTCCATTATAAATTATTACTCTCTGATAACCTTTAGGTCCCACTTGGTACGGTGAATAGCGACGCATAAGATGGTATTACGCTCTCTCCTCTTCCGCGAAGGCGCCGTATTCAGCTGCTTGGTGCCACCTCTTCCGCTGCTGCCGACCCCCATTTAATATGTCGACCCGCGCTTCCTCTTGTTCGACGCCACTGTTCCCTTCTACACAATTTGTAAGGTCTCGACCCCTATTCTTGTTCGAAGCTGACTTCTACAGTCATTTTTCTCCCCCATTTGTCCCTCACCAATGATTCAAGGCGCGGTATTTTTACTTTTGAATTCATTTTTGGGTGTTTCTCATTTTGTTCTCTTCTTTTGACAAAGGCTCTAGCCGTCGCGATTTGGGGGAGAATTTGGGGGTAAGTCGAATTTTGCATTGGATTGTTTGTCGCCATCGCCGTCGCGATTTGGAGGTAAGTCGAATTTTGCCCTTTTTCATTTTCCATTAATGCAAATCAACAACATAATAATATTATATTATTTTTTATATATATTGTGTTGATATAAAGTTAAATATCTTTCTACTAAAATTTAAAAAAAAACACGCACATCATTATTATTTTTCTGATAACCTTTTAATTCAAATCACATTCAAAATATAATAATATTATATTATTTTTCTTATATATTAATTTGACAAAAAACTAAATGTTTTTCGACTAAGATTTAAAAAAAAAAAACACATATCACTATTTATTAAATCCACTAAACTTAAAAATTCATCACCATTTGGCTATTAAAAAATCTTATGAATTATCATTAGGAGCTAATAAGAAATTAGATATTATTATAAAATTAAATATGCTAAAGTGTTTTAGATTGTTAAAATTTCCAGATATTTACCGTGTTAATTTTGGAATAACTATAATTAAATGTAAAATTAATATGACAAAAGATATCCTTTTAAAAATGAAATTAGGCTTGGAGATAAACTAAAAGCTCTATTTTTTAAAAGATAGAATTAGTATTGATTTGACAGATAATGAGTTTTTTTAAAAAAGAATAAGAACATCTTCACCAGAAATTAGATAAAATATTTCTTTTATATACTTTTACTCTTAAATCTCAATACACGTTTTTATATTAAAAAAAATTTATATATTAAATATGTTGATACGCTATTCCAACAAAAAGTAAAAATAGTATTAGTTTAATATATCAATTGATGAGGTGGATCTATTTTTAGACAAGAACCGTTTTCAGTTATTAAAATAGTCTAAAAGGAAGAGCTTGTAAGTACTCGTTTGGTTTACTCATTAATTATCCGGCAGATACGATTGAATTCATTTTAATACTTGTCAACTCATATTAACTCATTTATCATATCCTAATCATACAAACCAAACGAGCACTAACTGGATAATAATGAAAGAAGCACGAGGAGCAAGTAATTAATCCCCTAACTTTTTTGTGTGTTGGATAAACTGGGCCTGAAGCAAGAAATTTATCAAAAATGTCATTTAAAGCCCATTAATTGTTGGGCCGAGTTGGGGACACATATCAGAGCAAATAATTTGGGCTTTTCTTATATACCCCAAACATTAATAGATACACACCGCCCATATTTTTCTATTAAATATATCATTTTTTCCATTTCTCAAATCCTTTCACTTACTAATTCCACATACCTTCTTCTTTTTCATCGCAACAGAAGTGATCAGTGTTTTTTTAGATCTAAGTTTTCTTTTATTTCGATCAAATAGTGTTGAAAAGAAATGGTATTCACATATATCTGATCGTAAAAATATTATTTTATTTATCATTGCTGAAAATTATGTTATTTTTGGATTGAAGAGAGATAAAAAAATTTGGCAGCGGGCGATACTGATTCAAATTAGGATTAGTGTTCATGGTAGTTAAGTTTAAATGGATAAAATATTATAAGATTTTCATAGATAAATTGGTGTGTATCTATTAATGTTGAAGGGTTTGCCCAATAATTTACCCAAAACATCACTTAAATCACATTTGATATACATATTAGAGGCAAGTAATTTATTCAAAACATCATTCTGTAATCCCAACATTTTAGAAGCAAGCAATTTGTCCAAAACATCATTTTAAAGGCCATTAATTATTGAGCGTAATAGGCGTACATATTAAAACCAAGAAATTTATCCAAAACATCATCTTAAAGCCCATTAATTATTGAGGGTAGTGGGCCTACATATTAGAAGCAAGTGTATAGGCCGAGGTTATCTGCACACACATTTTTATTTAGAACACCCATATTGTGAAAATCAAAAAGTAAAATAAACGTGGAATGACAAAAGTGTCTTTATCAAAAAGTGTAAAAATTTTCGGTAATTTTTTTTCGAAAATACGTCAAAATTTCGGCATTTTTTTTCTGAAATTTAAGGTTAGAATTTTTTATTTTTTTTTGGAAAACCTATTGTTCTCACATTTTAGCCGAAATTTCTCCAAATTTTCGAAAATATTTTTCGAAAAAAGAACACATTTTCGGATAATTTTTCCGAATTCTGAGGTTAGAATTTTTTTTTTTCGGAAAACCTATTGTTCTCATATTTTGGCCAAAATTTCTCCAAATTTTTGGAAATATTTTCCGAAAAAAGAACACATTTTCGGATAATTTTTTCAAAATTTGAAGAAAATTTTTATTCTTAAAAGGGTATTTTAGTGAGTTATTGGGGGTTGTACTCAATAAACGATGTGTGTTTTTATAATATGAGTGTTCTAAATAAAAATGTGTGTGCGGATAACCTGAGCCATACAAATATCATTTTAAAGTCCATTATTATTGGTCCAGGTGGGCCTGCATATCCAAAATATATTTCCAAAGCCCTTTGCTTGTATATCAAAATATTATTTTTAAGCCCAAAGCCTCTTTTTTTTTCTTTTTTTCTTTTTTTCTTTTTCTCATTTTTCCGCCCCCTTCTTCACGGATGGTGAGACCATTTTCCTTATTTTTATATATAAATCTCATTATTTATTTACAGAATTAAACAAAATCATGGTTTAATGTATTTTAGAATGAACCAAGAATAAACCAGCACTTTACTTTTGTTTTTATTTTTTTTTTTTTTTTAAAACTTGATACATATAAGACTCCTTTGTTGAAAAGATTTTTCAAGTATAACTTTTTTTCTCGAGTACTTTAGAAATTAGATATCATAATTAACATGCTTTTTTGTCCAATCTCTCTCAAGTGTTCGTAAAATTATGACCCGTAAAGGTTGATTAGTTTTTCTTTGAAAGAGTAAAGGTTGATTAGTTTGTTCTTACTTGTTTATAAGAAAAAGAAATGTTAATAAATACAATCAAACTAAGAAATGGTTGGAGATTGTCCCCTTAAGTGGAACCTCATGTTTAACTTGATAATGCCCTTTTTCAGTGTACACATTAAACAATTTAGGACTGATATAACATTTCTGAAATAATATACTTATTAATTTTAAAATATAAAAGGTATTATTATCTCAAGTTTTTGTGTTTTAAATTTTTCTAAAATCATTTAGTGGCAATTAGTTTCCTTATTTTTTTTTTCAATTTACGTGTTTTATTATATTTGTTTGTGTAAGGAAGATGACGTGAGGTCATTGTTTTTCTTATAAACAATCGAGAGCAAGGTTTCTATTCTATAAAACATACTATAAATTTTGCACAAATGTTAAATTGCCGAGCATAAATCAATACTAAAATAACACAATTTTATTGTTCTTCTAATTCTTGTTTACGTTCTAAAAAAATATATAACCCACATTATATGATAAAGTAATGCAGTCGAATTCGACCATCAATGATGAAATTAATAAAATTAGAATACAACATTATAAGTAGATTGTGTTATCGATTCATGTTCCGACATTGTTTTCTGCAAATTTTCGTTACTGGATGAACAATCCTTCTGAATGTTTTCTGTAAATGCAAACTGTTGTACATATTTGGGTATTGCTTATACCTACTATTAATAATATTTTTCCTTGATCAAAAAAAAGATTGTGCAACTCAAATGTATTTTTATTAAGAAATATAGTTGTTTTTTAAAAAAATGCAGTTATTTTCACTGAAAAATGCAAGTAAAAACAATTGCATTTTTCAATGAAAATAATCAATATCGTTAAAAAAAATATATGAATTGCACGGTGTATCTTATACATGTAAATGACTTTGTTCATAATAGAGTATTGATTATATATACACACATATTATATACAAAAAAAGTGACATTTCATAGATGTAATAAGACATAATTAATCACATGATAAGATTGTATTTTTGTTTCTTTATCATTAATTGAGAGATTTATAAGTTTAAAATTGGACCTTTCACAATAAGGGTGACAGCGATAATACAAAGTAATAAAATGTTGAAAATTTGTTTTGCCTAATCCTTTTTCAAAATGTTACTTTTAGAAAGCATTGGGATTCTAGTCTTTGTTAACTCAACCAAACTTAATTTATGTATCCTCTAAAAGACAATTATGCCATTATATTTGACTTTATTCAATTGGAAATTGTGCAATATTATTATAAAGAGAGGGAAATAATCACATGTTGTACATCCTTTATAAAACTTATGGTGCAATAATAACACATATAAACAACTTAGCATATCATTCATATAAAATATTTTTTGTACATATATTACTATGAAATAATTGTCACACAAAAACTATTGAAAAAGTCAACTGTGAAAACTGATTTGAAACGAAAGTAGTAATTAAAATTGTCTATAATTATTTAATTAATTTATTTATGTGTCATCAAAACATGTATAATGGACATATATATTGATGACAACTAGTGAACATGCGATAACTTTGTATATAGCACCATTACATCCAAACAATGATTCCAAATTTATGTGCATTTAACATCTCAGAAGTTCATATGTAAATAATGTTCATATGGATAAAATAACCCTTTCATCTCGAAAAAAAAATAATAATGGAATAGGAATATACATATTTTTGTACATATGGATCTACGTGATGATGACTACTATATTTAAGTGTAGCCTAATATAATACTCTCTCACATTCACAAAAATAGTTATGTTTTGAATTGTACACGTACCAATGAAATACAAACTCTCCTACTAAACTTTGTTAATCGTATTAAATTGATATTGTTACTAAAATTAATTGGGTCATTAAATAGAGATATTTTAAATAATTTATACATTTTTATCATAGTAATGATTATAAGTTGGGATATAAAAAAAATTGTTATTATCTTTATGTTACGGGGAAAATACTTGTAAGACTCATTCAACTTAATTTTAGTCGACAATATATATGAATACACTAAGAGAAATTAATCATTAATTTTACCTAAGAAAAATGATTGTGAATCAGAAATGGACACCTCCAAAGATTGCTCACCATCTCCATAAAAACAATAAATTTCAATCAACAAAAAACGAGACAAGGTGCCCCAGATGCCAACCTAAGCTTTCAATTGCAAATCAATTGTAATCTTTAAAGGCCACGAAAAATTAAGAATTTTAGTGGTCCATACCTATCAAATAATAATTAAAAAAAAGAGTATTATTTTCTACCTACCAAGATAATTAGAAGTTTCTCATTGATGATATTGGGGTTAAATTGCATTACAATAGCTGGGAAATTAATACATTTTGTGTCACCAATTTAATAAAATCAAGAAGTTCGTGTTAATTTGAACAAATTAAATATGCTATAAGAGCATTATATGAAATTTTTTATTTATTTAAAAGATGGTTTCTTGTGAGACAGCATCTAACGATGATCACAACCGCCTAATCATAATTTGTAATTTAAAAGTGAGTTTGAAATTTAAAAATTAGTATAATTTATAATTTGCCATAGGTTCACGCAAAAATTTAATATTATTCCAAATGTTTTATATTAATTAGAGGCCATATTCCCATATATATATATATATATATATATATATATATATATATATATATATATATATATATATATATATATCTTTAATCTACATTTATTATGGGCCATATTCCTATATATAAAAGGGAAGTACGCATATCTTTAGACTTTAATAATAATGAATTATCCAATTCCCACCAGAGATCATAGCTCACACTATTGTATGTATGCATGTATGTATGCACAAGTGAAATAATACTATATTCCTATAGCAACGTTACTTTGTAGGGAGATTAGAAAACACCATAATGAGGATTTTATTTTCAACTCTTTGGAAAATGCACCAAAGGCACAACGCAAAAATTTCTATCAAATATAATAGTTAACGAATTCAAACTCAATCCACACAATTGAGACATATTGGTGAGTGGCATTCATAGTTCAAAAAAGTAGTGGAGAATATATAATATTGGAGCATTAGAAGAATAATTAAATTAGATTGATTGACTTTAAAATTGAATTTCAATATGACTATGTAAAAAGAGGGGCACTTGACAATAATTGCAGCATGAAGTGTTTTTCAAGTGTTGAAGGCGGCCTTGTCTGCCTTTCCACTGCCCTTTTGTCTATAAATGCTTCTAATTCTACCCTACATGTGGCCTCACTTCATTAACTTCTGTTGGCCCTATACCTCCACTTTCAACATATGTACAATCACCATAAAAATTTATATAATATGGTCGTAATTATTGAATGTGATATTTTTGTATGTTTTGTGATATTTTTTTTAACCTGATGGTCTGCAAAGAAAAGGCTGGAGGGGTTTTGAAAGAGGGAAACATTCGATAAGAATAGTAGTGAAAAATAAGTAGGTTAGGTTATTTTTAACAATTTATACCCTGATATTTCATGGGCCTTACTCTGCTCTTAATTGGGCCAAGCCCAACGGGTTGTGCTCCTCTTACAGGTCGAGCTCTTGTTAATTCGGGTCAAATTTGAGTTGTTTTATCTCTTTATATATGTAGGTTATAGGTTGTGTTTGCAAACTCTAGTGGAGGGGCCAGAAGTACTTTTTCTTTAAGCAGTCCTCTCATAGTTTTTACTTTTTACAAGTACTTTTAAGTAGTTAGTCTAGTTTGCAAACACCCCCATAATCTTGGATTTTTATCGATACAAGCCCCGAAAGACATGTTAATTATCAATTCGGGACCTGAAAGATATTTATATTAAGGAATTTTATCAATTCGGGACCTGAAAGATAGGACAATTATCAATTCGGGGCCTTAATTTCAGATCATGTATTGATAAAATCTCTTAATATAAATATCTTTCAAGTCCTGGATTGATAAATTTTATCTTTTATGTTCCGAATTGATAATTAATATATCTTCCAGGACTTGTACTGAAAAACAATCTTATGGTTGTGCGCTCTTACTCTATCAGGGACCCGATCAAATCTTCGCTCTAATGGTAGAGTGCGCTCATTTCATATATAAGAACCTGCTCTAACGTTAGATCACGTCTAGGCCTAATAAAATCATAAAATTAAACTACATCTCATGGATATATTACAAGACGATTTCACATGAACTTTAATTTGTTTTATCACATCGAACTAGACAAAGAAATGGTCTAAAGTCTGAAATCTGAATATATAGGATCTTTTAATATACATACATATATATGGACCAAATATAACCTATTGCGAAGGCAATGCAACAATTAGGCATGTTACTCATATATGAATTGTCTTTGTCCTTCATAGCCTTACAAGTATACAATTTGGTCCCCAAAAATACATTAAAGGTAAAAATTGAATATTCCTTTTGTTTCTTGTCCAAATTAGAACTGCGGGCTTCTTATCAAACTCAAAAGGAGACTTACAATTTCCAAAAATTAAAGTGACATTATAATATTAATAAAGTAATATATAAAGATTTATGCTAAATTAAATATTAAGACATCATCTTAAAGCGTAAGAGTTCTCTTAGAAATTCAATTACGTCAATATTACATCTTCAATTACGTACTAATGAACCCTGACCGGTTAATCAATAAATTGTAAATACAAAAAAAAAAATGCAATGGCCTATAAAAAGGAATTAGGAAATAACATGTAGACATTTAAGAAAATGGATTATATATATTATTACAATATATCCTTATGGTGTGGTACTTTTATTAAAATATTCCTTGATAAAAATCATATTTAAATCTCTTTCACGTCAATGCATGGGTGGAGATATGTTGAGAATATAATAAATTACACATGTGAGTTGTCCCACATCAATTATTGAAAGAAGTGAGACTGATTTATAAACCTAGTGAGCTACTCCTACTATCACTAGGTATTGCTTAGTCTACTTCACATATTGGGTGTGCTCAATTTGTGAGACCGATTGTGTACTCGATTTTCAAACTTTATACTCAGTTCAATATGAAATTAATAATAATATATTTTAATATAGTAACTAATCTATTTTTATAAGACAGATAAAAATAAAAAACAAGTTTATTTTATTTAACATTGGAGTAATACTACAAAATTTTATATGAACGTGATTTATGATAATATTTACCTTTAAAACTGTTTGAAAAAATTAAATGAACAAGCATTTAATTAGGAGTATCATATAATTATTGTTATGATTAACTTTTTACTATTACATTATTTATATTTAATAAAAAAATATTGTATTATGAAATTTTAGTTTAAAATATCATGTATAAAAAAAAATCTAAAATATCAATAAGTAGACCAAAACTATCATAATTGTAATACTCCAATATGTATCATTAACCACACTCATATAAAATCTACAGCTAATTAAAATATAAACATAGCTTCCAAAGCAAGTTAACAAAGACTCTTGTTTTCAACCTTGAAAATGGGACAATTAAATTTTATAATTCCAATGTAAATAACTGTGAAATGACAAAAACCAGAATGTTATCTTAGAACCAAATTAACACGAGGGCAAAAAAGTCAAGAAAATCAAAGCTAAAGAAAGAATTATTTAGCAATTGATTTGAGATCCCAAAATCTTTACAGCTATTTAAAGAAATCATGGATAAATAAATATTAGTATGTCTGCAGAAACTAAGTTAATTGATGTATGTCTGCCATGGCGGCTAATATTTAAGACAAAAGTGAAAGCGTACGAAACAAAATTAACAAATTGGTGTAATTTCAGTGGTCCAAATTAGACACTATTATAAGCATATATTAATTGATGCACTTAGAAATCAAATCAAGATCTTTCGTACCATTCTCGTGATCTTGTAAATCGCGTTTTATACTTTCTAGGCATGTTTTCCAATTGCCTGTTTTGTAAAGCAGTGAACCCTAAAAACGTTCTACGAGGAAAACGAACCACCCATTATTATTATTATTATTTTTATTTTATTTACTTTTTGTTTGGATAATACTCCACATAATTACATATGGTATGAGCGCCTCCTCGTCAGAAACTAGCATTAATTTTTTGCAGCTGTTTCGTGTTGTACTTTCATACCTAAAATAAAATTGAGTTGTTCAATAAATGGAGATGTAAAATGTTGCGTGATAGTCTGACTTATCAAGCATATAAAATTTAGGTATAATTTTTTTTTGATCGATAGAAATTTATTTCACCTTGTATTTTTAGTACTCTTTTTTAGATGAGTGTATACTTATACTTGGGTTCTTTTGTATGATTTTCAGTTAATTTTGTTAGTACATTTCAATGATGTTAAGAATCATATTTTATTAGTAATGATATTTTTTGTTTTTTATCAGATAAATAATGACTCGAACCCATAACTTTACGGCATAGGTAGTGGAGCTTTAACCACTTAAATTATAATATTTTGTCCAATGATATTTTTATTTTGTGTGACACTATTTTGTTATTATAACTAAATTTTTATTTATAGTAAGTGACAATTTTAGTTGTAATACTTGACATTTTTTAAGATGGATCCAAATGTATACATGAAATAATCGCATATATGACCAAACCTTAGCTGCAAATAAAATTACCATCTAATTGCAATTTAATCTAGTATTTAAAACATTACAAATCAATTATCAACTTTAATTTTTTTTACAATTTAGACTTAAGAGCAGCTTCCTTTATGATTTGCATCTGATGTAACTGGCTGATATAACGCTTGCTTAATCTAAACGATGTCATTTTGCATAAGGAAAAACCAACTAAAACTGCCACATAAGAAAAATAGGTCACAAAAGGACTGTCGTAAGCCTAATTTTTTAAAGTAATTAATTTTCAATATTTCAAAATATCTAAATTAAATTGCAATTAAGTCAAATAAGGTGATTTTATTTGTAACTAACCCTAAAATTTAATATATTATGCATTAGTATTATTTTTTTAGCTATTTAATGGATTTTGTTACGGGTTTTAGATTAAAAATTGTTTAGATAATACGTTGTTGACCTAAGCTGGAAAGTGCATGGCACGTTACTGACACTCATATGGTAATTAGTGTATAATTTATACAATTGAATTTTAAATGTTTTGTGTAGTATTCTATGATCAATATTTAGCCGTTTAATGTTGGATAAGATTTATTAGGCACTAATTATATATGTAAAGTATATGGCTCAAACATGGGAAGCCAAATTTCATTAAAAAAAAAAATTAGAATAAGACGTTTTTCTTTCCAAGTCATTCTAGTGTGAAATTTGTTTAGTATGTAAAATTGATATTACATCCATTTGATAATATCACTATTTTTACAAATTAATGTCATAATATTTTATAATGTAATATTAATTTAAAAGTATAATAATATTATTAAATAAATTTTATAATATTATTAATTGCATACCATGCATAAACAAGTTTTCTATGAGAGTTTGACTTAATTGTTTCGATCTCCAATTATTATTTTTTTTTTTTTTAAAAATGAAATTACATGCATAACATTAAACTACAGAATTAACCACTGAAAAAAAAACTACAGAATTAACCGTGTCTCCTTCTAAAAAAAAGGTTTGACCACGTGTCTTAAAAATATTTTCAAATGTATAATAGTATGTTTTAGATAATATATAGTGTTGAGTGTTGACATAAGCAAGAAAGTGCGTGGCACGTTACTGGCCACGCAGATATTAATTACTGTATTATTTATGCAAGACTTTTTTAAATTGCATGCGAGTAATTTATTATTAACATGATTACATGACCAAAATTTCCATAAGTTCGAATGATGAATTTCTTTTTTTAAATATCACTGTTATACAGTGTGTACAGTGTACACACTATCAATGTATGTTGTGTATATAGTGATATTGTTTAAAATTTGAGCTTTTATTTATTTTTTAATTAGTGACATATCGTGTGCACAAAAGTGACATTTAAAACTGATGGTGCCACCCAAAGTTAACATTTAGCTAGGCGTAATTGGTCGTGTAATGCAGTTGATAAGATTTACTAAACACTGAGTTAAAACATTTTTTTAGTTAAATCTTATTCTTTAAGAAATGTCGTCTTTTTATGATTTAGTGGAAGTTTGCTTCTTTCCCAAATACTTCCACTTGCTCGTGGGTTGGTGTCAACTCCATCATGGGAGGATTGAGAAGGCCCAACGAGTGTACTTGCGGGTTAACATTAAATCTATTATGGGAGACCCAACAAGTATTTAATTTAAATGGATGGAGTTGCTTCCAGCTGGGTTTAAACCCAAGATTTTGCTCTAATATCATGAAAAGATTCAACCTCATCTAGAAGTCCAAACTTTTAGAGAGGTTGAGAATCAATCTATATATATCATTACTCTAATATCATATAACTACATTTTTGCTTAAAATTATATTTTCTTCACAAGTTTAATTTATCAGTTTCTTCCTTTTTCCTTTCTATATTAATCGTGGACCTTGATGTTTAAAAAGGGCAAACAACTAAGAACGATGTGTAAGTTAATTCAGCTTGAGCCAAATAATATAAAATAAAAAATTTGAGTTTATATTAAAATTTATTCAACTTGAGTATGGATTATATATAATTTGTAACTAATTTAAATTTCTTGTTGAACTTAAATTCAAACTTCATCAAATCTTACTAAACCAAAAATATAAAAAGAGTGTTGAACTTGATTTTATGTTTATATGTTTATAAGAATATTAATATAGATGTATTTAATTTCACATTTTTCTGCAAGTTCAGATTTTTAGATGAAGTTAAATTAATTTTTTTATGGTACCAGAGCCAAACTTTGCATTCAAACTCTATTGAAAGAACTCTACTCTTTAACTTACATACTTGTTGGTCTCTTCAATCTTTTCGATGATAGAGTTGACATCAATATGCAAGTTTGACTTTTAGAAAAGATTAAATCATTTCATAGTAACAAAGTCATAGGCTCACACACAAATGTTCTGGGTTATTTGATTCTCGCGCAAAGCAACTACGTTAATATTAAATTGTCCACTTATTGGGATTCCCCCAAAAGAAAAAAGTTGAGAGTCCCTCCATGAATAAGGGAAGTGTTAGGGAATCAACATAAATAAATAAAATTTACATGTCTTTAAAAGTTGGGTCTATTCAATCCTACCCATAATCGAGTTGAGACCAATCCGCAAGTGCACTCGTTGGGTCTTCTCATTCCTCTCAATGATGGAGTTGACACATTGTTCGAGTAATGGCGAGTATAATGGTATCAATATAAATTAATTACTTTCACACCTTTTTATAAATCCGAACTTTTAAATGAGACATAATTTTTTAAATATTTTACTATTCAAACATTTAACATTTCATGTAAAATCAAGGATAGTTTTTCAATCTTCATGATTAATTCTTTATTGACATTTGTATTCTCTTGAAACATTATTAAAAGTTTGAAAAACCACTAATTTTACCCTGCAAAATCATTCCAATACCGAATAAACTATAATTTATTAGAAGTAATTCGACCGAATTAATGGTGTAATGAGCAATTATCAAATTTTATGTCCACACTTTCAATTGAACCATAGGTTTACATGATTGTCTATAATATGAATAAATGCCAAAAAAAAAAAAATAATAATATGCGTATCTTCGAATAATAATGATGGATTCTCGCATAAAAAAATGCAATCTAAATATTAATTTTATAGTGTTCAAAAAAAAAAAAAAAAACCTAATATTAATTTTATATTGCATATGAATAGTACGTATCGATTTTATAAAATGACATTATTCATACCAACTAATAATATTATTAGATCGAAATTTTATGGACCAATAGGGAAGTGATGCAATGATGTAGAATAAAAGCCAACAAATGATTAGCAAAAAAGATACATCCCCCAAGGATTGGTAATATGCGCCATGATTTATTTTGAAGAAAATGACTTCCACCAATATATATATTCCAATTAATGCATTACACTTGTTTTTCATCTTCAATACCATTGACATTTGAGGACCCTCATTTGCAATATTCCTAATTCGAAATAACTCTAGTTTTTAGTGTTATATTTTGTTTTATAATAATTGTCGTTTTAGTTATTTTTTCATAGTTCTTTCTAATTTATCTTTATATGTATCTATAAAATTTCTTTTTTATTGAAAAATTTAATTTTTTTTTTTTTTTGAAAAGGGAAAATATATTGCATAAAAAAAGATGGAATCAACCAACACTGATTGACATGAGAGGAAGTCCGTCGGGGACGATCAAGTAGCATTACAAAGAGAATTGCACCTACCAAAAAATTTTAGCTCATGAGCAACAAGATTAGAGGAGCGCCTAACTCAGAACAAACCTAGTAAATCCAAAACCTCGTCAAGATTTATGGTGTGATTGTTTTATTAGGAGTTTTGTACGAGACGATTTAATACATGAGACGAAATTCCAATTTAATATTTAAATTATATTTTCTTTTAAAATATATTGATCGTTTTGTACAAATTTTTATTTTATTTTTTTAGATGGTACGTTGAGTAAGTCAATCAACCTCTGAAACGCTTTAAAATCTAAACTACACCTCTAACTCTCTAAGAATGCAATAAATTAATTTCCTTTTCTTATGATTTTGAAATAAAAAAGAATGTTAGGAAAACCAAAATTAAAAGACATAATGATTTTTTGTCAATTAAATTGCTTCCTATATAAACATGTCCCAGAAATACCCACCATATTAAAATCACATGGAGCACTAAATATATGACAGAAAATGCCTCGATAGAAACTCCCACCACTTGAGGTCGATGCACACCTAAATTATAATTCTGGCCCTATATATACATAAACCCACACATATATACACATCACATTAATAAATCATTTAATTAAATATTACAATTATATAAGTATAAATTATTATTGTTTTAATATAGCAAAATATGAATAACAATCTCTATATTAAAAAAAAAAAAAACTCAATGTTAAACTTAATCTCAAAGTCGACATACATATAATACCATTCTTCCGGTCATATTAATAATTCACTTCATCCCGAAATATTTTTCAAATGTAAGAAAATATACAAAAAAAAAAAAAAAAAGTAATAATTGAGATTCGAAGGTAATTTTGTAAATTATTATACATAAGTAAAGAAATTGATTGACTTATGTGTATGTGTTGGTCTAAAAATAATAGTTTTGTATAAATTTGTGGATGGTGGAAGGTTAAATTTATAAAATACTATTTTAAAAATGTAAAAATTACAGTGTGACCTAGTAGTAAAAGTGGCAAAAGATTGAATATTAATTTGTGCAATAAGAACTTGTAGGTTGACAGGTGTCCACAGGTGGCAGCTTTCAATGCAAGTTTACATCAATAATTGGTAGTCAAATAATTTAGTTAATTAACTTACATAAAAAAATCCAGAAAATCAAAATCTAGATAATATATAGTTTTGTGTGACGTATCAAAATTCGAGCTAGCAAAAGACTAGGCTTAGAACAGAGCAAAATGGATGTCAACTGTCTGAGGTTGTAATATTCTATTTATTCTGTCAAACACCAATAATAAGATAACCAATCAACATAAAATATTATAAATATGAGGGCTTAAACTAAATCAAGATTCAATCGTTTAAAAATGGATGATGTTATCACAACGAGAGTTCATAGATAATATTGTAAACCATATGCAACATATTTTGAGTTTTATTTTAATGACAGTCTTTGTTGATTAGTACATGTGAATAATACGACGATAAAATACATTAAATTATGAAACCATATTGACAAACTTCGTCATGATTAATTTAATCTAATGAAATAGGAGTCTCTAATAAGCTTATAAAGAGTTTCAAATTTTATTGTAAACTTCATTTTCAAGTGTTGTTTGAGTGTAGTATTATGGTCGTATATATACATCTGAAAACAATAAAACTCATATTTTAACTCCGAACTTTATACATGTAATATGAATATTAAATTAAATTTTGAAAGAATACAATTAATACAAAACAAAAATTATGATTAAATATAATTTTAGAAATATATTTGAAACAAAAAAATTATCAAATTTTGAAATTATGGTAAAAAAACGTTTAACTAGTTAATTACCAAGGCTGTCAAGCCACTCTTCATATGAGAGATTTTTTTAATGAAGTACGGTTGTTTCAGAGCTATGGTGGTTTTTTATATCATTTCAAATTTGTGGAGAGACGTCTTTAGGGTGAGCGCTCCATCAATTCAAACAGTAGAAGTAGGAGTGGTAGGCGCCCCATTAACATTGCCGACCATGCCTGTAAATATATATTAAAATAGAAATTTACCAAGTCAATCTCCTTATTTTAATTTATTTTTAATGAAAAATAATAATATATTAAAATTGTCGTAATTTTAGAATGAAAATTAGAGTTGTATGTTTTATACAAAAAGTGGCAAAAATCTAAGATATGAACACGAGTCACAGACTCAAACAGTAATTTCATCTGAAACAAAAACTTAATCGATAAATATATTTCAATTATGATTCCAATTAAAACCACCAATATTGAAGATATTTTTTTTTCTTATTTCATTAAAAGCACTAATTTCGTATTAACAATCCCTAATCAAAACCAAACCTTATTCTCACGTAATATAAAACACTTTCAATTACGGTTTATTTGGCAAAGTGAAATGGTTTCCAACAACAAAATCTTAAATTAGAAAAAAAAAATAAAAAAATTCTGGGTGTTTTTGAGAAAGGCCAAGAAAAAGAAAAAGATGAGAGAGACCCATGCTTAGGATCTGAGGTAATAGACAAGAGAAGATCCCCCCAATCCCATAAAAGAGAACAAGGTCAAAAAGAGGAGACACACTGTGCACCAATACACTTGGGTCCCACTTCCTTAACTTTGACCACATATATAACACAAATCATTGCCTCCAAATTGACCAAATTACCCCAAGAGGAAAATTATTCATCTGGGTTTCCGAGGTGTTTCTCTTATTAGGCCATGGACATGTTTGGATCAACAAGGGGACCAATTTTTTCAGTCAATGTTCTGCATCGCCCCATTTACTTTTGCTTGCTTTATCAGTGAAATACAGTAGTATTGTATTATCAGTAGATTTATTAATTATGATTAGTTACAGTAAAAAGAGGAGGGGGTGGTTGGGGGTGGGGGTTATGAAGTAAACAAAGAAAGACCAGCAAGTTCTTTTTACCTTGCTTTCTCTGCTTTTCATGTGTTTACACAACACTTCCTCTGCCCCCCACCCCCCTCTGATTCAAAAGAAAAGCAAACTGTCCCTCTCTCTCTTACTCTAGAGAGAGAATGAGAATGACACCATTTTTGTAAAGAATCACACAGGAGGTGGGGTGGGTGGGGACTTTCATATCAAAGTAGTAGGAAAAGAAACCTTACCACATAAAAATTTCATAAACTATTGAACCCTTTTTTTCCTGTAAGCTGTACATTTCATTATTCAAATCTCCCCTCCAATATTTTGAATCTTTTTTACTTGTGGAAACAGTTGTGCTCTGTTCCCTATGCCTATCTTTCAAGCCTTCACATTTCTTGATTCTTGCACCCAAAATTTACTCTAAATGAAAACAACCCAATAACCAATATTTTCCAACATTTACAAATAAACAACTTACTTCCATCAATAGCTGATCAATCAAAAATTCAGCCACTGCCAAAAACACGACTCCGATCCGACCCTCCGTTGTCTATCGATTGTACAAGCAATACGAGTCTCGTCACCGTTCATTCAAGATTAATTCGATCAAGAATCTTGGTGTTTAACGGACATGCTTCGGTTCATCACCTATCCTCAATGAATGTTCTCCCAACAAAATCCCGGAATCTTCTAGAATAAAGTTTAGGATCGACAGCTGAAATTGAGGTAGAATCGACTTGTAAGGATTTGTACGCATGCTCGAGCTTCTTGCTAATATCATAGTCTTGTAAGATGTCGATGATCCCAAAGTAGAGGACTACTTCGTAAGTTTCACCGCTGAAGGAAGGTTTCATATTGTTGAATCCACTGGGGGAGTATTGATCGATGCTCCTTCGAGCCACTCGTTCTGCTCGTGCTGGCATGTTCGCCCCGAGCCTGATCAACGGTTTCCTGATAACCAACAGAACAACGTATTTTAGATACAACTATATAGAAACATGTAGATAAACAGGTTCTTGATTATTACAGGTTAAATGCATAGTTGCAGATGATGTAGGAGATATTTCAAGAATATGGCTTGCTCTTATCCAGAAAATCAATTATAAGATCATGCTTTAACCATACCCCACAAAGAACTGTATTTTAATAAACAACCTCTACAATTTTGCCACACCATCTGATATATCTCACAATTATTTCAACAACTATGCTTAATTTCAAAGGAAGAAAAATAATTTATCTCAAACTTAGACAGCCAAATCAGATACTCATAATACAGTATTTTGATTATTTAAAACTCCCATATAATCAAAGATGTAACAGCTCAAATAGAGATATGCCATATCTTCATAAAGACACACACCTGCCAGCTAGGACCCGATCCATATCTTGAAGTTCTGCTTCGAGGAAACGGCACCCACGCATGAACTTTTCGTTTTGATATGAATCACTCATTCCTGAAGAGCCAATAAATTTGTTATAATCTTAATCCCTCCCAAACGAATAGTTAACGATAAAGGAAGAGCTAATCTTGAACACATAAATTTACCCTTGCGCAGCAGAAAAGGGGACAAACCAATCTTGTCTCCAGTGCTAACATCGCGGAAATGAAGACCAACTAAGAGACTGTAATCCATTATTCGTTCCGTCTCCAGGAACTCACAATCACGATCAATTTGTCTGCAAAAGTGTAATTTAGCAAATAAATTAGTGCAAATACGAGAAAGCATGGTAATCTATGAGTAAAGATGAGAGATAACAAACTAACTTGATAAGTTCTTGATACCAATTGGTTTGCAGACGAAATACATAGTTCAAGTCAAGATCCTTTAGAGTTGTGGTTTCATCGATCTCTCCTCTAGGCTTACCAGTTGTTCGACCATGAGATGATCCTTTCAGATCAAACCTTCTATGAATTCGATACTCTGAGCAGAACAAATTCCCCATCACAATGAACCGAGTCTAATTTACAAGACAGTGATACGGATTAGTAACAAAGTTGTGACGCAAAACATAGAAATCAAACTGAAATTTCAGCAAACACTACATACCTTGACACCACCTACAGGTTTAACACAATGAACTCCGAAGAACTTTGTCACGAGAGAATTTTCGTAACGACAAACGTGCTTATAATAACTAGGCAGCATCTTAATCAGCACCTGAAGGAAACAATCAAACATGAATTTTGCAACCATAGTTGACCAGGGATAATGAAAAGGAAATCACCAATTGTTGTATTAGAAATTTCAACCCTAAAACAAGTTAATAACTGGTAAATCAAATTTCAGTTCTTAACTTCAACAAGTCAAGAGGTAGGCAACTGACCTTGACTTCTGATTTCTTCACAGTTTTGATCATAAACCTGTCATCTTGTGTCAAGTAGAAGAAACTTCCACTCTTTCCAGGGGAAGAAAGTTCCCTCAATGCATCGTTACCACAAATGGCTAACATGTAATCCGCAGGATCTACTTGAAATAGCTCCCTTAAATGTCTGATAACCAAATAAAGAAAACCATAATCTTAGATTTGAGAATCCAACAGCAACCTTAATTGAATGTTAAAAACTAGTTGACTATTAAACATGAAAAGTAAATGTCTAAATAATGCAACTCTAACGGTATTGATGAACAAGGAAGTACATCATTTTGAAAATTTCAGAAGGCCACATTAAAGAAAATTAATTAATTACCTAAATACCACAGGACAATAATCCTTCCAGCGGAACTCAGCAGCAGTTTGATGGGGTGGTGTCATTTTCGATCCTTCTGGAGGAAATCTTGTCCAGAATTTCTCCTTAGGATCAAAATCACTCGGCTTAAGATCACGCAATATCGAAGCATGTTTCCCGACAGAGTGCCTACAGAAATATATACACAAATTTAATAAGTACTTAAAAACCAAAAAGAGCTTAAAAGATGCAAGAAAATAAGAGCTAATCATTGTTACCTGATACCCAACTGGAGATTAAGCATCAGTTCATAATTCTTGTGCCCTTTCGATATTGTTTGTCCCGGTTTCTTTACTTCACCGCTGAAACAACAGGGGTTTCTCCGAAACTGTTTAATCCCATCTCGATCAAACACAAACCCATCCCTATACAACATAGAGGCCTCCAGATTATCGATTATATCACATGTAATATCTCCAGCATCGCCATCGGATTCCCAAATGCAAATTCTAGGGAAACTCCTCTCCATTATGCCGTCATCCACCGACGACCTCTTCTTACCGGCGCCACCGCCAATCACATTGAGACTCTCCTCACTCACCACCATCAACGGCGCCGATAACTTATGAGCGAAGTACCCCTTCATACGTTCCTCATTCCCACTCCCGCTCTTGGCAATGTGAGCAGGGTAAAAGGTACCGTTCAAGGTTTGCGTCTTGCTGTTGCTCTTACACGAATCACTCGACCAACATCCGATGTAGCAACTCCCATCAGGCCAAGTGAAAACTCCATGGCCTTTCGGAACTCCATTTTCCCAATTCCCGTCATACCTATTTCCATTGTTCCAAACTAAAATTCCTCTTCCATGAATCATCCCATTTTTCCAATCACCGATATATTCGTTCCCGTTGCTCCATAGATATCTCCCTTGCCCATCTTGTAAGTTTCTCTTCCACTGTCCTTCATAGTAATCGCCATTGCTGTAATGCTTCACGCCGTAGCCGTGTTTCCGGTCACCGCACCAAGCCCCTTTATACATATCCCCGTCGGACCCGATGAAAGTGCCGGTGCCCTCCATCCGACCCGACTTGAATTCGCCTTCAAACGTGGCGCCAGAGGGCCAGGAGAACTTCCCCTTGCCACTCGCTTTGCCCTTCTTCCAATCCCCTTCGTACATGCACCCGTCTTTCCAGAGATACTTCCCTGATCCATGTGGAGTGTTGTTTGAAAATGTTCCGATGTACAGATCGCCGTTGGGAAGACGCTTCTCGATAATATTAGCAGAGCAAGTGTCGGAAATTGAAGCGGGTGTTACCCTGCGGCTGGCTGCTTGGGATTTGCATCTGGGAATAATAATTACTGACCTTGGGGTAGTAGTTGTGGCAGTACTCTCAACAAATTTATCATTTTCTCTCTCTAAGCTCTGGTTCGATTTATTCTCCTCATTTCCGTTGCACAATACTGGCTCCGACATTTTTCTCTTTCTTCCTCGCAAATAACAAGTTTCTTTTTCAGTAATTCGACTATGGCCGGAAAAATTGAGGCGAACCCAGCTTCGTTTGCATTTTCCCGGCGCTTATACAACGAAGAAGAAAAGTAGTTGATTGTTCTCAAGCTTCAGAAGAGGAATAAGCCTTGGAATCCCAACAAACAGAAGAGTAGAGGGAAGGTTTGAAGAGAGAGATGAAATCAATAAACAAGAAAGTGAAAAAAAGCAAAGAGGACAAAAGAAAAGGAAAAAGTGTAGAGAGAGAGAGAGAGATTGAATGAATGAGTGCGTGTACTGTGTGTGTGCGCAATTAAATCAGCCGGCGTTGCATTTGCTAAAGATTTGCATTGTTTCAGCTCACCTAGGGAAAAACGTCGCTACAAATGCCACACACAAATACTGCATCATCATCATAGCCTTTCATTCATACATACATACATGACATCCAACTCAAATGACCAACATGCCCTCCTCCTCATGATCTGAGACCTCTTGCCTAACCACGAATATATCCTCGCATTCTTCGCTATAATCAATAAACATAAATCATAAAATACATGTTTTTTATATGGATTTAAAAAATTAATTCAAAATTATAGTATGACTCAAATGTAATAAATACTATCATTCCTATAATAAATTTCACATTTTTCCATTTTTCATATAATTCACACCTTTAAGTATATTTTTACTCACACATACACAATTCAGCTCATTTGTTTACTTTATATATAAAAGAATTATGAAATTATCTTCAAATTTCTATTAAATTTTCAGTTTTTTAATTTATGTATATTTTCTGAAAGTTTTTATTGAAAAGAGGAATAATATATTTATTATTTAATTTGAAAACTCATTTTAGATTCATCCCACAAAACAACATTTCACACGAAAAATATTTTATAAATTTAAATTGACAGTGTCATGATTTTGCCGGTATAAAATATGCAAATACAAAATTTAAATGATTGTGTTTGTTTGTATAGTTTTACCATAAGTAGTGTATAATGTGATATTTTTAATCCCTTAAAAATGTGTTCATTTATTTATTTGTCTATTCAAAATAGTTTTTTTTTTTATAAATACAATTATTTTATATTTATCTTTTAATTACTCCTTAAAAAAATCATCACGTAATTATTGATCAGTCGAAAATACCCCTTTTTGGCATGTTACTACGAAACTGCCATTCATCATGTGTAGGTTTGACAATTGTTTCTACCACATCTTGGGAGTAAAGTGTTGTTTATTTAGGCTTAGGTAGATTGATTAATTATTAGCAGCGCAATCCGAGTCTTCCTCAGTTGGTAAATAAATAAACTCATTTTATGCTTAATTATTAATTATGTGGTATTTTAAAATTATGGATTTTGATTAGAAAAATTATTGAAATTACCTAATCAGTATGGCTAGAACGTTGTTAATTTTAAATGCATTTTTGTGTATATTTGGAGTTGGTGAGCTCTAAGGATATAATTAGTATTACTAAATGATATTATGATTGAATAAAAATAATTCATGAAGGGAAAAAAGGTGTGAATGTAGATGCAGGACATAAATAATGACTAGAAATGAAACGTAAATATTGTGTGAATCTATTTAAAATTATAATCATTATTGATTGTCGTAATTATTATTTAATATTATTGGAATTTAATTATACATACATTTTTAATGAAATATTAGGACTGGTTTTGTATTATTTAATATTTTTAGTAATAAATATTATAATTATATAAATAATATTTTTATTTATTTATATTACAATAATTTATATTCTTAATATTAAAATATATATTTTGTTATTATTTAATGTTAGTATTACTGTTGTTTTTATAATTATATATATATTTTTAATAATAATATTGTTATTGCTCTCAAAAAAAATATTGTTATTGATTTTTATTTTATAATATTATTTTTATTGTTTTTAGATAATACTTAATAATTTATTATTAAATATTATTATTTATATTGTTGAAATATAATATTATTATTGAGAATTGTTATATTTTTATTATTGAAATTATTATATTCATAAATACTATTATTATGGTTGGAATTAGTTAATATTATTTTATTAAATATAATTATTTTATTCATATGTTTATAGTTAAATAATAGTACTACTATTACTCCTATAATTGAATTATTGTTGTTACTGATAATTATTGATATTATAAGATAACATTATGAAAGATAAAAATAAGTGGTAGTATTTTTGCCAAGAAAAAATATAGTAATTTCTTAAGATGTGGAATACACAAATTTGTAGGGATACGAAATGAACCTCTCTTTCTTATTTTTTGGAATAAAAATAGAAATGATGATTCCTATTGAAAAATTATATCAATAATTGTATTTAAAATAGATTAAGAAATGATCATTTTATTCTCTATTTATTCCAGCATTATAATCTTATCCTAACATTATGCCATTATATTCCAATGATCAAAGCGCGCAAATGATTAACTTTTGTTTTGTCAACTTTTAAATAATAGTTTAAGTTTACTAATAATCTTGCATAATGCTCAAGTAAATTGGACTGGTTCATCATAATACATTTAATATAATTGTGTTAATTTCAGTTTTCTGGACTTTTGTTGCGTGTTAGGTTGATTTATTATTTTCCTCATTTGAGATTTCTGGGTATCCATTTTGTATGTCGCAGTGCTAATATTATGGCACATATTTTGGTTTGAAAATATTATTTGTAGTTGAGTTTTACAAATTTGGTTGAATCTTAAAAATTGTAAATGATTTTTGGCTCATCGTTTTATCAGATGTTTGATTATATTCTAAACTTTTATTACGAGTCGAAACTATATATTTGTGGATGACTTTTTCAATAACTCTCATTTTTATATTTCTTAGGTTATAATTTTTTTTAAATTAAAAGAAATTGTTATATGCAATTGAGTTGACTGTTTTAAAAAAGAAAAAATAAGGTTTATGTGGATGAGATTATTCATACGAATTGCATTCGAAGAACTAATCCAATTTTGAGTTTTGAGTTTCTTTTCCTTAATTATAATTTAAAATTATAAGAAAAAATATTTGCTTTTAAATTTGTTATAAAATTTCTATCTTGGTAATAATCAGTTTTTTTCCCTTTTGAAAGTTGTTTTTTTCTCCCTATGTTCAGATTGGCGATAAGATTGCTTTTTGAAAGTAGTTTTTTTCTCCCCAGATTCAGATTGGTGATCATAAGATTGATTTTCTTATGGTGGTTAATTCGATTGACTATATTAAATTTTGCCCGATAATAGGCGTTTGATAAAATTAAACGTGTAAAATGATGATACAATATATTAGTATTATTATTATTTTTTCAAAAAAAAAATTTATACGTTTAATAACGGGCAAATAATAAATTTTTTCTTGTTTTTTCTGACAATCCTCGAAATAAGTTTAAAAAATGATAATAACAAGAAAAGGCTATCCCGTTATTAATAATATGTTGAATCGATCAAAATTCAGCTCTATTATTTTTTTCAATTTTTGAATAAATCGAATCGATTCTTTTACTTATTTTAGATTCAATCATAGGTCGATTCATCTTGATTTTGATTTCGAGATAATATTAAATTCTTTTATATGGTGATATACTATTTACAAATAATTCGGAGAACTAATTATGTTTTTTTTACCAGGTGGATAAATAATTAAAAAGGTAAGAACCTATTTCATCAACTTAGAAAAAAAAAAAAAAATACTCCCTCCATCCACTAAATTTATGCCCACTTATCTTATTTGGATGTCCACTAAATCTATATTCACTTGTTTTATTTGAACGTCCACTAAATCTATGATTATTCTATTTAAGGAAATAATACACTTAATTTTTACCCTTTTCTAAATCACATAATTACAACAAATGCCATTCAATTATTCTTACAATTAAAAATCCAATTAAAACAAATTAAACTAATTAGCCCAATTAAAGAATTGGAATTTGGAAAATGGTTACGGAAATTAACACTCACTTGGTGGAGCAAGTGTGGGCCCAAGGGGTGGCCCATTTTCACGAGTGGGTTGGGCCCAACCCATAATTGGAATTTTCAGACAAGAGGCTGCAATCTCAGTAATTGTCATTTTCACCACCTCTAATCATTTATTATTTCATATCATCTAATTATTATACAAAGTGGTTTTCTCAGTTTGCGAAATTATGACCCATAAACCGCAATTTAATTGGTAATTACTACTCTTAATCTCACTTGTTTTTGCTACATTTGTTTTAATGGTGTTAATATCATATTTTAGTGCAATATACGTCATACACATGTAAAATATTACTCTCTCCTCGTACATGTATCGTATAATTATACTGATAAAGGATAAAAAAGGACTTTCAAGTTTCAAAGAGTATAATTGGACCAGATCACACAATTGTTTTAATTTATTTTACTTGTTACTGAATAAGAAAAAAAATAATTTATGGTTGAACTTCTTTGATTATTAAATAGATTGAACTTGAATTAACTTTTAATGAAATATCATAATTTGAACTCGAGCAATGCTTTATTTTCACTCTTATTTCACTCGAGTTTGAATCAAACTTTGAACTTTAATGAAGAATTTATTATTTTTATCCCAATTCGCAATGAACCTAATATTCGATCTCCTATTTATTTTAATACTGCACATTAATAGCATTAATATATACATGTCTTGTATAAGTAACACTTGTGTACTAATGCACAATTAATAATACTTAATAAAAATAATTAACACTGTTTAGTGAAACAGATTAAAGGAAAACAGAAAACATTGAATATTGTTCAATTAAAAAATTAATACTGTTAGTAAAAATAATTAATTTCATTTTAAAATACCTATTAATTGCACAATACAAATAATATAATATAATAATTTAGCGTATTATAGTATCATTTTTTATATAATGAAGTAAGAGATGAAATAGTAGGGTTGAAAATGTATACAAAATTAGAAAAATCTTGTTTCTTTTTGAATTTCTTTGGTCATTAAGTAAACCAAATCTGAACTAACTTCTGCCAAAAAAATTAATCCTAAGTCGAACTGTTCACAGTTTAATAATTTATAAACATTAATTGACGAAATGAAGAATCTAATAGTAATATAATACTGTAGCAAACGAATAATATCCTGTATATCTTTTAATTTACAATTACATTTGGGGAAAATAAAATTTAGTTGTTGCCGACCCTAACTATGCTGCCAATTAATAAGGGTTACCAAAATGGTAATGGTTTACCTAAATCGACTTGTAAGGAAAAAGACTTTATTAATTTTTTTTTTTTTTTTACTTCAATTGAATTGAGAATCTTCTTGTTCATTTCTTATTTTTAACATGATTTATTATGTATTTTTTCTTTTATTTTTTAAATACTCAAATAAATGAGTGAGTGCATGGGTTTTGTTCCGTTTTACAATTCTTTTACACAGTTTTCACAATATAATTAAACTAGCTTATTACGTGAATTATGGTGATACATTTTTAAAACGTAGATATCATCATAGTTGAAAAAAAAATAAAGACATAATAAATATAAATTGATTAAATATTTTTTATATGCCAAAAAATTATAAAAATATCAAAATTTATCAAATACTTTATTTGTTTCAATTATATAAACTTGTTTGACTTTATCAAATACTCCCTCCATTCAAATTATATAGGTTTATTTGACTTTATTAAATACTCACTTTATTCCAATTATATATATCGACTTGTTTTAAGACATATATTTGATAGAAAAAAATATATGTAAATAAAAAGATTTCACGGTTAAATGCATCACTTAATGTTATTTCTGGTCACTTTAGGTGGCAGATGATGTAATATCTTGAAGAGACCAAATATTCATAATAAAATTGATTCATGTATTGTTTTAAGGTAGGATTAAAATATGATAATTTATTATAAAATATACTTGATATGAATATGCATACACGTAAATAATGACAATTCAAAAGTAATTTATCAAATAAGTCATTGATAAAATAATTTGAATAATGTATATATATATATATATATATATGTCATGAAAGGTATAATACATTATAAAATTTTAATGATGTAAATATAATTTTGAGACAAATATGAATATCCTATAAAACAATATACCAAACAATTTAATTTCTATCATTTTTAATAAAAAAGACAATTGTCTAAGTTAATTGATGTCATTGTAACCATTTAATCACCAGTATATTTGTATTTATCAAATATTAGGAGAAAAGAATAAATAAACTTTCTCCTTAGAAATTTATTTACCGTATAACATTAATATTATTATATTTATTTAGTAATATAATATATATATATAAATTAATGACTCACAAAAAATAATGTCAATATTAGCAAAAGTTGAAAGTGAAAAAGTTGTCCGTGAATTTATTATTTGGTTAAATTCTAAATTTGATAGAGTACAACTATTGAATGCACGTTAAAATAAAGTGGTTGTGCATCTAACCCTTATAGTTGTAGGACATTTAATTATAATTAAAGCTACGTATTAAATTTTAATCAGTAATAATTCGTAATTATCGTGAATTTCCTTACAAGATAATAAAAAAAATTAATATTAAAATAAGCTAAATTTTGCACAACGAACAATGCACAATGTACTACTACATGTAAGAGATAGACGTGACATTGTGGGGCGGGTGGACAGAAATTTGTGTGATAGTGCACAAATAAATAATCATGAGTAGACATGACTTATGTCACATATCCTGCCGTCAATGTGTATATGTGTCAATTTCAAAATATTAAAAGTCATTTCAAGTGAATTATATAAATATTAGAAAAATAGAATTTTTATTATTATTGGATAAATAATACTCCTAATTGTCTACTCTAATTTTGTTGTTTTGTTATTATTTAGAGTAAAATTAATAAGCTAATTAATGATCATCAAATGTTGCTCATTCATTCTATTTTTCTGAAGTTTGTAAATAAACAATTTATTTTAAACTGACATGATATAAAATAAGAACTTAGTTTTTTCGTTATTGTAACTTAAATAAAGAATTTTGCAATATTTTTTTTTATTTATCTACACAAGTTATATAATTACATGCGATCAATATATATAATATATACAACCCAATGGATGTGTGTATATAATTTTTTTTAAGAACAAGAATATTGTAAGTTTTATATATAAAAAAAAAACGTTTACTGCTTTAGTGCTTTTAAATGTTTCTGGTGAAATTCAAATTTTAGAAAGTGTAAATGTCTATAGGCTTTAAATGGATATTTAAATAATATATATATTATTATTGTTTTTATTTGCTTATTATCTAAAATAACGTATATTTTCTAAGGTTCCATTTGGATCGAGTCATTTGAAATCAAGGGATTTGAGGATAATACACTATACATTTACAAATCAAAATGGAAAAAAACTGAATGAATGAATTTTGTTTACACAAATATTACTTATAAGTGGGAGGATTTCAAGTACCCAACAAAATCTAGTTATTTGAAATCTCCTCACTTCTTCCACTTGTACACCATAGGGACGGAGGTGGGACTCGTATGGAAAAGTTTTGCACCTCAAAAAGCGATGGCCTTAGCATGGAGACTGTTATGGGATAGACTTCCTACAAGATCGAATTTGCACAAACGAAGAATTCTTCACTCCGATGATGAGGAAGCTTGTGCTTTGTGTGGGGAGCGTTCGGAATCAGCAAACCACCTTTTCTTGGAGTGCAGGCTGGTTGTTGGGGTTTGGGAGGAGGTGATCAAGTGGATGGGCATCCCTTTGGTAGCACCACTTCCATATTTTTGCAAACTTATTTCGTGGAAAAAATGGGGAGAAATTTGCTATTGCTTTGTGGACTTGCATTGTTTGGGTGATTTGGAGATGGAGAAATGAGTGTATTTTTTAGAATCTCGGTTGGGACGTTGGTAAAGCTGTGGAAGAATTTAAAGGGAGAATTTGGAGTTGGTGCTCGGCGAAATTTCCTATTTTTTGCTCTTTTACTTTTCGTGTTTGGCTAGTTGATCCTTGTTCTATTTTGAAGCAATGCTTCCTGGTATAATTCTTTGTGCTGTAAACTCTTTCATTAGGTACCTCTGGTACCTTACTTTTCTTGAATGCAATTTATCTTTTACCGATCAAAAAAAAAAAAAAAAATTGAGTGTATCAAATTAATTCATTTAGCTTTTCACCATTTTAGTTTGTGTAAATGCATGTTTATTATTCTCAAGTCCCTTAATTTCAAATCCACTCCATCCCAAATGAAGCCTAAAAGAAAATGTAACATATTTACATAACATTATTAACATTGAGCCATATCAAAATTGTACTTTTGTGGCAAAACGAAATGATTTTGCAATAATAGAGGAATCTTAAGAAATTTATGTTGGCAAAAGTGAATTGTATCCCATAATATTTGCCCAAATTGGAAGTAAACCCCTATTTTCTTATTTGGGTTGACTAATGCCGTAACCTTTTAGAAGTGGATAAAATTACACTGGGCGTGGCAATCAGCACATGCGATGGGCGGCAAAACGTTATCGTTATAATCATTAGTTCAAATATAAGAATATTATGTTCATTTTAATTCTATTTGTTTCTTTTGAAAAATAAAATTATTTGAATTAAAAATACAAAGTGTTATGTATTTTGTATACACGATAAATTTATCTTATTTTATTTTTCAATTTCATCCAATTTTTTTTATACTTTTGGTTAAATATTTGATACTTTAAAAACTCTTTTTTAAACTTGATATTTTAAATTTAAATATTATAATACTTATTTTTTATAATAAATATAAATAATTTAAATAGTAAAATATTAATTTATTTTTGATACTTCTAAAAAATAATATAATATTACTGATCTTAATTTCTAATACTCCTAATTAAATTTTTAATACTTATAATTAAATACAAAAATCTTACCGTAAATACATAACTCTTAAGTCCAACTCAATTAAAAAAGATGCAAAATTCCTTCAATCTAAAAAAAAAAAAAAAAATGCCCGACACAATGAAATTTCATCAAATTTAAATCAAAGTAATATAAAAATAAGTAGAGTTTAATTGTATTAACTTAAAAAAATATATAACAATTCATTTTATATTACACTAAAAATTGATTAAAATTACAAGTTTAAGCTAAAATGTTTTAAATCCCATTATGTTAATGATATTTTATTTTTAGGTTTAGTATGAGGTTCTTTTACTTTTTAGTTTTTTTTTTTAGACTCAAACTAATAACCAGGATCACGTGCTAGTTGCCCCGTTTGGTAGGGATCTACTCTAACGAAGCGATATACCTCAAGTGCTTAGAGCTCCACTATATATGTCGCAAAAATTATGAATTCGAATCACCATTTGCCTGATGAAAAAAAAGTAGGGGATCTACTCTAGTAAATTCATTTACTTTTCCATTAATATCATGCCACATCATAAATAAATATGATATGATAATACTATACAAAAATAACATGAAAATTGAGGCCGGTTAATATTTAAATTTATTTTATTCATGCAAGTCGACATGATAACAACACCAACTTTTCTTGTCGTATTAGTGTCAATCAATTAAATTTATAAAAAAAATTTAATTGTACATGGTATGTTTTTTCATGTTTAGTTTTATTAGACATTTTACACTACTATTTTTTTTATCGTCATTACTAACGTATAATAATAATAATATAATATTATAATTTTTTATCTGATGGAACCATATCATATTATGTTTGCAGAAAAAAAAAATGTATTAATAATAGTCATGATGGCATGAGATATGCACATCAACCAGTATACACGTTTGCAGTAGCAAAAGCAATGTTTTAAAATAAAACAAAACTACACCCTTACACAGATTACATTTAAATCAGCACATTCGAATTTTTCTCCCAATCTTTAAATTTTCAATGGTCTTTGATTTAATCCAGCTACACGAACAAATTTTAAACTTCATTATCAACTTTTCCACGATCATTTCGACCATGCTCGCATTTAATTTTAATGTGTCGACATGAACTACAACTTGATTAATTGTCACGATCCCTAATAATAAGGTTTCACCACGTACGTTACGTTCAATGATGAAGACTACTTAAATGAATACTACTACTATTTTTTAAAATAAGTGTGATTTTTTTTTTTGTATAGTTGAACACTTGAACGTGAATCATCGTAATCGGTATTACACGAGATGGGTACAACATTATTACGTGGTGCAGCAAAAGGGACGGAAATGTCGTGTCATATATTTCAAACCAAAATTGTTTTGGCATTTAAAATATCTTCTTCGTTCTATTTTCTTTCCTCTTTTCTAAGACGATCTACCAAACTTTTTTTTAAAAAAAATTTGATTTATTTAACAAAATGAAGAGATAACAGAAAAAGTCAGTTTTTGTTAAAATTTATTTATGGTATAAAACCAATATCATTGTATACATTTACAAATATTATTACTTTTATCACTTAATATCATAATATTATATACTTAGCTGTTATTATTACTTTTATCACTTAATATCATAATATTATATACTACGCTGTTAGTTTATAAGGTGTTGTTTGCTTTACAAGATGAGATTGACAAATTGTGATAGGGTTCCTCTAGATTGTACTGTTTGAATTACTTTTTTTTTTAAAAAAAAAAATAATGTTTGGTTTGCAGGAGTACATTGTTCAGGATAAATATTTATTTGTATTTGCATTATAGAATACATAGGATATCTTTGATAAATCTCAAAATTGTCCTTGTAATTTTGATATTGGCCAAAAATATTTTACACTTTATACGTGTAAAACGAAGGACAATATAGATATTTTTATGTTGGAATAAATTTATTAGGTCCACACCCCAGAGATTGAATTATCAAGCGTAGCATGATTGTACAGGAATTCGAACGCGGACCAGAACTTAGTAATGGGCCATAGTCATCCTAACCAAATATGAAATCATCAGGACTAAATATAAAATCCCAACTAATCCTTAAAAGCAAGCTACATCTAAATATAATAATATTACTAAATGAATATTATAATATTATTAAATAAATATAATAATATTAATTTAATAAGATAAATAAGTGTCATAGCAAAATTGTCTATCAAGAATTAAGTAAGGAAAGAACTAACCTAAAAGGTTCTCAATCTGTCAGTTACCAAATATCTTCATCAGATTTGATTTGCCCCTTTTCCTTGATGGACTATAATTAGGGTTGAAATTTTTTTAAAAAGTCAATTTTGTTCGACCTCTATGAACAACTATTGCACCACACACATGAGTAAAATTTTACCGTTAATATAATTAAAACATGCATATCAAATTTAAATAAAAATATGAAACGAAACGTGTGAAATAATATAATTGCAAGCATGTTAATATAATCAAAATGTGATGAATGCACAAATTAAAATACATACGAAACTTGGTGATTTAAAAAAAAACAATTGATTCTCCCTAAATTTTACAATCTTCATTCGAATCCACAAATAAACTATTGATGATCAAATTCAATATCTTATCCAACATAACAATTACTCCCTCCGTCCCACATCAGTTTTCACACTTTTCTTTTTTATTTGTCCCACATTAGTTTTCACATTTTTTATTCCACCCTCACAATATTTATATATTTACACAAAATGTCATTATTTTTTACACTCAATCCAACCACCTCCCTTACTTTAATAATAAAATTTACAAAATTACCCTTCAATACTCCGTTCATTACATTTTTTCTTAAAATACGTGCCCAAATTAGTATGAAAACTAATCTGGGACGAAGGGAGTACTATTTTTTCTTTTTCATTTTAATCAAAATATATTTTGAAGAAGCCCCCAACTTAATTGGGCCATCCACAGCTATATATGAACAATCACAATACGTGTATATATAAATAGATAAAGACTGAAGAATAATATATTGGTGGAAGGAAAGAAGGCCAAGTTTTAGATTAGGTATGAACCATTAGTGTTGTTATAGAGTTGTCCATTTCTTAGAATTTGATAATGGTGGAGGCTCAGCCACCCTCCTACAAATTCCAAATGACCCCTCCCTTCTTATTATTGCATGATGGGGATGGGGTCACCATTTTAATGAAAACCATGAGCCCCAATTAGTACTTTCAACTACCCATAAATATTATTTACCCTACTTATTTACTGCTACTTTTTAATTCTTTCATTTCTTTTGGTAAAATTAATTACTGCTTTTTAATTCTTTAATTTTGTTTGGTGAAATTTAGGGGTTTACAAAAGGCAAGTTGAACGGTGCAAATAATGAACCATTAATATTGTTTATTAAAAATAACTACTACATAATATTATTTAGTAAAAAATTAATATTGATTAACTTATGCTACTATTAAATGAAAATAATTAATATTGTCCAAATTAATTATTTAAAGGTCTTTTAATTTGATATAATACCAAATATCCCTACATCGACAAAAATATATATGTATAAAACCATGAAATAATTTATTGATGCAAATAAAAGCAAAATGAAATGATTTAATTTCTCAATAAGTTAAATAGTTTTTTGTTTTCTTTTCAATTTGGACAAACCTCCAGATTTTTTTTGTTTGTAAAATTTATTTAGATTTTTTTGTTCAAATTTAATGGCTGGAAGACTAATATTAAATGCCGCGGTGACAACTAAGTCTTATTTATATATCTCATGCTTAAGTAGTAAGTACAAATTAAAAAAAAAGTAGTAATTAAGTACAAAGACTTCTGAAGTTTGGAGAAAAATCATAGAAAACAATTGTAGTTGTATTTTAACTTATTTTGGCTTGTGATCATGACTCCTTAGATTTGACAACCTTGTAGCTATGTACAAGTTGCATGATTTGGAAATTTAAAAAGAAAAGATAAATATTACCTAATTAAGAACTCTTTCGTAATTGAATAGTTGATGACTTACAAAGATTATGGACTCTTTGATGTTGTTGATATTTTGTCACAGTACAAATTCAATTCGAAAAGTATACGAAAAATTAATTATATCGGAAACTTGGTTTATTGTATTAGTATTTCATTAAAAAAAATTATAAATTGATAATAAGATTATTTCAAAAGAACAATTAATATTGATTTAAAAATACAACTAATATTATTTTAAAAATACACTTAAATTAATGCATCACAAATTAACTCTATTATCGCCTTTTATTATAAGATAATATTAATGATTTATATTTTACATTATTGTACAATATGTACTACGTACGTCTCACAACTATTAAAGGATGCATATAAGGTTCGGAGTTTACAGAACTAGATAGAAAAATAAAACTGAAAAATTGCATTAAAAATGATTGAACTTCTAATGATTTTTATAAATATCATATATATATATATATATATATATATATATATATTAAAAAACTGAGAATAATCATCTAATTATTTATAATAATTTTTTTAAAAATATAGACTATATATTTATTAATTAATAAACTGTTTTTGCCCTAGCTAGTTTTGAGAATTTAGAGAAAAAATATAATTCGTGTGTGTTCATGAATATATATGTACTACAATTTATCCCATTTGGTGCAATTTGATCTTTTAATTTAAAATTTAGACAATCCCAAGTTATTTTAATTCAAGTGGTTAGATTTTCACAATTTACATTTAAGAAAAAAATCTCATCTAGTATCTGAAGTATACCTAAGTTTTTTTTTTTTTTTTTTTATCGGAAAAGGGTGACTCAAACCCACGACCTTCAAGTCATAGGTAGTGGAGATCTAACCATTTGAGCTATAAGCTAGGTATTAAATAAAACACCAAAATTTAGTATGATTAAATTTTTTTTGATTATTTTACTATTTCCGGATCTCTCTGAATCGTACGTACACATCCATTGACAATATCTTTTTTATACGTATACAATATTCCCTACTGCAATTACTAATTAAATACAAAATGTTCAAATTAAACTATCATGGTCGTCATCGCTTTTTGTATGGGATTATGACTAAAAAGATGATATTCCTATATAACAAATCAGTCACATCGTGTATCCATTTTTAACCGATTATGTCTGCGTAATTAGGCTTGATTGTTTTATTTAGTTTTTTTTTTTTTTGAAAAAATTGTTTTATTTTGTTTTAAAAGTTTGTTTTTATGTGTTTGTACGTACATTTATCAATTATATATATATATATGTATATATTAAATGGGAGCTAGAAAAATAAAATGCAAACTTATATTATTACAGGATGCACGAAAACTCCCATTATTAAAATGTAAAATTACATAATTCAAACATTCTGTTGATCTCTATTACTTATTAGACTGGCCTGTTTCAAATAAATTTTATTAATAGTTTATCACTCTCTTCGTCCCAATACAAATTTCTCGTAGGTCATGAGAAGTTTTCATCAAATTTTAGAAGTATAAATATTAAATGTGATAATTAATATAAATAAAATGGAATGGAAGAAAATTATTTGATGTAGTAGGGTCCATATATTTTCAAATATAATATGAGAAGCTTGTATTCAGACGTTCAACAAAAAATATTTTAAGTTTGTATTGAGACGGACTCCATTTTTTAAGATTAAAAATTTCTGGAAATAAATATGGAATTGAAAAATAAAATTATTTCTTAGACCAAATACTTGATGCCACGTGGACCCTACGTTGGTTCAACCAGAGACCACTACCTTTAACTTCCACGTGGCTTGTCAAGAAGCGTGGTTCTTTATGTTCTATCAAGTCAACCATTCGAATCTTTTTTCCATTTATTTATCTTTACGTGAAAGAGTTTCTCTACTATACTGTGCAAATATTAAATGTTATAAAAAATATTTTCTTCGCAATAGATTTTTATAAAGTTAATAATGATAGCTACCAGAAATATTAAAAGACCTTTGACACGTATTAGAATTTAGAATGATTGATCAAAATTGTTGAATATTAATGACATTTTGGTCAATGATTGACAATCCAAAAGGGTTGAATTAAATTAAATTATATTAAACTTTTGTATGTTCTGTATTCTTGATAATTTAATATTGAACTCTACCGCATCAAGTTAAAAGGAAAATATATACTCCATCCATCCATTTCACAAATATAGTAATTTTTTTGGTGCGTTTTATATAGTCATTTTTATATCAAAAATGTGTAAATTATTTAGAATACCCCTATGTAATGACTCAAATGTTGGATTCGATAAATGAAGGTAATTTTATATGTAAAATTTAGAATTTCAAGTACAAGTGATGTTTTATTAATCAATTTCAAGTACAATATCTGTGAAATGAAAGGAATATATAAAATAAACAAATACTTATGAAACAACAAAATGCAGGATAGTTTATTCAAACTCAAATACAATTTTAAAGTTTGTTAAGTAAGAACTCAAGATGAATTCATTCATCTCGTATAGATGGATTTGGTTACACCTCTAAAAATAATTAATTGAAAAAATTTCACCTCATTTAAAAAATTCAAACTTATATATAGAAAAATGTAGAAGTAATTCATTTATATTAATTATCTAAACATTAACAATTTCCAATGTTGATCATATATATATGATATGTAACATGTCAAGAAACCTCAAAATTAGTGTAACTCAATCCAAATATCCAAAGTAGCGTGATCCCCACATCAAATGTATGTATCAAGAAATAGCAAGCTAGCCTTATCTTATTTTTTATGTTCAAAGAATAAAAAAAAGACTATTCATTCCAAGAGTATACCGATAGAAACATGACTTTCGAATATGAATTATTCGAACTCATATGCATATCTCAAAACCAGAAAAAAAAAAAAAAAAGATCACACCCAAATATATTGATATATTCACATCAAAACACACTTAAAAAATGGTGGGTGTGTCTATTGAAGCAAAGAACGTGATGAAATGACCCACCATGCATGTGAGCTTCGGGTCAAGGGCATGCTTTGAAAATGACTGAAACGCCCTTTCGGTTTTCTAAATTTCTCTGTGATCACAAATTAATGTTTGAGATATATATATATATATATATATATATATATATATATATATATATATATATATATATGTTACTCAACATGTTACATAGTATCTTGTCCCGTATTTGATTCCATCAATCGTTACTATCATCATGTTTTATGGCCCTCGTCAAATTATACTTTTGTTTCAATTTTTCTGTTGTATAAATTTTTTTTTTATTTATTTTTTTTTTTTTTTGGGGGATATGTGGTTGGAAAGTGATAGTTGGAGGCATTATTATCTTCTACAATTATATATCGCAACAGATGAGTTATTTGTCTCACGTCAGAATAGCTAACACATGACATATGAGGAATTTCCCAGAGGGCCACATGAATAATTTCGTGAGATCAATTTTAGGGTTTGATTCAGCATTAATTATTTGTTTTATAAAAGCTACAACTTGTCATCAAAGTTATCGCTCTGATTTTTAATTTTTTTTTTGACAGGGTCGTCAATTTTTTAAATTATTCGTCGATCTCAAAATATGAAACTAATATCATTAATACTTTAATATTTATTCATTAATACGACATTTATAAACTAATATCATATTATTTATTCACACAGTTCAGTGTATTTGTGTATGTAAAATGTTATGATATTAGTTGCTAAGAATAGTGATATTACTGAATTAATATTGTAATATTATTAAATTAATGAATATAATGATTTAATGAGTTTAATTTTGTACAATGAACAAAGTTCATATATATGAGAGTTTCTTGTTTTAATTGGTATATATTTTATATTAATGGTGCTATTAATTTATAAATAATCCCTATATTACTAATAGGGAGTTTGTTTTTGCTTAGGTGTCGTCATTAGGTTAATTTGAATGATGTGTCACATTCTTATTAAATGCATATATATGTTAATAATCTATGTGTCATTCTCTTATTAATTTATAATTAATATATGTTATCTATATGACATTTTAATATAGGAATTAATTAAAAAATATGTTTCTGAGGAGGTTTGAACCTTAGACCTCTTGCACAATATGTATATTTTTTAATAAATAAGTTAATATATAAATCTTTAAATATTTTAAATATCTATTTTATATCTAAAAATTTTTATCATATGACAAATTTTAAACATAAAATTATATATTTAACTTAAGCCTATAAATGTATGTAAGAAAAATTATGGTTGTATCAACTTTTATAAAAAAAAAGAACTTAATATAATCATATATGATATTTATTGTAAATATACGATATATATATATATATATTACTCGGAGTAATATTTATGCATCAATTATATAAAAAAAATTCTATTGATCGTCTCCTTTTTTTTATTAATTATAAAATAAATTTGAAACAAATCTTTATAGTAAATTCTTTCACATAATTATAATAATTCTAATTCTTAGCATGAATTGTCATACAATTAATATTACTATTATTTAAATTTAATATTATAATTACAATTTTTTATACATATACATTATTTTATATATATATATTATTATTTGAAAATAATATATATAATATATTATATTGTAAAATTTATTTAACGAAAATACCGCGTAATACGCGGGAGCTCATCTAGTGTAATATATGTTATGCACGTAATGTAAGTCAATAGAATAAAATATATATGTAGAAGAGAATAGGTAATAGAGAAGGATAAGATGTTACAGATAATGTGTTGTTTCAGCCGTTGTGGAAGGGCAAGATTGACGGAATGCTAACACCGACCAATACTGTTCAATATTAATCATTAATTTCCACATTCTTATACTTCCCTATCCACGAAAAGTATGCTTGTTTGATTTTGACAGATTTTAAGAAAACGTAAATAAAATAAGATAAAATAAGAGTATTTTAGGGTATTGTGTGGTCCATTTATGAGTTAAGTGGTTGTTTATGAGTATAAAATTAACAACATGTGAAGAAATTAAGTGATAGTTGAACAGTGAAGCAAAATAAATTGTTGAAAAAAATAGTGTGAGCACACTTTTGGTGGATAGAAGAAGTATAAAAATTAATTAATATATACTTACGTCTAATACTAATATTAATTCTTGAATTGATGGATAACATACTCGATCCATTCGTGTCACCGGCCTGTAAATTTTGTGGTATAATTTTCAAATTGATCGACTCGTTGGTTTGGAAAATATTGCTGTACACAATCACGTTTGTCCGTGAAAAGTGTATAAATATATATACTACAACTAATAAAATAAGGCAAATATTTGTGTGCACACACTAAGAAATAGTGTGCACAACATTTTTATCTAATACTATACTGTAATTAAGCTAATACTATACAATGTTGCCAACTAAACTAATACTATATAATGTTTGAAATAATACTACACTGTAACCAAACTAATACTATACAGTACCTGAAATAATATTATATTGTAATCAAATTAATACTATACAGTACATGAAATAATACTACAATATAACCAAATTTTGTGCACACAATTTTTATTGTGCACAATATGCACACAGATACTACTCATAAAATAAAGTAACATTTCGACACATATGTCGTTGGTGCATGAATTTTGGCCTAACCAAATGATTTTTTTTTAATACTAAAAACTATTAATGTTGTTGTGCATATAAATTAATATTTTTATTTATTTATATAAACTAATTCATGCATGCTTTTCATTTTTTGTCGGATGACTCCCTAAAATAATTAAGTTATAATTCAATTAGAATTGTACCGATTAAACTATGTAATTGGTGAACAAATTTTTTTTTTTTTTTTTTTAAATCTACTAATGAATGTAGAACGTACGAACTCTAGTTTAAAAAAAAAAGTTACAAAATGGTGAGTGCATTTAAAATCATATGAAACCGAATGAGTGTAATAAACTGCCTTTTAAAAGTAAATCTAAAAGTTATATGCAGTGGTTCTAAAAAAGTTATAGGAGTATGTATTAAGGGTTGTTAAGAATAAGAAAGAAAGACTGAGTTAATTTTGTTTTAGTATTTTAAAAATTACAAATAAAGTGAAAAAAAGAGACTCATTTATTCCTATTTATAAATCATTACTTTTGTATTGATTATTTGGTGTGAGTACGTAATTAGTTCACTATTACTTTTGTTTTCTTTAAAAGAGGAAAAGGTAATTAATATATATACACATATATATTCATTTTAATAATTATGTGTAAAACTAATGGATATAAAATTTGACATATGTATCTCCTCAATCAAATCAAGGAGAGTAATTGGAAACTTAGAAGAGTAAGTTTTGAGGAGAAAAAAATGCTCTTTTTTAATAGTACTATAAATCTTTTAATTTAAAGTAAAATTCAACTTTTAAATTTATAATTATTATTAGGCAAATTCTTGTGTGAAGATTGTTTTGATTAACATTTTATAATGGTCAATGATCAAATTTATGGCCAGGTTTAATGGACAGAGAAATGGGTCAAATATAAATTTCATAGTAGGAAACTTGTTTATAGGGTAAATTCTTGTTTGAAGAAGTTTCATACCATGAAACTTCTTTTGATTGTTTTGATTCATATTTTATAATGTCAATGGATCATGATTAGGGTCAGGTTTAATAGACTGAGAAATAGGTCAAATACAAGTTTTATACTATGACTTGTTTATAGGAGACTCACTCTTATTATTAAACGGAGTAGTGCATTTAGTTTCTCCAAAAGAGGTCTTAATCTTGTATGTATTAGATGAATAGTTCAATTTAAATACATTTTATAAATCATGACTAATCGTGCTTTTTCAGTAAAACTAATTGTTATTATTAAGTAAATCCAAGAATAATAACTTAAAATACACTTAATTACACATTCACCTGATTCTTTTAATATTGATTGAATCCATTTGGTTTGATGCATGGTCACAATATTTGTTAATCAATAACGAAATAAATTTTAAAAAAAATTACATAACATGAATATATATTTCCAAATGTCAAATCTGAAATCTAGTGAATCCGGCTACACGTCCATCAAAATTCTATGAAAAGAAGAGAAAAGAAATTGATAATCAATAAACATACATATATATATTGATGACTTGACCTAACCCAACTGAGGATTTAACAGTAGGATCTGATTAATTTCCACTTGTGTCAGAATATCAGAATGTGAATCCTCTTTGCGTCATCTCCATTCATATATATACATACATATGCATGTTTGTATATATCATATATACTCCTTAATTTACGCATGCATGCTATGATTTCCTTTTCCTTTTTTGTTTGAATCATCAACTTATGCAATTTTCTGAAAAAAAAATATCATTCGGTGTAATTTTGCAGAATCAATATTCCCGATTGACAGCAATTTGAGTTGATGTTCTGTTTTTATTTATTTATTGTAACATCGAAATTCAAATGTGGTTGGCGTACTACCATATATGATCATGACCTAGCTAAGCCCTGAAACTGTGAAACAGTTGGACTACACTATTTATAGGTAGATAAAATCATGCTTTATATCAAGAAAAAGGGTTTAAATATTCAATATTTCTTCGATATATTTTTATATTTGTAGCTAAACATTGATTTTTAAGTACTTCAGTCGCCGAGAATTACTTTTTATAAGAAAAAAAAAAAAAATGTAATAAGTGAGATTTTGATGAATAATTTTAAATTATTATTTTTTTGTATAAAATAATAAAATTAGTTGAAAAAATAATGACATTTTATTTAAATTTATTGATAATGTTTTGTGAAGGAAATAAAGAGTTTTTCATTTTAATAGTATAAAAGTTATTGTAGAATGTATGAAAAAAATATGAAAAGTATTTTAAGATGAAAATAACACTGTGCATCAAATTAAAATGATACATAGAAACTCATCCTAAAATTAATTAATAGGAAGAACCCCACTATACTTATATCGAATTTATAAAGAGGTGTAAATTTTTTTCTTTTTGATCGGGGAAAGAGTGACTAAAACCCCACCTTTAGGTCATAGGTAGTGGAGTTATAACCATTTGAGCTACATCACTTCGCCATAAAAAGGTGTAGATCAAATTAATTCATTTTATATTACATATTTTATTTCTTATTAAAAAAAAAATAATGAATTCTATTTTCACCGTTTTATAAAAATAAAAAAATCATAATTTTTATTATAATACACATCAAGTGAGTTTAATTCTACATATTTTATTAAATCATATATTAAAATAAAAGTATCCAAAACCTAAATTTATTTATACTTTAATTTTAAATTAATTTTCATATCATTGCAAGATATATATTAGAATTATCTTTTTTATAATGTAAAAATAAAAAAATCAGTTTTACTATAAAATAAAAATTAATCATTTGAAAAATATTATTTGATGGATAAATATTAAAATAATATATATAGTTATCTACAAATAAAAATCATATAAAAAATTAAAAATGAATGGATTATTGGGTTTTACAAATATTAATATTAATATTAATATTGTATATGAGACTAATTATACATAACTCATCATAATTACTAATATATATCAAACTTTTTATTTATTTGATATCTAAAAACACATACATAATTTTATTTTCTCAATTAATGACATATAATCAGAACTCACAAAAAAAATGACACATAAATATTATAAATACCCTATTAATATATATGAGGATTCACTTGTTTGAAATATTCACAAATTAAGATTTCATAAATATTAGAGTTTCTAAATATAATAAGATAAAATATAATTTGATACGGTCACAAAAAAATTTAATACACTTTTATAGGCTAAAGTTAAATAAATTAATTTTCAAAATCTATAAACATTTATAAATCCACCCATCTTAAAACCAAAAAAGAAGTTTAAGATTATTGTTATGCATGTATACTTGGTGGAAAATTATACATTTGTAATCACCCATTTGGCAAATTGTAATTCAAACCGTTATTTTAGCTCTTATGACATTTATTCAAATATTTAAAACCAAAAGTTGAGATGGCCGAGTTGGTCTAAGGCGCCAGATTAAGGTTCTGGTCCGAAAGGGCGTGGGTTCAAATCCCACTCTCAACAAATACAAAATTTTTAAATTTCAACATTTTCCTTCTCTTTTCCAATATTTCATTTGACACCAATCTCAACAAATTCAATATATTTTTTAATTTCAACATTTTTCCCTCTCTTCTCCAATATTTCATTTGACACCAATCCCAACAAATTCTATTTTTTTTTTTTAATTTAAACATTTTCCCTCCTCTTTTACAATATTTCATTTGAAACCACACTATCAGTAACTTTTTATTGTATACTTTTTTAAAGTTGCCATGGTTATTTTTGTTTAAAGAATATATAAAAGAATACATTGGAAGATGTTTACGTATTGTATTTGAGTTGTGTTTTAAGAAACTCATCGCCTTGTCGTTTCCTCTAAATTTATGCCAACATTTTGGATTTTGATGCATCAAATCACCCTTCGCCTTGGGACCACCATTCTTCTACTTCATGCACCACAACCAATATTCACATCTAACTTAAAATTACACCCATTAATCATTTTAGCCAATAAATAAAATTAAGATGTGATCATTTGTTTTTGGGTAATTCACGTGTAAAACGAAAATACTTATTATTTTCAAGTAAATTTCTCTTTTCAAAATTGTGAAAGCTAGAGAGAACATATGAACAATGGCTTGATCAAATTGTGTTATTTTTTATTTTTATTTTGATATCACCCGTCAATATCATTACTTCACACCTAACATGCATGTTTTTCAATTATTATTATCATTTTAGTACTTTTTTTAAAGTTGATATTGATGTTAATTTATTTTGTTGGATCATAGATATGCATTTTGTTTCTTTAAATATGAAACACGTGAAGATGACACTATGTAACAATAAGTATATGATTTTTCTTGAAGATTGTCTCATGTTTTATATTGTAAAACAAATTTGTACTGAAATTTATTTTTTTATGTATCGTCGACACAATTTTTACATTCAAAGCCCACAACATTAATAATCTTTTGGATCCGTCTCTACATATATGATGCCGTCAAATTAATTGTGAGATTGATCTTCCAACTAAAAAAGTTAAAACAAACTCAAACTTAGCTAACCGACCTGTTTAACACTAAAAATTCAGGATTAGTTCCCAAAATATGGAGGTTCATTTAAATTCAAATCATTTTAATTAAAACCATTAAACTGCATGCGAAATGTGCTAGCCCCGCAAGCCCCAATATGGAGGTTCATTTAAACCAATATGTGGTTATCATATAAAACCTACGGTAAATACAAAATAATGTATGATGTATCCACCATTTATATGTCAAAATATAAAAGGTATAGTATTATAAGGAGTTTTAACATTTAAATCTGTTAGTATAATTCTACCTCTTTTATTTTGATACATAAGCGGATCTATGCCATTCTCATATTTCTCATATTTATCTCAAAATTCATGGTAAAGTAGAATCAAAATGTGTATGACTGTTTTTGTTATTTATTTGAACCAGGTTCAAGCGAACACTTTTTTGTAAAGTAAAATCTTTTTAACATTCAAAATATTATGTTAAAAAAAATATTTATTTTCATGAATTATTTATATCAAAATCACAAAAAGAATTATCACTTAGTGCAACTAAAAGTATTATCAAATTCACCTTAAAACTCATAGTTCTTGTAACTTTTATCATTACATTTATGTATAACTTTTAAGAGTAAAAATGCCATATTCTCATTTCAGCCACGCATCAATTTTTTTATGATGCTCATTGGGAAAATGTGATAATATGGCCCCCTCCAAAAAAATCTAAAATAAGAAACTCACCACACAACAGGTCAACATTCGAACAAAAAACCCACATCATTCATATTATCCTGATTCTTGAGGGGCATGTTCTTAAGATGATAAAGAGTGGCATTTCCAAAGTTAATTTGTTTAGTGGCATATTCTTAGATTTCCCTTTAAATAACACCGCATTGGAATAAGCATCTCAACAACGTTTTTTATTGGATCGATTCGAATTCATCAGAGGCTAAGGATAAAGATTAACATCACCACTTTATACAACATTTCGAATTCGATGATAGATTAACGAAATTCAAAATAATTGTTTACCAGGCTTGGTTAGAAGATCCTAGCCACCGTGCAATGTTGAGATGAAAACAACGTTATCCTTCTCTTCCAGCACTGTTTCGAGCTGACCGCTTAGTTCCCAATCACAATCGTTTACAAGGACCAAAACTCCTGGTCTACTGCATGCAAAAGACACAAAAAATGATACATCCTATTCAAATTAATCCCAAATATAGATCACAACACTATAGGAAAACCTTTCTCAAACAATTGAGTGTTTTTTTTTTTTTTTTTTTTTGAGTATTACATAGCATTGTGACCTCAAATGAGTAATGAAATGCAGTAATGTTTCGGAAAGGAAGCTATGGCTTAGATCTACAGATAAATCGCTTAATTACTTACACAGTATCTCCTTTCATAAACATTTCAGGTCTTTCCTTGATCAAATTGGTACGAACCCAGGCCAGCAAGTTTTTCATGGTTAATTGCTGAAAAAACAAAATATACCAATTTCAGTTCAACATACAGAAGGGAGGACTTACAGTTCCTTGTTCTAATGGAAAGACCACTGAAAAGGGACTGACCTTCTTTTCTTCAACTTTTGGCTCAACATTCACCTCATGGATCTTCACCGAATCACATAGAAGTTCCAGTCCACCACTGGTATACAAAACACAGATCAGAAATGTAGCGACTTGCTGAGACATCATCAAGTCTTAAACAGTATCAATACGAAAAATACTTGTTCATAATTGCGAGTGCATTTGCTACGGTTTTTTAAAAGACAAACATAAGAAAAAGAACTGTGCAAAGCTAGGTTCAGGAGACAAATAACGATGATATCAACATTCACTATGCCACTACAGCACATCAGCAGTGCTCTAAGAAAATTAAGGCTCTCCAAAAAGAGTTGGTCTTGTGTAAATCAATTTTACTGTGCACCTATTTTGCAACTAATTATTTATATTAAAACAACTAATATTTTTTAATGGAACAACAAAAATTATCAAACTAATGCCTTTTAGAGAAAGAACTAATACTGGTAAAAAAACACACACAAAATGCAAACCAGAAGCACAGTAAAACTGGTTAACACAGACTTTGCCCTTAAAAAAAAAATACTCTTGTAATGGCCCTTTTCTTAATAATCCCACAACCAATATCGTTTCATGAAGATGTCAAACTGATCAACTCATGGAAAATAAAATTTCTGAGGAACCAGTAATTTGGAGACATGGCACCAACATGTTATCCAGCTAAATGACAATATTGTAAACTGAATGCAACAGAAATCTACTAACAGCATAAGATCTGAGACTTACAAAGCCTGAACTTTTTTATTTTGCTCATAACATAGAAAAAATATGAACCGCCACTAAAACCTATCAAAATAACACATAAAACCACAAAACAGTTTTGAAAAGAGGAGCACACAATTCTTCAACCAATATAAGGTTTCACTAAAACACAATAAGTAGCAGTTATTGACATACAAAAAATTAAAATTCGAATCTCGAATCATGCTAGCAATTTTCTGCATCAAACTCAATTTCCAGTAATTGGTTCTGAAATTAAAATTTTAAGGAAGAGAATACTTGCCCAAATTCGAGAGTGAGCTTCATAGTTTATGGGAATGTGAGAGAACACCACTCTATCTAGGGCGCAAAGCAGGTTCAAAGTTCGCTTGAGTTGAAAATAATCGGGGTAGTGTAGTAGAAGCCCTTCAAATCAGATGAGGCGTATTTGGGAGTGATTTTCCAGATCTTTACCCGACTGTGTTGGGTTCCAGGTCCTGCCCCATTCAAGTAACCAAAACCTGTTATAATCCCACCTTAATAGGCTGGTTTTAAAATTCAAATGATTACATGGTATTGTTGTTTTTATCCATATGCATGGACTATTAGCCTATTAAACTGCAAACTAATTAACAAATTGGAGATCAAATTAAGGGCCAATAAGTTAAATTTCATTTTAAAACTGATTATTAAAACAATTCAGTAATATAAAGCACAAACTTTAACTGTAATAATCAAAGCAAGCCAATTACAGAATTCAATCTCGAAGATTGAATCTGACTTGGATCCAATCAAACCTAATATTTAGAGTTCAATCAAAAACTTAATAAAATCTAACTCAATTAAACTCAATTACTTATCTAAATAATCTAAACACGTTTTAACTCAATTTAAAAGCTGATAAGGCCAAACTCTATGTACATACACATTGTAGTTATATGTATGGTATGCATAATATATTATGCCAATTATACAAACACACTATATATATATATATATTTAAACCCCAATAATGAGCAAGAGACATAAGAATGGTACGAGAACCTATAAAATGCTGAGAATCATATCTGAGCACGTTCTGAAATCTCTGGGTACAGGAAATTGAGTATCTGTTTTTTTACAGAACACTTAAATTGCTACATATACAAGTACAACCTGTCACCTGATACACTAATTCAATAAAACAAAACTGTTAGAAATAAATTAATCCAAATAGCATGCTTTAATCACATAAAACCACTCTTCACCACAATCACCAATGATTAACGAAATAGAGAAGGATATTAATCGTAAAAGCAGAAGCGTGCCCTCAACTGGTACGGTTTACCAAAATATCAGCTTCACACTTCTTCACTCTTCCGTGGAGAGAATAAAGAACGTGGGATGATTGTGCTGATGTTTGGGGACATTAAGCCTTATTTATAATACTCCCTCCGTTACATTTTTGATTGCTCAAAATCTCAAATGGACGATACATTTTCGTTTTCCTATACCTAAAATAGCAAAAAAACAACCCTACCATCTCAAACTAAACCCACCTCATGTCACTCAATTCCGCACGATAATTAGATCTCCCCCACTCAATTACTCACTTCAATAAAATTGAAAAGACCCTTTACCCTTCACTTTACAACTTTTAATACTAATAAACAATAATTTCATTAAAACACGTGCCATTTGGTTTTGAGAAATCTAAATCGTAACGGAGGGAGAACTAAGTTTTCCTTTATTTTCACTCCATCAAATTGAAAACCACCTAATGGTATATACACATATAAAGCCCATGAATATTTTGATACTCATGATTCACTACAACTTGAGTTATGGGGTATCAAAATATTCATGGGCTTTATGTGTAGATACTATTAAGCGATTTTCAATTTGATAACGGACTAAATTGAAAATCTAATTTAGATTGCTTAAAATACCAAAATAGCAAAAAGAAACAACTCTATCATCTCAAACTAAACTCTTACAAACATCTCTCATGTACACCTCATGCCACTCAATACCACTACTATAATCTATAATAAAATCTCTCACACAATTACTCACTCCAATAAAACTGTAAAGACTCATTTACCCTTCACTTTACACCTTTTAATACTAATAAATAACACTTTAATAAAACTTGTGTCATTTTGTTTTGAGCAATCTAAATCGTAACGAAAGAAGTATTATAAATAAGGGTTACAAAAGAGCGAAGAGGGGTGGGACTGATAATATGGTTACCAGTTGAGGCACAAATCACTTTGACGATAATTACTCTTCTCTATTTAGGTTAATCATTGTAGATTGTTTAGGGCTTGATTGGTGATTGTGTTGAAGCATGATTTTATGTGATTAAAACATGCTATTTGCATTAATTTATTTCTATCAAAAACAGAATAGCTACAACAAGAAACCCAAACTGAAAGCAAATAAGATAAACACTGTTAGTCTATTTCTTTAATTTGAGTAAATGATTTTCAATGTAAACAATATAGCAACAGACAAACAAAAAGTGTCAAAATGGAAGTCAAGCGATTAATATCCTTCTCCTTTGTTATGGAAAATACCAAAATAAGGATGCTCTATACATTTACAGTTCTTTCGATGGGTTAATCAAGCAACAAAAACAAAACTAACAGACAAAAAATCCACCAAATGAATTAGCATAGACAAAAACTGAAACACAGAGACATCACAGCAACCTTGTGGTTTCATTAAGGTTACACGATTTGTGAGTCGGAGTTGGGAAAAATAAAAACAGAATTACTCAGTCACTACTCGGAGTTAGTCTCTTTGCACAGACATAACAGGATTTTAATCATCATCGATTTGAAGCACTGAATTTTACTCAGCAAAGCATTACTTACCTAGTTGCTTACGAGAGGGCGCAGAACGGTGAGAGCACAGAGGAAGCGACAGGTGAGATCGTGAGGGCGAGGGCGAGGAGATTCGAGAGAGCAGTGACTAGAGAAGCAGGTCAGACTTGAGAGAATTGAGAAGAAGCAGTTTTCAGAGGAAGGAAAAAGGAGAGGGAACTCCTCCGTATTCAGAATTGCGGGTCTTGCCCTGCCCTAGTGTAGTACAAAATAAATTAGAAATACAGAGTAGATCTTTTACTCATAATTAAAATATATTTTTTACTCATGATTCGGGTATTTGATTTAATTAGAAATATATTTTTTAAACATAATTCCGTTATCTGATTTAATTAGAAATATTTTTTTGCACATGATTCTGATTGTATTTCATCAGGAAATGATTTTTAGTCAAATTATTGTATGAAAATAATAGTAATAATTAAAAATGCAAGAGTGTTATACAAAAGATCTAATTTGATTTTTATTGTTCTAATTCGAATAGAAAATTTTAATTGGAATATACCTATTTTAACAAAATATAAAGTTTATAGAAGAATGAGAGTAGTAGATTACAAATCAAGGCAATAATATTGTCTACATTAAAATTGAGTGTTAAATTGATCAAAGACCTCATCAAATATTACATATGAATATCTAAAGAAAAGTAAAAAGACAACATAATGTTACAAATGGAGAAGTGAAGAATAAGCTGGAGATCATCTTTATTTCTTTGGTATAAATTTCTTAATTAATTTTAGCAGAAAAATTTAATAAAATGAGTGAAAATATAAATAAAACTAGCAACTCATTATCTTCATACGTCTCTCTCTCTCCCCAAAAATTTATAAGAAAATTTACACAAAAAAATGGAGATATTCATATCCAAATTGCACGGCTGTCTCTATAATTGAAACAACTTTGTTGCTTCATACAATTTTGATTGACATACATACATTTGCAGTTGCAGCTCACAGAGAAAATTCCTCATCTTTCTAAAGGCTACAAAAGATGAAAAAAATCAAGATCAACTTTTTCTAACTCAATTTGTAACATGATCAGAATGTATTTGACCAAAAATATCTGGGCAAGATTCCCAGTTGCCCTGTTCCCTAGCTTCCCAATATCCACCAATATAACGGTACGTATCGGATCCTTTTTCTTTCACAAACCACTGCGGTTTCCAGCCTTTCTCTTGCATCGACCTAGCCTGGTTTGGGTTGAATCAGTTAGTAGTTAAACCAAGGACGATACATCACCATGGTCAAAACATCATTTAACAATCTGTATATGCTTTCGTTTTAATACGTATTTTGTAAAAAATCTGTAAGTAACGGTAGACAAGTTATGGAGCTAAAATTGGACATTCACTCAACATAAATTGTTTTCAATTTTCTGGCGTTTTTGGGCCAGAATTGGATAATTTTTTAAATATTGAGACTAACTCGAAAATATTATTTTTTTGGCAAATACTTCTTCTATACACCAGTATAGCTAGTTTCACTGAACAATATTAGTTGTTACTCTAATTTTTTTGGGACCAAAATTGGACAATAGACAAGTTATAGGATCAAAAAAAATTTTAATTCATGTTTCATTGATCTAAACAGCAGCCAAGTTCTTACATTCTTAAAATCCTGTCCACACGTGTGATTTCAAATTGACAAGTAAGCACAAATGTGAACGAGAACAGACTAGTTACCTGTCGCTGTCGTTGCTCTAGACGGAGTTTTTCAGCATTTGCCTTCTCGTACTCCCCGTTTTCCAAGCACCTTTGATCGGGTCTCAGCCTAGAATCTGTTGGGGGTAGCTTGTCCTGTAAATAAGGTATATTCTTCGATAATTGGCTCAAACAAGAAGAAAAAAGAGATGCTAATGAACATAATGATTCATCCCTGAAAAATCACCTTAAGTCCTGGAGTAAGCTCGTTCAAGGTGATGGCAAAGCGTGACAAGTTATAACGTGTTGTGAACTGTGGAGGCTTGCTACATTTCCAGATCAAACGAGCTTCTGATGGAGATTCATGTCCTTTTCCTTTAGAGGAGCCATCTCCAATGATGTAGTGCATGCTCTCGTCCCATTTCCCAAACAGTGTTGCTGCCGTCTTTCCACTCTTGTCTTGTACAATTCCTTGTACCTGCAATGTCAAATTTTAATGCAATGTCTTTAACAATAGCGCATCAAGTGCATTTTAAATGATATTAGTTGTTTTATTAAAATGTATTAGTTGGTCAGTGTTAGTTGTTTTCATTGAACAATATTAGTTGTGCACCAATTGTACAACACAACTTGTGCACCCAAGTGTTACTCTTATAGTTTTCTTTGATAAGGACATCTATTTCAAACCATATAAGATAAAACTCCAACAAGTTATGACAGACAAGTCACATTCCTCGAAAAAACTAAAATCACGTAGTTTAAGATGGGGGGATATAAACGTTGCAGGAAAAATAGAGCACCTGATGAGGATTTCTGTCTATGATAGACTGCTCCTTGAATTTCAGTTTGCAAGAGTAATTTTGGTTTCCTTGTATCCGCATTGTACCATAATGGTCACAATATAATTTCCCCAGAATGAGATTGTAAATAGATGTCGTTACCTGTCATAACAAGGAAATAAGGAATCTGTTTCTCCTATAAAGAAAAAGATCTCCAATAATTAGCAAGGTACCTTGCTCCACTGGAAGACCTCTCCATCGTCAAATTCAACAGTTAAAATACCAACTGGTTCAAGTTGAATGGATCGACCCCAAAATTTGCTTTTCAAATTGCTATCACCATAAAACTTCCAGCCTGTACCATCACAATGACATGCTACAATTGTGGGGTGATGACTCACCTGATCCAAAGGAAAACAGGATAATTGCTTATTTATACTTTATAGAAAATGCATGGAAGCTACTGCTATTTTTAGACCAGAAGTTTAATTTTCAATTTATGCTAGTGTATATAGTAACAAAAATTCAGAGGGAGTTCAAGAAAACAAAGAGTTTGCTCTAGGTTATGAGCAGATACCTTCTCTGAGAAAAACTTTACGCCTTTATCTGGATAATCAGCTTCAAAAGTCTCCCCTAACAAAGGATTGAATGGCTTGCAATGTCTTCCTTCTGTAGAAGCATATCCAGATACTGCAAATGCAGCTACATTTAGAATCCTCATAAGGCTGTTACCCTATCAAGAAATTAATAGATCACAAGTGAGTCAATAAATGGTGATAAACTGGAAGAATTATGTGTGAAAGATCATTCATGATTCATTAAGCAGATTCAAATTGACTAAAACTAAATCATCACAAATTCACTAAAATATGAACTTCCTGAAATGGATTCTCATGGAAAAGACAAAAGAAAAAAATACATTGAAATGTTAATATGAATCAACAACACAAGTTTAGAGCCCTTGAAGTAACATAGCTCCTAAGAACAAGGAGATAAAAGAAAACATACTGTCTAGGAACATTCTTCTATGATTCTATTGTACATAACTATTACGGGAAATGTAACATAGAATAACTGTAAGATGAAATTATGCAGCCAAACGTAACAGTCAATGTAAGTACCAACCAGAGTTCGCAACAATTTTTTTAGCATAACATACCTTCTTTCCCCATTCATAAGCCCGATCAAGAAGATATGAGTATTCTACATCTTCAAAACATTTCTGCAGAGAAGAGATAGGCTCATTGAAGTAGACTGGGAGACATACTTTTGTAAGATCCTTCCCAATGTTGTCTTTAATCATTGACCATAAGCTCACTCCTTTCTCTTTTTCTATAGGGTCAGGCAATTTTTTCCGACGCTTAACGTGAGGAAAATTTCTTCCAGCCGATTTAATGACAGGGTCAATACCATCCTCAGGATCGAAAGCATATAGTTCATCATCCGATGAGAAAGATGATGACCTGAAGTCAGACCCATTACTTTTAAAAGAACTAGAAGAAAGAAAATCTTTGGTGTCAAAGAAAGTATTGTCTTCTTCATCCGTGTCTTCCTCTGCTGCATCTACTCTATCATTTTCAAATTCAGACTCACTGGCACTTTCTGGTGGAAGCGCACAGAAGGGTAATGAGATGTGGCTGTAATTTTATAAACTACTAATATGCACATAAACGAATCTTAAACTGTCAATGTAAGATGTAAGCTTTGCCATATCTAATTTTGTCATTATACAGATAAAATAAGCAAAAATAGGATTTGATTTTAAAGAATAAAAAAACAGGAAAGAAAAGGTAGGCAGCCTTTGACAATCAAATTAACATCGTTGTAGTAATTAATATACAACAAACAAAAAGACCATTGCAAACAGGAAATGTTTGAAGTTAAATATAAGAAGATCAACATGGTCTCAATCGTGAACAAAGAAATTCCAAAGATGCTTACGAAATTATGTAAACCAAAAATAAGTTGAATATACTGAGAACCGTACCACTAAATTTATCTTGCCTTGATCTAGAGGATGATCCAACTTCAAATAACTGTCGCTGGCTTTCATCCACAACCGTATTCTCCAAATCAACTTTTTCTGTCTACACATATAGAAACCATGTTTAAGCCAAAGAAATAGAAACTACAATTCGTTTAGAAAAAAACAAGAGCCTCTGCACTATTTATCAGTGTGGGCTTAGCTCAAGGCAAGATTTTGAATTTTCAACTTGATAGACAGAATTACTTGTGTAAAAACAAATGGCATTTAGATAAAATAGGCAGTATGTTTGTACTCATAAAATATCGTCAGAGTCTTGAAGGAAAATAAAACATCCCATACGTGGTTCAGACAGACAAGCTAAAACAATTAACTGCAGGGAATCAGCCAATCAGACGATAAACCAAATGGCTGAGAAAATGAGTCATAACAGAAAAGGAACACGTGTTCCCATGCTCTACTGCCAAGCATGGGTGTACCAAAAGCATAGCAAATGGATCTGATATGATTCAAAGAAGCACCACACATTAGCAAAAGAGTATTCAAAGTAGATAGTTCTAACCTAGCTTCCCTGCAGGCAAACAGATAAACAATTGTTTTTAAAACTATGATGGGAATCTAGAATGAACTTGTCATTTCCAAGTACTTTTCAAAGACAAAGAAACTCATTACCATGTTGTAAGTATATGTTTTACAAGATAAGACTTGTTGTTTCTCAAGACTAAGGATGAAATATATGAGAAGGGGATGAAAGATAGCATCAAGGAGGAGCATTCACTTATTAAATATAAGTACAACTAACAAGTCAGTCAATTCTATTGACAGCGGAATAATAACGACATCAGACATCTTTACCACTGCAAAAAAGATGTGCCAGCTTCTGTAAGCTTTCAAAAACATCAAATTTAAAGAATCACATCAAGTGGCTCAGCATGGAAGAAAGTGAAAATTCCTCAAATGAGACCAATTTCAATTTATTAAATTCTATTGGATGGCATAAGAGTGAAATTTTGGTGGTTGTAAACAACAAATTGTTGGAGCTTCAACAGCTTTGAGGAATGAGATAGTGAAATATCACAGTGGTGACAAAACCTTTTTTTGTTGTCAAGCCAGATTGGGAGATGCACAAATAAATAGTCATAGGGAAACTGGCATTGGATACATAAAAGTTTTCTTCTGTGCATCTGTTGGTTGCATGAAGCATGAAGAACCCTTGAAATGCAAGAATCAATCAGGCATATATATTTGCATTTGCAGTTTTCACCGCAAATAGATTTATACTGCAGTATGCATCCGGAGAACTCCAAAAACCCAAAGTTCAAGTACCTATATCTAGAAGGTGATCAGTACATAGCCAATTGCGAGAGCTAAATCCAACATCTTTCCAAAAAAGGGAGAGTGATGAAGTCAGCAAAGCAAGAGAAGATTATACTTTTTCACATATATTACATGAATTTGCAAAAAGGTTGGGGGTGGGGGGAAGGAATTATCTTAAGCAAATATTTAAAGAAGCTTAATACATGCTCAATTTTAATTATTTAAGTAGAATGTAGTACAGTGACATTCAAGAACCAATTTAGTTCAACAGATCTATACAAAAGAATGTGGAAGTACCACTACAGCCAATCTACAAAGCACAAAAGTAAACCAACCACTCAAAGTCCAAGCTGTCCAGCTAGTAAAATCTAAGGAGATCTACAGCACTTTAGTGTGCTTAATTCTTTGAAGAAACTGAAGAATAACTCTGAATTGAACTATTAAGGGATGTTCTACTAATCTTAACATGTACCTCTAACTGCCGCAGTGTGTCCATCAGGAGCAAATACTTCTGTTTCAAGAGCATCAACTGATTTTGTAGTGAAGCAAACTCATTCTTCACGATCTGTTCAATCTCCAGAATAGCAGCCTCACTCACCCCTTCTTCCAACAACCTCTGCTTCAGCTTTTCTGTTGATACAGAAAGGTTGTCCACAGGAGCCATTAACTCACTATTGGACATCCTTGGGAACATATCCTTCACGGTCTGCAATACTTCCACCCATGTCATTTTGTCCTCTCTGCTCTCTGCCCTTAAATGGAGCCTCTTTGTCCCCGTAAAAATGGAGAATCTCCTATCATCTGACCGACTCTCTCGGATAGATGAGACCTGGACAGGACTACACAATTTTAACCACACAGATAGAATTTTCAAATTTAAATGCCAGCAAATACCTGGGCATATTATCAGCTAAACTCTCTCCCTCAAGCACACAAAGGAAGTAATTAGAAAACACGGACAATTATTGGGGCAAAGTAACAAGAATTCTTTGCCCGCGATTATGTGAAGTAACATACATTCTTTGGGGGCAACATAAAGTCGACCCTCCCACTCCAAATTAATAATATATGCTCTTGAGATGATTCAAATGATTATAAACCAAGTCAATTGAACAAGATAAAATAGATATACTACTCACCAAAATGGAAAAGCAACACAAAACAGACATAGAAAAAAAATATTTATGGAAAACATCACATACTGCGTACATCATGATTGCTGATCAAATAAGTGAAGAAAATGGAACCTTCAAATGAACTTCACCAAAGGGCTTCCGGTTTTTTGGCGACGAACTGCCGCTCCCAATTCTACGGTGATGATTGCTATGCTGGCGCATGACCCGCCTCATCGATTCATCCCCAATCAATCTCGATCCTTTCTCCGTTTCCTGATTAACAACAATCTTATCCGGTCCATGGATCTTATAGTAACTCAACACCCCATCTTGCAATACAAACCACCTAGGCCTCCACCCTCTCCCATAATTGACCCACTTATACAAAATCCCGGAAATCCCATCCCCCACTATATCATTAATCTTCAATTCGCGGCTGTGATGCCGTTGATGGTGAATACTGTTGTTGCTATTATTGAGAGAACCGTTATTCTCAATTCCAGAATCGCGCGTTGACGAGGCCCTCGAGATCGCCGCCAAATTTGAAGTTCTGATCACCGGATCGAACGGCGACGACGGAGCCGGAGGCATATCCGAATTGTTGATCGTCATTGGCGATACGCAGCATATTGGATGCATTGGGAGATTAGCATAACTTAAAGCTTCACTTTAGAATCCTATTCTCTGTATTTCGTTTGAACCAAAAAAAATCTAGAAAAAGAATTGTCAAGAGTTAACAGCTAATTATGGTGGGAGTGTAGATATAGATATATGATTTTTGTATGTATATATTGGATAGGAGATTGAGATTGAATTGGGGGAGAGAAGTTAGGCGCTACACGGAGAGTTTCCCGGTAAGATGATGAAATGGAGAGAGGGGGGAGGGGGGGTTTCTGTTTTTGGTTAAGCCCAGCTGCAGAATTTTCTGAGACTTTTGGACTTTTTAGAGGAACGTGGTAACAAGGCCTCGTACTAATCTAACTGAAATTCAGACTTACAATTTTTTATTTTCTTTTATAATTCAATATTTAGGATAACAATCCATTAATTTGGAAATTAATTCCACCATTCACTAATAAATTAAGTCACATAAAAGTTCTAAATATACACCTAAGTTTCAAACTAGAAGTTTTTTTTTACTCAATTAAAGAAAGGAAAAATCATATTTTTACTTTTCTCTTTTAAAATAATTTATTTCCGGTTTTTCTTTTCTAGAGAGGGTACTTTAGTGTTACTCCTAAGATTTTTCTTTTTTGGGGTTCATTTATACACTTTTTTAAACCACGTTACACTTTATAAAAAAAAAAAAAAAAACATATTTTCACTTTTGTCTTTTCTTTTCTCAAATAATTACTACCATTTATTTGTAGTTTTCTAAAATTGAAACATACACGGTGATTTTTTGAGAAGATTTCAGTGATAGATAATTTTTTTGGTCGTGTTTTAATTTTATATTCTACTTAATTAGTAGTGTATACAATGATGAATAAATTATAATAAAATTAAATATTCAAATATAATATGTTAGTTATTTTAATCTTGATATATCTCGAGTGGATTTAATCTCTGATATTTACGTCTCTTTCCGTCCAGAGAAAAGTGTTTCCAAGGATATATTATAGTCTACTAAAATCCAAAATAATTATTTAACAGAAACACTTTGTTTGAATTGGCCGCAGGAAAAAAAAAATATAGTGAACACGATTTTGCCAAAAGTAGTATGGCCTATTTTTCTCACTTTTATTTTGTCATGTTTTATTCATGTTGAACAATTCCATGCATATACACTTGTATTCAAGTAATTATTTTCAAACTCAATCATTGATATTAATATAATTAATGGCACATTATTTTTAAAAAAAATTGAATATCAATAAGATTAAAATAACAATAACTTATTTGAGAAGTAAAACATTTTTTTTTGAAAGAAGAAGTAAAACATATTTAGGAGGTGCTAAATTGATATGTGAAGTAAAGATGTAGAATAATTCCACATTATAAAAAGACGAATAGAGAATATATTAAAACTAGGAAATAGTAGATAGCTCAATTAACCATCTTTATTTTTTATTAGAATAAATCTTTAGCAGTGCAACTCAAAACGATATTTAATAAAATAATTAATATTAATTAAAAGTATACATAAAAAATAAATAAATTTTGCAGTGAAATTGGTTCATACTTATACTTTATTAATATGTTTTCTCCCCTTCAATTATATATTTTTTTTTATCAATTGAAAGAAAAATCAAGAATTATTTTCTGTTGCTTTTATAGTTAAAGTTACATGCCAAGTATTTTTTTTTCTCCCATTGATTGATGAAATTGTTGGTTAGTCCAAGAAAGACGTTAATTAAGACAACCTGTAAAGAGAGCAGAATAATTCCAGTCTATGTTTCTAACCGACTAATATTAAATTAGGAATGCCCAGGGGAATAATGACAGAAATTATCAACTAGGTTAGGAATATATGGTACAAATGCTTTAATTAGTGTCCTAATCCTTCTTAATTCGTTGTCAAAAAAATCCTTCTTAATTCAATGTAACATATAATATTTTTTTCATAAAATTAATTAATATAATTTTCAGTGAAAAAATTAATAATAACAAATTAATTATATTATTTTAGTAAACAAGTTATATATATATATATATATATATATATATATAGTCGGAATGGTAATTGCTATGTATCCATTTTTTTTATGAATTTCTAATAGTTAAATTAAAAAATAAAATATTATGTGAACATTGTGTGAGTAATATTGCTGGTAAAAAAAGTGAGTCTCTAATAAAATTTTTTTTTTTTGAAAATAGTGTTCAACACCTCAAATTTCAATATTCTCTATTTACTTTTATCTTCTTCGGTGCTACCACGCTGGCCACCAATAATAGCTTCAATATTTGTGATTACATTCGATTTGATTATCTGTCTAATCAAACTTCAATCGGATCTAACAAAACTTCACAACTTTTTCAATTTGTTTAATGAATAATTTTTACTTCATTCATCCATAACAAAACTTCATAACTTTTTTTTTTTTTTAAAAGACATTAATAAATAAAGTTCAATAGTAATTTTTTTGAAAGAAAGTTCAATTGTAATTTGAGTAATTAAATAATAAAAAAAATTAGTAATTATTTTCATAAAATGTAATAAATTTGATGAACGTGACAATAACATAAAAAAATAGCAAATGGACAAAATTAGTAAACATGTTATTGTTGTGAGACATATCTATCAATTGTTTAATTATTTCGAATTTATTTTCACCAAATAAAAATATAACCCTAGTCCAACAAAAATCAGGATGCTTTGGAATATCCATTTAGAAAAAAAAAAAAAAAAAAACAGTAAAGTGACTATTCTAGAAGATACACATTAATTCGGAAATTGTAAGTAGAATTAGTTTTCAGTAAAATTTTACCTATAAAAGTATTGATATAAATATTAATTAAATTCGTGGGCATGAATTTAAAACTAATAGAAAAATTATCTTATTTAAAAATTTGAAGTTATAAGCAAAATTAATTAATTTATGAAAATCTAAATTAATTAGTATTTATTTTTGCACCACCGGTATAAAAGGTGGTGGAGACAGTTACAAGCAGTTTTAATGCTCTTTATGTCGGCAACGGACACCACACACGGCGGAGGAGGTGGGACTTTTGGTGGTGGGGCGGTGGTGGACCAAAAGTAGAAAATTTTCTTTTCTCTTTATTTTTCCACATTTTTTTTTTCGTTTTCTAACTAATTGAAAGGAACGAATAAGGTCCAATCGAGTGATGAGACACAAACCAAAAAAATATTAATTGCAACTGAATTAAAATTAATTGATGCTAGTACGTGATTAGCTTTTTTTTTTTTTTTTGTCATTTATATGTATTGAAGAAAATTTGATTGGACAAATCCATTAGAAATCGTCAACTTTTTATCGGTTTTATTATAGTATTTTAAGGGTCTTTTTTCTTCATTATTTTTTTCAAAATAAAATCGAAATGATCTCATTCATAAACATATTGCGATAATGAATGACTATAAGAAATCTATGTCAATGCTAAAGTAATATAATATGATTTAATAAAATAGAAATTGAATATATGAGGTGGGTTGAATACAAATCATGATCGTTGATATGCATATGGTTGAACTCACCATGTGATCCATCTCACCGATTTAAGGCTAAACCATTTTTGCACAAAGATTTTGAGGGGTTGTTTGCAAATTTAACAGTTTTTAGGATTATTAATTTAAAAATTTGTGAAAATGAAAATTTTATAATAAGTGATTCACTCATTCATTTTGTTTTGGTCAAAACAGAAGTTCCAACATAAACCTAAATATAATGCTATACCCAAAATCTCTGTCTCAATGAAAAAAATAAATTAATTTTTCTTTTCAAGAAATAAAAGAGTTTTATTTTACTTCAATTTGAGACATGTCATCTCAGGAATTTTGTTAGGATTAAGGTGACATAATTCAAATTTTTGAGGATGTCAAAATAAATAAATGACTAAAGGTGACAATTTTTCAATTTCATCTAAATTATACGTGCATTAACATATATTATTAGATACATGAATTTAAATTGATAAAATATAATTGAATATCGAATAGCGGATGAAGTCAAGTAATATTGTAAAAGACAAATATTTGTGTACATACCGTGCACACTAAAAAATAGTGTGCACAATATTTTTATCTAATATTACACTGTAACTAAACTAATACTATACAATGTTGCTAACTAAACTAATACTATACAATGTCTGAAATAATATTACACTGTAATCAAACTAATTCTATACAGTACCTGAAATAATACTATATTGTAACTAAACTAATATTATATATTACATGAAATAATACTACACTGCACAATTTTTACTGTGAACAATATACAAACATAGTAATAATAACTATGAGTATCCAAATTTCACAATCTCATGGTGATCTTTGATTAAAGGATAACGTTTCTTCCGGTGAGTGTAAGTGGAATTATTTGGTATCATTTGTAGTCAAATTTGGTGGAATGACAACAATATTATTTTTAATAATGAGGAGAAAAATACAGTTGTTCACTGAATTTCGTTTTTGTAAAAAAAAAAATATATATATATATATCCATCATTTCTGATAAAAATTTTTGTTTTGTTTTGTTTGTTTTTTTTTTTTTTTTTTGTTTGTTTGTTTTTTTTTTTTTTTAATTCAATTTTCAAATCCACGTAACTATCACAACCGATTTACTACCAACAACTTAAAAAACACATTAGAGACTGAAATTTCAGCGCACGTTAACAGAAACATCTCTTCCTTCTTCGTCCGCCGCAGCCGCCGGCCATCCCCTCTGCCGCTTGTCTTCGCCGCCGTCCACTAGCCTGTTAGTTCATCCAGTGTTTTTGTGCTTGAGCCAACGGGATGACTCCTTCAACGACGCTCCGCATGCACGGATCGTTGTCGGATCGTCCCATTGACTCCCTTTTTTTTTTGTTTTTTTTTTTTTTTTTTTTGGTTTTTTAGTTCTGTTTTTGTTTTGATAGTTTCTGTTTTAGGTTCTTTCTTTTTCTTGGTTGGACTTTTCTCCCTTTTGGAGCTTTCCTCTCTTGTGTGCCTTCTACCCCTCGTGGTGGTTTCTTTCGCCTTAGTGAGTTTTTTGCCCTTGTGGAATTCCTTTTTCTTTGTATGAAGTTTGTCTGTGGGTCCCTGACTTAGGAGGGATTAGGCTTTTGGTGGCTCTTTCGAGGACGGAGACCGGGTATTGCACCAGCTCCTCCACTTTTCATAATTGAATTGGAGCCAAGAAAATAGCTTGTCTTTCTTATTTTTGTTCTTTTTACCTTGGTGTAACTTTTCATGTTGATTTCAATCTATGGTATTTCAAATCGTACGGATAGATATGTGGGCCACATAAACCACACCTTATTGTAATTTAAAACTAGATAATTGGCCCATGTGAAAAGTGGAAACCATGATTATACATTTTCTATTCATTCTCTCATTAGTATATATTTTATCCTGTCAAAAAAAATATTTTTTATATTTTCACATGCTTATAATATAATGAAAATTATTTTCGCATGCTTACAATATAACAAAAAAAGCTCATGTGAAATTATTCAAATACTAGATTAATAACATTTCTTTTAAACTGAAAAAATTATTTTCAAATAATGTTTCGTCTCACCATATACCACGTTTCGCAACCTATCCTAATATAATGCATATTGTTGCCCACACTCGTGATAATATAGAGAAATGAAGATATAGATTTAGATAAAGTCCACAAAGGCATGTTTGGGCATGTGAAATTGCAGAGGATAATTGAGGAAATTGATGGAGATCCACATACTAGAGAAGGCGTGATTTGACGTGCATGCTTAAGAACGTGTAACTTGGTTGGGAACAAATATGTACACTACATAAAGCACGATTATCTATACTTTATCAACACGACATATAGGATCTTTGACCATACCAATCAATTTAATTTATCGACTGACAACTTTTTAATTTCCATGTTCAATAGTAATAACTAGTATTCTTCCTATATCATTCATTGCTCTCTTTACAATTGAGCTAGGTAATTACAGGTAAAAAGGATCACCATCCTACTTGAAACTCAAATTTTAATATTTACCAACGTTAATCATACTATTACTATTCATTTTGTTGATACAAATGGTGGATCAAACTCTTTCTTCCTCCTCCACACATGGTCTCCAACAATCACTAATCATGTGCATATTTCGTTGTCCATTCAATATCAGAATTGATTTTAAAACCAAAAATTGGATCTTTTTGTTGCGATTAATTGAGTTGGAATGATCTTTAGTGTCTGAAAGGAAATTTAGTGAGCAATCTTGATTTGACAGCCCTCGAATTCTTTGACGAATTGAGTAAACAAATTTGTATCTTTTGTCGTTGTTTTATCGTCTTTCTTCTCTCCATTATTGCAGTTTTCCCTAACATGGACACAAGTGATCACAAGATGAAAATAAAGAACTCCACGCCAAAGAACAACTATTAAGCATCACGCATAGATTGGTGGACCCATGAACATAAATCTTTACCACTGATGCAATAAAATATGAGTAAAACACAGGTGTAGTATCCAATCAATCATCTTCCTTAAACTAATCATATAATCTTGTCTTTTTGTTCAAAAGATGAACTAACCTAGCTAGGAACTTAATCATATCCTAGGCAAGACTAAGATCATTAAATGTGATCATCACAATAATTGACAGTGTGAAAAAAGAAAAAGGCTAAAGCAAAGGAAGAAAAGACATTCTCACATATTCACAGTGTGAAGATGATGACTGTTTTGTTCTTTTTAGCAGCTGAAGATGCCATCAAACGCTTCTTCAGGCAAGTTTTCGTCTGACCAGTCCTTTAAAGAAGTCGAAACTGTAGCCACATGGGATTAAAGGTCAGATAATCAATCCAAAGAGAGAAAACAAAATGGAAGTCTTAATCAGAGCATTTTTAGGCAAAATGTAAAAATGCCGACCTAACTGGAGTTTCAGAACTAAGACCTATTACGAAAATTGGACGCTAAATAAACCATGGAAAAAAAATTCTGCTACTTGCCAAGAGTAAAACCATATTTTATATTGTAAGACCCGGTTTGGTTGTCATTATAGATAATACCTGAATTATAATACTTATATTTGTAATACTAGTCTATTTATCAACATCTTGTTTGGTTTCAAAAAATTCAGTTAAATAATTAATGATTAGCTATCAATATTATGTTTGGTATGAAATATTATAACTAGTATTAATTTATTTTAGACCAATTTGTCCTTCTTATAAATAAAAAAATAAAAAGAGAAGGGTGTTTTGGTATTTTAAAATTTAATACATGTTGGATAAATAATAAGTATTACAAATACTTGATAAGACTTGGGATCTATAATTCTATATAATCAGTACTCCCTCCGTCACAGAGAACCTTTCACACTTGATTTTTTCAACGGTTTTTGTGTGAGAGTTATTTCATAGTAATACGTTAACAAAAGTTATTTTATATGAATGATATGCTAGTTAATAAGATCAAGTAGCATATCATTCATATAAAATAATTTTTGTAAATGTATTACTATGAAATAACTCTCACACAAAAATCGTTGAAAAAGTCAAGTGTGAAAGATTCTCTGGGACGGAGGGAGTATTATTTAAAACGGGCTCATGCTTAATAACGGGCTGCAAGTATAAGCTATACAACAAACCAAACAAGTGATAAAATAGTATTAGGGATCAATAAACCCCAAATAAAGGAAACCAAACAAGGCCTAAAAATACCAAAATATTATCAAAGTAGAGCAGTGTACTGCTGGTTTGCACGCTTCTATTAGTTGGTTCATTTAAATTGCTTTGAGAGGGCAATGTGGGATCTATGACTATCAATAGATACAGCAATCATATAATATATATATATATATATATATTTTATGTAATATTAAAGTACCTGTTTCCATCTGGATGAAGCTCGCACGTCTGACCATCTTCAGTGGCAGCCAATAAATATCCAGAAGGTGTTAAGCCCTGAGAACCAAACTAATGTTTCTTTAAACAAATACCAGTTGGTGAAAAAGCAATACAATTGTTATGGACACATTGGTAACTTTAAAAATGAATGTTATTGCAGCCAGAAATAGCATGAGAACCGATGTAATGAGGATTCTGAAGAACAAAAAAAATTATTAAAAAAGAAGGTAAAAGTAAAACCACATGCCATGTTATCCATAATATTCACCTGGATTGTGACAACATTTTCAGAAATTTGGTCCTCGTTTTCATTCTTTTCCTGTACAATAACTCGTTGTCCACTGCACGCAAGTTCCAAATCAGAAGCCAGAAGAGAAGCAGCAATACGAACAGATATTTCCATTTGACAAGGTACTCATCTTTGGATCATTATTCAATTTCAGAAAAAAGGAAAAACTAATACTTCGTTAGATAACAATGTAGAAATAAGAACGTTTGGCAAGTGGGTAGATTTGTATACAACTCTGGTAAAGAATCAAAATTTGGTTGTTTTATCATGGCAAGATTACAGATACTTATATGATATTTTTAGGGTTACAAAAGTTTTTTCAAAACACATACTGAATCACCACTTATTACTTAAGCATATCACCTGTGCAGCCATGTCTTGTAGTAAACCTCTTCCAGTTCTTGAAAGCCTGCACGATAAAAATAAAGTAACTATATTTATAGAATAAGCTATTGACAATACTAGTTTGACAGAGAAACATTGCTAATACTTCATAAAGAAATCCATAGGAGCGTGCATTATTAAATGTCTAAAGGAGTGACATATATATGTCACATAGAAGTGAGAATTTCACGTATGGTTTGATGCAAACTTGTAAAACCAAACCCAACTGCACCAAAGAGTCACAAAATCATATTCACAAGACGATTTCTTTATAGCTGAGATTAAACTTAAGCAAATGCTGAGATGTTAGGAGAGAGATTTCTCAGCCGATACTAAGATGATATGTTGCTACTGATTCTTTTGGTTTAGTTAAAACGAAAGCCATTCAGAGAATATCATTTAAAGAAGAGTTTATGCCAATATCTAGGCATTTTTTCTCAGAGCGTTATTTAAATTCATAACCATATTCTGAAGAACGATATAAAGTGGAGACAATTCCAATGTTCTACTTGTGAATGAGGAAAAATATATACTTATCAGATATAGGCCAACACTTCTAAGAAAATAAAAAGGGATTACACCAAAGTAAAAAAAATGAGGAAATGATCACCTTGACGAATGAAGATATCATAAAAGCTCTCAAATTTATTGAAGAAAGCTGCTAAGATATCTTCACGTTGTAATTTGTTGGCAGCACATCCTAACTTCTGCAGAGCAGCATTCAAGCATGTTGTTGGTTTCTCATTGTTGATATTCAATCCCATTCCTAAAAATAAGAAGAAAACATCAATGGAACTACTCTTTTACAGTGAGAAAGAGGCATTGCTTTAACAAAACAATGAAGGAACTCATATGCTAACAATTTGATAACCAAAAGGAAAGAGAATTTACCAGCACTGACATTAAACTTTTTAGACCTATATGTTGATGTGCACAGAACGCCCCCACTTTAAGACCATCTAAATACAGATCATTTGGCCACTTTATTCTGACGTTAAGTAAAGGCATTCCCTGAAACGACACGGTATTATAATATGAACATTGCAATGAACTTTGAAGTATCAAAGTTAAGAAACTGATATGAACATATGTTTCACAATAAAAGTAACTCGGGAAAATGGACTAAATTGTTTGCACAAGCAGCTTAGTTTTTTTTGCTGCTTGTTTTGAAATGTTGAGAAGTCAAAGAACAATCCACACAAACCCATATCTCTCTCATGAATCGGACAGAATGCCCCGGGGCCTGTTTTGCCTCCCAGATATTGAATCGATTTTTCAGAACTCCTGAGAATGTTAGGCCAGTCTATATATTTTTTATCACTAAAATCAATTTTATGGAAAAATTTCAGAAGTGTTCTATCATTTACCGTAGCTGAAAAAGTCACACATAATAAACTGTCGTTGATGAAGAAGTTATACTCCACACACTTGTAAACATTCTAGAAAGCATATAAGAAATTTTTTATAACCATTTTTATTTTTCCCATGCTCGCAGCCATGGCCTATAGAAAAAATAATTTTCCTCTAAACTTAAAGGGTCTTTGAAGAAATTAATCTTCGTACACTTAAATCTTATGGTCAGCTCCGCACCTTGTGATACAATAATATAGATTATTGAAAATGCAATGCAAATAAACACTCAATGAAATCAAACATAAGCCAAGAAAAAGAAAAGGTGGTTACTCCATGCCCAGTGCTTTCTATGAAATTTGACGCAAAGTTAGCAAATAAACATGCCTACAATGCAAACAACCGTAGCTCTTTAGTAATTTTTACATAATTAAACACAACATTACTATTTAACAATATACAGAACCTAGGGACTAGAACTTAAAGCACTTTCATCGAGCAGGTAAAGCAAGACATTAACCGACAAATGCTATTGATGAAATACCTTAAATTAATTTGGTTAAGAACTGAGCAGAAATGATGAACCTACCTAGACTAATTTGAACCTAATTCTTCTTCAATCATGATTGAAATGCACATGAAGTAAACTTCTTACTCATTCACTCACTCTGATATTGTAATGAACTAACATCTTCAAAACTCTACATAGCATAATAAGTGGTTCCTCTCCTCTTTCCGCACACCCAACTCGTTTAATAACCAAAACATGACTTTCAAGGCGTTTATCGCTAAGCATGGGCTATCAATTTCCATAAAAGATAAAAGTTGATCACACTACAATACTGTACTTTCAGTTATTACTCTAAAAGCCTAATTGTAGGAAACAGTGGATTGCTAAGTATTTTCATCATGAAAACGACTTAATATCATTCATTTGAAAATAGAAACAAGCAATAATCAGTAGAAACACTTACATCTCTTTGACAAACATCATTAATTGCCTCAGTCATAGCCAGACTAACAACATACTGAACGAATGGCACGACTCGCCCATCCTCCATCTGCATCGTGAATGAAAACATAAGGCATCCCTTTGGCGATTCCCATACATTCTTCGACCGACCTTGAAACCCGAGCCAAATCAAAATATATTATGTGAGACCGTCCCGCGGTGAGACGGAGTATAATTTGTAAATGACTTTAGAAAAAAATGACTCTTAATTTGTTCTAGTATGTGAACTTCATACCGTCTCACACAAGTTTTAGCCTATGTTTAAATAAAATTACAATATGCATTATGAAGAAAGATCAATACCTCTGCCTTTGAACTGCACATCAGCAACACATGCAGAACCACAAGGCAACTCATCGAAATTACTGCCAGATTTTTTAAAACCAAAATGACACAAATTAATGCAACTCCAATATGCACAATTAACATTTCATTCGAATAAGCTCTGAATGCAGCCGAAAATAATGACAAAAAAGAAAAAAACATACTTAGCAACAACATCATGCGTGGAAGTTAATCTGGGTGAGTAAAGGAGCAGCCTCCCGAAACGACAAGTTGAGAGAAAATTCATGTACGAATTTATTCGAAAAACGCTGTCGTTAGCAATGCTCTCTCGATTCTCAGTCTCCGAATGCAATGAAACGGTTACCGGAGAACCATCGGGGAGTTTTAGAGTGTTGTTCGTCTTCAAACGAAGGGCTATTTCATTTTCTTCAACGGATTTCCCGCGTAGGACGAGGGCTGTAGATGATCCCGGCTCCATTTCTGCATATGGAAAATAGTTAGCTCGTCTAATCATAAAATTGCAGAAATACAGCAAAGATCAAAACATTGTATACTTGCTGAAAGACGGAGATTGTTGGAGGTGAAGTTCAGTTTCTGATGAAAGAGAAATCGGAGGGGTCTTGTTGGAGAGAGAAAGCGAGGAGAGGCAGTAGTCACATATAGCATGGGAGTGAGTGGAGGAGGCGGAGAAAACAACAATTTCTCAGCTTTGCTGGGAATTTTTAAAAGGGCCTTGAAGCAATTTTCAAATAATTCTGGGGACCAAAATGTTAAATATACTAATTAAAGTCCTCCCTTTTCAGTGTTCTGTTTTCTTGACTGGGTTTCCCTGCGACAATACAACTCAGTAGCAAGTTCAAGTTTTGCGTCAATGGATGAATTACACAAGGCATTGAAAGAAAAAGGTTTGATAACTTCGTCTCTCCCAGAAAAGGGTCGCTGCCTTTTTACCACGCGCGATTTTTCTCCAGGTTTTTTTCAAGAAAACCCGCCGTTCTTTTCGAGAATTTATTTGATTTAGTTAAATGTTTTTATTCTGGGTTTTGATTGTCATATATTGCAGGGGAAGTGATTATAAGTGAAAACCCATACGTTTGTGTTCCGAATAAGAACAAAGAATCGCCTCAATCTAAGTGTGAGTGGTGCTTTTCATCAACCAGTCTCAAGAAATGCTCCGCTTGCCATGTTGTTTGGTATTGTAGCAGCAAATGTCAGGTACAATTGAATAATTGAAGTAGGTTTGATTTCAATGAAATGACATTCAAACAAATTTAGAGGGGAGTATTATATAATTCCATAATCTTGAATAAATTTTAGACTGCAGTTATGGTTTCTTGATGTTCTTGTTATGTGTGTATTAAGTTGCAATATTTGTGATCCGTTTCAGAGGTCAGATTGGAAGTTACATTCTGTGGAATGCAATACACTGTCAATGGTTGACAAGGAAAGAGTGAAATCTCTCACACCATCCATTCGTTTAATGGTGAAACTTTGCATGCGGCAAAAGCTAGAAAATGAGAAGGTCAGTTGGTGCATTAATGCTCCATTATACGGTTTTTACATTCGTTTAAATTTTATGATTGATCAACTTTATATTCATGACCATGATGTTTTTATTGCTGCTAGAATTTCCCTACTTCTGCCACCGAGAATTACAAGCACGTGGAAGCCTTGGTTTCTCGTATCCTTATCTACTGTTTAGTCTAGACATCGTGCTCTCTATGCATTTGGTTTAACATTTGTAGCTCTTCTGTTTTTAATTTTTTTTAACAAACTAAAATAGACATGTCTGATGTGGATGAGGAACAACTGCTGTTGTATGCCCAGATGGCTAATCTTGTCAATTTGATACTCCAGTGGCCTGATTCCCAGATCAATATCAAAGAGATTGCTGAAAATTTTTCTAAGGTATCCACAACTTGTTTATAATTGCAGATTTTGCCTGCTACTATGATATTTACTTAGCTTAAATGTGAATGAAAATGCGGCTGTTATTGGTCATATGGAGCTATAGCCTATAAATATGAAGCATTACGAAGCAATTTATACTACTTTATTATCTTTAAAACACAAGAAGGAGATGATGAATCATCCTCATTTGCATCTGGATGTGCTGGAAGAAAAAAATCACTATATAATTGAAAAAAGTGATGAATATATTTAATCTAATGGCAGCCATTTGAAGCTATGATTTATGATTTCACCTCTTATATCTCAACATACAGCTAGCATGCAATGCACATACTATTTGTGATAGTGAACTGAGGCCCCTTGGAACAGGATTATATCCCGTCATCTCTATCATAAATCACAGGTAGCGTTCGTATAATCATATTTTTCTGTTATTCTATCTATCCATGTTTGTACTTCTAACGATTCTTTGGTCTTTTAGCTGTTTACCCAATTCTGTTCTAGTATTTGAGGGAAGACAGGCGGTAGTACGAGCTATGCAGAATATACAAAAGGGTACCGAGGTAAATTACCTTTGACATTGTGTTGTTTGATGTTTTTGACAAGTGCTCCACAGAGTAAATTCTTTTGATCATCAACAATTCTTCCGACTTCATGGGATTTCTAACAATAATTATCACTGGCTTCTGAAGGTGTTAATTAGTTATGTAGATATTGCTGGAAGCACTTTAACTCGGCAGAAAGCTCTTAAAGAACAGTACTTCTTCTCTTGCGCTTGTTCTCGTTGCGTAAAATTGGTACTTTTGATAATTTTTCCTGCTTTTGGCAACATTCTATTAATGACAAAACTTTTACACACTAGTTGCACCGTGCAATTGGTGCAATTTTGTCCAATGTTTGACTCACTCACAAAAAAAACTGAAATATATAATGAGAAGTATCAGTTCATATGAAAAAAATGTTAGTTCATACAAAAGAAAGTACTCCCTCCATCCCATAGAACTCTTCATAGGAGGGAGTACACACTTTTTAAGAAAGAAGAGTAGTATTTGAGATTTTGAGGGGTAATTTTGTAAACTTTTATGTATATAAAGTAAAAAATTTATTGAGTTGTGTGTAAGTGTGGGTTCAAAAGTAATGGCATTTTGTGTAAATTAGTGGATATTGTGAGAATGTTGTTTACAGAGGGTTTTCCATTTTAAGTACTAATTTGTAGGCTGGGCAGTATTAGTATTTTTTCAATATACAACTAATATTTTTTCTCATATGAGCTAATACTTTCTTCACATGAACTAACACTTGTTTACTGCTTTTTTTCATTAATTCGCCAAAAAAATATAAAAAAAAAACTGTTTGGTTGAACAATTTAGTCAAAATTGGGTCAAATTGAAGTGTTACTCTCTTAATATGTTTGGGCATTCTGAACTAAGTTAATTCCATGTTTAAGGGACAATCGGATGATATTAAAGAAAGTGCAATTCTTGAAGGTTATAGGTGCAAGGATAGCAAGTGTGATGGATTTCTTCTTCGTGACGTTGGTGCACTTCTGTTACTTTAGAATATGTTCACCTTTACTTAACTTTTTAGTTTGTTTGTAGCTCTGAAGTCATTTCACTTGCTCTCTCTTATTTGATTGCAGATAATAAAGGTTTTATATGCCAACAATGTGGACTTCTTAGGGACAAAGAAGAAATAGCTAAAATCACTAAAGAAATGAAATCCATTTCGGAGAAAGCTTCCATGTCACTTTCCTCTAGCCGTATCCTTGAGCCTGTTGATTTAGATATTCATTTGCACATATCTGATAACGTAATTGACAATTATGCCGATTTTGGTAAGAATACTTGTTTATGGAAAAAGTTAAACAGAAGGGAGTCCTTAGAAATGTTCAGATAACACAGAAGCGATTGTGGCTTATAAGATGATCGAGGAATTTCAACTGAAGCTGTACCACCCATGTTCAATAAATTTAATGCGGACTAGAGAGACTCTTTTAAAGGTATGTTTTTTAAGATTACCTTTTAGTTGTATGCGTTTTGCTTTCAGCACATACAAAATATAATTTTTTAAAGATAATTGGTTCTTTTATTTCTGAAGAACATTGGGGTAGAAGGGTGGCCTTGTTTAGTCTTATTGCCACTTGTGACATCCAATATTAAAGTTCTTGATTTAAAAATTAGCAGAAGACAGTTTACTCATTCTTCTTCTAATAAATGTGCAGGAGTCACTAACAATATAACCTTTATTATCATTGTAATTCACTATGAGTGATTCCCATTGTCATTTCCATTGAAGTATTTGAACGAAACACCCCTTTAGTTTTGTAGAACTTGACGTGTTGTATTCTTGATTCCTTTGCCCAACCTTTACTGCTCATGGAAGTGTACTAATTCTTGTCGGAAATCCACAATTTCTTTAGATATTGATGGAGTTACAGGATTGGAAAAAAGCACTTTCATATTGCAGATTGACGATTCCCGCATATGAGAGTATGTAATTCTTATCCTCATTCATCCACATGACTGTTTATGCATTTTATAGTTAGCTTTCATCTGTAGTCCCAAGGTAGTTAAAATTGATAGTTGTAATGCGCAATTGATGAAAAACAGGGCTTTTATTTTAGGGTACTCTCGAGTATAAATATTCAGTATAATATAAGAAGTGCATGAGTTATTTCTTTTTGGTAGCACACGACTCCGTTCTATTTTCAGGTTTTGAATCAATTGTTGTTTCATCTGCTTAATGCAGGAGCGTATCCAACATCCCATCCTTTGGTCGGACTGCAATATTATATGTGCGGAAAATTTGAATGGTAAGAATTTACTTTATCGTCCCCTCAACTCGAAGAACTCAAACTCGACTTGAGTAACTTGGAGCTCAAGTTTAACAAAACTCAGTAGGCTTGCGAGCTACCTTGATTACTTTACTATTTACCTTAATATATATAGTCATTACATATATTTGTATTTATACAAGTGATTAAACCGAGCCTATTGAGATTGGAACCTTGTTGAGCCTTATTGAATTTGGCCTTATAGAGTCGTTTTAATTGAATTAAAATATATTCTGGACGATTTATATAAGTAATTGAGCATGAAATGTACAAAACGAATCTCAAAATTCATGCTACGACCTGACTAAACCTGATCAACATGTCTTGCTGCTGGTTCAGAAAAAGGTTGATCAAAACATAATTGGACAGAATCGGATGGAGTTTCTTATATAGTAAATGAGATTTTTCTAATACAAGTTTTTGTCTTTGAATTTACAGGTTGCTAGGGGAGACAGAATCGGCAGTTAGATCACTAACGAAAGCCTGGGACGTATTACGAGTCACTCACGGAAAAAAGACGCCATTCATGATGGAACTTGTAAATAAGTTGGACGAAGCTCGTACGGAAGCTTCATACATGCTCTGCTCTTAGAGCCAAGGTTGAAAATGGATCTTGATGTGTAAGTCAATTACGCTATTGCCCTTGCAGATTCTCTGCTGGTTTGGAAGAAATAGAGAATCAAGCTATTGTGATTTGTGATAATATTTTTGGGTTCTAATCGTTTTTAGGTTGAAGAACAAATGTAGCCTTAATATTATAGCTGTATCATGTTTATGTATATATTTTTCTCAAGTTATTGAATTAGTATCATTATCTAATTTATAATTACCTTTAAAAGGGTCGTACAACAATGAAGCATGAGCTTTTCAAATATGAAAGACCAAAATAATATTAACATTAAAACATTCTTCCAAAGAAAATCACATAAGCTAGTCGAGGCGCCTAATTGCCAGGCAAAACTTACTGCCTGATTTCCCTCTCAGAATACAAGTTGTAACCCAACAAACTTTTAATCCACAGATATGAATCTGCAATTTTGCCTACGTAAATAGAAAAATAGATATTTGTCTTTATTGCTAAAATTATACATTCATATATATATGTATATAATACAACAATGGCTTAATTTTTACCACACATATTATGATCTCCAAAATCAGCAACGACAAAGCAGATAGAACCAAAAAAAGGCCTAACACCAAACAAACCCCAAAACTAAGATAAGATCATAAACATAAATGCGCAAACATGAAAATTGATTTCAATCTAATCTTTGAATCTCTTTATAAGCTTGATAACTGTTCTTGGAGCTGAAAGCAAACGTTAGAAATTTTATGAAGTAACTTGCGTACTTGATCTCTTGATATAGACTCCTCAGCTTGTTGTAGTACTACTGATCTTGGATCTTCTAACATACTTTGTAGTTGAGAGCAGAGTACCATTGCCTTGGGATCACTTGCACTTGATTCAGCTATTAGTTGAAACAAGGTACAAGTTTGTTGGGGGATTTTAGGTGGCAGTGGAGGGACGAGAAAAGGATGTTGGAGTAATTCAGGAATCCTCCATCGATCATTCCTCTCCCAAGCAAGGCATTTCTTCATAAGATCGAGCAGCCAGGGGTTGTCGAGGGGTTCGTATATGATCTCATGATTCGGATCAGTGATGACTTTGAATTTTGCCCAGAATGTTTTGTATTCTGAAAAAGGCGTTCGCCCATAAACCATTTGGTAGAGGATGCAGCCCAGAGACCATATGTCGGAAGGACGCCCACATTTTATTAAGTTTCCATTAGCATCTGTCTCATTGCACAAAAATGCCTCAGGAGACATGTAACTTAGTGTTCCAACCTGCAATTATTTTTAGAGTTAGTCTTTGGTAACACAATTTTATCGTGGAGCTGGTTTGCAACTATCACTTTATAGTAAAATAACTAATACTACTTTTTATTAAAATGACTAAAACTATCAAACTAATACATTTTAAAGAAAATAACTAATATTGTTTAAAAATACACACAAAATGCAACCAGTTGCACGTAAAAGTGATTTACATAAGACTTTGTTTTATTTTATTTATACAAGAGAAGAGGCTAAATCATGTTTTTGTGCATTTAATGGCTTTTTAGCAAGATTACGAGTACTAGGAATTAACTAGCATCATTGAGTAACCAATAGCAAAATTTAAGAACATAGATGGAATACCAAACCTGAGAGTCGCGTTGAATGTTTGTTGTGTCACTCATTATAGCCTTGGCGATTCCAAAATCAATTAGCTTCAGTGAACCTCTCACTAGAAGAAAATTAGCTGGTTTCAGATCAGAATGTACAATACGTTCCTCATGAATGGTGTTTACCGCTTGAAGTATTTGCTGCAACATGTTTGTACAGTGAGATGTTAGATATGGCATTGACATAATATCACATATCCTTTGGGCATTAATATATCAAATGTCTTGCCTAATCTTTTTGACAATAACATAATGGTTTTTAAAAACTATGAAGCAGATAAAGAAATTGGTATGTGAAGGACCTGCCAATAAAACCGGAGCCAGTTCTCATCTATGGTTGCATTAGAACCGTCCAGCTCCTTCCACTTCTGAGCAAGCATGTGTGCCAAATCAATCTCTCCATATTCTAATATCACATATACATATGCATCATCCTTCACCCTTCCGTCCTTATTGCTCATTGAACCACTCATCACTTCCTCAAGCAAAGTCTTATCTGTCACCTAAGAAGGAAACTAGATATTAATAGTAAATGAAAAGGGCTGCCACTACAAAATGAATGGATTCTGTTGCAAATGTTCGGAAGGTATGAATAGTGTATAAATAGTTTATGTTTGGGTAAGCTCATGCAAAACGTATCAAATGCTGTCGAATAGACAGTGATATTTTTCATGGTTTCTTGGCATGCCCCATCATATTCCATTGCATATATACTCCTCCTTTTTATTCTGTTAACAATCATGTTGAGGACGCCCTAATTCTGTGCGATGTTGCCACGTTAAAGAAAGCCCAAAACCAAGCAAAATCGAACTAGTTAAAGCAAAATGGTTATGTGCTTGCTCTAGCTAATTTGGGTAAAAAACAAGCAGCATTTTTCCACAGTCCATGTCACTGATAAGTCGTTAATGCTAATAGACAGAACCAGCAAGACATGCAAGTGTAACAACCAGCAAGAAAAGTCTATGTTGATTATATTAAATTCTATATAAACTTGTATATGCAGCACAAAGTAAGAACCAAATTACGAAGAGCAGATGTGTTAACTAGCAAAAAACAAAAACCACTCTCACTTCTTTCCAAATATTTCTGATTCATGGCATTTTAATTTAGTACTTGAATTACATTATAGTAGCATTACAGGAGGAAATTAAATTCACAGCTTGGATCTGGTAGAGCATGTACCTCATAATCAATGAGCTGAATAATGTTGCTCTTCCCTCTCAGTCTGTTTAAGTATAATATTTCTTGGCAGAATCCATATGCTGTGGCATAGTCGCGGCCTTTAAGTTTTATCTTCTTCAAGGCATAAATTTTACAGTCTGATGATATGACTTTGTGGACCTCGCTACTTCCACCACTACCTATCTTGCCAAGTCTTTGATAGAGCTTTCCATTAACTTTGAAAAACAAGTCAGGATCATAACCTTTTTTACGAGATGCTGATGTTGCTTTAGCAGTAGCACCTCTTTCTGGTTTCTCTGTCTTGGAATTATCCAACTTGGTTTCTGATGGAGATACCTTCATTGAGGGTTGAGAATTTATGTTCACAACATTTCCTTTGACTGATTTGTCGTCTTCATGAGAAGGGTCTTTAGCAATATCATGATCCTGTGACAAACTAGCATCCAACTCTTTAAATGGACCAGAAGATTTATTGACTTCCATTGATACTGCAGCAGTAGAGCTGATAGCTCGCGAAGTCAAAGCTGATTGATGAGATAACCCTCTTCCAGCATATTTGGATAAAGAATTTGATGGATGCACAACATCCAGTTTCCCTTCAGCTTCTTTAGCAGATCCTGTACCCAGGTGGGACCCGCCTACTTGAGTTTTCGAGCAATAGGTTGTTGTACTAATCATCGGAGCAATGCTTGAGTTTATCAGTGTTGAAGTAACACATGAAGATCCAACCGTTGAAGATTGTGTCATGGCATTACTTAAATCATTCTGTAAAAAATTTCCAAGCTGGTGCTGCTGATCGTGAACACCCATTGTCCTTCTAGGCAACTGAGAAGATATCCTGCCCTCGGACCTTAGACTATTGTCCATTTCCATGCTTTGAAAATTACGATGCTGCAACTCCTGACTGACAGCAGCTGAATTGTCTGCTTGATTGCCCACATCCCATTCCGTTTCTGTCAATGCAAGTGAATCCATATGAGACAATAAATCATCTGTTCTAGTGGCCATTCGATCATCGGCCCCTGCATAGACAATATGCAGTATCCACTATAAATCGCAAACTGCTAATAAACCAAGTTTCTACCAGACCACTTCACAGTTGACATTCATATAGTAAATTATTATTAACTTTTATCTTATTTTGTACATAAACATGCAAAAAGATTCTAACTAAGGGATCTATGGAGACACAGAGATATTAATTACCACGATATATGGAAATGTTATCGCTGGAAAAATGAACCTTCCTTTGCACTTCAGATAGAGCATTCCCAGGTTCCGCACATGATGAAGCAACTGCGTTGTTGGTGACTCCTGATGAAGCAACTGCATCATTGACCCCAGCCTTAGTAGAAAGTCCAGGTTGATCTCTCTGAGTGTTGAATGTCTTGATATTTTCATAGTGTGCATTTACAACAGTAACCCCCTCTGAAGGTGGAGTAATCGGTGCATCTTCTTGATTTTCTCCACATACAGAGAGCGTGGTCTTTGACTGTGGAATGGAACTACTCAATCCGTGACCCTGGAGATTACCCTCTCTGCGTTTTTCGGCATCGATTGTGGAATGAGGTTTTACATTTGATTCTTTTGAAGTTCCCCGTTGAGTAACTGCAAATCTAATTGGTCCAATGCTGTTTGACTGCATCGTACCTATTTTATACCAACCCGCGGAGGAAAGCGAAATTATAATAAAACCAAATTAACTCAAATTACAATACAACAGCAAAAAAATTGTAAACCCGCAACTCAGTTATATAGTACAAACTTGCAATAACAAAGAACATGATTAAAGATTGATAGAACTTCCTTTCAACCGAAACACCTAAAGACGTGCTAACCGGCTCAATGTTCAAATAGAATAATTTTCGAAAACAACCTAATCCAATTCAATAATTTAGTTCTCGGACCATGGTATCATGGTTAAGGCACAAGATAGAACCCATAACAGATCCGAACTCCCACTCAGGGAAGCCGCTTGTAAAACTATAGCAACATAATGAAAGGGTAGATAATGCAGAATCCCAACTATACGCACTTCCGAGTTCTGCTAAAACTGATCTAATAAGATTACTAAAACTCCGAAAAAAGGAACAGATACAGCTAATTGCATAATTTCCTACTTTAACCTACTTCCAAAACTTTATGTTGGAAAGGAACTCAAAACATGAATCTTCCAGAGCATGATTTGATTTCATAATAACAGAACAGGGTACATAATTTAATATTTCTAATTTGTAAACAGGTCGCTTTAGAGAAATATATAATGTATAAATGTACACTATACCATGCGTACGGTGGCGTTTGAAAGCGGCTTGCATGTGCCGGACCAAGTCCGGAGGGGAAGAAGATGAAGACGATGTCGTCGAGGTGCAGGTGGTGTTGAACGAACGGCTGAGATGAATGGAGTCGGGATTGATGCTGATCGGACGACTCTGATTGGGTTTGAAGAATTTCGCTTCCGCAGGTGGGGGCGGAAGGTCAGGCTCCCCTTCCATCGATTAAATACTCAAGCATTTCTGATTCTCAACAATCTTTGCAGGATTACAGAGATTCATCCATTGAAGAACTGTGCGGCTGTGTGTGTGCGAGTGCGTGAGAGAGAGGCGGAGACGAATTTGAAATGCAGAATGGCGCTCTGCATCTCAACATTGGATTATTCTTTTCTGAAATTTTATTTTATTTTATCGGGCTCACTAATGTTTCAAGGCCCAATTTAATTGGTAAAAGATCTCTGCCCAATTGGGCCCAGCCCACGTTTAATTGGTACTAAAAACCCGATCCATATCCGAATTATGTGCTATTTCTAATTTCTTAATTATAATTTCTAAACTAGGGCAAAACACGCAATTCTGAGTTCAATTCTCTGAAGTTCCCTCTCTCGAATCTCGTCGCCGGCGGCCCATTGCCTCCGACCTCGCCGGTCTCCTATAGCCTGTCGCTTCTATCAGTGCTCTCACTGTTTGCTGAGCCTGCGCCCTCTCGTCTCTAGTAACTAGGTAAGTAGTAATTTGCTGAGTTAATTCATTGCTGATTTGAATCCTGTTATGTCTAGGCAAAGAGAGTACTTCTGAGTATGTGAGAGTAATTCTGTTTTTTTTTTTTTTCCTAATTCTGACTCGCAACTTAGTTCCAGATTTTGGGATTCATCGTGTAAACTTTATGAAACCACAAGGTTTCTGTGATTACTACATTGTGTTTGGTGGATTTTTTGTATGTTAATTTTGTTTTTGTTGCTCGATTAACCCATCAAAAGAACTACATATGTATGAGCATCCTTATTTTAGTTTTTTTTTCATATCAAAGGAGTCAAGGTGAAGGATATGAATGCTTGAAATTTTATTGGTACTTTTTATTTGTCCGTAGCTATAAATTATATTGTTTGCATTGAAGTTGTGTACTCAAATTAAGGAGACAGAAAAAAAAAAAAAAAAAAAGAGGGAAAAGGATACCCATTTTTTAGTACCCCGGGTGACGGATTTTTTTGGAATGGGTCAGATATGATTTTTAGCTACCCGAAATTTGGACCCTCACTGATGCCCACCCTCCCTAATAAGATGATTAATTGATACTAGTAGTTCAGGGAATTATGTATTTTTGTTGCTATGTTTTTGCCTTTGATTATGTTTTTGAGGTGTCTGTTTTGTTGAAAGATGAATCTTTTAATAGTTTTTTGACAAAGTTGGGTTCTTTTATTGCAAACGGTGTTTTATTTCGTGTTCCATGTATTTTTGATATTATCTTACACATTGTGTGTTTTAGTTGAATTAGGTGAGAGATTGTTTTTCTAGTTATGTACTATTAGAATGTAACAATTAATCATCCTAACTTACTATCTATAATCTGTAATTATACTGCTCTTGATTTACTAGAAATCTAAAATGAAAAGTTCAAACTTTGACATCAGGTACATCTTAAGTGACTGAAATCCAAAAAGGCGAGAGCATAGCAAGAATGAGGCTTCTAACTCATAATATGTTATCATCAAACATCAAAGGTGTGGCCAATGGTTTCCCATTACTGATTGAGGTGGAGAAAGTGATCGAAAAGAAGGTAGACTTGAACGCAGACTTCCTTAAAAACATGTTTGTCAAGATTGAATGGAATGCCCTTGTGGATGCCTCCAAAACTCTCGGATATTCAGAGCTACCCGAAAATGCAGAATCCTCCATGCTCGACTCTGATGAGTTCCTCGAAAAGTTCCACCATGCGCTCCTTGAGCTTCATCTTGAGGAGGGTGCTTTAGTTTGTCCTGAGACGGGGCGTAAGTTTCCTGTCAGCAAGGGTATCCCTAATATGCTTCTTCATGAAGATGAGGTCTGATCACGCATGCATTCCAATCTTCGTGTTCCGATGAGAATTATAATGGTTGATGTTATGTTCTTAAGGGAATTCTTGTTCGGAATTATATGAATGGTTTGTTCTCGTTAAGAAATTATGCATCCGGGAGTGGGTGGGTGGGTGGGGGTTATTTGTAGTTTGGCTTTCGTGTTTATTTGCCTGGATGAGCTTTTCCTCTGTATTTTATGTGCTCAATGAGATAACTATTGTCGTTTGGAGCGTTCTACATGAATTTTGTCTATAAAGAACCAAATCAATTGGAGTTCTTGTGATTTCATTTGATCTGATCTTTTTTTATCACTTTTTATTTTCCACTATGTCTCATATAATAAGGCCAAAATTTCATTTACGATCGGTCGTTCGTATATGAACCCAAGTCATATTTGCATTAATCTATAAATAAATTGGGATGTTATGCTTGCACTATTTTAAAAGTAACTAAATGCTTTATTAATTAAAGTTGATTTCCATACAAATTTAATGAATGTAGACTTTAAATTTGTAATAGTGAGGTGTTTACATTCACAAACATATCTGGTAATATTTCTCTAAAACAGATAATAATTTCATGCTGGTCTCACACACAAATTTTTGCCTTGAGTACATTATTTATTCAAAGGTAATATATTATTCATATTTAAAAATATTTTATTAATTTATAACAATTTAATTTATCGTCACAACCAACAAACCTTTGTAGTCCCATAAAAAAATTATCATGTTTCTCACGTGTCAAATGACCCAAACAATCGTGATAAAAGTCAGCCTCTAAAGTACCTCCACCTGAGTATTGAACTTCAACCTGAAAGTCAAAAAAAGACATTTAGAAAACTATCCAATTATTTGAAGTTAAATAATTGTTAAATTTTCACCGGAGCTCTTCACTTCTTTCCTTCTCTATTTTTAAAAATTTCATCTATGAATTTTTCTACCATATGAATAATGATTGACCCGGTTTGTTTTGTTAAGATTTTTAATATAATACTAAGAATTTAGTCATAAATAAAATATAGGGACTATATTCAGATTAATAAAAGTATAAGTATCAAATAGCATTTTTTTAAACGAAGCTCTATATCAATATATTTTATTTTAATTTTAATTATACAACTATTGCTTCAAAATCAAGAAAAATACAATAGTGTCTCAATCATTTTTTATGATTTAAAAAAAAAAATAGTGGCTCATCATTATTTCTTGTAGTATGAGCTATCTAAAGTCGTCATTTTTCATTTCCAACGAACTCATTAACGCGACTCTATTGTTGGAAACTACTCGCCTTATGATTTGTACCTCGTGCTACATTGATCGTACATTCACCAAAGCTTGCAAATTCATGGCACCGCACCACTAAGAACTCGTAAAACTGGTAATTGAAGTTAATTTCTTCTGCTCGGATTCTGATAATAGTGGGTTTTCTCGGAAAGTTTTTAAACTTTCTACGCCAGATCTCCCATGGCTGTTCCAGTAGAGGAAGCCATTGCTGCACTATCTACGTTCTCATTGGAGGTAATTGCATTTACTAATTAAAGCAATCTTTTAGTTAAATTTTAGTTTGTTTTGATGAAGTGCTGATATTTAATTTGTTTAGGACGATCAACCAGAAATTCAGGGACCTGGTTTTTGGGTGTCAACTGAAAGAGGTGCAACTAATAGTCCCATTGGTAGGTTTTACATTCTTGAAATTTTGTTCTCTTAATTATTTTCACAAGTTTCTATGTTTTCACGAATTGTATTTAAATGAAATTTCATAGTAGATCAAACTAAAATTTACTTTTCTGGGAACTGGGAAGCCACTGGAAAAGCAAGATAATTTGTGTTATGATGAACACAATGATCCTTAAAAAGCACACTTTATTAGCTTTAGCTGTTTTGTTAACTTGATTTGGAGAATTGGAGTTTGTGTATTGAAGAAAGTACGAATGTTCAAGAAGAATTATGAGCCTAGATAGACAATTTAGGGGGTGCTTGATTGAGAATTCTTCAATGAGAATGAGTATAGGGTAATTATGGTGATTAATAAGAACAAAAGATGATCAATGACACTACTTTCCTTCCAAAATAAGGTAATCATTAGCCCATTTTGATTAACTATTTCTCCTCCTATAATATAATCTCCTCAATCATTCCCCTATTTCTCAACTAACAACATTTTTTGTCCCACATTTTCCAAAACTAGATCACATTACAATGAAGACCATCATTCCTCCAACATATCCGGGGTCTTAGAGGAAAAAAAGATTTTCATTTCCGTTCCCATTGAAAAACTTGAACCAAACACCACATTATTGTTGCATCAATAGTTTGTGGCATCAAGTATTTACCATTCTGTTTAGAGAATCTGTATACCGTTTATCCAGGAAAGAAAGGTTGATTAATTAGTTAAAAGTGAAACTAGTTTCTACCGGAGTCTTTGCACAGGGAGTTATTTTGTAATTACAAGCTTCAATAGAGTATCAAATTAATTTAACAATAAATAAAATAGTTGAAATTTACTTTGTTTTTCTGAAGTGAACATATATAATATTTATTCTGATCATAAACAATATTTTTAAATCAAAAGATAAAAAGTACACTGAGGAGACAAGACATCACAGAAGAATACCAGAATATTGTGCAAGTTAAACTAGAGGAGAAACTTCCTGTTTCTGATAATATAATTCACCAATATAAAAAAAAAAACTTAAATTCTCCGGTCTCTCAAATCCACAATTCCACTACGATCTTAGTTTCTTCAAAAACCACCCATGGAGCATGTACAATACTATCAATAAGTCCTTTTGCTGACTGTGAATATCATTTTCAAGTATTACATGCTCCATGGGTAGGTTAATTTATGTCATTTTTTACTTTCTTTATTGTCGGGTTTAAGCCTATTGAAGATGTCCACATGTGAGCACTATCTTTAGTTACCTATAGAAATCATATCTAGATTTGGTTGTTTATCCTTTAGTTGGTTCCTTGATTTGACACATGTATATGTTTTTGCAACAAAGATAAACTATAACTAAGTGCCCTTAAATTTTCGACTTCCATCTTCCACATTGCAGAATATAGTGATGTCTCTGCCTATCGCTTATCTTTATCTGAGGACACTAAAGCCGTAAATCAGCTGGTATGATATGTACACTCATAGATACTGTTTTTTCAATTCTTTTCCTTTTTTGGTGTTGAATTTTGTAAATGTGATGAAGCATCATTCTTATTTTTTCAATCCTAATTGTTTTCCATTGACTATTAGTTGATATTTTCTCTTCCTGTAAATTGCTCATAATGGCTGCAGAATTTACTTGTACGAGAAGGCAAGGAAATGGGTTCAGTTCTTTATGCATACCGAAGTTGCGTTAAAGCACTTCCACAGGTGGATTTATTTACTTTTATTTGATCTTCAAATATTTTACTTATGACATAATACCACAAGTGTATTATCTATCATTTCAGCTTCCAGATACAATGAAGCAAAGTCAAGCTGATTTGTATCTAGAAACTTACCAAGTTTTAGACCTAGAGATGAGCCGTCTGCGTGAAATTCAGCGATGGCAAGCATCAGCTTCATCAAAAGTATGAATTCTTGTCCTCCTAGTTGTCATTTTTTTATAATTCTATTTGGAAAATGAAGATGATTATCTTGATACAGCTGGCAGCTGATATGCAACGTTTTTCTAGGCCGGAGCGACGCATCAATGGTCCTACAATAACACATCTCTGGTCTGTTGATGGCATTACTTTTTCCCCATATAAAATTTTCATCATGTTCGGTTATACATAATTAAGTTTTAAAAGATCTATATGTAATACTTGAAGGTTAATGGCAGTTCAATAAAATTGAAAATTCATGCTATAATGGCAGTTCAATAAAATTGAAAATTCATGCTATTGAACTTAAAGTCGCAAGCTTTGCACTGTCATCATTTTAGAGTTTTCTTCTCTGGAGTGTTTTTGTTTTTCTTTTGTTTTTGCTTCCAATCACACTTCTCTGATTGCTACTAGGATATTTTGCCAAGGATGTTTGAAGAGCCCTCTTTTATATACCAAATCTCAAGTTTATTCAATATAGTGAAGTAATGCTTGAAAATTTATGCATTGTATTAAAATATCTCAATTTTTGCACCTGGCCATAAACTGGTGATATAGCTTGCTAACATATGATATTATTGTAGATATTAGTTTATCCTGGGGCTTGTTCATGTTTCCTTATCTGAATAGGTATTTTTTCTAATTTCATACATCATTTTAGGTCCATGCTGAAGTTACTAGATGTGTTGGTCCAACTTGATCATCTAAAAAATGCAAAGGCAAGCATTCCTAATGATTTTTCTTGGTACAAAAGGTATGTGCGGTACTCTCAATTGACAAATAGTGGTTTTACTCCTTCTTTTGGTTTCTGGAAGTATTTGTATTTCTTTTACCAGTAAGGAATCTCTGTTTGTCTGAGTAGATTCTCTTGCAATGCTCTAACTCAGACTTTTTAATTAAAAGTTTGTATGAATGATCATATAAACAACACAGAAAAAGAAGTTAATATTATACTTGAGTTATTGATGTCTATCTTGCTTAAGTTGAGGTCGAACAATATAGTTGTATTTTTGTTTTTCTTGATTAGCTATAGCTGAAATTGTCCCCCTATTCATCACATATGAATGTTACTTGTGTGCTTTGATCTAGCTCTAACTTTACTTTTCTGTTTACCGTATTGGTGAATTCTCTTTTAGTGTCAGATCTCTTTAGTACACACTACTTTCATAAGGTTATATATAGGTAGCTTCACAGCCTTCGCTGGAATTTTAACCAAGTGTATTTAATGATCAGGACATTTACACAAGTCAGCGTGCAGTGGCAAGACACTGACTCAATGAGGGAAGAGCTAGATGACTTACAGGTTAGAGTGCTTTCCTTGTTTTTTCCAAAATATTTGCCAGTGAAGTTTAGTTAATAATCTTTTTTTCTTCATCATTTGTCTATTTTAACAGATCTTTTTGAGCACGAGATGGGCAATTTTGTTGAATTTGCAGGTTGAAATGTTCCGAGTGAACAAGTATCCTTAGTCTACGTGTCTTTCTACCCACCCCACCCCCATCCCCATCCCTTTCCTAATCGACATACTTTAAATCAGCTTAAGCCAACAGATATTGCAAAAGTTACTGCCTGCTATAAGGCCTTTTTTTCTTTCAAAAGGACTTTCTTGTTAGTTTAAGGTCATAAATTGTTGCCCATTGTGTTCAATAGCTGTTGTTTTGATTAATTGTTTACACCACTATCATTTCAGCACTAAGTTCCTTTTGCCTATTTTGTGGTGAATCACTCGTGAAATCATCCCAGGACACTTATGCTTTATAAAGGAAGATGTAGAACTTATAATTAATTATTCTTGTAAGCTCTCATGACTTTTTTTCTTTATATAATCTTAACGACTAGTTTGTGAAGAATTATTGTATAATACAATAATGTATTCTTTCAACTTTTTATTGTATAAATGTGAGATATTTCTATTAATCCCTTAATAGTTTTGAAGGTCTTTACTCTTCATTCCCTGCCACAAAGTCTTTTATCTACCGATTAGAAAAACATGGAAAAGGTAGATACACGCGATTGAGTCACTTGTAGATTGGAAATTGAATTTTGAAATTGTGGCTTAAAATTTCAATTTGATAAAGAGTTGGCAAAAACTCAATTCAAGATCATTGATCAAATAATAGTGTTGGGTTTCATATGTTGTGCTCCTTTGGATGCACTATATCCAAAATTAGTTCACATTGTGAGATAATTTTTTGTGATTCGATATTGATATCAAGTCAGTCTTGTGTACTTGAACTTGAGGGGTGTGTTGGTATTACTTGAACTTGGACCTTTCTTGGGTGGTACAGATATTTTATTTGTACTCTACTACTACTAAAAGTGTTAGTTTCTTGTTTTTATTTCTTTTGTCATGTCAGATTGAAGTCATTGAAACAAAGATATTTAGCTCTACACCCTTCTCCTAGTGTACTAAGTTGATCTATGTTGTCACATCATACACTTCATTTGCATAGCATTTTATATATTATTTTATCATCTTTTTGCATTATCTAATATAATATTTCATGTTTTTTAAAAAGAATCACAGATTTCATTTTTCTCAATTCTGTTTAGGAATTTTCATTATTTGGTTGATTTTATACTTTGACTTTGGACCCCTTAACGTTTCTTAGTGTTGAAGACATTCTCCAAGTCCTCATAGTTTTTACTGTTGAGTCACTGGAGTTAAATTTCGCCCTTCTCTTTCCAGAGCGCCACATTCTTCTTCGTGTTTTGCCAGTTCTTGTTGTCTTGTCAGCTTCATCAGAGAAAGATAGCGAGTCCCTCTACAAGAGAGTGAAAATCAACAGATTGATCAATATATTTAAGGTACCAAAAAGTTAATAAATGTGTTGGCTCTGCAAGTGTTAAACCTTTTTGGTTCCCCACTTTTTAAATATTTCAACTTTTAGGGAAAATAGTTTTTCTAGTCCTGTAAGTTATCCCTATTTTGATTTTAGTCCTATCGACTTTCACGAATTGAAAATAGTCCTGTAACTTTCATTTTCAACATTTTGGTCCAATAACCGGCTGTAGGAGGTCAAATATCCGGTTGATGCTGACGTGACAAATTCTGATTGGTCAACCAGATTGACTCACTTCTAACAGCTGGTCACCGGACCAAAATGTCGAAAAATTGAAAGTTACATGACTATTCAATTCCTGAAAGTCGACATGACTAAAATGAAAAATATGGTAACTTACAGGAACTAAAAAAGACTATTTTCCCAACCTTTATCTTTAAAATATGATCTTTATGAACTGATCCTTTCCAACGTAGAACGATCCAGTCATCCCAGCATTTCCAGATCTTCATCTTTCACCTGCGGCAATACTAAAAGAGTTGACAACATACTTTCCAAAATTTTCTACTCAAACTCGGCTTCTTACTCTTCCTTCACCGCATGAGCTGCCACCTCGCGAGGCACAAGAATATCCTTGAAAATTTTATATAGTTTATATAAGACTGATTTTTCATAAATGTCTGGATAATATGGTCTTATTTATTGGTGTCTCTGGAATCTTATCATTCAGCAGCACTCTAGGAAAATGGATTAGATGGATACATTTGAAATTGTTTAAAGATAGTAGTTTGTTTCTTCCCCTAATTTAGAGGATGTAACTTAGATTTTAGCGACTCAGAGTTGTTCCCTTGACTTAGTTTACTTATCAGCGTCAATTTTTAATCATCAACCACATTGGGGCAATTCGTGCAGAGCATGATGACTTCTCCATACGGTTTGCTTCTGCATTGAATCAGGTGCTGTCTCTCTCTCTCTCCCTCCACCAGTAATAAATTCAATGCATTTTTTATCTACTCCCCCCCCCCCCCTTTTTTTTAATGTTGAAGTAGTTTTTTTACTATTTTTCAGCTTGCACTATTGAAATCAATGGATGGTGCAGATATGGAGTGGGCAAAGGAAGTCAAAGGAAATCTTTATGACATGGTTGTTGAAGGTTTTCAACTCCTAAGTAGATGGACTGCACGCATATGGGAGCAGTGTGCATGGAAGTTTTCACGACCATGCAAAGATCATGTTTCTACAGAGTCTCATGAGCCAGCATCATTGTCTGACTACGAGAAGGTTTTAACTTTCTTCACTATTCATCTGATGGAGTCTCATTTTGCGTACAGTATCCATTCTATTCAAAACTTATAAATACAAGGCATGATGCATCAACAGATCCCTAAACTATGAGTTTTTATTTTGATAGGTCCTTGAAATATTTTTTGCTTTAAAAAGCCCTCAAACTATTGAAGTTTTATTTCACGAGCTCCCTCAAGACAAGAATTGACGAAAATTTTCAATTCATCTTAATTGTCTCGGTAAACAATATATATGTTTATGTATTCATATCTAGATGGGTACCTACAAACAGTAAAATGGCTTGCCAATATATAATTAAAATTAATAAAGTTGACATGTGTATTATTTGACAGGACCATTAAGGTGAATCATCTATCAATTTTCGTCTCGAGGGAGCTCGTGAAATAAAATTTCGGTACTTAAAGTTGATAGTTTAGGGACCTTTTGATGCATTATGTCTAAATACACCATAGTTCAAGTCTTGTATCAATAGGATCTACAGAGTTCAAATGCTGAATTTAATTTTTCTTGACCTGAAGTTTATCTGCTAAAATAGAAAATTGCACAATTCTGCTTAGGTGGTACGATATAATTACAGCTTTGACGAAAGAAAAGCGTTGGTAGAACTTGTGAGCTACATCAAGGGAATTGGCTCATTGATGCAGAAGTCTGATACATTAGTGGCAGATGCCTTGTGGGAAACTGTTCACTCAGAGGTCCAAGATTTTGTTCAAAATATACTGGCTACTATGCTGCGGACTACCTTCCGGAAGAAGAAAGACCTTTCAAGGTAGAAATATAATTGGTTATTTATACATGTATAATATGAATGTCACTCTTACCTTTTTCTTTCCTATGGTCAACCATTTTGACTCAATACACACTCTATCTTTTCAATTAAAGAATTTCTTATTGCCTACAAAGTTCCAGACAAAACCACCGATCACCTTACTGATGCTTGCATGTTGAGTCAAACAATTGTACCAATGCCAAACTTAGCATCAAGTTCTCTCTTAATTGTTAAAGAATATTGTAATTTGGACTAACCAGGTACTGCTACGTAGAGCAGCTAAATGAAAATTTTCATGAACCAAACGACCAAAATCAAATCTTTGTCTCTGTTAGTAATATTTTAGTACTTTATGAAACTTTAGTTGCTCAAATTGTTCTTATTGTTTTACACCCAAGATAATTCTGCTAGTCTGAACTATTCCTTTTACATCAACTCTCATCATTTCCTTAATCTCTGTATGTAAGTTACGTAAATTCAAGCTGTGTCTGGAGAACATAAATGCTTTGTTTGCCTTTTTATATTATAACTACACTGAAAACTACAGTTGATTGTTATAAGAAGATTATATCTTGTTAGTCAGTTTATTTCTATAACAATTTTGCTGTCATTAAAACCCACATTATTTAAACTTTTAGACTCATTAGTGTGCTATTTGCAGGATTCTTTCTGATATGAGAACACTTTCAGCTGATTGGATGGCAAACACAAGCAAACCTGATTCCGAGATGCAAGGGTTCCAGCATGGAGGTGAAGAAAGTAGAGGAGTCTTCTTTTATCCAAGACCTGTAGCGCCTACTGCTGCACAGGTTTGTGTATTATATTAGTTAGGAGATGCACATTGCATTAAGAACCCATTTTGTTGAATTTTTTTATTTTGTGAAACGGATTATACCCGCATAAGTAATCAGGATTATAAATGGATATGTGTGTTTTTAAATCTTTATCTCATGGTTTTATTCTAGGGATAAGGTACAAATAGACCCCTAATTATTGACTGGGTACAATTAGCGTTTAACTATGTTTTTTCTACTCTCAAACACTTCTATTTTTAAGATCGAACAAATAACCCCTCAACTAATGACCCCAGTACAATTTAGCCCTTAACTATTTATTTGTCCAATCAAATACTCCTGTTTTTAAATCGAACGAATTAGTCCCTTAACTAGTAAAATGAGATGATTATGCCTTTCCTCCAATTCAAAATCCTGTCATTTGTTTGCCCAATCATACACTTCTATGTATTTCCTGAATATCAAAATTTGTTCCAGTTTTGTCATTTGCTTGTTTCCTTGTTGATTTGTGATTGGTAATTTAATGTATTGTTCTCTATTTATTTGTGCTTACAGTTCCCCATTAATTAAAAAAAAAAAAATTGATATGAAACTCTTGATGCTGTCAAACTTGTTTAGTTAGTATTTCTCTAAAAGAATGAAGAAAACATGTTGGAGAGTTGCAACTCAACTACCAGGGTGTGAGGCCAGTTTTAAACAGCGAATAGCTTACGTAGTGATTCTTGTTAACTAAAATGATTGGCATCATATACAAATTTCAATTTATTTTTTTATTTTGCTCAAGAATTTCTGATAATGTTGTATATATATTTTGAACCAGTTGGTAACTCCAGATATAATATTTCTGTAGAGCCTAACTCTCTTTCACATACTCACTCACACAACTTTCACCCACCCAGGTCCATTGTTTACAATTCTTGATATACGAGGTGGTATCAGGTGGCAACATGAGGAAGCCTGGCGGCCTCTTTGGCAATACTGGTTCCGAAATTCCAGTCAATGAGTTAAAACAGCTGGAAACCTTCTTCTACAAGCTTGGTTTTTTCCTGCATATATTGGACTATACAGGTTTGTTACAGATTCTCTTTCGTTTCACGGGCACAAAAAAAATCTTATTATTAGATATAAGGATTCCATTACTGTGGCCTTTTGAATGTTTATGCATGAAAATCCTTGTATGCAATGCCACTCAGTCAATCTTCACCATTATGCATTTTTTTTTCTCATCCACAAGAGGTTTAAAATTCTCTTTGTAACAGATTTAGCTAGAGACTGGAGTTATGCCCTGTAATTACATTTGTACTTACATTAATAAAATTTTTATTTCTTATAAAAAATCATACTATGTCTGCAATAACCATAAATATCTTAATATAGTTGAATTTACCTTTCCTACTTTGCTTCTTGCAGCGACAATTGCAAATTTGACAGATGTTGGTTTCTTATGGTTTCGGGAATTTTATTTGGAATCTTCTCGTGTTATCCAGGTAAAAGGGTTCTAATAAATGATTGTGAGCATAGAATTAGGGATAGTTTGGTGGTTATTATTATTATTAACGTACTTCACATAAATACTCATGACTGTTGGTTACCAAATGACAAACAATATTCTCCTACATTACTTCATCAAGACTGTGCCTGCACACCAAAACCGGCTCTGGAAATTTTTATGTGACTAAGTTATGCTAACCTTTTCTTGTTTTTTTTATGTTTTAAAAATATATTTGAAATGTACAATTCTTAAAGCTTCCTGCCTCTATTGTATCTTATTTCTTGTATTCCAGCTATTCTTATTGCATGCTACCGTTTTCTCTTGTTTCATCCTCTTGAATGTTGAGAATGTTGTCGTGCCACTTTTCTGCAGTTTCCTATTGAATGTTCCCTTCCTTGGATGCTGGTGGATCATGTGATAGAGTCTCAAAATGCTGGTCTTCTTGAGAGTGTTTTGATGCCCTTTGACATCTATAATGATGCTGCTCAACATGCACTTGTGGTCCTCAAGCAACGATTTCTTTATGATGAGATTGAAGCCGAGGTAATTAAACCTAAGAAATTGAAATATCATAATAAAGAGTTTTAGACTAAGCTTATGTAGTTGTAAGAGTTGATTATCTGAATTTGTATTATTTTCCAAGAATCTATTCAGAAACTATTTAGCACTTCAGAGATGATATTTCCACCACCCTTTTGTTACCTGCATTTTCTTTTAAACTTCCTTCTCTATGATAAATGCAAGTGTTAAACAGAAGATTTATGTTTCTTTCCAGGTGGACAATTGCTTTGACATATTTATATCAAAACTGTGTGACACGATTTTCACTTACTACAAGAGTTGGGCAGCTAGGTATTTGCCTTGAACACTTCACATTCAACACCCACAGCTAACAGCTTTCTGATCCAGAACAAATATTTTATCAAACTTTTGGTTTTTAACTCCACAGTGAACTGCTGGATCCATCATTCCTCTTTGCCTTAGACATTGGTGAAAAGTTTTCAGTCCAACCAATGAGATTCACTGCACTACTAAAGATGACAAGAGTGAAGGTAAGAACATTTATTTTTTTCCTCTGGAGAACTCAAATCCTCCTTTTGACTATCTCCAACCTCTCACTGAATTAAATTTTCATGGTGTGTAGTTGCTTGGAAGGACTATCAACTTGAGAAATTTGATCTCTCAAAGGATAAACAAAATATGCAGGGAGAACATTGAGTTTTTGTTTGATCGATTTGAGTCTCAGGATATATGCGCTGTTGTGGTGAGTGATTTAGTTGCCAACTTATACCTGTCTTATCTAAGTTTTCCTGTTCTAAATAAGCATTTCAATTTCTCAGGAATTGGAAAAGCTCCTTGAAATCTTGCAACTTGCTCATGAATTACTATCCAAAGATCTGGCTCTTGATTCTTTTAGTCTTATGTTGAACGAGATGCAAGAGAATGTATCTCTTGTTTCTTATTCTAGCAGGCTTGCATCACAGGTACTATAATGTACTAAGTTCTTTGAGAGCTGGCACTCATTGCTTTCTGTCTTTTGCTTTGGCCACTAATCATTTATTCCATAAATAGGGGCATTACTTTTCTAAACACTCAAGGCTTGTCTGATATAAAATAAATTTAACCGTTTTAAAATGAAATTACACTTTATCATGAAACAATCCATACAGAATTTCCATTTCTGACAAATTGCTTGCATATTCTTGAAATTTCCAGATTTGGACGGAGATGCAAAATGACTTCTTACCGAACTTCATCCTGTGTAATACAACTCAACGCTTTGTTAGATCATCAAGAGTGCCTCCAGTTCCTGTTCAGAAGCCATCCGTTCCACATGCAAAGCCAAATTTCTATTGTGGTAATCAAGTAAGAAATTTCACCTCGTGACAGCTTAGCTTTCTTGTCCTGTCATTTCTAGTTTTACTTTGCCATTTCTTTAAAGATGCATATTATATCCATAATTTCTCACATTTTCAAATTATTTTATATTAATATTGAAGAGTTTTGAATTTCATTATTTCAGTAATAAAAATTCATCACAGATAAGCATGAATAGAGTTCTGAGCCCCAGGGCAGATATATATTATTTGCCGTCCATGAAAATATAGTTTTATTATGGACCAGCAAATAGATTTTTGAGGAGGGTTATCTTTTTTATTCCTTAATATATTGTTTATATACTTATTCGGTGCTACTGTCCCATTTCTGGTTCATTGACTTTCACCTGTAGGACCTAAACTCTGCATACCAGAGCTTTGCCCGATTACACAGTGCGTTTTTTGGTATGCCTCACATGTACTCCATTGTCAGACTTCTGGGGTCCAGATCATTACCATGGCTAATCCGAGCACTATTAGATCATGTGTCAAATAAGGTATCTCTTTTCTGCTTTAAACCGTTATCCTGTCAAATTTGCAAATGGAGTTTCACTAAGACATTTTTATTTTTAGTTCATGTTCCCGCCTCAATGATAAAAAAATATTTCTTCTGTTTCATTGTCTGTATATTAGGTTCTCGTTTGGTACATATGATGGGTTAAACAATGATATACTATATTGGCTGTTGTATACTGGACGATGCATCAATATCTTGTTTGTTTGAGAAAAATAAAATACATAATTTTAGGGGTTGCTTACAAATCAATCTTATTATTTTGTAATGAATATTATAATTTGTTATAAAATATTTAGATTGCTATGCCCTCAGTACAAGAAATGAGTAGAAATGGTTTTTCACGTATAATATGCTTGGGGATGTGAACCGGTATTGTGGATTCCACCTATGAGACTGGATCCATAATAACCTAAAATTGAGACTACCCAAACAGGGCATTATTTCATAGTGGACTTGTAAAATTATGGATACTGTGAAGCAAACACCATATTGGGTGGTATAATGAAACAATACCACCCTTATACCATCAACCAAACAAGCTATTTACAGTAAATTAACACTATGGTTGATAGCTCATGCATTAATATGCCAGCACATATGTTCAAAACCTGATTTGAGCACACTTTTCCTTTTATCTCCCATTGGATGGTACTGCCTTGTTAATTTCTTGATTAAAAAAATGATTGTGATGCTTTTTGTAGCTTTGTCATGCAAATTGTAAAATGTGCATCTCTAAGATTTCAGTTACTATAATCATGGTTTCTACTGTTGTTTAAATTTAAAGTATAAGTCGTGTTTCAGTCTTTTGCTATTATTGTTTCAGATAACAACTCTCGAGCCAATGATCACTGGATTGCAAGAGGCCTTGCCCAAATCCATAGGGTTGCTTTCCTTTGATGGTGGTGTAGCAGGTAAATGATACATCACGAATCATTTGTGAGTTAGTTTTCCTAAACTATATTTATAACTAGATTATCACTTTTTAAAAGAAAATAAATATGAATAATCAAGCCTTCAGATGAGTTACAAATTGCTCATTTTGATGATAGAAAATATTCATCAACTCTTACTCTACCTTAGCTCTGAATTTTCTCATCATGAGGTACTTGGAGATGCTGCATGGTATTTTTTGCATTTCTTTTCCTAAAGGTCACATTTTTCATAGTTCTAGGTCTTCTTATCTTTGTTCAGGTTGTATAAGGACTGTTCAGGACCATTTTAATTGCTGGCAGTCAAACTCAGACCAGAAAGTCGAGGCTCTTCGCAGTATAAAGGAAATTGGAAGCGTCTTATACTGGATGAGTCTGCTTGATATTGTTTTGGTGAGTATCCTACTGCCATTATTTTATCAAATTGTGGATATTTTTAGGATAATATGATATTGACAAGCAGGTAAAAGCAATGAGAGAAATAACTTGTAGACTTGACCAATTATGTGGATTTATAAAACTCACAAAATAACTTGTAGACTTGACCAATTATGAAGATTTATAAAACTCACAATGGGACTCTTGATTCAACTCTAGCTACAGGAAGTTATAAGATTTAGTCTGTCTAAAAATCACGATGATACGGCTTATAAGACTAGCTGAAGCTGAATTTACCATCCAACCATTAAACATAAATGCAGATCTAGTGTCTGTTTTATTCATTCATTCAATTATTTCCTTCTCAATTTCATAGCTTACTAGAATCATTTAAACCTTTATCTGGCCATTGCCTTATTTTGGTGAGCTTAATATTCTTGTGAAGTCGGTGGTTAGAATGATAACGATCCCATCATAGTTTAACATAGTCTAAGCACATCTTTTTCGTTCTCATTATGAACTTATGCATATTAAAGTAAATGCAAATCATTGCATCACTTCTTCCAGTTTATATAGAATATATAAATGCACCCCCGGAATTCCTATACACACCCCAAAATATTTTTGATTAAAATGTCCTTGTGTTAAATGACTATATTACCCTTATATAAATATATACTTTAATTATGTATCTAATTCATGTATGTTCGCTTGAATCAAGCGAACAAAACAATACCTTGGTCTAATCTTTTATCATTCGTTTCTATCGAGCAAAATCCTGTCTTCATTTTTATCAAACGAGCATTTCCAAGTTGCACCATTTGCTCAAAACGAGCGAACGACATGAACACATTTCGCACTGTTTGCTCATAAAAAAGAGCAACACAATACACTTTACATTTTGCACAGTTCGCTCATAATGAGCGAACATTACGTGAAAAAACAAAAAGAGACTATAGTATATAATACGAGTATAATGATCTAAAATTGGTGTGTATATAGTAATTTTTTTAAAAAAATTGGAATGGGGTATAGATAGTAATTGAGGTGTATGCAGTAAATCCGGGGGATTGTTTAATTGCGGCCTTAAGATATTTGCTTTACCATCTGATCATGAATGCCTCGTCGTCTTTCTTCTTAAAGAATCTTTCAAAAAATTGATACTTCTATTTTCTCGTTCTTTCCAGAGAGAAGTGGACACTAGCCAATTCATGCAAACGGCCCCTTGGCTTGGTCTAACTCCTGGTGTAGATGGACAAGCCATGCAGTTCCAAGAGGGTGAAGATAGCCCGATTATTAGTCTATTCAAATCTCTAGCAGCTGCAAGTAATTCGAATTCTAGCTTCCCAAATTCATCATCGTTCCGAGTCCTGTCCAGACAGGCAGAAGCTGCTGGTAATTATTTCTTTCTATTCAAAGTCTTACGTAAACCAATTTTACTGTGCAGTTGGTTTGCATTTTTTGTCTTTTTTAAACAATATTAATTGTTTCATTAAAAGGTATTAGTTTGATATTAGTTGTTTTACTATAGAGTGATAGTTACAAACCAATTATACTGTATTACTGTTTTGCATAAACAGACCAACTCTTCTTTCTAATGTTATCCAATTGGCAAGCATGGCGATAACAATTAGGTCATTATAAGAAAACTCGGAAATTATTACTAATGATATTTGTATTATCTGTTTGTATTATTCTCCACCTCACCGTCTTCATCATAGAGGGATTGATGCACGATGGCATATTTTCCATATGTTTAGATACATCATATGTTTGATCTTTAAAGAAAGGGCTCAGCTTGCTAATATATGAACAGACAGACCTCTTTTTCTGTTCCCTCGATTATTCCGTATTTTGTATTTTGTGTTCTTTCCATAAGTATAATTCGTGTATTAATGTTTGTTTACAGATCTGTTATACAAGTCCAACATTAATGCCGGAAGCGTGCTGGAATATTCACTTGCTTTTACAAGTGCAGTTATAGACAAATACTGTAGTAAATGGAGCGTGGCTCCCAAGACAGGGTTTGTGGACATTACAACTTCCAAGGACTTCTATCGTATATATAGTGGCCTCCAAATGGTAAGAGAAGAGAATTCTTGCTTCTTTGTTTCTAACCGATTGCAGATTTTCCTTAATTTCTTATTCTGTTTTGTCTTGATAACAATTACTACAACTTGGTTTAGACTAAAGGTCGCACCACTTCAAGTTGTGATGTTTGGTGAACTTTTTTCCTTCAGAATGTGTTTAATGATTTCAAGTCATTTTTAACCATCTCAAAATCCATATACAGTCATCTCTGGCTGAAATGGTGCTCCTTGAAAATGGACTGCAAATAATTGATGAGACAGAGATTGCACAATTTGCTCTTCGGGATAATATTATTTTTGGTCCCTAAAGTTTACATTTTTCTAGTTTTTGGCCCCTTCTTTCACTCACTATCAAACTTGGTCCTGGAAGTGTACTTTTACTCCCACATTTGGTCTCACTGTTAGTTGGCCGTTTGTTAACTGACAGAATCAACTATGTAAGGGTGTTAAATATAATTATTTTGTAGTGCTAAATGTAATTAATAATTTTCAAATAATTAGATATAGCACCCCAAAATACTTGATTCCGTCAGTCAACAAACCGTCCACCTAACTGTTGGAACAAATGCGGGAGTAATAGTATATTTTCAAGAACAAGTTTGATTATGAGTGGACCAAAACTGGAAAATTATAAATTTTAGGAACCAAAAAAAAGTTGGAAAAAGGAATTATTTCTGAACAATTACAGATGTGTTGGAGTAATATTTTACCAAGATTCCAGGGATGACTTGAAGTCGCTTGGGGTGTATTAGCCTTCTGTAAAGTTACCACATGGTTATACGATGTATTAGAACGCGCACTTTTTAATGGTTATAAATTAAACAATGCTTGTTTTCTTATGACTATCACTCCGTCTATCTATGGTCTTAATCACAGGAATACTTGGCGGACGCGGTTCAGGTACAGCCAAGCCACCACGGGATGTTGGGTGATTCAGTTGCTTGGGGTGGCTGTACTATAATATACTTGCTCGGCCAGCAGTTACATTTTGAACTGTTCGACTTCTCCCATCAAGTCCTCAACGTTGCAGAGGTTGAGGTTACAACAATCACATCAAGTCATAGGAATTCACACTCGCTCCAGGTAAACACCACAACTATCTTAGAAACAGTCATCTGTTTTACACCACAGGTCATTTGGAAAGATAAAGTCTTACAAAAACCAGTATTACCGTGCAGTTGAATTGCATTTTATTAATGTATTAGTTGTTTCATTCAAAAGTATTAGTTGTGTGATAGTTGAGTATCAGTTGTACGATAAAACTGTTTTATACAAGTTCAGCTCATTTGAAAAACACAACCCGCCTTTTATTTTCCTACATAAATCAATTGCAAACGCCCCTGTAGTCTCATTTCTTCGTAATATTTGCATTCATTCAGTTCAATCATTTCGTTTCTTACTAATATACGTGGGTCGATGGAAAGGGTTTGGAAGGGCTTCTGGAAGCGATGAAGAAAGCGAGGAGGCTGAATAATCACGTGTTTTCAATGTTGAAAGCGCGTTGCCCGTTGGAGGACAAGCAAGCTTGTGCTATCAAACAAAGTGGTGCACCGCTGCATCGGATCAAGTTTGAGAACACTGTCTCTGCCTTTGAGACGTTGCCACAGAAAGGTGCCTGATCATATCAGAAGCTCTAACTTGTCTTACATATGTTTTTCATTTTATGCAATTTTTTTGTCCCTTTATTTTCACTATTTTAAATGTGATGTAACAATACCTTGGGCTAGGATAAATGTGATTTTAATTCATTTTATTTTGGACTCAACATTTTTTGTTTATTTTGCATACATGTTTGGAAGGATCTGAGCATTTGACCCCCGTTCTTTAATGCCAAAAAATATCTACTTAAATCAATTAAGTACAATTTAATTTAAATATATTTACAGCATAGTAAATATACTTATAAATGAATTATACTTTTTAACATTAAATTGACGAGGTTTTGTATGCACTGTACAATTCAAGTGTATTTTTAAAGAATACCAATTATTTTCATTGAACAATTGTAATTGGTTGCACTGAATTGTTACAATTGTTCAATTGATACTGTCAAGTAAAAACAACTGATATTGTTAAAAATATACTTGAATTGCACGGGCGTACAAGAGATTTACTCATTAATCTAATTCTCTTAAATCTTCAGATAGTTGTATCCTATGCAGTTATGCAGTTGTGTTTAAGCAACATATAATACAAGTAATTTATGACAATCATTTTTCATTAAATTTTATTTTATAAAAATCAATTATGTCAAAGAAAACATACACTAAATCAAACTGTTAGCAGGAGCTTTCAACAAACCTATACTGTCCATCATCTTCCTCACTTTCTCTGCATCATCAAACCTTCCAACTGCAGAATAAATATTTCCCAACAATACATAATTTCCAGTATTCTCTGGTTCCAACTCAAACAACCATTTTGCAGCAATCTCTCCTAGTTCAACATTTTCATGAATTGCACAAGCACCAAGTAATGCACCCCAAACAGAATGGTTGGCAACAAAAGGCATTGTATTGATCAGTTTATATGCATCTTCTAGTCGACCATCTCTGCCAAGAAGATCAACAATGCAAGTATAGTGATAAGTTCTTAAACTTTCCTGATGATTTCTCTGCATGAAGTTAAATAGATTTAATCCATCATCAACCAATCCTGAATGGCCACAAGCGTGCAACACAGATGTAAAAGTGAATTCATTAGGTTCGATTCCAGATTGAAGCATCTCATTGAAGAGAGAGAGAGCAACTTCACCATTTCCATGCTTTCCATAACCAGCTATTAATGCACTCCAAGAAACAATGTCTCTATTCTTCACAGAAAGACCATTAAAGAGGTGCTTAGCATACTGTAAACCTCCGCACTTTGAGTATATATCAATCAAACTGGTTAAGATGTCGGGTTTTCTGAGAAAGCCCGATTTTACTAGATAACCATGTACATTCATAGCTTGATTTAGATCTGCTTGAATGGCGTATGCAGGAAGGAGGCTCTTCCATGTTGCATCGTTGAGTTTTACTGATTCAAGCAGCATTTTCTTGAAAAGATGTATAGCTTCTCTGGTTAACATATTATGAGTGCACCCAGAAATCATTGCATTCCAGGGGACAGTGCTCTTCTGAGACGTCCTGGAGAACACACGAAAGCTAAGTGCAAAAGAACTGCATTTGGAATAGAGATCGATTAAAGCAGTTTCCACATTAACGTCCCAATCAACATGCTGACGAATTGTCCATCCGTGCAAGCATTTCCCAAGCATCAAATCATGCAAATAGGCACACATTGACAAAAGTGAAGCCAAGGTTACTTCATTAGGTCTCACACCTTCAAACTGCATCAATCTGCACATTTCCAAAGCACGAGTAATGTCTTGATTCAAAATGTATCCATTAATCATAGCAGTCCAAGTGACTACATCCCTCTCTACCATCCCATCAAAAACACCATGTGCTTCGTCCATTCTTTCACACTTCACATACATATCAATTAAAGCATTTTGAACAGCCAATCTTTTTCCAATATCTCTATCTTTGATCGATAGATGAACCTCCTTCCCTTCTTCCAAGTCCCTCAGTGATCCACAAGCTGGTAAAACTGAGAGAAGTGTAGCGGAATCAATCTCAACCTCACTATCCACCATTTTCTTGAAAAACATCAAAGCTTTCTTGGCATTGCCAAGTCTAAAGTACCCACTAATCATTGTATTCCAAGAGACCACGGTTTTCTCCTCCATTGCATAAAACACTCTTCTGGCCGCACTTCTATCCCCACAATTCATGTACATTGCAAGCAAAGAATTCCCCACAAAATTGGCAGATACAAACCCATTCTTTACAGTCAAACCGTGAACCACCATCCCCAGTTCAAGCAATACCAAATCCCTACACGCTCGAATCACAAAAGGGTAAGCATACTCATCTGCAAAGTAACAATCCGATTCGTGCATTTCCACAAACACCTGGAGTGCGCGGCGCGGGTGTCCACTTTCAGTATACATTCTTATAATGGCTTTGTATGCAACCGGTGTTGGTTTAGGCAATTCGGCGAACACGCGGCACGCATATTGCAAATGGGCGCATATTCCATATGCAGCCGTCAATAGAGAGAGAAAACGACTCGAGAGGAGGCCGGAGGTGATGATATGGGCGTGTAGTTTCTTGGTGGTTCCCAAGGACTTTGTGGCGGTGCAGCGGTGTAAGAGTGACTCGCATTGCGGCACGCTGGTTGAGAAGAGGTGTTTTAGTGTGCGAGACAGAGGTGAGCATTGGCCATTCATGAGCTGCCAACAATTCGATTTCAACTACACTAACCAATCGACTTTTAAGGATGAACTGGCAGAGCGACGGCGAGGGGCGGCGGCTGAAGGTAGGAATGAGATTTACAGTTTAGATGGCCGGCGCCATTGCTCACTCGTGTGATTTCTTTTAATTATTAATTTCATCTTAAAATTATTTTTTGAGATTTCAGGGCTCGAATTTCTAATTATATTAAGCATTCGACTTTAAAAAAACACCGCAATCTCTATCAAATAATAAGTATAGGTTTTTATAAAAAAAAAAGTATAGGTTTTATATAATTATATTTTATTTAATATTTTTATCAAATATTTAAATGTTTAAATATATTTTTAAATTTGATATTACTCACTTCGTTCAATTTTAGTAAGTGTGTTTATTTTTTTTGTCCTTCCAATTTTAATATGCATGTCTTAAAATAAAATACAATTTTTTTTTCACACTTCAAATATTTTTTTAATTATTTAAATTGTCATTAGCTTTTTCATAAATAATTACTTTATTTATAAATAAAAATCATAATAACCATTATACCCTGAAACACATTTAATTTATATATAAACTACTAATATTTTTTAAACTCATGTAAAAAAATTTAAAACCTACTAATATTAAACAAAAGGATAAATAATTTAAATAATAATAAATTAATTATTATTCTGAATAATAATATAATACCAATGATCCTAATTTTTTATATATACTTTAAAATTTTCAATTTTTTTTTATAATAAACTTATCAAGAAATATTTTTATATAAATTTTGTCTCTACAAATAATAGTAGGTGTAATTGGAGCAGGGCTGTATTTAATATGAAAATAAATTATTTTTTCTACAAAAGGAGTATTAATTTGTTTTAATAAATTTAAAATTAAATATGATTATATTATTTATGTCGTATATAAACGAAAGACGACGTGGCTGTTTCTGATTCGTCCAGACCTACACACGCAGCTGCGCGTGTGCATTAAGCAGTTAATATTCCCTTTCATATATAATGCGGACATTATATTTTTCAGAAAAAAAATTCGGGACAAAGAAAAAATAAAGTAATAATAAAAAATCATAAACAGGACAAGAATGGCGAGCGGTGGCGCCGGTGGTGGTGGAGGTGGCGGAAAGGTGTCATTCAAAGTCACTCTTACTTCTGATCCCAAACTTCCTTTCAAAGTGTAAGATTTTCTGAATATTTTACTCTGAATTATATCGTCTTCTTTTGAGAAAGTATTTTGATTCATCTATTTTTCCCCTAACTTTTGGGTTAAAAAAAAACAGATTTAGTGTACCGGAGGGAGCCCCATTCACCGCAGTTCTGAAATTTGCTGCCGAAGAATTCAAAGTGCCTCCCCAAACCAGTGCTATCATCACAAACGGTATATATATAATTCTTTTTTGTTGGATTTAGCTGATTTTATAAATATTTATGGACGAATTGGGTTTGAACTCTTAATTAATTTATTTGCACCATTGATTAATGGAAATTCAAGGGTTGAATCTTCTTGCCCTGTGCTGGTGTTAAATTGAATGATGATATGATGTATGTGAAGGGAGTGCGCCTCGTGACTTTTCTTGAATTCTGAATTTGCCTACCAATTTGATTTTTATTTTGTCATAGCATATATTGGCAGTGCTCCAATTAGGTTACTGATTAAGGAACAAGAGATATTTGAAAGCTAAATTTTTTGCACTCTTTGGGATTTTACTTCCCAATTGTGTGTAAATTTCGCACAAAAAAATCATGTGTGTAAATTCTAATTTTTTTTTTTTTTGCCTGTTTACTGTCAATTGTCTATGCAGATGGAGTGGGAATCAATCCTCAACAGAGTGCAGGTACCTAGATTCTACTTATTTCATTAGTTTGATTGTTACGTTTGCGCCATTTAGTTGTAGTTTAAAGTGTTGCTTTCATCTCTGATTGATTAGACATGTATTCTTGTTTCTTACTTTGTTGTGGTTTGTGTTTAATTTGTACTCTGCATTACCTTATAACACTATGCTGGACTGGAGTCTCTTAAGTTTAAAGTTTGGATCATGTATGCTTAAGGTTGTCAGCCTGACTCTGTGTCTCCATTTAACATCACGCAAAAAATTTAGGGTTTTTCTGAGCTTTCATCTACTGAGTCTATCTTAGGTCTGCTTCCTGGTATTTTTCTCTATATCTTAACCCACTCCATGTTTCGACTCTTTTAAAACCAAAAAGAAGAGATTTCCTTAATTATTAGTAGCTTTATTTGGACCATGGTAATGGGTACCATTATGGGATAAGATTTTGGCCGAACATATGCCCATGAGGCACTTCATCTGCAAAGAATCCGCTTTCTCCATTGAGTTAGTGATAGTTTTCACTGCCAGCGGCTTATCATGGAAACAACATCAACACCTAACGGACCAGTCTTTCAAATGCCTTCCCATCATGCAAATTGCAATGTAGTTTATTTCCCTAAAGATGGCATGCTTGCAACGGGATGACCTGGAGATAAAAAAATATTTTCTAAGGATTATGATTCTTCCAACATTCACCACTAACATTAGGTTCGACAAACATCTACTAGGATGCTCTGTTACGACATTTACTCCTTCTGCATGTATTTTGTTAGGCAGTACTACAAGGTGGCTCCCTTCTCCTGATATTGGACTCATAAGAGAATGTCATTAACACCCAACCTGCACTTTGAACATCTTTATATCACTCACTCCAACTATCGGGTGTATAATATCTCAAAAGACATAGTTGCTTATATTCTGATTTTAATGTTTAGCTTGAGGAGTCAATTTGTGATACTTTTCTGGTTGATGTAGTGTTACCTCCCTTTTGAAGTGTTATGTTTCCCACCATACACAACATGTGCCTCCAATGGCCATGGGGTTCTTGGACTCTATCACTGAGATGACCAAGGGACAAGGGTATGATTTGGGATTTAGTGGATTTCAAAATCTTGAAAAATAGTAATAGTGGTTGTTTGTTCGAGATTTAAGTAAGCTTGGGTTTAACTTTATGTCAAGTTAATGTGTAAGAGTGCATGATGTTATATTATTATATTATTGATGATTGTTGGTTGTAATTGCAATGATTTGATGATTGTGTAATGATTAGTATGTTTTATTGAAAATTGTAAAAGTTAGAAAAAAAAGGTTTAAAAAGTGATAATAAAATGGGCAGAAAAATAAAATCATAAATGCATTAATGAGTCACTGGAGAGAGTGTGATGGAGAAAAACATGGTATTTGTAGGGTTTGTAGGTATTTGCAGGGGTGAATGTATTGAGTTTTTGAAAACCGGATTATAAAATCCTAAAGTAGAAACAGAATTACATTTCAAAATACCAAATCAGGTTTTGTAATCCCAAATCAAACATACCCTAAGATTCCCTAGCAATACTCCACACTGGGCTCTTTCGTGCTCTATGCAAGGTTCCTGTGACTCCTGTCTACTTGTGAACACTCTGTAACATAGCTAACGTTACTAGGACACTTCAACTACTGCATTTTCTAAGCATTTCAGCTCAAACACTAGCGCTGTAGCACATACACTACTCCTTTTGCAAAAAACCAACTTCTCCGTATAAGCAGTATTTGGTTTCCCACCATCGGGCTGATCAAAGGGGACAATATCAATACCCAAGCAATGTTTTAGATGCCGACCAATCATTTGCATTAACTTAATCCACCTGAGTTGCTATTTTTTTATAGAAAAAAACTTGTATGAGATGGATCTCATTTACTGTATTATATGACTCTTAGGCTCATAGAGCCCCTGTCCAATCATGTTTTAAAGGAAAATATGACTTAAATACTAGATTAGAGCTCAGTCTCATGGATGGGACCATTTCACACAAGACTCCCTCTTCTTTATAAGGTAAGAGATGGAGCGTAAAAGATGGATCCGTGCTTGGACAGAGTGATCCATACCTATGAATAGTGGGAGAATAACCAGTCGATATGTCCGCATCCCATCCCATCCCATTTCATAATCGACTCTAAGAAATAATAACATTTGTATTAGATGTTCGCGATGGTTATTAGGATTTTGATGCATATAGATATTGAACTCAACTTCATTTATTATTGATCATTACATAGAATTCGTTTAGGATATTGTATGAAAGTATATTTCTATATTATCTTTGAGAATTCAAGGGTTTTTTTTTTCTTTTTTAATCTAGGACCTGTGTAAATGTGTTTTACATGATATATGATATAGCAAGAATCCTCATATTGTATGAAAGTATATTTTTATATTATCTTTGAGAATTCAAGGGGTTTTTTTTTTCTTTTTTAATCTAGGACCTGTGTAAATGTGTTTTACATGATATATGATATAGCAAGAATCCTCATATGCACTTTTTTTTTTTTTTTTTTTTTGTGTGTGTGTGTTATCTAGACTAGGACCTTGGTATATGTGTTTTACATGTTTTGTGATTTAGCAAGAATCCACAAATGCACTATTTTTTTTATGTTTGTACTATCATTCATCGATATCTGTGATTGAAACTACTTTTAGGTATCTGAATATATGTACAAGTCAAGTAATAAAGGAAATTTGGTTACTACATATTTCTTTCTAGTTCTGATGCTTTGTTGAGCACATTTAACTCTCTATGAATTAAACGGATTTCTCAGGAAACGTGTTTCTTAAACATGGCTCAGAACTGCGGTTGATTCCTCGGGACAGAGTTGGTGCTTATACGTCCGCCTAAGCTTGAGTTTTACTTGGTTTTCTCTGTCTACATTTCTACATGTATTCGATAAAGTATAAGCATAATCCCTTGATCAAATACCTGAAGGTTGTTTTCTCTGGACTTGTTTTTTATTTAACTAGTGAAATAACTCACTGTTAGTCGAAAGAATTTTTCATCCATGATAATTGATGAATGAATAACTCTATTATGCACTCTTCGACTATTTTCTCGTGAAATAAGAATGGCAAAAAGACTTGCATGGGGTCCGTCTCACAATGAGGCGGTCACACGAGGCTTACAAAATAAGAATTTGTTGACAATGAAGCCTCAAATGGCACAGCAAATTCTGCTCATGTCTATTGCTGCTAAGATTTTCTACCATGGAAATTGAACATTATGATGTTTATATATTTAGAGAAAGTGCTGTATATATGTTGCTTGAACACATTAAATGAAATAAAGGTGAACTTTTGCTGTATGTGATGCTGCTAAAACAGTATAAGGTTTGATAGAAGCATGTGAGAGTTTCAGGATTGTAATTGCCATTTAAAGGCATTAAAGATCAGCAGGGAGGTGAAGGTCCACAATCACTACAAATTTGTCGGTTGGTGTGTAAAGTTAAGACTATGTTGATTAGACTTGAATCTTAGCCCAGGCAGAGGCAGCAAGGTTTTTATGATGGATATTGGATCTAGATACCATACTAGTGTACAACCATGTTATTACTGTGTTTTCAGTACGATTCTGGGTTGCTCTTTTCATTCCTCATCCATGCCCCCACCCCCAATGGGGTGGGGTGTGGGTGGGGGTACTTATAGACGGATGAAATTGTCACAAGTGTCCTCTGAAGTCTTTTGACCTGACTCGAGAACACTCACTTGGGTTTTCACTTTTTTAGTTTTGTCTTTTAATCCAACAGTAATATATTTTGGAATGTTTTTTATTTTTATCAATTGACGAAATGGTTTCATGAATTTCATTTATATCCATCATGGTTTAAAATATTCCAATATAATGAGTCGTAATCAAGTTAAATAGAGAAATTTTTTTATACAGAAAGTGTATTGTGTAATCGAAATATATTTTTAAATAATTTCGATTGTCTTTTACTGAAAAATACAAATAAAAATAACTGTATTTTTTTTAAGTAATTGCATTTTTATTGAAAATAATTAATAATGTTAAAAAATATACTATAGTTGCACAGTACATCTTGTATACAAAAATTCTACTCAGTTAAATATTGAGGTATCATATATTGTAGGAGACCTTCCGGATTTTTTTTCCTAGAATATTATATGAGATTAATTTATATCACATATATATTGTATATATGACCTGTGAATTTATGATTCTATTCTAATCATATTTATAAATAAAATAAGATTTAAATATTAAAATATATATATATATATATTTATATCTAGGAAAGTATTTAAATAGAACTTGGAACAATAATGATTTAGGTTTGGGAAAAAGTGATGGGACCTGAAACTGATTCTTGTTTCTGCATAGGAGGACGAGTTTGAATATGGATTTGAGAGAAAAAGGAAAGGGTAAAGCATTAAAAAAAGCAAATGTATATTAGATTTGTTATGATGAGGTTTTATTTATTTGGGTTATGATGAGGATTTGTTTATTTTAATTTGGGTTATGATGAAGTTAAAGGTGGTAGAACCCAAAAGGTTTAATCAAACTGTTCATCTAGGTTTTTCTTGTGATGCACACACAATTGCAGCGTAAATTCTTTTCTGCCAAGTTGATTTAAATTTTAGAGGATTTATATTTTCACGAAGTTTATATAAAATAAAATGCGCTATATATATTTTTACAGAGTAAAAAAATATGAATCGAAACGAATCGAAAGCTGATCAATTATTTCAATTTGGTTGATTTTCTGAATAATTATTTAAGTAAAAATTAGTTTTATCGTGAAACTCAAGTATATTTTTAAATAATATTATTTTTATTAAATTTTAATAAAATAATTAATATTATAAATTATTATTTTAAAATCAATTAGCGCTAAATGATAAAATGAAATTGGGGGATTGCCAATACGTAGAGGTCGAAAAACAAGTTTTGCATCGAAAACTAATACATGGGTGAATGGGCATATCACTATTTTTTGCACAACTAATCTAAAATAGACCCAAACGTAGTGTGTGATTTTGTTACTATAAAGAAATATGATAAAAAAGAAAATAAAAGTACGAATTTGTTCATTCAACTTATCAAGAATGACTATATTTAGGGGCGTTACCAAGTCAGAATATTTATTATTTTTCATGGGATAGAACTATAGAACTTAAATATTATTTAAAGCTCATTACAATGAATGAGTTGGATCACTATATATGATTGTGAAGCAATGTGCAATTCACTATTGCACGTTATAATTAACCTAGTAGGTTGGAGAAGAGACCAATTGAATTCCAAGTCGCTTGAAATTTGACAACTTTCGCATCCTAATCAACAATCTAAATATTTACAACTCACTATTAGATTTCATAACCCAACAAAGTAGGTTTAAAAAAGACCAATTGAATCTCAAGCATTTGCATTATTGACGAGTCTCCCTAAATTTAACAAATTTCGCATTCTGAAATATGCCCGCAAATTTTTGAAAAAAAAAAGTAAATTTTCGTGTGAAATTAGTACAATTAAAATGTTAACCTAATTATGAATGTCTTGACCTATTTATATATAAGTCAAATAACACCTCAAAAACGATGTCGTGGGGTAGACGTGATGACTGATTGAGTGAAGCAAAGGGGTGAAACACCTCTGTGGCAAGTCGTTAGCCTATTGAAAAATTCAACAATTAATTTTTGTGTCGGTTACTCAAATATACTATAATCTTCTATAGTTTTTATTTGATGTACACTCAAATACATTTTGAATGTCATGCTTTAGAGGTCGAAATAAGATTTAACATTTAACTCTTTGATTATGATTTTCAGGAAAGTTTTGAAATTGAATCTTAATTAACATCGGTTCGATTTTCAATTGAATTCAATTGAAATCTGGTTACCAGCTTACTTATTACTATTATAATAAATACAGATTATTTAGATTCATGACTCTAGTGTATAGATGGGAACAAAGCATGCTACCAACATGAATTTATTTTAATTCAACTCGATTCAGTCTATTTAATAAATTAGTCAGATCCATATTCATTTAAATTTTAATTATACACTTATTATCAAATTTACAATATGCAATAAAAATTAATATAATTAAAAAATATGAATAACATATATTTAAAAAAAAATTCTGATAAAACAATTCAACAATAAATAAACCTAAATCTCATTATTCCATACCTTAAAATCACAATATTAATATAATTACTTTTAAATTTAATATTTAACGTGAAATGAGCTTAACAAAAACGTTAAATATATAGACATTCAAGCTCAATGTGTTTTGTTAAAAAAATATTACAAATAACATGTCAGCCCTGAGCTTAATAATTATATATCAAGTTCAAATTTTCTTAATGAGAGTCGAATTTAGCTCGGTCATTCTCATATCTACTTATTAGTAGGGGTGAGAATAGGTCGAGTTGAGGTAGACTTCTCGTTGAAAAGTCTGGGCGTGTATATAGGTATTGATCTCAAATTTGGCCTATTACCTGTGATAAACTTTTTAGTAGGCTGCAGCCTGACCTTTTTAATAAACGTCGAGTCTGAAATTCTGTTTAAAGTTTTTTTTAGGCATATTCACCTTAAATATTAAATTTAAAATTAATTATAATAATATTGTGATTTTAGAAAATAATTTATGATTTATTGATGGTAGAGTTTATTTAATCAAATAATTAGTTTAAACATATATTATTTTATATTATTAATTATATAATTTTTATTTGATATAAAAAATAGTTTATAAAGATATACTTCATATTGGATAAATACATGTGTAAACTCAAATGAGCCGGCCTATTAATTTTAAAAAGTTTTTGTAAAAGTCTAAGTATGGCCTGTTTATATAAATAAGTTTATGAAATATTTTTGGTATAACTCGTTTATTAAAAAGGTTGAATCGAGCGAATTTTAGTAAATTAGACCATAGAATAATTCAATAATATACCCCTATTGAATAAGATTTCCTATTCCCACCTTTATTAGTCAGGTGTCACGATTCTAATGATAATATAGATCGATGTACTTTTAATAATGCGTATATAATTGAATTATATTGGAGAATATACAACAATGATGACCGTTTAAACTCTTATTTTTTAATTTAATTTGGAATTTTTAAGGTAATAACATAGGGCAGGGCCATGAATAACCATTTAAATTAGGAATGGAAAAATGCCATATGTTACTATTCCCCAATTCTATAAATGAAGCAACAACAATATCCTAGTATCCTACTAGAATCACATACCCAAACATTATATATCAACTAATCTTTCTCTTTTATCCATCTTTGTTTAAATTAAGTTTGTAATGAAATTAATCAATATCATAATATTTATCATTAATACCATAATACTTATACGTTTCAAAAAAAAAAAAAAATACTTATAAACTAATATCATACTATAATACTTCACTATCTATTCTGTAAGGTAAAGAGTTCGAGTCACAATTTGCCCGATAAAAAAAAACTAATATTATTGTGTCAAAATGTTATGATATTAGTTCATAAACAAGTTTGAGTATATATTGTCGTCCGTAAACTGATACCAACTGATGCAAGCAGAAACTATAACGATTGTACCGACTTACATGCCAACTCAAAATGTCGTGCTAATAGAAAATAAATATCTAACATAAAGACTTGAGATATTAAATAAATTGAAGAGAGCATTACAAGGGATATTCCACAAGTAACGGGGCATGTTTTGCCAAGAAAGAGATCATCTCCACCATATATATTCCATCAAGGTTTTTGCACTGTCCACTCACAATAAGTGGAGATCATGGATGAATACCAATGAATAAAAAATATCTCATAAATGAAACAAAAAAATTGGTGGTCCTAAAAAGCATATGATGTGGGACACAATTCTTCAAAAAGGGTAGATGAGAAAATAATTATTCTCACTTACATTTTAGCTTTATTTTGCAGGTAGAATTTTAAGTTTTAATGAAAAAAGGACAAAAGGGACAGCAGTTCAATGTGAAAAAAGTTAAATAAGTTGATCATGTGAAGGTCCCTTCATTGGGTTTCCCTTGTGAATGTCTTAACAATTCTACCTTGGATACCGGCGGAAAGTGAAAATGCTCTACTACTCTCTTTGGAATATCGCATTTCATCTGACCTAAAACACGTTTTATCTGATCTCGTGTTTATATATATATATATATTGGAGCATGATAGAAATAATATTTTAAACCGTAAGTTTCTTGTTTACCAAATGTAATGTGTAATTTAAGTGAATTTTTAAACAATATAAGTTGTTTTCAGTGAAAAGTTACAGTGTAAATAATTGTAACTAAACGAATGTCCTTGAATTGAACGGTTGCACTTGATGCATACAAGATTTTACCTATTTTAAAAGTAAAATTTGGACTGCTCGAGATTTTGTTTTGGGGAAAAAAATATTTTCTAGTGCTATTATTATTACTTCTTCCAGTTAAAAAATACATGTTATTTTAAATTAATACATACATATGAAAAAAAATTGCTGGCTTCTTACTATGCTCTTAATTAATTATTTTGAAATTCTACATATATATATATATAAGACTTTAAAAGTTTTATTATTTAAGATATTTTTTATAATTCTGAGAAGACATGTATTAATTAAATTAAATAATGCAAAATACTTATTTAAATTGTAAATTGGATGGATGGTCAAAACAATATTTAAAATGAATTGGAGTGAGTATTATTTTGGGGAGGAAGAGTATTAATTAAATCAGTGCAACTTTGTAATATGAAAAGAACAAGGAGCCTATATACCCATGGAAAGAATAAATGATGTGGGCCTGCATTCTACATATTTTATATGCTCCTACATTATATATTTAATTTATTGACATGATTTTAACAAAAATATCCAATATCACTCATTTTACAAATTAATATTAATTTAAGATTTTATTTTCCATTTATTAGAATCAGGATTTTGACTGCACAACAACCAACATATATATAATACCCCTTATTTTGTTTTTTATATTTTTTTAAAAAAATATTTAGGTCAGAGTCACATTCTCCACCCACATTCTTAATTCCCAAATATCCACACACGCCACACCCACCCCAATTATAAATCAACCATTTTTTTTTTTAATTATACATGGTGTGTTAATTTCAAAATCAATTTTATTAATACTTCATGTTAATTTTTTATTTATTATTATGAAACTGAACTACACAAATAAAGGATCACACACCCGTGCCTGAACTACACAAATAAAGGATCACACCCGTGCAAAACTTTTGTTGACTCCTACAGAATTTCAAGCTTAAATTTACAACTATTATTTTATAATTAAATGATTAATACTTTTTAATTAAAAACAACTAATACAATTGAATTAATACATTTTAAAGAAACTACTAATACTTTTTAAAATTTAATATTAAATGCAAACTAATTACAATAAACCTGATTTACATAAGATTTTGTTAAAATTATGTATGAGTCCTTTCACCAAAAAAAAAAAAAAAAATTATGTATGAATTGGTCTTCACATTTGTGTGAATTAGTTACACCGTGATATTGATTTCTAATTAATACTATAATAAAATAACTACACTCAATCCAATAAATTATTTTATTTTGTCTATAAATGTTTACGAAATTATTCCTTAATAGTATATTCACATCATTTTTTTTTTTTAAAACTAGTGTAAAAAATCATCGACAATGTTTTATTGGACGGAGGAAGTAATACATTTTAATGAAACAATTAATACCATACATTTAAAGTTAATATTCTTTAAAAAAAAACTAATATCTTATTTTACGTTAAAATTTATTTACACAAAACCTTGCCATTATATATTTGAAAAAAAAAAAAAAAGAAAATGATGCAAATACTATTTAAAGGCAAATATTTGTGTACATATTGTGCACACTAAAAAATAGTGTGCAAAATATTTTTACCTAATATTATACTGTAGCTAAACTAATATTATACAATATTGTTAATAATACTAATACTATACAGTACCTGAAATAATATTACACTGTAACCAAACTAATACTATACAATGCTTGAAATAATACTATACTGTAACCAAACTAATACTATACAGTACCTGACATAATACTACACTGTAGTCAAATTTTGTACACACAATTTTTATTGTGCATAATATGCACACAAATACCACTCTTTAAAGAATAGATACATTCACTATATGTATATCTATCGATAGATTAAAAGTTGGAATATTTCTTTCCAATATAATTTCAAATCTTGATTGCTTGTGCAAAGCCTTAACCAACTCCATTATAATTTCTTTAAAAATCATTTAAACCCCTTCAACGACATGCTCCCCATATTGCGAAGCAGCACTATAAACCCATGAACAGAGAGCCACATTGCTGCACACACAGAGCAGCTTAAAAACCCCACCTTTACACACATTTACAGTGTCAGAGTGTAGATCCATCTTGCATGGCCTCAACATACACCACAGAATCCACCACCGCCAGATGCCGCCGCCGCCTGCACCTCCACTGCAAAAACCGCCATCGTGGGGTGGTCTGTTTCTTCTACGCCGGGAAATTCCACAAAAGATACCTACTTTTCTTGTCAATACTGTACATTCTAGGCCTGATCACCTGTGCAGGACCCTTGCTAACTATCCTGCACCCTCCGCCGCCGCCGCCGCCGGGATCGCTCTACCGCAGCCAAGAGCTGTTTCTCAAACTCTGGCCGGAAATTCAGTCCGATAATGCCTCCACCGTTGAGGTTTCACTTTTCTCTTACCTTGTGCTTACTTTAATTGTTTATAGATGGAAGCTAATTTAATGTTTGTGTTCACAAGGGTAAAAAGTTATTGCCAGATTTTTGTTTTTTTTCTTTTCACAGTTATTGTAAAAGTACATTTTCAGGTTATGAATTCAATTATGAATTAATGTGAGTGTCCTTATTAAAATTTGAATGAAAATTATTATTCTGAAGGGTGCATCATTGTATGGATTTATGGGGGTCTTTTTTTTTTTTTTTTTTTCAAGATTTGTTGTTTTTGAGTATATTTGATTTGGTAATTGAGTAAATCAGTCGGCAAGAATATTCCTACTTATCAATCAGTTCACTATTTCTGTTTCTAGTCTCATTGATCGCAGGGTGTTCTTAGTGCTGAATTATTTATAATAATTATGAGCTAAACTACTATCCCTTCATTAAATTTGAATGAAAATCACTATTCTGAAGGGTGCATAATTGTATGGATTTATGAGGCCTTTTTTTATCTTCAGAATTTGTTGTTTTTGAGTAATTTTGATTTGATAATTGAGTAAGTCAGGGGGTAAGAATATTCCCTATTTATCAATCCCCATTGATTGCAGAGTGTTCTCAGTGATGATAATTTAAAAATCAATTATGAGCTTAACTACTATCCCTTTAATTTCAAGCATAAGGTGGAAACTCAACGATTCTGGGAAATTGGAAACTTGTTGGGAAATGGCAGGAGTTTGTTATAGCATGTGCTTGCTTATGTTGGAACAAGAGAAGGGATAAAAAAATGATATGAAAATATAAAAAAGAAAAAGAAAAAAGACAAAGGTTGTTGCAGGATATTAAAAAGATGAACTTATCAAAAGAACCAAAAATTTGTACTATAGTCATTGAATGTTATGGTCTATTATACCTGCAATTCCTCTGCATTGTGAAGCCTAATGCTCATTCTTTGAGATGTTGCATTAAAATTCATTGTTGCGTAATTTGTAACTTCTTAGTAATTATTGAAAATCATCTATGTAGTCGGATAATCTCTGGAGATACAGAAGAAAGCTGAAAGAGCAGAAGCCATGCTTGAATGCTAATGTTTATCAGCAAATTGGTATGTGTCTCATTTCTATTTAATCTTTTGATATTTTCGAGGTTGATAATCTTATAATCGAGCCATCTCTCATTTTTCCCTTATTTCCGTTTATCAGCCACTCCTGCAGTTCAGCGCTATTTGGTGGTCGAGGCTAATGGTGGTCTGAACCAACAACGGTCATCGGTATGCTTTATTTTAATTTTGACTGTTTATTATCTTGTATAGTTTCATTAAGCATGCTTATGTGAAATGTGAACAACTTCATCTTCTGTCTTTTATTCTAACTAATATAAAAGAGAATACCTATTCAAGAATGAGTTGGTCTTATGTAAAACAATTTCAATGTACAACAGGTTCGCAACTATCGCTCTATAATATAACAACTAATACTTTTGACTGAAACAACTAATACTAATAAATTAATGCTTTTTTTAATGAAATAACTAATAATGTTTTAAAATGCACAAAAAAAATGCAAACCAGATTTGCAATGCTGTGGCTGTAGCTGGATTGCTGAATGCTACTCTTGTCATCCCCCGCTTTGATCTACATAATGTTTGGAAGGATCCCAGGTGCGTTCCATATACATCAAGCCACCTTTTTTCTTTTTATTATAAATCAATCATTGAGATACTTTAGAGTAGAAACAGAGTGGATAAGATGCCAAATTGGTAATGTGTTTTGTGCATATATATTCGATAATTCGATTAGACTGTCTCCAAATGCTACGAATTTTGAACAAAGTTGTATTGTTGTTCATATAATGATCATTTACTGTCCTAATGAAATTGTTATCCTGGTAATTTTCAGTGAGTTTGCTGATATTTATGACGAGGATCACTTTATATCGTCCTTGAGAGATTTTGTTACGGTGGTTCATGATCTGCCTATCGAACTGATGGAAGGCTATAATTTTAGCATCAATAACATCCCAAGCTTTAAAGTCCCAGCTTGGGCATCTGTTCGTTATTACATGGACGAGGTTTATCCTCTCTTTCAAGAAACAAGGTATTTTTCAGCAATATTTGACATTTAAAAGTATGGAGCATATTATATCAAGATATAAAGCAAACAAAATTCTGACCATGTTATCTTTTGTCAGTGTTGTACGGATTTCTCCCTTTGCAAACAGATTGACAACTAGCATTCCACCACACATTCAGTTTTTAAGATGCTTGGCCAACTATAAAGCTTTGAGATTCTCTTCAACCATAACGAATCTTGCAAAAAAGATTGTCAGTCGAATGGCTGATAAGAGCTTGACATCTGGAGGGAAGTATGTAGCAGTTCATCTAAGATTTGAAGAGGTCCTTTTAAATTCCAACTCGTTTGTGAATATTTTTACCATCATAGTTTGCAACTTGAATGATTTCTAGTTTGACAACTTCAACTATAGGACATGGTGGCATTCTCATGCTGTGTGTATGACGAAGGAGAGACGGAAAAATCTGAAATGGATGCAATACGTAAAAAGGGGTGGGGGAAAAAGTTTGAAATCAAGAACAAAATCTCTGCATCTGGTGTAAATCGCGTTAACGGAAGGTGCCCGATGACCCCAGTGGAGGTTAGTTTAGGGAATTCACGACGTATGTTACGAGCCCCCACAGCCATAAAGTTGCAATCTGTAATACTTTTTTGTGTGGGGTTATGTTTCTTTGTCAGCATAGGTTGGTATGATGTTGAGAGGCATGGGATTTTCCAACAATACCCCCATTTACTTGGCTTCTGGCAAAATTTACAAAGAGGATCAGTACTTAGAACCTCTTCGAAAGATGTTTCCTCTGCTTCAAACTAAGGAAACACTTGCTACAGCTGATGAACTTGCTGCATTCCAGGTGAATTCTCGACTACCTTCCTCAACATAATCTCAATCTGTTCGATTTCTAGTAAAGAAATCTTTAGGGAAACCCATTTTTGCTTTTAGGACACTCGACTTTCCCAAATTGAATTTCATCTTGTTAACTTTCAAAATTCAACTTTTTAGTCTTTTGATCGGCAACAACGGGTTAGTAACCGGTATTGAAAATTATCATGACGAGATTTAAAAAAAAAAAAAATTGTAAAAAAATGTCACGTTGCAAAACCGTTTGCTGACCCGTTGTAGCCGGTCAAAGAATTAAAAAGGACTAAAAAGTTGAATTTAAAAGTTATCAGAACAAAATTCAATTTGAGAAAATGGAGGGTCCTGAAAGCAAAAATGGCCTAACTTACCGGATTAAAAAAAAAAAAAACCTTTTGCCAAATTACTAATATTTGACATGTTTTGCAGGGTTATTCTTCAAGGCTAGCTGCTTTGGACTACATGGTATGCTTGTTTAGTGAAGTATTTGTGACTACTCAAGGAGGAAACTTCCCTCATTTCCTTATGGGTCAAAGACGGTTCCTCTACAATGGACACGCGAAGACCATAATGCCCGATAAAAGCAAGCTCGTCGTTTTACTGCAGAACACAAGTATAAGGTAGTAGTTCATTCTGTATTTATCCTGAATCGGAGAAGCTCATTACGCCTTTCTTTGTACGTAATGTGAAATTTATGTCATGGATCTGGTGCAGTTGGGATACGTTCAAAGATGAGATGGAGACTATGCTAGCTGAAAGTGATCGGAAGAGCATAATGGTGCCTAGAGTGAAAAAGTCGACGAGAAAGGGTTCTATATTTTTGAACCCTTTGCCAGAATGTAGGTGCCTATGGGAATCACAGAACTCATCCTCTATATCAGATTTGTTGTGAGATATCAAGAAAAGTTGATGTCAGAAAGAAACATCCTTCAGTTCTATCAAGACAACAAAGAAGTAGTGATTAAAGGGTGAGCTTGTGAGAAAAATCATGAGTTAAAGAAGAAGAAATTTGGAAAGAGTTTTGTGGCTACCTTCTCTCTCATAGCCTGCCCTGCTGTCAACATTTTCTGGTTCAAAGAACTCAGCACTTTCTTGATCCCATGATCACTTGAATTTCTCTCTCACTCCTAAATTACAGTTTTGTGAGGTCTGCATGATGTTTAAGGTCATTTTAGGAAAGCCAATTATAGGATATGATTTTGTTATATAGTTACTATTTATGGGATTTTTTTTTTTTTTTGGATTTGAGCTCTGCATGTCATTTTAGGAAAATCAATTGTAGGATTTCGTATTTGTAGGTTTAATGTTAATGATTGAGGTTGTTATATATTACTATTTATGGGGATTGTTGCTGCAATAATTTATACAAGAAATCAAGAATGCAATCTATTTTTGGAGTTTTATCGGTCTAAAATCTTAAAAGATATAAATAAAATGAGGGGTCGAGCTTCTAGTCGTGATCGGGTCAGTCTTGATCAGGCACGACCACGATCATGATGAAAGTGACATGATCAAGAGGCAAATTGTCCATGTTATCTAGAAGCTTGACCACTCTCACACGAACATGTTTTGTTTTATTTGAGTGAAAGCTAGTTTGAATATTAGCTTATATGAAATTATAAAATACAAAAATGAGTAACACGATTAAAATGAACTTTCTAGAAGATGGCATTCTCTGACAATTTCCCAATCTTATCTTTCAACAGCTTATAAAAGGAGATCTTGAGAATTTAATTGGGTTTTAGGCAAAATTCACCTATAAAATCCCATTTGTTGATATTATATACTATCGCTGAAATATTTTTCACACTTTTTTTTTAAAATTAAAAAAAAAATTCATAAACTTCACCCTCAAAATATCCAAAATTTACATACAATTCAATAAACTTTTTTTACTTTATTTTGTGTGTTTTCTTAAGTATTTCGAAACGGAACAAGAATATATTTTAAAGATAATCCTTATGTGGGATCCAGAACCTCAGAAATCAAAATTTTACTGCCAATGAAATAACAACAAATTATTAATTTCTTGCACAATCTGACTATGAAATATGTAGATCATCGGTTATCAGCGATTTAAACAAATTAGTGATATAATCATAGAGTAATAATACGAAATCAAACAATGGGTATTTTATGGAATCAATATAAGCACAAATTAATACTTATACGTTATGATATAATACATAGTAATTTAATTATTGATGACCTAGAAATTCGTATCAAAATCGTATAAGAAATTAATTACTTCAATCAAAGTTATAATGATCACATATAGATGCGGGAAATATTCTGATTTAGTCATTGAGAAGGGTGACAGAATATACATACCCTACCGTCCTAAATGTTATCTTAGGTACAATATCCAACTATCCACTATTAATTAATTCACTCTTACATAAGCCCAAAATTAATAAACAACGAATTCAATTGAAATTCAATGCATGTAACTCCACCACCTTTACGTAAGAAGCATTTAAAGTAACCCTAAAAAGAATAGAGAATTAAAGAGTCAACAAAGCTAGCTAAAAAGGAGAATTAAACTTGAAAAGGGTGAAAAGAAAAAAAGTGACCAAGAAAAGTCGTCTTGTTTGACCCAACTACACCCCACAATCAACGCGTATACATGGATCAAAATTAATGACCTATAAGTTCCACAACTAGTTCAACCAATTATTCAACCCTATAAATTGTTCCAATTGTCACTTTGAGAGATCTCTTACCAACTTATATATAAACATATAGTTCACCCTCATCTAATCTAGAGAGAAAAAGCGACTTGACTTTCACCAACAAATTTGCTGCAAAAAATTCAACATTAATCATGGAGTGCAGAAATCTTGAAATAAATATAGTTTCAGCCAACAATCTTCCTAATGTCCGAAATATAGGCATGATGAAAGTGTACGCTAGGGTTTCACTCAAGGGTGAACCAACAACCACCCAAGAAACCCTAGTTGACACCAAAGGAGCAACCAACCCCCGGTGGAACTTCCCCCTACACTTCACGGTCAGCGAGTCGAGTCTCCGAAAACCCGGGGTGAGGCTGGTGGTGAAGCTCCTGTGTAAGAGAAGTATGGGCGATAGGGTTGTCGGAAAAGTCAATATAGAGGTGAAGACTCTCTTTGACCTAGGCCTCAAAGCTCACAAGATTATGAGCTATGCCGTGGTGGGGACCACCAAGGGAGATTGAATCTTTTGTACAGCTTTTCAGACAAGGTGGTTTTGGTTAGGAAGCCTTCGGGTTGGAGATCGGCAGTGGAGGTCGGCCTCTTCGTGGTCGTCGGAGGAGCGTTGATCTTGTTAGGCCGAAAATCGGACGCTCATCGGAGGCCTAGAAAGGTTTCTAGGGTTCATGATGTTGATGAATGTGAGGATGATGAGATTTTCTACGACGCCGTATAAGGTGATTACAATTGGATCGAAGTGATCAAGATTGTGTTCATCACTACTTGTTCATGCATGCATGTTATGGAGAAATAGTTAATTAATGGAGTAGATATATCTTGGATTTTTTTTAATGTCTTTGATATGTCCGAATTTTAATTGTAAATTGTTTTATCAAGAATTGTATAGTGGTGAGTGTTCAAATTGGTAGAATAAATGAATATAAAGGTTATGAATTTAAACTCTTCGGTCTACAATGCAACACTTTTTTAGGTAAATTTGTTTCTTGCTCGCCTCTTTTGTGTGATCATTAATTTGTTGGTTTGATAATAAAAACGGATTTAGAATTTCATTTCAGGGATGCAAATTATTGTATAGTAATATCATAGTTTCATCAATGGTTTTTTACAAGAAAATTCACCACCACTACAAATAAATAGTCATTTATCGAACCCTTTTCATTTTTTTATTACAACGAAAAAATATTAAATTCGATGGAATCGGTATTGATATGGACCTAATTCTCGAAAAACACTATGTATAAAAATTCAAAATTTTGTAGGTGACAGATTTGAATTTGATCCCGGTATTTACAATTTTTTTGCAGTGTACCCTTTTCATTTTTTTTTTATAAATATTAATTCAATATTAATATGGATTTAATTCTCATGATATGTAACAGATTTGTACCTTACTTCGGGTGGACAACAAGAAGTCCAACCCAAAACAAGAAAACAAAGCTTTGCTATCAACCCGTTAGTTAAGCCCACGAGAAAATGTAATATATTCTGAATCAGCTATACTGGGCTATTAAACCCAACAAAATGTATAAATAAGAAATTTAAGATAATACTAATAACAATTACGAAAGTGCTAATATTATAAATTATTATCCATATATAATAATAATAATTAATAACAACTACTACTGCTACAATGATAATAATAACAACACTTACAATGAAATTAATATTGTTTTCAAGGATTAGTTCGGAGTATAATATTTTATATTCTAAAATGATACCGTGCATCATGTGTATCAAATGACGCTGTTAGTAAATACATGATGTGTATTTCTATATTACAAATATCTTGTCCGTGAGGTTTTTTTTTTTTTTTTTTTTTCCTCCGGATGATTTCTGACATGGGCCAACTCTAAAGGCTGGGGAAATCATGGGCCCAAAATACTTGAAATGTCTTGATCCAGAATCTGAAGTAATTTAAATTTAGGGCCCGACTATCTACACCTCCATTATTATTTGATTCACCCACTTCAATTATATATTATTTTAATGTATTTATAAAATGACCAATTTACCCTAAACTAATATTGAACATTATTTAAAAAAAAAATTAAACACTATTTGATACACCCACCCCTACAAAGAGAGAGACATACACGTTAAGTTTGAAATGATCGATCATTCATCGTGGAAAATAGGATTTGCCATTCGAAAAAAATGGAGGAGTCTCTATGAGATACTTGTGTAAATACTTTTTGTTATTCAATTATACAATGTTGAATGTATATACTCGTCTTGTATGTATGAAAATATATATACTCTTGTTGAATGTTGTTGTTTTTTTTTTTACGGAACTTGTTGAATGTTGTTATTTGTATATATTTTGGATATTATATATGAAGTGTTTGTATTTTTAGCCTACGCACGATGAAAAACTGTGGTATAGTTTTTCTTGCGATTTTTAAAATTTTGCACATTGAGAACCTGGTTTTGCTGAATTTTACTTAGGGTTTCGACAAAATATATTTCGAATCAATCTTGCCGAAATATTTTAGACCGAAATTTTGATCAAAAGTTGGAAATTAATGCATTTTTTCAATACATATTTCAAAAATTTGAGCAAAAAAATTTATGAAGTCTACTAGCTCTTATTTTCGGAAATATTTTGTGAAAATAGTGCATATCGACACATATTTCAAATATTTGAACAAAATATTTACGTAGTCTCTTTGCTCTTATTTTGATAACAATTTAAGAAATATTTGCATATTTTCAACACAATGTTGTTGAAGTTTTGAACACAAAATTTTATGATGTCTCATGCCTCTTATTTTCGATAACATTTAGTCGAACTTGTTACATATTTTGTACAAATTTGTCAAAATTTTGATCATCATTTTTCGAACATTTTTTTGAAAATTTGTCCAATTTTTACTCAACTTATTCGATACCTTGAACAAATATTTTACGAATTGTACTATCTCAATTTTACGAATATTTTTTGTAGAAAATGTGACCCATTTAAGACATAATATAGTCGAAAATCATCTTCTAACCAACAAAACATAACAACACATCCAATTTTAGAAAAAGCCAAAATATCAAGTCAAGTTTACACATTCATAGGTTCCATCCAAATTTAACACAAGTTCACAAAACATAAGATAATATCAAGTATACAAAACACAACATGATATCAAGTCAAGTACGCCTTCCCCTTCCTCTGCATTTGCCCTTGCAGAATTTGTTGATGATCTTACTTGGTCTGGTCCCTTGCAAATTCCAACTTGTTGATGATCGTACTTCATTGTTGTTGCTTTCTCCTTCTATAAGAAGTTGTTGGCCCATTTTTTCGGTAACCCTGGGAAAGTCCTCAAATTCCACAATAAGTACTAAAGTCCACATACGGTTAAGTACATATTACTTTCTTAAATTATACTGAATTTCGGCGATTAAATGTCGAAAATCATTAATTTTCAGCATATACATTTCGAAAATCATGCTGATTTTCAACAAATGCATTTCGAAAATCCTATGAAATTTCGGCTAACATATTTCGAAAATCAAGCTTACTTTCGAAAACATATTTTCGAAATTCCAAAACAAATTTGGCAACTTTTATTCGAATTTTATAAACAATATGCACTATATGCAGTTTTTCCCTCAACATATACACACTATACATATAAAACATTAATTAACCCACCATATAAACAATATAAGTAGAAAAAATCAAACAGTATACCATGAAAAATGTAGTTATTTCCTCATAAATTAAACATGTACATACCATATAAGTACTAAAATCAAACATATATACATATATATATATACCTATAGGGCACATATCAAATATATATACGTATATATACATACCTAGAAGGTGCCATTATCATGCAACAAGCATCTCAACAAACAAAAAATTTTTTTACTCAACAAGCATTTCATCAAACATATAGAGGGCGTCATTTTCGCAGACCAAGAATGAAAAACTAAAAAAAAAAAAAAAAAAAAAAACTAACCACTATCATCTGCGGTGATTTTCGGTGGTGGATCGCGCATGGTGGTGGCTCGACTCCGGCGGTTGGGTCTCCAGTGGCGTTTCATTCTTTCTTCTTCTCTTCTTTCCTCAATGTCTTTTCACGGTGGTTTATTTTCTCTCTTTTTTTGTCTTTTTAGCAGCAAATACTACTACTAGGTGGATGTGTAAAATGAATTAAAAAATAGAGAAAAATATGAGTAAGGGTAATGTTGGGAAATCTAGATGTGTGTATCTAATAATTCTTTAAAATAGGGTGGGTAGATTAATTTGGTGGGTAGATCTAATAATATTGGAGGTGTAGATAGTTTGGGCCTTAAATTTATTATGAGTCCATTTGGCTTTATTTTCAAATGAAATCTTATCATACTCATTATGAGAGGATTTATAAAACATTACTTACTTAAGAAGTACTCCTCCCACCCTCCCAAACGAAATTGCACAGTTAACTTTTTCAACGGTTTTTATGTGAGAGTTATTTCATAGTAATACGTTTACAAAAGTTGTTTTATACGAATAATATGCTAGTTGATCTTATTAACTAGCATACCACTCATATAAAATATTTTTTGTACACATATTACTATGAAATAATTTTCATACAAAGACCGTTAAAAAATTCAACTGTACAAGTTCATTTGGGACGGAGGTAGTAATTAATTTCATCAAAAATTAATAGTTAATTTACAATGAATAAATCATTACACATATGGATGGCCAAGATTGATGCACAAAAAAATATATCAATGGCTAGACAAAATGGTGCCAGAATTTTTTAAGAAAGGTAGCTCCTTTTATATATATATGTCTGATTATTCCTTAATTAATTTGAACAAAAGAACATGTCCATTGACAATGAAGATTTAAGTCCACTTCTAAATTTAAGTCAAGAAAGAGCTGTACTTGCTTATTATATACTGACTCGCCCTTGGCACGCTTAGAAACGCTGCAGACTAATCCAATTTGGACCAGTCAAACAAGTTGTTTAGTGTTAATATATAATTTAGCAAGTGTGAATCGATCCTTAGTCAAACAAGTTGCTTTTATATATATATATATATAAAACAGTATATATACATTTTATTAATTAACTTGATACAAATTAATTATTTGTAATTTATGTTGGAGTTGGTTTTTATAAGAAATTGAATATTGGGACCTATACTAATTAATATATATAATGTATATATACTGCTATATATACTGCTATATATACTGCTTTATAATGTATATATACTGCTTTATATATATATATATATATATATATATATATATGGTTAATTGCACATTTATTAGAACATTTTTGAATTTAAATTTTATATATATTTAGCTTTTAATGGATTCCGTTAAATGCTGAAATTGTGGGACTAAAAGTGCAAATTTGTGGGACTAAAAGTGCAAAATTTAACGGCGCGTGTTATTTAAGCGCTCCAAAACCGTTAAATATTGACAAAATATTAGTATAGGACCAAATATGCATGAAAAAGAATCATTTTGAAATTAGAAAATTTTTAGGGGATCAAATGTGCAATTATGTGTGTGTGTGTGAAGTGCAACACGGTATAGATAGATAGATAGACCTAACACTCTTGATATCTTGGTCAGCCACAAATTAATTAGTAAACATATGCGGTTAGTGTAGTTTAATTTCTAAGAAATGAGCCGTTCAACTCTTGGTCTGCAATCACGTTAACAATCTCCCCATTTTAGTGTTTTTTTATGAGCATTATAGTATTGTCATCTATTATTATTCTATTAATTTTATACTTGCCCTAGTGTATATTATTGAAATCGTGGGACGGGTCGGCCTTCACCCAATATAACACTTTATGTATATTATAGTATAATACTATTCACTTTGAATTTAAATTTGTATAGTTTAGTTATTATTTTCTTTCGCAGAATTAACACTCTGTACAAATTAAAATGTTATTTACACTTATAAAAACATGACCGTGTCATAATCTAAATCAAACTTAATTTGATAGTAAGCTTTATATTTAAAAAAAGGCAAATATTTGTGTGCACAATGGTTTTACCTAATACTATATTATAGCTAAACTAATACTATACAATATTGTTAATAATACTAATACTATACAATATCTGAAATAATATTACACTGTAATCAAACTAATACTATACAATGTCTGAAATAATAATATACAGTAACCAAACTAATACTATACAATACCTGAAATAATACTACACTGTGCACACAATTTTTATTGTGCACAATATACACACAAATACTACTCTTTAAAAAAAAAAGCTTAATTGCGCGCAAGCTTTATATTTATATTTATATATGTCAATTGCCATGTATGCATATGTCATCGATAAAGTCATATTAATTGTCATCGTACGCACGTCACACGAACTAGTAAATTCATGTCCTTCTATATATTTTGCATGCAATTTTAGTTACAATAAATTCTTCCAAATTTTAATTAAAAAAATTTCATCAATCAATCAAAGAATGGAGTGCAGAGCATTCGAAATAACGGTAATATCAGCAACCAATCTAGAAGACTATCGAACAATCTGCCGGAGAAAAGTGTACGCTAGGGTTTCAATCGGCGGCGGGCCGGAGCACGGGAAACGAACGCCGACAGACTACCACGGCGGCGAAAATCCGGCGTGGAATCACACGATGAGGTACACCTTGAATGAGTCGATGGTACAACACTATAACACGATGCTGGTGGTGAAGTTGTTCAGCCGGAGGAGGCTTGCCTGCGATAGGTACATCGGTGAAGTTCATACTTCATTGAAACAGCTATTTGATTATGCGACTTCTACTGGTGGAAGTGCGATTTTAACTTTACCTGTTCAGAAAGGAAGCGTTGAATCGCAGGGAGCGGTTAGGTTTTCTTACAGGTTTGGAGACAGTGTTTCCATTGATAAGCTGATGTTAGCAGAAACTGTTGCAGGGTGGACTCAATGCTAATTAATTATATGTGTAGATTATTTTTTTGTTTTGCCATGTGATGTTTAATTTTCTTGTAATTATCAGATTGTGTTGTAAATTAAATTATGATCACATATTGTTTTGATTTTTTTTATCAGTAAATACCTTATAACTCCATAAGTCGTTCACAAAGGGAATCGAACCCGGATCTCCCACTAAAGTGAGGAACCCGATGACCAGGTGTATTATTTTGAATTGTATTTAATCTTGTATTTTATTCTGCATTTTGAATTTAATTTTCTAGGTTACTTCATTGATATACCTATATGATTAGGTTAGAGCAAAATATAATAACAGACCCTTAAAATTTATTCCCCATATAAAATTAGATTCATTTACAAACAAGTCATTCTACACAAATAAATGTAATGTATTAATTTACAAGTGCAATGATATTATTGAATAAATATTATGAAATTAATAATGGTATCAATTTTATACGGGAAATAAGTTTTACTAGAAACTGACTCAAAGATAATTAATTATGAAATTTAGTGAAATAATTCATTATTTTCAACCCTTAACTGCCTCAATAACATTATATATATAGATAGATGTGTGGCATCTTGTATTGATAAAGACAAGTTACCAACATTAATTTGTTTATATTATTTACTCGTTTTAATAATAAATATTGGTCGGTTTTGGGACAAATATGAGGACTAGAACTGAAGATGGAAGTGTTTACATGTTGAGTTTTAATAAAACATATTGTACTCCCTCCGTCCCGGAACTGTCTTCACATGTTGACTTTTTAACGGTTTTTGTCATTTATATAAAACAACTTTTGTACACATATTACTATGAAATAATTACCACACAAAAACCGTTAAAAAGTCAACATGTGAAGACAGTTCCGGGACGGAGGGAGTATTAATGATATATTACTACAACCATCAAACATAAAATGTAGACTTGGTACTTGGTAGTATTATATATGGTCATTTTATGAAATATATACTAATATGCCTAATTTTGTAATTTTATAAGCACGTATGTACATCCCAACGTTGAAATTTGCCACAAGGCCCACAACCAATTTGGCCGAAATAATAAATTTGAATTTTTTTTTACTCAATGTTCATTTCTTTAAATGAGGCCGAGCTCAATAAATTAAATTAATAATAATTGTTTTACTAACTAATAATTTGATACATTTATGGTCGGTAAGCTAAAAAACTTGAACTGAATTATAATTATTACTCTAGTTAAACATAAAATGGGTTCAGGTCGGGCACAATCTGCTCGTGTCAAAATATTGTATGCATATAAAAAAGATTGTCTAAAAATCATGTTATTTCTAAAATAAAGAAAATATTATTATTATTTCAGTTTTACATGTATATTTTGTGTTCACGTATATTATTTGTATGAGAGAGTTTTGCGTGAGACGGTCTCATGTATGAGACGGAGCTCCACTTTTAGTATTTAAATCTTATTTTATTTTAAAACATGCTTTGGGTAGAGTTATAAGCCCACATGTTATACAAAATATTTGTGATGATAACCCGTTTCATATAAATTTTTATCTTCTTGTATGTATGTGCATGAAATCCTTTTATGGCTCGTTTGTTTTAATGGAGAAGATATTTAAGTAATGACAGGATTTAACGAAATTACAGTTAATGTTACTTTTGGCATTAAGCTGTATGTTTGAATTTACGGATTAAATTTTAAAAAATTGTAGTGATAATCTATTTTTTAATATTTGGATTGAATGATAAATGAAAAAATTGATTCTATATTATTGGAACTTATTCATTAAAGTAGACGTGTTTTTTTATATGTTTAACTGACATTTTTTTAAAAGAAAAATATTTTAAATTAATCAAACGTCATGCCTTAAATCGGGGTTTACAGCATCAATAATAGAATCAGTAAAACTAATTCGATAGGTTAATTCGGGTCAAATAAGAAAACTAGAATTGAAAATGGAATTTCAAGTTGGTATTTGAGTTTAAGATGTGTTATTAATTAATGAAATAATATTAACAATGTAACATAAGGTTGGTAGTAATAATTGTATGATCATTTTTTATTGTGAAAATATAGTGCAAGATTTTGTATTTTAAGTACTCATTTGATTTTTCCTTATTAATTATAAATGAGTTAATTGACTTTATTTTAAAATAAAGTCAATCATGTTAACTTATAGGATAATTAATAAGGGAAACCAAACGAGCACTAATAAGCGTTTTTATCTCGGAGTTGAAATTTGCAACAGCCCATCATTAGGAAGACTGGACGAGTAGCGAATTCATACTCGGCCCAAAAAGGAATGGTTTTAGAAGCTCGGCCCGTTCCAAGACAAGCCCAACCCATTAAAGACATGGAATTTGCCAAAAATAAAATAATTAATTTAAATATAGTACTTTCCATTAGATTAATTTAATGCGTGGAGCAAATTACCGTGTGAGTTGAATAAAATTCATAATACATTTTAAATTCATTTACACTGAATTTAATTCAATTTAGACTCTACTTGCACACCCTTTAGTCACCAATAGGATAATTATTGCAAAATCTTATACAAATCAGTTCCACTAACCGATTTGTATTTTGTTTGTATTTTTAAATAATACTAATTATTTAATTAAAATATATTATTTTATTGGTATATATTGCTTCATTAAAAATGTTAATTAAAATGTACTCCCTCCATCTCATACTCTTTGTGACATTGGTAAAAAAAGTCAGTAAAGTACTCATTACATTATTTCCTTAAATGATAATAAAATAATTTTTTTATTTTTATTTATTCACATCAAATACTACAATATTACACCATAACGTCACCACTTTTTCCACACTAACCCAATTTAATATTATTAAACAACTCTCTTATTAAAGTTAAAAAACAACTTATATTATTAAACAACTCTTAAATTAAAATTTGTGCTAAACAGTAAATGTCTCAACGAGTATGAGGTAGAGTAAGTATTAATTTTTGGTATATATTGTTTCATTCTATAATATTAAATTAACGAGTCATTTCTTTCAAAAAAAAAAAAATAATAAATTAACGGGTCACCTTGACCCACAAAATAGCACGACATTTGCAAAGTATACTGTGAGTCTTTATGACCATGGTTAAAAAGATTGCCCTGCCTTTATTTTGAACTAAAAAAAGTAGGAGTATAAAAGAATTGACTTGCCATTATGTGACAATGTTGAATCATTGAATTTTAAGGTCCCCTTGCTGCACTCTTTCACCCATGCTAAATTGCTTTCTCCTATAATCATTAAAATATTCATTACATCTTTTTTTTCTTCTTATTTATCAGCCCCATCTTGGTCATCATTTTTTTTTGTATAGTCGACACCTTTTCTCTTAACAAATATATACATATCTATGCATAATAGAAATTAATTTAAGTCATTTAAATGAATATATTTGAACATGATAGCAGAGTACTGATATATTTTAATATAATGCTATTAGAAAAATTTCAAGGTCTGAAGTTTGTATCTACCTTAACTTTTTTTTTTTTAGCGCTCGACTTGATAATTCAGTTAAAATAATTTATTTTATTTATAGTTAGATACGTATAAAGAATTGATACATTATAAATTAATAAAACTACTTATTGTGTTCATGAGCATATCGCATATATATTATTGAGCTCAAACATGTCTTAATTAAGTTCGAGCCAATTATAATTTGTTTCAATTTGAATAAAAATCATTTGGGCACTGGTCAATTCAATTACACTCCTAATAATAACATATTTATTTCCTGTGTGTATATATTATTTAACTACATATGCCACGTTTTTCAATGGAATTGGGTGCCCAAATCAAAGTAGTAAATTTGTTTGATTTGGTTTGAGTTTCGATATTTTAATTAATTTTTAGTAAGTGGTAATAAATGTTGAAGCCCATACTTTGGTGCTTTGACTTTAAGAAACAGGTGATAATGTAGAAATGATAAGCCAATGAGTAGTACAAAACAAGATAGAGGGAGAGAGAAACCAAGAAACTCATGCGCGACCATTCATTCAGGCTAAAAAACAAACACTTAAAAGGCATAAAAATATACTGTGTCTGTGAGTAATCATCAAGAAAAGGAATTGGTTGCAGGGATTTGCAGAGAATGTGATAATTTGTATCTGCATGCACGGCCAGGCGTATATCATACATTTGTTTCATGTCTCTCTAATAATAACATCAATTTATTAATGTAAGAGCTAGCTAGTTTGAAATTTAATTGAAAAATATGTGTAATTTTTTCGTTATAAAATATAGTGTACAATTAATATATAATCAAAATGGGATGAAGGTCCTATTAATGGATAAAATATTGTTTGTCCGTCGCTAAAAGTATAAACTGAAAAATACAATATGTTATATATTTTCATTCTACTAAAAGTATGCTTACTTGTTTTATTTTGTCCGTCCGCTAAAAGTATATTAATTCCTTTTATGAAAATAATTACTTTATTATCATCCTCCAATCATCATTTAATTACTCAAATGTCATTGATTTTACACTCACAAAATAATTATTTTATTCATAATAGATCCCACAATACCTTTATTTTATCTATTTTATACCATAAACAAACAATTTTTTTAAATCTTGTCACAGATTCAATCAAAAAGTATTGTAAAGTACTAACAATATATTGATTTGAAATGAGGACTAAATTATACATATGACAAATTTTGTACGCACTTTTTGTACTCTGTAACTAGTTTGTATTTTTAAATGATGTTAGTTGCTTTCATTAAATAATATTAGTTATTTTATTCTTTTCACTTAATATTATTAGTTATTTTTATATAAACAATATTAATTGTATATTAATTGCACTTACAATTAATACACATAGATATAAATGATGCAAAGTTGTGATCTTTATTTGGCATGAGTTTTTTAGATGGCTCGGGGTATCCATGGTAATGCACAAAGCCCCGTCAATCCATTTTCTACAAATCTCAGAATGTTTGGGGAAAGGAAAAGAAGACGTGTTGCAGCATCGATGTGGATATAATTTATAATTTGGAAATTTGGAATCTCATAAACGAAATAATGTTTAATAATTTAACCTCAACACGATAAATGTGAGTATCTGGAATTGGATTTCAACAAGGGAGGCTAGTTTTACAGGTTTTAGTATTGGGCTAGGGTTAGGTGATCCTTGTACACTGCTCAACTAATGGAATTTCCTTTTACCGTTAAAAAAAAATTAAATTATATAGGTTATGTTGTCTGTCTCAAACTAATCCCTATTGTTATCCGATCTTGAATCGAATCAACCCTATTTTATTTCCGCTTTAATTATTGGCTGACATTTGTAACAAAATAGGACGTTGTGTCTTTATTTTTACCCAAAATTTACTATAAAAATATTTTTGTGGTCAGTTTTAAAGATCATATTTGATAGGTACGAGAAATAAATTAAATATACAAATGTCATAGTATGAAATTTGTTCATGGACTCTTATTTTTAAAATTATAAATGAAGCATTAATTTTACTATTGATTTATGTGCAATTAAAAAAATTATAAGCATCACATATACAATTATTATTATCATTAAAATTAGATCTTATTTCAACAATCAAAGTGCAATAATATTGATACAATAAAATACTGGAATGTCTAAATTATATTCATAGTTTGAACAGGAAGACATTTAAAATCTTGAATACGTTGCAATTTTACCGTTGTCTTAAAGATGGTTTAATAACCCCTAAATTACTTTACTTCAACATCAAATTCAGAGTTGCTTTTATTTTTCTTTCTTTTTCGCTTTTCAGAGGTTTATTTGTATGACAAAAGTTACTGTTTAATTGTTAATTAACAAAGTTCTCATGGATAATAAAGATCCACGTGCTAGTGCGTCACGGCACGTGCCTTCTGCTTCTGGGAATCCAATATGAGTATATAAATATATGTACAACATCGTTAGTAATAAATCTAACGAGTTTTTTTTTTTTATATGTATGATTTCAACATAAATTATTTACCTTTTTTAATAATATCCAAATAATTCGTAAGAAATTCAACAATGATTTTCTTATCAAAAGTTCAAAACTAGAAATCTATTTTACAATTTTTATCACCCAAGGAATAACAAGAAATCTAACCAAAGATGCCCCATGCTTAAATTTATAAAAGGGAATCATGTTTTTTTATTATTATAAAATGCCAAAATTTTGTATGTAACCGGTACACTTTGCAACTCAGGTGTATTTTTAATCAACATCAATTATTTTTACTGAACAATTGCAAATGTTTGCATTGTGCAGTTGTAATTGTTCAGATATTTTTATTTAATAAACACAATTAATATTATTTAAAAGCACACTTAAATTACATAGTACATTTAATGCATAAGAGAGTTACTCATCAAAAAATAGAGTTAAAGAGAAAGGGGAAGGAATACTTGAATCTTGAAAAGAAAACAAGAGTGTTGTATATAGTTTAGTCATGATTAATGCATTAAACCTAAGAAAGTGAAATAACAAATTAAACTCGCAAAATTTTGGCACTTAACCATAATTTAAAACTTGTGCATACATGAAATATATATACATGAGAGAAAATTAACATTAATTGTCAAAATGGAGCAATTAATAATCAAAGTAATTAAATCTTGCACCAACATTTAAGGCCTAATCAAAAACCTCTATAGATGACAACAAAACATGGCAAAATAGCCTTAGGATTAAAAACATACAACTCATCCAAATTGGAATAAACTCCTGCAGCTCCGGCCACTGAATCATAATCCTCCAAATCCCCTTCCGGGTTCTTCTTGACCCGACCCGCAATGACCCGGCAAACCAACATAGCCCTCTTCCCTTCATTCATTGCCACTCTACAATTATCGTGAGCTTTCCCACTACTCGCAGTTGTTAAAATACCTATAATTCAAAACATAAATATTTAGCTTAAAAATTTATAAAGCTTGTATCACATTTCATTTTATATTTTTAGTGAAATCTAATGTCACGTTTCAGTTAAAACTGGTGTCATATTTCAGTATTACCTTTGGAGGAGATTTGAGAAGTGACTTTGAAGCCGTTTTTGATGATACTGCAGACAGAGCAAGTTGGAATAGAATTGCACAAATTGGATGAAGAGTTTAGGCCAAGTGAGCACATCAAGGTGGTGCAGTGGAAGCGGAGGAGCTCGTTGCCGTCGGCGAGGCAGCGGGGGTGTTTCTTGGCCAGCCTGGTGGCTTTGATCTTGATGCTGTCCCTGTACTCCTCAAATTTTGAGATTGTTTTTGGGGTATTTTGGACTTTTAATATGCGATCTATTTTGCAAACTGGGGCTTGTTTCTTCAGCCAGCTTGATTGGAATATGATCTCCACTATGTTCTTGCTTGTGTCCTCTGGCCCCAATTCAGACACTGCATGTTCAACATTTATCATCAATATTATAATGTTTTCTTGTTTTCTGTATGTGTAAGGATCATTAATGAGATGTTGGATAGAGTGAGATTTAACATTACAAGAATTGATTGTTGCTATTATTATAAGACTAAGTAGGTTTCAAGGTTCAAAATTTAAGTAGAAAATTAGGATTTGGGTAAAATTATTTTATGTAAAGTACTAGGCATTGAAGTACTCAATCCCAGAAATTGAAGCAAAAAGTTTGACTAGCTAGATTACATGAATTTGATAGCAATGACCAAGAATATTAACACATCAGGCTCTAGTCTCTAGACTCTAGCTACTCCAGATCTAACAGTTATGAGTCAATATTATTAGTTTTTTTTGTTTTAATTTTAAAATAAGCGTGAATAAAAAATAATTGTTGTTTAACCATGTAATGATAGAAGAAAAATGATTATAAGATGAATCTTGAGAGATAGCTAATTAAAAGGGAGCAATGATTAACTTATTTTGAATTCTATTATTAAATATGAAATGTGAAACAAAATGAACATGTATCAATTAACTTATCTTGAGTTTCATTACTAGGTATAAAATGTGAAATACAGGACAAATGTGAATTGATCATTTTTTATTTAATTAACCATCATAATTACTTATATTCATTCTTATTACTACTTTCATTAAAATTAATCACCCCTTAAATTTGTTTGTAATAATGTACAAATGACGTGACTGGATAATATATACTTGAAATAAATAAATTCTGTAACAGATGAATTGATTTGAAGTTGAAAAACTAAAGGAGGAGAGAGAGTGAGAATTAGTTACCAGCATGCTTGACAGCCTGGTGAAGCTCCAAATTCTCAGGTTTCATGAAGATTTCACCACACACAGGGCAAGAACAGATGCTATTTCTCAATGAAGGGTCTCTTGTCATTCCAAGAACAGGGTCCACCACCATTCTACACTCATAACAACCAGAAAGTTTCCTGAATGGCATATTCCTGAAAGATCCAGAAATGGAAGGAGACGAAGATGACGATGTGACATTTATAGAAACATTTCTCATGGATCTACTAGAAGCATCACTTTCAGAATTGCAAGAGGCCATTAAACGAGCTCTCTTCTTGTGTTCATCGGGGGGTGAGATTTCTGGTTTATGCATCACTTTTGTGTTGCTGCAAAGGGACCCTGAGCACTTCAATTTCTTGGATTTGTTGTTAATTTCTTGCTCTTTCTTGCATTTTTTGTTCACTTCTTCAAGGGTTTGCTCTTGCTTGAACCCCTGTTTCTTGCATTTTGCACTGCTTGTATCTTCTTCGCTCAGCTTCTGCGGCTTATGAAACTTATCCTGCTGCCGTTGTTGTTGTACCAGCTGCTGCTGCTGTTGTACCTGGAGGTACTTGCAGGTGAAGAGGCTTCGTACAGCTGCCCATGAGTGTGGTTTCTCTTCTTTCTGAGGGGGATTTCTGCTTTTCGCCATTGAAGAATGAATGAATTTCTTCTCTTTGGAAAGTGCTTACAAATATGCGCTTTTACAGAGGAGGATGGAGTAAATGAGGCGGATGCCCCTAGCAGCTTGCTCTCTATAGTCTTTGCACTGATCCTGGATTTGGGTATTGTCACTATTGTGGGCCTTATCTATAGATACACAATATATAATAGTATAATTTTCGTTAGGAGGAAAGAGATACAATACAATTTTTGCATGGGTATATGCGTTGTACTAGAAATACTTTGATAAACTATAAATACTTACTAGTTTCTTAGCTTTGTAAATTATTATATTTGAAATTCAATTTGGGATTAATTACTAAAACAAAATGAGTTGTATGGACGGAACATAATAAATAAGTTAAATTTTCAACTGGGTGAGATTTAAAGGGATGAAACTCAAATTCATAATTTGATTTCGAGAAAAGTCATAATCAAACAAAGTAAAATATGGTAGGTTGCAGTTTTGGTTTGAAGAGAATGCGTTTAAAATATTGTTGGTATCTATTTATGAAAGTGATTTTTTTTTTCTTTTTGTAAATTTGATTTCATCTGTTATTTTTCAATTTTACCTTATTTTTTTAGACCAAAATTGCAATTCTCTTGGATCAAAACTATTAAAAAAACTATATGATCAAAATATCAAAAGAAAATTATGGGACCACGAAAGTTGAAACAAAAAAAATTATTTTGCAAATCATTCCTTCTTTTTGAACAAAAAGTACAAATTATCCAGTTAAAATATTTAAATTAGGTAGATTGAAACAATTTTTAAGTAATAGTCTCGATTCGATGCTGCAAAACGCAATATCTTCGAACCATCCTTGTCTAGTACTTATTTCATATCACCTAAAAGAATAGTATATACGTATGTATTCAATTAACATATAAAATACTTTCTCTTTTTAAAGGAAAACAGAAAACAATGAATGATGGAGAAGGGGGACAGTGAGGAAGACATCATTCGCTAACTGACAAATGAGCATGTGTGAATTATTAAATACTAATTAGTAGACTATGTAGAAGGAATCTTAGAGTTTCTTTATAAATAAAATATTTAAACCAAACTGCAATGCCAAAAAATAAATTATTTAATTATGAGGTAATTAATTGCAATGTTCAAGCTCCAAAAGAGGACATCCGGATAACTAGGAGCTTACACTTTAGGGCTTTAATTTTATAATGTATTACATAATTTATATTATTTTTTTCTACTTTTCCTTTTGTATTTTTCGTTATGCAGAAATGTATTTTTGTCCTAAGGTAATTAGGAAAACATGTTGGATATATATTAACTTCTTGAATACAGGTCCTATAAATTCATACTACTTCTATCTTCTCATTAACTTCCTATTTAAAAATTGCACACTTTTTAAAAAATTATTACACACTTTTTTAAAAATTAATATGTTACGTGTAGTAAGTGTTGCAATCTGATGAAGAAGAAAAAAAGTAGAGAGAGATAGAGATAAATAAAGGTAGAAAAAGAGAGTTGCGAAAATATTTTTTTGTTATTTATAGAAATTAGAAATTTTGATTGGTACATTTTGACTGAGAAACTTAAAAGGGGATGAGGTGAGTATTACATATTAAAAAAAAAAACTTGAAAAAGAACCTTCTACAATTGTTTGATTAAAAAAAACTTGAAAAAGAACTTTCTACAATTGTTTGATTTTAAAAAAAAAAAAAAAAACCTTGAAAGTAATTTTACAACTTCCAATCTCTTTCTCTCAAGTAGTGTAGATGGTGTATATTTATCAAAGGGTGTTTAAAGATAGAATAGGGTTCATAGGAACCCTAACTCAAAATAATTTCTACTTGTAGACATTCACAACCATTAACAAATGTAAGTAATTCATCCTACTCTTAGATTATTTCGGGGAAGAAATTGAATCAAATGAATAGATATCAACCCAAAATAATTAAAGGAAAAGATAAAAATGAGCTCAAATAATACGGGAAAGTCTTTACAAATACATTAGTTTATTTTTCTCATACCATTAAAGTAAAGTATTTGTCAAAGAAAATAGAAACACAGAGGAATATTTTACCTTTAACCTCATCAGTCCTCACTACTAGGGAAATCAACTATAAAATGGGCATTAATTCATTCTATTATTGAAAATACTCAAGCTCAATGTGAAATTCATCAATCATACCTGTTAGAACTATAATTATAAAAATACTGTTTAATAATTAAGAATTGCACAGGATTAAATTACAAGTCTTTAACTTGTAGATATTTTCTTTTCGAAAAAAAAAACTTGTAGATATTTTATTTTTCAAGTAATGAATAAATAGTTTATACTTTATTTTATTTATCAAACCTTAAATCGATATAAGCCTATATATTTTTTTTTTTGACGGGAATATAAGTCTAAAATTGAAACGTAATAAACCATGCAAAAATGTTGTGTGCTTAGTTACTGTTTAAGATGGGGTTCTATATGTGTAGCGACTAGCGACAAGGTTTGAAATTGCACAGTAAATCCATGTGGGCAACGAATCAAATCTTTAATTATCGTCGTACAACAAGTTCAGCTGAATATATTAGGATTCTCTTTATTTTCTAATTTTAGTATTCAGGTGAATATATTATGATTCTTTCTATTTTCTAATTTTAGGGAAAGTACACGTGGCTAAAATTTTAATCTAAAGTATAGTTTAAATTTAAACATCGAACAAAAATAACTGTAGTAATTTGGCACAAAAGTTGACGAAAAAAAAAAAAGCTAAGTAATGGGCACGAAAATTAGGAAATCTAGAACTAAGAGCATTGCTAAGAACAAGGACAGCACTAATTACTTCATAATTAATGGTGCTTTGAATGAGAAAAGGCTGATTTGATTCCTGAATAAAGTTTGTACTAATTTTTATTAGCCTTATTTTTTAATATTCCCTTTTTCCCCATATTACATGTGTCATTTGCCAAAAAAATTCGTCAAAAAAATTCGTCTCGTACTAAATTTATCATTTTCTTAAATAGTAATAAAATAATTTTAGTATTTTAATAATCTTTGTCAAACACTTTAATATTACACATGTCATTACTTTTGACACACTAAACCAATTTAAAGTTAGAGGATCAGCTATATTTTCTACCCCTCCCAAAAAAAAAAAAACAAAAAAGCACTCACATAATACTGAATTTGAAATAAGAAATTTTGAGGGGAGAAGAAAAAGAGAACTAAAACCAACTCCAAAGTTAACCACCGAAAAAAAGCACTCACATAGTCAGGTAACAACACAATGTAAAAGTTCAATTGTTTTTTGAGAGTTTAATGTAATGGTCTAAAATTCATAGCTATATAGGAAATCAAACGAAGCCAAAATAAGTAATAGTGGTTAAATACCAAAGATTTATCTTCTAATAGGTGTGAGCAAAATGACTGGTGAGTAGTAAATACCACACTAAATGGAATGCATCGGGCATAAGAAGTATTGCTTCTGAAACATTTATCGTGTTGTATAGAAAAAGTGAGGAGTAGCTTTTGAAAACTCTACGGACAGCTTCCAGATCATTTTCTTTTGAAATAAAATGATTCTGTATCACTTTGTAGAGCTTGCAAATACCACAAATATATCCAGCGAGAAAGTTCTGTATGATGAAAATTAACATGATACATGAGGAGGGGGGTTTAGTTACGTACCTACAGAAGCCATGATCTGCAGAATGTGGAATTGGTATCAAAATCCACTAATGGACTGGAGCCTGTATTCAATTATGCAACTATATATAGATGTGCTTACAAGAAACATACGGTTGTTAAAGTACGAAATGTTCCAGTGAACGAGGAAAAGAAGAATTCATGGCAACTAGTGAGACAAAATCATGCAGGAAAATGTTTCACACAAGAGATAGTATGTTTGAGATTACTCTTCTGACACATAATGCAGCTGATATTCATTCCTTTAGCTGCAGTGGAATTTACTTTTAAAGCCTACAATGAGAGCAGAAACTGTGTTGGAGAATGATATAGATATTATTCATAAACCTGAGGACAATGGATCCAAATTGTTTCAAAAGTTATTCATTAAGTAATCATTCAGTTGATTCGAGGCTTATGTTGAGGAACGAAAACTAATTAAATCTTATGTTGAAAAATTTTAGTATCTAAAAATTAATGATTAGAAGTATATCTAAACATACTGATGCAATGGGTACCTAACTTCTCAAGATAGCTGAACAGTGACATGAGAATACCTCTAATCAAATGCATAGGGGTCATCTGCATATGGATTCAAAGATCCTTCAGTGAACAAATCACCTATGTTGGAAGGATTTGGCTTGACACCACCTTTTACTCCCTGGATCATATTAAAATTAACGTATCAATTGCACAAGTATAATTGGATAAGTGCAAGATACGTATTTATGGTCTTCCTATTTCTTTAACATAAGGAAATCCTTACTTTAGCTGTAAATGGTATATAAATATCTAGTCAATTAACTGGTGCTTTCATCAGTTTTATTAAATATTAACATAATCTTTTGTGGTCCATAAGTTCCGTTTGTATATCAACAAAAAGCTTCAATGTAGAGAATATAAAGGGACAACAAATGTTAACAGCAACAGAATCACGTATCAGGTTAAGTGTCTACTCGCCTGGATAGAAGCTTTAGGTGTCTTTGCTTTTGGTGTATCTCTTTTCCTGTGCTTCCTTGGGTCCTGTTTATACAGATGGTTGTAACAAATATAAAAGAGTAGTCATAATCTGCCTTCTCATCCAAAACCTAAGCAATGGTTAACATTAAATAACTAAATAACTAACCCCAAACATGACTGTACTTCTGGTCTTTCTCTTTGTGATTGTTCTACCATTCGAAGTTTCAATTTCATATTCGTGGTGAGTCACCTGTCAATTATGAAGTCTTAGTGAGACAGATATACTATTATCTGAATCTAGTTATCTGGTATGTGCACAATCTACACATGTAGGTGCAAATTGACAAGTGACTTGTGAAGTAGTCTCACCTTCCTGTGCTTAGGTATATTATTCACATTCTCAGCTTTTTTCAGTAAGTTTGAAACTGGAGTTTGGGTTTCTTGTGGGTATGGTGAATCCTACAAAGAAATGTTGAAAATGCATAGTAATACTGCCACGACTTTGGATCAAAATAATGATACAACTAGTTTTCACATAGAAGTCACCTTTTCCTCAACTTCTGTCACATCAGGAGGACGACGAGTTCTTTTGCTGCCGTCTTTATTTCTTCTCTTACCAGATGACATAGAGTAGTTCTGTGAAATATCAAATTGACCAAGTAATCTCATTTCATGAAAGTATTAGTTCATGAAAAATGTCAGGCAACAACAACAGGTTGATTTTTTTGTTAAACTGCTCAAAGTATATTTGGACCTCAACTAATACTGATGAAATCAGGTATCTATATCTTCAAATGATGGAAAAATTTCAAGAATCAGAAAACCTTTTCACAGACCGATGTATGATCTACGAAGATCAATTTCATATACAAAGAAAAGAAAAGGTATAATCAGATCTTTAGTAGAGATGTTCATATGTTACTTAGCAGAAAAAAATGCTAACAAACTTATTCCATATGATTCAGTAGAAAATCATAAAGGTATTTTTTGCAAATACCATTAATACCGCAGTTTTGAGACAGAAAGAGAGTGCTTTTATGTTATAGAGGTACACCTTTTTCGATGTCACTTCCTGATCCTCATGTAAATTGTCACCCATTACTTTCCACTGCAGCTGCAGTAAAGCCCTCTGCCTCTCTTCCTGAGTTATTAAACAAAAGCATTAATGCTTTGGTGAAACTACTTAAAATGTAGTTACAGGAAATACCTTTGCCCTTTGAAGATCCAACTCTTCTTGTAGTCTTCTGCAGTCATCTTCACGCTCACATCTCAAAGCTCTCAACTGAGCCTCATGCTCAGACCTAAGCAATTTTATTTTCTGCAGGACACATATAGTTAAATACATAATATCAATCTTTCTTGTACTGATGGTGATTTAAAATGTTGTAGAGACAAGATACCTCTCTTAGTTCAGTTTCAGCGTGAAGTTCAGCGCGTCTTAGTTCTTCAGTGTGCTTAGAGATAAGTCTCGTTTCTTTATTAGCATGTTCATGCTGCATGCTGCTAATCTGTGGAGAAAAGATTAACAATGATCTAAGCAAGTGTCGGAGATTTTTATATAATCCCAGAATAGAACCAAAATGTGTAAGAAGAGTAAACGATCATGCTCAATATGTCAAAATCTCACCATGAACTGGAAAAACAACTCCATGTTAAAAACATGTCATCATCTACATACCATCCTGAAAAACGGTCCATTGTGTCCAAGATATTTGCTCCAAGATTTCCAGATAAAAAGAATGGTGTTTGATTATTATAGCTTTATTCGGAGAGATTTCAAAGTGAAATTTTTATGTAGTTTATTATCCATTCTAAAGCAAGAACTGAATCCTGACTAAAGGAGAAATCTAATGTAGCCTTAAAGTAAGAGTAATATATTTTTTTTGAAAAGAAGTAAGAGTAATATATGGTAAGTAGTGAAGAGAGAAATTTACTTTGCAAAGGTACTAACTATAGAGAGGAAAAATCAATAATGTTAGGAAATGTGGAAAAATTTAGAGAAAAGAAAGATAATACTCGATTTTCAGTTTTGTGCTTCCTAAAAAGAGAAATCTTTCCTTGGCTCCAGGGGTCATATGATTCTAAAAACAGAAGTCGCTTGACATATTTCCAATTATTTCACTTCAAGAGTTTGCCTTTTTTTTATTGAACAAAAGAAAAGGGGGAACTGAATTATCTTCCATGCTTTGTATTGTCTCTATTTTTTGTAATCATCTAAAATTTTCTTGTTGGAATTATTTGTCATAAGAAATTTAGAAATATCAGCTTTCAGAACCACATGGTACCATACCAATGCAGCATGTTCTTCCTGCACCCGTAACAAATGTTGTTGAGATTCTTCCTTGAAACCTTCAATTTTTTGCTCATATTTCTTTTCCACATCTTTTATCATCTGATCTGCCTGAAAGTAGACACAGATCAAATTGTTAACTCAAAATTGAAAGAGACTAAAAAATAATAGAGTGACTAAGAGAACCTTTTCCTTCTCCAGATTAACAGCCTCCTGCTTATCTACCTCATACTTCCTTCGTATATCATTAATGGCCTGATCACATTCTAATCATCATCAATAGGATGTATCCAGAAATAGACCGGGAAAATGTATAATTGTAAGACAGTTACAATACTGAAAGAAAAGAGAAGACCTGATCATTTCTCTGAGATATTTCTTTCAAATGCTTTGACAGTTCCAAGTGTTTGCTTTCTAACATGTGATCGTATTGCTTCTTGGCTTCCTGAAGCTTACTTTCTGTATCAGCCAGGGATGCCATTACCTAAAAAGGAAGATTATTATGTATCCATCCAAGAGTGTGTTTTACCAAAATTAAACTAGAAAACTCAATTGAAGAATACCTCTGCTTTCTGATCATCAACCTGCTTTTCTCGGGCCTTGAGTTCCACAACAAGCTGGTCCTTCTCCCCTAATGCATTTTCAAGCTCACTGATGCTTTTCTCAAGTGAGTGTACATTATCTTCACTTTTCTCAACCACTTTCTGCAAAAGATCAATTTCCTCTTGCTTTTTCAGGATATCTACTTTTAGTCCATCCATAAGGCATTTGCTATCTTTCTCTAACTCGGAGAATTTCAGGGATAAATCTTGCTGCATGAGACAAACAAAAAATATTTCAACCTAAGCCACTTTCCATGCCACAAGAGAGGAATACCAGAAACGAGATTTCACCATTTTTTCATCAGATAATCTTGAAACTTCTGATGACTTCCTGAGGTTATCCTCCAATTTGAGAATCAAAGCTTGCATCTCAGTCTGTTTAGAAACTAGAATATCAGCTTCAGACTCCAATTTCCAAATTTTTGCTTCTGATAACTGGCATTCTTCTGCATGCTGAACCATTGTGAATTCCTGTTCTTTCTGAAGTTCAAGAACTTTATTGTCCAATTCATGATTAACCAACTGCAAAGCATTTTTCTCAGATGTAACACTTGTACACTGGTTGTGTATCTGATCAAACTTTTGTTGAGCACACTCAGAAACAAGGTCTTTCTCCTGCTGAGCCAACTTAAGACATGAATCAAATAACACATTAAGCTGAATGACTTTCTCGGAAAATGTCAGGCTTTGATCCTCTAGTTCCTTGAACTTCACAACCAGCAGTTTAACAAAATCTTTAAGATTCTCTATCTCCAATAGTGCCAATTCTAGTCTGTTCGAAAAGTCATCTTTTATAGATAACATGTCCGCGTATTCTCTCTCTACTTTTTCCTTGGAAGTACGCAATTCAAGCAGGCCACCTTCTTTTACTCTCATTTCAAGCTGTAGCTTTTCCATCTCAGACGTCAACCTTTCTAAATCCATTTTGTTTGATGCTACATCTTCTTCCAATTGTTTTATCACACCATCTGCTTCAAACAAAAACATAGTACGTGAATAATCTACCAAGGACATGAAACAGTTCAATGTGGAAACACTCATGGGAGGTGGGGGGAAAAAAACAAATCACCAATTCCACACACAATCGTGGAGATTTGTTGAGAATATTCTACCCGGTAAAAAGGCTAATATGTACAGTTGATTTTAAGAGGTTTTGCTGCATTACCTTTCTCGTCAATCAGGCAAGCAGCTTTATTCTGTTCATTTCTGAAAAATGTCTCCATGTTTCCCTTTTCAAGGCCAAGTTCCATGAGTTCCTTGTCACCTTAATTCACAACAAAACAAGATATCAAATCCTCTAATTACAAATTTTGTAAGTTGCAATAAGCGAATAAAGCAACTATTGATTTCATAGATATGAAATCCTTTATGATCCAAATACATATACAAATAGCACAGCCTTCAAGATAAACTCGCACGATTACTTCACTTACGAGCTTTAATCGTGTCTTCTGTAGACTCCAACTTCAAAGACATAGACTTCATATGCTCGTGCAATTTATCAAGAGCAACTGATGTTGCGGACATTTTATCTTCAAAAAACTCCTTATCTTTCTCAGCTGTGGAAGTCTATGATTAATACAATAGCAGAACCATCCTATAATATGGGCATGATGCATTACTTATATAAAGATCACATACCATGTTGAACCTGAATATTTAACTGCTCCAAAGTTTCAGTGAGTTGATTACACAGTGCCGTCGTTGATGAGAACTTTGCTTCAAGTCCTTTCCAGAGCTTCTCATCTTCTTTCTGCTTCACTTTAAGCTTTGAATTTTCATTGAACGCATTTTGCAGTTTCACTTCCAGTACACAAATTTGTTCCATCAGTTTCTTGAGCTTAGAGTTCTGCCATTTCAAATACACACTCCAGCTTAGTCCTTAATTTAATTTTAATGATCAAAAGTTAATCCAAGAAATACTGCATTGCGTTAACTAAGCTTTCAGTTTCTGGTTTGAGAGATATAATGAAAAGTATGCACATAACAGGAAATTGTGGAATATTTACATGATATTTCGTATTTATACCACGCGCATCTATATATTCATAAAACTCGTGAATGCATGAACATCATAAATCTATTTTCACTTCCACAGATACATGCACATTATGAAATGATAAAGACTTCTACGAATAATAACTTATAGAATGGCAAACCACATAATATATTTTTCTACTATTTCCCTCAATTTACCGCCAATTCGAGGTCTGTTTTCGCAGAAGCTTGTTCTCTGACCAACTTCTCTGAAAAAAAAGAAGGCAATCAATGAGAAAATTGACCAACATTTTCTGGAAAATGAGTGAATATTACGAAAATCATTACAACCTGCAGTGAGCCTCAGATTAGCAAAATTTCCAGAAGGAACTGAGTCCGAAGGCGCGAGGGATTGACTAGCAATCATCTTTCTGTTCGAAGCTCCGGAATTAGATCCAGACAGGAATTTATACTGTTCTAGGCTTTTTATGCCTGATAATCCTATAAGTCTACTCATTGCGAAAATCACGAACGAGATCTGCAGCGAAAGCCCTGGATTTGACCTCAGATATTCAGATTAAATTGTTTTACCGTTCCGAATCGAAATCTCAATGAAAAAATCTAGGTTGAGCTATTACACTACTGAATCACATGACTAAAATCCAGAATCGCTCACGAGTCTTCCGTTCCGATTGAATTGATATCCGAAGCGAAAGATCAGCTTCGGAGCTTCCTATTTTGAGAAGAATTCGAGCAATTTAACTGTGTGGATTGATTCCTAATACTCTGTAACCATGGAATTAGGAGCAACAGAGAACAAAAATATCCTACACGATTTCAACCAGAGTAGTGCACCGAGAGGATTTTCTGAGCGAAGAGCGTTCGAAATGGATTTAGCGCGAAAAGACGCATATTTATAGAGTATTGCAACGTCAGACCAGTGACGCATATAGGGTGGGCGTTCGGTGGGTTCGGTCGAAAATTCGTATTTTTCGATCAAACTGAAATAATTATATTTTTTAAAATATAAATTAAAATCGAATTGAATTTTTAAAAAATCGAAGTAAACCAAATTGAAATAGTTGAACTTTTTAAAGAGCAAATCTCTTGTGAAATATTGCACCGTGCAATATCAATTAAAAAAAGAAAAATTTTAAATCTTTTGGATCAAGATAAAGAACGGGTCAAACTACGCAATTCTTCTTCCTCCTCCGTTCGCTCCACAACTTCCATGGTTGTGTCTGTGTTCCCCTAACCACCCCCAACCACGCATCAAGGTTCTTTCAGACGCAGAAACGCTGACGATGAGGAGGGATAAAACTGTGAACTCCGATGAAAAAAAAGAAAAAGAGGGATGATCCGATTGATGAAAACAGTAGTGGATAAAACTTAAATAGTGATGAATACAAAGCTTATGCAAACTTCTGATGATAAATTTTTATTTTTGTTTAAACTGGAATTAATATCGCAACTCTTAATCTGATTTTAATTTATTCATATTGTAACACACATTTTTCCATAAAGTAACATATTTTTGTTTATATAGTAACACATTTTTTTCTTCATATAGTAACACATATTTCTCTGTACAGTAACACGTTTGTGTTCATATAGTAACATATTTTTTTCAAAAGTATGTGTTACAGTAAGAACAATTATGTGTTACTGTAATGGTAAGTACGTGTTACTAATCCTTAAAAGAATAAAATATTGATTTTGTTCATTAATAACACATTTTTCTTCATACAGTAACACATGTTTGACCTAATAATAACACAACCTGAGAGTAAAAATTTATTTTTACCTTTGCACAAGTTTAATACACATATTTGCCCTCACAATAACACATATTTACCCTAAAAATCTTATACTTGGGGATCATAGACCCATGATTTTTTTCTTAACACATTAAAATCATTTATCTTTAATATTGAGATCAAATAAGTCATCATCTTAATAAAATCACACTCTTTTAATAAGAATAAAGTTGTCGAAGATTAAATACTTATTTGATTCACACATATAATTATATTAGAGATTTATTTGACCATTTTTTCATTTTTATTTTTGCATTTGAGCGATTATTTTTAGACAAATACATGTTATTTGTTTTATAGTAACACATATTTATCGTTTAAGTAACATATGCGTAACCTAATAGTAACACTTCTGGGAGCACCTGAGGGCGATTTTTTTTTTTTATGTCCCCCGCGAGTTTTTTTTTGAAAATATCAATTGGATCCGATCCGACCCGACTAGGATCCGCAAATTTCATTAAATGGGTTATTTCACGGTACAATATTGCATATAAGAATTTGTCTTTTTTAAAATATAAACGAAACAAATTTTTATAAAACCGAAATATTATTCAGTTATTTCAGTTAAACTGAATAAAAATTGATTTTTTAAGTAAATGAACTAAGGTTTAAATAGTAGGTTAATTATTATATATATATATATATATATATATTTAAAAATTATATAAATAAATATTTTGGTTTTTTCTATTAATTCGGTTTTTAAACTTTCAAAATCGAATGGAACCGAAAAAAATTCAGTTTTTGTTTTTTAAAAATTGAACTGATTTAATTGAAAACAATCGGTTCAGTTCGAAAATTTGATTTTTCGATTTTGTGTCCATCCCTACATATATTGCATAAGGATTATGCTTTCGTATTATTTATTTAATTATATAAATATAGAAATAAGTAGTTTTGATTTATATTGAAATTCCATATTTGTTGTGTTTTATATGCCGAAATGATAACATATATAGAATATAACTGAACACAAACTTAAATACTAATTATTTATGGTGTAATATCACATAATTAAGGGAGTTCACAATTATTTTGATTGTTTACTTTTTTTTCTTTTATTATTTTGGTTTGGCAGATTGTAAATCGAGGAATACGTACGAGTGACTATTTTGATTGTTTACTTTTTTTTGTAAATGTGTGGGTGAGAAATTATAAACTTAGTTGATATATATATATATATATATATATATTTGGTAAATTCGATAATACTATTTAATATGAGAAGCAATATTTATGATTTAGTGATTTTGAGAAAAATAACAGATAAAATTGAATATTTTTAAAACATGATATTATGTATGCAAAATTAATATACGTTATATATTAAACAATATTATTAAAAAAAACCAAGGGGCTTAGCCCACTTGGCCACCGGGCTCCTCACTTAAGTGGGAAACCTGAGTTCGATTTCCTTTATGAACGAATTGGAGTGGGAGGTATAAGGAGGCTTAGAGAATTTGGAATTGTAAGGAGACTTGCTGAACTAATTTCTAACTACTAATAACTAACATTTAAAAAAAAAAAAGAGTTCATGTGAACGTGGTTCACAGTGAACCTACTCTACTAAAATGGAAAGTCCTCCCTAAACTCCACACTCATAATATCTTCATATTTAGTTTCACATTTTTAAAATGGAAAGTCCTCCCTAAACTCCACACTCATAATATCTTCATATTTACACAAAATGTCATTACTTTTGGCCCACAAATATTCACAACCCAACTTATTTATTTTAAATATATAAACTAATAAAATTACTCCTCAAGTCCCTACTAATTCATGCCCTTTATTAACCTACGTGTCAAACAAAGTGTGAAGAAAAACTTTAATCTGGGGAAGTAATATATAACAGGTTAACATAATACTGTACGAATTTTGTAGAATATACAAGTAATATTATTTTATCACTCGATCCAATTCAATCTTAACTTATAAAATGCTTGTGTAATATATTTAAGGAATGTTACAAGATGCACTATTATATACTTATAAGCATTAATTTTGGAACCAGACCGGACCGACCGGTTCAACCGGCCAAATCGGGAATCGACCGAGAAACCGGTCCAAAAACTCCCTAAAAACCGTTTTAGCGGTTAAACCATTTTGAACCGGCCAAAACCGGTTAAAACCGATTTCCATTTTTTTTAATTTTTTATTTATTCTAAAATTCAAATTAAAATTTTAAAATAATAAATATTAAGTTAAATGAACACATAAATGAGAATGAGAAACTACTTCTTATTTTATAGCTTAATAATTGTGTTCATCTTTCATTCCCATTTAATGTGGGATAAAACTTGTAGTGAGTGAGCGTGAGAAATTACTCCCCATTTTATATCCCAATAGTTGTGTTCATTTTTTCTTCTCACTCGATGTGGGATAAAGCTTGTAGTGGGTGAGAGTGAAAAACTACTCCTTATTTTATACCCCAATAACTTTGTTCATTTTTTCTTCTCACTCAATGTGGGATAAAACTAGTGTGCTCATTGATCAAAATTCATGTCATAAATTTTATTTTGCATACTAAATTGCATTACTTTACAATTCCTCACAAAAATAAATAATAATAATAATAATAATAATAATAATAATAATAGAAAAAAATCTTGTCAAACTCATTTCTAATATCTAATTTGTGATTAATAAATTATACAAAAAAAATGTGAAATGTGTCTTTTTATTTAGTTGATTTTTATTATTTTGGGTCGCCTATAATTCTATTGTGTTTATTTTAGTATGATTATGATAAGTTATAATTTTAATTTTTTTATAAGTACATATTTTTTTAATGTAATATAACAAAATAAAATATTAAAAAAATAGGCAAGAATTAATTATAACAGTTCGACCGCCGGTCTAACCGGTCCGACCGGTTGAATCGTGAATCAGTGTCCAATCCGGTTTGGTCACCAGTTCAGTTATGAAAACACTGCTTATAAGTTTTTCGGCTAAGATTCATCTTATCTAACACTAATATAACTTGCTGATAAGGTGAAAATAGGTCGGATTATCTAACAGGGCCTTACGGCCTGACCTATTTATTAAACGAATCGAACTAAATTTTTTTTAAAAGTCTATTTATTTAAATAGGCTGTGATTAGGCTTTGTAAAAATTTTTATAAGCTTAACAGGTCTCTAAATTATATTTGGAAAAAATTAATAATTATCTAAGTTATTTAATTTATTTCACACTACCCACTAGTTACTAAAGCAGTATCCCACAATCTAAACTATCTAATTTACTTTTTTTTTTCTGAAGTTCCGAGAACTTAGAAGTTCCTACTTCATTATCTAAATTAAATATTTCAAATTTTTTTTTTATTTCTTTTCACGAGAAATTATTTAGTAAGTATATTTCTAACAAGTATATTGTTCTGTAGATTGAATTTATTTTAATACCTAAGAAATCGTTATGTTTTATTTGAATTTATCGTTATAATAGGCTTATTTTGATCGTAATTTTTTTATTACAATTTTAAATATTAAACTACATATTGAATAAATTTTAATACGCATCGATTTTTTGTAGGGCTGACCTATTTATTTAAAAGAACATGTCAATCCTATAAAAAAGATATCATAAATAATATGTCAGATTTAGATTTAATTTTTGTGAATCAAACTTGGGCTTTTCCATGTGCATATTTCCACCCCTACTTGCTGAGTTTTGTGGGTTTTTCCTCTTTATTAATAAAAATAAATAAATTATTTGTTCAAAACCCACTCGCGGGCTTGACCCGGAAACCCGGAATCGCTCAACCCGAATGTTTCTAAAGCCCTATAAAAAAGTATTATTGCCTCTGCGTGTGTGTCTCTCTCCCCCGCCTGTCTCTCTCCAAGCTTCCCCCCACCCTCTTGTTAGCTCCAGGTTCCAGCTTCACCTCCGGCCACCAATTTTCAGAGGGCAATCGTTGACGGTAAAAATTAGCAATTACTCATCATTCTTCTATTTTAAACAGTTATAGACCCGTTTCTCACGCTTCACGCAAAGAGCCAGTGGAACAGCTTTTTTTTCAATAGAATAATAAGTGGGCAGAAATCTCGAAATGAGGTTCTGGCTTATAGCAGAGCAGACTGGTTTTTGACAAAATTCAGAAAAATTGTTCGACTTCAATTGTTAAATGCTGCACAAGGAAAATGAGAGAAACCCGCTAAAGTCCGAAGCTCTTTGTGTGTGTGTCGCTAAAAACAGTGTTTTTGGTTCTTCGGAAGTATGATTTATTCATAAAATTCATGTTTGTGCTGTCTTCTCACTATTTCATTATACACATGCAACTTCTGTCTTTGAAGGTTAAATAGAATTTTAGTTATCTATCTTGTTGCTTAGGTTTATCATGTGGCTTCTATAATTCTTGATTGCTCATCTTATTTATTCACATATTTATTTTATTTTTGCGAAAAAACATATTTGTCATCTTACTGCTCCCAATGCACAGGACATTGGATGGCAATCATACCTTGTGGAAGTACATGGGTGTCACGTTGTGCAGTTCAGCCTCAGTGCATACTGAGACCCTGTAATACCAATAAACTATCAACAATGCCATACTGGTAAGCATTTTATTGACTTCTTTGAAGGATATGACATTCGGCTATTTAAGAGTGTATTGTTATTAAAATTGGGATGCCTTGCATCTTAATAGTGTTGCACTTATGTGGGGTATTCTTCCTTAATTTGTTGATGCGTAGCTATGACAATTTATGTGGGCCATCTTTCTTACTCGTGTCTTCTCTGGGCGTATATTCCTTGTATGCTTTTTTTATTGGTCCCATTATATGGTTATTAAATGTGTAGGAGGAGCGGATGCTGATTTTTACCATAGAATGTAAAGATTTTCTTGAAAACATTTGAAACTTGAAGAGCAAGTGCATTTCAATTTCATGGGGAATGAGATGTATCTAGATTATAGGGTCCTGGGTTTGGTGCCTTTACTCATTCAATTAGAAGTCTTGGTCCACAGTAAACAGTTCAAAGTCTAGATGCAGAATAGCAAGCATTAACTCGGGAGAAACTTTTTAATACTTTATTAATGGCTTCTGAAGAAAATATGTTTTCTCATCTGAGTAATTGGACCCATTTCATCATTGGTTATAATCTTTAAAAAACAAGAGTTTCTTGTTGCACACCTTGCCTCAGATGAACTCATTATGCTCGAAGATTACCTTCAACTCATTAATTTCTGCATGAAGATTAATTAACTTACTAGTTTCCGCTAAATCTGAGAACTGGATCTTGTCTACTACTTCCCAATTTAGTTGAAGTGGGCCAGCTCCCTGTATTACGTTAATTCCAAATTTGGAATATTATTCCTGAAATGGTGACATTGAAAGTGATCACGTGCATTATTAATGTTGCAGTTAATGAGCCTGAGTGATACTAAACCGTATGATTTGTCTTCTAATGAATAACGAGTTCTGGGAACTTTATGGATTGTAAAGGTGCTTTTCAACTATCAAAATAAGAATTTTGTGGAGTTCAATATTGACATGTCAGATCGGACCACCTATTCTTGGTTTCCACTAGTTTAATGAACTGAACAGCTGCAACTGGCGACATTATGTTTAGAAATACTTCACCATAGTTTTGTTGTTTCTTCATTTACTTTATTTTGGTAGTCTTGAGACTTAGTCAAGTCCTAGGAATAATGCGAAAAATGCAGACCCAATTAAATTACGTATCTTAATCAAGAGATTCTCTCAATATGATTTCCGTTATCATTACTGATATGACATCTTTCCTTTTAGTTTGACAACTACATAATCTATTTATCCAAATGTAAGACAAAACAATTGAGCAACTAATCTGCATCAATTTTAAATTGAGTGTTTTAGCAATAGCTTTACAATAAAAGTTATTAAGATATTAACTTCCATTAAGATCGATTCTATACAAACATTTGTATTGGGACTGAGTTGTCGAAGAAGGAGAATATTGAACACTCAGCAACTTTTTCACTTTTAGGTATCTTGATAACGGAAGCCATTATCTAGTAGTCGTAGTGTCCGTTACATGTCGATAAAACTATATGATTATATGACATTATCCTTGCTGGAATTCTACTTTTCTAATAAAGATCTGTTAACTTGCTAACAATTATAGCTGCTTTTCTTGTACTGGTAATTTTGCTGATGGACGACTATGGGTATATGTATATTTACATATATTAAATAATTTATATGTATAGGTGTATATATATTTTCCTTGTTTGGAGTTGATGGGAAGAGATACATAGGGCTTCTCTTCTCATGTTTGAACTGGTTTTTATGATCTCTTTTATCTTATGTTTTCAGCTGCTTAATCAAATAGTCGGTATCCATAAAATTGTTTCTTTTGTTGCAGCACACCAAGCAGGACTAGATTTGCATCACAAAGTTCAACCTTCTATTCTCAAGAATCGTTGAATGCACTCTTCAGTTCAGGGTCATACAATAGTCCATGTCAAAGAAGGGGAACTCGGCTTATTGTTAGAGCTGCAAGAGTAAGATTCTTAGATGTTTTTTTTTTTTTTTTTTTTTTTATTTTTGTCATAGAAAATAACTCCCTGCCTCCTTTCTACCCCACCCACCTTAACCCCCCATTCCCTCCCTTCCACCACCATAATAGAAAGAAAAGTAAGAAAGAAATAACAATATAAACCCTCCAAATATGGGGGATAGAGAGATTTTAGATTTCTCTGTATAAGTTTACGTCATAATAATTTTTCTATACATTAAAAAGTTGGGAACAGCTTTTCATCTTTCTTTCTGTTCATAGAAATAGTCACTGACCACTTGTTTATGCACAGGATTATTATTCTGTGCTTGGTGTCTCTAAAAATTCAAGCAAATCAGAGATCAAAAGTGGTGAGTGTTACCTTTGGCTTTTACTTTGAAAAAGTGTTGGCTTTGTTTAAAAACTTTATTGATTAAGTTCCTAAAAATTTACATTATATATGGCCAATATATAATGTAACATAATTCAGAAATGCTAGCCCATGCTTTGTTGGTTTTGTCGTTTGGCAGCCTTCCAGTGTTGTTTCCTTTATGGAGTTGCAGATTTCACAAATTTCATTTGTTTATTTTTTCATTCTTGCATCAAATATATTTTGTTTTTGTTAGACAATCTATCTACGTTTGTTTTGATAAAAATCTTTGTAGAAAAGAAGTTCCTGGTGCATTTTCTTCATAAGGGATCTGATATTACTCTTAAAGTGATGTACTGCTGCCTTTGTAGAAAAAGCTATGCAATAAAATAATTTGTTTTTTATACAACAACATAAAACTACAGCTTTCTCTTTTTAATTTTATTTTGAATTAATGTATCTCTACTTTGTAAACAGCGTATTGGGGCATCTTAGTGTCTCCTTTCACATGTCCGAAACCACCTTAAGTTTTCTCTAATTTTCTCATCTATTGGGGCTGCCCATATTTATCTTCTTATACATTCATGATTTATCACATAAGTGAGATCGAATCCATCTCAAAATTCTCATTTCTGCTGTCCTCATATTTTGTTAGTGACATATTTGGTCGCCCAACACTATTATCCATAAAGCATCACTGGTCTTATGGATGTTTTTTAAAATTTACCTTTTTAATATTTCCTTGAGTAATAATAATAATTTTTTTTTTTTTTTCATCGACAAACAATTTCAATCTTTTCTGTTAATTTTATTTTTACCGGTAATGTTCAATGCCTTCCTTTATAATTTCCTTTCTTTCTGACTACTTGACTTTTATATGCATATGTGATGAATATGTGGAATTTAAGTAAACACCACCATAGGGATTTTAAGTCTCAGAAGGTCGTGATGAATATGTGGAATTTTTGGGAGTCATTTCGTCTTTTTACCTTTTCTTATGAGCAACTAGATTTTCTTCCTTCATTTGTTTATGGGGTCTTGTTGTGTTCTCCAAATATTTTTGGGCACCAGTTAAAGGATTTAGAATTTTGCACAGGCCTATGTTGAAATTTCTTCTTTGCTCCCGTTAAATGATAACTGCATTTCCTGATGAATAAATGTACCCTATGAATTTGACTTTTTTTTATTATCCTTTTGTTAACAGCATATCGAAAGCTTGCAAGGAGTTACCATCCTGATGTGAACAAGTAAGCCACATTATCACCTTCATTTAATTGCCTTTCAGTTACCATGTTTATCATTGTTTGATTTATTTGATTGCTTTGTTGTACAATTGTCACTTTTGTTGTTTCTCTTTAGTTGCATGTTATGGTGTCACTGAGGCTTGTCACTTTATTTAGCCTCTCTAAAGAAGAATAGACATTGAATAATTTACTTTTATAAGTTGAATATTTGATCGAATATTTAAAGAGAAACACTGGAATTCACTTTCTTAAGTACAAACTATAAGTAGCTGCTGCTTCGGACTTACGTGAACGTGACTGAGAAATCCTAATCAGTGGCTCATCTTTCCAACTGACACCATCATCCTGGGAGAGAAAATTGTTGTTTATTCGACATAATTTCTCAAATTATTTTCATGGGATTTTATGTTTGCTAAAAAGAGAACAAGTGAAAACCTTATAAACAGGGTTTTGAGATGCCAACTGAACCAAGCCATGCATCATGTAATATATATTGCTGAGTCTTGTTTCAACCAAACTATTTTATCTCAACTACAGAGAAGCTGGAGCAGAAGATAAATTCAAGGAGATTAGCAATGCTTATGAGGTAGAATGATATTATCCCTTTGGTTGATTACTATTTATTGACTGTTTAGAAACATATAAGTTATTGAAGAACTGTTGTAACAGGTTTTATCAGATGATGAGAAACGCTCGATTTATGATAGGTATGGGGAGGCAGGGCTTAAAGGTGCTGGTATGGGCACGGGGGTAAGTCTTTCTGCTGCCATAGGAGATTGAAAATCAAAGCATGACCTTTTCACATTTTTTCAAATTAAAACATATGTTTTTATAGTTCACAATTCGATACATGACCTTTCAAATTGTAGAAATTCTATATCCGGCAAATCCTGCTGATGTGGCAGTTTATGAAATTGTAAAATATTTAAAAATTATGATTAAATTGAAACGGTAAAGAAAGGTTTTAAAGATTTCACAGCTACCATATTAACATAAGTTGTTGGAAAAATAGTCATATAATATAATTACAAAATTTAAAAAGTCTGTTCCGAATTGCGAATTTTAAAAACATGAAAAAATCGGTGATTATTTTATGCAATTAATCCAAAAAAAATATAATACAAAATAAAAGGCACTGATCTTGAATAGTGGTTCCTTCTGCAAAAAATACATTCTAATATCTGTGTTCCAATTACAGGATTTCAGCAACCCATTCGATCTATTCGAGTCATTATTTGAAGGAATGGGCGGTATGGGCGGGATGGGGGGCATGGGAGGAAGAGGCTCCCGTACCCGAGCTACAGAAGGCGAAGACCAGATCTATAATCTGGTCTTAAATTTCAAAGAAGCTGTATTCGGCGTTGAGAAAGAGATTGAAATAACCCGTCTCGAGAGCTGCAGCACCTGCGAAGGAACAGGGGCAAAACCGGGAACAAAGGCATCTAAATGCAACACATGTGGCGGTCAAGGGCAAGTCGTCTCATCTGCCCGGACCCCACTTGGTGTCTTCCAACAAGTGATGACATGTTCCACCTGTGGTGGGTCTGGGGAAATCTCTACTCCTTGCAATACGTGCGGTGGGGATGGTCGAGTAAGGAAGTCGAAGCGTATTAGCTTGAAAGTTCCGGGTGGGGTGGATTCTGGGAGCCGTTTGAGGGTTCGTTCGGAAGGGAATGCGGGACGGAGAGGGGGCCCCCCTGGAGATCTTTTTGTGCTCATCGAAGTTCTAGCGGACCCCATTTTGAAACGGGATGACACCAACATACTATACACTTGCAAGATATCGTATACGGATGCAATCTTGGGGACGACGATGAAGGTGCCGACGGTGGATGGGGTCGTTGACCTTAAAATTCCGTCTGGGACCCAGCCGGGTACGACCCTAGTTATGGCGAAAAAAGGCGTGCCGTTTTTGAACAAAAGTAGTATGAGGGGTGATCAGTTGGTGAAGGTGCAAGTTGAGATTCCAAAACGGTTAAGCGGGGAAGAGAGGAAGCTCATCGAAGAACTTGCTAACCTTAACAAGACGAAAGCTCCGAATAGCATGAGGTAGCTGAGCGTTAGTTGTTCTCTACTCTTACGATTGAATACTGGTAATCAAATTTTGTGTCCTACAGTTAGAACTACAGGGATATATCATATAAGTTTGTGTTAAAATTATGGAACTCATTAACTATATATACTTATCTATTCTTGATCATTATTTCTTGTGGTGTCGTGTAATAATATCTTGCAATCCGCAGTAATGCTGATCGATTTAACTTTGGGGGTGAAATCTCTCTCCCTCCCTTCCTTCTGCATTTTTCGTCCTAATGTTTATTGAGTTGGTCTTCTGGAACCATGTTTGTTCCGCTCGAACTCTCTTCAAAAAGTAATATCTTTTGTTACGTTTTAGTATAAAGAATATTTCTAGTCATCTACTCATCTGTTCACCAAAAGTGTTCACCAAAAGTATATTCACACTGTTTTTTTTTTAATAATTTGTTTTGCTTCACTATTTAACCATCACTTAATTTTGTTATATATTATCGGTTTTATACTTTTAAACAACTATTTAACTCATAAATGGATCACATAATACTTTAAAATACTTTTACTTTATTTATTTTATCTACGTTTTTTAACTCATAAATGGACCACATAATACTCTAAAATACACATTTTATTTATTTTATCTACGTTTTTTAACTCATAAATGGATCATATAATACTCTTACTTTATTTATTTTATCTACGTTTTTTTAAAATTTATCAAAATCAAATGGGCATATTTTTTGTGGATGGAGGGAGTATTTTTTTAAAACTTTCGTGAATCAAGTTTCGAGAACTTTGTCATGTTTCTTGAAATGTAAGAAATGAAGAGAGGCTTGCTTGATCTTTTAGGGCCGTTGTTGATGTTCTGAATTTGTCTTGTTGAAGCCAACAGCCAAGGCCCCCAACACTATGTGGATTCGTAATTATATCATTAATTATATGAAGTTTTTTTTTTTTAATCTTAAAGAAACATGAAGGTATATTAATGAAATTGGTCATGCTTGATTATGCTATGCGTACGGTGGTCTAACCTAAATGATCACAATTAATGTTTTCATTTTTATGGAGAATTTTCAAATTTCTTTATTAATTATTATAATTAAAACGGAAAACGTATGATATATATGCAGGTAATTATTTGGTAAAGAGCGCTTTATTGATTAGGTGTTTTGCAAGAAGCACAAATGAGCACAAAAATTTACATTTTTACACCTGTTTGTAATTTTGTTAATTTTTTTACACCTATTTGTAATTATTTAAATGGGTTAATTGTTAAAACAAATCACAAACTTTTCTCGTTTTTTAACTTTTGTAAATCGATACAAAATGTAAATTTCTAGCGGTTTTTGGCTGATGTGACAACCAGAGTTATTCATATCTATCTAACATGTCACATTGTTCTAATTACTGAAAATGATGAAGATTAGCAGTTTTATTTTCTTTATTTTATTCGAGACATTTGATGTAGCATTTAACGTGACAGAGGTAAATAGTTCTAATTGTCATATCAAAAAAAAAATGACAAAATTTTTTTCGTCCTAGATTGAATTGCAGAATTTTAAAAGATCATATACTGAATTACAAAAAAATTAAAATTTATGATACGATTAAAAAAAATGTGAAAAGGCCATAATATTTTTTTTCAATTAACCAATTATAAGTTGAATGCTACTCTATTTTCCACCCAGACTATCATTTTTCATCACCCTAACTATATATATCTTAATTAATTTTGAATAAAGTTTGAGTACATCTATATGCTAGGGCTTTTAAATTCTGTCAGTGTTGAATTGACACAGTTATATCCATGTTAGGTGTTTGTGAATTAATTGTGTTGCATGAGTTTATTTTGCTTCTTCCTCCACTTTTTCGGAAGAATGATTTTTCTTTTTTGATTGTAAAAGTTTGTATTGAATAAAAGGTGTGAGTTTGTTCTGTGTCAAAAGTACTTATGTTATTACTTTACATAATAAAGGAAAAGTATAATAACGTTTTATTAGAAAAGTATGAACAAGTCTTATCATACTTAAACGTCACCGATAGAACTGCAAACCAGTTCATATATAAGAAATTAAAAATAAAAGATAATTTATGTGGAAATTAAGAAAACTGAAAAACAATATATTTTATTGAAATCTCATAACTTCAGATAAAGCATTTTGGTATTAATATATATATCAGTATCAGTCAATGTAACATAGTTGGCCAAGGACTATTATTATTTAAACATTATTATTAATTAACATTAATTACATACTATTATTACTATTACTTTACTATTATTATTTTTTTATTTTTCGCAAATCACAGGATGAGGAGCATCAAGCCAGAGAGAGAAGATATTTATCTTCCCAGAAAAAAAGAAATAAAATTCACCCCTGAAAGTAATCTTTAATAATTATTAAATTTTCATCTAAAAAAAAAAAAAGATATGCTTTATCTTTCTCTTATATCTTAAACCCCCAACCTGATTATCATGATTAGTAGAACATCATTTGGGGGACCAAAAGCAAAAATTCATACATAATTTTTTTTAAAAATTAATTTTTTTCTAATAATAGTCCAAAGAAAGTAGCTTTTAATTAGATCTCTTTTAGTGAATCCAGTTGGCACACGTGTGGCTTTAATCATGTTTACCACTAAACCCTATCCCCTATGCCATCATTCTCTCCATTAAACCACATTTTAATTATCTAAAATGATTAAAGACTAATTAAAAATTTAAAATATTCTTGATTTCTCTTTTTATTAATTTATTTATCTGGCTCTATAAACTTTCTACAGCTGCGTATATTCATGCCTAATATAAAAAATATTGGGCTGCTTTTTTACGGAAAAAATAAAGTGATAACTGTGGGCCACCCCGCTCGTGCGAACATGGGGGATAGGCCCATTAACCTTACCATCAGGCCCACTAAAAAGGAAACAAGACTTGCGGGGTAAGAGCGTCATTTTCGAGGATGGCAGAGAGGGATTTGGACAGATCCTGTTGAAGTTAGTTAAAATGTACTACTCATGCATATAAGATATATGAATGTGACAAATCTCTAATAAATACTATACAAGTTAATTACGTGTTTGATTGAAGCCCTTAAAAAATATTCTTCTTAAAAAATAATAAGCACATAAAGTTATCTTCCAGTCACATTATCAACAAATTAATGGATCCATAATCTTTCTTTGAGCGAGTACAAAAGAATAGTAATAATGATCGGATTTGATCTTATGCTCGTAGGTGGACACCAATTTATATGTCCACCGCTTATGTGGCATGTCAATCGCCTATCATGTGATGCCACATATATAGGGCAGCCCACTATTATTTAATTAATTATTTATGCGGCATCACATGATTGGTGGTGGACATACAAATTGATGTCCACCTGCGAGCATAAGATCAAATCCGTAATAATGATATAAAATTTGACGGTGAGTTTCTTATGGAATCCAACATCACAAAAAATATTTCTATTTTTGTTATTTATACATTATAGGCTTATAGCATGTTACCAGTAAACTATTTGGGTTGATATTAGGCTCCATAATAAATTTTTTGTCCGAGTTCCATATCAAAATTATATATATATATATATATATATATATATATATATATATATAATTAATACTAATTAAGTTAATGGCAACAAGATAACATGATGCTGATCATAACATACTATATGCTAATCTAATTAGGTCCCTTCATGGGTGACCCAATCATTGCTCAAGAAACAATACACTATACACATTAATGTGCAAGAAAGTAGAAAATTAAAGCTAAAGAAGCACCTATATATCACCCCATCTATGTATAGGAAAAGAAAAAAAAATCAATCTATTATATATGCAATCTCCCTCAAACCCTCCTCTACTTTTCTTGTAAAAAAATTATCCCAACACCAATATGGCTTCAGAGAAAGTAGAAACTGTAGTTGCTGGAAACTATGTTGAAATGGAAAGAGAAGAAGAGGCCAAATCCACCTCTACCAAAGGCAAATTATCAAGGCTTTTTTGGCATGGTGGTTCTGTTTATGATGCATGGTTCAGTTGTGCTTCTAATCAGGCAATTTTTTTATTTTTTATTTTTAAAAATGTTTTAGAAATAGTGAAAATAATGATCATGACACTAATACAATTTTTTGTTTTAAAGGTTGCACAAGTGCTGCTTACACTGCCTTATTCATTTTCACAACTTGGAATGATATCTGGGATTTCTTTTCAACTGTTTTATGGATTGTTGGGAAGCTGGACTGCTTATCTTATCAGTGTTCTTTATGTTGAGTATAGAACAAGGAAGGAGAGGGAGAAGGTTGATTTTAGGAACCATGTAATTCAGGTAATGGTTTTTTAATTTAATCGAAACATAAATTACTTCGATATTATCAAAATTGGTCGGACGAAACTGATACGAAATTAATATAAATGAATTTATTCCACACCTCATTACAAGTTTGAGAGCTTTTATATTAAATTATATTTTTTTAATAGTATCAAACAATTTTTAAATGAGATGAAATTCTTTTAAAAACTTGAATGTTTGATAATTAAATTTATGTGCAGTGGTTTGAAGTTCTTGATGGGCTACTAGGGAAACACTGGAGAAACATAGGCCTCTTTTTCAACTGCACTTTTCTTCTATTTGGATCTGTGATTCAGCTCATTGCATGTGCAAGGTACTTTTCAATGATCCCTTTTCACCACTAAAACTTTTTCTTTTTTCCCAATTTAAGAGATCTAATTAATAATCTAATTATTACAAAGTACATATGAAAGACCCTGACCTATCCTTCACATACATTTCCCTTTTTCTCCTACATAATTATGGTATCACATAATTCACACATGCACTATCTCAAATCATGAAAATAAATTAAATATTCAATATATATATTTGATTTTTTTTTTTGTTGTTGTTTTTGCAGTAACATCTACTACATAAATGACAACCTTGATAAGAGAACTTGGACATACATATTTGGAGCTTGCTGTGCTACAACTGTTTTTATCCCTTCTTTTCACAACTACAGGATTTGGTCTTTTTTGGGCCTAATTATGACAACTTTTACAGCATGGTACCTAACCATAGCTTCCCTCATTCATGGACAGGTAGATATTTTTCTAAATATAATTAATCAAATTAATTAGTATTTTATCATATATATGGTGTAGAATTAAAGTGGAACTTTGGCTCGATTTGGATTTAATTAAGATCAATTTTAATTAATTAAACAATGAATTTAGATTAATATTTTGGGCATGTGAAGGTTGAAGGAGTGAAGCACTCAGGTCCATCCAAAATGGTTCTCTACTTCACTGGGGCTACAAACATTCTTTATACATTTGGTGGGCATGCTGTCACAGTGTGAGTTCCATTTCCATGTATTTAATTATATATATACAACATATGTATATATATATATGAGATATAATTCTGGTGAAAGAGACTTGTTTAAGTAAGACCCAATACAGATATATATTTAATAGTATTTTTTTTTTTTTACATGAAGTGGAAAGAAACAAATGAAAGTAGTAGTACTATGTACGTACGCTTGTCCAGAAAGTTTGCAGTTCTCGCAAGAAGTACCTTGAAACTTAAAAAAAAACATAAGAAAACAAAATTAATGATAATAGAAGCTTAGGGTAGGGTTAGAATATGAATCTTGAAATTGAACATAATGACAAATGAATGTTGGCCAATGATTATGGAATGGTACGATCGTTGTTACAATTTTAGTGTTAATTTCACTTTTATTTCATTAATTATCTAGATGTACGATGCTTGAATGTTTAAAAGTTATTAACTAATTATTGTCTATACCATATTAGCAAGTGTTAATGATATAAATAATAAAATATACTCTTTCACATTTAAAATAAATATTGTTTTGATCTTTTTTATTTACAAATTAGATGACATTTTGCAATTTTTAATGCAAATTATTGCATTTTTTTCAAATTTACCCTTAAAGTAATTAAAATATTTAGATAAATGTGTTTTTTATGAAATAATCAAATGTTTATTAAAGGTATAATAAGAAATTAATTATTTTTTTAATATGTGTGCATTCATTCAAAATGATATATATTTTAAATAGGAGGGAGTATAATGGAATACAAAAAGTGGCACAACTGAATGATTTATTGGCCATTAGGGGTTATTTTAGTTTCTTTTGGAACTAAATAATATTTTCTTTATAGTTACTTATATTATCTCTCTCTCTTTTATTATTTAATTATAGGGAGATAATGCACGCAATGTGGAAGCCACAAAAGTTCAAGCTAATATACTTGGTGGCAACAATTTATGTGCTAACCCTAACCCTACCTTCAGCAAGTGCTGTTTATTGGGCTTTTGGAGATGAGCTCCTAAATAGATCCAATGCTTTTGCCTTGCTCCCTAGAACTGGATTCAGAGACACTGCTGTAATCCTCATGCTCATTCATCAGGTAATTAATATATATTAATTAAATTCATTAATTAATTAATAAATATAATGTTGATAAAATTATTTGATGATGTTTATATATGCAGTTCATAACGTTTGGATTCGCGTGCACGCCTTTGTACTTCGTATGGGAGAAATTCATCGGAGTGCACGAGACGAAAAGCTTGTTTAAACGTGCTTTGACAAGATTGCCCGTCGTAATTCCAATATGGTTTCTTGCTATAATTTTCCCTTTCTTTGGGCCCATCAACTCAACAGTTGGATCACTCCTTGTTAGCTTCACTGTTTACATTATTCCTGCCATGGCACATATGATCACTTTTGCTTCTGCATCTTCTAGAGAGGTAATTTATTACACGGACAAATAATACTCCATATTTTAATTTTATATACCTACAAATAATTAATGCATTAATTTATTTAGCTATTAATTACTCTTACATGTGACGGATACGTTAAGTTGAATGATATAGGGGTAGCAAAAAGAAGACGGTAAATCAGATCGCAGGTTTAAAAATTTACAAATTGAGGCCAAATCAACATAAATCAGATCAAAATTGGCAAATTGGGGCCAACTTGATTGACATTTTGGCCGGATTTCGGTGATCATTTAGTCTCAATTTGCAAATTTTTAAACCTGTGATCCGATTTATATAAAGAAATATGTGTGTACATATATATATATATATAATTAATTAATTGTTACGAATATATATATAATTAATTGTTTTTTTTTTTTTTTTTTTGAATAATTGCAGAATGCAGTGGAGAGGCCACCAAGATTTGTGGGAGGCTGGGCAGGGTGTTACTCGGTGAATATATTTTTGGTGGTATGGGTATTCATTGTTGGCTTTGGATTTGGAGGGTGGGCAAGCATGGTCAATTTCGTCCACCAGATTGACACTTTTGGCCTTTTCACCAAGTGTTATCAATGCCCTAAGCATAAAGTTTGATTAGATTAATGTATATTTTACCTGCCCTTCACAGTCAAGATCAGATAATAAGTTTTAGCATATGATCAAGATTTTATACATATGGAAGTGATCGAGTAAAGAATCAAGATTGCCTTTTTGTAATTTTGTTTTTGTTTTTGGGGGTTTCTCCTTTTTAATTATAGTTGAAGGGTTTTCTTTAACTTGTGTGCCCAATTAGAGAGTGTACTAAGAATGTATCTCCTCCCTTTGTTTTTTGTGGGATTATTCCTATCTTCAATGTTTGATCATCCTGGTTTTTTACTAAAATATTGGTGATTTGTGTAAGATTTGAAATGATCAGTAGTACTAATTATACAAGTTCGTGAAAACTCTCCAATTCCTTTACAAATTTATTTTATAAAAAAAACATGATGATGAGATAAAAGACACAAGAACAAATTAAAGGACGATCGAGGAGTTGCAATTTATTAATTTATTAAAAAAATTTAATAGATGAGCAAAAATATATAAATCGTCACACAAGTACATAAATTTATGGGTAAGTCTCTTGTAATCTAGCTTTATCATGTAATTTAAAACGATATTATATATTTGTATTTATTACTAACTTTTAATAAAATAACTACTACAGTATTATTTTAAAATACACATATCTATTATTAATTTGTTTTTCCTTTTAATTGTTGATAGCAATATTAATCGATATTAGCTCGATTGAGTAGACGTACACCGGCCGTATAATAGAAAAAAAAAAAAAAACCATATCAAGGAGACGTGTATGCCATATATGCACCTTTTGTATGTGTTGGACAAATTGATGAAGAATTACACATGAATCCCTATTATTATGCTTTCATCGTTTTCAATCTAAATTATGAATATTCAAATTCTACTTCATCTTTTTTGGGCCCAAAACTATCCATGTCAAATAATTGGATTTCTGCCAAATTAACCACTGACAAGACGTCCTACCCTTAAGTTATACCACCAATTGTACATCAAAGCTTTATTTATTTCTCTTATATGATCTGCAAGTTTTCTTACAAAGTTTATCATGTTTGTTCCTACAGATTTGTGTTTTTTTTTTTTAAAGTTAAATGATATTTTAAACCCATGACATTTGCACATAAATAGTACTCCCTCCATCCCAGAGAACCTTTCACACTTGACTTTTTCAACGGTTTTTGTGTGAGAGTTATTTCATAGTAATACGTTAACAAAAATTATTTTATATGAATGATATGCTAGTTAATAAGATCAACTAGCATATCATTCATATAAAATAACTTTTGTAAATGTATTACTATGAAATAACTCTCACACAAAAACCGTTGAAAAAGTCAAGTGTGAAAGGTTCTCTGGGACGGAAGGAGTAGATCTCTAACATATGTAAAGTGTATTATTTTAATTTACAAAATATTGGTAAAACATATATATGCATATAAGGAGATACACGATGTAAGAGGGAAAGAATGAAATATAATAAAAAAGATATGATGAGAATATTCTAGATTATTCCTCTATATGTCCCACAAAAATTGACGTAACATTGGCCACGTACATAGATTTTGTATCAAAGTGATTTGTAGGTTTTGTGAGTAGATCAACAAGTTGATCCTGTGTGTGTTAATGTATAGAGAGAGCAGTCCCTCTGTGTGTTTTAATAGCATGTCAGTTGCATGGTAAACACATTCTAGCATGATACATCATCCTAGAGAAATCCTGTTGGATCTCTGATATTCCATTGTAAACACATTCTTTGTACTACTTGTACCTTATTTTATGAATGAATATTACTTTTCCTGATTAAAAAAAAATAAAAAATAAAAAATTAAAGCATGTCAGTTGCATGGTGTAATTAATTCACTTGTGTTTCTCATTTTTGGATATGTCTGATCATAATATATAATTAATTTGCAAAAAATAACTAATTAATGCGGATTAAAAGAAAATAAAAATGAAACTTTGGACCACTTTTTTTAGAGCAGCTAGGGTTTCAATTTTAGAAACCATTAGTCATGTCTTGTCATTTTTTTATTATTATGGATTCTTCCCCAACTTTCCAAATCTTTGGAGTTCTTTTCGTATACCCTCAACTGTTCCTGCCCCTTTCACAACACACCGAGCAGTTGGTTTGACCATAATTAATTTAGAAATTAATCGTCCATCATTATTATTTTATTAATTCATTTTCATTTATATTAATTTATCAACACTCCACTCATTCGTCGATTGAATCCATAAATGTGGGCATGAGCTAATTGACTCTGATATATACAATAAAACAAATTTTATTTTATCTACCATTTCGAATTTATAGAGAGCTATGAAATTAATTTTTTACACTAATTATTCAATATACAATATTATGTATATATATAACACCACTTCTGTAATATAAATCCAAACACCATCATGATTGCATCATACAACTAAAACAATTTCTAAATTAAGTTGTTAAAAAAATCAAAATATGTATGATATTAATTGAGTGAAACCAATTAATAGCTACGTAACGTACCGGTACACCCACAAATCATATATGAACACACACGGATGGGCTTAGGGGTCCTTTTTCACCCATTTCGGTGGGGATTCCTTTTTGATCGGTTCAGAGCTTTGTCTTTGCCCTGCTTTGTACTCGGGTCTAGGCCGTTACTTTTTTATCAATAAAATTTTTACCGATAATATATATACACTGATTGGCTTGCACAAACAAACGAACTAATCCATTGAATCATGTCAATCCGTTCAACCAATTTAATCAACCCCACCCCCATCCCCTCCCCAAAAAATTTAAATAAATAAAGAGAATAAATGAATGAAAGAAAAGGAAAGGAAAGGAAAGAAACCCAATTTACGTTGGAATCTTGTGGTTGTAAGCATATGAATGAGAGCACCAAATCTTGACGAGGGCATTGGAATCCCCACAACAGTGAAGATAAGGTACATGGGGTGGACCCAGTGTTTCTTTTTTTCTTCTTCTTCACAAATTTAAAGACATGAAAGTCATAAACTGCATGTGACATGAGTTAGAGTGAGCAATTTTATAGTGGGGATCGAATGAATTGTTTTGCATGTACAAGGACAATGGAGTCATGACACAATTTTGTGTTTCGGAGTATGGAGATTTTGAGCAATTTTGCATTTGTTTGTTAGTATTAGTTAATCACTTTCTTGATTACACATGGGGCGCGGCATCACTTTCTTTAATTTAATTTATGACATTTGTAGGACTGGTTTTTTTTTTTCTTTTTTTGTTTAAAAGTTTGTTTTTCTAATTTGTCGGTTTTTGCATGTTTTTATGATGAGTGTATTTTTTTTTTTTAAAGATGAATTCCATACTTTTAAATTTAATAATTATAACGACAATATCTCAATTTGAAAAGACCATTTATTTCAAAATAATATTTTTTTTGTGGAAAAAATTATGGTATGGGTAGAGATGTTAAACGGACATTTGTATGAGTTTCATGTAAGTTTTGGTGAACTTTGGGCTAAATGAGCACTAGCTGGTATTATCAGACTAAAAGATAAAAAAAATAAAAAATTTGTAAATTTAAGTCTAAAATTTAAAATTCACCTAACCACTGGGTTCTCTCACTTTAGTGGGTAACCCAAGTTTGATTTTTTTAAAACGAATTTTTTTACCGATAAAAAAAAAGTCTAAAATTTAAAATAATTAGTACATAAAAACGAAAAGTACAAACTTAATACATATATTTAAATGCTGTTATAAAAATAAAACTGATCACACCTTCAATCACATCAACAAAATAAATAAATTCAAGAAATTCCGACACTTTTTACAAAATATTGCCTTTTAATTCATTTCATTTAAAATATATACAATAACAAGAAAAAGAAATTGCTAGTAGTAAGAAATTCATTTAACTATATAGAAATCAAAATTTACAGATGTAAATTGACTGGTGGACTAATTCTAAACAGACTACAAGTTAAAAAAATTAAATTCTCTCTCTCTCTCTCTCTCTCTCTCTCTCTCTCTCTCTCTCTCTCTCTCTCTCTCTCTCTCTCTCTCTCTCTCTCTCTCTCTCTCTCTCTCTCTCTCTCTCTCTCTCTCTCTCTCTCTCTCTCTCTCTCTCTCTCTCCACTTTAAATTGGTTAATCTTACGAGATGTGGTCAGTTTACTAGTTTAGCATCTCCAGTTGGGTTGACAAGCTGAAAAGTTTAAGGGACTATCAACATCAAGAATCTGTGCAATTTTTTAAAAGAAAAGAAAAAAATCACTTTCATTTTTTATTTCTCCTTTTATTGACTTTAATTTTTCTTATTTTCACTTTTTCCTTTTAGGTGCGAAAATTATGGTTTTTTGCATGTGGATATCTGCAGACTCAAGATTTATTTGATGAATAGACCACCTAAAGTTCAGAATTCATTGAACATAAATAACCAACTTCACAAAATATGGCCCTACGGGACGTCTATTATTTTGCTTTGATACCATACCAAGTTTACACAATCTAAATAAATAAATGATCAACTTTCATGTGAGATGTGTTTCACGGTATGAAACTAAATTCATATTAATACAATTATATTCATCTAGCTAGTAATATTAATCTCACTTTTTTTTATAAACTAATACCACACATAAATTATACAGAAATATACCAAACTGTGTGATGTATTAATTTAATTAGATGTATAATGATATTGTTATTAAATAAAAATTTACACGATGAACAAGTTTAATTGGATGAGTGTTGAACTTAATATGATAAACAAGTCGAATTTTATTGTGTAAAATAAGTCAAGACATTTTAAGCTATTGATACTCAATTAATACTCCCGATATAAAAAAAAAAATCAATTAATACTAAAAAAAATATTGGGGCCGATCAATTTTATTAATTTTAATACATATCAAACCGAGCTACAATCTGATTTCAAGTTCAGTTAGTGGCCATTTACTTTTAGGGTTATCTATGAATAATCGGGGATAAAAAATTATTTTAGCTAGGAATAAACTTATTTTTTATTTCAAGTTATATATCCTTGAATAACTCTCGACGTAATTAAATGGTATTAGAGTTTAAATTAATTAGATAACTATATAGTGAATGTGCAGATTGATTAGATCGAGTTCGTTGAAACATTGTTCAACTACAGTCTTCAAAGGTAATAAAAATTCAAATAATAAAAAAATTAGAGTAGGATTTTTTTACAACCTATCTAAATCAAACAAATATGAATTTGGGTTACTGGAGGTTGCTCAGTTGACATCAATACAGTGGTGGACAAAAAATTGAAAAATTGAATTTTCGAACCGAGCATAGATGAGTTAATGGTTTGGTTAATTTGGTAAAAAAAATTTGATTCTGTTTTAATTTTTATTAACAAAATTTATTGGGTTCGATTTTTATCATTTAAAAGCCGAATAGACCAAAACAACCGCATATATATATATATATATATATATATATATATATATATATATATATATATATAAACTTTTAAAAACAATTATATTTATTAATTCTAAAATTTTATTGGTTTTTACAAGTATTATTTAAGAATTTGCAATGAACTTGGTTTGTGATTGTGAATAGTGATGGTCTTGTTAATTGTTAGTTTGTAATGAACTTGGTTGTGAATGTATGATCTAGGTTGTATTTAATTTTATTGTGTGAATTTAATTTGTAGTTGTATTGATTAGTTGGTTATATTATAATATCAAAAATGTTGAAAAATATTGGAAAAATCAGTTTGAATAGTGAACTAGAAAAAAAAAACGGTTAAACGGGAATAACCTAAGTAACCGAAATATATATTAACTCGGTTCGATTTAACGAGTTTTAATAATTTTTTTTTTTTGAAATAATGAGTTTTAATAATTATAGTTTGGTTTGTATTATTAAAATTTAATTTGGTGTTGGATCGAAAAATTTCCAAAGCTGACCGACCGGATCTTATGTTCACCCCTACGGCCTACACTAAGGCTTCATTTGGATGGAGTCATTTGAAATCAATGAATTTGAAGATGATACACCATATATTTACAAATCAAAGTAGGGAAAAACTAAATGAATGGATTTGATTCACACAAATATTACTTATAAGTGAGAGAATTTCAAATACCCAACAAAACCTAGTCATTTGAAATTCTCTCATATCTCCCACTTGTGCTTAATATTTGAGTGAATTAAATTTATTCATTTAAGTTTTCTCCATTTTAATTTGTGTGAATGCATGATATATTATTCTCAAATTCCTTAATTTCAAATTCACCTCATCCAAATGTAGCCTAAATTACACAAACTCGTATGCCAAAGAAGTTGATTAGATGAGAATTAAAATAGACAATGTTTGTATTTACAAAACAAATAAATTCGTGGACTCATATTTTTAGGGGCCATGCTTTAGGGTAGGTAACCCATTGGGCCTTCACAAAAAAGTCCTACGTCTGCGGTTGGGCCTTTTAACCATCCTTACTTTATGCTATTGATGGATTGCTTTATTTTTTTAATGCAAAAACGAAATGTAGTAGTGTCTTAGTTAAAAATTTTTACTCCAGTTTGTCAAAAAAAAAAAAAAAAAAAAATTACTCCAATGAACAGTTCAATGCAAATAACTAATATTCTCTCTGTCCAATTTAGTAGGTATATATATTTTTTTCAATTCAATTTAAGTATGCATGTTCTAAAATGAAATACAATACTTTATCTTTACCCTCATAACATCTCTTTAATTACTCAAATAGTCATTGATTTTATTCACAAACAATCACTTTATTCTTAAACTGACCCCACAATACCATCCAACATATCTACTTTACATATAATCTATTAATATTTCTTAAAACTCGTGTAAAAAGTTTTATTCATACTAATATTAAATGAAAGAATATTATTTAAAAATATATTTAAATTGTACGTACATTTACTGAAAAAAGTACTCTTCGTATAAATTTATGTCTACCATTTGCTGACATGTTATTTTAATCTGTTCGCTTATGAATGCATATCAAAATATCTTAAATTTGAATTCTTCAATATTCCACAAATTTCTCGAACACGTTCGGTAATTCACCAATTATACACCAGATTATAATCTTTAAAAATAAATTCATCAGAAAAAAGTAGAACTTCAATGTAATTTTGTATTGTGTATGAGTTGGTTTCTTAATTGAACCGTATTTAAGTAAAAATACTGGGCGTGTGAAAGATTAAACGAAGAAATAATAAAAAAAAAAAAAAAAAAAAAAATTAGGTATGATCTAAGTTAAAATTTATTGTAATGGATGTGTTGAGTATTTTAGCTGGGTGGTCCAGCCCATATATACCCAAGTCTAATGGGCCAAACCAGTCCATATTTTCATTTGTATTTTCATGGCGGGAGTATTCATTTTCGATTTTTTTTTCTAAATATATCTATATAATATATTTCAGTATTATTTAGTATTTTATGAAATTGTATAGTGGGTATATTGAGCAAATAACGGGTGTCGGTGACCTTTTTTATATGTTTATACTTGGATACAAATAGAATTTCATAGCTTATTAGTACCATGAAAGTTTATTTGTTTTGTCAAAAATAAAAAAGTTTATTTGTTAAATTCAATTTTTTTAATAAAGAAATTTAATAGTTAGTAGTACATATTCAATTTTTAAATTTGCGACATTATATATTCTATGTTGTGAAACATCTCCAATTACAGATGACTGAAACTTAGAATAAGAGTAAAATTTAATCTAATTAGTTATATATACAATATTTGTGGAACATCACTTAGTATACGTGTTACATGACATGAAACGTAAAATAGGAGGAAATGTAACCTAATTAATTATTGAAAGTGTGAAGTTAATTAAGAAATTTTAGAAAATATGTTAATAAGATTTCTCTCGTTCAAAATCTCATACTGTAAGTCTGTAAAACCCAGGCGGGAAGAATTTAATATTAGGAATCAATTTTTAGTTTGAGTTTCTAGATCTTGAATTTTGAAGTATCTCAAATTAGGATATAATTTTTATTTTTTTTTTTTTTTCAATTTAATTAAGATCTAGTTTTATTCATAATGCCTAAACCTTAAACTTAAATTGAGACTCAACTTAAAAATTGAGCCATAACATGAAATTCTTTAAATCCAGACTGTACCCTCAATAGAATACGAAGTGCAAAGATATTCTCCGGAAAATTAAATACCAGGCACAAAACGAATTAAATGTAAAAATAGTCACAAGAAAATTTTCTCATTGCACTTTTAGTTCTATACTTGAAAATTGTTCTTTTTTGTGTATTTTAATTGCAAAACTGATCCCAAAAAAATTATTTTATACACTTAAAAAATTAATTATTATTGTTAACTAAAGTACCACCTTTGCAATCATTTTTTTTTTATATTTAACCAAATATTTCAACAATTAAACTAGACATAAAACTAATGAAAATTTGAAATTTTCATTATTTATATTCAGAGGTGGTATACATATAGATATGTATATCCAGATATACATACAAATTGGTTTTACTTTTTTAAGATTTTACCCTAACAAAAAATTTTTAGCATAGGATCCAACTTATTATAGATATTTTTGTGATCTTATGATTTTTTAAGTTTTTTTTAATAAAATAATTAATTCGACTCTTGGTCAACTACAATAAAGCAATTTTGGCATTTTTTTTTCGTGGTCAACTACTAGATTAAAAATCTAATTTTATTTATTTTTTAATCGGGAAGGGAAATTTCACCAATAAGAAATTTAAAAATCTTATCTAATTTTCTCTATCTTACCCAGGGATGGATTTAGGGGGGCGTGGGGCCGGGACGGTCACCCTCCTTGGATTTAAATTTTTTCTACTATATGTGTAGAATTTTTTTTATTATACCTTTAATTCATAACATTTTGTCATTTCGCACCTTTGAATTAAAAAAAAAAATCTCTTTACTTTATGCAGTATTTCGCTCCCTTGGAATGAAATCTGGCCTGGATCCGTCCCTGATCTTACCGGCTCGTTTGTCTCATGTACCTATGCATGCATGCTTCTCCATTTTTTTAGGGATTTCCCTACACAATTATATTGGATCCCAACGAAACGAGATTTTGCCATGCAGCAGCAGGCATGCATATTTAAGATATTCTTTTTTTTGTTTGTTTTTAAAACGCGGATGCATCTACTCATAGGTTTGTCTACCGACATGAACAAACAAGGGTGAATTATTATTATATATATTGCACGGCTATTTTACTAGAGAGTAATATTTCAGTTTGATTCCTCATTTTACGTATTTCAATTCGTGTTCCATCTAACTGAGTTATTAATATATCTTGATATGATATATAATATTTATTAATTATGTTTATATATTATTCATGCACACTAAAAAAAAAAAAAAAATCAAATATAAAACAAATCTATGATTTTGTTTTGCAATAAAGGGGTCACAAAAAAAGACAACGACTTTTCAAAGTGGGAAATAGAGATCAATATAATTTTTTTCCTTCACATTTATAAGACTTGTTAGTGTGTTAAAACTTGAGCTATATTAGTTTGCCAAAAATATACTCCTAATAATTAATGACCTATATTTATTAATATGAAAATTTATTGTTCTTATTGTATATTTACGGGCTAATAAAAGTATTATTCTCTATTTTATTGATGAGTTTCATTATTCCGATCAAAATTTGATTAAAATATTTAGAGACAATAATGGATGAAGACACTATTTTGAAAATTAAGGACAAATTTATATTTGAAATTAGTAGTCGGATTAATTTTCGTTTAAATTGTGGATTGTTAAATATATGTATATGTGTTTGGAGTATATAATCATAATATATTTATAAACGTCCAAAGATCAATTAGTATTGATTGAGAAACTAGCTAATTAACATATATTGACCAAGTTGCAAATGGGTGTTGGAAGATAACTCATCATTCTCCATGAATATATTTTGGGTGTTCCAATATTAATCCTTCCTAAAAATGACAATTAAATTTAAACACTAACCTAAAATATTAAAATTGTCCACTCGAAACGAGTTTGGATCCTGATCAAACAGATTGGAGACGAGTCATGATTTTAATAAAATTAGATTAGATACGTACATCTGCCTCAAGTCGCCTTTCATTTCACATTAATTTTGCTCATATTGTAAAGATGGTAAGATAGAAGGCTATTTTAGGAAACAGTCGAGCAACAAACACAAAATAGAAATTTATTAGAACTTGTAAGGAGATAAAATCTCAAACTATTATTGTTCCAACGACGTTATTAAATAAACTTAAACCTGACTCAACGTAAATAATAACATAATAACATAACATACCAAATACAAATTGATCAAGAAGCAGAAACTAGAAAAGCTAGCTTCAGCACCATTGAGATACATGGAGGATAAGGTAGGTTCGGGTTGCATATGTTGTAAGTAGATCAAAGCTAGCTCTTACATGGCATCCTTCCAGCAAACTCCTTTTTATCCTCCAAAGTAACGATTTTTAAATACGACGACGCCATCTGCATAATTAAACAAATTAACATTAACAACAGTCACAATTTCTTAAACCTAAAAGATAAATTGATTTTTTTTTTTTTTTTTGAAACTTGTGATATATATTTAAGATATCAGAAAGACTTTTCTCTAATCGAAAAGTTCGAATTTATAGAGAAGTGTAGATTAATTAATAATTTATATTAATTTTCTAACAATCTCTCTCACTCGTGGACATATTCTCTATTTCATTCTTTTGGGATCTTATCATGGAAATAGCTCAAACTTGTAGGAAGGTGTTGAGTTAATTTATACTCCCTCCATATTTTTTTTTTTTTTCCACAATGATTAAGGTAAGATAATGTAATATAAATATAGTACAAATGATGTAATGTAGATAGAAGAAAACATTGGAGATTCAAATTAATGAAAATAAGGATAATTGAGTGATATATATAAATAATAAAAAAATGTATGTATATAGTTGCCAAAACAGAATAGATAATTTATAGTGGAACATACCAAAATGAAAAAATGAGTAATTTATATCGATACAGAGAGGGAGTATATATTAATTCCCTAACAACATCAATGTCCAGAAACACGCATGCACGAGAAAGAAAAGAAGATATATGATTCAATTATTTTAAATCCAAATTCTAAACGAAAAATTAATAAACATTGCATTGTTTGTGTTATTCGTCCAATAAATCCCGAAAATTATGCAGACCAATCAAAACCTAACCAGATTTAATAACACTAATTGACATGGAAGAAGCGACATGATTCTAATAATTACTTATTTAAATATATATATATATATATATATATATATATATATTTATCTTATTAAAGGGCATATATTGATCCAATGTAAAGTAGGACGAGTAAAAGGGAAAATAATATATAAAATATATATATATATATACCTATTATTTTAATATATTACACAATTATATACATAGATAATGAAATTATTTAATGCTATAGCTGAAAGTAAACATAAGAGTATGAAGATAGAATATAGGTGTATCAATTAAAAAAGAAATGAAAACAAGTTGTAGTATACTTATATAAGAAAATTAATTAGAAAAGTGAGCAAGTAAAAAGGAAAAACAATAGACGATTAATTACTTTGTTGGGGGTATAACAACGATCGTAATTACGAAGCCGAAACTAAACATGGTTAATTATGATGTCAGTTGGAGATAAGCAAGTATATATTAATGTTAGAGAGTGGTGTAAGGATGCACGCTGGAAGCCTCCTTATATAGGACTAGACTAGGCTAGGCTAGGAGAGGTGAGCTGTCAAATATAATCCTCACTCTTCCATTATTATTATTATTTTTTCTATTTAGAAATGGGGATTAGTCAGGGGGTGGAAATAGAGATCATATTTTCGTCCTGAGGGGATCATCCTTCTTTATAAATAATTATTAACACATATCTTCTTATAATTTCATGTTGTGAAAAAAAAATTTAAGAAATAAAAAAGAATAGGAATTGGTAAATTTCATATATAGGGGATTGTTGTGTATATAGTATATATCCATAATTTTAAATGTAAGGTAAAAAGTGAATAAAAAATAAAAAATTATTTGAGATCATCTCATATCATCATGTACTAGTATCTACTAGTATCTCTTTTCAATAGAAAATTATCATTGTTTTAAGATAAATTATACTCCATCCTATTCAAAATTTATATCATTTTGGCTACTTAAAATATTTGCAATTTAAATATCATTTTATACTTTTCAATGTTAATTAATTATATTTCTTCCCAATTTATCTTTAATATTTTTAAAAATAACATAGATAATAATAATCATTTCGTATCATCATGTACTTGTAGTTGACTTTTTTCTATAGAAAATTATCAGTTATTTTAAAATAAATTATACAAAATTTATTTTATATGAATGATATGCTAGTTAACCTAATGAACTAACATATCATTTTATAAAATAAGTTTTAATTAATTATATATCTTCCCAATTTGTCACAAATGTTTTTAAAAATAACTGTGAAGAACATTTTAGATAATAATAAAAATTAAAGTTTTGGGTAGAATTTCAAAACTATTAATTAAAAGTGTAGAAGAAAGTCAATAATTTTCTTAATATGTGTAAATTAGTTTAAAGTGACATATATTTTGAATAGAAGGGAGTATCATTTTATCTTAATAATTTATGAATATTTGATTTTTTTCCTTAAAAAATGAAAATTTGATTTTTAATTAATTTATATAGTTGAATTTAACTATTTATATATTTTTTTGGGTAACCATGGACTTTGGCGAGCAGTGGGATCCAGCTAATTTGGCATTTGATTAATGCAACAGCTTGCTTTCAATCCCGTCGCTGCTCCTTCTCCTGCGTCAATGTCAATAATTGCGATAATTGCGGTTAAGTGAGCGAATTACAATTTGATTTAAATAAAAATTTGTATAATATCAATAGTTAATTTGACGATAACCCAACACTTTTTTTGATAAATGTGATCTTTGAAACCAAAAAATTTGTATAATATAAAATAATTATAATTTCTTAAATCCGATAGCTGCTCCTTCTCCTGCGTCAAGTCAACAATCGAGCGCGGGTAACATGGTTAATTAAAAACCATTATATACCGTGTAAAAATAATATTTTAATAAATAAAATAATTATAATTTTTTTAGATAAATTAGTATATATTTGGCTAATGTACGAAGTTTAGGCTCTTTAAAAATTAAAACCAAATCAAAGTTAATCTTGAAGGATAATATGATTTGGCCAATACGAAGTTTAAAAACCAAAGTAATTATAAAATTCTAATAAGACCATTGATTAAAAATAGCTAATAGTATAAAATAATTATAATTTTTTAAGTTAAATTATAAAAATAAAAATTTGGCCAATGAATCTATTTGCAATTTTGAAATACTTTTTGAATCTATTTGTAATAATTCCTTAAATTAATATTACAAATATCGAACTGAATATCATAATTTTTTATATTTGAATAATAATTGAATCTAATAATTTTTAATCGAATTTAAATTATAAAATATCAAATACGAATATCAAAATTTGGTCAACCTTGTTTTTTTATTTCGTGGTCAACTACTAGATTTAAATATCTTATCTATTGTTTTTTAACGGTAACGGAAATTTCATTAATATAAGAAATTCAAACATCTTATCTAATATTTTCTATCTTACAGGCCCTTTTGTCTCATGTGCCTCTTTGTACTTTTAATATCATCTTCCGTTTTAGAACTCTTTATACGAGATATTGGAGAGATATTGCACACTTTAAAAACAGAAGAATAATAATTGATGTTTTGAAATAATTTTATAAATTTTATATATAAAATAATAACATTTTGTATAAATTAGTAGATATTATAAAAATAAATTTTATTGAAGACTATCAACATAAGAGTATGAAATTTACTGTGGGATGGAGAAAAAAAAATATAAAAAATTTTATAGGATGAAATCATCAGTATTTTTGCATGCATGCATATCCATTTTTTTGGGATTTCCCAACACAATAATATTGGATCACAACGAGACGAGAATTTTGCCATGCAGCATCCATAAGATACGATATTCTTTTTTTTCGTTTGTCTACCGACATGAACAAATAAGACCAGAAGGGTATTTTACTGGAGAATAATTTATTTTTTAGGCACGTGACAAAGACGGTTCAATTTCTCATTTATCATAATTTACTTGATGTTTTATTTATTTATTTTTTTCGCAAATAGTGATCTGAACTCATGATATTTGAATCATGAACAGTGGAGTTCTAACCACTTAATATATAATACTTGGTGTTCCATTTTATTAGAATATTATTATATTTCAATATGGTGTATATTGTTTATTAATTATTTTTATGTTATTACGAATCACAAAGTGAAATACCAAATATAGAATAAATTTATGATTATGTTTGTAACAAAGAAAGCGACCAAAAGACCGTAATATTTTAGAGTGAGAATAGAAACCAATATATATATATATATATATATATATATATATATATATATTTTGGACAAATACAAGACTATAAAAAAATAATTGGAAGAATTTTATATTAGGGCGGTTGAGTTTCAATTTAGGTCTTGAATTTTGAGGTGTCTCAAATTAGAGTCTATATATATATTATATATATATATATATTTTTTTTTAATCTCAATTTAAGATTCAATTTTATTCATTATATCTAAATTCAAACCCAAAATTCCTTTTCATTTTTTTTCCATTTCTAATCATACACTTTTTTATAAAGAATTATTTTTATTATGTATAATTTTTTTTATCTACATTCTAAAATATATTTTATATTTTTTTTTATTTTGAATTTTTTACTATATTGTTGCCACCACATTTATTAAAAATACTCACGTTCATCACCAAAATTAAAAAATATAAAACTTAAAATTTTATTTTTAAATAAATCTATTGCAAGTATCAAATAAAAATTATAATTTTTTACTTTAATATATTATTTTTAAAAAATTGATTAGAAAAAAAAGTATTATACTTTGAGTATTTTATAAAAAAATTAAAATAAGTGAAATGGACCGAGTCTTGAATTGAGACAAAAAAAAAAAAAAAAAAAAAAATTTTTGATCTTAAATTGATAAAAAAAAAAATTAGATCTTAATTTAAGATACTTCAAAATTCAAGAGCTAAATTGAGACTCAATCTAAAAATTGAGCCATAATATAAAATTCTACCCCTATAGACTCCTTATTGTGGAAAAAATGACCTATATAAATATGTCAAAAATAAAATAAAATAATAACTCATATTTATTAAATCTCTTAAAATTATTTCATTGATGTGTTTCATTGTTAAGTTTTTCCGAACAAAGTTTGATTACAATATTAGAGACAATAATGGATGAAGACACTATTTTGAATAATTTGTATATTATAAATTGATTCACTTTTTTTAAGGAATTTCATACTATGAAGTTGATATCATTATAATCATTTATTGATACCATTACAATTATATACTGATATCATAACTATTTTATAATATGATATCAATAATGTGATATCAGTTTTAAATTAGTTTCTTGGATTATTTTTCGTTTAAATTGTTGATTGTTAAATATATGTTTGGAGTATATAGTCATAATATATATTATTTATAAACGTTCAAAGATCAATTAGTACTGAGTGACAAATTAACTAATACGTACATAGATTGACCAAGTTGCAATTGGAATAGTTTCACGGGTGGACTATTCTAGAGGGTAAATGTGAAGTATCATATATGTTTTTATTTAAAAAAATTATAAAAATATTTTAAAAAAATTAAAACAAACGGATTGTCTCATGCAACTACGTACGATTCCCGCCTTATTGAAAGGTTGCACACTCGACCTCTTCTCTCTTAAAACATGTAGCTACAAACAATTTCGCATAATCAGGTTCATATTTATTCTTAAAATATAAACTTTAAGTCTAATATCCTGATTTGATGGTTCTCTTGAAAAATAAATGAATAAAAAGAAGAATTGTGGATAGTCTTTTGGGGGAATTTTTAGTTCAATTTCCCAATGAAATTGCAAATTAAATTTTGTCCAATTTTGTTAACTAAAATATTAAGTATACATATATATGAAATATTATATCACATATTTGAAGTTTGCAATTTTTTGGAATGGTTATTAAATGTTTAATTCATTTAAGATTTGAACTTTATACTTGTAGGAGTAGTGATTGCATTAGTAAGTTATTTAAAAAGTAATCATGTATCCAATAAAACTATAATTAATCATAGATTTTAAAGTATAACAATGCCGTGGTTAATTGTAATTCAAAATTTTAATTAATTATATATTAATACTTTATTAATATATATATATATATATATATAATTTTTTTTTAAGTTTATTTTTGACTAGATAGAAATTCTACATTCGCTCCTAAATAATGGTGTTGGAGTGATCCAATATTAATCCTTCCTAAAAATAACTTTGAAGCGAATTCAAACTCTAATAAAAAATAGAGTATTAAAATTGTGACTTGATTAAACAGGTTGGAAATGAAATGATTATGATTTTTATAAAATTCGACTTATATGCACAAATTTGCCAAAGAGAAGCTCCCCAAATTACACACTGTGGGAACGTATTGTAAAGATAATAGGTTTGTAGAAGCTCCTTTAATTACACATTGTTTTTGCTTATTGTAAAGATAATAGGGTAGAAGATTATAATTTGAGAAAACAGTAAAATAATAAACACAAAATCTGCAACTATTATTATTCCAACGAAAAGAAAACTAACACCATAATGAAATTCATAAACTTAAAACGGACTCAACGAAAATGATAACATTACAGACCAAATTATACAAATTGATCAAAAAGCAAAAACTGCTTTAGAATAGTTGCAGAGATACATGATCGAAGGATAAGGTTTGGGTTGCATATGTCGTAAGTAGATCAAAGCTAGCTCTTACATGAAATCCTTCCAGCAAACTCCTTTTTATCCTTCAAAGTACTGCCTTTTAAGTACGACGACGCCATCTGCATAATTAAACAAATTATTATTAAAAAACCATTAACAATTTGAAACTTGTGATATATATTTAATTTAAGATATTAGAAAAACTTTTATCTCATCTAAACGTTCGAATTAATAGAGGATTGTGAAATTAATCAATTTATATTGATTTTCTTAACAATCTCCCAGCTGACTCTAATATCATGAAAATATTTCTATCTCATCTAAAAATTTGAAAGTATAGAAAAATGTTGAGTTGATTTATTTATATTAATTCCCTAATAACATCAAGATATAATATCTAGAAATACGCATTCACGAGAAAGAAAAGAGTATATACGATTCAATTATTTTAAAACCAATTTTAAACGAAAAATTAATAAATATTGCATTGTTTGCGTTATCCGTCCAATAAATTCCGAAAGCTATACAGACCAATCATATTAAACATAACCAGACTTAATCAACATTAATTGACATGGAAGAATCGACATGCATGCTTCTAATGATTAACTATTTAAAAAGATATATAGTATTTCATTTAAAGGAGAAAACCAGATTAAAGAGCATATATTGATCAAAGTTAATTAAACGAGTAGGAGGGAAAATAATATATATATAAATATATAATTAGTAATATACATATATATCTATTATATATTTTAATATATTACACAACTATATATATATATCTAAATAGTGAAATTATTTAATGCTAAATATAATGGCAGAAAGTAAACACAGAGTATGGAGAAAGATAGAAAAGAGGTGTATCAACTAAAAATGAAAACAGATAGTAGTATATTTATATTAGAAAATTAATTAGAAAAGTGAGCAAGTGAAAAGGAAAATAAATAGACAATTACTTAGTTGGGGGTATAACAACGACCGCAATTACGATGCCGTAACTAAACATAGTTATGAAGAAAGTTGGAGATAAGATAGCAAGTATGTATTAATGTTAGAGTGGTGTAAGGATACATGGTGAAAGCCTCCTTATATATAGGACTAGGAGAGATGAGCTGTCAAATATAATCAATTATATATATATTTGTGCCTCAATCTTCCATTTTTTTACTCTATTTAGAAATGGGGATTAGTCAAGGGGTGGAAATAGGGATGACAATAGGACGGGTCAAAACCCGGACCCGCTATAAACCCAACCCGTATGGAGCGGGTAAAACTCAGTCAAAAGGGTTCCAGTACGGGTTTGGACCCAGTCAAACAAACGGGTCTGGTATTTGGACCCCCCGGATGTATGTATATATATATATATATATATATATATATATATGGATATATATATATATATATATATATATATATTTTATGTTCTAGGGTTTAGGGTTATATTTAAAACAAAATATTAAAAGTTTTATATTTTAATTTTCATATTTTAATTATTTTAATTAAATAATTAATTATTTTATTTAATTATTTAAAATATATATTAAAAGTTTAATATTTTATTTGACGTGTGGTTGAATTTAAATATTTGTATTTGATTTCTCATTTGTTGTATGGTTAAGACACTAATGATATTTTAATTTCTATTCATTGCAGTTTCAATATTTCATGTGAATATGTTATATTTTGAAAATAATGTTGATAAATTTTAGATATTTATACAGAATAGAGACTTAGTGTTAAGGAATCAATATAAATGGATTAATTTTCAACCTCTCTACAAGTTCGGACTTTTAGATGAGGCATAATTCTTTCACTTAGAAATATGAAAATAAAAAAAAAAATGAGACGGGTAAAACCCGCCGGGTTACAGGACGGATCCAGGCGGGGCAGGTCCAAAACCGGAGGGCAGGGCGGTTAACGTGTCCAAAAAATTTTCTGGCGGGGCCTGGGACAAGCCAAACCCGTCTCATACCCGCCCGCTGTCATCCCTCGGTGGAAATGGAGCTTCTTTTTTGGAAACATTATATTTAAAAAAAAATAAAATATAAAAGGTTATATAGGGCCAAAACATTATATCCCGTCTTCTCATTTCCTTTCAGCCGCCTTCATCAACTATTAATCGAAACAACTTTAATGTGAAACAAATCAATAAAATGCAGTGCACTTATAATAATTCACTACCATTGTTTTTTACATGTCGGTACGTAGATAAACTATATATCAATATTACATCAAGGTTTTGGAAAAGAAAAAATAAAACATATTTTACGGTTTTTAAAATTGAACAAACAAGTTGACTTGATATCTTGAACATATAGTAGGTAATCCTTATTCACCGTACCAATAATAATAATATAATAATTTTAAGAATAATAATATTAATAAGTATAAATAATATTAGTGACGTATGTTGCATAAAATACACATAACACTTAGCCAGATATTTTTTCTAGCCATCTCCTATTTTTCCTTTTTTCTTTTTTGTCAGTGTGTGTCATTTACTCATCTTTGATAAAGTAAAATGCCTCATCCGGATTTGGAAAATCTCTAGCTTGTTCATTAACGTGAATTTATACTCTATTATATTTATTATACTTTTATGGCTCGTTTGGTTTCCTTTATTAGGGGTGTATTGATTTCTGAAGAAAATATATTGGAGATCAACCTTTAATACAACAATTTATCATTTTTGTTTGGATTTGTTTATCATTATTTTATTTTAGGCAAAATTTTATTAAGAATTTGAGTTAAATCCGTTCAAATAATACCTGTACATGGTATTATAGATTCCAAGTTTCATATGGTATTTGATTTTAATTTATATTTCTCCATGCCTTTCTAAATCTATTAAATTTTAAAATACCAAAAAGACCCTTCACTTTCATCAAGATGTGTTTATTATTTTTTTATTTATAAGGATAAATTAGTCTAAAATAAATTAATACTAGTTATAATACTTGCTACCAAACATAATATTGATAGCTAATCACTAATTATTTATTAGAATAATGTTACCAATTTTAAACAAAATTTTATTAAAAGACTTAGTTTTTTAAACCAAACCGAAAAATATTGATAAATAAATATGTGGTATGCATACTAAATATACTAAACATATAATTAAGTTTAGTATAAAAATAAATGTTGTAAAGATTGGATGTATTTTTACCCTTCATCTTTTTTTTTATTAATTAAAATTAAAAAAAAATATCAGTATTATTGTCAACTAATAAAGGAAACCAAACGAGCCATATTTGTAATACCAGTTTATTTATCAATATTTTATGGTATTAAATTGTAGTCATGTAACTTATCACGAATTTGAGTTTGGTTCAAACAATTTTGACATTTTGTATTAGGTCATGTATATTTGAATTTATTTTGAAACTGGTTCTTTTACTAGCTACAAGAGCCTGAGGTGGTATCCGGTCATGTTCATGTGGATTTTTTTTTTATTTTCTTTTTTTTCTTATATGTATTACGTGACTTTTTTTTTTAATTTCTCTATTTTTATTTATTAATAAACTAATTTTTATTTTCTTTTTTCTCCACTGATAAAAAGGGAAAGGGGTTTTCTTCCCCATTCATCCTTGAGCAAAGCCAACAGTACTGCTGCACCGGCCACCATCACCACCACTGTACGTCAAACTCCAACCACTAAAAAAATGTATTTTTCGTAATGAATTTATTTAGATGCGGAAGAACAAAAGATATGACAACTAATTTGTTGGCCTTAGCAGTGATAACTAAAAGTATTTTTTAGGAAAGAAGATCGGATTCTGCACAAGGAGCTGGATCCTCTGTTATGTTGGATGGTCGATTATTCGTTTTTGACAGAGGTAAGACCTGTTTTCTTCACTTGGTGTGTATCCGATTTATGATGATCAATCAACATGCTGCGAATTTGTTTGGATTGGGGTTTGTTTTCGACAGAGGAAAATCCTGTTGTCTTCTCTTGACGCTACAAGAAATTAATAAGAGACCGGTTCGGAGCTTATCCTTGAGGACAAGGATGTTCTTTATGGGACCGGGAATGATGCGAACTTAGTTTTTAGTATTGGTCCAGTAACTTTTTGGACTTAGTTTTTGTAATTCTTTTGGTAGTTTTTTTTCTTTAAATTGTTAGTTTGTTAGTTTTTTAGTTAGGAAGTTAATTGATTGATAGGTTCTATCCATTTCAAGATTGAAGAGTTGTATAAATAGGGACGTGTTGCTCTTGTTTTGAATAAGAAGAAAATAGAAGAAATCATTAATAATACTTTCTAGAGTTCTCATCATGATCTTATAGCTTTTTAAGTTATTTTTAATCAAAAATTAATCATAATAAGCTTTTTAAGTTCTTTTTAATAAAATGACTAAGTCGACTCTTGGTTAACTACAATAAAGCTATTTTTTGACAAAGTTTTTTTTTTTTTTTTCGCGGTCAACTACAAGATTAAAAATCTTTTTTTAAATTTCACCGATAAGAAATTTGAAAATGTTATCTAATTTTCTGTATCTTACCGGCCCATTTGTCTCATGTGCCTATGCATGCATGCTAGGATTTCCTACACAATAATACTGGATATCAATAAAACGCGAATTTTGCCATGCAGTCTTTTTTTCTTTTTTAAAACGCGAATGCATCTATTCATAGGTTTGTCTACCGACATGAACAAACAAGGGTGAATTATTATATATATTTATATTTTACAGGGACTAATAATTTTGATTCCTCATTTTCATATTTCAATATTCCATAATCAGTTTGATTCCTCATTTTTCATATTTCAATTGGTACGTATTCCATCTAATTGAATTATCAATATATATTTCGATATGATGTATATTATTTATTAATTATTTTTACATATTATTCATACACACTACAAAACACAAAGTGAAACACCAAACATAGAATAAAAATCTATAATTTTGTTTGTAACAAAGGGGTGACAACAAAAGACAATGACTTTTTAAAGTGGGAAAACAGAGATCAATATAATTTTTTTCCTTCACATTTAGATTTGTTAGTGTGTTAAAAAAAAAAAAAAAAAATGAAAACCTACATTAGTTTGCCAAAAATATACTCCTAATAATTAATGACCTATATTTATTAATATGAAAATTTATTGTTCTTATATTGTCGACACCCGTATATTTACGGGCTAAGCTATTTTATTGATGAGTTTCATTATTAAGTTATTCCGATCAAAATTTGATTAAAAAAAATTTAGAGACAATAATGGATGAAGACACTATTTTGAAAATTATGGACAAATTTATATTTGAAATTAGTTGCTCGGATTAATTTTCGTTTAAATTGTGAATTGTTAAATGTATATGTGTTTGGAGTATGTATTAATCATAATATATATAATTAAAAACGTACAAAGATCAATTAGTACTGATTGAGAAACTAGCTAATACATATATTGACCAAGTTGCAATTGGTGTGGGTTGGGATGATAATATATTTGGGGTGTTCTAATATTAATCCTTCCAAAAAAAAAAGACAATAAAACTAATTTAATTAAACTCTAACTCTAATATTAAGTAGATCAAAGCTCTTACATGACATCCTTCCAGCAAACTCCTTTTATCCTCCAAAGTAACGATTTTTAAATACGACGACGCCATCTGCATAATTAAACAAACTAACATTAAAAACAGTCACAATTTCTTAACTATAAGATAAATTTTAAAAAATTTGAAATATTGGAGATGAATCGTAATTTTTTTACAATTAATTACATACGTACATCCGTCTCAAGTCGCCTTTCATTTCACATTAATTTTGCTCATATTGTAAAGATAGTAAGATAGAAGGTTATTTGAGGAAACAGTCGAGCAACAAACACAAAATAGAAATTTATTAGAGCTTGTAAGGAGATAAAATCTCAAACAATTATTGTTCCAACGACGTTATGAAATAAACTAATTAAAACTGACTCAACGTAAATATTAACATAACAAACCAAATACAAATCGATCAAGAAGCAGAAACTGCTTTAGAAAAGCTAGCTTCAGCACCATTGAGATACATTATGGAAGGATAAGGTTTATTTTGGTTGCATATGTTGTAAGTAGATCAAAGCTCTTACATGACATCCTTCCAGCAAACTCCTTTAATTAATTTTATCCTCCAAAGTAACGATTTTTAAATACGACGACGCCATCTGCAAAATTAAACAAACTAACATTAAGAACAGTCACAATTTCTTAATACTACAAGATAAATTTAAAATATATTTAAGATATCAGAAAAACTTTCATCTCATCTAAAAGTTTGAATTTATATAGAAGTGTAGAACTAATCAATTTATATTAATTTCCTAACACTTTCTCTCACTTGTGGGCAGATTCTCTATTTTATTCTTTTGGCGTCTTTGACTTTATTATCATGAAAATATTGCATTTCATCTAAAAGTTCAAACTTGTAAAAAGGTGTTGAGTTAATTTATACTCCCTCCACCCGTTTCTTTTTTGCACAGAGATTAAAGGTAATATAATATAAATATAGTACAAATGATGTGATGAAGAAAGAAGAAAAAGTAGGATATTTAGATAAAAGTAAGGGTATTTTGTGACATATGTGTAAATAATAGAAAAATGTATGAATATAAATTTAGTGGTGATGAAAATTTACAAAAATAATTTTAGAAATAATTTATAGAGGAAGGTGTAACTAAAATAAAAGAATGAGCTTTATATATGAGTGATGACAAAGAGGGAGTATATATTAATTCCCTAACAACATCAATGTCGAGAAACACGCATGCACGAGAAACAAAAGAAGATACATAATATGATTCAATTATTTTAAAACCAAATTCTAAACGAAAAAGTAATAAACATTGCAATGTTTGCGTTATTCGTCCAATAAATCCCGAAAATATTACAGACCAATCAAAACCTAACCAGATTTAATAACACTAATTGACATGGAAGAAGCGGCATGATCATTCTAATAATTAATTATTTAAAAAGATATATAGTATTTCATTTAAAGGAAAAAATCTAATTAAAGGGCATATATCGATCAAATTTAAAGTAGGACGAGTAAAAGGGAAAATAATATATAAATAAATACTAATATATATATACACCTATTATTTTAATATATTATACAATTATATACATAAATAATGAAATTATTTAATGCTATTGCTGAAAGTAAACATAAGAATATGAAGATAGAATATTGGTGTTAAAACTAAAAAAGAAATGAAAACAAATAGTAGTAATTAGCAAGTAAAAAGGAAAAACAATAGGCAATTAATTACTTTGTTGGGGGTATAACAACGACCGGAATTACGAAGCCGAAACTAAACATGGTTATGATGACAGTTGGAGATAGCAAGTATATATTAATGGTGTAAGGATGCACGCTGGAAGCCTCCTTATATAGGACTAGGCTAGGCTAGGAGAGATGAGCTGTCAAATATAATCAATTATATATATATATATATATATATATATATATATATATATTTTTGTGCCTCACTCTTCTATTATTATTTTTTCTATTTAGAAATGAGGATTAGTCAGGGGTGGAAATGGAGATCATATTTTCGTCCTGGGGGATCACCGCTCCTTCTTTATAAATAATTATTAACACATATATTCTAATTTAATGTTTTGAAAAAAGAACAGGAATTGGTAAATTTTATAGGGGATTGTTGTGGATCCATAATTTTAAATATAAGGTAAAAAATGAATAAAAAATAAAAAATTACGTGAGATCATCTCATATCATCATGTACTAGTATCTCTTTTCTATAGAAAATTATCACTTTTTAAGATAAATTATACTCACTCATATTGAAAATATTCAAAATATATATCGTTTTGGCTACTTACAATATTTGTAATTTAAATATCGTTTTACACTTTTCAATGTTAATTAATTATATTTCTTCTCAATTTGTCCTTAATATTTTTAAAAATAATAGATAATAGCAAAAATTAAAGTATTGTGTAAATTCCAAAACTATTAATTATGGGTATAGAAGGAAGTCAATATTTTTCTTATTATGTAAATTAGTCTAAAGTAACATATATTCCGAATAGAAGGGAGTATCATGCATTTTATCTTAATAATCTATGAATATTTGGTTTTTTCCTTAAAAAAATGAATATTTGATTTTTAATTAATTTATATTGTTGAATTTAACTATTACATATTTTTTTTTGGTAACCAAGGACTTTGGCGAGCAGTGGGGTCCAGCTAATTTGGCATTTGATGAATGCATTAGCTTGCTCCCAATCCCGTAGAGTATCCTTCTTTTATCTTCAAGTCAACAATCGCGGGTAGGGGGTGTAAATGAAAAGTGAATATTTGATTTCTAATTAGTTTATATTGTTGAATTAACGATTAATACTCCTCGAGCTCGAGATCGGTCCTCACTTTCTTTGATTTTTTTTTTCACATTAGTTTTCGACATTCGATAAGAAGCTCGATAAACTAAGCTCGACTCGAGCTCGATCGACAATCTTTTTTTGTTATTTTTAATTTACATATATATATATATATATATTAATAATATAAATATTTTTAATTAATAAAATAAATAGCAAAATTATAAATATAGTACAAGCTCGATAAGGCTCGCGTGCCTTTCGAGCTGAGTATTTGTGAGCTCGAGCTCAAGCTCGATAGCTTTTGATAACCAAGGACTTTGAAAGCTCGGGGTCCAGTCAATTTGGCATTTGATGAATGCACTAGCTTGCTCCCAATCCCGTAGCTGCTCCTTCTCCGACTCACTTACACTCCTAATCGCGGGTAACAAGGTTAATTAAACATCGATTTATTCGCGAAAAATATCATATATTTCAAATAAATTAAAAAAATTAAAAGAGTTTATATATGCCATGATGAGTTTTTTTATCCCATAAAATTGACAAACTCAATCTGCTTCACAAATCAAAACTTATATAATATTAATAGTTAATCTTGAACGATAATGATCCAACACTCTAGTGCATGCACTAAATATAGCCTCTAAAACCATTGTGCCGATAAAAATAGCTAATATAAAATTATTATAATTTTTTAGATAAATTATATATATTTGGCCTATGTACGAAGTTTAGGCTCGTTAGGTCCTTAGGACCTAAGTAAGTATATACTCCTCAAAATCCAATAAGTAAGTATATCGAATCGGATATAGTAATAATTGAATCTAATAACTTTTAATCGAATTTAAATTATAAAATACTACTAATATCAAAATTTGGTCAAACTTGTTTTTTTTTTTCGTGGTCAACTGCTAGATTTAAATATCTTATCTATTGTTTTTTAACGGGGGCGGAATTTCATTAATATAAGAAATTCAAACATCTTATCTCATATTTTCTATCTTACAGGCCCGTTTGTCTCATGTGTCTCTTTGTACTTTTTATATCCTCTTCCGTTTTAGAACTCTTTACTGTTTACATGCACGAGATATTGGGGAGATATTTTACACTTTAAAAATAGAAGAATAATGATAGGTGTTTTGGAATAATTTTGTAAATTTTATATATAAAATGAAAAATTATTGTATTATTGTATTTTATATATGTATGGTTCAAAAAATAATAGCATTTTATATAAATTAGTGAATATTGTAAAGATAAATTTTATAAAAAAATTTATATAAAAGTATGAAATTTATTGTGAACTGCCGAAAAAAAAATATAAAGAATTTTATATGTGGGATGAAAGTAGTATTTTTTGCATGCATGCATATCCATTTTTTTGGGGTTTTCCCGACACAATAATATTGGATCCCAACGAGACGAGAATTTTGCCATGCAGCATGCATAAGATAAAATATTCTTTTTTTCGTTTTTTAAATGATGCATCTATTCATAGGTTTGTCTACCGACATGAACAAATAAGGCCAGAAGGTAATTTACTGGAGAATAGTTTATTTTTTAGGCACGTGACAAAGATGGTTCAATTTCTCATCTATCATATTTTACTTGATGTTTCATTTTTTTTTCCATTTGTAAATAGTGACTTGAATCCCCATGATTTTTAAATTATAGATGATGAAACTCTAACCACTTGATGATATATCACTTGGTGTTTTATCTTATTAAAATATTATTATATCTCAATATGGTGTATATTATTTATTAATTATTTTTACGTCACTACGAAACACAAAGTGAAATACCAAAATTAATATTGAATAAATTTAGGATTTTTTTTTTTGTAACAAAGGAAGTGACCAAAAAGACCGTAACTTTTTAGAATGAGAATAGACACCAATATATATTTTTTTGGGACAAATACAAGCCTATAAAAAAATAATTGGAAGAATTTTATATTAGGACTCTCAATTTTTAGGTTGAGTCTCAATTTATGTCCTAAATTTTGAAGTGTCTCAAATTAGAGTCTAATTTTATTTTTTTCTCAATTTAAAATTCAATTTTATTCATTATGTCTCAATTAAGACCAAAATTTCTTTTTATTTTTTCATTTCTAATCATACACCTTTTTTTTATAAAGAATTATTTTTATTATGTATAATTTTTTTATCTACATTCTAAAATATATTTTATATATTTTTTTTATTTTGAATTTTTTTACTATATTGTTGGCACCGCATTTATATATAATAAATACTCACGTTTATCACCTATATTAAAAAGTAAGAAACTTGATATTTTATTTTTAAATAAATCTATTGCAAGTTTCAAATTAAAATTAAATTTTTTTAATTTAATAAATTATGTTTAAAAAATTGATTAGAAAAAAAGTTATTATACTTTGAGTATTTTATAAAAAAAAAAATTGAAATAAGAGAAATTGATCGGGTCTTGAATTGAGAGAAAAGAGAAAAAAATTAGAGTCTAATTTGAGACACTTCAAAATTCAAGACCTATATAAATTGAGAATTAACTTAAAAATTAAGCCCTAATATGAATTTCTTCCAAAAATAATTTTCACAAATTTATAATCATAATTTCCAACCCTCCGCACATTTGGACTCTTTAGTGTGGCAAAAATGACCTATATAAATATGTCAAAAATAAAATAAAATAATAACCCATATTTATTAAATCTAAAAACTTATTGTTCTTATATTGTCACTCAATATATTTATGGGCTTAAAAATATTTTATTGATGTGTTTCATTAAGTTGTTCCGAACAAAGTTTGATTACAATATTAGAGGCAATAATGGATGAAGACACTATTTTGAATAATTTGTATATTATAAATTAAGTCACTTTCCTATAGACCAGTTTTATATTATGAAATTGATACCATTATAATCATTTATTGATATCATTAAAATTATTTAATGATATCATAATTATTTTATAATGTGATATCACTTTTAGATTAGTTGCTTGGATTATTTTTCGTTTAAATTGTCGATTGTTAAATATATGCTTGGAGTATATAATCATAATATATATTTATAAACGTTCAAAGATAAATTAGTACTGAGTGAAACACTAATACGTACATAAATTGACCAAGTTGCAATTGGCATAGTTGCACGGGTGGACATATTCTAGAAAGGGAGGGTAAATGTCTTTTCTGGTTTTTTTTTTTAAGTATCATATATGTTTTTATTTAAAAAAATTATAAAAATATTTTTAAAATTAAAACAAACTAATTGTCTCATACAACTCATGTTATTTTTTCAATTTTAGCAGGTTCATATTTTTTATTCCTAAAATATAAACTTTAAGTCTAATATCCCGATGATGGTTCTCTTGAAAAATAAATGAATAAAAAGAAGAATTGCGGATAGTTTTTTTTTGTAAATTTTTAGTTCAATTTTCCTATGAAATTTTAAATTAAATTTTGTCCAATTTTGTTAATTAAAATATTACTATACTTATATATATGGAATATTATATAGTAGTATATTTGGAAGTTTGCAACTTTTTGGAATGGTTATTAAATGTTTAATTCATTCAAGATTTGAACTTCTATACATGTAGGAGTAGTGATTGCATTAGTAAATTATTTAAAAAGTAATCATTTATCCAATGAAACTATCATTAATTATAGATTTTAAAATATAGTTAATCATTTATCCAATGAAACTATCATTAATTATAGATTTTAAAATATAGCAACTGCCGTGGTTAATTGTAATTTAAATTTTAATTAATTATAAATTAATATTATATATATATATATATATATATTTGATTTTTTTTTTAAAGTTTATATTTGACTAGATAAAAGCTCCTAAATAATGGTGTTGGAGTGATGCAATATTAATCCTTCCTAAAAATAGCTTTGAAGCGAATTCAAACTCTAATAAAAATATTAAAATTGTGACTTGATTAAACAGGTTGGAAATGATGATGATTTTTATAAAATTCGACATGCACATTAATTTGCCTTCAGCTCCTTTAATTACACATTGTTTTTGCGTATTGTAAAGATAATAGGGTAGAAGATTATAATTTGAGAAAACAGTAAAATAATAACACAAAATCTGCAACTATTATTATTCCAACGAAAAGAAAACTAACACCATAATGAAATTCATAAACTTAAAACTGACTCAACGAAAATGATAACACTACAGACCAAATACAAATTGATCAAAAAGCAAAAACTGCTTTAGAATAGTTGCAGATGATTGAAGGATAAGGTTTGGGTTGCATATGTCGTAAGTAGAACAAAGCTCTTACATGACATCCTTCCAGCAAATTCTTTTTTATCCTTCAAAGTACTGCTTTTTAAGTACGACGACGCCATCTGCATAATTAAACAAATTAATATTAAAAAACCATTAACAATTTCTTAAACCTAAAATTAAAAAATATTTGAAACTTGTGATATATATTTAATTTAAGATATGAGAAAGACTTTTTATCTCATCCAAACGTTCGAATTAATAGAGGACTGTGAAATTAATGATCATGACAATCTCACTGACTCTAATATCATGAAAATATTTTTATCTCATCTAAAAATTTGAATGTATAGAAAAATGTTAAGTTGATTCATTTATATTAATTCCCTAATAACATCAAAATATAATATCTAGAAATATGCATTCATGAGAAAGAAAAGAGGATATATGATTCAATTTTTTTAAAACCAAATTTTAAACGAAAAATTAATAAACATTGCATTGTTTGCGTTATCCGTCCAATAAATTCCGAAAGCTATACAGACCAATCATATTAGTCTTAATTAACATTAATTGACATGGAAGAATCGACATGCATGCTTCTAATGATTAACTATTTAAAAAGATATATAGTATTTCATTTAAAGGAGAAATCAGATTAAAGAGCATATATTGATCAAAGTTAATTAAACGAGTAAGAGGGAAAACAATATATAAATAATTAGTAATATGTATGTACCTATAATTTTAATATATATTACATAACTATATACCTAAATATAGTGAAATTATTTAATGCTAAACATAATGGCCGAAAGTAAACATAGAGTATGAAGAAAGATAGAAAAGAGGTGTATCAACTAAAAATGAAAACAAATAGTAGTATATTTATATTAGAAAATTAATTAGAAAAATGAGCAAGTCAAAAGGAATTAAAATAAATAGACAATTACTTAGTTGGTGGTATAACAACGACCGCAACTACGATGCCGAAACTAAACATGGTTATGAAGAAAGTTGGAGATAAGATAGCAAGAATGTATTAATGTTAGAGTGGTGTAAGAATACATGGTGGAAGCCACCTTATATAGGACTGGGAGAGATGCGCTAGCTGTCAAATAATCAATATATATAATATATATATATATATATATATATATATATATATATATATATATATATATTTGTGCCTCAATCTTCCATTCTTTACTCTATTTTGAAACGGGGATTAGTCAGGGGTGGAAATGGAGATCATATTTTACTCTATAAATAATTATTAGTTATACATATCTTTTTATTTCAGGTTGTGAAAAAAAAATTGAGAAATAAAAAGAGAATGGGAATTGGTAAATTTCCTCGGGGATTGTGGATTCATAATTTTAAATTTGAGATAAAAAAATAAATAAAAGACGAAAAATTATATGAGATTATCTCATTATTGTTCGATCCAGCAGCGGATACAAGGGTGTACAGGGGTTACTTTTGTACCCAAAATTAAAAATTTCCAATTAATTTTTTTATGTAAAAAAATTATTTGTACCCTAAAAAATTTGAGATATATTTATATTTATTAAAAAATATTATATTTATTATTTATTGTATCCCAAATCTAAAATTCTAGATTCATCACTGGTGCGAGCAGTGTCTCTTTTCAATGGAATATTATCACTTTTATGATAAAGTATATCATTTTATGTTAATAATTTATGACTATTTGATTTTTAATTAATTGATATAGTTGAATTTAATTATCTTATTATATTTTTTTGGTTAATCAGGACTTTGGCGAGCAGTGGGGTCCAGCGAATTTGGCATTTGATGAATGCATCAGCGTGCTCTCAATCCCGTAGGCCGTAGCTGCTCTGCTTCTCTTGCGTCAAGTCAACAACCACGGGTAACCTGGTTAATTTCTGTGGGGCCCTCAAAATTGTTTTTTTTTTTTTACAATGGAAGAAATACCTCCAACAAAATCAAGGATGAAAATATCGCTATCGCAACAAATATCGCAACTTTAATTTTACGGATATATCGATGGATATATCGATATCGCATATCGATATCGCAAAAAATTGAAAAAGATGACGGAAACTTTATTAAAATCTTGAAAATTTAACAAGATATTTTAGGGATTATTTATAACATATTATTATAGACATATTCTATTCAAAATTACAATAAAATTATATGTTTAAAGCAATCATATGATTAATAGATTATATAAATATTGTCTGACATTTGTCCAAACAATATTGGTGTCACCTCTTCAAAATACCATTTGAATAATTAAAATAATTAGTAACACAAGTAGTTTCTCTCCAATAAAATTGAAATAATTTTAATTTAAAATAAAAATAATTAAAATTAATATGATTAGAGTGTGTCTCATTCGAACCAAATTTATATTATTTTATAGATCAATGTATTATATAAAAAAAAGTAAAGAAGAAATTCAAATGAAATAATAATTGAAAATTAAAATTATTAAATTAAAATTGATTGATATGACAATAAGAATATATATTTTATGTATAAAAAATAATAAAAAACCCAAAAAATATTTTTTAAAAAAAAATTGCGATTTTTTTACGGATATTGCGATATTATGCGATATTTCGCGATATTTCCACGATATCCAGGAAAAATTACACTACGCCTGATCGATATGGATATCGATAAAAAAATCAGGAAGAAATACATTTCCCCCTAATATCCGTATCCCAACTTCATTTTTTGCGATATATCCGCGATATATCGCGATATTTGCATCCTTGAACAAAATAACAGGAACAGAAAAGATCAGTTATTTCCTAGGCTCGAGTAATCGTTCCAATTCAATTATGAGAAGTGGAGGGACTAGTGCAATCTCTGCCTGTCAATAAACCCGGTCTCCGTCTTCGAAAGAAAAAATATCCCTACACCTCCAATAGATCAAAGACAAAATAAAAGGCAAAGAACCACCATCAACCTAATCCCTAGTTCAAGGACCCATAAACAAACTCCAAACGAGGAGAGAAACTCCACAAGGGCACAAACACCACTAGGGCGACGAAAACCTCACGAAGGAATAGAGGGCATACACATAGAGGGGATCTCCAAAAGGGAGAAAAAAACCCAACTAAAAAAGTATAAACTACAATAGAAAGTACCAAAACAAAACAAAATAAAACCTAAAAAAAACGAAAAACAAAAGCCAAAAAAAGGGGTCAACGGAACGATCCGACAACGATCCGTCGCAAACACGATATCTTTGAAGGAGTCGTCCCATTGGGGGCCCTCAAAATTGTTAACTGCTGAAGTTGATCGTTTTTTGGCAAAATAAAAACTGAATTTTTTATCGTGCATTTATTTGTATTTATATACTTTTTTTAACTATTTTATGAAAATATATTAGCTGTAATTTGCTGACGATGGGCTCAATTACGCCTGCTATTTTGTTGAATTTGGGCCGTCAGAAAAATCGGGCTACTGCAAGGCTTTAAATGGGCTGAAATAAGGGCGTCCGTGGGTTGTTATGTCTTTCATTGCAAAAATTCCATCTACGTGGCCGCTTAGGCGCCGACCAGACGTTAGGCGGCCGTCAGCTGATGTAATTTTTTTTAATAAATTTGATTTTCTAGGCAGTGCATAGGAGGGTTTTAGACGATCGAGTCGAATTAATTTGATGTAAACTTGTGAAGTGAAACATATATTTTTTTGTTGTGTAGTAGCACTATTTGACACAATGTTATATATTAAAACTAGTACAAAACCGCATATAAAATGTGAATTGTTTTTATAATGTTTGGAATTGATATTGGACTAGTATATATATGAAAGACCGATCAAGAGAATTTCATACCTTTGTTTATTGGTAGAGGGACGGAGCGAAAATGAAGATGAAGACAGAGACGTAAAAGATTTGCAATGAAGAAGGTATAAAATAATTAGGGAAAAACTCTAAAAAAAAAAAAAAACATAAAGGAATAATTAAATTATGAACAGTTAAAGATCATATTAGAATTGAAAAATATAAAATATAAAATAAAAGGAATTTTAACAGAAAATAAATGCAAGTCTAAAATTATAGGATTAAAAATAGATAAGATAAAAGATTCCAACAATTAAAAAATTGCGTATGAAATTGCAATATATTTTATAACTTGTTTTGGAGCTTCCTTTTTTTTGGAACATTTAAAAAAATAAAATATAAAAGGTTATATAGGGCCAAAAAATCATATCCCGTCTTCTCACTTCCTTTCAGCCGCCTTCATCAACTATTACTCTATTTTAATCGAAACAACTACAATGTGAAACAAATCAATAAAATACAGTGTACTTATAATAATTCACTACCATAGTTTTTACATGTCGGTACGTAGATAAACTATATATCAATATTACATTCAAGTTTTGAAAAGAAAAAAAAAACATATTTTACGGTTTTTTTTTTTTTTTGACAGAAATATTTTACGGTTTTTAATATTGAACAAACAAGTTGACTTGATACCTTGAAAATATAGTAGGTAATTAAACCTTATGCACTGTACCAATAATAATAGTATTATTTTTTTGGCTAATAATAATAGTTTTAAGAATAATAATATTAATAAGTATTAGTGATGTATGGTGCATAAAATACACATAACACTTATTGGGTCTCTAGTTTTGATTCCAAAAAAATTGTCTGTCCAATTTGGTCCCATTTTTGCCTTAAAATCTAAAACGACGTCATTTTTTTTATCATGAGACATGCGCATGCCGGCAAAAATTGGGACCAAAATTGGACAAATTCAAAAGTTATGATAGCAAAATTGGACAAATTTCCATGTCATGTGACCATAAACGACGTCATTTAAAATCTTCTAGTAAAAATGGGTCCAAAATTGGACAAAATCAAAAATTATGGGACTAAAATTGGGCAGACAACTTTTTTGGACCAAAACTGGAGACCCAACAAGTTATGGAACCAAAATTTTTTGTTTCTCCTTAGCCAGATATCTTTTCTAGCCATCTCCTATTTTTCCTTTTTTCTTTTTTGTCAGTGTGTGTCATCTACTCATCTTTAATAAAGTAAAATGCCTGATCCGGATTTGGATTACAAAATCTCTAGCTTGTTCATTAACCTGAATTTATACTCTATTATATTTAAAGTAATATTTGTGTGCATATTGTGCACAATAAAAGATTGTGTGCACAAAGTTTGGTTACAATATAGTATTAGTTTGATTATAGTGTAGTATTATTTCAGGTATTAGTTTAGTTACATTATAGTGTAGTATTATTACAGTGTAATATAAGATAATAATATTGTGCACCTATTTTTTAGTGTACACAATGTGCACATAAATATTTGCCTTGTGTAATTATTCCTTCTTAACTAATCTCCTTTGTTCAACTATGTTTAGCAAGGAAAAGCAATGGAGATTAATAAAAACTGTTTAAAATTAAACAAAAAAAAATATATTTTACAATAAAACTAAACTGATTTTCAAGGGACTGTCAAAAAGTGGAAGCTATGTAAGCAGGCTTCCACCATGCATCTTTCATCGGTAATTACCTCTTGAAAAAAAATCCATGATGTAAAAATCATTGGATTACAACCCTAAAATACAATGCAAAATTATTTATATTAATTAATCACGCCGTACGTACTACACGCCTATTGTTCACCTCTGCTTCTGTCACCTTGGCTTTGATGTGATGGAGAGTAGCGACTACTTGCATCATGTTAATTCTTTCTTCGGACAAAACGGCTACGCATTTCATAGCCATGTCCAAAATAGACGACACGCATTGTTCCTTCGCCGCGAAATATTGATCGTCTCTTGTTAACAAATCAGGGGCAACGATTTCACTTACTGCATTTTCTAGTAATGCATTGCTCACCCATTCCTTCAAACTCATTTCCCCATTGAACATATCAGCCGTTGGTTTCTTTCTCGTCAACATTTCCAATAACATTATCCCGTAGCTGTATACATCCCCATTTGTCGACACTTTCCCTTCTGATCCGTACTCTAAACGTATCACCATGCAAAAAATTATAACACAATTTGGTAACAAAATAACAAACAAACTTACCAAAAAAATTAAGATTTAAATCAGATTTTAGTCCTGCAAGTTACACCTATTTTGATTTCAATCATGTCGACCTTTATGAATAGAAAATAGTCTTGTAATTTTCAGTTGCTTAATAGACTGATGGAGGGGAAACATTTGATTGACGATGAAGTGTCAGAGTTTCATTTGTCTACCTGGCAAAATCTGTCATGTTTCATCCCCAACAACCGGTTACGAGACTAAATGTCGAAAAATGAAATTTACATGACTATTTTCAATTCGTAAAAGTTAATATGATCGAAACCAAATTATGTTTAACATATCAGACTAAAAAAACAAACATTTTTCACCTGGAGCTGCATAACCAATTGTTGCCAAGGTTTTAGTTAGAATCATATCCTCTCCTTCAACAAAGAGCTTGGCAATACCGAAATCAGTGACACGAGCAATCATATCTTCATCGAGCAACACATTGCTCGGTTTTATATCACAATGAACGATAGGGAATGCGTTACCATGATGAAGGTATTCCAAAGCTAGTGCAACATGTGTAGCTATTTCTAATGTTTGTAAGAGATCCAAACAATAGTTATCGGAATGCAACCATTTCTCCAGGCTTCCATTCGGCATGTACTCAAGAATCAGAGCTCTGAACTCTGTGTTAGTACAACATCCAATTATACGGACCAAGTTCCTATGTCGTATGGTGCTCAATATTTTACTCTCAGTATCAAAACTCTTGACAGCTTTTTCGAGTTGCAAGTTGAAAACTTTGGCTGCGATTATTAGCCCGTCAGATAGTACCCCTTTGTATACTGAACCGAAGCTTCCTCTTCCGAGTAAGCTAGCTTCACTAAAAGAGCCCGTTCCCCGCACAAGTTCTACATACGAAACTCGTCTCCATGCAGAAGGAATTGAAGTATGATCAAATGCAGGGGATGCTATTTTGTTCTGATTTCTTCTCTTTATAAACATGACTATCACAATCACCAAAATAATAGCTGCAACAAAAGAGGGCACAATGTACTTCAATAGCTTTGCAACTTCTCTTGATCCTCGATCATTTTCTTCACAAGGTAGCACTTGGAATCTTGTCGCGCCACAGAGAGCAGAGTTGTGATCAAATGATCGAGCAGTGAAGTTGACGAAACTACCCCCGTTGGGGATCTCCCCTTCCAATTTGTTGTAAGATAGATTAAGATACTGGAGTGAATAGACATCTTCTAAAGACTTGGGTATCATTCCAGACAGATTATTACAAGACAAATTCAATATCCTTAAACCTCTGATGTTCCCCAAGGATTGAGGGATAGATCCACTAAATTTATTACTCGACAAATTTAAAACCTCCATTTCTTGCCAACCATCGATTAAACTTGGAATATCACCTGAAAATTGATTTCCAGACAAGTCTACCAGGTTGATCGTCTTCATGTTTCCAATTTCAGGCGACAGTGGACCACTCAAATTGTTTGAAGACAAGTTGAGAGTCCAGATGTCGGTAAGATTCCACAAGCTCGAAGGTATGCTGGAATTCAGCTTGTTAAAGCCTAAATTGATGTTCTTTAGAGACTTCATTGTTCCCAAGCATGCAGGTATTTCATGTGTGAGCAAGTTCTGACTCATTTCCATCACCCCTAAATTACTCATCTTGCAGACTTCATCAGGGATCCGCCCTTCCAATTGATTGCCTCCGAGGTTTAGCCTTTGTAGTTGCTTCATTTTCCCAAACGTTGTCGGAATGGATCCTCTCAGCTGATTTCCAAACAAATTTAGATTTAACAAATTGCTCAAATTACCCACCTCAAATGGAATAACACCCTTGATTTCCCCATTACTAGCCCAAATAGCAACAAGAGAAGTTGAAAAATTCCCAATTGAAGTTGGGAGAACACCATTCAGTGGATTGCCACCTATTAGCAAGGTTTTCAAAAGTCGACAATTAGTTAACTGAGACATAAATCCCAGTTCCTGATTTGAGGATTCTACTCCCATCAAATTATTGTCCCAAAAACAAAGCCTCTGTAAGAGCCGTAAATTACCAAAGTTGGGTATGGAGCCACTGAATGAATTGATTTGCAGTTCCAAGAATGAAAGCTTAGAAGCATTGGTGATAGAGCTTGGAATTTCACCCGACAAATTGTTAGAAGATAAAAAAAGTTGTTCAAGATTGACAAGTGAAAGCCCCATGGTTGAAGGAAGACTACCCGAAAACTCATTGAATCCGAGTTCTAATACCTCCATACTTGATATGTTGAATATTGAATCTGGAATTTTACCCCATAAGAAGTTGCGGAACACTGAGAAATGGTAGAGCGATCGCAAATTACCAATCTCTTCCGGTAATTCGCCTATGATAGTTGACAGGACCAAAATCAAAATATGAACAAGTTCAATATTTTAAAAAAGAATTCCTATATTAATTATCAAAAAGACTTATGTACATCACATATTGGTTTTGTACATAATTTTCACCGTACAACTAATGTATAAGAGTGTTACTTATTAGTTGTTAGTTTAGGCTGAGCCAGAATCTTTGGGTGCATTTTTCAATTTTGAGCTCACGTCTCCATTTATGACTAAGAACTCTAGATACACTCTATAAAATTTTGATCTAAAATGGATTCGTGCAAAGTGATTCAAAATATTCTTTTTAACAACAATAACTTTACGAGATTTTGAATATAGAACATTATGTTTTAAAATCTGTAAATGTAGGATAATCGGGCTCAAAAGCGCGTGACTTGCACAATTTTTTTTTTTTTACATTTACAAAAAAGCTTGTGAATATAGTATATCATACTATGTTTTTAAAATCGTTAAATGTAGGACAATTGTGCAACTCAGGTCACATTTCGGCCCAATTTAGACATATTCACGCTCGATGCCGATTTTAAAATATAATGTCCAATATTCACACAAACTCATAAAACTATGTTTATTGAACAAAATCCCAATAAATTGTGGGTCTAAACTAAAAATTATTATTCCCCATCAGTTTTGTTTAAAGTTTTGAAGATATTATACGCTACTCAACATACATCTCTCAAAGCACATATAGATAAACTATACAAATTAAACATGAGAGAAAAATGAAAATATTCATTTTCATTTAAAAAAAAAAAGTTTTTCATCCACCTCAATTTTAAAAAAAAGTTTTTTTGCCCATTTTAATATGAAAATACACATATATTGTTATGTCTCAAAAAAATTTGAACTACCTGTTGTTCCATCTCGAAAAAATTAGAATAGTCACTCGTTCTGGCTAAAAAAATTATAAAGAGCAATCATTCCGCCTTGAAAATATCAGAACAATCAGTCGTTCCATTTATTCAAAAGTGGGGGCAAGAGTGTTGGGAGATTTCAGTTTTGAGGGCATGAAAATTAATAGTGGGTAAATATTTTTTTTTTTAAATAATAATTAAGGTGGGTAAATTACACAATATCCACAATTGAACATTCTTGATACTGAAATCTGCGACACATTTAATTAAATGATTTAATTATGCTAAAATAAATGACATGTGAAGAGTAAAAAAATAAACATCAAATAAAATACGAAAAATAAAATTGGAGATTCCAACTGCAAAAATTATTTACGTACCAGTCAAGTTATTACCATAAAGACCTAGAACATTTAAAGAAGTGAGGTTCCCAACATCCCTTGGTATGCTACCTGCATATGGTACAACCATAAGCAAAATCTTAATAGACCACTAAATATTGGAAACAAAAATTTTGGGGTCAATTAGTTGGATAATTTATATAAATGGATAAATTTCATTCATATTTCTTTGTAAATTTGGGTTTTTAGATAAGATAAAGTTTATGATATTAGAACAAAAAATTTGTGATAAAATTCCATTTAAAACAACTCCATTCATACTAAATTCGGTTTTTTAATTAAATAAAATATAATTATTTTATTTCTTTTAAATTTCTCTTGGAAATTAACAAAATTCAACATTTTAGTGCTATAACCGATTTCAAGCTTACGTGAGATTTTATATATATAGTTTTGTTTTAAAGCTCGTGTTGCAATATTAATGTCGTTTTTTTAAAAAAAAAAAAAAAAGAAAGAAAGAAAAAAAAGGTAAATGTTAGTTTGTTTAGTTCCCAAAAGGAATCGAACCTGATTTCCCACTAAATTGAGAAATTCAGTGACCTGGTAGACTAAGCCACCTAATTTACAATATTAATATCGTTAGCATGCATGATCCTTCTCTCTTCATTTTAATTCTATAATTTAACTAGGAAATTACTTATAAATCTATAAGTCAAAGAATTATAAATACTAAATATACAAATTATAAATTGAACAATTATTCAAGTATCTAACTTTTATTTTTTTTAAAAAAATATTTGTATATTATCTAAAAGGCTAAAAACTGGAAATTAATTAAATCTGAAAATCGATCAATTTGACAAATCTAAAATAATTAACCAAATAGGAAGAAATATATTTATATTTTATTAAATTTTGAAAATAAATTTTTTATAAATCGTTAAAAATCTGAAGATTTGTATATAAAAACTGAAAAAATAGTTTAAAAATTGATTTAAAAAAAATCTTAGATCACAAATAGGATGTAGAAAATCATTTAATTAATAATTATAATATATAGATAAGTACAACGGAGATTTATTTTTTAAGCCAAATCTGATTTTTATCTTATTATCTAATATTAAAAAAAATCGAATTAACTTATTTATTTAGAATATTTCTTTTCTTCATCTTATAATTTTTTTAAATCTGAACTTTGTTTAGAAAATTTAAAATTCTTAAAAGTCTTAAAATCAAAATTAAATTTTTTGAAAATTATTAAATAATTAATATAAATAGAAAATATTGATAACTATTAAAGTATAATCTAATTTAAAAATCATCTCTCACTCTTACTTCCCTTAGTTTTTATCATGAAACACACAAAAAAGAAGAGAATTATGAAAATAGATCCTCCATATTTTTTCAAATATTTTTTTGTAAATTTTGAAGAGAGGTAGACATATAGTAAAATAATGCAAGTATGAACAAGTAAAACCAATTAAATGCAACAAGTAAAACCAAATGCACTTACAATTACTCCCTCCGTCCCAAGAAGTTGTGCATACTTTATGAAATACGAAAACTAAAAAAAAAAATTAATTTTGTTGACTTTTATGAGAATAAAATGTAAGTGAGAGAATAAAGTGTAAGGATATTTTGGGTGATTTAATAAGATAAAGTAGGAGAGAGAATAAAGTAGAGAGTAAAATAAAAATTGCATTTTTGTGATTTAAATGATATTGTGAGGGTATTAATATTGTGGGATGTTTCAATTTTAGTAGTGTGCATAACTTGTTGGGACAGATGAAAAAGGAAAGTGTGCATAACTTCTTGGGACGGAGGGAGTAACATTTATCGATAAAAAAAAAAAAAAAAAAAAAACAACAACAACAATTATGTCTATTTCTTTCTAAAAATTTACAAAAAAAAAAAAAATATACACGACGAAATGGAGACGATCCGTATCTAGAGAATTAACGACTTACCGATAAATTGGTTAGCATCGAGAGCTAAAATCTTGAGCGACGTCATACTCCAAATTTCAGTGGGTATTTTTCCAGTGAAACGGTTGATAGGTAAATACAGGCCCTCCAACTGTCTGCACTTGCCTATATTTGATGGAATTTCCCCAGAAAGTTGATTTCCCGATACATTTATTATTCTCAGCTTTGGATTTGCATTGCTACATATTTCACTTGGTAGCTTGCCTGATATTAGCCCATTCATTCTTACATTCATAACTACCAATGAAGACATGTTGAATATACCATTTGGTATACTCCCACTTAACTCATTCCCTCCTAAGATTAATGTTTCCAGTGCAGAATGATTGCCAATCTCCTCCGGAATATTTCCGGACAAGAAATTGTTCGTCATATCGAGGGTTTGCAGCCTCGATATGTTGAACAAAGAAGGAGCGATACGGCCTCTGAAGCTGTTGTTTCTCAGTTGTATATGTTGAAGTCGGGATAAGACTCCGAACCATGATGGTATTTCTCCAGTTAAATTGTTAAATCCGGCGTCTATCGCCCTCAAACGGCGTAGTTTAGAGATCTCGGAGGGTATGAGGCCCGTGAAATTGTTGAAGCTGATGTCCAGAGACCGAAGAAACGTTAGGTTTCCGAGATGTGGCGCGATGGTTCCTTGGAGGCCGAACCCGGAAATATTTAGGGTTTTGACCCTACCGTGTCTCGTGTTGCACGAGACACCGGTCCAGTAACATATGGATGTGTTACTGGACCAGTTGCTGACCAAGATGCCCTTGGGATCTAATCGGATTGTGTTTTTGAAGGCGATTAATGCGTATTCATCGGTGGTAAAATTGGAAGAAGATGTGCATGAGCTGAGTGTTGATATTAGAAGTGCAAGAGAAAGAAATAAGAAATAAATATCCATTTTGGTTGATGTATTTTACTTGAGTTAGGTATATTGATGCTGGATTTACATTATATATTCTTAATGCATTTTTTTTCTTCGTTCATTAATTGTATAAGACAGACTAAAATCCGCCATGAATTAAAGCCTACTTTAAGCAACAAAAAATTTGACATTTCGCAATTATGACAGATGAAAAACGCTTGTGTGATTTTCTTGTTAACAAAATATATATTCCCTCCATCTCATATTAGAAAGATACATTAATTTGCTAAAAAGTTCTATTCCAAACTCAATGTTATATACATTTTCTTTAAAGGAAATAAAACAACATAACAACTAACCAAAACTATACACAATGACATTACTTTATCTACACTAACCAAAATTTACTTTTTACAATAAAGTAAAATGAACTATTGTACTCTTACTTTATCAATATAATTAAGTGGTTCAAAGAAATTAATCAAACCTTTGAATTGAACAGAAATCGAACTTGAAAATTGCAATATTAGATTGCACAGTCTTGTTCCACCCTAAAGGCTGACTTTAATTAATTAAATAACTAGTTGCTAGTTCACTTGAGTTTTTGTTTACTATATAGCTTGATAATTTCATGGTGCAATTTTGAGTTGACCTCACTCTTTCGAACTCCTTAATTAAAATCAAAATTATTAATGTTAATAGTATCACTATTATTGATGAACGCCCTTTAACGCTTTAAAAAAAAATAATAACACTACAAAAAAATGGCAATTTAACGAGGGGACTTAGCGAGGGTTCGAAACCCTCGCGAATTAACGAGGGGATTGGCGAGGGTTTAATTTACCAAGGGCGTTAACGAGGGTTCGAACCCCTCGCGAAATACCGAGGGGATTAGCTATGGAAAAACCCTCGCCAATTTTTACCGACGGAATTAACGACAGCACGGGCCCCCTCGCCAATTACGAGCGCGGCCCTCGATAATTTGCCGAGGGCAGGTGCCCCCTCGCTAGGGCCCTCGCAATTTCGAAAATATAACCACCCAGATCCCCTTTCCTCCCCCTCGCCGCGAATTTGCTCCTCCCCGCGCCATCTTGCGCCGCCTCCGCCGCCGCCTATCGCCGAAAATTGACGATAATTCTGATAATTCGGGCTTTGTAGTACGCATTCCCGGGAACATTTCTACGGTAAAATTTTTAAGATTTAATCGGTTATTTTTATTGTTATTTTAGTGGATAAATTTTGTATTTAAAATTTTTCATATGCATGTATTTGTGTAATTTTGTTGTTATAGTTGGTGATTTATTAATTATTTAGTGTTAATTTGTATAATTGTTGTGTGTATTTTAATTATTTAGGAAAATTATTAGTATATGAATTATATATAATTATTTAATATTTTAATTAAATATACTTTTACTTCCCTCAAAAATTTAATAAATAAAAATTTCAATGATTTCGTACGGAAAATGAAGCCAAACATCAGACATTAAATTCTTGACCTAACATTGAAGAAAGAAATAGGGAACTACGATCCTGTCAAAAAAAAAAAGGAAATAAGAAAGAAAAACAAAAAAACAAACAAAGAAAATCAATTCTTCAAATCAGTAAAGACAGCTTCACCATTAAGTATGAAAGGACAACTCCAATGTGTGCTTTCGCAGAAAGTTGTTGTACAAACTATCATAAATACCATCAAAGTGGCAAAAGTTAATCGTATTATAAAACTTGAAATTATCTGTTTGAAATTGAATATTAATTTTATTTTATATGAATGACACGTTAAAATAATAAAAGAATTAAACTGTTTATATATACCGATACCCCTTGTATGGTTTTCTAATATGAGATCATTAAAATTCATCAAATAGTTTAAAATAAAATATAAATATTTTTTTGTAAATTTGTACTGATCTAATATCCATTCAAATTAAATAACACTCCATTCAATTGCTCTCTAATTTGACCCAGTTAGAAATGAGTTACCCATAAATTTTTAATATTTCTTATTTTTGAAAATTTGAATTTTTAGATAAGATAAAGTTTATGATATTAGAACCAAAAATTTGTGATAAAATTTCATTTAAAGCAACTTCATCCATATTAAGTTATCCATTCAGCGAGTCTACAAATTCGGTTTTCTAAATAAAATATAATTCTTTCATTTTTTTTAAATTTCTCTTGAAAATTAACAAAACTCAAAATTTTAGTGCCATAACCAACTATAATATTAATAAACCGATTTCAAGCTTGCATGAGATTTTATATAGTTTTGTTTTAAAGCTCATGTTGCAATATTAATAAATTACATATAAATCTATGAATCAAATAAATTATACAACCAAATGTACAAATTATAATTGAAGAATTACTCAAGTATCTAACTTTTATTTTTTTCAAAAAAAATATTTAAATATTATCTAAAAGGCTAAACACTGGAAATTGATAATATCCGATAATTAATTTGATACATCTAAAATAACCAAATAGTATGAAATATATTTATATTTTATTAAAGTTTTAGTGTGCTGATCTTTAAGAAACAGAGTAATACAGTAACACTAAATTCACAAACGTTAACAAATTTAAATCAGGATCTTATTCCATGGATATTACAATAACTTCTGATAGAGTTGTTTCTGAGCTGAATACTTGAACTTTCGCATTTATCGAGTTAGAGTTTGATTTGACTTAACTATATTAACGAGTTCAAAATAGAATTTAAGTAGAGTATGATTCGTAAAATATCTAACAATTATAACGAAATTGTTAAAAAAAATTGACATAAAAAAAAATTGACATTAATAAAACTGTTCTCATTTTTTGTAGTTGTTAAAAGTAAGATACCCCAAACGGAAAACGGCGAATGTAGTTTCTCTCTCTAAAATTTCTCTCCAAGGTTCCCTGAAGATTAGGTCGAGTTTCTCCCTGTAGTCGGAGCTTCGGGTTTCTCCTATAGTCAGAGCTTTGCGGCGGTGCCATGGATAAGGCCTTCGAAAAGCTTGCTTTTGTGGAGGAGGAAGATGATGAGCTGATGGTAAAGGCTGGTGATTTTGGAAAATTGGAGTTCTGTGTTGTGGGCAGGGTCTTATCGGATCAACCAATTCAATTCAATCTCTTTCGCTCGAGAATGGCATTGATCTGGAACCCGAAGAAGGGGGTTCATGTTAAGGAGATTGGTAACGATCGGTTTCTTTTTCAATTTTTTCATCATCTCTATGTGAAAAGAATTTTGGATGGAGGATCTTGGTTTTATGATTCAAACCCTCTGGTTATTAGTAGCATTAAGGCAGGGATATACCCCAACAAATCCCTATAAATCATGTTTGCTTTTGTGTACATATTCATGGGTTACCGATGGGTTTTTTCTTGGAGAGTATAGGCAAATCTTTGAGTAAATTTTTAGGCCGTTTTCTGAGTTATGATGATACTAATCGAATTTCTGTATGGAGGGAGTATATGAGGATTAGAGTGAAGATAGATATTACACGTCCTCTGAAAAGATTTAAGAAAATTAAGCATGAAGGTGGCTCGGTTACTGTTCATTTCAAATATGAGAGGTTAAAATCTTTTTGCTCCATATGGCAAGCTCGGTCATACGGAGAGCTTTTGCGACTCTTATCATTATCGGAGGAGGAGGTAGAGAAAATTTGGGATAGCCCTAGAGGTTGGAGGACGTTTCTTAAAGTTGAGGACCGGCGTTTGAAAAGATCAACTGGTGAGAAATGGCTTTGTCAAGAGAGTGGTATCCTGTTAAGTAACAAGGAGGAGAGAATTGATAGCAAAGCTAATGTTCATTTGGATTTTCTTGAAGTTAATCTGCAAAGTCTTGATGAGGATTCTGAGATTTGGGTTAATAATTGGGATCACAAATTTGAAGAGCAGCAGGTTCAGGCTTCTAGGATAAATGGCTGAAAGCAGAGGTGTACAATGCAATCGAACCTAATCTTTGAAAATAAACCTCTTCATTGCTCTCTACCTATGGAAGTTTCTCTTGCTGAAGAAAGGAAATGCAAGAGAGGAAAATCATGTTCAGAGGACAATCTGGCCCTCATAATGCAGGCTGATCAAGACCTTTGTGAAGAAGCTATCACCACTTCTCATTTTTTAGCGGCGGGCCCCTCTCGGGGGCTTGCCGAGACTAATGTTCACTGGCGGATATACATATAGGCAAGGGGGGCAAGTGCCCCACCTGATTTTTCTATGTGAAATACCATATATATCCTTCTAAATATATAAAATTCCAAAATAAATTATTAATTATTAAACCAGTGACTTTGGTTTTTGAAACCAGAGATTTTTATGTTTGAAGAAAAATTAGTACACCAAAAAATAAATAAAATTAATGGTGAGGGTTTGAGCCTTAGGATTGTGGTGCTCTTTTATATTTATATTGTCATTGATATGCAATTATGTGAGCTAAATGGTCGATTCAATGAGGTAAGTACAAAATTGTTGCTTTGTGTTGCTTGCTTGAATCTGTCCAACTCTTTTGAAGTTTCAATTTAAAGAAGTTAGTTTGTTTGTTAGAATTTTATCCAAATGATTTTCAAGGGTGTTGAGATATAACATTGTCAAACCAGCTTGAGAATTTTATTATAGATATGCGTTCAAACATTGATACTTCGAACGTAAAAGGGCTTGTCGAGCCATTTAGTTTACAAGCTAATAAGATTAGCCTTGGCCTTACCGATTGCAACTGATACAACATTTTCTATTATGAATATTGTGAAAAATAGGCTTCGCAACCGAATGAGTGATGAGTGGATAAATAATAATTTAGTAGAGAAAATTATAGTTTTGGTCCCATGAGAATTTTTCAACGACAATTTTAGTCTCGTGTTCTTTTTTTTGTTTTTTTTTGGCAAAAATAGTCCCGACTATTATTTTGTAGGACCGAAACTACAATTTTATCTCATTCTCTTAGAATTAAAACTGCAATTTATAATTTTTTTGGGACCAAACTGCAATTTTCTTGGGACTAAAAATGTCGAAAAAAATTACGGGACAAAAGTGTTAAAAAATTATCATTTTGCAAACAACTCATTCTCTTAGGACTAAAAATGCAATTTACCCTAATTTAGTAGTGCGTATTAAAAATGAAGTATTCAATTGTATATCCAATGAAACTATCATACATAGTTTTCAAAGGATGACAAACTGTCGTCATCAATTGTAGAATTTCAAAATTTTAATCAATTATAAATTATCTTTTATATATATAAATTTATTTTTCAAGTTTAATTGGTGTCCGCCCCGCTAATATTAATCCTTAGTTGATGATTCCGGCTCTTTACGAGTTTGTAAAGACGATGCATATTTCTTTGTGAGACTCTTGCTAATTCTTCTGAACTTGAATATGTTTAGAGACTTTTTTTTGATAGAAAATATGTTTAGAGACATTTGGAAAGAATTGAGGTAGAAATGATAAGGTGATATGAAAAGGTGATGATATGGAAAAATTGATAAGTTTGATGTAGTTTCAAAAAGTTTATACAGGGTGTATAAGGAAGAGCAAATCATAGTGGACTAAAATAGTGATATGAAAAGGTGATGTGATTTAAAGACGAGCATGCTTCAAAATATTTATTAGTGGACTGAAAAAGTGATGTGATTTAAAGACGAGCATGATTTAAAACATAGTGGACTGAAAAAGTGATGTGATTTAAAGACGAGCATGATTTAAAACATAGTGGACTGAAAAAGTGATCTGATTTAAAGTCGAGCATGCTTCAAAATATTTATTAGTGGACTGAAAAACAATGTGATTTAAAGGTTTGCATGCTTTAAAATATTTATTGGTGGACGAAAAAAATGATGTGATTTAAAGATTCGGAGAAAGTTGATAATATGGATAATTTTGAGAGCTTGGATAGCTTTGAGAATTTGGATAATCTTGAGAATTCGGATAACTTTGGGAGTTTGGATAATTTTCGAAGTTAAAAAAGATTGAAAATTGAGATGATTTTGGGAGTTTGGATAATTTGGATCCATGATAACATATAAATATTAGGAGGAAAAACTACAACAAATAAGAGAGAAATATTAGGAAAAAAAACTAGAACAAATAAGAGAGAAATATTAGGAAAAAAACTAGAACATATAAGAGAGAAATAAGTTTGTGATTCCAAATACCTCAATATTGGTCTCTGAGAAAAAAAAAATCCCGAATTTTGATTTATTTTTTTTAAAGATAATATACCTAATCAAAAATTTAAATTTTATCTAAATAAAATCACACTCTCCAATAAGAAATGGACACATGTCATGAGGAGAAAGGGACAATCTCCGCAACCGGTTGGTTGTGGGACGCCTAGGTCGTTACTTGATATTGCATTTAACTTTTTTTTTCTTTTTCTTTTTGTCTTAAAATTAGAATAGTCACTCATTCTGGCTAAAAAAATTATAAAGAACAATCGTTCCGCCTTGAAAATATCAGAACGATCAATCATTCCATTCGTTCAAAAGTGGGGGCAGGAGTGTTGGGAGATTTCAGTTTTGAGGGAATGAAAATTGATAGTGGGTAAATATTTGTTTTTAAAATAATAATTAAGGTGGGTAAATTACACAATGTCCACAATTGAACATTCTTGATACTGAAGTCTGAGACACATTTAATTAAATGATTTAATTATGCTAAAATAAATGACATGTGAAGATTAAAAAAAATAAACATCAAATAAAATACGAAAAATAAAATTGGAGAATCCAACTGCAAAAATTATTTACGTACCAGTCAAGTTATTACCAACAAGACCTAGAACATTTAAAGAAGTGAGGTTCCCAACATCCCTTGGTATGCTACCTGCACATTGGTACAACCATAAGCAAAATCTTAAGAGTGTGTGTACTGTGAACAAGGGTTCACGGTGAAACTTGATTATTTACTAAGGAGTATCAGTTGTAATAACTAAATAGTATTACCTATATTATTAAAAAGTTTCAGTCGTGATAACTGAAAAGTATGTCCTATATTGTTAAAGAGTATTAGTCGTGATAACTGAAAATTATTACCTATATTGTTAAAGAGTATTAGTCGTGACCGATACTCTTTAATAATATAGGTAATACTGTGTTTAGTTATTACAACTGATACTCTTTAGTAAATGATCAAATTTCACAGTGAACCCTTGTGCAAAGTAGACTTTGTCAAATCCTTAATAGACCACTAAATATTGGAAACAAAAATTTTGGGGTCAATTAGTTGGATAGTTTATATAAATGGATAAATTTCATTCATATTTCTTTGTAAATTTGGGTTTTTAGATAAGATAAAGTTTATGATATTAGAACAAAAAATTTGTGATAAAATTCCATTTAAAACAACTCCATTCACACTAAATTCGGTTTTTTAAATAAAATATAATTCTTTTATTTCTTTTAAATTTCTCTTGGAAATTAACAAAATTCATCATTTTAGTGCTATAACCGATTTCAAGCTTACGTGAGATCGATTTTTTATATATGGTTTTGTTTTAAAGCTCATGTTGCAATATTAATGTCAATTTTTTTTTTTTAAAAAGTAAATGTTAGTTTGTTTAGTCCTAAAAAGGAATCGAACCTGGTCTCCCACTAAATTGAGAAATTCAGTAACCTGGTATAATTTACAATATTAATATCGTTAACATGCATGATCCTTCTCTCTTCATTATAATTCTATAATTTAACTAGGAAATTACTTATAAATCTATAAATCAAATAAATTATAAGTACTAAATATAGAAATTATAAATTGAACAATTATTCAAGTATCTAACTTTTATTTTAAAAAAAAAAAAATATTTGAATATTATCTAAAAGGCTAAAAACTGGAAATTAATTAAATCTGAAAATCGATCAATTTGATAAATCTAAAATAATTAACCAAATAGGAAGAAATATATTTATATTTTATTAAATTTTGAAAATAATTTTTTATTAAATCATTAAAAATCTGAAGATTTGTATATAAAAACTGAAAAAAAATAGTTTAAAAATTGATTTTTTTTAAAAAAAATCTTAGATCACAAATAGGATGTAGAAAATCATTTAATTAATAATTATAATGTATAGATAAGTACAACGGAGATTTATTTTTTAAGCCAAATCTGATTTCTATCTTATTATCGAATATTAAAAAAAAAAATCGAATTAACTTATTTATTTATTTAGAATATTCCTTTTCTTCATCTTATAGTTTTTTTAAATCTGAACTTTGTTTAGAAATTTTAAAATTGTTAAAAATCTTAAAATCAAAATTAAAATTTTGAAAATTATTTAATAATTAAAATAAATAGAAAAGATTGATAACTATTAACTTACAGTATAATCTAATTTAAAAATCATCTCCCACTCTTAATTACTTCCCTTGCTTTTGATCATGAAACACACAAAAAAGAAGAGAATTATGAAAATAGATCCTCCATATTTTTTCAAATATTTTTTTATAAATTTTGAAGAGAGGTAGACATATAGTAAAATAATGCAACTACAAACAAGTATAACCAATTAAATGCAATAGGTAAAACTAAATGTACTAACAACTAACATTAATCGATAAAAAAAAAATAATTATGTCTATTTCTTTCTAAAATTTACAAAATAAAAATATACTCGACGAAATGGAGACGATCCGTATCTTGAGAATTAACAACTTACCGGTAAATTGGTTAGCATCGAGAGCTAAAATCTTGAGCGACGTCATACTCCAAATTTCAGTCGGTATCTTTCCACTGAAACGGTTGATAGGTAAATACAGGCCCTCCAGCTGTCTGCACTTGCCTATATTTGATGGAATTTCCCCAGAAAGTTGATTTCCCGATACATTTATTATTCTCAGCTTTGGATTTGCATTGCTACATATTTCATTTGGTAGCTTGCCTGATATTAGCTCATTCATTCTTACATTCATAACTACCAATGAAGACATGTTGAATATACCATTTGGTATACTCCCACTTAACTCATTCCCTCCTAAGATTAATGTTTCCAGTGCAGAATGATTGCCAATCTCCTCCGGAATATTTCCGGACAAGAAATTGTTCGTCATATCGAGGGTTTGCAGCCTCGATATGTTGAACAAAGAAGGAGCGATACGGCCTCTGAAGCTGTTGTTTCTCAGTTGTATATGTTGAAGTTGTGTTAAGACTCCGAACCATGATGGTATTTCTCCGGTTAATTTGTTAAATCCGGCGTCTATCTCCCTCAAACGGCGTAGTTTTGAGAGCTCGGAGGGTATGAGGCCCGTGAAATTGTTGAAGCTGATGTCCAGAGACCGAAGAAACGTTAGGTTTCCGAGATGTGGTGCGATGGTTCCTTGGAGGCCGAACCCGGAAATATTTAGGGTTTTGACCCTACCGTGTCTCGTGTTGCACGAGACACCGGTCCAGTAACATATGGATGTGTTACTGGACCAATTGCTGACCAAGATGCCCTTGGGATCTAATCGGATTGTGTTTTTGAAGGCGATTAATGCGTATTCATCGGTGGTAAAATTGGAAGAAGATGTGCATGAGGTGAGGGTTGATATTAGAAGTGCAAGAGAAAGAAATAAGAAATAAATCTCCATTTTGGTTGATGTATTTTACTTGAGTTAGGTATATTGATGCAGGATTTGAATTATATATTCTTCTGGTGTTTAATGCATTTTTTTTTCTTCGTTCATTAATTGTATAAGACAGACTAAAATCCGCCATGAATTAAAGCCTACTTTAAGCAACAAAAAATTTGACATTTCGCAATTATGACAGATGAAAAACGCTCGTGTGATTTTCTTGTTAACAAAATGTATACTACCTCCATCTCATATTATAAAATACATTAATTTGCTAAAAAGGTCTATTCCAAACTCAATGATATATGCATTTTCTTAAAAGGAAATAAAACAACATAACAACTAACCAAAATTATATGCAATGACATTATTTTATCTATACTAATCAAAATTTACTTTTTGCAATAAAGCAAAATGGACTATTATACTCCTACTTTATCAATATAATTAAGTGGTTCTAAGAAATTAATCAAACCTTTGAATTGAACAGAAATCAAACTTGAAAATTGCAATATTAGATTGCACAGTTTTCTTCCACCCTAAAGGCTGACTTTAATTAATTAAATAACTAGTTGCTAGCTTGATAATTTCATGGTGCAATTTTGAGTTGACCTCACTATTTCGAACTCCTTAATCAAAATTATTAATGTTAATAGTATCACTATTATTGATGAACGCCCTTTAACGCTTTTAAAAAAATAATAATAATAAAGCCCTTTACTGTAACCCGTGTATATAAATACTACGTGACAAATAGTTGCCATACTACCTACCTAGCTACCCTACAAACTTGAACATTTTGAGGAGCAGAGCATGCCATTTTTATAATTATCTAAGCAGATTTGAAGACATACTTTTGGAAAAGTTTCAGATTTAGTCGGGGTCACAGACGGATTTAGGGGGCGCGGGGTGCGGTCGCCTCCCTTGGATTTAAAATTTTTCTACTATATGTATGGAAATTTTTTTTTTATTTATACCTTAAATTCGTAATATTTTATCATTTCACCCCCTTGAATTATTAAATTTTCCTCCCCTTTACTTTTCGCCCCCCTTGTGACGAAATTCTGGATCCATCCCTGGTCGGGGTACATCAGTTTTGATCCGGGAATTAGTTCTAAATAGTCTTGAGCAATCGGAGAAGAAAAAAGGTCATCTGTGTCCAATTTGCATTCTTTTTATCTGAAAAATATAAAGCGATGGGATAAGTTGCTTATGTGAATGTAGACATCAAAATTTTGAATTTCGTAGTTTTTTTATTTTATGATAAACTCCAAATTTGTACTGATAATACTCTTCTAATTTGGATTGGTTGATAAACCTCACTATGTTATTTTAGAATTGTATGCTCAAGGGAATATTCTTCTTCCAGATTTTTTGTTTACTGTCTTGACTGTCCTGCAATCGCACAAGTTACTTGTTTTGTTTATTAATGTCATTAATTTGTACAGATTCATTGGGTGGTTTGATCATCCATTACTAGCTGCAAATGCTTTTCTACACTTTGATGGCATTGTGTCACGTGGATGTATATATCCTGATGATACAATTTATTTTATTTTATGTTAGTAATGACAATAAAGTATCACATGTTTAATCTAATAGTAATATTCCTGAGGCTCGTGGGGGCGATATTTCTTTTTTTGCCCTTGCGCAAGTTTTTATGAAAATATCTATTTGACCGCTCCGCTCAGGATCCGCGAATTTCATTATATGGATTATTTCATGGATCTAAATCCATAAAATATTTTATATAAGAATTTTTCAAGGTGTAAATAAGAGATATTTGGAAGAGTTTAGTTTAAGAGGATATATTTATTTTTTTGCCATTTTGAGTATGGAAAAAAAAAAGATATTCATTTAATACTTTATGTATAAAGTAAGAAATGGACTGAAAGAAATGAGCTGAATTGTTTATACGAGTGAATCCAAAAGTAATGATATTTGTGCGCCAAAAGCAAGTTAGAAGCTATCATTGACATGGAGCAGTAATTTTCAAGTATACAAGCATCTCCAATAACAGTAAATTTCATTGTGTAATTATTCCTTCTTAACTAATCTCCTTTGTTCAACTATGTTTTGCAAGGAAAAGCAATGGAGATTATAAATTAAATTAAAAAAAAAAATACAAACTAATTTTACAATAAAACTAAATTGATTTTCAAAGGACTGTTAAAAAGAGGAAGCTATGTAAGCAGGCTTCCGCCATGCATGCATCCTTCATCGGTAATTACCTTGAGAAAAAATCCATGATGTCAAAGTCATTGGATTACAACCCTAAAATACATTGCAAACTTATTTATACTACCTCCGTCCCAGATCAGTTTTCACAGTTGACTTTTTCAACGGTTTTTGTGTGATAATTATTTCATAGTAATTTGTGTACCAAAGTTGTTTTATATGAATGGTATGATAATTAACCTTATTAACTAGCATACAATTCATATAAAACAACGTTTGTACACATATTACTATGAAATAATTCTCACACAAAAATCGTTGGAAAAGTCAACTGTGAAAACTAATCAGGAACAGAGGAAGTATTAATTAATCACGACGTACTACACGCCTATTGTTCACCTCTGCTTCTATCACCTTGGCCTTGATTTTATGGAGAGTAGCGACTACTTGCATCATGTTAATTCTTTCTTCGGACAAAAAGGCTAAGCATTTCATAGCCATGTCCAAAATAGACGACACGCATTGTTCCTTCGCCGCGAAATATTGATCGTCTCTTGTTAACAAATCAGGGGCCACGATTTCACTTACTGCATTTTCTAGTAATGCATTGCTCACCCATTCCTTCAAACTCATTTCCCCATTGAACATATCAGCCGTTGGTTTCTTTCTCGTCAACATTTCCAATAACATTATCCCGTAGCTGTATACATCCCCATTTGTCGACACTTTCCCTTCTGATCCGTACTCTAAACGTATCACCATGCAAAAAATTATAACACAATTTGGTAACAAAATAACAAACAAACTTACCAAAAAAATTAAGATTTAAATCAGATTTTAGTCCTGTAAGTTACAACTATTTTAATTTCAATCATGTCGACCATTATGAATTGAAAATAGTCTTGTAATTTTCAGTTGCTTAATCGACTGTTGGAGGGGAAACATTTGATTGACGATGACGTGTCAGAGTTTCATTTGTCTACCTGGCAAAGTCTGTTATGTTTCATCCCCAACAACCGGTTACGAGACTAAATGTTGAAAAATGAAAGTTACATGACTATTTTCAATTCGTAAAAGTTAATATGATCGAAACCAAATTACGGTTAACATATAAGACTAAAAAAACAAATATTTTTCACCTGGAGCTGCATAACCGATTGTTGCCAAGGTTTTAGTTAGAATCATATCCTCTCCTTCATCAAAGAGCTTGGCAATACCGAAATCAGCGACACGAGCAATCATATCTTCATCGAGCAACACATTGCTCGGTTTTATATCACAATGAACGATAGGGAATGAGTTACCATGATGAAGGTATTCCAAAGCTAGTGCGACATGTGTAGCTATTTCTAATGTTTGTAAGAGATCCAAACAATAGTTATCGGAATGCAACCATTTCTCCAGGCTTCCATTCGGCATGTACTCAAGAATCAGAGCTCTGAACTCTGTGTTAGTACAACATCCAATTATACGGACCAAGTTCCTATGTCGTATGGTGCTCAATATTTTACTCTCAGTATCAAAACTCTTGACAGCTTTTTCGAGTTGCAAGTTGAAAACTTTGGCTGCGATTATTAGCCCGTCAGATAGTACCCCTTTGTATACTGAACCGAAGCTTCCTCTTCCGAGTAAGCTAGCTTCACTAAAAGAGCCCGTTCCCCGCACAAGTTCTACATACGAAACTCGTCTCCATGCAGAAGGAATTGAAGTATGATCAAATGCAGGGGATGCTATTTTGTTCTGATTTCTTCTCTTTATAAACATGACTATCACAATCACCAAAATAATAGCTGCAACAAAAGAGGGCACAATGTACTTCAATAGCTTTGCAACTTCTCTTGATCCTCGATCATTTTCTTCACAAGGTAGCACTTGGAATCTTGTCGCGCCACAGAGAGCAGAGTTGTGATCAAATGATCGAGCAGTGAAGTTGACGAAACTACCCCCGTTGGGGATCTCCCCTTCCAATTTGTTGTAAGATAGATTAAGATACTGGAGTGAATAGACATCTTCTAAAGACTTGGGTATCATTCCAGACAGATTATTACAAGACAAATTCAATATCCTTAAACCTCTGATGTTCCCCAAGGATTGAGGGATAGATCCACTAAATTTATTACTCGACAAATTTAAAACCTCCATTTCTTGCCAACCATCGATTAAAGTTGGAATATCACCTGAAAATTGATTTCCTGACAAGTCTACCAGGTTCATCGTCTTCATGTTTCCAATTTCAGGCGACAGTGGACCACTCAAATTGTTTGAAGACAAGTTGAGAGTCCAGATGTCGGTAAGATTCCACAAGCTCGAAGGTATGCTGGAATTCAGCTTGTTAAAGCCTAAATTGATGTTCTTTAGAGACTTCATTGTTCCCAAGCATGCAGGTATTTCATGTGTGAGCAAGTTCTGACTCATTTCCATCACCCCTAAATTACTCATCTTGCAGACTTCATCAGGGATCCGCCCTTCCAATTGATTGCCTCCAAGATATAGCCTTTGTAGTTGCTTCATTTTCCCAAATGTTCTCGGAATGGATCCTCTCAGCTGATTTCCAATCAAATTTAGACTTAACAAATTGCTCAAGTTTCCCACCTCAGATGGAATAACACCCTTAATTTCCCCATTAGTTGCCCAAATTTGGACAAGAGAAGTCGAAAAATTCCCAATTGAAGTTGGGAGAACACCATTCAGTGGATTGCCTCCTATTTGCAAGGTTTCAAAAATCGACAATTAGTTAACTGAGACAGAAATCCCAGTTCCTGATTTGAGGATTCTGCTCCCATCAAATTATTGTTCCAAAAACAAAGCCTCTGTAAGAGCCGTAAATTACCAAAGTTGGGTATGGAGCCACTGAATGAGTTGATTTGCAGTTCCAAGAATGAAAGCTTAGAAGCATTGGTGATAGAGCTTGGAATTTCGCCCGACAAATTGTTAGAAGATAAAAAAAGTTGTTCAAGATTGACAAGTGAATCCGAGTTCTAATATCACCATGCTTGATATGTTGAATATTGAATCTGGAATTTTACCCCATAACAAGTTGCGGAACACTGAGAAATGGTAGAGTGATCGCAAATTACCAATCTCTTCCGGTAATTCGCCTACGATAGTCATCAGGACCAAAATCAAAATATGAGTAAGTTCGAAATTTTAAAAAAGAATTCCTATATTAATTATCAAAAAAACTTATGTACATCATATATTTGTTTTGTACATAAATTGCACCTTACAACTAATGTATAAGTGTGTTACTTATTAGTTGTTAGTTTAGGCTGAGCCAGGGTCTTTGGGTGCATTTTTCAATTTTGAGCATCACGTCTCCAGTTATTATTAAGTACTCTAGATACACACTATAAAATTTTGATCTAAAATGCATTCATGCAAAATGATTCAAAATATTCTTTTTAACAACAATAACTTTACGAAATTTTGAATATAGAACATTATATTTTAAAATCTGTAAATGTTGGATAATCGGGCTTAAAGGCGCGTGACTTGCACGATTTTTTTTTCGGCCCAATTTAGACATATTCACGCTTGATTGTCCTACTCTATATACCGATTTTAAAATATAATATCCAACATTCACACAAACTCATAAAATTATGTTTCTTGAAACAAAATCCCAATAAATTATGGGTCTAAAATAAAAATTATTATTCCCCATCAGTTTTGTTTAAAATTTTGAAGATATTTTACGCTACTCAACGTACATCTCAAATCACAGATAGATAAACTATATAGATTAAACATGAGAGAAAAATGAAGATATTCATTTTCATTTAAAAAAAAAAAAGTTTTTCATCCACTTCAATTTAAAAAAATGTTTTTTTTGCCCATTTAATATGAAAATACACATATATTCTTGTTATGTCTCAAAAAAGTTTGAACTGCCCATTGTTCCATCTCGAAAAAATTAGAATAGTCACTCGTTCTGGCTAAAAAAATTATAAAGAACAATTGTTCCGCCTTGAAAAATCAGAACAATCAATTATTCCATTCGTTCAAAAGTGGGGCAGGAGTGTTGGGAGATTTCACTTTTGACGGCATGAAAATTGATAGTGGGTAAATATTTTTTTAAAAATAATAATTAAGGTGGGTAAATTACACAATAATACAATATTCACAATTGAACATTCTTGATACTGAAGTCTGCGACACATTTAATTAAATGATTTAATTATACTAAAATAAATGACACGTGAAGTGTGAAAAAATAAACATCAAGTAAAATACGAAAAATAAAATTGGAGAATCCATTATCCAGCTGCAAAAGTTATTTACGTACCAGTCAAGTTATTACGATAAAGACCTAGACCCTTTAAAGAAGTGAGGTTCCCAACATCCCTGGGTATGCTACCTGCATGTGATACAACCATAAGCAAAATCTTAATAAATCACAAATTATTGGAAACAAAAATTTTGGGGTCAATATAACAATTAGTTGGGTAATTTATATAAATAGATTAATTTGACATTTCTCTGTAAATTTGAATTTTTAGATAAGATAAAGTTTATGATATTAGAACCAAAAATTTGTGATAAAATTTCATTTAAAGCAACTTCATCCATATTAAGTTATCCATTCAGCGAGTCTACAAATTCGGTTTTCTAAATAAAATATAATTCTTTCATTTTTTTTAAATTTCTCTTGAAAATTAACAAAACTCAAAATTTTAGTGCCATAACCAACTATAATATTAATAAACCGATTTCAAGCTTGCATGAGATTTTATATAGTTTTGTTTTAAAGCTCATGTTGCAATATTAATAAATTACATATAAATCTATGAATCAAATAAATTATACAACCAAATGTACAAATTATAATTGAAGAATTACTCAAGTATCTAACTTTTATTTTTTTCAAAAAAAATATTTAAATATTATCTAAAAGGCTAAACACTGGAAATTGATAATATCTGATAATTAATTTGATACATCTAAAATAACCAAATAGTATGAAATATATTTATATTTTATTAAAGTTTGAAAATAAATTTTTATTAAATCGTTAAAAATCTGAAGATTTGTATATAAAATATGAAAAAATAGTTTAAAAATTGATTCTTTTAAAAAAATCTTAGATCACAAATAGGATGTAGAAAATCATTTAATTAATAATTATAATATACGGGATAAGTACAACGGAGATTTATTTTTTAAGCCAAATCTGATTTCTATCTTATTATCTAACATTAAAATAATCGAATTAACTTATTTATTTATTTAAAATATTTCTTTTCTTCATCTTATAAATATGATTTTTTTTTAAATCTGAACTTTGTTTAGTAAAATCGTTAAAAATCTTAAAATCAAAATTAAAATTTTGAAATTTATTTAATAATTAAAATAAATAGAAAAGATTGATAACTATTAACTTAAAGTATAATCTAATTTAAAAATCATCTCTCACTCTTACTTCCCTTGCCTTTTGATCATGAAACACACAAAAAAGAAGAGAATTACGAAAATATATCCTCCATATTTTTTCAAATATTTTTTTGTAAATTTTAAAGAGAGGTATGCATATATAGTAAAATAATGCAAGTACAAACAAGTAAAATCAAATGCACCGTGTCTATTTCTTTCTAAAATTTACAACGAAATGGAGACGATCCGTATCTAGAGAATTAACAACTTACCGGTAAATTGGTTAGCATCGAGAGCTAAAATCTTGAGCGACGTCATACTCCAAATTTCAGTGGGTATCTTTCCACTGAAACGGTTGATAGGTAAATACAGGTCCTCCAACTGTCTGCACTTGCCTATATTTGATGGAATTTCCCCAGAAAGTTGATTTCCCGATACATTTATTATTCTCAGCTTTGGATTTGCATTGCTACATATTTCACTTGGTAGCTTGCCTGATATTAGCCCATTCATTCTTACATTCATAACTACCAATGAAGACATGTTGAATATACCACTTGGTATACTCCCACTTAACTCATTCCCTCCTAAGATTAATGTTTCCAGTGCAGAATGATTGCCAATCTCCTCCGGAATATTTCCGGACAAGAAATTGTTCGTCATATCGAGGGTTTGCAGCCTCGATATGTTGAACAAAGAAGGAGCGATGCGGCCTCTGAAGCTGTTGTTTCTCAGTTGTACATGTTGAAGTCGTGATAAGACTCCGAACCATGATGGTATTTCTCCAGTTAAATTGTTAAATCCGGCGTCTATCGCCCTCAAACGGCGTAGTTTAGAGAGCTCGGAGGGTATGAGGCCCGTGAAATTGTTGAAGCTGATGTCCAGAGACCGAAGAAACGTTAGGTTTCCGAGATGTGGCGCGATGGTTCCTTGGAGGCCGAACCCGGAAACATTTAGGGTTTTGACCCTACCGTGTCTCGTGTTGCACGAGACACCGGTCCAGTAACATATGGATGTGTTACTGGACCAATTGCTGACCAAGATGCCCTTGGGATCTAATCGAATTGCGTTTTTGAAGGCGATTAATGCGTATTCATCGGTGGTAAAATTGGAAGAAGATTTGCATGAGCTGAGTGATGATATTAGAAATGCAAGAGAAAGAAATAAGAAATAAGTCTCCATTTTGGTTGATGTATTTTACTTGAGTTAGGTATATTGATGCTGGATTTACATTATATATTCTTCTGATCATGTTTAATACATTTCTTTTTCTTCGTTCATTAATTGTATAAGACAGACTAAATCCGCCATTAATTAAAGCCTACTTTAAGCAACAAAAAATTTGACATTTCGCAATTATGACAGATGAAAAACGCTTGTGTGATTTTCTTGTTAACAAAATATATACTCCCTCCATCTCATATTAGAAGATACATTAATATGCTAAAAAGATCTATTCCAAACTCAATGATATATACATTTTCTTTAAAGGAAATATAACAACATAACAACTAACCAAAACTACACACAATGACATTATTTTATCTATACTAACCAAAATCTATTTTTTGCATAAAAGCAAAATAGACTATTATACCCTTACTTTATCAATATAATTAAGTGGTTCAAAGAAATTAATCAAACCTTTGAATTGAACAGAAATCAAACTTGACAATATTGCAATATTAGATTGCACAGTTTTCTTCCACCCTAAACGCTGACTTTAATTAATTAAACAACTAGTTGCTAGTTCACTTGAGTTTTTGTTTACTATATAGCTTAATTTCATGGTGCCATTTTGAGTTGACCTCACTATATAAAACTCCTTAATTAAACTCAAAATTATTAATGTTAATAGTATCACTATTATTGATGAACGCCCTTTAACGCTTTAAAATAATAATAATAATAATTAAGCCCGGCCCTTTACTGTAACCCGTGTATATAAATGCTGTGTGACAAACTAAAACCTAATTATTAGATACGTTGTCTGATTAAGGTGAATTATTGCATGGTTTTCGAGTGATTTAAATGCATAATTTGATGAAAAGTGTTAGTATTTTGAGCTTTAAAGTATAGAGTATCACCTCTTGTGCTTAAAGGTATCACTACTTTAAGTTTAATGGATTTCGTTTGGTTTTTTCTCGTTTTCAGAGTTTCCGGTGGAATTTGACGAAACGGAAAGTACCGGGATTCATATGGCGACGAGACGAACACGTAGGGCGAAAATGGGGGTCGGAGGTGCGTATCGGGCCGAGAAAAATCCCTGGACTCGACCTAGGGTCGAGCTTGGGAAGCCTCGAGTCGAGGCTCAAGCCAAAACTAAAAAACTGGATTTTGAAGATCCCCCGAGTCGAGGGTCAGCCCCCGAGTCGAGGGATGCGCAGACCCCGAGTCGAGGGTCAGACCCCGGGTCGAGGGACGTGATTTTTGGAATTTTGTATTTTTTCGACCAGTCAGCGTGCGACACGTGGCGAGAGTGATACATACATATATATACACGCGAAACAGAGTTTGAAGGCGGTTTTTGGGAGAGAAGAAGAGGGTTTGGAAGAGAAGAGAGAGAGAGGAGAAATACACATACTTTTACACATTCTTTACACACACATAGCTAGGATTTGCATTTATTCTTCAATTTTGATGTTCTACGGATGATTTCTTCATGCTTGGATGCTATTTAGGTGATATTCTACCTTTAATTTCATTTTAATCGGTTAAATCTTTTGTTATGAATTTTATTTATTTTGTTAATTTCACGAGTTTATTTACTTTCATCATGTTTGGCTAAATTCCTAGTGCTAGTTTGTTTTGAGACTTATGGGTGATTGATTGTGTGGGGAATTCTTATGGGTTGTTTTGAGTATTGATTAATTAATTGGATTGATGAGTATTGAAGGATCTATTTGTTTGATTAATTTTTGATTCCATGCCTAGTTGTTTAATTATCACAAGGAGACTTGGGTATTTAGATAACTCATTTGGTTGAGGGAATTAATTAGAGAATTAGAGTGAATATTAGCTTAATACAAGGAGACTTGGTTATTGCTATTAGAATTGCATCAATTTCACATTAATTGCTTGGATTAGTAGTCGGTAATTAGTGAAGAGACCATAGGTAAGGTGTCTTAGTATCAAAGGGGAGACACGCTAGGGGAACCTATTGACTCGTGTTCTTGCCCCGGGGGGAAAGGGTGACTTAGTCCTTTCAATCTTTCGTGCTTAATTTGTAGCGTAATTCCTAGGCTTACCAAGTACGGGATTATTGCTTGTTTAAAGATTGTTCTTATTAATTGATTGATATGATAAATGCTCATTTGAATTCTTTGCATATTTGATCCCCATTTGTTGAGAAGCACCCGAGCACCTTTTTTATTGATTGCATTTCGTCCTAGTTAGTTTAGTTAATTGTTTTTGCTATTTATTATTTAAATCACCTTGATCTTGTTGAATGGTTTGTGCTACAATTATGACTAAATTAGTAAATTTAGGGCTATCTCACACTTGATTCCCTTGGATCGATAATTTAACCGGGTGACTTACTAGCTACACGATCCCTTTACACATGAAGAGTGAGTGTTGGCTTTTAAGCCTATCATTGTCATACTACCTACCTAGCTACCCTACAAACTTGAACTTCTTGAGGAGCAGAGCATGGCATTTTTATAATTATCTAAGCAGATTTGAAGACATAATTTTGGAAAAGTTTCAGATTTAGTAGGAGTTCATCAGTTTTGATCCGGTAATTAAATTAATTAAATATTTTTTAAAATTTCAAAATGAAGTTAAGCTAATTTACTCTATTAAAGAAGGACTGGTCTCTATTTTTACCGACCCAATGAAATGATGGACTGGACTCTATTTTCACAGACCTGATGAAATTATGGATCAGTCTGGTCATATCATATGACTTGTTGGGCTGGGCCTGATGATCCGAATTACCATCTTTATTGAGAAATATATCTACATCAACGGCGAGCACAACCACTGTATCACTTAGAGATGTTAAACGGGCTGACCCTAATCCATTAGGGCTAGTCCTACAGGGCCACGGGCCTTATCGGTTCACTCTTAGCGGACCGACAATTGTTTGAACCTAACCCTAACCCTAGCGGACTACGGGCTAAATGGGCCACTAACGGGCTCCGAAGAAAAAAATTAATTTTAATATAAAATCTTAAATTATAATTATAATATAACATAATACAAACTTAAAACATAAATATTGTTCATAAATTCATTAGAAATACATCAAAATAGTTAAACAATAAGGAATTACAATAAAATATTGTTCATAAATTGTATACTGAGAGTGGACAGGACCAAAATCAAAATATGAGCAAGTTATGAGAGTGGACAGGACCAAAATCAAAATATGAGCAAATTCTAAATTTTAAAAAAGAATTCCTATATTAATTATCAAAAGACTTATGTACATCATATATTGGTTTTGTACATAATTTACACTGTACAACTAATGTATAAGAGTGTTACTTATTAGTTGTTAGTTTAGGCTGAGCCAGAATCTTTGGGTGCAATTTTCAATTTTGAGCTCACGTCTCCAGTTATGATTAAGGACTCTAGATACACTCTATAAAATTTTGATCTAAAATAGATTCGTGCAAAATGATCAAAATATTCTTTTTAACAACAATAACTTTACGAAATTTTGAATATAGAACATTATGTTTTAAAATCTGTAAATGTAGGATAATCAGGCTCAAAGGCGCGTGACTTGCACGATTTTTTTTTTTTTTTTTTTTTTTACATTTACAAAATTACAAGCATGAGAATATAGTATATCATACTATGTTTTTAAAATCGTTAATGCAGGACAATCGTGCAACTCAGGTCACATTCGGCCCAATTTAGACACATTCACGCTCGATACCGATTTTAAAATATAATGTCCAATATTCACACAAACTCATAAAATTATGTTTCTTGAAACAAAATCCCAATAAATTATGGGTCTAAACTAAAAATTATTATTCCCCGTCTGTTTTGTTTAAAATTTTGAAGATATTATACGCTACTCAACGTACATCTCTCAAAGCACAGATAGATAAACTATACAAATTAAACACGAGAGAAAAATGAAAATATTCATCTTTATTTTAAAAAAAAAAAAAGTTTTTCATCGACCTCAATTTTAAAAAAAGTTTTTTTGCCCATTTTAATATGAAAATACACATATATTGTTATGTCTCAAAAAAGTTTGAACTACCCGTTGTTCCATCTCGAAAAAATTAGAATAGTCACTTGTTCTGGCTAAAAAAATTATAAAGAACAATTGTTCCGCCTTAAAAATTACAGAACGATCAATCGTTCCATTCGTTCAAAAGTGGAGGCAGGAGTGTTGGGAGATTTCAGTTTTGAGGGCATTAAAATTGATAGCGGGTAAATATATTTTTTTTAAATAATAATTAAGGTGGGTAAATTACACAATATCCACGATTGAACATTCTTGATACTGAAGTCAGCGACACATTTAATTAAATGATTTAATTATGCTAAAATAAATGACATGTCAAGAGTAAATAAGTAAACATCAAATAACATACAAAAAATAAAATTGGAGAATCCAACTGCAAAAATTATTTACGTACCAGTCAAGTTATTACCATAAAGACCTAGAACATTTAAAGAAGTGAGGTTCCCAACATCCCTTGGTATGCTACCTGCATATGGTACAACCATAAGCAAAATCTTAATAGACCACTAAATATTGGAAACAAAAATTTTGGGGTCAATTAGTTGGATAATTTATATAAATGTATAAATTTCATATTTCTTTGTAAATTTGGGTTTTTAGATAAGATAAAGTTTGTGATATTAGAACAAAATATTTGTGATAAAATTCCATTTAAAACAACTCCATTCATACTAAATTCGGTTTTTATAAATAAAATATAATTCTTTTATTTCTTTTAAATTTCTCTTGGAAATTAACAAAATTCAACATTTTAGTGCTATAACCGATTTCAAGCTTACGTAGATTTTATATATATAGTGTTGTTTTAAAGCTCATGTTGCAATATTAATGTCGTTTTTTTTAAAAAAAAAAAAAAAAAGTAAATGTTAGTTTGTTTCGTTTACAAGGAAAATTGAACTTGGGTAAAGTTAGAAATCTGGTGATCAGATGGGCTAAGTCACCTGGTTTGCAAATTAAATGGTTAACATGCATGATCCTTGTCTCTTCATTTTAATTCTATAATTTAACTAGGAAATTACTTATAAATCTATAAATCAAATAAATTATAAGTACAAAATATACAAATGATAAATTGAACAATTATTCAAGTATTTAACTTTTATTTTACAAATATTCTAAAAGGCTAAAAACTGGAAATTAATTAAATCTGAAAATGAATTTAATAAATCTAAAATAATTAACCATATAGGAAGAAATATATTTATATTTTATTAAATTTTGAAAATAATTTTTTATTAAATCGTTACAAATCTGAAGATTTGCATATAAAATCTGAAAAAATAGTTTAAAAAATGATTTTTTTAAAAAAAAATCTTAGATCACAAATAAGATGTAGAAAATCATTTAATTAATAATTATAATATATAGATAAGTACAACAGAGATTTATTTTTTAAGCCAAATCTGATTTCTATCTTATTATCTAACATTAAAATATCGAATTAACTTATTTATTTATTTAGAATATTACTTTTCTTCATCTTATAAATATGATTTTTTTTTCAAATCTGAACTTTGTTTAGAAAATTTAAAATCGTTAAAAATCTTAAAATCAAAATTAAAATTTTGAAAATTATTCAATAATTAAAATAAATAGAAAAGGTTGATATATAACTATTAATTAACTTAAAGTATAATCTAATTTAAAAATCATCTCTCACTCTTACTTCCCTTGCTTTTGATCATGAAACACACAAAAAAGAAGAGAATTATGAAAATAGATCCTCCATATTTTTTCAAATATATTTTTGTAAATTTTGAAGAGAGGAGCATATACTCCCTCCGTCCCACTCAAAGTGTCCCGCTTTGACTTTTTGACCGATTTTTGTGTGAGAATTATTTCATAGTAATATGTATACAAAAATTATTTTATATGAATGATATGATAGTTGATAAAATCAAATGCACTGTGTCTATTTCTTTCTAAAATTTACAAAAAGAAAAAAATATAATATATATGACAAATTCTTATATGCAATATTTCATGGATCTAAGATCCGTGAAATTACCCATATAACAAAATTCGCGGATCCTGGTCGGGTCGGGTTAGGTCGTGTTTGGCTAAAAAAACTCTCACAAGGACAAAAATACAATTTTCGCTTCCAGGTGCTCCCAGGGGTGTTACTATTAGGTTACGCATATGTTACTTAAACGATAAATATATGTTACTATAAAATAAATAATATGTATTTGTCTAAATATAATCGCCAAAATGCAAAAATAAAAATAAAAAAATGGTCAAATAAATATTTAATCTAATTATATGTGTGAATCAAATAAGTCTTTAATCTTCGACAACTTTATTCTTATTAAAAGAGTGTGATTTTATTAAGATGATGACTTATTAGATCTCAATATTAAAGAGAAATGATTTTAATGTGTTAAGAAAAAAATCATGGGTTTATTTGATCCCCAAGTATAAGATTTTGAGGTAAATATGTGTCATTGTAAGGACAAATATATGTATTAAACTCGTGCAAAGGTAAAAACAAATTTTTACTCTCAGGTTGTGTTATTATTAGGTCAAACACGTGTTACTGTATGAAGAAAAATGTGTTATTAATGAACAAAACCAATATTTCATTCTTTTAAAGACCAGTAACACGTACTTACCTTTACAGTAACACATAATTGTTCTTACAGTAACACATACTGTTGAAAAAAATATGTTACTATATGAATATAAACGTGTTATTGTATAGTGAAAGATGTGTTACTATATGGAGAAAAAAAAAGTGTTACTATATGAACACAAATGTGTTACCCTATAGAGAAATATGTGTTACTATATGAAGAAATCAAAGCAGTAGTAACTTGATTGCGATATTAATTCCAGTTTTTTAGAAGAACATGCAACTGATAACAAAGATGATCCAGAACTTTGTTATTGTGTTTGATAAGATCTGCAACAATTATTAGAAAATTTTCAAAAAAATATTTATATCTTCTCCTTTCTCTTTTTTATCTCTGCGTGATTCTTTTCAATTTGATATTTTCATTGATCTTCGCGGTTGTTTTCGTCGGAATTCTCTGTTGAATCGCCTCTTGATCACCGTCTTCTCTGCGCTGGTTGTCATCATCGCGATTTCTGCCCTAATTCTGCAAATCTGCGTATCTTCTTATTTCTGACCCGATCCGATGATGACCCGCGAATTTTAAATCTTTATATTTTTAATTAATATTGCACAGTGCAATATTGTACAAGAGAAACACTCACTATATATATATATATATATATATATATATATATATATATATATATATATATATGACGATCCGTATATAGAGAATTAACGACTTACCGGTAAATTGGTTAGCCGCGAGAGATAAAATCTTGAGCGACGTCATACTCCAAATTTCAGTGGGTATCTTTCCGCTGAAACGGTTGATAGGTAAATACAGGCCCTCCAACTGTCTGCACTTGCCTATATTTGATGGAATTTCCCCAGAAAGTTGATTTCCCGATACATTTATTATTCTCAGCTTTGGATTTGCATTGCTACATATTTCACTTGGTAGCTTGCCTGATATTAGCCCATTCATTCTTACATTCATAACTACCAATGAAGACATGTTGAATATACCATTTGGTATACTCCCGCTTAACTCATTTCCTCCTAAGATTAATGTTTCCAGTGCAGAAAGATTGCCAATCTCCTCCGGAATATTTCCGGACAAGAAATTGTACATCATATCGAGGGTTTGCAGCCTCGATATGTTGAACAAAGAAGGAGCGATATGGCCTCTGAAGCTGTTGTTTCTCAGTTGTATATGTTGAAGTCGTGATAAGACTCCGAACCATGATGGTATTTCTCCAGTTAAATTGTTAAATCCGGCATCTATCGCCCTCAAACGGCGTAGTTTTGAGAGCTCGGAGGGTATGAGGCCCGTGAAATTGTTGAAGCTGATGTCCAGAGACCGAAGAAATGTTAGGTTTCCGAGATGTGGTGCGATGGTTCCTTGGAGGCCGAACCCGGAAACATTTAGGGTTTTGACCCTACCGTGTCTCGTGTTGCACGAGACACCGGTCCAGTAACATATGGATATGTTACTGGACCAGTTGCTGACCAAGATGCCCTTGGGATCTAATCGGATTGCGTTTTTGAAGGCGATTAATGCGTATTCATCGGTGGTAAAATTGGTAGATGATGTGCATGAATTGAGTGATGATATTAGAAGTGCAAGAGAAAGAAATAAGAAATAAGTCTCCATTTTGGTTGATGTATTTTACTTGAGTTAGGTATATTGATGCTGGATTTACATTATATATTCTTCTGATGTTTAATGCATTTCTTTTTCTTTGTTCATTAATTGTATAAGACAGACTAAAATCCGCCATGACATTTCACAATTATGACAGATGAAAACGCTTGTGTGATTTTCTTGTCAACAAAATATATACTCTATCCGCCCCATATTAGAAGATACATTTGCTAAAAAGGTTTATTCCAAACTTAATAATACATTTTTTTAAAAGGGAATATAACAACATAATAACTAACCAAAACTACACACAATGACATTACTTTATCAATACTAACCAAAATTTACTTTTTACAATAAAGTAAAATGCACTATTATACTCGTACTTTATCAAGTTCAAAGAAATTAATCAAACCTTTGAATTGAACAGAATTCAAACTTGAAAATTGCGATATTAGATTGCACAGTTTTCTTCCACCCTAGCTGACTTTAATTAATTAAATAACTAGTTGCTAGTTCACTTGAGCTTTTGTTTACTATATAGCTTGATAATTTCATGGTGCCATTTTGAGTTGACCTCACTATATAAAACTCCTTAATTAAACTCAAAATTATTAGGGGCGCTTGTTACGAGATCTTCAATGGAAATGGGAATGAAATTAATTTTTTCTCCTATGCCCCCAAATTTATTGGAGGGAGGAATGTCTCCATGTTGTTACATCATTGGTGTTGTGCTCCAATTTTGGAAAAAATGAGACAAATGAAGCTTGTTATTGGTGGTGGAGGGGAATGATTGAGGAGAATTGATTGTAGATGGAGAAAAAGGTTAATCATAATGGGTAATGATTACCTTATTTAGGAGGAAAAATAATGTCATTTACCATCTTTTATTCTTATTAAGCACCACAATTGTCTTATATTAATCCTCATTCTCATTGCCATTGAAGAATTTCCAACCAAGCGTCCCCTAATGTTAATAGTATCACTTAGGGTTGTAAACGAATTGAATCGAATCGAATACCGCTATTTTGAATTTGTATTCATTAAATTTTTCGAATATTGAATTCGAATTCGAATATTTTTCGAATAGTAAATGTGATTTATACTCGATTTGAAATTGATATCGAATTTTTCAAAACTATTTGAATACTCGAATCGAATATTCGAATCAATTTTTTCTCAAATATATTTTAAACAATATTCTTTGAGTATTCAATTCAAAATTAATTTCGTTGTTTCAATTCACAATACAAGTCACAAATTAAAAAGTTACATAATCAAATAAAAAACGAAAAAAATTAATTATCAAATTACATAACGAGAATCAATCTTTCATCGATTTTGCAAACCAAATTCAAGTTGTTTGCAAAATGACATGAATAGACTCTTCTTGCTCCTAAATAAAAAAAAAATAATTAAAATTAATTTATTCATAAAAAAACATCATATATTTCAAATGAATTAAAAAAATTAAAAGAACTTATGTTATAATGGGTTTTTTTGATCCCATGAAGTCGGCGAACTTAATCTGCTCCACAAATTAAAATTTCTACCATGTGAGGAGTTAACCTTAAACGATAAGGATTCAATACATCCAAATTTTTGTTATGAACTGATGATGAAGAAGTCATTAGAGTCTTATGAGAATCTACTAAAATTACATTAATGAACCAAAAATCACAAGAAATATTGTGTAAAATTCGTCCAATCAAAATGTTATTTTTAATTGGTGTATTTATTAAAAATGGTGGTGTTTTTATTCGAGTGGTGTGGTGTATTTATAAAATATATGGTGCAAATAATTGGGGCCTTAATATATTTATTTAATATTAATATATAGATTTATAAATTTGCTATAAAAATAATATATATTTAAATATTGAATCGAATATTTACGAATATCGAATCGAATATCATAATTTTGTATTTGTATTTGTTTAATAATTGAATCAAATCGAATATTCGTAATCGAATTCGAATCATAAAATTTCGAATACGAATATCGAATTTCGAGCACCAATACCGAATCGAACAAAAGTATTTGATTCGTATACAACCCTAGTATCACTATTATTGATGAACACCCTTTATCGCTTTAAAATAATAATAATAATAATAATAATAATAATAATAATAATAATAATAATAATAATAATAATAATAATAATAATAATAATAATAATAATAATAATAAAGCCCGGCCCTTTACTGTAACCCGTGTATATAAATACTGTGTGACAAACTTAAACCTAATTATTAGTTACGTTGTCATACTACCTACCTAGCTACCCTACAAACTTGAACATCTTGAGGAGCAGAGCATGCCATTTTTATAATTATCTAAGCAGATTTGAAGACATATTTTTGGAAAAGTTTCAGATTTAGTAGGAGTTCATCAGTTTTGATCCGGTAATTAAATTAATTAAATATTTTTTAAAATTTCAAAATGAAGTTAAGCTAATTTACTCTATTAAAGAAGGACTGGTCTCTATTTTTACCGACCCAATGAAATGATGGACTGGACTCTATTTTCACAGACCTGATGAAATTATGGATCAGTCTGGTCATATCATATGACTTGTTGGGCTGGGCCTGATGACCCGAATTACCATCTTTATTGAGAAATATATCTACATCAACGGCGAGCACAACCACTGTATCACTAAACTATCGTTTTACTGAACTTTGCACTAATGATTAATCAATTAACTAATAATTAATAGAATTATAAAGCTAAACTTAAAAAAAACTTATATGGCAAAGCCACATTCTTCTATTTCAAAATCCTTCATTTCTCATTCATTTAAGTTTTTAAAATTAAGCTATTTCAAAATCTCTCTCTTCTCATTCATTTAAGTTTTAAAAAAATTGATCTCAACCATTTATTTATAATTTTTAATCTTAACCATTGATCTCATTCCATATTATTCTATATAAATCTCTAAGCTCTCATTTGTTTCTCATTAAAAATTCTAATTTTTTTCTTCTCTCCTTTTATTTTATTATATTTATATTTTAATTCAGTAATTTCATCATTTAATAATGAGTTGCTAATCTTTCTTTTTTTTTTTTTTTTTTTATTGCAGAACACATATAACATGAGATGATCTTCATAGTACTTAGTTTTTTTTATTTTTTTCGTTTTTTTATAATGAGTTGTTAGTCTTTTTCTTTGTGTTCTTTTAATTTCATCGTATTGTTTTTTTTTAATATTTTGCTATTTTTGCAGATTTTGGATGTCCGATTTGATGTTACTATATAAATAAAAGAATTTTGTATACTGGCTAATTATGATTAGTACTACAAACTATTTCTGGTAAGTTTTTCCTAGATTATGATTTTCTTTCTACATGTTCATATGTTCGTTTATTGAAGTTTTGATCTATATTTTTTTTTGATTGTAGATTGCAAACTAATGATTGATTCGATCAGCTGGACAATCGACAATTTAGAAGACTATAAAGAATATTTTATTTTTATTTGTATCCATTAGAATTAGAAATTTTATTATTTTTTATAGGATTAATTAATTTATAGATTTTGTTTTGAGTGATTTTAAATTTGTGTATTGTAAATATTGATAATTATATATCAATCAATTTATTTATTTACAAGTTTCTGGCAATATAAATCTATTTTAGTTGCAATTAATTCAAAGTTTTCGGGAATTTTTTTTTACAAAATTCATTAAGTCAAAATCTACATTTGAAATTGTAGGAGTCATAATTTATATTTAATTTATCATAATTTATGAATCTATTAATATTTTACAAAAATATAAAATTGAGTTCCAAAATCTATTTCCTCTCATTCATTTAAGTTTTAAGTATTGATCTCATCCATCAATTTTATAAGTTTTAATCTCATACGTCCATTTATTTATATATTAGTCTATAAATTATGAGAGAGATACCAAATCTACGTTTAAAATTTTGAAATTTTAAATCAAGTTGTTCAATTTGTATTCAAATATTTGGAAAGTATATATTTAATTTATTTGATAATATATATAGATTATATAGATATATTCAATTTATTTGATGATATATACAAATTATATAAAATATGTGCAGAAAGCAAGCGTATATTTAATTTATTTGGTGATATATATAGATTATATTAATAATCTACAGAAAATAAACATATATTTAATTTATTTGGTGATATATACAGATTATATAGATAGTCAACAGAAAATCTATATTTAATTTATTTGGTGATATACACAGATTATATAATATATATTTAATTTATTTTGTGATATACACAAATTATATAAGTTAATTTATTTGGTAATATATATAGATTATGGTATTTTACTATTTTTTTCTTCCACCTTTTTTTCGCTCTATAATTTAAATAGATTATGTATTATAATTATTTAATTTTTTTTTATTATATACGTAACATTTCTTTCATTATCCCGTGAATTTCGCGGGACCTAATACTAGTGTGTGTGTATATATATATATATATATATATATATATATATATATATATATATATATATATATATATATATATATATATATAATCAAATGTCACTAATTTGTTAAGATTTTTTAATTTAAGTAATTATTTTGTACAGTATTATATGTTATGTATTTAGTGAATTATCTTTTTAGTATATTTTTTTATTACTAATCAAATCTAATTAATATTAATTAAAAGTTGTAGTTCACTAATTAATTATTTAGTATCATGCATTTTATTTACAATTTATTTTAAATTATAAATTGCATCAAATTATACGTGCATGTTACTAATTTATAGGTAGATAAGGAACCCCATATGTGATATTGATATACTTGAAACTGTAAAAAGTAAATAATTTGGACTGCCAGATCATGTACCTCAATTAAAAATTAAAATAGAAACAAGAAGTCATGAACTTATATACACAAAACAATATAATTAATTTAACTAATAAAATTAAATTAATTAAACTGGTCACGGTCAAGTGATTTAATTTGTCATTGATCTTTTCCTTCTTTAGGATATTTTTTGGACTCTTTGATTACAGATTCCACCATGTCCTCCATCTGATCTTCAGCTTCTTGAACCTGCATAATTCCGATAATTTTACATTAATTTTTTTTTTGAAAAATTAACTGTAAGGTAATTAATTCTAATATAAAAACTGTTTAATATAAAGGGTCGACTTATTTACAAAACAAAACAAAAAGAGAGAGAGAGATGTTATTCATTAGTTATATATCTTTAATTTTTACCGATCAAAAACAATATATATATATATATATATCGTTTATTTTAATTAAATATTTCTTCTGATATATGTTAAATTTTAATTAATAACACACATATTATATGTAGTGATTAATTATTTATGATATTGCGTGTATTAAAAGTAATTGAAAATATCAATTAAATATGTGTCTAATCCGAATATTATAAGAAAACTTAACTACTCCACTGACCACCACTTGACGATAAATTATTGTAATACTAATTAAATAATAGTATTAGAATGAGCTGTACATTGTTGATTTAAGTATTATTATGGACATCATTTCTTGCGGAAGCACATGATCAACTTGGTATTTTAATTTTACAGTTAATATACTCAAATGACGTGCATTATCGTTTCTTGTGGTCTATAAACAACGCAACGAATCAGTCATGTATTTGAATATTTTAATTTAACATGATTAATTTAACGCGATTATATACGTTGAAATCTACGATGCATTTTATATCTATTTATATTTGATATGAATATATTCTCTCTATAATAAAAATAATAATGTGCATGTTTCATGCCCTAATGAAATAAAACACGAAATATATATCTACGTACATTACGTATAACATTATACTCCTCCATTCATTTCTCTCAGAATAACAGTACGTCTTGTATACCATTTGTTTGTACGGGTCCAACTTTACACAAATAATATATTTTAATAAAAATAATTAATATTTTTCGGTTAAAATAATTAATATTTTTTATAAAATTAAGATTATTAAAAAAAAAAACCATTTTAGTACACCTAATTTATATATACAATTTTTCGTTTTTCAGTAACTATTAAGCAGTGTTCTAAAAAAACGGTAGACGGCCTCAAACCGTACCGTTTTACCTCAAAACGTCTAGAAATCATAACTAATTCTGACTAATACCGATTAGACTGGTCTAATTCTGTTTATTCCGCTAATTTATCTGTGAATTTTTTTTAATCAATTTTTTTATTAAATTTAACACATCAATCTTTATTATTTTACTACGTCTTAAATTGCATTGCATTTTTTTGATGTATTACTAGTTTACTATTACTTACAATTATAATTAATTGTAGGTGGTCTTTTTAATTTTAATATTCTTGAGTATTTTTTATGTATTATTAATTAAATATTTTTTAAAATTATTATATTATGAATTTTAGGTGGTTTCGACTAGTCCCCGTCTACACCCCGACTAAACACTTTAAACATTAGACCCCATTATTCCGCCCGATTAGCGACTTTTAGAACAATGCTATCAAGTATAGTCTCAGAAGTTAATCGGAAACCCAATCTTTGACCTTAATTATCCCAAAAGATTAATCTTCTATTTTCCAACTCACTATCTCCTACATTAATTTTAACTAAAAAAAATAATCCTTCAATTAATTAATTAGGGTATATATATCATTGATTATGCAAGGGTATATTAGTGATTTTGATATAAACAATGACAGAAATAATTATAGTACCTGATCTATGAGATTATCGAGACAATCAGCAGTTTTAGCTGTTTTTTCAGCGGCTTTTTCAACCAACTCCACAAGATTTCTCAATTTCCCCTCTGGAAGATCGTCGGCGATGTCTTCTGCAATTTTGTCCACTTCCTCCGCCACCTTCTCCACCGCCTCCGCTATGTTTTCCACTGTTTCCACTGCATTTTCAATCCTATCTGCAAAATCAAAATTAAAATTAATTGAGTAATTTTTACGTGAGATAATATAATTTGAAAATAACGTTTTAATATTTTAAAATAGATAAATATTAATTTAAACTAGTTTGTGTAATATTTACCAAATTAATTTAATTAATCAATGTTGACCAAAAAATATAACCAAACGGTGAAAACTCTTACTCTTAAGCACCCATAGTGGTCCCCATTTGCTGGTGAAAAAAGGAAGAACAAATGATACCACCAGCCCAAGAATCCAACTCCTGTTAATTTCATTAAAAACAAAAGGTTCTTTAATTAGTTTTACTAAAGAAAAATTTAGATGCTAATATACCATTTATATGTAAATTAACACACAAAAAACGTGTTAATATGCAGATAGATGTACGGAAATTATTACATCTGGTATATATATTTCATCAGTATAGCATTTATAACTGATTTTAATATTAATCGAAAAAATTAAATTGTACGATTTTCTTTGTGAACGAATATTTATTGATAAAAAAAAAAATATACGAACATGGGACCGGATTTAGGCGGGCCTGAAGGCAACGGGGCGCCAGGTACGGAATTAGCATAGACAACAAATGAGTTCCTGAAATGCAATAAATTAGAAAAACATAAATAAATTTAAATTAACAAATATTTAATCTTGAAATTGTTTACACTTTCAGGGAGTATTAATTTTTCTCACAGAGTTCACGCACCTTTTAGTACTATTATCACATTGCAACCTTGTTTTGTGGGCCCAGAAAATCATCTCATCGGTTTTGCATTTCGATACAGCCAATCTGGAAATAGGTTGAAACCTCGTCTTTCCATAAATAGTTGCAGATATTTTCCCCAAATTGGTAATGGAAGAAGAAGAAGATGAAGAACTCGCCATCGATATAATTAATTGCTTTGATCTTCAACGACAGAAATGGAAAGTGTGTTTTCAAGAGACTTTCTTTCTTCAAAGGATTTGTGTTTGTAAAGATGTTTAAGGTTTGTCTTGATTTATAGGGAATCAATTGTTTGGTTGATTTTGATCCAACTGGGATTATTTATATTGAATGATGAATGTTTGGTAGGGTTACGTTGTCAACTAAAGATTTTGAAATTGGAAAAATTGAGCAGACAAACTTGAGAAGAATAAAATAATCTATTAATCTGTGTTTCAATATGTCTTAAATCGTAAAATTAAATAATTAATTAAGTTCCTTTCGAAAAAAAATAATTAATCAAGTTATAATAACACATGGGTTTGAGAGAGTCAAATGTGCCAACCTGTTTGTTACACATGCTAACAGGCGTGGTTCTTCAATTTTATTGGTTTATTTCGTGGAAATTATGGTAAAGTGGAATCTTGACTGGAACTACACATATTTTAATAAAAAATAACTAATGGCCATGCGTTAAATTTGTGTCTATATAGCAATTAAAAATTATTTTCACAACGGATATATCCATAACCTACATGTGGGTGTGGCGGCTTTTCTTTTCTTTCCATTTTTAGCGACTAATTTTACTAGGCTTAATACCTTTTAGCGGATAACTAATTAACATCTTTTACAAATATACAATTGTTACGGGGTATAATTTAGGGTGCTTGTGTCGAATTTTTAAAATAGGAATGAAATATATTTTTTTGTCATTACATTCGGGATACGTTGGATGATAAATTAAACTTATGTTATATCACTAGTATTATACTCTAATTTTAGAAAAGATTGACAAAAAAAGTTATTAATTATGGCATAAGGGAATGATTGAATGAGATGATTGATTATAAGAAGGCATAAAAGTAATCAAATGTGGGTAATGATTATCTTATTTAGGAAAAAATAATGTTATGGGTCATCTTTTATTCTCATCAACTACTATAATTAATATATATTTATTCTCATTCTCATTGAATAATTATTAAATCAAGCACCTTTGGTGTATCCAAGTCCATTTTTTTTTCTTTTTTAATTTAAAAACTTAGAAGATGTACGACTTTTATTGATATTTTTAATCCTCACCTTAAGATGATTTGAATCACTAATCTAGATTAGATAACGTTTTTATTATTTGAGCTATCACACTTTACCTAAGAATACATATTTTTACTGGTGTAGGAATATTTGACCAGTTCGTAGGTTTAATTCGATTTACGACTTGTAATATAAAAACAGGTGCGACTATTGTATTGCACTATTTGCTCATACACTGATCATAGTCTTTTTTTGTGTGATGGTACATGATGCTAAAATTATTATATATTTGAATATATTGAATAAAAGTTCGCTTGTTAATAGCCAGGACCTAAAAAAATATCAATTACTAATTTGAAAGATAAATAATGTTACCTATAAACCTAAGACTTTGTTTGGCGTGCAATTCATAACTATGTTATTAATTTTATAATTATTGTACTTTTATCTTCTTTTTTTAATAAGAAAAAATGTATTGATACTGATACAAGAAGCACCCAAATTTACAAAGTATTTTTACAAGGAATCAATTATAACTCTAGGATTTTTGAGTCAATCAGATAAAGAGAAATTACAGATTTGAGGAAAAATAATTGACACCCAACTCCACAAACGAATCTTAATCTCATCAAAAATTGCCTCTCATTCAAAGTTCTTGTCAAAAATCAATTCGTTCCTCTCTTTCCAAATTCGTCATATGATACACGTCCAAACCCCCACGGCTACCCTTTTACTTTTCTTACTCAAAAACCAACCTCTCATGCATTTCAGCAACTCACTTTGTATTTTTATCTAAGCACATCTCTTGTGAACAAATTTTACTAAAATTGAATTCACTTGACAAAAAAAAGGGTTCAGATTTATTGATTAATATTTTTCAGATATTATGATTGATTTTCTTTAATAATATAGGTCATACACTTCAATTATCATAATTGGTGTCATTTAGTATTATAAATTATATCTTCCTTTACAATGATACCCTTTAGTACCATTAATTTAGTTTTACCATGAAGTTTGTTAAAAAAAAACACCAAGAGACTTTGCATTTTTATGTCATGCAACGTGAAAATCATTATCATGTTAATTGGGTCTTTAAGCACATCTTTATATAATTAGGAACTGCAAGATGTTAAGTATGGTTTTAGATCTGTGGTTTATTAGTTGAAATATTTAAGCGTCCAATTTTATCTAACTGGATATAGTTTTTTTTTTGGGGTGGGTCATTTTATATCGATCAGATTTTATAATTTTAGACGATATTAGGAATTTGTCTTTAATTATGTGAGTAGAATTATAATTTTCCCAAGTGAAAACCATTAATTTCCATGTCTTTACATAGCAAAAGTAAAGTGAATATAAAAAGATATATTCGAGACGAAATAATATAGCTCAAGTGGTTAGAGCTTCATTACGTATGACTCAAAAGTTATGGGTTCGAGTCACCTTTTATCCGATAAAATATATATAATATATATATATATATATATATATATATATTCGAACATTTGGGGTTGTGATCGAATTGATTAATAGTTCAATCGGTCATGATCTAGAGAAATTTTCTTTTAGTACATGATACATATTCTCTATTCCAAAGTCGGTTATTTTGCTATTGTGTATATTGAAAAAATTAATCCACGTTATAAAAATATTTAAATGAAAAATGAAATTTGACTGCAGTATTTTAGGCATGCATGAACTATATATGTTCAAATTAATAAAATTGGGCTTAATCTTATGGATTTAATTTGGGCCGCCGGTCTTTCAAAAATTTCAATTTAGTACTGGTCCTAATAAAATGTACACAGGCCCATCTAAATCAACTCTCCCTGCGCAACTAAACTGTCTGAGAGCGAGATTTATTGCTTTCAAGAAACAAAAAATGGGAAAAATTAAGGAAATCTAGGGATTTGAAGAGGGCCCTTTTCGATTTTGTGGGAAAAAGAAAAAGGGCCCCTTAGAAAGAGAAAAATGAAGGATTTGTTGGGTAGGATTTTGAGTGGATTGCTGTTAAAAATTGGGCAGTGTTTGTTTGCTGCTGGTTCCATTGGATTTATGGTTTCTGCTCATGGCTTCACTGCTTATTGGTATGTATTTCGGTTTATATGTTCCCCTTTTCTTTTCTAATTTAATGCTCTTTTATTTGGTTGGTGCATTTTTTGTTTAATTATTGCATTTGTAGTATGAATGAAATATGCACAAGGTATAATGATATGAATTAAGGTGAATGATTGCTTACTGTTTGAATGCATTTGATAACAAAAATTATTTAACGTCCCAACAACCGTGGAATACATTTAATACTAGACTAGAATCAAACCAAGTTGGTCAAAGGGAGAGCTGCCTTTCACGAGTCTCACCATTTATCACCATCGCTCTCATTTTCTCGTTAATCAGTCGGTTTTGTCAACTCTGTCTCTCTCATCAATTAATCACAAATAACAAATCTATTATACGTCAATGACGTCCCATTATTATATTCTGATTCCATCTTCTGCTGTTTGTACTTGTATACACACACATTTCTGATATATATTTACCCCTAATCCCCAAGACTAAAATCCCCGCCACCCATCTTCTATTCCTTTTACACCCAATCCCCGTTTATTATTTATTTTTTTTTTATCGCAATTCCCATCTGAAGAAGTCTTCTTCGACTTTAAGGTACTCTCTCTCTCTCTCTTTATATGTTCGTTGACAGATTTTCTAAAGAAGTTCAACGTGAGAGACGATCTTGAACCATAATTAATGTTTTAAATTAATAATCATGAAAAGGGTTGTGAAAAAGTTCGCTTTTTGAAGTGATTTTTTTGATAGATCTTGTTTATTTATTAGCATTAACATGAGGGCCTTCAAGTTGCTGATTGGTTGTGGGAATACTTGAGTGGTTCTTTCTTTCTTTTTTTACCAAAAAACAGTTCTAGCCTGTTCAAGTAGTGGAGGTCATGTTCATACTTCTTTCTCCTATAAATTAAATATTATGACATTCGAAATTAACCCAACAAATCTGGGCAAAACATGATTACCTAAAAAACAAACTTCTTACAAATCCCTCTCCATTTTTCAGTGTACTTTTGAAGAATTTCTCAAATTCACATAATCATATTCCATTTTTATTTTTATTTATATGTTTGATGTTTGTGTAGTTCTTGATTTTCACTTTTGTCTTTTCATCTTTACTCGAAAAGCATGGACTGTTGGGGTCCACATGTTTATATTCCAGATTATGTGGTCAAAATTGTTGTGTTTCTAAGATACAATGCATTATCTTCTTTTGATCATCACAGCACAAAAGTTTGAATATATAGTTTATGTTATTACAAAAGAGAAATTAAATAATTATCAAGTGATTTCTAGCCTCTCTTCTTTATTTATTTATTTATTTATGATTTTTGGTCTTATGGTATAACTTGTAAAATTCTTATCATGGTCACTAACTTTGCAGCAATGAAACATGATCTAATAATAGTACATATATTGATTACATGTGCAGCAAACATTATTTGTATAGTAGTGCATCCTTATGAAGTTTGTCAGTTTCGTTTGTTTTCCCGAGCAGAGGATCATTGCCTGTGCCAATGATTTTGTAGTACATCCATTGCCATTTGCATTCTTGCAATCTAGAGGTTATATTAGGACTCGAAACTAAGAAAAAAGGAGACTGAAGTTTATAGTAGGGTGATTAATTCGTGTTGTTAATAATGACTTGTAAGTTGTATGTTTCTCATAAAAGGATTGATTTTAAAACAATGTATGCTTTGTGATGAATCATTAATATCATATTGTGATTGCAGTGACATGAATATTTTCCAACTTTTCAACTGATGTTTCCAAATTTCAGTAGATCACTGATACTAGGACTATGGATCCTCAGAATGTGGATTTAGAATGTAGACGGAGTAGCTCTTTCAGTTCTTCAAGGAGGCGGTCTTTGAGCATATCATTTTCTTTGCCACGACAATTCGACGATTTCATTGACAGTGACGCTGTCTCCGAAGCAGGGGATATCGGTGACAGGGCACTCCACAGCAATAGGACTAGTGCAAGTGGTAGAAGTCACTTCTCCTTGGACAATTTGTCTCAAAATCGAGCCGTAGTTCCTCTTCAAGACAACAATTTGTCAAATTTGGACAACATATCTGTTGATGTTGATGCAGCATTACAATCTGGAGAAAAGAAGGATGTAAGTTTTTTCTTGTCTTGGTGTGCTCGGAATTCGTTTTGTGACTGTTTTAAGGATGTCTTTTTTTTTTCTTTTGGCAGGAAGAAAAACAAGTGCCTTGGTTGTTAGAGTACATTACGTGTCTCCTTTCACTTGCTGTATTTGGAATTCTAGGGGTAATCTGCTAAACGTTTCTTATACTTGTTGGCTTTTATGCATGAACACGAAAAATTAGTAAATGTTAGGTTCAGAATAACTCTATCTATAATATTTTGGTGCCTTCCGATGAGAACAAGTTTTTTACTCTTTTTGAGAGATATGTGCTACTATTTATTAGCTGATTATTACAAATGATGTTACTTTTTTCAAGAATCACCCCAGCTAGACAAAAGAAAACTTATGAGTAATTTGTCACATAATTGAGAATTTAGAAACAGAGAATAACAGAATTTCTGATGTATCTTGGCCAGATTCTTGCTCGATATGGTCTTCAAAAACTCTTTGGGCCGGGTGTAGTTGGTGCAACAAGTGACCACAGTTACATGTACCTTGATCTTCCTTCCAATATGGTTACTCTCTCTCTCTCTCTCTTGGAAACATGCAATGCCATCATCTGTTGAGGATAAAGTTGGAAGCTAACATATATCTTTCCAGGTAGGTTCATTTCTGATGGGGTGGTTAGGTGTCACTTTTAAAGCCGACATCTTGAAAATATCCGATCAGTTAGCTATTGGGTTGACGACGGGGTTCTTGGGAAGCCTTACGACTTTCAGCGGTTGGAACCAAAAGATGCTCGACCTCAGTGTTAACGGGCAATGGGTTTTTGCTGTGCTTGGTATTTCTTTAGGTAATTATACAAATTTATAAAATTACATATTACGGTATAAATATATTCAAGGTCATACAAGTATGAGGTGATTTCCAGGTTGAATGGAAAATATGCAGAATTCTTTCATCTTTGACAGGCTTGTTCCTCGTCGCCTACTCAATCATTTTCGGAATTGAGACTGCAAAGGGGTTGAAATGGCTTCACAGAAGACTACACACTCCTTCTTTCTGTCCCGTAACTACTTGTATAGCGGGCAAGTATTACTGCCTCTTGACATTTATGACGACACTTCTGGTGATGCTCGTCTTATTATGGAGTATATTCGGAAGTTTGGCCAAGAAGGACTTTGAAACTGGCAGCAGTGAGGCTCAGCTGTTCTTAGCTTGCATGGTTGGACCTTTTGGTGTCTGGATTAGGTTTTACTTAGCCCGTTTCAACGGGCGTGGCCTTGGCAAAAACGGCACGTTGAAATGGATGCCGTTTGGGACTCTAGCAGCCAATGTTCTTGCAGCTTCTGTTATGGCTGCCTTGGCCACATTGAAAAAAGCGGTAATCAATTTGCCTACTATCTTGAACCATAAATATTAGAGAAAATACTCCCTCCATCCCAGATTAGTTTTCATACTAATCTGGGCACGCATTTAAGAAAAAGTGTAATGAGTGGAGTATTGAAGGGTAATTTTGTAAACTTTTATTATTAAAGTAAAGGAGGTGGTTGGATTGAGTATAAAAAGTAATGGCATTTTGTGTAAATATATGAATATTGTGAGGGTGGAGTTTAAGGACGGGTTTTCTTTTTTGGAATGTGAAAACTAATGTGGAACAAACCAAAAAGGAAAGTGTGAAAACTGATGTGGGACAGAGGAAGTAGTTTTTATGTAATTGTATTGTTATGCACTAATGGCTGGTTGTTTATATAGGTTAAGACTAAGAACTGCAATACCGTGGCTTCGGGGATCCAGTTCGGGCTGCTCGGTTGTCTAAGTACAGTTTCGACTTTCATAGCGGAGTTTCATGCAATGAGAGAAAGCAAGCATACGTGGAGGGCGTATGCGTATGCAACAGTTACAATTATGATCTCGTTTGTCTTGGGAACTTTCATATACCTTATACCCGTTTGGGTCGGAGGCTATGATTAGACGAGGCGAATGTTCAGACAAACGGGATCTTAAACGTAACTGTTGTCTGTTGCAAACAATTAGTTTTCTCACCAGGATGGATGAGAGAGGGGTTGTTTAATCCTTTCAAATGGTGACTAAACAATCCTTCCCAGGCCATAATCTGAGAAATTGTTATCTGTGTTGATAGAATTTTATGATCATAATCAGAATCTCTATGGGCTGGAATTAAATTTCTACCAGTTGATATATATAATTGAACCACCCTACCTCCACTTCAGTTCCGAGCATAATCAGATACTCCTTCTATATTACGATATTTACTAAAAATCACAATACATGCTCTGTAATATCACGATATTTTTTTTTGAATTAGTATATTGTGCATCAATTACATCGTTCAATTTGGCATATGGATGAAATATGCAAGCTTATATAACTAAAATATGAAGGTTAAATTTAACTAAAAATATGAAGTAAAACGCACAGACAAATTACTTTGAGTCTGAAAGAAAATTACTTATATAATATTTGTAATTACTTTTTAAAACATTTAAAATCTATTTTGGCGAACTATTTTTACACGTTTTTGGGTTATCTAAAAGTCATCTCGACTCTCCCCCTTTCCTCATTACCATTTTTACCCTTCCAATTTGAGTCTTGATCCTCTTAGTCACCAACTTTTGGTTGTTCCTCTTGTTATAAGGTAAGGTTACCCAAATTTAAAGAGTTCTTGGGAAAAAATTTGTAAAGAATGAAAAGTGCATAGGGAAGAAAAATTATGGAATCAAAATTTGAGATGAGACATAATAATTTCTTTGTTTTTGGAAATCAAAATTATAATAATGTAATTTTAAATACACAATATAACTTTGATTTTCAATACTCACCACCAAAACCTTCCAACCAAGAATAATTACGGAATTAACAAAATCAATGTACCCTGCATTGTTTAACATATCATCAAGCCAAGATAACAATATTGTTGCAAATTGTTACTATTGATAATTTTATTTTCACAATTATTGTACATTATTGATTTTGTTAGTTGGTGGACCCCCTAGAATAATCCAGCATTGCACGTCACAGTCATTATTCCTTGATCGTTTTCCCTAAATAATTCATTTTGATTTTTGTCAAGTCTCGTCAAATGACTCACATCCTACTCCACTCTTTAAGTAAAGTTTGATTCCGTTGTGATATATTTTGTGTTTTTTTATCATATTATATTCAGACTATTATATAATATGCATCGCTAACTCGGTATGTACGTGCATATAATTCACTACCTAATTATTCATTCACGGATCACAAAACGTCATTATCAGTCCTTTTTATTTCTTCTGTTTTGGACTTTTCTTTTCTTTTTTTTGGGCCATATATATGGAACAATTAATTAATAATGCACCTCGACGTGTTCTTGTTTATTTGTCTCCAATATAATTTTTTTTTTTTTTTTTTTCAAACCCATGACGAATAGATAGTGGGCTCAAACCAATTGAGTTATACCACTTCGTCAAAATTTTATTAGATCATCAAAATAAAAAACCTCTACCTCCAAAACAAAACTCCTCCCCAACAATATACCCAAAAAGTAGGTTTTTTGGGATCCACCTCAATTTTCTTTTTATCTCATTTATATCTTAATTTATAAACTATATTAATTATCTATTTTTCTAGAAAAATAATAAATAATTAAATATTTCAATTATTTAAATATTTAATTAAATGCAAAAAAATATTAATTTTTTATTACATAAAACGTAAAAAAATACAAATTGAAAAAACCAATATAATTAATCAAAACTGGTGGTTGGTGATGGTGATACTTTTATTAAGGTATGCTCCAATATAATTAATCAAAACTGGTGGTTGGTGATGGTGATACTGACAGACGTATTGTCATGTTTTTAAAATAAGGTACGAGGTCAAATTCCAGTGACTATGTTTCTCGATCCATCCACTTCACTCTGAGCTTGCTTAATTTAACAACTACGAAAGTAGAATTCACGGAGCGGTAAAACTTAAAAGACAGTGTGCATTATCAACTAGCTAGCGGATACTGTGTGCAGATTTCCTTGTCAAAACATCGTGGGAAAAATCTACGCAAATCTGTAATTATATAAATTAGAAATAAATTATAGTGATTAGACAATCTTTATCACATCAATTGGAGTTGCACAACATCATCAGCGCTCTCCTCGGTGTTTGAAGATACAACATATTCTAAAAAAAAATTAATTCATCTCTGATATTAATGAAATCCGAACCCACATTTTCCAACTTTTGCGGCAGTAAAACATGCTCATTTTTTATTAAAATTAAATTGCATCCATATATAGATTTACAGCAATAATATTGTCCGTAGCTAGTAGATGTGACAATTAATATATAGACATAGGGAAATTGAGGTGGAAAATTAGGATTTTATAGAAACATGAAAGTGGGGCATTAATGAGGATAATTAATATCACTGGGGATGCAGCTTGTTGAACCATTGCACATGAATCTTTATCCATAATCTTTATTAAATTTTTTTTTAGTTTTATAGATAATTTGGGTGGATTTTTCTTCATTCACAAGCTTTGGGCAACTAATATATTAAAAATAAATCGGCCCGATTTCAAAAAAAAATACATTGAAATAATGGCGGCGGCATCCAAAAACACGGGCCATGACTGCTTCTCCCATTTATTTCTATGCGTGAGTTTCACACTCACCTTCCCCACTCTCTTTTCCCCAACATATACCCAGGTAGATAATTCTCTACCCAAAAAAAAACCTCCACCCAAATACCCCACCCCCCATCAATAAAACCTCACTTCTTGGGTATTTATAACTGACCCAGTCAGCAAAAAACCTCCCATTGAGGAGGGCCTTAAGGTATGCTCCAATATAATTAATCAAAACTGGTGGTTGGTGATGGTGATACTGACAGACGTATTGTCATGTTTTTAAAATAAGGTACGAGGTCAAATTCCAGTGACTATGTTTCTCGATCCATCCACTTCACTCTGAGCTTGCTTAATTTAACAACTACGAAAGTAGAATTAATACTAATACAGTGTGCATTATCAACTAGCTAGTACTGTGTGCAGATTTCCTTGTCAAAACAAAAAATCTACGCAAATCTGTAATTATATAAATTAGAAACAAATTATAGTGATTAGACAATCTTTATCACATCAATTGGAGTTGCACAACATCATCCTAAAAAAAAAATTAATTCAAATCTGATATTAATGAAATTTAGCGGCAGTAAAACATGCTCTTTTATTAAAATTAAATTGCATCCATATATAGTACAGCAATAATATTGTCCGTAGCTAGTAGATGTGACAATTAATATATAGACTATAGAAACATGAGTGGGGCATTAATTAATTAATATCACTGGGGAAGCTTGTTAAGCTTACAATATGCATAATCTTTATACTTTTTAGTTTTATATTTGGGTGGATTTTCTTCATTCACAAGCTTTGGGATCGGCCCGATTTCAAAATCTGGCGGCGGCTCCAAAAACACGGGCCATGACATTCTCGTACTATCCTTGTTCACTATGCTCCTATGAAACACCGCCTTATATTTCCCGTTGCTCAGAATCTGTCAACACCAAAACTCATGTTAATTAAAGAATAAATAATTAATTTTCTTAAACAAGGCAAAATTATATACTCCATATAAAAGCGGTCCGAATCTTCTATTACATAATAATGTTATATTAATTAGATATGCGCCACCTATACATACATCAAAATTTACGAGAATAACATTCTAATATAATCGTATGTACACGTGGCACAAAACTAATTAATGTAACAAGAGATGTAACAGGAGATCCTACGTGATATAAAAGTGAGTGTTCCAAATTATGTACCTCAATTTGGTCCCCAATGTGAATGATGAGTGCATTAGGGATGTACTTGACATCATACCAATGGCCATCTTTGCAAACTTGGAGGCCTTGCACCTCGTTTGGTACAAGGATGGTGAGCACCGACATGTCGGTGTGGGCCACCACTCCGAGGGCGAGGTCGGGGCGGGGACACGGTGGATAATAATTTATCTTCATTAAATAAATAGTGTCCTCCCCACCCATGCCCACTTTCAATTCGTGCTCTTCCAGTCCCAATCCTAGTGAAAGCCATTTAATCAACTTGTCGGAAACTTCTCGAAGCCTCTCCGCATACTCTTCATTCGCTTCTCTGTCATTGTCACAAGGCAAGTAAGATGACGATTTGACCTTTTTTGCACATTTTTATTTTTGTGTTGTTTGGAAGATTGATTTGTTTCTAGATGTCTTTTGTTTTAAGAGTTAGGCGGTGTTTACAAATGTCTTTTTTAAACAGACAGGACCTTAATATCTTCTTATATAAAGCTAGTCATTTTACTTTTACAACTACTCGCTCCGTCCACTAAAAATATATGTTCGTTTGGTTTTGACAGATTTTAAGAAAATACAGATAAAGTAAGGATATTTTGGGTATTATGTAGTCTATTTATGAGTTAAGTGGTTGTTTATGAGTATAAAGTCGACAACATATGAAAAAATTAAGTGATTTTTTAAATGGTGAAGCAAAATAAATTATTGAAAAAAACAGTGTAAGCATATTTTTTTATGGACAGAGGGAGTATTACTTAATATTAAAACAATTAATACTTTTTTTTAAAAAAAAAACAACTAATACTAATAATTCATTCAACTTTCTAAAAATAGATACAGAATGCACATCAATTATATTGTAAAACTCATTTAAAAGATTGTTGTACGAACCTGTAAGAGGGAGGATTGTTTGGCCAAAATTTGTAGTTGATAGCAGATGGTGGCCAAATCTTGTGAAACAAATGATCAACCCATCCTTTCTTGCCTTCAATCTCTTTCTGCAAAGTCGTTCCATATCCTTCAATCCCAGATTCAGGCGTTTTCGCCACCAATTCCCTCTCCTCTTTTGGCAGCTCAAAGAATTGTTTGCCCATTTGCTGCAATTTCGAAATCACCTCATTAGGTATGTCATGCTCCACCATTTGAAATATCCCCCATTCTTTGCTCGCTTCACTAATCAATCTCACCACCGTCTCTTCCTCCCCCCTAACGTCGATCACCGGCACCTCCAGAACCACCCCGTGCACGGTGGACGCCGCCGGCTGCTCCTTTTCCGACCGAATGAATTCCGCCGGAATAGTGTCGGCATTCCGGGAGAGGGAGGCTATGGATTGCACTCTCAATGCCTCCATTAATTTTGGAGAAATGTGATGAGTTTATTTTTATTTGGAGGGAAGAAGGTATTATAGGTGTGCCGCACATATTCAGCGACTCTCATTAAATTGATAAAAGGGGTTAGGTACCGTTGAAGGTATGCTATGCTGCTGCGTGGCCACGTACTAGCTACACACTCTATTTAATTTCTTTTATTTTAAATACTAAATTATTTTAAAAATATATATGGAAACCTATCCATTTCGTATACCAGGTATATATACTACATTCATGCCTTTTCCATACCCTCATTGATGTCGGTCACGTGATAGAGATTTTAATCCACGTCATTGTTCCAATCGAATTTGAATTTTCCGTCCGAAATTGGACACTGGTAAATTAAAATTGAAAAATGAAAAAATAAAGACTAAAACTGAATTGATCTCAAATTACAGGAGTACAATTTATATTTACCAAGTGTTTTGCCAAACATAGCACATACGGAGTACGAGAAATTTAATTCTAGGCCGGCCCTCAACAAACCCCACTACCAAACACCTCCTAAATGTTGCTTTAAATGTCGATAACAATTAATTTGTATGGTAGCACACGCAAATTGAATGGAAATTGGGATACATAGATTTGGTTGTAATTCTAAAATATATAAGGAGTTATTCGAAATCAATGGATTTGAGAATAATACATTATACATTTATAAATTAAAATGATGAAAAATTAAATGAATAAATTTGGTTCAAACAGGATAATCTTTTACACTTTACAAATTAAAATGATGAAAAATTAAATGAATAAATTTGGTTCAAATAAATATTATTTATATTAGTAAAAGTATTTTCCTTATTTGGGAAGATTTTAAATAACCAACAAACATATGTTGGGACATTTGAAATCATGGGAGGATTTTAAATAACCAACAAAACCTAGTCATTTGAAATATTTGAGTGAATCAAATTCATTTATTTTATTTTTTTCTATTTTTTTTTTTTTTGAAAGGGAATTGTTTTTTCTCCATTTTAGTTTGTGTGAAGGCATGATATATTATTCTCAAATCTCTTGATTTCAAATCCACCCTATCCGAATGGAGTCTAAGTTTATTTAATAATTTGACTAATTCTCTAATCAGGTACATTTACGTACTCCACCAAAAATTTGTTTGATTTAGATATTAGTTCACTACAATAAAATAATAAGCTGATTACGAAATATTTTATAGGCAATAATTACATTTTTATTGATGTTTATATTTGTCTATTTAATACCAACAAAATAAAGAGTGCCTATGAAATTGCAATTGTTGCAATTTCATTTTCTTGGAGTGGTTGTATGACATTTTTTTTACATAAAAATAAATTTTACTAAACGCGCTTATATATGAAATTGAATTTGATCTTATGCCCACATCACAGGTGGGCACCAATTTATATGTTCACCGCTTATACGACATGTCAATCACCTATCATGTGATGCCCCATATACAGGGAAGCTCACTATTATTTAATTAATTACTTATGTGATGCAGAATTATTACATCTCACGATCTCATTCAAAATTTCCTCGATAGTTTATGCACCAGTTGCACATATTCCATTTATTTTCCTTCTATTCTATTTTAATATTCCTGTTTTTTTTTAACCTCCTTCTCTTCTTCTTTTCATATAAAACCCTAATATGAGGAATAGCTGAAATATAAAAAAATTGATCAAATGAAAAAGGATGAAAAAGTAAAAGGATTATCAACGTAAATAATGAATAAACTAAAAACAGAGTACTCAACTTAAAAAGCATAAAAAAACAAAGAAGAATAATTAAGAAAACGAAAAACTATGAACTTCCCTGCCTTACGCAAGAGGAGTAAATCGAAATTTTACAAAAAAAAAAAAAAAAAAAAACAGAATCGAACGCTGTCGTTTAGGAGCCCATCATATGCCGCATCCAAACTTTTCTCACACATTAATCGGACGATTTTGGGCTGTTGGGAAGTCGTCTTTTGAAAAATGGTTTGATAATTTTTTTTAATTGATTTTAATTTAACATTTTATTTATTTAAAAATAAAAACAAGTTATAAATACAGAATACAATTCAAGTAGATCATGAAATTGGAGTATTTATTTTTTCAAAATCAATTTTTTAAAAATATAAAAAATTATCTCTTAATTTTTACTATTTATTATTATTAATTTAGTTTTCATTTGACCGTTAAAAAATGAAAGTTTCATTTTTCATTTTATGTGGATTTTGCATACCACCATATCCTTTCAAATCCCTTTAAATTTATCACATTATTTCATATCCCTCCAAATAAACATCCAAACAAACATGCTCTTATACATCAAGCACAATAACATTTCATAAAAATCATAAGTACTAGTTACTAAGAAATAACAAAAATCAATCTGTTAAAAAAAAAATGGATTTGCACATTACTGGGGAATCTTGTTTAATTTGCAATAAGCATAATCAGAAAACTTCTTGGTCTTATACTTAGGTGGATTTTGTTGATTAACAAGTTTAGGGTGGGGCCCTACTTCAAGATCTGGAGGTGGCTCCATGAACACAGGCCATGACATCCTAGTATTCTCTTTGTTCACTACTGATCTATGTTGCACTGCCTTGTATGTCCCATTGCTCAATATCTGCCACCAAAAATTCAAATTCAAACTCTTTTTTGTGAAAATTGTTCACGGTATGAAACTTGATTCATCCATTTATTCAGTAATATCATAAAGAATACCTCAATTTGGTCTCCGATATGTATGATCAAGGCATTAGGAATGTAGGTAACATCATGCCAATTATGATCTTGAAAGACTTGCAAGCCCTGAACTTGATTGGGAATGAGAACGGTGAAGGCGCAAAGATCGGAGTGAGCTGGCACTCCAAGCACCACATCCGGGCGGGGGCAAGGTGGGTAGTAGTTAATCTTCAAGTTGTAAACCAGCTCCTCCCCTCCCATGGCCGCCTTCAGCTCCTCCGCCGCCAATCCCAGCCCCATCGAAAGGTAACTCAACAACTTGTTTCCTACTTCATGCAAATGTTTTGCATACTCTTCGGTAACCTCCCTACACTCGTATAATAGTGTATATATAAGTTGAAGTGTATCTGTGAACATATGATCATTTTCGTAGGACAAAAGAAATAGTTAATTTTGTGTGGTGAAATATTTATTTGTCAATTTGTTAAGAGTTTGTCTACAAAAGTCTACTAATACCTTTTAGTTCTACAAACTAATACCGTTCAGCATTAAGAACTAATACTCTTCATATGTAAACAACAAACCCAACACGGGATCTATCTTGTATAAGTTCTACTCTTTAGTCTCTAAGTTAAATGTGCAAAAATAACTCTCTGAAATCTCAACACAATTATGTCTTTTGGGCCATGATTGTTTAAGGTTGATGGAAGGGCTTTTTTTGGCTGGTGAATTTGTTGGTTTTGTTGAATATGTAATACTAAGGAAATTATATGTATTAGCGTAACAATAATGATGCAAAAAGCAATTAAATCATTAGATGATCCCTTTTTGTGTATGATAACTTTTACATGTCTACATCATGTAATTTCACAAATATTAATATCTGAATTTGAGAAAAAGAAATTTAGGTTGAATCATTAGAGTTTTACAACTGTTTAGAGGTTCATCTTTGTCACAGAAAAAGAAAAGAGAAGGGAAAAAGCAAATTCTTGTGTGCAATTGAATTTTTTTACCTAATTTTAATTTTGGTTATGCTTTGACATGTTCATGAATGAGTCAAAATTTAATTGGAATTGAATAAATTGCACCAACTGCATCATATGAATGCAATTAATGCACACAAAGTGTGACTCAATAAGGAGTTAGTCTCATTTGCATTAATTGCACCAAAAAAATTAGACACATAATGCAACATGCTAATATAACTGAAATAAAATATATATACTAATATAACATGGCAAGTGGTCATGTATATGAAACTGGTTGATAAATAAGGTCATAAACATCATTCTAACGACAACCAAAAATCATTAAAAAAAAAAAAAAACCTGTAATCAGGTGGATTTTTTGGCCAGAAGCGATAATCAATTGCAGAAGGAGGCCATATCTTGTTGAACAAATGATCAACCCAACCATTTCTGAGCTTACTTCCATACCCTTCAATGCTCTTACTCTCAACATCCTTAGCATACGCCTTTTTCTCTTCCAAAGGAAGCTCGAAAAACTGCCTCCCCACCCTTTGCAAATTCTCAATCACCTCACTTGGAATTCCATGGTTCACAACTTGAAACAACCCCAGCTTGCTGCTTGCCTCGAACACCTCTTTCACCACCTTTTCCGTCTCCGCCACCCCGAGATCCACCACCGGCACCGGCGACGGAGGAGGTCCTTGGAAGGTGGTGAACCGGGGTTGCTCGTTCTCCGGTCGGATGAATTCCGGCGGCACGTCTTCCATTTTTTTTTAATTAATTGTTAATTTGGAGTAATAATTTTTATGGTTGAAGAAATGGTTTTGGTGTGGCATTAGTATTGACGTGATAAAACGCAAATATCGGAAATAAGAGTCCTGGCTATCGCATATAGATAGGGGTGGGAGGGATGCATGATGATTTTGTAGGATATAAATGGAAATTGTTGAAAATTTAATTAAATAATGATATAAGCTAAATAAATGAGTGGTTCAACTTACATGCATATTATATTGAAAATCTGAATAATAAAATTGCACAAGTCAGAAGGAAGGGGATGAAGAAAGAAATATGCGAGTGAATGTTATGCCTATTGACTTTGCTAATTAGTTTGAGTGAGAGTATCAATCTTGTAAAAGACAAGTCATAGCAGGTCAAATTAAATATTTTAGTTTGAAGAATGATATATTATGATTATACATACATATATTACTCCCTACAAGATAAATTTATAATTATTTTTACATAATTAAAAAATAAAAATTATTATGATTAGGAGAAAAAATGCGTGGATGATAGAAAAGTGATGATGTGATTTTATTGAATTTTAGGAAGATTGAAAAGTATCAAGGATGGATTTAGGGGTGTGGTCGCCCTCCTTTGATTTGAATTTTTTTTTTACTATATTTTTTTTTTTATAATATAAATTTATAAAAAAAATTTGTCATTTACCTTGATTTAATTTTTTTACTTGATAAATTTTCATCTTATCATTCATAAATTTTAATCTATGGTACTTTAAAATTTTCGTCATCCAAAAAGTAATACACCTTCAACTCCATTTCTTATTATAATATTGATCTAATAATTTACTAATATAACTATTTATGTTGAAAAATAAAACTCTTATTAAATAGGATTATAATAAAATTTGTATTTGTCTAATTATCTTTCCAAATTTTTTTATTAATTTTTGTGCAAAACACAATAGGCTTATAATAAAATTTGTATTTGTCTAATTATCTTTCCAAATTTTTTTATTAATTTTTGTTCAAAACTTAATTAGATGTGGATTGAATTTGAGATTTAAAAATCAGAATTTTAAATCTCATCGTTTTAACTCTGTTCAAGGATTTTCGGATCTCTTAAATCATTCTAATATAATAATCGATGACCCTGCGATTTGTAACATAATTAGAGCATGATTAGGTTATTTATCCGTTAATCTTCACTGAATCAGTTACTAATGAATATGTCATTTTGAAAAAACTGCACCTCTTGTTGGTTGTATAAGTATTGTATGCAACCAAAATTTCACAATAAAGAAGAAGAATACTCCCACTTCCATAAAACAGGCTTCAAATCCGTTGATTCATTTGTCTTATTAATTTAACATTGCATTTCACTATTTCTTTCTCGATAATGCAAATATAATTATCAATTACTACATACTATTACCAAGAATCTAAGCAAGAAAAATGAAACACAAGATTTGAAGCCATAAAAGAACATCATCCATCAATATAAGATTTTTAAAAGGCCTAAAACAAAAGCAGCAACATTTTGGGCTACACAGTATCAGTAACTTATGATAAAATAAGATCTCTCAAATGCAAATACACAAATCATCCATTGAAAAGAAAAAAAGAACTGTGACACATACACATCGATTAAGTAAAACTTTTAGACATTTACGAAGTTTTAGAAGCTAATTATGTCTTAATCCAATCTGTTTGAAAATCACAGAGACAGTGATGGTGGTGGATAGGCTACCTTCTTAACCTCCACAGCAAGAGCCACATGCAGGAGGAGCGCCTGAAAATATTTCAAAGTCACATAATAATAAAACAAAAGTCAAAAAAGAAACATGAAGATTATTACTGCAAATGAGAGGAATAACTTACTGTGATCAATCCCTCTAACGTTATCCAATCCCCGAGGTGGCCCACGTGGACCACCACCATATGGGCCACCTCCCGGACCCCCTGGACCACCGCCGTCCCATTTCTTGCTGGCACCGGATCCTTTCCGGTAAGCTTCAGACTTCTCCATCTGTAGAAGGGATGGAGAAAATGAGGTAAATGATTCAAAAGTAAACTGCAAAAGATTATCAACAGGAATCAAGATTACCGAAATCATTGTTGCGAAAAAAACTCCAATGAAGTTGACAATTGCCCAGAAGAAATCTGTGATTGTTTTTAGTCGCCATATTGATCTCTTAGATTTGACAACACCTGCAAAAGAAAGAATGGTAGTCACTAAGATGAAGCCAGATACATTGCCATGAAATGCATATGTGTCCTGTACAAATTGAAGCCATCTAGCGTCCCAAGACGGTGAATCCTATATATGCATCAACTCCATTTTAACTAAATTTTGTCTTATACAATGTAATATCAGAGATAGACCTTACTCATTCCACATTCTTTGCGTTCAATGTAATATCTGTAATAATCACATGTTTGAGAATTGAATAATATATGTAGACTCTTATGCAAAAAATTCTGCTTCAACCAAATCAATAATCAACCGAGCAATATGATTTGTAACACTTTACCCGTATCCAAAAGACTAGGAACATACTCAAATATCAAAGATTGCATGTCAATTTAGTTGATAATAAAGGGACAAACTACAATCAATATGAAATCTCAAATCATATCAGAATAATTTGATAAAGTCAAGAGCAAAAGTGAAAAGCCAGACATGCAATATATCAAATGGCATCATGTGCCTTAAGAGTGCAAAAACTGAACATATGGGCAAGTGTATCACACACGAACAACTTCAAGCATAGAAATTTTGCTGGTGTTGTTTTTTATGCTAGAACATGTAGGTCTTGCAAATAAACCGAAAATGTTGGGTTGCCAAAGAGAAGCAGGGCTCGCCTCAATTGAAGCAACCGATACCTAAAATAACAGTTTCACTCACCACCTCAGACCAACAACAAAGGGGAAAATAATCAAATTTTCACGTATACTGAGCAACAGTTTCAAAATGGAAGCTTTCGGACAATCAGCTAGATAGCTGTAGTATTGAGAACATAATGAATTCTTGCACAAAATTTATTAGTTTGTCAACAATCAATAGGATGAATTAGGAAGACCGTCATTTCAGCTGTAAAGTGCAGATTCAAGTACCTACGATTTTGGACACAGAACATTGTATAAATTATGTATTGGATCAATATGCAAAATAATTGACAATTTTTGCGGCAACTGGAACTTGATTAGGCAGAGGATTAGAAACAACCCCAACCCCACCCAATTCCTAATTTCAAATGTCAAACAACAACCAGAGATAATTCAAATTACCAATCGATCATTCGTTTAGGCGTATACCAGATTGCAATTGAAAGACGCATACATATTTCAATAAGCAATATATACTGCACACTAGAACTCATAATCAATAAGATCAATTGCTCTTTACCAAATTTCTGGAATAATTGAAAAATAGGAGAAAAATGAAAAAAAAATGAAAATAATCCATCAAATTAACGGAGAATTAGGAATAAAAACAACTCCGGAAATTGATTCTGTGAGAGAATTACCTCTCTCGACGTAAGCCATGGAATTAACTTTTCTCCAGCGTCTTCCTGTGTTTCTCCAGAAACGATGAGATCAAATAAAATGGAAGAAAGGTTAAAATCGTATGTGATGAGCCTCTGGGGAGCATTGCAACTCTGACCATCTATACGTTTGCACGTAGTTATAATTAGCGGAAAGTGCTACGTGTTGAAGCATGAGTGGATGTGTGACGAAGGGTGCAGTACGGTGTATGGTTGACGAAAGTCAACTCGGATAGTCGGTCCATGAATGGTTTAATCCAATAAGAAAACGCCACGTGGAAAGTAGACTAACATTGTTGTGCTAATTGGCGCATCAAAAAGTCCATATAAAATTTATGATTACATTTTACATTCTATTATTAAACGTGGAACGGTCAATCGATTAAATATTTTTAAATATTTTTTATTTAATTCGGTATTTTTTTTTTTGAAAAAATTTAATTCGGTATTATATTTTAAATTTTACTGTATCTGTTTTTTTATTCGAATTAATTTATTTTTTGGTACAAGCATCACTGAACTCGATTTGATATTCGATGAATATATATTTATGATTAATAATATATTGTATTATTAATTTACAAATAATTAATACTTCCTCCGTCTCATATTAAACAATACATTTATAAAAAAGTTTTGTCTCAAATTTAATGATATATTTTCTTGAAAGAAAATAAAACAACATAATAATCTTTATATATCCTTCAAATACTTAAGACTTATGCACAACGTCATTATTTTATATATACTAATTAATATCTATTTTTTGCAATAAAATAAAATGAACTATTATATTTGTATTCATTTAATATCAATAAACAACTCATATCTTAATAATCGTGCAAACAGTAAATGTTTCATTGAATAAACAACTCATATCTTCATTGAAAAAATGCTCACGGTTTAGAGATTGGTTGGAGGACTCAATTGAATGTTTGGATTTGTAAATTCTTTGTTAGTTTTCTCTTGGTGATACCCTGCTCTTATTTTTGAAATTCGTCAAACTCTTGTAAGTGTTTGAGGTATGCCTTATACCTCGTGTGTTTTTTAAAAAAATTTTACTGATAAAAAAAAATATATATATTTCATTGAATATGTGATGGAGAGAGTAATATATATTATTTAATTTAATATGATTTTTTTTTTATGATTATAATATCATGCATGGTGAAAATTTAAGAGAGATGAATCTATAAATTAAGAGTTTACTTAATTATTTCATATTATATAGTAGAAAGAATTGAACTGGACTCCGTAAATCCATCCTCATCTAATTAATTATCAGTTATCTTATATCTCAAACTCTAATTAATGTATTGGGGTTTAATTTGTCGTTCACACCAAAAAATTAACTTAAATTTTCTCTCGAGTTTTTTCTATAGTACTCACGTGATTAAAAATCTATTTGTATTAGGTTCAATTTCACCTAATTAATTAGAGTTAAGTTAATAGTTTATTATCACTCAAAGCAAGTGAGTTCTTGCATAACTTAATTTATGGAACACGTGAATGTTCAAGAATTGAAATAGAACAATCTAGATGATATTGTGCATGTACAAAACGCGTGGAACTAGTTAAACGCAGAAATAAAAGAAACGTTAGTTACTCGATTACGTCGTCATAGATTTTAAGCAAAGAAACGTTACTTCATTATGACGTTGCCCATCCTTTATAACATCAACAAACTTGCCTTCATCTTCATCTACATCTACATACAAACTTACATATTATCCCTCTTCAAACATTAATTCTTTCAAATAGATTCTTTGACGTATCTTTGCTCACTCCAAATTAACTTAAGGTTTGTGTTTAATTTTGTTTGTAATTTTTGTTCCTTTTTATTCATGTGATTACTTATCCTTTTGTATTCAATTTAAATTTAATAAAGTTGAATACTCCCTCCGTTCGAAATTAGCTTTCACATTTTATCTTCCAAAATTTCACTCTCACACTATCTTCAATTTTATATAAAATGTCATTTCTTTTGAACTCATATATACACACAATAAAACTCATTTATTTAATTCATACAGAAAAAAAAAATACAAAATTATCCTTCAAATTTATATTCATTATTCAACTTTGTTAATATGTGTCAAACAAAAGAAACTAAACTTGAAACCGAGAGAGTACTATTCTGATTTAAATCAATTTATATTTAATTCAATTATATAAAACATCTTCCTAATTTATCGTTTATTTTGGTGTATGATCAATGGATCATCATCAAGTTGAGGGCCGGTACAGATAATTAACTTTATATATTACCTAAATTAAATTATGTGAACTAGCTAGCTATTTATGTCCTGCATAATATTAATTATGTAATTAATTTTGGCCGTAAGTTTCAGGTAATTAATTAATCAGAAATGAAGACAACGACTTTTCTCATAGCTACCATCCTTGCCATTGTGATCATCACCTCCTCAATAGAAACAACAACGGCGGACGACAACTCGAGTTTCTGCGACGGAAAATGTGCTGTCCGATGCTCGAAGGCAGGACGACAGGACCGGTGTCTTAAGTACTGCGGTATATGTTGTGATAAGTGTCATTGCGTGCCATCGGGAACTTATGGTAATAAAGACGAATGTCCTTGTTATAGGGATATGAAAAACTCCAAGGGAAACCCTAAGTGCCCTTGAATATTGTTATGAGAAGATCGCATTATGTGAGATTCTTATATCAAACATTATACACGATAAGATAAAATAAATGTATTTGTAGTTAATTACATGAAGGCATATTCATTATTATACATAATATTTATGATTAGTTGCAAATAAATTTATGATTTTTTTATATTTTTATAATTTAATTATTACTCCCTCGTCACAAATAATATACACCTGTGTTGGTTTTAAGAAATATTGTTAATTTATGTGAAAAGTAGATACATGTAAAACAAAATGTGGAAGGCATTATTGTAAAATAAAAATAGAAATTAAGTAAAAAGTCAATGGAAAACGAAATAAATAAGTGTAACTTTAAGAAAAGAATATTTCTATTTATGAAATGTGCATAATTTTTATGGACGGATAAAAATGAATAATTGCATAAGTTTTGTGGACGGGCAAAAAAAATATAAGTGCATATTTTTTGTGGTTGAAAGGAATTTTTATTTATTTTAATAGTGTCATAATTTTTTTAATTACAGGAATATTTTCCCACAACACTTACATATTGTTGTCGTGACAGTTTGAATTTTTTGGACATTTTTTTTGGATTGTAACTCTATTTTTTAAGACAAATTTTTATGATATAGACTCATACATGATACAAATCTCATTTATTTATATAATTTATTGATTAAAGAAAAATATAACTCAAATACAAGGTTGAAGCCTTATCAAATATATGTGATCTGTAGTACTTGTAGATTTTTATTAAATTTATATGTGTATTAAATTATTTATTTAAATTTATTTTAAATATTTAATTTCTTATGTCTAATACATCCATTTCTATAAGATTTTACCCTAATTACATACTCACAAATCATACTTTTCAATTCCACGGTTTCTTCTACAGCTAGAAATTGACGATTATTTCTCTTCTACTCCTAAATCTGTATTTTTTTCGTCCACTATTCAAATTATTCAACTAGTTCTACACGGTAACTTTTCTTTCTCTTCTCCTTTTTATTTTATTTCTCTTTGTTTGAAAATACATGTTCACTCGCCAATATATATATATATATATATATATATTATATATATATATAATAGGATGTAGTGTGGCGTGAATACATAAATAGGTGGGTGTTGATTTGATTTTAAAATGGTTATGGATAGAGGAAGTGATGCAGTAGAAGCATAACGATATAAACGAAACTCCGTTAATTCTGAGAATATCTAGGGAATCAAATGAAACACAAAGACGAACACGTCTAAAAAAGGAACAACCTCAATATTTAATTCATAATAATTCAACTCTACCTACAATGTTCTTGAGATTTCTATATATAATACATAATCTAGGGTTTAGGCATTTAAAACCTAAAGGCTCGATCCACTAATAAAAACATAAAAGTACTCTAAAACTATAAAAATATAAATACTAAATAATATAATTTCTATCTCCATCTTTTTCTCCCTCTTCCAAAAGATTTGTCCTCGAATTTGTAGGAATCTTTATCTCCAACTCTATAATAGAGTCAACAATGAGCTCTGATACCAACTGACGCAAGCAGAAGCGTAACGATATAAACGAAACTCCGTTAATTATGAGAATACCCGGGAATCGAATAAGACACAGAAACAAACACGTCTCGGAAAAGGAACAACCTCAATATTTAATTCATAATAATTCAACCCCTACAATATTTTTGAGATCACTATATATATAATAGTTAATCTAGGGTTTAGGCATCTAAAATCTAAAGGTCTGATCCAATAATAAAAACATAAAAATACTTTAAAACTATAAAAATATAAATTATAAATAATATAATCTTTATTCTTTATCTCCATCAGGAAGGCATGCTCGTAATTTTAATTCAAAGTTTGTTATTTTTTTCTTGATAGATTATATTTGGCAAGATTTTTATTTTCGGCCACCAAAAATAATTAGAAAATCATTTACATATAATGGAGGCTATGGAGCAGATATTATAATTTATAATACACAAAATTTAAGTTGGAGTGAAATGGCATCGCGAGCTGTGGCATCGAGGGCTTGCCGAATCAAGACGAAGCTCGAAACGGCGCTGCAAGCCGCCGTTTTGGATATTGAGGACGTTTCCTACCAGCACGCCGGCCACGCCGCCGTCAGAGAAATGGACGGTGACGCTAAGGAGACTCATTTCAATGTGAGAGTCGTTTCCACCAAATTCGAAGGCCAAAACCTTGTCAAACGACACCGTATGGTCTACGAACTCCTCTCCGACGAGCTTCAATCCGGTTTGCACGCGCTCTCCATCACCGCCAAGACCCCTAAGGAAGCTGGTATTGGCTCTACCTCTGATTGAGAGTCATAATTTCTTAAATAAGGTGATGAATGCACTAATTGTTCATCGTTGCGATTGAGCAATCAGATTTTCCTTTTGATCTGACTGAGATATTGGTGTAGAATGGATTCAGTCTTCAAAATTGGGAATTTCATGTCTGGTGAATCAGTTTATGTATCAAAATGCAGTACTCAGACGAAGTATCATATATTTGGTTCCCAATAATTTGCTATGAATTTGGTAGATCCTCACTCATTTTTCTTTCAAGTAAACATTTTAATTGCGACATTAACTCTTTCAATATAATTTGCTATTATAAAATATTCGTCTGCTCTGTTTGTCATTTGTATTTGAAGATTTACTCCCTCCAATTGTAGTTATGATTAGCATCTTCATAAACTCGAACGATTGATTGCGTTTGTGCTTGATGTGTTTATCCTGTCCTTACGTTTGATTAATATTAATATACTCCTGCGATGTCAAATTCTTGAAACCTTTGGTACTATTCGACTAATCTCAAGATTAGTGGCAGAAATTAAGGAGATGACTTCGATTAGTTAATCTGTAATTATTCTTCCTATTTTCTCTTATCGGGAAAATATATATAATAAGTGATCCAGTTAAACATCTAGTTAATTTTTGTTTTTCTACATACACGTTAATCTTCAGTTTAGCTCTACCACATTTTTAATTGTACAATTTGTTTGTCAAGTGTTCGATCGATGCACAAAATAAGCTTTAAGTTCAAACAAGTTATTTTAAGTTTAACTAGCTCAGTTAATTATCAAACAAGAGAAAAAAATTAGTATACATGCCTCAAACTCTGAGCAAAAACCCAAAAATATACAGCTGAGCTGAAGTTGAATAAATCTAAACAGCTCCAAAAGCAGGAAGTGAGACAGATACCATATCAAGCCTTCCATTTTCCCAATCTTTACTTGTATCAACTCTAACTTTAAATTTGAACGGGCTGTTTTGGCCGTGTTGAAACAATACATTCAACAAAACCAACCAAATCATGTAGAAATTAGGGTTTCCATCTCCTGGGTTTTTGTTAGTACTCGACGACTGATAGTTGGAAGACTGATTCTTGTTGAAAGCATTACGATTTTGTGTCGGATGTCTGCTTTTATACGAAGAGTATACTTTCTCAGCAGAGATGTTTCCGAACAGAAGTTCAGCCGCCTTGTTTGTGACAGAAATTGGAAGGTATTTCGAGTCATCCCATACATATAACTGCACAACAAAAACAAGAATGATCACATGAGCCAAATTAAAGGAAAGACAGATGGTTGGTAATTACGCTAAGGTCTAAACTAGCTATTGCCTGCAAAGGTTTCTCTTAATCTTCTAAATTTCTGTTCGATTGCACCAAAGAATTGGGAATCTCATGCATGATATATCATTGCACGCTAGACAAATTAATTGTTAAGGATATGAACCATCTGCAAAGGTTGTATTGACTTGTTTATGACAATGTTTAGCTAAACAAATCAAGAAAAATAGATCAGGCGCAGTACTATTTGGTCTCTCCTCGAGCAATTCCATCAGACATAAATCATACTCAAGACAGGATATATAATCATGGTTTCAGGTATGGATCGCATCCCAAGATGAAATTTGTACCAAGAAAGGTCTGTATATTGTGCCTACTACATGTAGACGATTTGAGCTTCTTTGACAATATAAAGGAATTGCATTTTGCTCGATATTTGACCTGCCAAAACCAAGATTTATTAATTTAATGAGTGCTAAGATCCAAACAGAAAACCAGAAACATTCAGTCCTCATCCATACCCAAGTCTGCCATTCACTGGGGTACCACATAGCTGACAGCCGGTGGTTATGAGGTCGTCAACCAAACTATTCTGAGAGAACGTCTGCAACCTCCTACTAATAAACATCCTTTCAGCTTCAGTCTCTTGAACATTTACCCAAGTGATTGGGAGAAATATTTCACCAACAGAGGCATGAAAGGTTGCCTTTGAAGAGTTCCCACATTGGCACAATTCTGAAAGAGAGGGGCAATTCTGGGAATGCATCTCCTCGTGCACTTTCCAATTTACTTTTAGTTGCTTCCTGTGCTGAGGATTGCATATGGAAATTATCAAGAGGAAAGGATTACAAGATAAGTATCTCTTGATAGGTAACCAGAAACCAAAGTGATAACAGTAGTATCCAAGGTAACAATTCATCCTTAATTAACCAACCTCAGAGTGCGACTAAAAAGAAACATTTTTACCTCTAATCTCTTCAAATTGAAAGAAAATATCCATACCTAAAACATAAGCTTCACAAAACATGATGTTTCCCCAAAAATATATGAATCATGTCAAAACACCAACATTCATAAAAAAGACGACTAAGATAGATGGATTTATCATGTCACATAAAGACGACTAAGATAGATGGATTTATCATGTCACATAAAGACGATTAAGATAGATAGGAGCTAAAAAAGGCTATGACGTATTCCCCGCAACATTTTAGAGCATAGCTGAACAATAAGTTTCATGGACAATAGACCATAAAACAATGTGAAGCCATATATGTTCACAAAAAAGAAAAAAACAGAACTAGAATTTGACACCACTGCATGCTTTAAGAGATATTCATAAGTAATTAAGTAAATATATAACATATTAAGAGCTCACTTCATAGTAGTTCAATACACTTCCACAGTGAACAAGTCTAGCCCGCTGCATCCATCCAACAACTTTCTGAAGTTTGTCCCTTGCTGTGATACCCACCTGACAATCTTTTAACACTTCATCTAGACCTACAAGGCCAGTAAATAATAACGAGCCATGAAAATGATATGCTTGTTGTTGTAAAGACATAAAAAACATCTACAAATAAACTACATCATATAACTTGTAATTAGCATCATCCACTTGTATTAATCTGGTTCTGCGATCCACTAACTTGGACCTATGTTTTTTTAGAGGGACAACATTTTTCAACCAACTGCTCCTCTCAAACATTAAAAAAGCTGCTTGTGTGGGGAGGGAGAGATTACCTTTGGATGCAACAAAGTCTTTTGGCTGAAGCAGACATTGCATAGATGAACAATGGAGAGTCCTGGCTTCCACAGTATCTCCAAATTTTGCAACTTTGAGATCTGTGTACGCTTAAATTCATTAGCAATGAACAAAACAAATATAGAAAAACAGGCAGCATAACATCATTATATATTATTACAAGACACAAAACATATCCATACTAAGGACTGGATGTCAAGCATACAATCATTTGCTGAACTTGATAAACGGTTCATTTTACAGGAGAGGCTATATTGTATATCTGCTCTAAGTTTCTCATGCATCAAGACATGGAAGCTGGATTTTGGCTTTATTTATTTGTGTGTAAATATTGCCTATTGGGCACCAAAAAAACGTGTAGAATAGCAGCTCCAACACGACTCTTGGTACTTGGTTTTTTGTGAAGGCAAATATGCTTAATAGGCTTCCTATTGGTTCTATAACCTTAATCATGATACAACCACCCGGCTTAGTTTGTATAAAAGCAATAATTATCGGTCTAATGTCATGCAAAACACTTGCTAAGTTGCAGAATTTTTCATCAAAGCATAGAAACAATTATCGGGAACGGCAGAAGCCAACGTCTCGGCCAAATTCACACAATTCAAATGGGTGCTTGGAGAAAAAGAATGTTACAGCCAGAAATGCTATCATCCGAATGCCGATCGTTATCATTACAACAAGAATAAAGATAAAATAAACAGCAACAGACGATGACAATCACATTTACCACAACAAATAGCGTACTTTGGAGCAGAAAAACATGACCAGCTAAAATTTGGGACCCCATTTGCTTCTGCCAAATAGTTACTGGAAAATACGACCTCGTTTCATCCCCAACCAGGATGTCCATCCTCACCACCTCTCCACCATTTCGAGCAATTTTATACTGCAAAATATTATTTTCACACAAATATTAACCTAAAATCAACTTAGCAAAGAGAGATTCATTCATTCTCAAATGTGTCAATTATTGACCTGAATAGGAGTAGATTTGTGAACGAAGACTAGGAGTTGTACGTAATCTCCAACGTAAGAAGATGCTTTGCAGAGATCAATTAGGGGTCCGTACCATCCGATAACTGCCGCCATTTTTTTCCTGAGAGCTCCTTCGAATTTTGGCAACGGAATGACGAATTCAATCTGGGTGGGATGGGATTCCAATTTATTTATTTTTTGCAAATTTTAATTGAAATTGGATTTTTTTTTTAGATTTTTATATTTAATTAATTGAATTTTTTTAGTTTGTAAAATTATTTATTATAAATTTACATATTTTAAAATTGATTTACAAATTCTTCCGATTCAATTAATTTCTTATATATATATATATATATATATATATATATATATATATATATATATATATATTGTTGTAGCCGTTTGTATCGTATAAATTTATTTTTAAACGAACTACAAACATAAAAAGATTGAACACAAGAGTGGGGAAGTTTTTATCTTTGGGTGTTGGGGACAGCCTTGGGTGTGTTGTATATATCTTGTGGATCTTTGAATGATCCTCCTTTTACATGGGGTTGAGGCCTCTTATTTATAGAGCCCCAAGAAGTGATCTAGTCCTTTATTTTAGGGTTCTAATTACAATCGTTGATATAAAAATCGACACAATCTACATTGCATTAAATGTGCTTGTCTTGTCTCATAAAGGTGTCGGTGCCTTGACCTTGATTCGGGTGCCGAGGCCGACCCGGCTGGGGTGCCGACCAGGCCGACCACTTGGGGTGCCGACCACTGGGGCCGAGCGGCCTTGGGGGAGACCCGGCCTTGACTTGGAGAGCTGGTTGGTGAGTATCTTTATGTTGAGGTCGGGGTACCCCTATAGGGCATTGGCTTGCCTCTTGAGATAGAGTATTTTATGAAATATTCGTATTACAATTTGCCCCCCACTGTGTCAAGTGTCTTTGAAAGTGCTGGTAGTGTGGTGAGCCGATTTCGAAAGTATTAAGAATGTATATTTTTGCATCAAGATTGGAGTGTCGAATGTAATCACGGTTGCTCGTCGGAGAGACGAGATCGTTCAAGAGGTGAGCTCGCCCCGAAGGAGTGAGCTCGTCCGGGAGAGGTGGACTCGTCCGAGAGGCGAACAAGTCGATGAGGAGAGCTCGTCGGAGAGGTGATCGGAAGGAGTGATCGAGAGGCGGACTCGTCCGGAGAGGTGAACAACCCGATGGAGAGCTCATCGAAGAGGTGAGCTCGTCGGGAGAGGTGGACAAGTCTCGATGAGGAGAGCTCGTCGGAGAAAAGGAGTGAGCTTGTCGGAGAGGTGAACAAATCGATGGAGAGCTCATCGAAGAGGTGAGCTCGTCGGAGGAGAATGAGGAGAGCTCGTCGGAGAGGTGAGCTTCTCGAAGGAGTGAGCTTGTCGGAGAGGTGAACAAATCGATGGAGAGCTCATCGAAGAGGTGAGAGCAGGGGAGAGGCGAATCGATGAGGAGAGCTCGTCGGAGAGGTGAGCTCGCCCCAAGGAGTGAGTTTTTCGGAGAGGTGGACTCGTCCGAGAGGCGAACAAGTCGATGAAGAGAAAGCGGTGAGCTCGCCCCGAAGGAGTGAGCTCGTCCGGAGAGAGGTGGACTCGTCCGGAGAGGTGAACATGTCTGATGGAGAGCTCGTCTGAGAGGTGAGCTCGTCTGAAGGAGTGAGCTCGTCTAAAGGAGTGAGCTCGTCCGGAGAGGTGGACTCGTCCGGAGAGGCGAACAAGTCTGATGGAGAGAGCTCGTCGGAGATGTGAGCTCGTCTGAAGGAGTGAGCTCGTCTAAAGGAGTGAGCTCGTCCGGAGAGGTGGACTCGTCCGGAGAGGCGAACAAGTCTGATGAAGAGAAAAAGGAGTGAGCTTGTCTAAAGGAGTGAGCTCGTCCGGAGAGGTGGACTCGTTCGAAGAGGAGAGGCTCGTCCGGAGAGGTGAACTCGTCCGGAGAGGTGAACTCGAGCTGAAGAGATGAGGCTCGTCCGGAGAGGCGGACTCGTCCGGAGAGGAGAGGCTCGTCCGGAGAGGTGAACATGTCTGATGGAGAGCTCGTCTCGAGAGGTGAGCTCGCCTCGAAGGAGTGAGCTCGTCTAAAGTGAGTGAGCTCGTCCGGAGAGGTGGACTCGTCCGGAGAGGCGAACAAGTCTGATGGAGAGAGCTCGTCGGAGATGTGAGCTCGTCTGAAGGAGTGAGCTCGTCTAAAGGAGTGAGCTCGTCCGGAGAGGTGGACTCGTTCGAAGAGGAGAGGCTCGTCCGGAGAGGTGAACTCGAGCTGAAGAGATGAGGCTCGTCCGGAGAGGCGGACTCGTCCGAGGAGAGGAGAGGCTCGTCCGGCGAGGTGAACTCGTCCGGAGAGGTGAACTCGAGCTGAAGAGATGAGGCTCGTCCGGAGAGGCGGACTCATCCGGAGAGGAGAGGCTCGTCCGGAGAGGCGGACTCGTCCGGAGAGGTGAACTCGAGCTGAAGAGATGAGGCTCGTCAAGAGAGGCGGACTCGTAATGCAGAGGCGGACTCGTCCGGGAGAGAAGATCGTCCGGAGAGGTGAACTCGTCCGGAGAGGTGAACTCGAGCTGAAGAGATGAGGCTCGTCCGGAGAGGCGGACTCGTCCGGAGAGAAGAGGCTCGTCCAGAGAGGCGGACTCGTCCGGAGAGAAGAGGCTCGTCCGGAGAGGTGAACTCGTCCGGAGAGGTGAACTCGAGCTGAAGAGATGAGGCTCGTCCGGAGAGGCGGACTCGTCCGGAGAGGAGAACATGTCTGACGGAGAGCTCGTCGAAGAGGTGAGCTCGTTTGAATGAGGTTGAAGATGGTGCCCCTGTCTCTTGACCTTACGGTTTATGCTTTCGTAATATTTTTCTTTATTTGCCCCGTTGGCGTCTTTGCAATTAATATTAATTTTTTAATTGCCATAGAAACAATCATAAGTCGTGGGTTCAAAATAATCTATTTACTGTTCGGCCTCCTAAGTCGAGGCTCGACTTTGAAATTTGTGATGAAGAATTAAGTGAAATTTTCGGATCGAAGGTAGTCGAGGCTCGGCTTTGAAAATTTTGTAATGAAAAATTTTGAGTGAAAATTTTTCGGATCGAAGGATCCTGCTCGGTGAAGAGGTTTTAGGGTGATTGTGGAGCTTGTGTCCGCTCGCAAGTCTTATCCCTACGAGATTGGTTGGTCGGTTTCTACGACTCCCAATACGTTGTCTGGTGCTCTTTGAGGGATTAAAATCCGCTCGAGCTCATTTGCCCTATCGTGAATATGCACGCAAGTCTTACCCTACGTGAGCCGGTCACGTGTTAGGGCTCGAACGCCCGAGACTCATAGGAATCGGGATACCTCGCAGCAATGTTGAAAGACGAGCTGCAGTTCGTCGCGAGGATTTGGGGGTGGTGTGCCCCCTTGCTTGTGATAGGTTCTAGCTCATTCACAAGTCTTATGGAGTCAGTGTCCATTCGTGAGCTCATTCGCCCTGACTCAAAGGAGTTGGGAGACCTCGCAGGCATAGTTGCCTGTTGACCTCGGCCGAGGCCCGAGTTCGTCGCGAGGATTTGGGGGTGAAGTGCCCCTTGCTTGTGAGAGGCTTGGCTCGTTCACAAGTCTTCCTCAGACCATGGGCCTGCTCTCGGGCGAGAGACAGAGCTCGTCGTAAGGAGTTTTGTAGGGAAAGTAACCTGTGCTCGGCGAGAGAGTAAACTCATCGCGAGTCTTATTTAGGACGCGTCCGTCCGGCTCGACGAGAGGCTAAGCTCCTCGCGAGACCTGCAGGAGGGAAACCTCACTAATAAAGCGGGATGTCAACGCCGAAAAGGCGGATAGGCCAACGCCACGGAGGCGGGCGATCAATGCCACGAAGGCGAAATAGATCAATGCCGAAGAGGCATAAAGTCAACGCCACGGAAGCGGACAAGTCAACGCCGAAAAGGCGGACGATCCACGCCATGAAGACGGATAAGACCACGCCACGGAGGCGGGTGATCTATGCCACGAAGGCGAAATAGATCAATGCCGAAGAGGCATAAAGTCAACGCCACGGAGGCGGACAAGTCAACGCCGAAAAGGCGGACGATCCACGCCATGAAGGCGGATAAGACCACGCCACGGAGGCGGGTGATCTATGTCACGAAGGCGAAATAGATCAATGCCGAAGAGGCATAAAGTCAACGCCACGGAGGCGGACAAGTCAACGCCGAAAAGGCGGACGATCAACGCCATGAAGGCGGATAAGACCACGCCACGGAGGCGGGTGATCTATGCCACGGAGGTGAAATAGCTCAATGCCGAAGAGGCGTAAAGTCAACGCCACGGAGGCGGACAAGCGATGCCAAAAAAGGCAGATAGTCGACGCCCAGAGGGCGGACAATCGATGCCGAAAAGGCGGGGGCACTTAGGCCGCTTGCTCGGTGATTCGAGAATTTTACTTCATCACGAGACTTATTTTGGAAAGAATTTTGTACTTTATTTTTCCGAATATTTGGAGTGTGAACTCTGGAGTTCTACTCTTCTTCCCCCTGAAGTATAAATATTTTTTGGGGTGTTTTCGAGACCGCTAAAGGTTTTTGAAGAAATTTCTACATTTCGAAGATTTTTTGAAATCCAAAAATGTGCGTACATGCCCCAAATTTCTTTAAAAAGTTTGGAGTCTAATTATCCTTCCCTTTAAAATATGAAAATTTTTCGGGAGTAAATTTTTAACCGCTGAAGGTATCTAAATAATTTTTCGACAATTGCATAAATTTTGAAGTCTCAAAATATATATTTCTTTGCCCCAATTTTTTATAAAAAATAGGGAAACTTGCAAGTAGCAACATATTTAAATAGGTAGTTGTCGAGAATACCTGATACAGCTGGACAAAGGACTGTCCGTAGATTTCCGGAATTAATTTCGATCTGCCCATGAATTAATTTTTTTTTTTTTTTTTTTTTTTGCCCAGCAGCCCAAACAAACTGGCCCATCAGAATTCTTTTAAAGGCCCATAGCATTTAAAAAGGAAGCCCAAATAAATCCTTAATAAAAATCCATCAGCTTTCAAATTAAGAAGGGCCCAGTATATTTTTATTTTAAATAAAATGAGCCCAAAAGGATAAGGCCCATCCCTCTCTTAAAAGTAGGGCAGTCAGCGGTGTTAATCTGCAGAAATCATGAAATCTGCGCAGCTTCTCCAGATTTCAAAATTGGCGTGATATTCCTCATTCTGCAGGAATTCAAATCTGCACAGCTTCTCCTCTAAATTTAATCCCAAACTAAAAACGGTGATTCAGGCCAGGGAGACAGCAGACGGACTTGGCGACGGAGAGAGAGAGAGCGGCAGCTCAGCGGCGCACCGGAGAATGAGAGCGGCTGGGCAGCGGCGGGTCGCGCGCTGGGCGCGGTGGCACGCTGGGAGAGAACAGTAGGGCGACGGCGGCGATTGTAAGCAGCAGCGGTCGCGGTAAGTGCAGTGGTGTGTCGGTTCACGAATGTTGCTGCATCGGTGAGGGAGAGATGGGGCACTGGTGGTTGCGCAAGGGCGCGTGCGTCGGATAGAGGAAGCATTGGTGCTCGGCTCATGGAGCTCGGCAAACCGGCGTGCAGAGGATGTCGAGCAGGGACTCTGAAATCGTCGGCCAGAAGTATTCGAGCCACATTTCAATGTGCCGAGCAGAGGCTGCTGAGGAGAAGCTCCATAAAAGGCCGATAAGGAGTTAACAAGCTAAAATTCTAAACGCCGAGCTAGACTCATAACATGCCGAGCAGAGTTCGGCGAAGAGGTAGTACCAAAAAGTAGTGCGAAACCCAAGCTGCCGAGCAGAGGCTTCTACTAGGCCGAGCAGAGATTTCTGAGATGGACTTCAATGCGCCGAGCTGGAACTTAGGATTCACCGAGCAAAAATCGTCGAGCAGAATTCTAAATGCCACGCTGGGACTCAGAATTTGCCGAGCAGAAATCACCTAGCGGAAATCCAAATGCCAAGCTAGAGTCTTCGTGGTCGTCTTCTCGAATAATGTGCAAAGTGTGAGATGTTGAAAATATTCAACTTAAATCTAATTTTGACCGCTTCCCCGTCTTCCGAAGGAACGGCACCGCCGGATAGAGAGAGCAGGCCGCCGCGACAGGGGAAAAGAGGTCATTATCAGATAAGTCGAAACAATCTTCGAAGCTCGTCATTTACACTGAGTTGCAAATAACAACTACTTTTGTAGATCCACGAAGGAAATCTGGAAAGGTATTTGTACAGTAAACCTTTGAAAACAAATCTACAGATCTGTAGGATATATATGAAAATTTCTGCTTGGCTTTTTGTTTGTATGGTTTTTCTTTTCTGGGATTTTCTGGTTTGCCATTGTTGGTGTTGTATAGGTATGGAAAAGATAAACTTGTAGGATTTCTAGGTTTTGCTGTATGGTTTCGCCATTGTTGCTGGGTAAAGGTTTGAGAAAATGGCGTTTAGCGGTATGAAATGAGTTCTTCTTCTTTAAGGATGAATTTTCTGGAATTTCTGGATATTTAACCATTGTTGGCTTTTGTGAAGGTTTGAAGAGAATGGGTAATTAGCATGAGTTTTTTTCTGAACGTTTCTAAAGAAACTATTCTGCAAATATTTTGCAGAATAGAAGCTGGACGTTTTTTCTTTACAGAGAAAATGATGAACGTAAGAAATTTCTTTGAAGAACAATGAGTGTTCTTCAAGATTTGAGTGATTTTAGGGACGAAACACCCCTCCTTCTAGCGCCAATTGTTGTAGCCGTTTGTATCGTATAAATCGGGGGTGTACATATGTGGCTATTAAACGAACTACAAACATAAAAAGATGATGAACACAAGAGTGGGGGAAGAACTTATGAGTTCTTCCCTTGAAGATGGCTTTGGGTGTCCCATGGGGATCCCTAGCCTTGGGTGTGTTGTATATATCTTGTGGATGCTGAATGATCCTCCTTTTACATGGGGTTGAGGCCTCTTATTTATAGAGCCCCAAGAAGTGATCCTAGTCCTTTATTTTAGGGTTCTAATTACAATCGTTGATATAAAATCCTGACACAATCTACATTGCATTAAATGTGCTTGTCTTGTCTCATAAAGGTGTCAGTGCCTTGACCTTGATGAGCAGGCTGGGGTGCCGAGGCCGACCAGCCTGGGGTGCCGACCAGGCCGACCAACTTGGGGTGCCGACCAGCTGGGGGCCGAGCAGCCTTGGGGCCGACCAGCCCAGCTTGGAGAGCTGGTTGGTGAGTATCTTTATGTTGAGGTCGGGGTACCCCTATAGGGCCTTGACTTGCCTACTGAGATAGAGTATTTTATGAAATATTCGTGTTACAACATATATATATATATATATATTGGATCATATTTATTTTTTAAATTCAATTACTAGTTTTTATCATTACATTTATCATCCATCAATATGACCTCTTGTACTATTAATTTTTTTTTTTTTTTACATTTGCTCATTGCATTTTAATATTTTAACTTTTTTTTTGAAAATAAATAATATTTTAACTTTTATTCCACTGTAGTTTTTGCTTCTTAATTTTTAATCCCCTTATTAACTGGAACAATTAAAATCAATAATATATCTTTAAATTAACAAAGAGTAAGTATTATATGAACATAATTCACAATAAGCTTATTATGAAGTAATAGTCCCAATAAAATTCTTAATATTATTGGTCAATTTATTATGAAAATATTCTCCACGTAGTTTTTATTCGGAAATTGGTATACCAGAAAATAATACTCCCGATAAGCTATACCACTTCGTCTTGAAAAACAAATTGTACTTAGAGCTAGACCAACTTTATAAAAGAAAATTGAAACAGATGTTGAGCTGGATCACTAATTATATAACAGAAGATGGGAAGCATAACAGATTAACTAATCGGAGAAATTTCTGCCGTAAATGTTGCGATTAATCGAACACCTTCCTGCATATGAATTTGCTAACTCTGGTGGATACTACCAACCATGGTATGATCCCAACCTGCAGGACCAATTTAATAAAACTAAGAAATGCAACATAGTTGAAAGCTCTCTAGTACCAATATGCTTCTCCTAATGGCTTATCTTAAACAGTAATGAAATCCAACTACTTTTTGCATTTTAATTCTCTCGATTTCACTATGCATATTAGGAGAAAAGCACTTGTATATTCTTAGTTTGCATAGAGAAACAAAGGAAAGAGCATATTACCACAACATGATCTTTCAAAGATCTTCCTGATGTCCAAGAAAGCAACTTACCTGCAAATGCAAGTGCTTAATATACAATGAAGTTGAAAGACTAGCCTAAATAATAATTATGAAGCTTATCACAACTACCAAATATACATTTGCAGGCCAATTAAGTTGAGAATAAATGGACCAAAACAAGGTAGCATTTCAAATGACATTTCAGACAACATGCATCAAGAAATGGAGGGAAACACTACCAAAAGGTTGCACAAGCTGATCAGATATTGTTGTCACGGGTATCTTCCAGAACCATATGATCAGCACAATGTACGAAACAATCTGCATAAGAAAAATCCTAGTCACAAGTTTGCAATACGTAGAAATAGAAATGTGATTCTCTTAAGACCATCCAAATATTGACTAATAACCTTTGATATCATTAAGAGCTTTTCACATGTACCGAATGACATCTCCTTTTTTTGCATTTCTAGATCTGTGTGGTACAACAACAAATTAGAAACTTGCACTTGTAGACATGCATTTTGGGTGATAAATAAAATAAATAAGGGAAAATAATAATTAGGACAAGAAAAAATAACACAGGAAGACTTTACACAGGCAAATGAAGCAATCAGGGGCAAACGAGTACCACAGGTTTCAAAAACATCTTTTAAACATAAGAACAAGATGACCAGAATATAGGAAATAATATGCAGGACAGAAATATCTATGTCAACTGTCCAAGTTCAAAAATAATTTAAACCAGCGTATAATTTGAACGGTCCAAATCATAATTAATAGTTACAGCTTGAAAACTAGCATCCACTTATGTCAATGCTACATGCAGTGATCTATCAGATGCAATTAGTTCAGTCTGCCAATACGAGTTAATCAGAGGCTGTAACATATCCCCAAATCATTACCAGCATGCCAGCATGTTTTAAACCCATTTCTCAATCTGGATTATAATTCACATGGAATTTAATGATAAAAAGAATTCCATAAGATTTATATCTCTGACATCAAGTTTTGCAGAAAATCATTGCCTGCAAACAACCCAAAGAACAGTTTTCCTACATTTTGCAAGTTCCTTCTCCTTTGCAGCTGCCATTCTTCTTAGTTTTGCAGCTTGTGCAAATGTTGAAGGTCTGAAATCAACAAACGGAAATGAGAACAGAAAATCTGCATATCAAACAACACCCTGCTTCTTATGTACTTTTGGAACTGGCCAAGTCCCCTGAAATATTACAATTGGTTTTACAAGTTTTGTAAAAGATGATTTCTATAGCTTTGCTTCAAGTTATGTACTTCTGGTCTAACCCAAGAATATTACATCCAACTAGTTAGGCTGGATTTAAAATCAGCGAACTAGAGACATGCTATTGTGATGTTTTCCAAATGATGGCCCTTTATGAGGACTTTCCCCTCAACCACTATAAGTCTATAAGCCATCACATACTTCTAAGCAAACTCCTTCCAACTGAAAGTTACATTATAATTCATATCTTCATCTAGTTTATATTTTACAAAATAATTTAGTACTTTAAAGGTTTCTATTATAATGATGTCCCTAACTAATGCTACAGATAAACTTAAATTAGAGCTTGCATGTTGTAAAATAAGCCAGTAAGAACAAATTAAACCTGCATTGTGACATAGAAAATGAAGTATGGATCAAACATCAACGCAAAATATATATATATATTGTTGATATAATTGATCACAACCACAGCCAAATACAGAGACACGCACAAATAAATCATACTCACTGCGACAAAGAACTAGCTTCCTTCAAAAGCTGCTTAATTTGTTCCCTCAATTCAACATCCAAATTACCAACCGGTCCCTTCTGTAACACGGAAAAGCAAAAAAAAAAATGATGCGGACAATTCTGAAATGATACGCGACTATATCATAAAACAATTCTGCAGGAATACAAGAAAATTCGATCACCTATCAAAATTCACAATCTAAAATCGATTGTTGAAGAGACATAGAGAGAAAAAAAAAAAAAAAAAAACCTTCTTTTTATGAGATTCGAGGTATTTTGAGACAAAGTGCAGAAGGAATATAATAACGAAAACCAGTAGAGCTGCAAATGATCTCCCGCGCTCGGTTAGAGTCTCTTCCATTGGCAATGGCTTTTCCTTTTAATTTTGTAGGAAATAATCGGTATTCACTGAAGATGATGAGGATCTCAACGGCGTCGTATAAGGAGAATCTGGCGACGGCCTGAATTAGTTTTAGGTCGCATTTGATCAATCAAACAGCAACTATCCTTTCAAAAAAAAAAATCAAACAGCAACTATCAAAGTCGTAATCTTTAGTTTTGAAGGTTCATTTTGAATTTAAAAAAATTCATCCCCCAATGTCTTCATTAGTAATTTTTTTTTTTTTAAATGTAAGTTTTACCGTGAAATTATTGGTATTTTGTGTGTTTTTTAACAATATTAATTATTTTATCATAAGATATTAATTTAATAATAATATATGATAATAAAAATAATTAATATAGTTTTAATTTGTACGATAAAATTTATTTACAAGATACTTGCTCTTTCTATTTTATTTTGTCACTATATACTCCCTCCGTCTAATTCAACAGACAAATTTTCCTTTCAAATTCGTCCAATTTTAATATGCATAATCTAAAATAAAATAATAATATTTCATAATATTTTATTTTCACCCTCCAAACATCTTTTTAATTCTCAATATGTCATTGATCTTATTTATAAATACTCAATATGTCATTGATCTTATTTATAAATAATCACTTTATTAATAAACTAGACGTAGATCTGCGAATTTTGTAGAATTAAAGAAAACTTATATATATATAATAAATATGTTAATCAAACAATTATAAATATACAAGTATGTATTTTTTTTTCATTACATAATAACATAAAGCAAGAAAGTAATAACCAATGAATATAGAATTGTTGAGACAAATAAAAATGGTCCTATCATTGATGAATGATAAATGAATCTTCATTGATACATGAATAGCTTCAACGTTGCAAAAAATAAAAAAGACAGTAGTCAATTCATCGCTGCAAAAAATAAAAAAGAAGTAGCCAAATGTAGATCAAGAAGAAAAATGAAAGCAAGATTAGATCAAAGGAAAACAGAAAATTTATTTGAGGGCAAAGTGGATCAACAAAGAAGTTGATGCAACACATGAACACAAGAAAAACAGTTCCATTATTATTCAACTTGTGAGAATAGAAAAAAAAAAAAAAAAAAAAACAGCTGGAATTCGACTTTACAGCTCTTGATCCCATTCACAGCTCAAAGTCATAATAGAGTAGAAAATTAATACAGAAAGCATCAAGATTCATCACTAATATTAGCTGCAACAGCATTTTGTGCTTCCAACAGCTTCATTTGACGTTCTGCGTGCTCTCTCTCACAGGCACTGACCCCCATGATTATGTCCAGCATTGTTCCCGTTGTCCCGAAGAATACCAGAGGTGCAAGCGATTTCCGTTTTATTCCAATCGGGATTGCAATAACAGCACCCGCTAATGAGAAAATCCATGTCCCCAATGCACTGAAAATGTTCATACATAAGAAATTTCAGGACAGAACAATCCATCATATACCAGAGATTGTCAATCATGCATAAAATAATTGGTATAATGGGACATTCATTAATGTCATAATTAAGTTGATAAATAAAATTTAAAAAAAAAGAACCAGGTATAAGGTCATGTTTCAAACTTGAGAACCTTTCCTAGAGGTAATTTCAATCATCATGTCAAAATTATGAATATCACATAATCCAACAAGAACATCAGCAACTGAAAGCAAATGATTTTATCACAGGAAACAGAGGGCTAAAATCAAAATTACTAAGTTATACCTTTCATAACCCGACAATCTCAATAATAAGCAGAGCAGTGGCCTAGTACAATATTGCTGCCATAAAAGTAGCTACTGAATTTAGGTCGTTCTTAATATTCTTCTTTTGCAATTTTACTAGTTTTTTTTTGGATCGGTAAATGTTAGTTATTAGTTGTTAGTAGTTAGTTCACCAATCGCTCAAACACTCCAAGATTTCTCTAAGCCACCAACTCCATAATTCATTCCCAAAGGGAATCGAACCTATAACAGAGATATTCATATGAAGTTTATAATCTATGACAGAGCGAGGAGGACAGCTCCTTCGATATACAAAGCTAGTAAGTAGTAACATTCTAAGCTGTCACAAATGATTATTTGAGCTCCATCCTAAAGCATCCCATATAGAATCTGGAAATTTGGTTCTTAACTGAATTTTTTGTTACTTTAGATGAAGAGAGAGAAAGAGAGATGTGGAAAACATATTCAAATTTCACTTCACGAAGAATAAGGAATCAAAGGGAGTACCTGATCTGAATATGAGTGGAACCTTCATCAACCATTTCTTGTTTATGAAAAGGTAAGTCAAAAAATGCATCCAACAGTATAATCCATGCATTAAGACTATGAGAAGCTTGAATCGACTACCCTATCTTTAATCATGTGTACATGAGAAACGAATCTGATATATGGCACAATGAATCATCAATACATCATCCTCACAACAAACAGAATCCTATTGACCCACAGAAGCTAAACCAAAGCGGGAAGTTTACGTGAGCAAATCTTTCACATCTCTCTACATGAAATCAAAAACTGTCCTCTACACTTTGGTGAATGATCTTGCAATATTTCCCTCCATTCACATGAAGAGATGCTTCATGGATCGGATTAATAAATTCAAAGTAATCTTGGTTTTTGCTATCACCATTTGTTTCTTCAGCTCTCCCATCGTAACCCCCCACTCCTCTCTCTCCATTTTACTTCTTCACCCGTGGCTACTTTCTACATTTGTCGAGGAAAAATTGGAGAATTAAACTAACATTAAAAATAAAATAAAAAATTGACCACTTTTCTACACTTAAACACTCAGCACTAACAGGATATTCAAGAGCCATAGAAACAAAATTCTGTAACTCATAAACTCAGTAATTTCAAGATATACGAAGAGTGAAAAATAAAGAGGGTAGCAAAAGTACATACTTTGAAACAGTGCATTCTTCCAATTTCTTTTCACCCCCGATTACAGCCATCTGCAATAAATTTCATCAGCCTTTCTTCACTTCTCCCACCTAAATCTTAATCCTACTGAACATATTTAACACAAGAAATTTATCATAAACGGGAATCTACTACAATAGATGATCACAATCAAAAGAAATACATTAAATGATCACAATACAAAAAATTTGTTCTTGTCAATAATTAGGGTTGGGAAATATATCAATATGTCGGTTTTTTTTAGTAGATATAAACAGTTTGTATTTTTTTTCAGGTTATTTGCACCATACTTTTTCATAAAAAATCCAAAATTTTTTATCGAACAAACCAAATAAATTCAATCAAAAAATTTTTATAAAAAATTGTCCAATAATCGGCATATTTGAGAGATAACAAAATAAATCGAAAAAAAACAAAAAAAATTAAGAAATCAAAAAATGGAATTTTGTTTTTTTTTCGAAAAAACAAATGGACAACCCCAAAAATTCGAAAAAGAAAAACGAAAAATTACATATCAGATTTTTCCGAAAAAGTTCAATATTTGATTTTTATTTTCATAGTATTATTTTTTTCGAACAAATCCCATAAATTCGAAAAAAAAAAAAATGATAATCGATTTTTTATTCCGAACAAACACAGAAAAAAATTTGAAAAAAACTAAAATTTCCGAGAAAATTAAAATATAAGATTCAAAGCGGATTCAAAATTTGAAATACCAATACAGATATTTTTTTTTCAAAAATTACAGAAGCGGAAGAAAAAAGCTAATAAAAAAAGGCGGAGCGACGAGGAAGAAGACGCGGCGGAGAAGGCGGAGCGGCGCTTGATGAGTAGAAGAAGAAGGCGGCGCGGCGGCGCTTGAGGGGGAGGGAGAAGAGGGCGGTTGGGAGAAGAAGAGGAGGGCGACGCTGAGAAAGAGGAGAGCGGCGCCGATGGGAAAGGAAGAAGGTGATTGCCGCTGGGAGGAGAGACGGCGCAGAGGAGAATTATGCGTGGATAAAAATAGGAAATAGGGTTATTTAGATAGGGGTAAAATAGGAAATATAGGGATGGTGGCGGCGGCGTTGAATAAGCCTTTTTTTAAATATAAACAGACAAAATTGCCCTTGAAACAAAATATTTTACTGTCTTAAAAACCCTTAAACCCAATTGCAAAATACAACAAATCGAACCCCAATTACAAAACACAACAAAAGGGTTTAAGAAATATAGTGAAAGAGAAGAAGGAACGCAAATGAGAAAGGTCTTAACAAATTAGAAAGAATTTAAGAATTAACAAAAGGGTTTTTTAGAAAAAGGCAAAAATGGACTGATCGAGCCCCAATTTCAAAAGGTAAGTTATCCGTCAATTAATTATGATGAACCTACTGGATTCTTTTTTAGGAAATCGGGGAACTCAGATGGTGGAAATTAAAATGGTTGGTAATTTTACATCCGAGAAGGAGACATCAGGGGAAAATTACCATAGATTTACGCCGTGGGGAAGAAGATGGTGGTGAGATAACCTGGGCCAAGTTAAAAAAATAGAAACTAATGAAAGAGATGAAATAAACGACGACGTAGTCGAGTACGGATGGTTTTCAGCTGTTGGGCTTTGGCCCTACGCCTGATCCAGCCCAATGATGGGGCTAAGGAGCCCAAAACTTTTTTTTAATGAATTTTCTTTTGCAATTTTTTTAAATGAATGAAACGTGTGTCGACGTAAAAACGCTAATGCTCTTTAGCGACACTTTATTAAAAAAAAAAAAGCGCGACACGGAACTAACTAGAAGGAGATGAAAGGCGTTTGGGACCTTATTCTGCATCAGCGACGTCGTTTAAGAAAATACCGGTGTGCCCCCACGACCACGCGCCGCCTCCTGACGCCATCAACGTTTCTAAACTACCCAAACTATTCCAGGTGACTCACCACCCCGAAATTTCGTGAGTCTGAATTTATGTGTAAGACATAAGATCTGCGGTAATTGTTTGAATGTTCATAGATTTCAAATTGAAGAAAAACGTTATATACTTGACTAGAATGCTTAATCAGGTTCAAATGGTGGGGAAAATGTTAAATTATGATGGAATGTTGTCTTGGAGATGCATTGAGTATGGTTTTGTTGAATGATTATTCTGAGAATGCCTGATTTCCCGTACTTTTCTCCGTGTAACCTGTAAAAAAACCATATCTCTATCTACATAGAAGATAGAATCAGAAGCTGTTTTTACTTGTTGAGCTTAGTGAATATGAAGTTACGCTTCTGGATTGCTCAAAACTGGCTTTGATCTTCCTTTAAACTTTGTAAAATTAATGAGCAGATTTTTTAATAGCTTATTAGGATTGTAGGATTGTTAACGAATCCAGTTTGAACTCGATTTAATGAAAGCCCGTTTGAGGTCATATAATGAGGTTCTTTAGAAATAAACAAATCAATTTCAAGCTTGACAATACTCCACTCATCAGCCGTAGCTCCTAATATAAAAAACTAGTTTATCATTTTAATTTATAGTTTACACAACCTATGATAAATATAAAAATATCCAAGTAAAGCTTTTTTTTTGTCCAAAGAATTATAAGTTTATAGTTATTGAATGAAATAATGAATAGCCTCGTATGTCATGAATTTGTAAATTAAGTTCAAATTCAGCTTGATAGGAATAATGACAAACAGTACCTAAACTTGACTTTGTCCAATTTGGTTTGATTACAAAGCATGGAACTAAGTGGGTTGATGTGGATAATTATGGACGATTTCAGGTAAGACGTAAATACCCTAGACCACTTTAGCTACACTGAGTTTAGCAAGCAAAGACACACAAACACACAGTATACGGAGATGAGAGGAGTTGGGGGACCCTTATTGTGCATCAGTGATCTGCTAAACGATGTCGGTGAAGAAAATTCTGCTGGTCCTCACGACCTTGGGCTGCCGCCACACACTACTGACGTTTCTAAAATTCCGGCATCTGATCTTCCCAAGCTCTTCCAGGTACCATCTCATATCGCTCTTTATCTCAATTTTTTCTGATATTTCTGGGAATTTTTGGTTTGAAGTATTATCTTTTGGAGTAGAGTGGATCAGTTTAATTTTGATTAGTCAATTGAAAATTATGGATATCAGATTCATTTGTAAACAAAACACTACTATTATCTGCAATTTACTGATACAGCTGCCAAATGGGGGAAATAATTTCTTAGAATTGTTAGGATGAAACTTTTCTTTAATCCTAGAGATGCTAAGATGCTGGGCTAAAAGTAGCAATTTGATACAAATCTATATTTCTTGCTTCTTTTTTAGGGTTCGAATTGTTGAGATTTAGGGGAAAAGGAAAAATACAATTTGTGCTTTCTTTAATGAAGAATTACAAGTATATGTACAGGAGTCCGCAGCTAATTTAACCTAACTCAACTAGCTGGAACCGTCAACTAATTCTGTTATGTTTAACAGTACAATATCTTCAGCAACTAACAAAGTTTTCTAGCTAATTGATTACCCCAAATCTCTAGACAAATTACCTTCTTTATGTATAACTGTAACACGAATCCATTCAGATAATTGTTGGTTTCCTTGTCAGGATACCTTCAATGAATTAAAAGGAGCTCTTGATGGTGCAGATCACTCTTGGACAGCTCTCACACTTAAGGTATATTTCCCTTTTTTGGATGTGTTGTCATCGAGATTGGTTGATTTCAATGTTATTTTCCTTTGCTTATTTGAAGCTTCTGAGAATTACATGCAGTTAAATGTCATAAAAAAGTTAGTGTTGTCTCACATCTCTGAGATTTGACATTCATAATATTTCTCTCATTCTATCATGCTGTTTTTATTGTAATTTAGTTGGTACATGAAAGTAATCTTTACTGATAGAAAAGAAAAAAACCAGTTAGGATTCGTAGAACTTGTGCCGAAGATCTCAAAGAGAGAGAATAAAAAAAAGGCTTTTTATGAGAGAGAAGAAAGAGGAACTACTGCCATAAATTTGGAGGATTTATAGAGAGGAAGAGTGTAGGTGTCAGCAATCTCACATTTTGGAACTTTTTCTTTTCTAAATAATCAATGCTAATTTATTCCCAAGAAAAAGAATTATTACTTCTATTTGTTTTTACTTGCTAAAGCTTTTGCTTTTCACCGTATCACAGTTATGTGGTGCACTGGAAACTGCAGGCAAAGTGATCGACTCGACCAATTCCAGTGTTGCCTCGTTGTCCAAAAAGGTCGAAGACCTTGAACAAATTGTCAATCGAAGAGATTCTGTCATAAGAGAAGCGAAAGTCATCCAAGGTACTCCTACATTATAGATGAGCAATTTTAATTAATGATTCCATGTTATATGCACTGAATGCACATGTGTACACACTCTATATTCATTCGGGGATGAGGATTTTGATTGATTAGAACATTTATTCAGTAGCTTATTTTACCATATTATATCGCAATGTTTAGTTGCCTAGTTTTCGTAGAAGAATCATGGACAGTGTATCAAATTAACATCATTTTACTAATAACCTACTTCTCTTGCTTTCAATCAGTGCTTATAAATTAGCTTGCATACTTCGTAGTTCTTTGTTTCTGGGCAATATAATACATGCTGCATCAAGAAAAATACATGGGACGTAAAATTTACCAGCTATTCACAAATACTGATACTGATTTTGTTGTATTTATGCATAAACGAAACAGTGAACATTATACTAGATGCATCTCATGTTATCAATAAGCTGTTTTTGGCAAGCTAGCTAACAGCTTTTAGCCCCATTCTTAGGATGATAAATTTAAATTTCTTTCTATTTGCCAAAATACATGGTGATTTATGCTTGCACCGTGACTGAGATTTCAATTTTGACTAGGAAAACTATGTAGGAAGATATTATGTTTCTGGCATTAACTTAGTACTTGCTGGTGTTATGTACTGCCTGAAAACTATGATTTTGGTACAAAAACATGTAGAAACTACCATAAAATTATAACTCAATTTATTTGTGACTAATTTTTTTAGAAACGAATGTATTCAGAAACTACCATAAAATAGTCACTCAATTTATTTGTGACAAATTTTTTTAGAAACAAATAGTACTCATCACACATTGTGCCTAACACAGTGTGCCGACTAATATTTAAACTTGCTTGTTTCATGTGCAATCAAGTTCTGCATCACGCCACATTTCCTCTTCTTCTTTTTTGTCTTCTATTTATGTTGTGCCCCCATTTAACTACTACTATTTTTATGTAATAAAAATTATATTTAGTATTAAAAAAATATAAATGTGTCCTCAGTCTATTAAAATATGTAGATTTCAAATGTAATAAATTTGAATAGTTATGCAGTGAAAAACTTTTTAATAGTAACCATGTAAAAAATGTGGGGTTTGGGAATTGCGACAATGTAAACATACTTCCAAGCTGCTGTGATGAGAGATAAATTTTTAATGTTGCATTTTCTCTGCTGATTTACTCCAGACAATAATTGCAATAAAATAACGCGATATTATCTAAATGACATGATAATTTCTAATGCACTGTATCTTGTCACATGATTCACAATAATATATATAATCTGCTACATATTTTAAATATTGCTTGATCTATTCTCAGATCACAGTTGAGGTGAACTTTATTGAAAAGAACAATTGAAAATCCCTACAAAAACGTCTCCACACATTGAGCATATAAAATTGTCGAATTAGTCTAGAAATTCTGTTGAAATCCGTTTTTTGATTTCTAATTCATCCACCCATCCATTGTAAATTAGCCGTGGCCCGATTTTTTTTTTTATTTTATTTTATTTTTTGATCGAGTAAATATTAGTTGTTAGTAGTTAGTTCGTTCCTAAAGGGAATCGAATTTGGGTTTCCCACTAAAGTGAGGAACCCGGTGGCCAGGTGGGTCACCTGATTTTTTTTTAATTTTATTTTAATAATGTCCGATCGAATTAATGCATCAACATCTAGCCTATATATCCTTTAGTACAATGATAATGTTTTACCCAGAAAAACAAATGCTAAATACACGTATCTACTGATCAAACCTAATCAAATCTGTTAAATATATCCTAAATATACCTTTGTGCTTTTCAAGATTCATATCTCCCAAAAAATATAGCTTTAGTTTGAATTATTTGATGTTAAAATGAAAATATTTTTTACTTTATATTTGATTTAGAAATGATATAAAAATACTTAACTATTGGTGCATGGAGTGGGTCTACCTTCTGGGTTGCCATCCCTAAACATAACGGCTTTTGTGAAAAACTTGACCAAGTTTAACTAGAGAGGACTTGGTCTTATGTAAATTAATTTTAACGTACACTATTTATATTATCGAAGAGTATAAATTGTGAAAAGTATTTCACTTAACATAACTAAGGGTATAAAATCTTAATAATTTAAAAGTTATAAATCATGATACTAAAATGTAACTTATTACCCAAGGGTATAAGTCATGATATTAAAGGAATACTTAAATTACCTAAGAATAAAAGTCTTGATACTAAAGAGTTTCACTCAAATTATTGATCGTATAAGTTGTGATACAAAACAGTATCTCACTTGAATTATTCAATGTGGAAAGTGGTGTACAATGTATAAGGTATACATAATTCTTTGCCAAAATGGTGTGTATTTAGCAAATTGACAAAATATAGGGTGAATAAATAAAGGATATTAATAATATTATTTAATAAAATCGTTTAAAAATACACTTGAATTTCACCATGAAACTGGTTTATTGTATACTTACTTTAACACTTTTTCGGATGCAGAAAATTTCATCCTTAATTAAATTCAAATGCTAAGCAAAACTAATATTATTAGTTATTTTATTAAAAAGTATGAATTTTAAATGATATATATTTAAAATAACTAATAGAAATATTATTTTGAGTTATTAAAAACAGAATTGATTTACATTATTAAGTACAACCTTAATCCTGCCTCTCACGTAGTTAAGTAGGAGCAGTTCAATTTCCATGATTACATAGTAGCAGTTAGTAGTATATATTTTAATGATATGATGTAATCGATCTCAAATGTGTCCATTATGTAAAACAAAGTCCTGGGAGTTCCAGATGTCGTTTTAGGAATATTTTTGATAAATTATTAATTTTGCTGTTACATGATCGGTCAGTACACATATGATATGATATGATATGATGTGTTTCCGTCGTAACAACAAATAAATCAATAAATAAATAAATAAAGAAGACAGCAAAGCACGTGTGATACTACTAATCCCAAGTCTAATTAAGAAGTACAACACAACTCACTATTCTTTATTCAAATGAAGAGGGAATATACTGTAAATAGTACATCATAAAAGTTAAATATATTTTTAATAATTTAATATTATTTTAATAAAATAATTAATTCATAAATTAAATTCAAGGTAAAACTGATTTCCGTATATTTACCGTAAATGGAATAGAGATTAGGTAGAATCCATTTGGTTAAATTAGTTAAAAGAAAATTTAAATTTTGTTAACAAGAATGAGATTTTTTTTTCCGGAAAATAAGTTATTGAATCCTATGAACATGGTTCATAATTAGTTTATTAGGGGAAAATACTAACCACGTGTGATTTGATTTTTAATTATCCGGCGAAATTTGTCATAAATTATGAAAAATTGGTAATTGGGGATATAAATTGACGGGCAAGTTTCGCTATCCCAATCTGATTAATGTTTTGCAATTTTTCCTACAAATAATAATTTTTCATGTAGTTAAAATATTTGGATAAATGCATTAATAATAACTCTGAAGTCCTCATCAAAGAGTTAATTTTTTTTGAAGCCAAATCAAAGAGTTAATTGAAGTCTTAAAAATATGGGCGGTATATAAATACTTTATTCCCACCCTTCCATGATTTTTCCATATGAGTAAATATATATAAAATAATAAAGTAAATTAATGAGTAGAAATTAAGGGTAATTTTATAAATTTTTATGTATAAAGTAAATAAGTAAGTTAAATTTTGTAAATCTTTATGTATAAAATACAAATGGTTTGTATAATGTGTATGTATGAATTTAAATGTCATTATTTATGTAAAATGTGAATATTATAAGGATGAGATTTATAAAGAACTTTTTATTTTTAATATGTAAAAACAATTATTAAATGTTAAAAAATAAATATGAAAATAATCGCAGAACAAAAATATATTATTCAAAATGTAATTAATGCTAATAGGAAGAAATCTCCCGACCAAATTGTTGTCTTAATTCATCAATTGATTCTTAATCCAAATTTAGCCTTGAACCACACAAATAATTGAGCAATTAAATACAACATTTTTGGGGTGGCAACCAATGAGATCACACTTTAATAATTAAAAAATAATAATTACGTAATTTTTTTGTGTGATTTTTTATAATGTGTGGGTCCTCCGTCTAGAAAACAATATCATGTCATCCCCAGAGGGAATGTTCTAAGCATATTTCATAATAATTTATATTTAATTAGAGTTGACATTATTTTTCACTAAAAACATTTAAACTCTTTTAGATATTTCAGTAATTTCCGAGTAAAGAAATTAGAGTGATAATGACAACTGAAGAACCTTTTTTGACTTGCGTCATCATTTCATTATATTCGAAATTAAATTGCAACCATGGGAGAAGTCGTGGAATGGCCTGCGTTTTTTATTTTTGTGTAAGTTGGAGTGCTCCCATGATTAAATTTCTAATTTTAAATAGGTCAAAACCCCATATTTAATATGTTTATTATTATTTTTTGTCGTCTTATTTTTTTTAATTATTAGGAGGTCTTTAATTGCTATTAGTATTTGTATTTTAAAGAAGTAATTAAACTGATTTTTAAATGAAAATCGAAAGTAGATAGCGATTGAAAATACATTTTTATTGACCAAAATTATAAAAGTTGGATGTACTCCTATTTTCCAAGAAATTAATATTTAACGAGTTTAATGAAATACGACCTTAAAATTAGGTTTTATATCCACAAAACATATATATGAGATTTATATTGTCAATAAAGTTGTACTTATTAATTAGGGAAACAAATAGAAATATCGAATGATTTAAAATAGGCATATGACAACTTTTTAACATCAAGTGTTTGTTTAGGAATTGAAGTGGATTTCAAATCCTTGAAGATGAATTTAATAATCAGTAAAAAGTGTATTAAGATTTTGTATATTTTTTTTAGTGTAAATTTTTGGGATGTGATAGGGTAGGATTTTAAAAAGTGTATGATGGATGATTTATTGTGTAGAAATTGTGTGTAAAGTAGGAGAGAAAATGTTTAAAGTGGGGTAAAAAAAGGAGGAAAAAAAATATTGATCAGTTGGGTATATAATACTACCTCAATCTCGAAATATCTTTACATTTTGTTTTTTCGTGTGTTTTACTATACATTTTCACACTTTTAAAATGAAAAACTCTCCATTAATTTCACACCTACAATATCCATAAATTTACACAAAATTTCATTATTTAATTTGAGCTCCCACAAATACAATCCAATCAATTTTTCTATAGGTATACAAAAATAATTAAACCTCAAAACTCAATCTTTACTCTCATTTGACATGTTAAAGGTATTACGGGACGGAGAAAGTAGTAATAATTAAAAAGTGTATGATAATGTTTGATAATATATTGAAAATTGTATTTGAAAAAAAAAATAATATATGTGTATTATTACAGGAAAAATTGTAGAAAATTTGAAATCTTCTACCAAAATCCGAATAAATAAATAAAAGTATGTAGCTTGAATTCAAAAGCTATAAAAAAACATAAGTGATTAATTCATTACTTACAAATATATAAAAACCCAAAATCACTAATATTTGTCTTTTAAGTGATGTCGTCAGTTGTTTTACAAACGATGTAATTTTTAATTAAATAACAAGTTTTTGTGTGGTATATTTTACATATACTAAAATAAATGTATGTGCGTGCATAATTATAAAAATTTGTGTGAGACCTGAGATTATTATCACTTTTTTAAAAAAAAAAAAGTGTATGACTTTCTAAATTTTATATTAAAATGATATATTTTATATATATATTTTTTAAATTGTGATATAAATTATTTAATATAAAGTGTATCACTTTTCAATTTATATTTCTTAAAACGATACCAATCTCACATAAGACTTGCTCAAATATTTCATGTCATGTACATGTATGACGTTCATGAGTTAATTAATAAAAGATATTAATTCTTGATTAATCTCTTAACTAAGGTAAAAATATTATATTTTTACTAAATATAAAAAGTAGCTAAATTAGGGACAAGTAAAGAAATTCAACACAAGTACCTGAAAGTACATTTTATATTGTAAGAAGCAACTGAAACTATCCCCAAACTAATTAAGAAATCCAAACACGACCTAATTAGTCTGTGTGCCGACGGACGTGCAAGATGAATGCTCCTTTCCCACAAGACATGCCGGCCGTTGGATTTATTTATTCCTTTAAATCTGCGGCGCTACCTCTTCTTACCTCATCTTTATTTTGCTTCTATTTTCTTTGCCTAGTAATTAAGCTTAACAAAAAATTATTAATTGTATGTATTTATTTGGATGATTATTGATGAAATAAATGAATTTTTTGACATTTCCAACCAGTCTTATTATGGTGCGAAAATATTCGCATGAGAGTTTAAATCTCTATTTTTTTTATGGTGAAAGTTAAAATTTTATTAAAAAGAAGGGTACAATTCTGCAAAATAAATATAACATGTTTCCTAATTGTGATGCAAATTGTATTTTGTGTACCTAGACAGGAAAGTGGCAGGATTCATTCTTTGTTAGTCAGCCTTGCATTTGGGTTAGTTTGTATAAAAAGAGTTAAATGCTCATTTTCTAATTATCAATAAAAATATATTTTAATTTTGTGCTCTTGTAATTCAACAATAAGGGGTACGCGAAGTCCAAAAAAGAGTCAGATAAAAGAGGGAAAAAAAAAAGCACACAAAAAAAAAATAGAAGGACCGGGAAATAAGGATTTAGAAACGAACACGTCCAATCGAGAGGGTAGACGGAAGATAATTGATGAGGAGCACAAATCGATGTCGACTGTTTTGATCAATTTTTTTTATCGGTAAATGTTAGTTGTTAGTGGTTAGAAATTAGTTCACCAAGTCTCCTTACAATTCCAAATTCTCTAAACCTCCTTATACTTACCACTCCAATTCGTTCCAAAGGGAATCAGTAAATTTGTTTTGTTTTGATCAAATTAATTTGTCAAACAATTATCAAAGATTTTGTCATTTTTTTCTTTCCATAATCTCTATATACCTTATGGTCGTGGCATATTTTCTTCAACTTGGGGTGATTTTGTCCTCATTAACTTGGAGTATTTTTTTTTTACCTGAAATGGTCGTCTTTTGACATTCGATCGTATTCAATTTTAATAATTGTGGACCGTAATTACATATTATGATATGAAAACTTTCAAATAAAATGTTGTGATGAAGTAATTAATTTAATTTTGAAGTGTTGCAGGCGATCAGTTGTGATAGGTGATGACTTAAGAACTTTTTAGATTTGACTTTTTATCTCACTTCACTCATGTCACTATGATGTGAAGTTTGCATTAATTTTGATATTTATATTGGTCAATGAATAAAAGAAACCCTACCCCAAAAAAAAATATTTGTATTACGCACTTCAATGTACTATTGATGAAATAATTAAAAGGAAACATTAAAAAAAGGCTACGTGCTTGAATTTCAAACTAGTAATGTAATTGATTAGAAAAATTACCAAAAATATCACAGTTGTAATAATTTTGCAAGTTAATTAGCTTGGTACTTTTAAGTTGACGTTTACCCAAAATTACTTTTAACAGTATCTTACAGAATAATTAAAATATAAATAAAATTAGTTTTTATTATTTTCGTTATAATTGTAGTGAAAATGATCTAAGATAATTAGATTTAAGTAATCTAATTCTCCCGGAGCCACATCTCAACTTTAAGTTCAAAACAAAAGTTTATGTAAATTAACTAATTAGTTCACGATTTTTTTTACAGTTAACTTGATTAGTGACATTAAGTAGAATAATCCATAAAATTAATTATTTTATTAAATATGATATTTTTGTATGCTAAAAATATTATTTTAAAAAGATAATTTACGCAAACCTAGATCACATAAAACTTACTCCAAATTCAAATTATAACCCCCGCAACAAAATAAAATTAAATGACCTAGTTGAATTTAATTATTAAAATGGGTGATGTAAACATATGTAGATATATAGAAACTAGAGCAAATTAAACTCACAATGAGACAATAGGACCACTTTTTGTGATAGGAACCCTTTGACGAGTCTTTGAAAACCTTTTTTTTTTTTTTTTTTTTGGAGCAATCAACTTATTTTGGTATTTTTAATTCTCTTAATTATTAATTGGAAATATTAATATATTACCTGTGACACCATTTCTTTTTCCTAAATAATAAAAAATCGTTGGTCATTCCTCCAAATTTGGGGCCCTAGCTATTTGTGATAGAATATGTCACTATTATCTTGAAATTAAAATTGGGTTAAAGTGGTAACCATCAAGCAATAGCCTACATTTGACTTCATGTATGTCCAAGGGATGCCTTTTTCCCCATGTTGAAGGGAAAATAATTGCAATGACTTTAAATGATTCTATTTAATTTTGATGTGATCCATACGTAAATATTGAAAGTGACTAAAGAGTCCTACATCGTCTCTTAAAATTGCTTATATATATTATATAAAACAAGGACGGAAAAAAAAATACCATGTATAATTAATACAATAATGGTAAATATACATCGAGAAATAAAATTATTACTATATGTTATAAAATATATTGTTTTAAAACAAAAAGGGAATAATTGGCAAGTTAGCATTTGTGATTAGAGATGCAATCGAATTGAGTCAAGCCAAATTTTAAAGAGTTTGAGTTTGTTTTGTTTATGATCTAGTCAAACTTAATTATCGAATATTCACGAGTTTTTTCGAGCTCACTCGAACCTACACAAACCTAAACGAGTTTAATAATATCAATTTTAAATTAGATTATTTATTAATTAATTATATATTTATAAAAATCACACATCTTTATATATATACTAGGTTACTCATGTGTTACGCATTTCTTTTTGTAATATTTTATATATAAATATTAAGATCATGATATTTATAAACTCGATTAATAATATTATATTATTATTTTGAATTTTCAAACATACAATGTTATATAAAAGACTTAATGTCTATTAATAAAATAAGATAAATAAATGAATTATTGTGTTTTCAAGACAATATGAATTAAACCAAATACTAATTTTTACATAATTAGATTTTTTTAAGATTTAATTAATCAATTCATCAATATATTAACTATATTAAATTTCATATTTTGAAATACACAAAAAAATAAAATTTTTAAATATATAATTTTCTCAAATATATTAATATAAAACAAAAGTTGATACAATTACAAAATTTCTTATATACAACTATAGGTTCAAGTTAAATATAATATTATATTTAAAAATTGTCATATGATAAAATATTAGATATAAAATAGAAATTATGACGTATTTAATAATATAGGGATTCAAAGTATTTAAAGATTTGTAAATTAGTTTAATTATTTCAAGAGGTCCAAGGTTCAAACCTTATTAGCAATTTTTTTTTAAATTAAACTCTATATTAAGATGTCACATGGAAATGGAGTACAAATCAAAGAAAAATCATCAAATTTTAAATTAAGATTATTTATTAATTAATTATATATTTATAAAAAACACACATCTTTATATATATATATATACACTAAATTCTATAATTTTATTTAATTAAATAAGTGTATTAACATATTTTTATATTTATCATATATATTTGGTCGGTATGAAATTTATAAATTAAAATCATTTTAATTTATACGACCAAGCTCATTGGCTTACTAACGAGCATGTTTACAAGCTAACGATCAAATACTATTAAACTTGAGCTTTTTTTATATTGACGAGTTTTATTATACGAGCTCAATTGAATATTTTTCCTGGCGAGTTCAAATAATTCGCAAATGACATGATTTGATTATAGGGTTGGATTTTTCTATAGCTCACTGTCTTCCCCTCACGTTAAATAATGAATTTTAGTGGATTACAAAAAAGGTTGGGAAAAAATATGAGCGCATTTAAAATTTTTGGTACGATAACGGTATGTATATTTAAAAATTTTAAAAATCAATATATTTCAGTATTTTTATCAAAATATGTTTCGATATTTTGATATTTTCACTATACATCTAATTTTGATAAAAAATGGTATATTAAAATTAAAGTATGGACCGATATATACCAACAATGTTCAAAAATTCGATATACCAAAAATTTGGTCCGGTAACTATATGTAATTTTGTATACTAAAATTTTCTATATATTTTATATACGATATATAATAATATTTTGGGTATGATTTTGGTTACAATATGAAATTAACCAAGTTACAATTAATTGATTTTTTTTTAATTTTACACTAATTAATTAATTTTTTTAATTTTACAATAATAATAATATATGTATGTAGTATTATTTTAAAGTACATATTTTTTATGCTAAGTTCCACTAGCTATATAAAAACGAGTTTTTCTGCTGTTAACCAAGTTTTACGGTAAAAGTTGATCCACATTGAAAAAATAAATTCAATTTACCTTTCAATTATCCTAACTAATACCCTTAATAACGTAGGTCATATCCTTCAGTTATCATTGTCTTGTAATATATATATCATATGACTTATATCCTTCAATTATCACGATTGATACGCTTCAATCATATAAGTAATACACTTCATTTATCATGATTGATACTCGTAATATAGTACATATTATTCCGTTATCACAACTGATACCCTTTAGTAATTAATATAATTAAGTAATATCTTTCACTCATAACAACGAATATTCTTCCGTAATTGAATCAAATTTCACCATGAATCCTTATTCAATGTAGACTTTGCCTATAAAAAGTCCATTTGATCAAGTTGAAACACACCCGGCCCGGCAACGGCAAGTCGTCGCCATGGGGGCCTGTTGCAGAGTACAATTAAAATAGTAGAAAATAGAGAGGTACATCCACATCACGTAATCATATATATATATATATATATATATATATATGTGCATGCATATATACCAAAAAATATAGTAAAATTAACTCAACATCGTACAGTAAATATAGAATCACACACGTATAAGTATAACTAAACAAACGAAAGAGCTCAGCCGTGAGTAGGATGGTGGTCCGGCCGGACCAGCCGGCACGCCTAGCTGATGTTATTCAGCCACACCATCCTTAATTATAATCAACATTTATTAATTAGACTAGTCAAAATATTACTATTTTATTCCTAATTATTAGTCACCACTTTAAACTAGAGTAACTCATTTGTTTACGGGCCACAAGATTGAATGCATACGTTGAGAAACTGTCCATTTGAGTGGATACAAATTCTAATGCAAAAGTTTTTGATTAATATTTTATGTAATAAAATTGTTTTATAGTGACGTTAAAGTAAGTAAAAGATGTGAAAAGAAAATCACATTATTTTTAATGGCATTTTGGTAAATAACCCTAAAAGATCCATAAAAAATGGTGATATTTTATTTCCTTCACAAAATTTATTCTCTCTCCTACACTTTATCTCATATAACCACCCAAAATACCCTTAATTTTATCACTTTAATTTAATTAAACAATTCATACGAACCTAACTCCGGGACGGAGGGAGTAGATGAAAAAATGGTGATAGTTATTTCCTTCACAAAATCTAGTGTGAAACAGTTCAATAGTATGAAATTAATATCATTACATTCATTTACTAATACTATAACATTTATTTAATGATACTATGATATCATAGTATAAAATGATTATGATTTCAGTAAATGATTATAATGATATCAGTGAGTGATTGTAATATATCAATTTCATACTATAAAATTGTTTCACATGTGATTCTTCTTCCTTTTATGCTATGAACAATCTATTGTGGAATTGATGTTTTTGGTAAGTACTATGCAATCTATTGTTTTATACTTCCCTCCATCCCTTTTTAAATTTAAAATTTTGTAATTATAGGCATCCCACTTAAAGTTTTAACATTTTCATTTTTTGAAAAATTGAGGTTCCACATTTTCAATAAAATATTTTATTTTTTTTAGAGTTCAAATTCAATTTGGCCGCATAACTTTGGACTTTTCCACAAAAGGTCCCATAAAATTTAACATTTTTAATTTGTCTCATAATTCCATAGTTGATATGATTTCAATCCAAAAGTCGCTAAAATTCTACAAAAATGTGTCGCATTGACACATATTTTTTTGGAACCTTTTGCGAAAAAGTTCAAAGTTATGGGACAAAAAGTGCAAAATCCGGCAAAAAAGGACCAAACCCGAGTTATGGGAACCTTTTGTGGAAAAATCAGGAGTTACGAAACCAAATTAAAATTTAACTCCTTTTTTTTTTTTTCAATTTCTATCAATAATTTTATAATAAAATATTATATTCATTAAAACTAACTAGTATCATCCCTCAAATGTTAAACTTAAAAAGCAAGGAAGAGAGTAAATGAAACTTCCATTACAACAAGTAAACAATAATGAGGGCTCGGAAATATGAGATATCCTAACAATAGAATGAGGAATATGATTGGCGCGTTGTGCATCCGAAAAACTTTAAAGAAAATAAAGAATTTGACAATAAGATCTTACTGTATTATTCTACGATATACAAGTCTTTCTTAGTAGTTTTAAAAACCAATTTCACATCAACGTCGATTCTATATTGTCCTCCTAAAAGTTTGTTTTCAAATTGTACAAGTTTTTTTTTAGGTTTAAAAAATATGGTTCTTGTTTTCAGTTAATGTTTGTATACACCACTGACCTCCTAAATCTCACATGTACTTATTTAATTGATTTGATAAAATTGACGAGTTCAAATTTTATACCTCTCTTAGTCTATTGCATTAGAGTGAATTTTTACTTATTAAAAAAATATAATTAACTATTGAACCTAGCTATCAAATTAAAAAAAGCAACTGAGCTTTCGTTTTGATGATTTCCAAGCTAAAGGAATCCAAGTTACTTTCTAACTTAACTTTTAGTGTTTTCAACTTTTTTGTGAAAATTTTGGCCTGCTTGTTGGTTAGCAGTTACCAAGGTTTTAACTTATGTTGGAACTTTTCACAAGTAGTCATGTTTCATCGAGGTCGGAATGTAATGTAGTGATTAAATGACATGAACATTTTTTAGTTGGCTAGGCAATTTTTGTAACATGAGTTAAGTATATAAATATATAGAACGGCCATATTATATAAATCACTACAAAACAGGCACTGTCAAATTTACGATTATGCATTCCCTAGTTTAACTTATGTAGAGTAGTAATTGTGTGAACTGGTTTTCGAGTAATAATATTATTCAAAAGGAGTGTACTTGTGTGAATCCAGTTGCACCCGCAATTAGTTTTCGAGTAACATCATTCAGTGAAATGAGTGCACGGTACAAATTTGTCTTATTATATTATTTGAAATGGTGAAAGTGGTAAATTATAAAAGGAGCAAGGTTTATGATCTTGCTTAACAAATTTTTTTATTATATATATTTTATTTAAAATGGTGAAATGGATATTATGGTAAATTTAAAAAGGAGCAAGGTTTATGATCTTGTTTAACAAATTTTTTTATTATATATATTTTAAATTAAACCACTCAAATGCATATATAATATGGAAATTGTAATATGTGATCTGCATGGATCATAAAAGGTGGTCTTGTGAGAGTCATTGAAGCCACTCAGATCTAACTTAAGATAAAAACGAGCTAATACAAAATTACCAAGAACTCACAATAACATTCAAATTAGAAAATTTTCTGGATTCGATTCTAATTAATATTAATTGGTTTGAATTGATCGTATTAAAGAGTAATATTCTAACAGGCTCAAACGAATTATTTTTTTCAATCTGTAGAGCACAAAATTTTATCGAGGACTTTTTAAGTGTATAGATTTTGTTTAGAAAATTTTGCAGAGTATCAATTTATATAGATGCAAGTGCACGATTCTTTCTAATTTGGTACTTATGTCTAAAACAAGAACAAATGTTAACGATTGGTTTGCAGTAGATTTAGAGCTATGTAAAATATTGTTAGGGTTTCTGATCAGTGTGGTACCTTTTAAATAAATTTTTTTAATATATATAAGTGCAAGTAGTAATATTTAAGACTCTCTCTCTCTGAACCAAACCAAACTGATGGTTGGTGGGAAGAATATGGGATCTCTGGGAGTGACTGTACTTGTGTTTGGTCACAAGATAAGAACTACAATTCTTTTTATGATTATCTAAAAAATTAATTTCATTCTACCATTTACTTACTTTTCTTATTTCACCAATGGGAATAAAATTTGCTAAATAAAACATAAACATGCGAAAATCATTTTAAAAAATCTTTTAAATGTGTGATTAGGATAATACAGTAATTAGCGATGCATTAATTAAGAACTTCAATAGATTTGTACATGAATTAACTCAAATTTCAATCTTGATCCATTCTAACACCTTGTATTTCAACACACTGGCACATCTACATGCTTTGAACATATGACATCATACACACATGATACATATAATGGAGAACCTCATATAATAATTAAGATTAATTAATATAATACAGTACTAACTGGCCAAAGCTTAGTTTTAACGTTAATCATTGATGTCTTAATTAAAATCCAACCAATTAACAATATTTAATGTAAGCTTATTTAAATCATCAAAAGTTGTAATTGGACTTCGATCATTTGGATTGTTTCTTCCTACATCAAGGCTAATTATACATTAATCAAAACCATGATTAAGACCTAATCACTATATAATAACAACTAGAGCTTAAACTTAATTAGAGCCCAAAAAGTTGCCTCCCCCATATTAATACCTCTGCTATATATAATTTCTTTCTACCCACATCTCTAAATTCATTTCTAATTTCCATTAATAATCTTGAAGCTTAATACTTAATTATATTTTTAAGCAATTTTCCAAGCCATGGCAATGGTTATGGACCTCGACTACTTTCCCGATTTTACTTATAGCCCCACCGCCGCCGCCACCACCACCACCACCACCGCCACGTCCGACGAGGGTTGCAATTGGATTAATGACTGGTCGCCGGTGGTCGATTGGGAGGCGCTTTCCGGCGGCCACGATGATTTCCACGAACTCATCGACTCAATGATGGATGGAAATGTAGTGATGCAAAATGATCAAGAGTACAACAAATTATCCCCGGAGTACAACACGATGTCGACGGATGACGAACAAGAAACCACCGCCGGCGCCACCGACGACGTAAAGGGGCTGCGGCTGATCCACCTCCTCATGGCGGCGGCGGAGGCCATGACGGGCGCCAACAAGTGCCGCGAATTGGCTAGAGTGATATTAATTCGGCTCAAGGAATTGGTCACACCAAATCACGGCACTAATATGGAAAGGCTTGCCGCCTATTTCACCGACGCCTTACAGGCGTTGCTCGACGGCAGCGGTAAGGGCGGCGCCCACCATGAGCACCACCAGAGCGACGCCCTGGCGGCATTTCAATTGTTACAAGACATGTCCCCGTACGTTAAATTTGGACATTTTACAGCCAATCAAGCTATACTAGAGGCCGTCACGCTTGATCGGAGGGTCCATATTGTTGATTACGACATCATGGAGGGGATCCAATGGTCCTCATTAATGCAAGCCCTCGTGTCACGAAAAGATGGGCCCCCTTCCCCACACCTCCGCATCACCGCCGTGTCGAGAGGCGGAAACGGGCGGCGATCCTTCGGCACCGTCCAAGAAACTGGCCGCCGGTTAACCGCCTTCGCCGCTTCTATAGGGCAGCCCTTCTCATTTCATCAGTGTAGATTGGATGCCGACGAGACATTTAGGCCTTCCTCTTTAAAATTAGTAAGAGGGGAAGCCCTTGTAATTAATTGTATGTTACACTTGCCCCATTTTAGTTACCGGGCCCCGGATTCGATAGCTTCGTTTTTATCCGGGTCGAAAACCCTCAACCCGAGACTAATTACCCTCGTGGAGGAAGAAATGGGCCCCCCGAGTGAGGGGGGCTTCGTGGGCCGGTTCATGGACTCGCTGCACCATTTTTCGGCGGTTTATGATTCGTTGGAGGCCGGGTTCCCAATGCAGGGTCGGGCCCGGACTCTGGTTGAACGGGTTTTCCTTGGGCCGCGGATAACCGGGTCGTTGGCCCATATATATCTGGGGCGGGGCGAGGAGGAGGAGGGGTACTCCTGGGGGCAGTGGTTGGGTGCGGTTGGATTTCGTCCAGTGAGCATAAGTTTCGCTAATCATTGTCAATCAAAATTGCTATTGGGACTGTATAATGATGGGTACAGAGTGGAGGTAATGAACATGAATAAAATAGTTTTAGGATGGAAGTCAAGGCGCCTACTTTCTGCTTCCATCTGGACCTCACAAGATAGTGATTTGTAATTTCATTTATTTAGTTACTTTGCCTTTTAAGTTAGGCCTTTGTATTATATTTTAGTTTGAGTTATTGAGCGTGTATAGTATTAAAATAAATAAATAAATAAATAGTTGAGCTTTGGCAATCATGAATTTGAAAAGTTGAAGTAGCTGATTTTTGGAATTAATTATATGGTGTTGATGAATATACACAAAGAATTAACAAACTTTAGCAATTACTATTGTACGTTTAGTGGTGATGTGTCTTGCGAAGAAATCAAAGTACACATATAGATTTGTAAAATGGTACATTACAAGTCTTTGATACCCTACAACTTATCATAAGAGATTTAAGAAAAACTAAAAAGTAAAATAATAAATTAACTATACAGTTGAAGACATTATAATCTTGTAGTAACTAGTAATGTCTTTGATATTATTGGTTTGTACAAGTAAAAAAAAAAAAAAAAAAAAAAAAAAGGCTACATGGGTTTTGTCTTCTTCCCATTGTTTGTGGATGTTTATGTTGTGCTCCCCTACACAGACTAACCCTCAGGAGCTAATTATGATCTCCTTTTGCTCAAAACATGTAATTATACTAAGTCCAAAAATATTAGTTTGAACATATTTAATAAATCTCGTTAATATAAATGGACAAATTTAAACTCAATAATATTTGATTTCTTAGCTTGTGAATATGCTTGTTAATAAGCTCATAAGTATAAATTATATATAACTAATAATTTAACTAACAATTTGCACACTTAATATTTATGAATTATGATAACTTTAAAAAGTTATGTAATTAAACTTATTTAATTAAAGGAAGTCGTAGAATTATGATTTTAGAAATTAATCTTTTTAATATTGTTAAGCTTGTTTAGGTTCGATTAAGTTCGAATAAGTTTGTGACCAAATAAGCTCGAATTCGGCTCATAAACAAACAAGTAAAACTTGAACATTCTCATGTTTATTTGATTGCATCCCTACATTTGCTACTCTTTCTTATTTAAGGCCAACGTTTATTGGCAAATACTTTTATACACCATTTATACATATAGTTATTTTATTAAAGTTATTAGTAAGTAGATGATCGATATTGTTTATTTTTACTGAATAATATTCATTATTTTTATTTACCAATATTAGCTGAATTTGTTATGCAACTGGTGCAGTCAAATGTTACTTATTTATATTTGATACAAATTCTTCTTCATCATTTAAATGAATTTGCCAAATAAGAACATATAAATAGTACATATTAAATAAATTGTATGAAAATTTGATATTAATTATCCACAAACAAATAAATAGATTTAATGTATGAGTAAATTAATTTATCGTTGTTGAAGTACATTCATCTAATTAAATTAGCATAATATTTATATAAAATCTTTTCTTTTAATTCCTATTAACTAATATTATATCTTGTTTTGTCATAATCTATATTCATTTGAATCTATATATTATATAAGTATTTTTGTGTGAGATTGTTCTATAATAAAATGAAATATAATTTAAAAACAATAGTTTAATATTTTCTTTAAAAAAATATTAATTTGTGTTAATACATGAATTTTTTTAAATGTCTCACAAAAAAAAAAATCATATAAAATACTCGATTTCCTTGGTCTACAAATTTGAAAACTTGATGGATATTGCACTTTTTTTTTTTTTTTTTTTTTTTTGAAAGTTATTTGAAATATTTGTGTGATTAGTAGATTGGTAGGCTGAGAGTACGAGTTGTTGAGACATCCCAGTCTGACACGTATTAGTTTTAGAGAAATGACATATTTGCAGGGAGGGTATCGCTGGATCATGGGAAGATACCTCGAATGTACCTTTCATACCTCACATTTCCTTCCAAAATTTTACATCACACCACATTAATTAATTACATAAAATAGTAGAATATACTCGTCTTACTTCTTAATGTTGATGCAGATTTGGTTTTATTAGGCAACTATTGTTTTATGCACTCCCCAATTTTTTTAATAAGAAGAAAATATACAAATATTCAAATCATCTGTATGTATCAAATGTCCCTTGATCAGATAGTTTGTAAATCGAGGAATGTGCATGAACGACAGCCATACAAAGAATTGTCATCACATAAAATCGAACCCTAGAAATCCCATAAAGAGTTTTTTGGAGAACTCAATTCCACTATATTGATAAGAAGATTTGAACACGGAATTTTTGTCAACAATATCAGCGTATTTGTCATTACAACAAAGACTTAATAAAGTTTTATACACTCTCCAATTCTTGATCGGTCTTTTATTTCAAAAATATTATTATACCAATATTACGAGTTGCTTATTAATTGGATGTTAAACAAATTGATAATAATTAATAAATTATTTCATCCTTTAATCAAACACCTTTTTGTAGTTGCATCATCCCACTTGTCCTGTCCCAACCTGTATTTTAGTAGATTAAGAAACGGTTAAACTCAATGCTTACTTGTGTTTACATGTTATGTTCATGTGTACACGTCATGCTACACAACCCAATTTCTTTTTATTTAACTATGTGGAAATTTAAAAATGTACAAGTGTGAGTTCATTCAATGTTTGATTCGTTATTTAATAAATGTTTTTTTAGCGATTTTATACTTTAAGAATCAAAGTAATAGTTCATATAGAAAATATATGAAAGATGAATAATTAAAAAATCCTTAATTCAAAAATTATGAGATATAGTTGACTGGGTAAATTGAGAGAAAAGTTGATACAAATAGCTAAAAGATAAATAATTTAGAATTTAAAAAGAACATTTATTAAAGAAGCTTCAAAGAGTGAAATTTTGGTTGAATTATTCATCGTTTGCACCATTAGTAATTGTGAAAGTAATCATTTCAATGTAGCATGAATTTCACTATAAAGATTAATCTTATAAATTAGAAGTCGACTATTTCAAGCAGTAACTTCTAAAGAATTTGTTCTCAAATTAATACTTAAATAATAGGATGAGATAAATCTTATTAGGAAATTAAATTAATTAATGAATTTAACACATTTTTATGGGTGCGAACTTTTTTGATATATTTTGTTTTAGGGTATCAAAGGTTAAACTCGCTCACGTCTTAATTTTAAACTTCATTGAACCAACTTCACTCATATTAAATTATTAATTCATTATGTCTCTTAAAAAATAAGTGCTTAAATAAAATTTCATTTAAAATAGTACAATATCGACAATCGGGGACGAGGATAATACTCCCCGCTCTGCGGGGATTCTCACTCTATTACTAGTTAGGATTTTATATATGCGTTAATTTTTATTTTAGTACTTTTCAAAATTTTAATTTTTTATAAATTAGTATTTTTATAGAAGATGATCGACTTAGGCTCGCACACATTTGGATTTCAAATTCCACTGAAAAAAACTCGACTTATATTAAATTGTTCACTTGTTGAGTCTCCTAAAAAATGAGTGACTAAATAAAATTCAATTAAAATAGTACTCCCTCCGTTCCATACGAATTTGCATCAATATTTGGACACACAAAATAAGAAAAATACACTTCATGGTCATTGGATTGGTTTGTAAGGACAATTTTGTCATAAAAATGTATTTTGTGTTTTACTTTATTGGGGTTACCTTATGATGATATTTTATGTAAATATGAGAATATTGTGAGGGTGGAGTTTGTTGATATTTTTTCATTTTTGGTGTGTACAAGTTTGTATGAGACGTCGCGAAATGAAAAGTGTGCAAGTTCATACCGCACAAATGGAGTAAAAAATGACAATTTGGGACGGAGATAATATATAAAGTAAGGGGCCGCTTGGTTGGGGGTATTAAAATTAGGTAATGGGAATTACTAGTGATTCATTCTCATTGATGAATTTTGGAAAAAAAGTTTAGCACGAAAAAAGTTGAGCGGAGGAAAAATGAATGATGGTTAAATAATTGATTATAAGTGAGAGATTTTGTAATCAGTAAATTAGTGATTATTATTTTTAAATCAATTCCAAATTATAAATATTAAATGAAATTGATAATACCAAGTTCGACCCTAAATTATTAGTACAACTGTATGAGCAGCCCAGAATAAGTGTACCCAGATTTAAGGCCTATTTTGCAATGACATCATATTTTTATGGGCCGGCCTCATTATGCCCAAATTTGTCCATAATTCAGTCCACTTTTATCAATTTATTATTTTACTTAAACACGAATTTAGCTTCATGATAATCGCAATTATATATATATATATATATATATATATATATATAAGAATTAGGAATTTATTTATAGTAATCTTTGGGAGGCACGTTACTCAATTTTGTAATACAAGTAACCTGATTATTGTGAGTTTAAAAGAGAAATTAAAAAAAATTAAATTTATAAATATGGCTATAATTTTGAATTTGAATTATTTGACTATTTGTTCATAACATCTTACATAGTTTTGTAAATACAAAAGCTTTAAAAAATTGACTTAAGTGTGTATTTTGAGGGTAGTGTAGAAAGAGACATCCTTCGATAGTATTACGTTTTCTTGGACACGAAGAGCAGGTAATTTATATGGCTCATAGGCTAGCCCTTTATGCTTTTTCTAGTGTAACGGTCTTCTTTTCTATCCTAATACCAGATCTATTGTTGCTTATATTGATGCTGATATCCAGGCACTTTAATTCAATTATTTTTTTTAAAGAAATTCTACAAAATAATTTTCAAAATTACTTTATTTTTTTCAAGAGTTGACAGATATACTTTTGAAAAAAATGAATTTAAAAATATATTTTTAAAATTTCAAAACACACTCTTAATCCTATGTTTTAAAAAGCGGTTTGGACCGGCCGGTCGGACCGGTCCAACCGTTACCCGGGCAACCCACCGTACGGCTCAGCATTGACCGCCTATCTTTCAAAGCGCCTCAAAAGCGGTCAAAACCGGGAAAATCGGGTCGAACCGGTCGCCGATTGAACATACGATTCGGCAGGCTGAATTTTGAAAGAAAAAAATCAGATATTTGCTTCGGTTTTTTTGTTCTTTTCTCTGTTCTCTAAATTCCTAATTTATGATGGGTTATCCATAGGCTACCCACATCTCTCTTCCAATGGACAACACTCCGAAATCATTTTAGCGGCGCAGAGTTCAAAATAATTGCGTTTAAAAGAAATTACCTGGAGAGAAAAATTTCAAAATGTGAAGGAAAGAAGAAAAAATTCCAGCGGCGCATTGTAAAAAGTTAACAGTGAGTTTTGGAAAGATCCAGCATATATTTAGGAAGAGTGGATATGTGGATGTCATGGAAAATCTCATATTTATTTGATTATTTTTAAGTTGTTAAATAAATATTTCATTTTTTTTTGTATTCGTTTTATAAATTAGGCAGATTGTTGGACAATGTTGTGGTATTTGATTTTAATAAAAATGGGTCCAGTGATTTTAGACTGTATAATTAAACTTTAAATTGCAATATTAGGTGTATGATTTTAGACTGTGCATATGATTTATTATTACAAGGGAAAATTATTTATATATTTATAAATTTTATATTTAATTATATATTATATAAAATCATAAATCATAAGATCACACGATCCGACCGGTCCGACCAAAAGCGCTGAGGCTGTCCGGTTCAACCTCCGCTTCCGCATTTAAAACATAGTCTTAATCTTGTAAAAAGAAAAACACACCCTTAGTTAATGGAAATATTTTCAGTTGATGTTTCATCTTTATAAAAAAAAAAAAAAATTAATCTAACATACGTTCCAGTAATCTGCGACGAAATTAACGGACACACTGAAGATGGAGATACGCACTTAAATTGATCAGACTTGTCATGCCATTTTGGCTCGAATTGAACAAAATATATTTGCAAATTTAAACTTACACTTATTTAATTGTAAAAGGTTGTGTTTTAAAAGATCCAGCATAAATTAACATTTAAAAAAATATATTATATGTTTGGAGTCAGCGTATAACCAATTTTCAATGTGTTTAAACTCGATTTGATTTGACACCTTTAAGTTAAATTATTATTTATTACATGACGCTTGTAGTTTGTGTAATTAATTATTATATATATAAAAAAATCATAAGATCATACAACGATCCAGAGGTCTAACTCTCATTCAAAACAAATAAGGGTCCTATGAAAGAGAGTAGAGACTCTTTACAAAATCAAAGTAAAAATAATAAACATATCCTATGTCTACGGTAGATCATCTTCAAATTTTTCACTTTTGGCCTCATTTGATCAAGAGTGTCAAAGGCATGAACAAACAAATGACCAGAGTTCAAAAACGAACCAATGTATCTACTCAAATCCCCCTCCTGAGGCTGAATAAGTTTGTACTTTGTTGTTTGTATATCAATTTCTATTTTATCAGCAGATATAGAAATTGCAATATACGTTTGGTATAATGATAAATTTCCAAAATTAAATTCGCTACTCACTACTAATTATAATTATATAAAAAAAAATAGTTTCATACGTATTTGGGCCCATGGGCCTTTTACAATGACACCCCATTTGGCAGGGGTCCTTATATTAATGAGAGTTTTTTTTTTTTTTTTCAGAAAGAAATTTAAGGAGAGTTTATGAAAGCTACTCTTTGCAGAAACAATTGTTATTTTTTAGGTGCATTTGTGTGCTTGCTAATAAGGTGACTACGGATTTTATTAGGACCAACTCCAAATACAGAAACCCTTGGTCGTCCCAAAACTGATAAGAAGAAGAGCAAGAAGGAAAATACATCGACCAAACGAGATCTAAACTTGTTTAAAATTAAAACATTCATAATTGATAGTTGTTCGGCACAAGAAGAAACCAATGTCAAACATGCAATACAATAATGAACATTTTGTTCGCAAAAGCTTGTATTACAACACATATAAAAGTACATGAGATGAGACTGTTTCATTAAAAGACTTGTTCGTTCTGATTGGGTTTTTATTTTGTAAAGATGAAGACTCTTCAAGCCCGGTGGAGCGGATGAATGAGAAAATGGGGCCAGCCCAAATTTGAAATGAAATCTATTTTTATGGGCCGACCCAAATATGGCCCACTCTGTCCACCCTCACTTTCCTAAACCTTGATTATTAATACAAGACCCTTTTCGTTTTATAATAAATACCTTAATTTCGTCCTACTAATCTTTTGAAGGCACTTTTATCCGTTTTGTGTATTTTTTAAGAGTCAATTATTTTATGTTAAATTACGAAACTTTTTTTTTTTTTTGACAGGAATTACGAAACTATTTGAGTTAGAAGGGAAGTGGAAAACAGACAATGGAGTTTTCATGTGAATAATTCTACTATTTGTCTTGTTAATAATTGCAACTTAATATTGATGTCGACTTTTTAATATATTTGGTAGTATAAGTATAACCACTCCAACCTGGCAAATTTTAAATATATATAGCATTAAATATATATATTAAAATCATGATATAGGTTTACAGCAGGGATAATGATCAAATCTTACTAAATTATTTGATATGGTAGCATTTGATAAAAAAATTGTTTGGTACAAAGCATTAAACACCCCCAATTTGATAAAAAATTGCACAAAACACTCTTGTATTATATTAATGGATAAAACTTTCATATATTTTATAAAAATATATGCATGAAATTCCTGCTAATCAATTTAGTTCAAAAAATATTAACGAAGCTAAATTAAAATGTGAGTTTATATAATTGTTTTTTGTTTAAATAAAATATACGCACACAACACTCAAATGGAAATACATAAATACAAAATATATACTTATCAATGGTGTCAAGAAGTGGACGATAGATATTTCATGCATACTTTTTATCAAATACTGGAAACCTTTATGCATACTTTTTTTTTTTTTTTAATCAAACACCGATGATTTTATGCATTTAATAAAATATAAGGAAAATTCATGCATATTTTTATCAAACACAAAGCATTTTATGCATTTAATGAAATACTGGAGCATTTTGTGCATCTACTATCAAATACAAAGTATTTTATGTATTTTACCCCAATTCCACGAAAAATAAATTAAAATACACCTTTTTTATGGAATTTAAATCTCGAGTCAAGGTCAATAATAATAAATATAAAATATCAAATTATCCAAGTTCTAACATGTATTCCTTTCCATTGAAATTTATTCGAACTTGATTTGATTTATTAATTATTAAATAAAGTCAAATTTAAAATATTGAAACTCGATAATATTTATTTCAAATAAACTTGAAGACACACTTCATTTGAAATAATAGTTATTTTTTTAGGAGATTAATACTCAATTTATTGAATCTCTTAATAACCAATAAATTACACAACAATAGAATAACAAACACCATAAATAAAACATGTGCCCCAACATGACATTTAACTGTAATGAATTCTTATTAATTTTATTACTATTATTACTACATCGTTATGAAGTGAATACGATATCAAATTATCATTACAAAGGCAATAAAACCAATAATGACTTAGGTCAACAATATTTTTAAGGTTGGCTTATTATGTGTTTTTTTTATAAGGTTGCTTATTATGTTTGCCTCATTGATAGGAATTAATTGGATTAGATGGTTAATTATAGAGTAATAAACCCAATAATGATTTAGGTCAACAATACTTCTAAGGTTGGCTTATTATGTGTTTTCAAAAAAAAAAAAGTTGGCTTATTATGTTTGCCTCATTAATAAGACTTAATTGGATTAGATAGTTAATTAATAATTATAGAGTAATAAATAGATATTAATAATATGCTAATGCACCCAGATTTGTCTTCCGTACAGATTATTTTATTTGACCTCTATTATTTATTTTAAGACAACTTTCTATAGTTTGACATAGGCAAAAATTAAATGATGAATTATTTTTAAAGCTTGATCTCTGTATAAAATATTTTTAGGTTGTCATTGACTACAAATGATTTGCATTGAATTCAGTATTTAGACTCGATATTAGTATTTCAACCTTACATTAATCACTATTATTACGTAAAGATGAGCAAGTATCTTATAATTACACTAGTAAAATTATGCAATTTTAAACGGCGTTTTTACCATGCAATTTTAAATTATATTAGTTGTTTTAATTGTACAATATTAATATCAAATAAATATATTTTAATAAAATAGTTAATAATATTAAAAAAATACATATAAAATACAAATAAATTTGGTTGTGAAATTATTTCACATATACTTTTCCTTTAGAGATAAATTAAGGGGTCTTAAATCTTTTTCTATTATAAAAAATAGTGAACATGCATTTCTGGAAATGCTACTTTTTAGCGTGGTCTGCAATTTGATACTGCTTATCAGCATATGATCTTCTTCTAGAATTTAATTCTCTTTGAATTTTTTTTCCTATTTCACAACCGTGTCAAACAAGGCGCAATAATTAATTATACTTATACTTTTTTTTTTTATCAGAATCATAATATTAATCATATATAAAATATCATTATCACTAAAACTGGTATAAAGAAAATTACTTTGAAAAAAATATCAGTAAAATTATACTATACTATTATTTAAAAAAAAAACATCACCTATTATTTTAAAAATACTGCTTTTATTTAAAAAATAATTACTACTGATTAAAAATTTTTTTTCATTGCATGAATATTACTTTGAATTTAAAGTGAAAAAAATATCAGTAAAATTATACTATACTATTATTTTAAAAAAACATCACCTATTATTTTAAAAATACTGCTTTTATTTAAAAAATAATTACTACTTTATTTTTTTTTTCATTGCATGAATATATTTTTGTGAAATAATCGCACAAGACTCATTCTTTCTCTTAGACCCACGCTATCATAAAAATATTCCTCTTTAAATATTACTAGTCGTATTCAAGACTTGCAAATTAAGAAAAAAATCAAAAGCATTTTTATTAAGGACATATTTTACTTTTGAAAATTTATTATTTGACCACTTCAATTTTCATCTTCCACTGAAAAAGAGTTTTAATCAAGTTTGCAATTAATAGTAATTATTATTATTCTTTTTGGACTACCATTTTTCAGTTGATCTGTTACGCAAGATTTGTCAAGTCTAATTTATTCTTTAATATTTCGTAGATTATTACATCAATACATGTGCACCAATATAACTACGAATTATCTTGCAAGAAAAGTTAATAATAATTTCGATTGATTTTGTTTGGCATATTGTACGTATGAAGAGTATCTACAAAGATGAAAACCAAATCTCAACAACATTTTAGAGAAGTATTTGAAATTTAAAAATATGGAAAAAGTTTTTCTTTTTAACAAAAATATTCCGAAATGGGAAAAGCAATTTTCAAAAAAAATGTCACGTGCCAGCCCAAGGTAATGATATAGAAAGCCAAAAAACCCGAATCTGGATCCGACGACTGTACTTTCCCGTCAATACCGGGAACTTCCCGATCGACGGCTGAGAACCACCATCTAATTAAACCCATTGATCTTTCATCGACGGTCAGCATGAATTACAGGTGGGTCCCAGGCCTTCAACTTTTCAAATATATAAATAAGACATCCCCACAATAGACTCGGTCCATTCTGAACATTTCCAAAACCACTCTCTCTCTCTCTCTCTCTCTCTCTCACATACAACACGCAGTATTTTCCTTCCGAAAATTTAAAACTGCGCACTTGCTCCGCAGCTTATCCTGCGCATCACCGGAAATGAAACCGGCGTCGGAGCACATGATAAGGATATCAAGGTACAGACGGTGGGTTCACTAGTTGGAGGAGGAATCGCCGGCAGAGGATGCAATTTGAGAGCCTCAATCAAAAAATGGAAGGTCAGAAAAGCCAATCGAAGCTGACTAGAACGAATTCTTCACTCCTCCGTTCGTCTCCCACCGTTCGGTCGTCAATCCAAAGCTTATCTTCGGTGAGCGAGATTGAAATGGAGGATATCGAGGAGCAGAAGCCTCATAGCAAACCGATTCCGCAACCGGTTCGATCCGGTTCATCTCGTCTGGCGCCGGTTATCGCCGTCTTCTTCCTATCGGTTTACACGCTTTTCTCCTTCTTCAATAGGGACGACATTCCTACTTCGGAAAACTTGCTATTAGCTTTAATTTTCGTTGCGGTTTTGCTGTTTTTCTTCTCTAAAAACAAGGCATTGCTTAACAGAAATTTCTACTTTATCAAGCAAATTTGTGATGGAAACGCGAAAAAACTCGGGTTTTCGTGTTTTGCCTCCAAAACGCATTCGAAACCGGTGCAGTGGTTCATCGGGGAGCCTGATTTTACCGAAGGAAACTATCAGAGGAAAAGAGATAGGAGTGTTAAAAAGATCATAAGAGAAGGGGTGGAGTTCTACAGCAATGGTGATTTCTATGAAGGTGAGTTTCATAAAGGGAGATGTAATGGTAGTGGTGTGTATAATTACTTTGTGAATGGAAGATATGAAGGAGATTGGGTTGATGGGAGATATGATGGTTATGGGATTGAGAGTTGGGCAAAAGGAAGCAGATACAGAGGCCAATATAGACAGGGGTTGAGACATGGATATGGAGTGTACAAATTTTATACAGGGGATTCATATGCTGGAGAGTGGTGTAATGGGCAAAGTCATGGTATTGGGGTGCAGACATGTGCTGATGGGAGCTGTTTCATTGGAGAATTCAAGTGTGGAGTTAAACATGGACTTGGTTGTTACCATTTCAGGTAATGATTTTGTATTTTCTTGATTCATTCTTTTGTATACAGTTCTTTCGGATTCTTGTTTTGTGTGTGTTGATATTTTGAATGTTCGTCTGCTGATTCACTGTTTGATTGATAGTTACATGCTTAGAGATGAAGTGTTTCTTGTTTATATTTAGCTCTTTCATATTATGTGTTTTTCAAACTAAGTTGTTAGTGTTTGGTTGGATGGTGTTTGAATTATGATAGAGACTACAAGTTTCAACAATCAAGTCTTTTCTGTTGGGTTGTTATATGTGGTCCTTTTGGTAGGGAATTTAGTTAAGATCTATTCTAGCTTAAGATTAATGATGTGGAATACAAGGATTTAAATTTGGTTGTCTTATCGTACCCGTTAATGAATAGGGAAACTTCATCTCAAGTTCACAACTAGATTGAATAATAAGATTATTAACTTTCATTAAATACTTCACTTATGTATACGTACTTGTGTTTCTTTCAAAATACTCATGTATATTGGTGGCATTATAGGAATGGGGATCGATATGCAGGCGAGTATTTCGGAGATAAGGTTCATGGTTTTGGCGTCTATCACTTTGCAAATGGCCATTATTACGAAGGATCATGGCATGAAGGACGGAAGCAAGGGTATGGAATGTATACTTTTCGAAATGGTGAAACCCGATGTGGTGAATGGGACGGTGGAAATCTCAAGATTAGCCTTCCCCCACTCTCTGATGCAGTTCTTCGAGCAGTTCAGGTAAAAACTTTGATTTTTTACAGAGGAATTCTTTAATTGTAAAAAATTGTATGAGCTTTGTCTGAATATTTTTGATGTTTCTGTTTTTAGGCTGCTAGAAAAACAGCAGAAGACGCGATCCATCTTCATCGAACTGATGAACAAGTGAACAAGGCTGTAGTGGCTGCAAACCGGGCAGCCACTGCAGCTAGAGTTGCTGCTGTCAAAGCTGTTCAAAATAGAATCGATGGTAAATTTTGCGACACTAACTGTTGAGATGACCCGTAAAAATGTAAGTTTTTACTACTAAATTTCCAAATGAAAAAGGATCGAATTTGGGCACCCTGGTTAAGCTGAAAGCACACCAGTGGTAGAGAGTATGTCTGAGATTTGGTTGACCACTCTGTAACTTGTACATATATCATGTATACATTTTAGTCTATATTAGTTTGCTCAATCTAATATCCCAGTTCAACCCTAGCAGAATTTGCAGATTTTACATTTAAAAAATGTATGCATTCATATCCATTTTATATATATGAATTCAGATACATACACCTATATACATACAAGAAACAAGTGTATGAGATGCAAGTATATATGGACTGAAATTGGATAAGGAAAAGAGAATTTTTGTGTACTTTTTTTTCTGGTGGGGTTTGAGGATTTGATGTTGTATCATTGTGTTTTGTTCTGTAATAGTGAGAGCTGAAGTATGATCCCTACCTTTCTATTACAACATTATTTTTAATTATTGGATAAATGTCTTATCTTTTATGTTGGTGCTTTGTTTTTCTGAAGATCATGCCTTGAATAAGCAGCAAAAATCATATTATTAGTGAATCTTATGTGCGATTGTTCCATGCTGAGACGATAATATTTAATATTTTATATTACTTTCTCAAAATGTGAAGGTGTTAATTATGTTCTCATCTGGAGATGGTCTGATGTAAAATTTTGTGATATATTCACTCCCTCCCTCCGTTCCAACTTCCAAGTATTTTTTTCACACCTTAAAATAGAAATATCACGTAATATTAACACTCTAACAAAATATTATTTAAATTAAAAAAATATCACTCTTATTTTATTCATTTTTATAAGGTAGAAAGAGATACTTTATCTCATTAAATGTAAAAAATTACTCTTATACTTTTTTTTCTCTTTCCTACAAAAATTTTACTTTTCATAAAAAAATAATTTTCTTAATTTTTTACACCTATTTGTAATTTTCCCTTATTTTATTCTATTTTATTTAAAAAAATATCACTCAAAAGTAAATCTTTTGTTAAATTAGTTTGATCATGTAATTCAAAGGAATATTAGTTATTTTTGTTATATGCTAATATTATCAAACTAACACTACATTTTAATGAAATAACCAATATTCCCTTCATCTCTGGTATAAATTTTCAATTTTTTTATTTTGGTTTATACCACTATAAGTTCCTCATTTTATTTTTGTCAAATATTTACTAGTTTTATAACCCTACAGTTCACTATTATTTAAATTTTAAATTAATTACTACTCAATTATCCATAAACTTTTTCTTTTTTCTTCTCTCACCATCACAATATTTGTACTATATTTATCATTATATCCCTTTTCTTATTCTGTTTGTCTAAATGAAATGAGAGTAAATACAGAAAAGGAAGGAGTATTTTTTTAAAAATACATATAAATTTTATCATATTTTGTAGTGTCCCAAATTTTTAGAAATTAATGGTCCGTGGTTTATTTTGAGAATGGAAAGAACATTATAAAAAGGAGAAACCCCAGAATTTAATGTTTGAAGGAAATATACTCAATTATTATTTATTGCACATCAACTTGCCGGTTGCCACTGTTAGTTTCCTTTTCTTGCCACTTATTCCTCTGAACAAAGTCGTATGGTCTTGTTAAATTTGTCATATGTGCAAAATGAGAGATTTTCATTAGTGCAAATGATTAGTGTTGATCAAATTCTCTTATGAATAGCATTTCATCTCGAGTTTCGTCTTATCGGATCATATTCACAGCAATATTTAATGAGTTTTTTTATCATAAAATTCAATATTATTATAAAATAATTTATTAAATAATAAAATAGAATGTATATTCAAATATAAATCAAAAGAAACCAAAATAAGATTTATGCAATATGTATTTGACCCACACCTTGTTGAAATCAACTCCAAACTATATGTAAAAAAAATCTGACTAACAATTAAAAATTAAAAATAAAATATATTACAATTAAAAATGACTAACAACAATTATAAAATTCAATCAACCTCAATTATCTTCACCTTCATCTGCATCTTCTTCCATTATGTTATCCAAACGGCCACAATCCACATGATATTCTATTTTTTAGAATTTTTTTTTTCAAAATTTAAATAAAGCCTTGTCAACCGGTCCATCGAGTCGGCGGTCCAATTCGGGTTATACCGGTTCGTTACAATTTTGATCTACCCCACTTCACATTACAACCAGGACCGGTGCCGTGACTGGTTTCCGATTAAACTGGTAGAACTGACTGATCCGGTTCGATTTTAAAAAAATATTGATTCACGGTATGACTAATAAATTTATCCATAATTTGAAATGCGTTTCTCAAGCCATCAAAACCAAATAGAAATGGTTTTAATAAAATTGTTATTTATTAGTATTAAAAATGTAAAGTGAAAAATAAATGAGTCATTTCAACTTTATTGGAGTGAGTAATTGGGTGAGAGATTTAATTATAGTGGAGAATTAAGTGATATGATGTGTAAATAAAATATGTTTGTAAAATTACTTTTTGCTATTTTGAATATGAGAAAATAAAATTGTAACGTTCATTTTTTAATTTTGAGCAATTTAAATTGTAAAGAAAAGAGTATTAGTTTGGACAATAAAAATCCTGCATAGACTAAACACTTACATAGAATAACAACACGATGATTCTTGATTTATACGTATGATCAATGTCTATAAGATTTTGACAAATTTTCTTCTGAAACTTATTTACCATATGATTTTGGATCCACACTAATACAATTACATTCATTTAGTAATGTCATTACTCATAATAGCACACACAATTTACACACAAACACACCGAACGTTCTGTAGTATTAGTTCATAAGTGTAATAGTATTAGTGAATGCATATTTATAAGTGTAGTGAACAAGTTTCACAATAGACTCACTATAAAAATATTATAAAAAACTTCAAAATATATACAAGTTGATGAGGTGTAGACCTACAATAAATTACATCATATTAATACTAATACCTTAGGTATCGCTACGAACAAGAATCAAACATGATAAAATTATGAGCACTCTAGGATAGGATGGATATCTACAAAATGGATCTACAAATCTTGAGCCCCATGAACTAATACATCCTATTACCTTATTAATTAATTGATACAAAAAACTAACAACTTTCTCACATGTTGTACCCCATATTGTATCATTAAACATATGAAAAGGTATGATCATGTGCCTTTTCATCTTCAAGTTGCATATAATGTAAGTAGATTTGTCATTGTTATATGAAAGCACATGCATAGTAGTAGTGGTGGGGTTTTCTTAGGTGAAAATTCCTCTTAACTTCTTTTTTCTCGTTCAACGCATGCTTCCACCCCCCTTCTCTTTTCGTGTAATTTTTTTTAAGTAAGAAAAAAGGCAAAAGCTTATGTTTCTTTACAATTTTAATCAAAGCCTGTATAGAATCTTCCTTTTTTTTTGTTAGGTTTCTATTTTATTTTATTTGCTTTTTTGTAGTCACAAACCCTAGATTCAAATCTCTTGCTAATTTATTTTTTATACATCCAAGAACAACCACCCCCCACATGCACCTGGAAACGTACACCAGTAAAACACTGCTTACTGAGATTTGTTTACTATTTTTTTATAATTATTTAATTATGCTCGTTTGACTGATGTTATGATGATCATTTATTGGTTAATTTTTACTTAGTACAATTAGTTATTGCACTAATTTAGTTAGGCAGTATATTTTGATTTACGAGTCTTCTGTTGCCATATAATTAAAGTGGAAGGTGTAATATTGAGAGTCTATGTTATGCACATGTTTAATTAGACGACCATTTCGAAGGAGTAACGGATTTTTTTTTTGTTTTTTTAGGACATGTTGTATATGAATGAAGTTTATGATTCGATTTTGATATAATTCTTGGTCAAATTTTTTATATTTTAATTTTTTTTTTTTGATATTCCTGAATATATAACACACTCGACTCCGATTTTTTATATTCTTGAAGAACTTTGATACTTGATCAAATACTTAATACTTTAAAAAATATCAAATAATTCATTTAAAAAAAATTCAAATTATTTAATTGTATGTATTATGATGAACCATGCATGATCATATCATTTTATTCTAATGATTTAGCCTAAAATATCATTTTAATACACAAATAAATTAATCTCTCATATATATATATACTAGACTAGATGAAACATATTACGCGAAATGTTTGGAAAAAATTGATTTTACAAAATAAATTAATGTATAACATTATATATAAAAATTAACACCACTGCACTTATAAACTAAAATATAATAATAGTTTTATAAGAATAATAATATTATTAAATAAATATAATAATATCAATTTATTATATATATATATATATATAATTTATTAATTATATATATATATATATATATATATAATGCATTTTAACTTTTAATTTGGAAAATTATGTCCACATACAGACACGCACGATCCCATCTCATCTCACGTACTTGTGCTTATCTAATTGACGTGGTTACACAATTTATTCAAAATAAATAAATAAAATACTTGTACATATATTGTTGCAGAAATATTAATTATAATATAAATGGTGCTGCATCAGCCACGCCCACGCCCAATCTACTCATCTCCTGTTAGTGTGAACTGTACGTGTGTGAATACATAATGTTCAGTTTTATCATTAAACATTTTAAATTACATTTAAGGACATGTTAATAAAATATATATTAAATACATATATGTAGTGTCGTGTAGCATGTCCTTCCTAAGTTTCCCTAGCTTAATTATTGTCAAATTCATCATTTGTATCGTCTCACTCTTTTTAAATGACACCTTTTATTTGATTGAATGATATTACTCATTAAATTGTTGTATACATTATTTGTATTGTACACTATTTTTAAATGATACCACTCAGTTTGATTTAATAATATTATTTCACTAATGAATATTACTTGGAAACCAGTTGCATCATGTACAAGAGTTGAATGATATTAATCGTTTCACTAAATAATATTACTTGTTTTGTTAAATAAAATTATTCGAAAATCAATTGCACAGTGCAATTGTTTCAGACAAGTGTTATTTTTTCTAATTATAATTTATTTCTTGTTAGTGAAAATTAATTTAAATATTGGATTAAAATAATAATGCCTGTCCCCTTTTTGGGGTTCAAATTTTCGAAAGTTCTCATTATTTTAGGAGATGCTTTGAGTTTCATTTCTAGCTGGATATTGTTGCATTTCTTGAATCGATCTATTAACTAGTAATTAGTATCAAAAGCGACCTGCACTTTCTTTTATTTACTTTTCTGAAACTTTTATTCAAATTTGTCGTAATTCGTAAGTCCACTGAGTATATGCGAATGGAATTTTAAATTTTGAATAAATACACTAATTCTGACATAATTTTTCCCCTTTTCCATTTCTTCTGCTGACAAAGAAATCTGAAATTCCTATTAATTTGAGAATTGTATTATATAAATGTTACTATAATTTATAAATCGTGCGATAGAGATGAATCACTATGAACAAGTTCAGTATGAGACTCAATTAAAAAGAGTAAACAGAATGTTATTTTTAAACTACTCTGTTGGACGATACCAAATATGATTTTAGGATATTAAAGCACATGCATAATAAATTATGATGTACAATATATTAAAATAGTTGGTAAAATACCCTAAAAAAATCGTTAAGAAAAATTAATTTTATTTTGTCAAGAAAAAAGTTAGTTAATTCATTGGTCCAATTTGAGACAAGAACATATCTCGAAGACTCGAATCCTCAAATATAGCTTAACAAAGGCATTAATCGCGTTTATATTTAATTAAATAAGTTACAAATCCACCCTGTAATTCTATTTACAAATCTAACTATCCAATCGAGGTTAATTAACAAAGTTCTCTAATAATCATGTGAACTCGTAATTTGAGGAATAAAAAATCTTATAGTTTGCGCCCTTCTAAAAGAAATAAAGGGAAAAAAATTAACTTAGTTATTTTCCTATATTGTTTAAGTAATGTTCATGTGTTTGATCGTGATGGATGAAAAGAATGACAAGAGTTTATATTTTATATATTTTTTTTCAAATACGTCTGCAAATAAATTGCGTGATTTATATTCTTGGTACTACCTCCGTCTTATTGAACTCTTTATAGAAGAGAGTGTAAATTTTTTAAAAAATTGAGGTTTTGAAGGGTATTTTATAAATTTTTATGTATAAAAAAAAAATTGAATTGTGCATGTATGGGTCCAAAAATAATAATATTTTGTGTATATTAGTGGATATTAGAGTTTACAAAGAGGTTTTTTTTTTTTTAAGAGTGTGAAGCTTAGTGTAAGATAAACGAAAAAAAATATGTGAATTGTGAAGAGTTTCATATCGAGGAGAGTATATGATATATACGTGCATCATTAGATCACAACTGCACGTTATCTTTCAAGAATTGAGATAAATGTCAAAGCTCTAAAATAAAATAAGAACTGAAAGTCATTAATAAAAGAAAAAAATAAAGAAAACCAACCATTTAAAGAGATTATACATACCATTATTCCCCAAACTCTTACCAATTGGGATAAATGACAAAGCCCTAAACTAAAATTAAAATGGGAATTAAATCATTAAAAAAAAGAAAAAAATAATAAAGAAAACCAACCATTTGAAGAGACCACATACATACCATTTTATTCCTCAAATATATCCTTTAAACTAATCTTATTAATTGAGACAACTTAATTATCACAATTAAGACTATTTGAGACAACTTAATTAATGTAATAATGGAATTTGAAAGTTTATTGTAATTTGTGACAGTTCCGTTGTCCCTACTTATCCATGGCAAGAGCTTGTGATTATTTTATTCATCTATGTTGTCGTTACTCGTTGCATGGAAGTTGAAAATTTGAAACAATAAAAATATAAAATTATTTAATATAAAATAAAACAATCAATATTATATAATATTTTTGACAGGCAATAATTCAACGGAGATGCAACAACTTGTCCAAGCAATTTGATTCCACCCTTCCAAATAATTTGTCTCATGATTTTAAATAATCATCTTGCACCGCTTAGACAATATATGATTAGTATATTTAGAATATGTCTTGAAATCATTAATTTAATAAATTTGATACTAATAGACTTAATTAAATAGTATGGCCGCACCTCAATTCTAGCAAGACGATCATTTATTTTTAAAAGGAAGCGATTTTTAACGGGTGTGTCATATAAATAAATTTACGGTCAAACTTAAAATTACATTAATTATTTTTTATATAATATTATTATCAAATTAATATTGTTTGAAGATAAAAAAAATAATTAATTTCACGGTAAAATTATTTGCAATAATGTTTTGTTCTTTTTATGTTATAAATATTTGAGAAGAAGAATTAAAAAATTGGAAAAAAAGAATCTGGAAGTAAGCCAATGAATAGTTTATATGAATACATAGGATAGTGTATTATTTAGTGGAATTTTATAGGTCAAGTTGCTTTACTAAGATTTTATTTGAAGAGGTCAGCAATGATGACATTTTCGCAATATTTCGTAGGCTAACCAACAAAATCATTATGTACTTGGTTTTCTTTTAATATTATTAAACTATGCATATAAAACTTTTGTTATGCTTTTTGAAGGTGTGGCCCTAAATATTTTTCCCCATAAATAAATAGTGTATTCTTAGAGAAAAAAATTTAAGTATATTGAAAACACTCTGAGTTAATCATTGTTGGGATTACAAATTAGGGGCCAATAATACTAGTTTACATATCGACTCCTTAAAGTTGGGTTACCACAAAAAATATACGTATATTAGAATTGTTAATATTTTTTTTAAAAAAAATAAAAAATTAATATTGTTGAGCAGTATACGTTGATATTAATATTTTTGAAAGAATATCATCTTAATTAAAAGTGTCAAACATATAGGTAGAGTTGTGAATTTAATTCATTTATATTAATTTTGATCAACTTAAAAATGATTCATATTATCACTAAAAGACATTGAAAATATATGAAATCCCATTTGTTTAAAAAAAATATCTAAATGTGAACTCTCATTGATGTTGCCCATGCTCTCTCTTCTGTTGTTATTTTCTTTTTTATTTAACTAGTTTCGGCTAAGTGGTTCAATTCATTCACAAAATTAATCAAATTGACCTTTGTATAAATACATTAAATGTTTTAGAAAAATCTCACATATCTGCAAAGTCCAAAACTAATTATGAATATATTTGACATTAGCAAGAGTAGATAAAAACTTAAGTTTAAAGCAAAGGCATATTTAAAATCAAGTTATATCAACTAATCCTCAATCAAGCAACTAATATCATTTAAAATTAATAGCTCATAATACGAAAAACTACAAATCAATTTCCACATGCAATAAAACTTATTTATATAAGAATTTTCCTTAAAATCAAATTAATTTTATTTCTCTATCGATGAATTTAATTTAGTTATGGAGGGTGTCATAAATCAAGACCGTGGTAAGTCACCTAATACAAGCCCTTTTGACTTTGATACAAAGGTCGGTCTAATGGAGTTTGATTTTGATAAATGAAAGTGTCACAAATATCACTTTCCTAAGCTCTTCCCACCTAAATCAGATTATTCAAATTTAAATAAATTTGTTAGGTCAAAAGATTACACCATAAAATCTCCCTATTGACTTTTTCTTCGTCATGCATTAAACTACAAATATATAGTTTAAAAAACTTTTATCTCGTGAGTTTCTTCGTCCTACTTTTTTGTCGTCTAACTGGTACACTCTAGTGATAAAATGAAATTAAAAATATTAGAAGAAGTGACATAATATGTCGATGGCTTTATATTGGTATTATAATTTTAAAAAAAGGGTTTTGCCTGACTAAAATTGGACAACTTCATACCTTGTCCAAATTTAACTAATCCAAAGTAGAACCATGTTTTAACTTGTCAATATCCAAACAAGAAATAAAAATTAATATAAATAATTAGGTGAAAATATTATCAACACCCTAAATTAATACAAATAATTTGGTGAGGGAAACAAATTCAAATTGTAAGTACGATATAGCTGGGGAAAAAAGCACACGATCCTATTACAAACGAGTGTCATAATTAATTAATCATTTGACTTATGTCTTATTTCATTAATGCATATCACGTTTATGTTAATTGCATCAATTATACATGTATTTTTGTATCTTGTAAAACAAAACGAGTTTTTTAATTTTTTATTTTACAGGAAAAAAATTGAAACGAATGGAAGGTACATTTATATGATGATGACGATGATGATATTGAATGTAAGGAAGGGTTCACTGAAATGTCAATCAAAAATGTTGCAGATTTGTCATAAAAACATTAATTGCAATATCTTCCACTGAACAACCATGTGATGATCTTCTTCATACTCACAATATATTGGTGTTTGGTTAGGTTTCTGGTGCTATACACCATTGACCAAATCTTTTAAATTAATACACACCCAGTTTCTGTTATTTTTATTAAAATATAAAAAATATGATTGCACCATTCAAATCATGAAATGCATTATTGAAGAATAAATGCTTCTGCGCATAACAGAATATTTATTTTTTTGATAATGTATTAAAATAAAAAGTGGGGACATGGTATTCCAACATAGCAAACTTATGAGTACACGATATGCAGTTGAATTTTTAACACAAATGTCTGGCGTGCGGTTGATTTTTTCGTATAAATATGTATTTTCAAAAGTGTGCGACTAAAAATTTTATATAAAAAATATATATTCAGATAAAATTTTAACACAAGTGTGTATACTCAATAATTTAATGCGTTGAATAACATGGCGCATAAAAGTGGTCTCGAAAGCGTTACTCTTTTTCTTTTAGTCCAATAAGGTCCAAGTCAAAATGGGCCTAATCTATGGCCCAAACTATTTTGCGTGTAGAATAATATCAAAGGCTTACCCAAACTTGTCTTGTTTTAATTTCATATTTATTCACCATTATACACAATTCGGTTGTATAATATTTATGAAAAAAAATTGTGTGAGACGTTCTCATAGTTAGACGATTTACAACGTTCTCATAGTTAGATGATTTGCAAACTAGATTTTTTTTTTTTTGTCAGATAAATAGTAACTCAAATATATGACTTCTTGACATATGTAGTGGGCTCTAACCTCACGATATATCAAACTAGCACAAATTATGTTAAAACATAATTTTCAGATTATATTTTTTCTCATCTTAGGGTGTCATGCAACACCTACTCCATCTTTATCTATAAAATTGAAAGAAATAAAATCTCCAAAGAGAATCTAAGGATTACGCTTCAGCCCAATAAGGATAAAAATCAACTTATGATTTACATATATAAAGGATGGGCCGATTAATCTAACCCTGCGTACGAATATGTATCAAAGTCAACTTCCGTTATGCGATTGAATATATTTGACAAAACGTGAAATTGAATATATTTGGAACAAAGTTGAGTAGACTTGAGCAAAACATTTCTATAAAATCATTAGATATTAAATTTGGTTGAATGCCGTATTTAGTTTTTGAGATTTTGTAGGTAAAATTTTATAGAAATACCACAGTGAAAAAGTACATAAAGTTGAGTGTATCATGAAGAGTTTTTAAGTAATAGTTAATAGTTCACTATAAAATCCAAGAACAGGCATATTTTTAGATTTCAAAAATCTCAAATGAGTTCGGAAAACCCAAAACGAATATTCTAATTGACGATCCAATGCCATCAAATATATATTACAAGACATATTTCTGTACGAGACAGGCTTAAATTAATTGTGTTTTCATCCTCTTGACATGTATCCTGTACCAATTTAATTATTTAATGACGAATTATTGTTGTTTCACATGTGGCGATAGAGAATGCCTAAATTTTGAATTTTATAAAAATATTAACAAGGATAATTTGTTTAAGCAAACCTCATTCCAAAAGTTTATGCTAATTTAGAAACTTGTTAAATAGTCGATATTTGGCCAAGAGGACTTCCATTTCCTTGTCCAATGCTTTTCTTTCTAAAGAAGCAGAAACAAAGGAAGAATCACTTGATGCAACTTTAAAGGCATCCCTTTCCTCGTTATTAACATAGCTGTAGATAAGCTTTATATTCAACACATGTTTCTCCTATTTCATCCATCCTTGTATTTTCACAAACCAATCCTCCCATTATTTCCAGAAAATCATGTCATTGAGCCCCCCTCCAAATAACTTCAACCTCTACTGGTGTTATCAATGCCATCGGACGGTCAGGATTACATCTCATCGTCCCTCCGAACTCGTTTGTCCTCGGTGCTTTGGCCAGTTCCTCTTTGAAATCGACATGGCAAGGCCCCAGCCTGTTCTCGATTTCACTGCATTCGATCCCTCTCCAGAGGCCCGAATTCTTGAAGCATTGACTCTCATGTTCGATCCTCAACATGCGGCCCGCAATGCTAGAGCTGACGGAGGAGCTGATCGGGCCTCGATTATGGGCCAAACACGGACGCATGGCCGGAGAAGACGCCGGAGACGGGACTCAGAAGAAGGTACCGGAAGCTCACTTTGGCCGAGACGAAGAAATAATTTGTTTGACGAGGATGACGACGATTGGGGTCCAGAAAGTGGGATTCTAGCCCGACCCAGAACCTGGATAATCGTTCGCCCCACAGGAACAATTCCCAGGTCCCGGGAAGGGGAAGCCCCACCAGGAATGGACCCACGGAACTACTACACCGGGCCGGGCCTACAAGACCTCGTCGAAGAATTGACTCAAAATGACAGGCCCGGTCCACCACCAGCACCCGATTCAGCTATCAATGCTATCCCAACAATTAAAATTGTCCCAAACCAATTGGAGATGGACTCAGAGTGCCCAGTTTGCAAGGAAGAATTTAAAGTAGGGATGGAAGCGAGAGAGTTACCTTGCAGCCATATATTCCATTCTGATTGCATTGTTCCATGGCTGAGGCTCCACAATTCTTGCCCCGTCTGTCGCAATGAAATCGAGATTCCACGTGAAATTCAGGAAATTGACTCTGATGAATGTCACATTCACAATCAGGATGGCAGGGAGCGGAGGTGCTGGCGGCTGAGGCGGTTGGCCAATATGTGGCCTTTCCGCTCCCGATATAGGCCACTTAACTCGCACGGCAATGGGGACGAACACCACCACGGTGAGAATCGATCTCGACTATAATGGATCCATTCTGTAAAACGGCTGCCATGCAAGGTTATAATTGTACAACTCTTAACATATACATACATTGATCATATTTAAACACACATATATGTAATATAGGATTTTCACTATGGAGCCTAACACCAGCATAAAACACTTATAAATTGTAGCATGATACAAGTAGTTTATGCTGATGTTGGGCTTCATAAGAAACCCACTATCGACCTCATATCAAAACCATATAAACTAGAGAGCAACAGTTAAGCTATCTTGATTCCAATAATTTGTAATTAGTTCTATCTGCCTGTTTTCAGCAGCTGAATCATGGAGGTGTAGTATTCTTTAAAGCATACAGAAAATTACAAGGAAGATGAATCATTTATACTTTGTTCAAGTGTACAAGATCAGGACAAGCACTGCGTATTGTAAAAAGAATAAACTTTCAACTGGAAATTTATAATGTGAAAATGTCACCCTACATAATGACATTAAGCCAAGATGTAAGTAAAATAAAAAAAAATGCAGCTAAACAATTCTATTCATGTTTTACCATGATAAATTTTCCTTTGATAATTGATTTCTCGGTGGTTTTCATGAACGTTATTTAGTGATTTTACATTCTCTTTGGCTGATGATGAATTCCAGCTCCAAAGCCTTCTGTATATGCCGAGTTCTTGAATATGGTCTGCAGTAATTTACATGCAAATTTGGAGTAAATAAAAAGCTAACTAATCAAACAGAAGTCTTGTTGAAGCACTTCATAAATTTTGTTACAGATACACATAAAGGCTAGTACGTTACAGATACACAATCTATAAGCACATAGGAAAATTACTCACAGCAAGGTTCTTTAACTCAATGCCGAGTTGCTTGATTATATTGTCAGAAACCATAGCAGCAAGTTGTTCTCGGAATTTCTCAACGTTCTCTTCCTCTTTAACCTTTGTGAGAAGTATGGATCTCGTCTTCTCCAGGATCTCTTCAACAAATTTATCAGGGTCAGCATAGGATATTGACGAGCTTTTAGCACCTGATGATTTATCCTTTGTAGAGGCATTGGATGGTTTCACAGCTTTTGGCACTAATCAAAGATCAGTGGTCAATATTAAAATCCATCACAAATGAACATATTTGATATATCTAAATAAACCAAAATTAAAATGCTTAAACTCGTTCGTTTAAAATTTGCCATTAATCAAAGACCAGATTTGTCCATCAAGCATCAAATAACACTAAGGTTAACTCAATAAAGAAAAAGACAGTCCCCCTTGAAAGCAAGAGATTATTCATTCAATCATTCTACTGAGATGAATGTGACACATTAAGATGGTTGATGAGAATGAACAGCACGAATTCACACAAAAACCCAACACAATTGAACAAGATTGATATATACAAATAAAACCAAAAATAAAATGCTTAACTCATTCTTTCTAAATTTGCCATTAATTGAACACCAGGTTTGTCCATGAAAGCATCAAAAAACACTAAGAGATTATTCATTCAATTATTCGACTGAGATGAATGTGAAACATTAAGATGGTTGAAATCTAAGAACATGGATCAGAAATAAGCCTCGAGAAAGCTACTTACAGGTTAAAATTGCATATGTTATGTTCTTACCCCCAAAAAAAAGCATCAATAGAAAAAGCACCTGTAACAACTGTTGGGCGGTCATTTGAAGAGATATCATGTTTTTCAGAACCTTGAGAGGATCCCTGTTTTTCTAGAGGGTCAGTTAAGACTGTTTTATCAGAAGATGGAACAAGGCCAGCTAGATCTGGAGGTTGATCCTTCCCTACAGGAGGGTTGTCCTGTGAAGACAATTACAGTAGAGTTCAAATTTAATTATAACATAAAATTAGTAACCTGACTACCAACGGTCTCAATATTACCTCCAGGTCAACATAGGCAGCAGTTTTTCCAATTGAATTCAGAAATTTGTCCAGATCACGAGCATTAAGAGCTATAAAGCAGCAGTATTGTATGTAAGATAAAATGTACGATCAGATGATAAGAGAATAGAAAATAAACGCCTGACAATTTTATAGTGTTGTTAAACCATTTTAAATAAGCAATCATACGAAGGAGGCAAAGACCAAGCTCACCTTTGGTCAATTTTTGAGGTGTTTATCCAAAAAAATCCTAATCACTTACCAACTGACATGTCATTCGACAATGGATGGAAGATACAGCGCTCCTGAGATTTAAATCCTTGATCTAACAATAAAGAAGCATGCCTTCATAAAAGGTAAACAGAAATAATTTTTAGCACAATTTCATATTCTGGAATAAGGATTTGTAATAGACAACATAAACACATCACAAAATTGCATCAAGATAAAAAAGATGTGCACCTTGCTGATTCATTCACTAGTGCAAATGGAGTAACACAACCTAGGGGCACCTACAATAAAAATTAAATAAATACATGGAGATATAAGGTTGATGATCATTAAAATAGTTAACAGATAAAAGGATCAACACTGAATGAAAATTTCAGCGTTCAACACTAAATAAAGTTATTTTTCTGCAGATATTATGAATACAGCAGTATGATATAACTAGATTTCATCCTTCCAATAATTTCAGAAATTACTAATTAAATGTAAAAGTAGTCCAGAGAAAATAAATTGATAATTTTGCCATTTGCAAATTTAATTGCCCATCTTAGACATGCAAACAGAGGAAACACACAGTCATCTTCAGTTCCCATACAGGAGATTTTAGTTCACTTCTAGACATTAATGAACCGAACATTGATAACTCATTCTGGACATAGATCAGAAGTGTCTACATTAGACAAACTCAGGTCATCGCTCTTTTTTTTTCATCATAAGATTCAACAGAATCTCTATCTTCTCTCTTATTCATATTTAATAATAAGAAGACTTTCAAAAGAAAGGGATCACACAGATACCCAAACAGGGCATGTAATGAGTGGTTTCTTAGTATTTCCGCAGATAAAAAGAGCCTAATTCTGAAGAAAGGTAACTACATTAGTATATAAGACACAAAGGTTGCATACCATTAACTTTAACCTATATTAACAATCAAGACACGCAAACCTGAAGAATCTCTGAAAGTGCTTCTTCTGGAGCCATTCTTATACCTCCTTTACCGAGACCAAGCCTTTGAGACAGAACTGCACATTTCCAGGTCAGAGATATAAAAAATTAGTGATTTGGCATATCCAAAGATTTTTAATCTTCAGACATGAACATTATGTGAAAAAACTTTTTAATTGAACAAGACAGAACAATATTATTACAAATCAATGTAAACATCAGAGAACACAGCTACTAATGCAGAACAGTATATATACCTTTCAGATCTACCTTTGTGTCCGCCAAAGCAGAAACTATATAATACCTTTGTTTCTTATCCTGTCAAAGAACATAGAGATGTACTAAGTGAAATTTTCAGACAAACAGGCAAACCAAAACAAAAAAAGAACAACTTTAAAGCATTCATTCACATGTTAACCATCTTACCTTTAAGAACAGATTTTTGCTCAGTGCACCATTCATGTGCCCAACATGCTTTGCCTAATGCAGATGATAAGGTCATTTCTGAATTCCCACAAAATAAGAAAGAAGATATAGTTTAAACTGTCTATTACCTGAGCTTCAACTGTCATAACAATAGGATGCTCAGAGAAGGAAAAATCTATTTGAAGCTCCTGTGGAGAAATCAGCAAAGAGATTATTGTACAACGAAACAGTATATTTAAATAATACATATGAACTAAGTTCCCAGCTCGTATCACTCGGCATTGCATAAGCGCTAGTTTCCACAATAAACACAAATAGTAAGGCTACAGGTCATCTTCTTTTGTTCAATTTCTTAGAACAGAAATCTAACATACCATTCACAATTGTTTACACTCTGAAAGATTATTTTTTATTACTCAAAGGACGGACAGTGAAAATTCCTGTCATCAGGAAGTGCTAAGTTTCTGATAACCGAATGGAGCAAGCTTTTATATAAACTAGCATGCTTAAACTTAAATTATAGTAGCCCATTTGTACTCGACTAAAATAAGTTAGCAAAATTATCAAACAGTTTAACTTCAGTTAATAATCCAGCATCCTCGAGCGGATCGTTAATCCAATCAGAGCAAGTTAATCAATCAAACGGATTCTACAACTGCATTAAATTTACAAAAAGAAATAAATCGACTCAAGTAAAATGGTCGAACAGATTCTGACGCGAAACATATTTACTAAAGCAAGTAAAATAAAATAAAATTCTGCCATTAAATTAGTAAATTTCTCCGAAATTTTTCCCCATCCTATGACGAAATCATTGCTCAATCTAACAACATATGTAATTGCAGAGAAAAAAGAATTAGGAAAATCGACCTGTAAGCGAGCTAGAAGCTGGTCTTTTGTGTAACCCATTTCTTCTGCGATGAAGCGTCGTTAGAATCCGGCGCGGCTAACACAGTCAGTCAGTCACCAGTGGAGAAAGAGAGAAGGGTATATACGCAAATGCCTGTTTTAGTTTATGTGAGTGAATTCCAATAATACCCTCCTCCGCCAAATAGAAATGTTCAGACTTCCAGCCTTATTTTTTATATTTTGGGCGTAGGCGTTGTATACAAATGTAACAAATCGTCGAATTATTGTGAATATTGTGATATTCAAGTTTTTTTTTTGGATAAAATTTTATACGAGACCAAAACAAATTACTATATAATGTGATTTATGGAACTTTAAAGCTTCATTGCTTTCAAAAAAAAAAAAAAAAAAAGCTTCATTCAAATTACCCAAATTTTAACAAATAGTTCCATTTCATGAATTATGATTATTGATTTCATTTATAAAATCGTCTTAAACATGAATCTCTCATCCGAATTTGATATAAGAATTGAATAAAATTATAGTAAGATAGACATTATAGAAACTCAATATTGAATTATGTATTAAAATATAATATTTAATTATAATTTATGACCGTCAATATATATTTTGAAAAACATTGTCAACATCGACAAACCTGTTATAGTAAAATTAGAAAGTCTTATACGTAAGTATATTACTTTAAATTGATATGCATTTCAACATTTCCTTCACAAATTAGTAGAATGAACAAAAAATATGTTTTGCAGTAAGAAAATGTTCTGAAGTTTGCGATGTGTTTTGTTTATTTATTCAATTCTTGTATCCTAAAATTATCAATGTACTCCCGCAGCTTAACTTTTAATTAACTTACAAGGCAGACCAAAATTGTTATGTGCAATGACGCGAACACCTAGAGGCTATAACACACTCAAACCTTTATTTTCTCTTGTTTTTTTTAAATAAATGTAAATTTTATATACTGAATTAACTATAAACATTTTGATAGGTTCTGTTTGAAACCGTTTCACCGTGAAACAAAACATAATTAGATAGATTATGTTTTGACACCTTGAAAGGTATGGATATTAATTTATACTATTTTGCAAACCGTCTCACGGTGAAAGTATTACGCAAGTTTTTGCCAAAACATTTTGATAGTCACTGAATTATCTGAAATCAGATCCGTGTTAGGCATGAAATATTTCATAAAATTTCGAGCATTTCCACCCTTGAATGTTACCAGGAAGGCTAACTTCTCTTTTTTATGAATGAATTTATAGTCTCTTGGGCAGATGATGAATGCCAATTTCCACCCTTGAATGTTACCAGGAAGGCTAAATTCTCTTTTTTATGAATGAATTTATAGTCTCTTGGGCAGATGATGAATACCAGCTTTGAAGCCTTCTGTATACGCCGTGTTCTTGTATATTGTCTGCAATAATTACACAACAAAATGGAACGGATAAATTTTGATGCTTTGTTACCAAGAAACCAAAAGTTAATAAAGTATAGATATGCAAGCTATAGGTAATCTCAGGAGATTTTATTACTCACAACAAGGTTCTTCAACTCCATGCCCAGTTGCTGGCTTATATTGTTGGAAATTTGTTCCCGGTATGACTCTACATTCTTTTCCTCTTTTATCTATATAAGAGAAATGATTGAATCTCAGCGTCATATCCTGAACTAATATAGATAACAGAAATATTGCAAAACTCCGTTGACCTCCGAGAGAAGTATGGATCTCGTCTTTTCCAGGATTTCTTCAACAAACTTTTCAGGGTCAGCATAGGATATCGAGGTGTTGGTAGCACCAGATGGTTTCTCCTTTGTACAAGCTTTGGATGGTTTTGCAGCTTTTGTCACTAATCAGAGATCAAAATGTCAAAATCGAAAATTACTTTACCATCCAGCCTAAAAGGAGATTATTCATTCAAATTTTGCCCTTAATCAAAGATCAGCAGCTTTGGCCATCAAGTAATGCTAGGTTTGTAGGGAGGAATTGGATTGTGTATAACAATTAGGAGTGTGGATAATAATAATTAAAAAAGTAGATTGAAAACTATGTTTGAAAAAAGTAAAATAGGTGTATTATAGGTATTAATAGGGTAAAATTGTAAAGGATTAGAAATCCTATACCAAAGTCGAGTTTGACAAACGAGGATTTGAATTTGAAGAAAAATGTGGGTGCTACACCATAACAAACACCCCTTTAAGCGGGGTTCAAGTTTATTGCTATGATGCGCGTAACATGTAACCAGGTTGATGAATTTGAACATCAAGGAGTCCATTTGAATTCCAAGAACATCAATTAGAAATAAGCCTTGAGAAGGCTACCTTATTAGTTAACGTTGCAAATATTTTTGTCTTATCCCCAAGAAAATAATAGGCAGCAACAGAAAATGCACCTGTTACAACTGTTTGTTGGTCATTTGAAGAGATACGCTGCTTTTCGGAACCTTGAGGGGCGCCCGGCTTTTCTAGAGGGTCAGTCAAGACTGTTGTATCAGAAGATGGAACAAGAGCAGCTAGATCAGGAGGTTGATCCTTCCCAACAATAGGGTTGGCCTGTGAATAAAACAACAAAAAGGCTAAAATTTGATAAGATATAAAGAAGTACAAGGACTACCAACTGATAAAATTACCTCCAGGTCGACATAGGCAGGGGTTTTTCCAATTGAATTCAAAAACTTGTCCAGATCATGAGCTTTAAGAGCTGTAGAAAATTAAGGCCCAACAATTTGACAATGTTAAATAATTAAACCATTTTTAAACCTAGAAATTTCTAATCACTTACAAATTGTCATGTCATTCGACAATGGATGGAAGAGACAGCATTCCTGAGATTTAAATCCTTGATCTAACAATAAAGAAACATGCCTTCACAAAAGCAAAACAGAAACATTTATTAATACATACGTAATAGACAGCATAACATTGAAACAAAATTGATCACAAGATAAAAAGGATATACACCTTGCTGATTCATTCACCAGTGCAAGGGGAGTAACACAACCTAGGGGCACCTACAATAAAAATAAAAAATTAATACATGGGGATATAAGCTCGATGGTCATTAAAATCGTTAACCAGTTAAATGGTTATATCCTTGTGAAGCACTAGCAACATTTATATCTGAATAAAGATCTTCCAAAACTCAATACTGAAAAAGGCTTAAAAAGGCAAAGAATCACAGTTACGCATGAAAACAGAGTGTGTAATGGGTGGTTTATTTTGTGGTTGGGCAGATAATGCAAGAAACAATCACTGAATTTTGGCAAATACCTGAAGAATCTCCGAAAGTGCTTCCTCTGGAGCCATCCTTAAACCTCCTTTTCCCAAACCAAGTCTCTGAGACAAAACTGCAGCACAGGTCCAACTAGTGAGTTTCCATCTCAAAGCATTTCTAATATCCGCAAACATAAACTTGTAGCAGAGAAGTTCCTTAATTGGCAAACTAGATTTAACAAATTTACGTCAAAGTACAGCCAGCAAAAACAGCAAAGTAACTAATGCAGAAAAAAAACATATACCTTTCAGATCTACTTTTGTGTCCACTAGAGCAGAAACAATATAATATCTTTGTTTCTTATCCTGTCATTAAACAGAGGGAAAGAACTGAAATTAGATTTCCAGGAAAACAAGCAAGAAAAACTTCTAAGCATTCATTCAAATGGGGCCATCTTACCTTCAAAAAGAGATTCTTGCTTAATGCACCTTTCATGTGCTCAACATACTTTGCCTGATGCAGAAAACAATGTCACTTCAATTTAATAGGAAAGCAAAAACCATAGATTAAACAGTCAATTACCCCAGCTTCCATCGTCAAAATGACAGGATGCTCGTACTGGGGAAAATCTATTTGAAGCCCCTGTCGAGAAATCAGTAAAAAAAGTTAGTCTGCAAAAATAATATAAAACCTTAAATTTGATCACATATATGAACCCAATCGCCAGTTTGTATCAATAATATGCTGATGTGCTGAATGTATCTCACGTCAAACCAAATCAAATAAATCAAAGGCCACAGGATTCCTTGCCTGCAAGTTTCAACATTTAACACAAATAACAGGTCTACAGGTTATCTCCATCTGTTCAGTCACATGGAGCAGGAAACAAATATACCATTTCACTATTGTGTACTAGGTAAAGTTATAGCTCAATACTGAAGAATCAAGAAACAGAAACGAAAAGTCATGTGCCAATGCCTGTCTTTTCTATTCCTGAAAACCAAAGGAACAAGCTGAAGCTATATGATATCCTTAAACAGACATAAACTAACACAATTAAACGTACCATTATTAAAATTAGAATAGTTAAATTAATACTAAAACATAACTCGACAACTACACTAGATTTATTACGATAATCACACGAAATCTACACCTACACTAAATTAACTAAACTTAATGAATCAATACAGTTCCGCCATTAAATTACCTATTAATTTCTCCGGAGATTCTCCAATCTTCTCATCTAAGGCATACTAAACCAAACAAGTTCACTTCAAGATCAACGAAATACAACGACAATTCATTGCTCCATTATTATATTTACAGAAGAATGTGATGGAAGAAAATAAATAAAATTGTAGAAGAAGATAACCTGTAAACGAGTAAGAAGCTGCTCTTTCGTGTAACCCATCTCTTCTTCAATGAAGCGCCTATCAAATTCTCAGCGCAGCTCTATGGTTTCAGAGGAAGGTAAAATAACTAAATAAAACTCGCATGTTTTGTGTGTTGTTCAGTTCAAATTCCAATTATACCCTCCATTGACATAAAAGTGTACAACCTTGTCCTTTGAAAAATGGAATGATATGATTTCAAAAAAAAGGAAATGATATAAAACAATGGGCCTAGTTTAAAGCGGCCCAAGTATAAGACCAGCCCATTAAAATGGAAATGATATAAAACAATTTAGGCCCAAATTAACCAATTAAGGTTATAGCCCAGAAGAGTTTACAATGAAAAATGTGGCTACTTAGAAAGTCCAAGCATAATCAGGGTAGCGCTGTCTGAGATCCCAATTTTAATTTGGTAAACACTTGTCTTTAACACATGTATTATAAATTAAATTAATAATATTATCAATGAATATGATACGTGTATTTACTATTTAAGACAATGGAAAATAATATTATCATGTACAATGGATGAGCGAAATTCAGTTTATTTAACCAATTAAATATTATAATTAGTAAGCAGTCTCTTAAATAAAATAGTGAATTTCACGGGTTGTGCATTAGTTATTACAGGGTATAATATTTTGTAGGCGGTAACTATAAGGGAGTGGAAAATTGGAAATATAATGGCAATAAATTTTTAGATTGTCAAAAATAGAGATTAATAATTTTCTTTTTAGGTCACGTTTCCAACACTAATGTGGCTAAATGAAAAAAAAAATACTGGTCTCTATTTATAAACTTTTGTTTAATTATTTCAAAATTTTAATGTCCTAATTTTTATTAAAAAAAAATTTTTTCTCAACCATTTATAAAATTACAATGCAAAAGATTTTTAAAAACTATTTTTGATCAAGTAAAGAAAAAAAAAAAAAAAAAAACTAGTTTTTACAATAAGTACCTCAAACTCAAATTGAAATTTATTTGTACATGCAAGTCTGATAACATTTAATTTTTTTTCTACATATGTGAATCAATATATTAATATGTGGCTCACATGATAATTAACAATGTAATGATTATTATCCACATTTATTTATGAAATAATGTAGCTAGCTATTTCAAATAATCAAACCGTGTTTTTTTCGTTTTTAGCATTAATCAAACCATGTTCTTGACCATCATTTAGATCATATATAATTGCATATGTGCTAAAGATTTGGGGAAACTAATCTAATGTCGTACGCCACAAGCACCTTAGGAATCCCTAAAGACAAAGATACACACATGACAACCACAAACCTAGCCTCATAAACAAATATGAAAAATTAAATTAAATTCTTTAATTTCATAAATTGATGCTTCAAATCACATGATATGTTGCTAAAAATAAAACTTGAAATTTATAAACATGTGGGCACTGTCCCATGTTCACTAGACGCCGTGTCAATATCTACTTTAGGCCCTTTGATATTTATTTTATTTTTCCCCCGAAACCTAAATAACCCCTTTTCCAAGAACTTTAGATTTTTTTTTAATATTAAATCTTGTAATATTCAGTATAAAAATATGTATGGTAAATGTAGAAAAAATAATACTTTACCATTATGCATTTGGATCCTACATGTGTTGTACATAATCATCTTATGCAATAAAATCGTAACTACATAACATTTTGCATCATAATTGGAGTTTTATAAGCAAAATCTTGGGCTCCATTTGGATGGAGTGGATTTGAAAGAGGGATTTGATGATAAATTAATATCACTAAAATGGAGAAAAGCTAAATGAATGGATTTGATTCATCAAATATTTCGTTTAGATTTCAAATACCATTTTACTTATAAATTGATATATAAGTAATATTTGTGTATAAATTCATTTTAGTTTATGATTTTGATTTGTAAAATGTATTATCCTCAAATGGTATTTCGACTCCATCCAAAATAATTTTAATAGTATCAATTTCATACTATGAAATTACTTTACTTGCACGTGATGAATCTATCTAGTACAGGATCAAATTCCTTGAAACATGAGATAAAATAGTATGTTGCAGGCAATATTTAATTTCCCTGTTTTTTATCTTTATTTGCATCAAATTCTAATTTATGTATTTTTATTTTTAGTAAAAGATGGTCAAATGCGTAAATTGGGGGATGGCCCACAACATTTATCCTGAAAAAGACCAAGTACAATGTAATAGAAACAACACGAAATGGAGCCCTGCATTTGATGCTCTCCTAAGAAAGACAGGTCCATGTGCAAAATTGGCTGAGATCAGATTGACATTGGTCATTCACTCTTAGTTAAATCATTTTATCAACTCTAATATGTATGTCTTTTTGGTTGATTTTTATAGGTCAATTATTTAAAATGTTAATTTAATCACTTAAGGCCAGCAAGATGTAAAAAGTAAAAACTTGCAAGTACAATTGCATAATAATCATGTAATGTAAGTATATGTTAATTGTCTGTTGATTTTCTATAATAAATTAAAGTGTATAATTAAGCGTTTTTATATTTTTCAAAATTATTTAGTGCTGATTGCAGAATATTTTCAATTGTTTCAATTTATATCAGCACTACATCGAAAGTCACAATTTCAAATTATAATATAGTGTGGATATTTAAAAAATTTTAATATTTATTATATTCGTTATCAATATCATACCAAATTTTCGTGCAGTTCGGTAAACAATTTCGGTAATAATGAATTGGTCCATGTTGGTTTAAATCAATATAACGATACAAAGTATTTTTTGTTCAAGAGAAAATCAAATGAATATATTTTCTTCATTTATTATGGGCAAAAATTTATGTGACACATATTCCCATTTACTATATTACATGACAGATGGACTTAATTAGAAGAATAAAATTAAATACTCAATTAGTTTTAGAAATGAACATGACTTAAATATTAAAGTAGAATTATATCTAATGTATAAGTTTGACTGACACATGACTCTATTTTTATTATATTTTATTTTATTTACTATGATCAAAGTTTTCATAAATTAATAAGCTTAAAATTTTTATTCTAATAATTAATTACAAAATATTTTGTCAACAAACAAATTGTCGATTTAATATTTTGAAATCTCTATGTCCACAATTTCTTGTTCGAACTTGTCGTATGATTTGTGTTATATTGTATTGCTCAATTTATATCTAGCATCAAGCAGGGTCTATCCTATATACTATTACAATTTTTTTATATACTCTTAAGGTTGCCTACAAAATTAACTAGCTAGTTGACTATAATATTGGAAGATTTATTCTATAAATAATTACAACTTGAGGAAAATCAACAATTTTCTTTTTCCACTATTTATGTGGATATAATGAATTGCAACATAACCCAAAAAAAAAAAAAAAACAGTCCACATATATATGATTTAATTTGAAACATTTATATTTATATAAAAAAATATACATGAATTCATCACTTACGAGAGCCCAACAATTTGTTACTCTCCTGTGAAACCCTAAAATTTAACTCGAATATTACAGTAAATTATTTCCAGTCCATGTCAGTAATGTCTTCATGAAATAAACTGAAGATCATCCAATGAATAATCAAATAATAATAATAATAATAATAATAGTAATATATAGAAATTAATTAATAAAATCCTCAGCAATAGCTCCACAAGCGAATATCGCTGTCTTCATTGCAATCCTCCATCATCAAAGGATCAAAGAACACGCCATTAAGCATTTCATTGTACTTTGGGGAATCAAAGATGTACCATGAGCTGTCCGCCGCGAGTAGTACACCAGGCTCCTCAGGTTGTACCTTGTAATCCTCCTCCGCTAAATAAATCCGGTCATTGTCAATCTGAAAGCTCGAGTTCGGCGACGACGACGACAGCGACGGCGACGAATTCGAATCGTTAAACGACGACGTCGACGAATTAGGGTCGTTAAACGACGACGTCGAGGACGAAGAAGAAAATGACGATCGAGGGCTCGCGTTTGCCGCCGCGGCTGCCGCGACTCTCTGGATGGATTTGGGGGACATAATGGTATTTTCAGGGTTGAGGGATTGGTGAGAAATGTTGGAGAGAGGGAAATTGAGGTTTGCTGATTGGCCTTTGAGGCAAAGGAGGGCTGCGTCGTAGGCGCGGGCAGCAGCTTCGGCTGTAGAGTAGGAGCCTAGCCAGATTCTTGTTTTTTGATTGGGTGCTCTGATTTCTGATACCCATGATCCCCAGCTTCTCATCCGTACTCCCTTGTATTTCTTCTTGCATTGAGATGTTTGATTGTTTGTGGAGTCTGCCTTCATCACCATTTCTGGGAAATCAAGTTTGATTAATTCCAGTGGAGAAATGTAATGTGTGTGTGTGTGTTTGCTCTTCTTTCTTGCTGTTTTTGTGATTCTTGGAAATGGGAGAGTGTTTGAGAAGGAAGGGGGTTGATGATATTTATAGATGCAGTTTAATATTTTAAATTAAAAAAAAAAAAAAATGGGGGGTGGGGGGGGGGGGGGGTGGGGTTGTAAAGTGGAAAGGAGAGAAATGAATTTAGTCAAGGGTATGGTTACTATTGCATTGCTTGGCGACAGATATTTGCCAGTACTCTTGAGCGTTTTTTTATAAGGGGAAAAATTGGAGAGGTAATTTCGTACTTACTTCATGTGATAATGACTTTTCGAATTTATCTAATGAGGTAAAAACATTCTTCTATTTAAGCTGCATGTGATTACATAATTAAATTGTGAATTAAGTATTACTATATTATATGAGATGCTCTCATGATGAATAAAAAAATCCTTGATTAGTTAGATGGAAAATTCAGACTAGTGTTATTAATGAATAAGAGGAGTGAAACAAATTTAATTTTGCATTATATCGTGTACTGTCACACAAAAGAATTGTCACCAAATTTGTATACGACTTCAAATAAAAAGAAAATTGAAATACTATTTTGTATTGAGAATCTTAGTACAAAAATTCCAAGAAGTTATTAAATTACATTACGATATAGTATTTTAAAAACTTTTTGACATAAAAGAGATATATATTTTTTTTAATTAATGCTGCTTTTTCTGGATTTACTAACATGGTGAGACAGCTGAGAAGTGCCAAGTTTTTCAAAGCCAACAGAGTTTTGCGCTGAAATGGGCAGACTTTTGTTATCTGGAAGCATATGCACCTTTCATAAAACCAGCAAAGAAAATCCAGATAAAGAATTTAAAGAATTCAAAAAAAGAAAAAGGAAAAAGAGTAACCCATGGACTTCTTGACTTACATCACAAGCAATTCAATTTTTTTTTTTTATTCTCTGCCTTAATATCATCATTTATATTCACTCAGTCTCCATTTGGATGGAGTCATTTGAAATCAAGGGATTTGAGGATAATACACTATACATTTATACATTAAAATGGAGAAAAACTAAATGAATGGATTTGATTCACACAAATATTACTTATAAGTGGGAGGATTTCAAATACCCAACCAAACCTAGTCATTTGAAATCCTCTCACTTCTCCCACTTGTGCTTAATATTTGAGTGAATCAAATACATTCATTTAGTTTTTATACCATTTTAGTTTGTGTGAATATATGTATATTATCCACTCCATCCAAATGGAGCCTCAATTCATTTATATTCACTCAATTCATCAGAAGTGTGTTCACTTACTTTATTTATCAATTTCACACTTTATATATATCTTTCAACCGTTCAACTCTCATTTAATTAGTTATTTAAATTGTTATTATATTTTAGTGGTCTATTTACAAACAATCACTATGATTATAATTGGACCCAACGATACTCTGCAATACTTTTTACGCTTTATCTATTTTTTCGTAAAAATTGTGTACATTTCTCTGAGCATATTTTCTGGAGACTGAAGGATTATAATATAATATTCTTTTTATACACTCTTGATAAAATAATTAGAATACGAGCCATACGTTAAAAGTCAAGATGAATTTAAGGCGGCGCCCGCAGTGTGATCGCACTCTTTTAATTTTAAAATATTCTATTGTTACATGATATGATATACTCCCTCTGTTCCATTAAGATAGTGTATGTTCTAAATTATGATCTTGTTCTTTTGTTTTAATCATTATCATAATAATTCTATTTAATCATCTAATTAGTTTTTATTACAAAATTCATTTAATGAAAGAGTATAATAGAAAAAAATGACAAAAATATATAATCCAATTACATTTGTATAAAACAAGAAATGAAACTATCTTAGTGAGATGAAGACGCTAGTAAATAAATTTTTATGTCTGTTAAAATTTTAGATTTGTTACTCGTCGAAACTTTGAGCACTGGTAAAATTTTGAAAAATTTAACATAAGTGGAAAAAGGAGGCATTTGGCCACATGGGATGGTGATATTTTAATTAGATTTAAACTAACATATCTTAGAGCAAATAATAATAAAATAATAATGGACTATTATTGATAGAATAGTAATAAATCTGATTATTCTACTAGTATAGAATAATTCAGTGCTAGAAAGCGAAACATAGGATACTTTTATGAGCAGCTGAAGCTTCCTGGTTTTGGCTCAGGGGAGTGTGCTTGTCTGAACATAATCCATCTCTAAATATATTTTTTAAATTACGTACACTTAGTTAAATAAATAAAATGTAAATCTAATCTAATTACGCGTAACGCTTTTAAACATAGTAGGAGTAGTATGGTTTAACCTTGCAGAAAAAAACAGCTGGTGCTTTTCTGTCATGCATGAAACTCCTAAAAACGCGTTTTCATCTCTCTCTCTCATAGTCGCATGTCATGGTGATGGTTCTAGTAATTTAAAATATAAATATTATTTTAAGGAGAATCTAACTGATTTTATGGGGGTAATAAGCTGACGCCTGCATGAATTGACTTCTAGCGTTCGAATTTCAGGGGTTATTCTTTTTTATTCAGAGTTACTGTATATCAATTGCACGGTGTAATTAGACACAAAAATAAAATATGTAGGCTAGTATAATTAAAACGTGCATTAAAATAAAACGTCCACACTAATATAAGTGACATATGCAAGTTAATATAATTGAAATGACAAAGTCTTGTGTGAACAAGTTTTATAATAAAATTTATTTTTATAGTATTATAAGATATTTCCTCTGTTCCCTCTTAAAATTTTCATTTTGTCAAAACAAACGTCTCAATCAAAACTTCTTATTTCTATAAATGTCATCTATATTTTTCTACTTTTATTTCTCTTCATTATTCTCTACGTTTTTCTTTTCCCATCACATCTCAACACCCATTATTACATAAAATACTATTTTTTTTCTTAAAAATTGTGCAATTCTCAAATAAAAAGTTTAATAGTGAACGGAGGGAGAATTCATTTTGAGTTATATTAGTTGTGTCATTAAATATTATTGGGAAAATGTACAATCCAGGACCCTAAACTATTTCTCTAGGCACAAACAGACCCTTAAAGTATATTTGGGCTCAAATAAGCCCTCTAACTTTAATTTTTCTCAATGGTGATATTTTTTATATTCAATATTTGAGGATGTTTTTTAATAGAAATTAAGTCAAAAGACAATCAATCTGTCAAATGTGTAAAATAATTTAAACAAAAGTGTCTCTTTATTCCAAAAATTAAAGTTAGAGGACTTATTTGAGCCCAAATATATTTTAAGGGCTTGTTAGTACCTGGAGCAATAGTTGTGCCTTTTCCTAATATTATTAGTTGAAAGATATTAATAATATTATTAAAAATTATTAATTATCTTATTATAAAATATTAATTATAAAATAATTTTATGACAATATTGATCCACACAAAACCAACTCAACTCAATTGTGAGTGTATATCTCTAATGCATATGAGACTTGGTATTTTTATTTATTTATTTAGGGGAATTTGAGATTCTCTTTTGGTACGGTTTATACAACTATAAAAAGTAAATCGCGTTTTTTCACTTTGGGAAAAGCGACTACGGACACATGATTATGAGATGCAGGCAGCAAGCAACTTTGGGAGTTGGGACTTGACTCGACGGAATTTTTCTAATGTGGGGTCATGTTTAGTATTTCATTAACTGTCTTTTTTTCTTGGGTAAATTATTTTCCAAATTAATTAAGCGGTTTGAATAATTACTAAATATATTTTTAAGAGGTAAAATAATTTATTTGACCGACACATAATGTAAAATAATGTATCAATGTAAATATGAGAAAATTAGAATATTTCTAGACCTATTCTTAATGCCTTCAAGAATCTTTTAGAAATCAATCCTTTAAAAAAAAGGGAAAAAGGAAGACACATAATTATAAAACGATGATGGAAGAAAACATAAAATTATACTTTTCTTTAGATATCTTTCTTTCTCTAAATTTAAATGAATTTTTTTAAAGTATATACCTATTGCATGCTTTCCAGATTTTTACATGAAATTAAATAGAAGTTTTACTATATTGATAGCAGATACTAAATGAAGATCTACTGAATATAACTTTCCAATGCTTATAAAATGAAATTTAATATGTAGGAATTCAATTAAATTCAATCGTAATGTAGCGAGGAATCAAAATCGGGCATTAATAGTCATATAATGTAAAATTACACATCTATCAATCCCTTTGGTTTCATTTGAAGACCAAGAACTACTTTATTTTTTAAAAATTGTATTTCTTATAAGATTTATTAACGTTTTAAAACAATAATATCTTAAGTTAATTCGTAGTTGTTTTTTAATATTCTACGTCTTTTTCTATAAAATGATAATTAGAATTAGAACATAGATATATTTTCCACTTATTTCCAAACTTATGCAATTTATGCATTAACTTTGTATTGTTCTTTTTATTGAAAAGAATTAAATAATTTATACATTAACGTTGTTGTATTGTTAAACTTAGTATGTGGCTAGGAGATCCTTGGTCTTGCCTTGCGATTCTTTCTTAATCTTTTTATTGAAAACCCCTTGTACTCAAATGCTACAAAATCATTTCTTGACTGTTATAAATATATAAGCATAATTATTACATTTATCTTGACACTCCAATCCAATTAAAAACATTATCAAGTTTTAAAATTTCCACAATATGAATATGACACCCAATTAAATTAAATACTGTCTCATGCATGAGATCGAATCACTTTTTAATAAATTGATGTTAATAGTATAAAAGTGATTAAAAAGTGATCAATTTATGAAAATGATCTGATAATAAATTATGAAAAAGTGATAATAATTTATTAATCATAGAAGATCCCTTAAATTAAATACTCCATGATGTTAATATATTAGTCTATTCTGATAGACATCATAATCATAGAAGATGAATTTTCGCTCCTCAATTTATGTGGCGTACGTGATCATAATTAAATTAATTAGGGCACTAGTCAAGGAATCCAAATTCATGATCTCGTTCTTTTTTCTTCTTTTTAAGGAAAATAAAATCATATTAAATTGGTAAGTCAGAAACATCAGCATCAACAATGAGAACAATATTATATGGGACGAATATCAAAAAATAAGCAGAATCACAAGAAAAACTGAAAAAGCATCAGCAATAATAAATTATAACTATTAATATGAGATTTTTGTTGAAATAAAATTTAAGGTGAAAATATAATTACTTACTAAATACCCATGTAAGCTTCAACAAAAAGAGAATTTGTGGATGCCACAAATTAACTTAAATTTATTCAAGAATATTATGAGATTTAAAATTAGTTATTTCTTATTCTTTTATCATATATAATTAAAGAATTCGATTTAATTAATATTGCAGTTGTTAATGTCAAGTGAAAAAACGAGCATCGGCTCGAGGTTGATTATATATATATATATATATATATATATATATATATATATATTGCATTGAGGTTGATTATACTTTGTTATAAGTGTACTATATCACATAAATACACTATAAGTTGATTAATGTGATTCACATGATCGTAAACATGGTATACATCCTTTATAAATGTGATTAGTATGGTATTAGGTGTTGTGTTTGACTTATTGTAACTTAATCATCATGGCCGGATTTAAGTCTGAATCTTTCTGGATTCTGAAAATTGCATATGGGAACAAGTTCTAAATACACAATAAATAATTAGTTTTTTACTATACTTTTAATAAATATTTAGGGATAAATTTGAAAAAAATTAATGTAATATATTAATTTATATTGAAAAGTGCAAAGTATCATTTAATTCACAAATGAAATAAAACATTAAATTGCCATTTATTTTGAATGTGATAGGGTATTTCTTATAAGCAAAGTCTACTATAAACAAGGGTTCACAGCGAAACATGATCATTTACTAAAGGGTATCAATTGTAATAATTGAACGTTATTATCTATATTATTAAAAGGTTTCAGTCGTGATAACTGAAGAGTATGTCCTATATTGCTAAAGAGTATCAATCGTGATAACTGAATAGTATTATCTATATTATTAAAGAGTATCGATCATGATAACGGAAGAGTATTACCTATATTACTAAAAGGTATTAGTCGAAATGATTGAAAAGTAAATTAATCTATTTTTCAATATGGAACAAATTTTACTGTGAAATTTGGTTCACATGACACACTCTTTCATATAATTTCCTTTGTTGCGTGCGCATTTTGATTTTTGTAGAAGTTCTATTTTGATAATTAAATTTCAATTTAAGGGATGAAAATTATTAATTTATAATTAATTATATAAAATAATTTCATGCAAAAATCAAAATTTCCTCGATCGAGCGCCACGTAAATTTAAAAGAACAAATGTGCTCCATCTGAATTGGCCAAGTAGTAAAAACACAAAATATGACTTAAGGTGTCCTCAGTGTAAGGGGTGTGCAAATTTCGGTTTGAACCGAAAAAACCGACCAAATCACATCGAAATAAAAAATTTAGTTTGTTTTTCAGTTTTCGGTCTGAAGAATTTTAAAATTTCGATTTCGCTTCGGTGTTCGGTTTTTACATTAATAAAAACCAAACAAACCGAACCGACCGAAATAATATAAATTTATATATATACATATATATTATTTATAAATATATATATATATATATATATTTATATAATACTTAATACATTATTTTATATTCTTAATTTAATAATTTTATATTTAATTATATTTTATAATAATATATTATATCTTTTTTTTTCGATTAATGATTACATTTATTTTTGTTATTAGTGATGATATTTTGTTATTTGAGATTATTTTAGTATTTATGCTTAAAGTGTGGATTTATGAACACTACATAATTGTTTTGTCTTTTGATGTGTTTTTAGAATTTAAATATTAATTTTTGCACATAATTTTAAAATTTTAAAAAATATAAAATATAAAATATATCGGTTTGGTCTGAGACCAAAATATTTTGGTTTCCGACCGTTCGATTTAGAAAATTTCGGATCGATGCAATTCGGTTTGGAGGTTTTGGTTGGTTCGGTGGACCGAACCGACCGATGCACACCCCTACCTCAGTGTTATTATACATATTTTAGTCCTAGATTTGTTTGTTTTTTCCTATTTTTTGTTCTAACATTTTATGTATTTGTTTTTTCCTCATTTTTTCTAACATTTTATGTATTTGTTTTTATATAATACTTTTGTACTTATTGTGCTTTTTTCTTGTAATTATTAATATTGTAGTGTAATAAGCTAATATAATGTGTATTAATTATTTTTATTTTTTTATATTGTAGAGTTTATTAATATTAAGATTGTACATTTCTAGTTAACAATCGGGGCCGTTCAACGAATTTTCTGGCTCCGTCACTGGATCCAACCCGTAAAATATTTGAGACCTACGAATATTGTGGCGTATAATATTGCAGAAAAGAGAAACGTTAAAATTGTTAATTTGAATCCAACGCGAAACAGAGGTAATTAAGAAACGTGTGAGCTGAATAAAAACGTGGGAAACTAGACTAGATGAAAGTAATATGGGAATAATATTTGGCATGCACCCTGCAGCGACGTCGTAGAACATGATGAAAAAGTGCATGAGAGGCAATGGCAATCAATCAATTCAATTAGCAAAACACGTGTTTAGAGGAATGGTGTCTGGTCAATCCGTACACCTCTCTCATGTAAACAAATGGGAACGCCAGCTGCTGAAATTATTCATTGATTTTTGCTAAAACAATTCAACTGTCAGATTAATTAAATTTTAAATATTGGTTGGAGGGTTGCTGAGGAAGCTCTCTCTCAGATTCAGGTGGTGGCTTACAGCATAGCAATACCATGATTAATTCCTGTTCAATATTGTTCACTGCTAATGCCAATTACTCTCCATCCTCTTTGGTTTTTCGTTGCTTATTTATTTATTGGAGTATCTTCTTAAAATACTAAAATACTACAAACAGCATAAAATTGTTCCCCAGAAGTTCGTACGAAATTTCATCTCAGTTGAAATCCTCTCCCTCTTTCTAAAATATTAAGTTTTGACTTTTCAGTTAGTTTTTTTTTTTTTCAAATTATTATCAATATTAAAAATTTAACATTTGTGGCTCAACTCATTTCAAATTCGTGGGATAGCAGGAATAGAGTAGCACTTGTGTGCATCAGTTGCAACTGACGGATGGCTAACATTGTTTAATAGAAATAATTAAGACAAAGTATAGTGTGTTCCACTTACACGGTAAGATTATCGTGCATTACTTTTTAATTTTCATCCAATTTGTTATAATTTTGGTTAAATATTTGATATTTTTTGCTAAATACTTGATTGATCATTTAAATGTTAGTATTTTTTAAATATAAATATTTTAAAACTTAAATATTATATATTGTGTTTTTATATTAAGTATGAGTAATTTAAATAGTAAAAATATTAATTTATTGTTGATACTCTTAAAAAGTAATATGATATCCTGATTAAATTCTTAATAATCTGGATAAAATATTTGAAAGTATCAAATATTTAACCAATAGTATTAATAATTGAATGAAATTAAAAAAGTGGTGCATCTTATCTTGTAAATGAAACACACAAGACCTACTCAACAATTAATATTGTTCAATAAAAATAAATAATATTGGTCAACAATAACAAATAATATTATTCAATGAATATTACTATATAATCTTGTTTAATAAAAATAATTAATACTATTTAAAAATATATGCATTAATTGAACAGTGCAATTTATATAAGAAATTGTCCATAACAATTCTAAAGTATAGTCATTGTTGTCTCTATGGTCTAAACAGACAAGGCGCTGCTTTTTTTTTTTTTAATTATCGGTAAGGAGCTGGTTTTCTAATAAGATGTGTCTTGGGTTCGATTTAGTAATTAAAATTCAACCAATTTCATTCTTTTTTTTGTAAAATTATTCAGGTCATTATAATTACTTGTTTATCTAGATTGTTCACTTATGTAAGTAGTATTAGGTCCAAAAATAATAACGTTTGATTTAGTAATTTTAAAAAATAATATATTATTTAACATTTAAAGTAAAAGTGGTCTAAAGTTTAATGTAATATTGTGGCACTGAATTCCATCAGAACTCCGAAGTTAAATAAGTTTGGATGAGAGTAGTACTAGGGTGGATGATCCCTACAAAATCCTCGTGTTGCACACTTCTTAAGAAAAAAAAATTCTTTTTTTTTAAAGGAAGTTAATAATAGTGCAAGAGAGGAAGATAAAACAATGTCGTTGCGAGATTTATTTTGAATCCAATTAACTAAGGGAACGCTTGGTTGAGTGTATTAGAATAGGTAATGAGAATGACTGGTGATTCATTCTCATTGATGAATTTTGAAAAGAAAGTTGAGCAAAAAAAAATTTGAGCGAGAAAAAAGTTGAATGGAGGAAAAATGAATGATTGATTATAAAAGGGAGATTATGTAATCAAAATAAATTAGTTATTATTTTATTTTTAAATCAATTTCAAATTGTAAATATTACCAAGCATCATCAATGAGAATGATTAATGAGTCATTCCTATTACCTACTCCTAATACCCCAATCAAACGGACCCTAAAATTAATGTTTATCTAAAGATATGCACTAATTTTGAACTATTTTCACGAAGTCCATGTGAATTTGTATATATAAACTTTCCTTTAGTTTTCGTTCAAAAAATTAACATAAGCAAATATATCCTTTTCGTTTTTTTTTAAAAGGACAAATTAAAGAAAAGGATTAACCGACAGAAAAAACAAAAGGAAAATTAATTGAACTAAAAGTATTGGACCAATTTTCTAATGCATGCATATAGAGTTAGACAAAAAAGTAATAATAAGTACTAATATACTATTTTGAACTTAAATTCTCATTTTCATGATAATTCGTGGAAAGTTATGAAATAGTACACTCACTCTATGCCTACCAATTGATCAAGCACCCGGAAATGAGTGATACCTTTTAATCATCATGGTGATACTTATTTCTTATAAATTTTTTTATATCATTTATGAGAGGTAATTTAGCAATTTCGAAAATTAAAGCTCAACTTCAAGAGTGTCCTAATTACACTCAAAATGACTCTAATACCCAAATCATATAAATGTATCTCACACCCTCACTCTTACAAGAACTCATGATATACGTACAAACTAACAATGATTTTTATTTTTATTTTACTTATTTTTCTATATTTTACATTACAAATGGTTATGAAAGGGACTTGTAATTAATTTGAGCGTCAAAGCCCTCACACCGAGACCTTCCAACCATGTGTTTTGTAGATCCAACGAATCGAGTTTGAGTCACTCACATCAATACTATTTTGAGAAAAATGATGAATCATTTTTTATCTAAAAATTTAACTTTTTATTTGTTTTTTTATTTCTTCGTCCCATTGATTGGACTGAAGCATTGTACTAGCATTTTTATTTACATACGCATTTTACATCACCAATAATGAAAGAGAATAATAGAAATAGTACAAATAGTTAAGTGAAGGGAAGGGATTGTTACACCAACCATTAATAAATATGTCTTTTCCTTTATGTACGGACAATTTTCTTTAATGCGCATGTCCTCATATCATATGGTATGGAGAATGATGCTACAATTAAATTTAAGTTTAGAATATATAATTTACTACTCTAGTTAAATACTTAATAATTTTTAGTTTTAATAAACATATTTATTACACCATTTCATTTCAATAAAAATTGAAATGACAAGGAATTTGAATAAACGATGTTGAGATTTAATTGAACAAAAAAGATCTTATGCACCTCTAAGAATTTTTTAAATTTTCTAAGCTTGCATTTATATTGAGGGATTTTATGAGAAATTGAAATTTATTGCACACATTTTGGATTTAAAAAAATTATTGGTTTTAATAAATTTGTGATTCTAGTTATAATATCAAAGATCGACTAAATTAGTTATATCTAACTATGTTATCTTCTACTTAAGTTGTAGATTCAAGTAAAAGTAATATATCACGTTTAAGATAATTATTATCACTTGTTCTATACTATTGTTTCAAAATTTGATAATTATATACATTTTTTTAAAATAATACTATTTCCGTTTGAAATACATTTCAAACATTCTTTTTCCGTCCGTCCACAATATTTTTCACATGCTTAAATATGAAAAACTCTCCACAAACTCTTTTCTTATAAAATTCATATATTTACACAAATGTCATTACTTTTGGGTTTATGCATACCCACAATCCTCAAAATCTCGATTATCACTCACTTTTTTTTTTTGTGTATGGCCTCTTACATTGAAAGTTATTCCAGTACTACGAAAGTGTTTTTTTCTTTTTAAATCCTATGCATTTTCTCTTTCTTTCTTTTTTCTTTTGGCATGCAAATAACCATTAGTTGTTGTCACAAGAAAGTTCTGAGAAACTCCTCAAAGGATTACATGAATCTCCACAAATTAGACATCGTTTTCTAAGAAAGTTAAATTAAAGGACAATGTGACCTCGAGGGGATGGATACATAGTATGAACTCGTGGGAGAAGGACATTCCGTACGTACCTTAGCTAGCTATCAAATTAATATTAATGAAAGAACTTTTGTAATATTTATGTAGGCCATGCATTTTATTATGGAGATCCAAGGCCAGCTAATGGTCCAGACCAAATCTTTTTAAGGTCAAGTGCCAATAGGGGCTTTGCCTCATAAATGTTGAAATTTTGTTGTTTATTTGAATGAGGATTTGGATATCTAAGACAAGTATGGGCAAAGTGAGTTGGAGGCATTGAATCTTGAACGTTGTTATGCATCATCCATGTAGAAATAGCTAGGAAGCTGCAGCTACTTATTCAATTATTTTTTATAAGGATGATAATTAAGAGTTTTTATATTTTGAACTTGAATATGATTGATCCATTATGTTTATGTCTACGTTAGGGGAATTGTTTGATTGGTGATTGTAAGGAAAATTGCAGTAATAGAGAAAAGAAAATTGAAAAACAACAATAAAGACATATAGTAATATTATTTATACAATTTGTTTGTAAATTGACTACGTTTGGGATGTAATTGTCAAGTTAGGATTATTCACTAAATTTCGAGAGATGAAGTTATGTGAAAAAGGGATAGATCTTTTCAAACTTATGCATGGATTTAGTTGTGGTTCAATTGAAATGTTAAGGGGTCGTTTATTTGTAAATTCTTCAATCGGAATGGGAATGAAATATGTTTGTGCTCTAATTTAAGAAAACAAATGAGACAAAAGAAGGTTGTGTTCTAATTTGAGGATAATAACAAATTTGCTGAGTTGATCAGTTACTATCACCCTTTTAAAGATGAATTTTTGAAAAATATAATTTGATTGAGGATTCTTGGTTAGTTGAATGATGTGTTGTAATTGGAAATTGTTTGAAAGATTTGATTGTATGGTGGAATTTGATTGGCTCTGAAGGATTGAGACTTGAGAGAGAAACAAGGATAAGGAGATGAATAGACAAGACAAATATTCATTTTCACATTAATTAATTAAGAATAATTAATATTCTCTCAAAAAATAAAAATAAAAGAGTACATAAAATATCATGTAAGGATAAAGTTGTAGAATAAAAGGTATAACAAGATTATAGTGATAATAATAAATGTGTCACCTTACTTGTTTTAACAAATGGATCTGCCCAAATAACGAGCCCTTTTAGCAAATATACATCTACTACTTTATAGTTATGTTTGAAGGTACATTAATTTAAAAATTGTTGTATATAAGAGTGTAATCTAATAAAAATAGAGGTGTAAATAGTAGGGTAGTATTTTTAATTGGTCAAATAAATAGATGACTTAAAATACAGGTAATTTTCTATTTAATAAAAAAACACTACTTTTAGATTTATAATAATATTCTAGGTCCGTCTAAAAAAAATTAGTGACCCGTTTAGTATTTTAAAAACATAATGCATCTAAAGGTTCTTTTAAAATATCAACATTTGTTTATAGAGATTCTTAACTATTTTTTAAAAAGAGTGAGATATGTTATCTAGATGTCATTTCTTAAGATTCAAACAAAACTTATTTGATTAATTTATAATCAATTCAAAAATAATAAAAACACTATTTTAAGAAAGGGTCATTTACAATAAGATAGAAAGAGGTAAGTCTTATTACAATTAGGTGTAAAAAAATTGCACAGAAGCACAATTTTTTTTTTCAGAAGCACAAAAATTTGCACATTTACACCTGTTTGTAATTTTGTTAATTTTTTATACTTATTTGTAATTTTTCTTTTTAAGAAAATAGTGAAATACTAGAAATCGTGAAACCACCCCATATATTAATTGAGAGTTTCCTTTGCCTATGTGTCGAATTTTTACCCGATTTGCTATGTATCGATTTTTTATGTTTTCAATGTCACGTGTTATTTCATTTTAAAGTCAATTTATATTTGAATGTATGTGAAAATTTTATGTTTATGTATATGCGAAAGTTATATATTGAGTTTGTAAAAAATATTAGTAAGAATTTGAACCATATATCTCTTGTATTGGTCTTAAGATGTCTATCACTAAATCAATTTATAAATACTTTTATATTTTGAAAAACTATTTTATTTAACTTCAACCTATAAAAGTGTATTTGATTTTTATTGTAATTGTATCAATTTATATTTTATTTTATTTTATTATATTTTAAAACTCCAATATTTATGAAATATTAATTTGTAAGTATTTTAAATAAATGAATCCTCATATATATTAATAGTGAGTTTATAATGTATATATGTCAGTTTTTTTGTAAGTTATGATGATATGTCATTAAACGAGAAGATAAAATTAAATATGTGTTTTAGATGTCTAGTTTATAAAAAGTTTGATTTATTAGTAATGATGTTGAGGTAATGTGTAATTAATCTCATATATAATAGAATTAATATTAAAATTATTAAAATGAGAATATATAGGTGACTCAATCAATTTAATTTATTTTATCATAATTTAAATAGTCTAAAATCGATCGAACCAACCGAATTACCCCTACAAGTAGTCTCGGGATGGACAGAGAATCATAAAACATTAAGCCTGAAAAATATACAATTTTTGTTTTTATTTTTCTGAAAAATATATAACTTAATATCAAGCAATTTTTTATAAATTTTTATGAGATAGCTAACAAGTTTTTTTACAAATTAACATATCAAATTTTCATTGATTTCTTGTTTGTTAAATTAGGGTATCGGGTAGCCCATATGGGGTGTGTTTTGAAACTCCATTCACTTTTAAAAAGTGATATTAATTTATTTTTGTAGTAAAATTAAAAGTGAAGAATAAATAATTTCAAATTAAATTGAGAAAGTGGGTATTTACAAAAATAATCACTTTTACTAATAGTGAAGATAATTATATGTGATGGTAATTATTATTTTTCTCATCTTCTAATTAGAATTGTTTAAATACAAGTAAAATTTATTTTGCAAAACCTGATTTTCCACATTGAATTGGTTTGCAAACAAATGCTAATGTAAAAAATTCGGTTCGGATTAGATTTTTTTATGCTTATTCTACTTATAATGGAATTTATTTTCTCCCAATAAATCGGCCCAAATGACCGGAAATAAGAGTGGGTCAGGCCTTCAATTTAGCACAACTATTTTGTCTGGCCCAACTAGCCCTTTTTGCTAATATTTAAAATTTGCCAAATAAGATAGATGACTTAAAATATATGTAATTTTCCATTTAGTCTAAAAACACTACTTTTAGATTTATAATAAAATTTATAGTATTATTCTAGGTCCGTTGAAAACAAAAAAATATTACTGACCCGTTGAAAAAAAAAATCCTATAAACACTACTTTTTGTTTCTAAAGATTCTTAAAATATTTTTAATTTAATTTTTAAAAAATACTAAAATATGTTATGAAGATGTCATTTCTTAAGATTCCGACAAAGCTTATTTGATTAATTTTTTAATCAATTCAACATTAATATTAATAACAACACCATTGTAAGAAAGGGAGTGAAATATTAGAAATCGTAAATCATATTTCGATAATTTTTCAGAATAAATATTAATAGTTCATTAGGTTAAAAACACTTCAATGTGACAATTGATATTTTAAGAATTTAATGCATTGTTTATCTCTAAATTTATGAAAAGGGATGTAATTAAATCGAACGATTTGAACTCAACTCCAAGAATATTGTTTCAAGTTGTTTAATAAAGCTTTCTTAAATTCAGTGGCATTCAATTTGTTAGTTCGAGAAACTTGTTAGTAAAATTGTGAGTTAGCTTGTATAAATTAATAAATAGTTTGGTTTTAATTTATATTTTTAACACTAAATATATTATATATATAGTAAACAATAAAATATGTAATTAAATTTAAAATTTAAATAAAATTACACTACCTCCATCTCATAATTACTTTCATAGGAAGGGAGACACACATTTTAAGAAAAAGAAGTAATGAGTAGAGTTTAGAAGCGTAATTTTATAAATTTTTATGTATAAAGTAAATAGATGAGTTAGATTGCGTGTAAGTATGAGCCCAAAAATAATAACATTTTGAATTTGATATATTGTATGAGTGTAGTTTATAAAGAATATTTCATTTTAAGAGTATGAAAGTAATTTTGAAACGGACTGAAACAAAAAAAGTGTGAAAGTAATCGAGGGACGAAAGAAGTAAAATTTAGTAGATATATATAATTTTTCGAGTTATATAATTTTTTTTATAATTTATTGATGAATAATCTAATAAGTATAGGATTAATATTATTAAACTCATGTATGTTTGTGGAGTGTATATTTAATTGAACTAAAAAAAACTAGTTAAATATTTAATATTTTAATTTAAATTTAATAAACAAAAATAAGTTGTAATATTTTAAAATTCAATTCGATTCGCTCGATTACACCCTACAATTATGAGAAATAAATACTAGTAATAATTTCCCTAAACGCGCGTGATTATGATAGTAGGCATGACTGAAATTAGAACTCTAGTCAACGTCATCTCGAAATCTCATTGGTCGAAAGAAACCAAAACTGCGTGGCGCCAATAGACTCGTTTTCAATCCCACTCTCAACCCACAGCCTCATAGCGCGTGCTTTCCACTCTCCCCTTTTAACAAATCCTCAACTAACAGTCTCCCTACCTTCGTTGTCAAACCGTATCTGAATTCTCCTCAATTCTACATTGATTCGTACCGGGGAGCAATCTGCGCAGTTACGCACGAAAATGAAGTTAGGGGAAGCTCGACGTCTGTGGACGGTTCTGTTAGTGGTGGCCGTGGCGGTGATTCCGGCGGCGCGTGGATTGTGGCTGGAGTTGCCGAGCACGGGGACGAAGTGCGTTTCCGAAGAACTACACAACAACGTCGTCGTTTTAGCTGATTACTACGCCTTCATCGGCGAGGACTACGACGCGAATACTACTACCACTCCCACCGTTACTGTTAAGGTATATTTATTTCTGAATGATTGTTTTGATGATTGATGATTGGTATTTTTGAAAAATTAATTGATAACAAGGGTTATTACAAGAGATAACCTAGAAAAACGGTAAAAGTGTTCTGCGCCTTTGATTGTTCCAATCCGGGCATCTGTAACGAAGTTTTTCAAATCTGGTTCTCCAATTACATTTGGTACACTATCATTGGTAAATTCAAGCGTTTGTTTGAGATTGATGATGTTTATGTAATTGTCTTTTTCCCCTGCTTCTTTTTAGATTCATAATTAATGAGTCTCGATATTGAAACGACTTGGGTCCAAATAGATAGAATAGTATTGAAGTGACTTCGGGGAAAATTGATAAAAATTGTGCAGCAGAGGTTTTTCTTCTTTTATTTGGTCTAGTGTGTTTGGATTTTAGGATCACTTATAAAATCGTTGTATAACTTTTTGGGCACTCAAAAACACTGATATTTGGTGTGCTTATATTTTTCAATGGATCCAGCAATAAACCTAGAAAGAGTTAATGATCCTTGGACTATTTTCATATCTTGATAGTGGTAAATCATAAGGCTAGGGAACTTGGTCGCCTTGATGCAATGAAAAACGAGATGAAATATTATTTTGCAATTGAGGATTTGAACTACAGGGTCATCTAGTATTCACCCATTCCTTGTTCACTTAAAAGTGTTATTTTTATAAGAAGCTGAAAGTTATGATTCAATTAGGTATGAATTCATTGCAATTTGAATAATTCTTTGTTATGTGTATTTCAAGTTTAAAGACTTAAATGGAAGCTCATGGCTTTTATCTTTTCAATAATGATGTGATTGTATTAGGTTATTTAACTTGGATGTTGAGACGTAACTTAGTCAGTATATTGCTACCAGTTTGTCATCTAATTTTTAGAATTGATTTAGGTCACGTCACCATACGGAAATGAACTCTATCATAAAGAAAAGCTCTCGCACGGTCAGTTTGCCTTTACAGCAACTGAGAGCGGGAGCTACGTGGCATGCTTCTCGGTTGATAGCGATCTAGGTAAAAAGGTGACTGTTGGTATCGACTGGAAAACTGGAATTGCTACTAAAGATTGGGACTCTGTTGCAAAGAAGGAAAAGATCGAGGTAACTATGGCATTCTTTAGGCTGTGATGTTAACTCTATCTCTCTATATTATGTTATCTTGTTGTATATTTATCGAGTGTTGTAATATATTCACCGCAGGGGCTTGAACTCGAGTTGAAAAAGCTTGAAGAAAGTGTGGAATCTATCCATCAAAATTTAGTTTATCTGATATCTAGGTAATTTCTTTTTCTGTTTTCTCTCTTTTTGGTGGGGTTCAAAGTGTTTTCTTGTTCCGAGGGTCGTGTATATTGGAATTTCTTTGCATTTCAATAGGATTAATTAGTTAGATGAACTAGGGATGATTTCTTCAAGTTCAAATTAAAAAAATTGATGTTTGCTAGGTCAACATTTTATGAAGAAATTATACATGAGTGGTTACATTCAAATTTTATTCCAATCACTTGAGAATGAAGAAATCAAGGCAAAGCTTATAAGAAGTAACAGGAGTGGGGGATAAACTCATGATCCACATTGAGAATCAAGCTACGTGGATGTTTGTATAAAAATATGCTTTCGAGGAAGTGATTTTATTTAGTGATTGTGAAAATAATTGTTTATTAGTGAAAGTGTTTTGCAAAAAGTAGATATTGAGTGTTTGGTAAAATATTTGAATAGAATAAAGTATTAGTGAGAAATTAAAATTAGGTAGAAGCATACCCCTCTCATCTTCTAGATTATGGATTCTAGATATTCAATTCGAAAACACTCAAAATTACTCTTGCTCACAATTCTAGATGATTATACAAAATTTGGTTGGATATTCGTACTTTTCTTTCTCTGTTTTCATTGTATTTCACTGGCATTTGCAGGGAGGCGGAGATGAGGGAGGTAAGTGAGACGACTAATGCTAGGGTTGCGTGGTATAGCTCAACGTCCCTTGGCGTCTGCATCGTCGTTGCAGTCTTACAATTGTGGTATTTGAGGCGATACTTTCAGAAGAAAAAGCTTATATAGACACACCTTAGAGTAGCAACTATTCCATTTTTTCTTCTTACATAAAACCAAATCCATGAAAATTTTATGAAGAAATTAAACCAAGTCTTCTATTTTTGTTGTAGTAGACTGGCGTTTGATTTCCAATCATATGTCAGTTTATGGAGTGAAACAGATGTTCATTTTCTTTGTTCCTATACAAACACCAGAGCAAGTATATCATTTTCTATTATTGGTTTTTCCTTCATTTTCAATTTTTTTTTTCGTTTTTATTTGTTCATATTTAATACTACCTAAGAATATTTCTGAGCTACTAAATTCGAGGCCTGTCATTAAAAATTCGTTCTTTAAATATAATATAATGTTGCATTTAAATATCCTCTTATCTTTTGACCTTTTATTTGCATAACTTCAAAAAAATTTTGATTTTAAAGTTCCCAGGTTACCCAAGAAATATTTTTTTTTTTTCAATACGTGGATACCATGGAAATAATTTTGATTTTTTGAAATAATTTTAAAAAATTTCGCATGTATAGGGTTCGAACTCGTGACCTCTCCACACTTAGGCAAAAGGCTTGCCAACTCAAGGCACAACTTTAGTATGAATGCGCCTTTTGCAAATATATTCCAAATAAATGACATGCCTTTATAAAATATTTTACTTTTAAAAAACAAATAAGTCCTTCAACTAATAAAATAAAATATGAACTTTTATTAAATGAATTGACATAGAACATTATTATATTAGTGGATAAATTGACAAAAAAATTAAAAATATTATGATAAATTCTAAAAAAATAAGTGAAACATCAACAATACTTTTTTAATAATTGACTCATATTTTTTAATATACAATATAATGTTAAACTAATAATAAAAAGAAGATAACTAATTTAATATAATGAATTAAAAATAAAATTAAAATTAAAAAAAAATCATAATATTTCGTAAAAATAATAAAGAAATTATTTTTTTAAAAATACGAGACTATTACGTTTACAATTTATATACATACTTTTATTATTTTAAAACTATAATTAAAGGGACTTTCATGTCTCATTTTATTAGTTGAAGAACATATGTATTTCATTTTAAAAGTTAAAGTATTTATTTAAAAAAAAAAAAATATTCAAAATTAAGGGTGGAACCCCACCAAAATATCATTCCAACCGTATCCGACCAAAAATTTCGGTATGTAATTTAAGTATGGACCGAAAGTTTTGTGTTCGGTATACCGAAATTTTGGTAAAAAATTATTTTACCGCATCAAATTTTTTAGCATAGAATCTCCATACCAAAATTTTTGTATACCTATCGAAATTTATATATTACGAAACATTTTTTTACCGAAAATAAGAAATACCGAAGTAAAAAAGAAAAAAGTGTTGATGTTTCACTCATTTTTAGAATTTATCATAATATTTTTAATTTTTTGTCAATTTATCAACTAATATAATAATATTCTATGTCAATTCATTTAATAAAAGGGTCTCCATATTTTTATTTTATTAATTGAAGGGCTTATTTGTTCAATTTTAAAATTAAAAGTGTTTATTTGTTAAAAAAATAATTTGGGGTCTAATTTGTTGAATTATAAACGCGCTCAAGTCGCATAATACTTTATTTGTTAACAAAATGGCTAAAAAGCCCGAGTGGTTAATCGCACATGTCCTGTGTTTGAAAAGTTGTGTTTTTTTCTTGATTTTTTTATAAAGGCTTGCCATACTTTAGAAGCTGAATATATATTACAAAAGGCACATTCATAACAAACTTGTCTAGCCGAGATGGCAAGTCTTTCACTCAAGTGTGGAGAGGTCTGAGTTCGAAATACATTTTTTTAAAATTATTTCCACGTAGCGATCCACGTCATTACTTAAAAAAATTATTTGAGTTCATAGGTTGTACTTCTACAAAATCAAATTTTTTTGAAGTTATAGGACGAAATAAAAGGTAAACAAAAACAAGTTTCACCAAACTTAAAGGATAAAAAACTCTATTTTCCCTTGCATAATATCTAAAGTTCGAGTTCAATAGATATCATAAGATGAAATTGACATAAATATATCAAACTATTCGAGCATAATTTGTACACAATCAATTGGTAATAAAAAAAAAATCCAAATACAATTTTTAAATTTCGATTAAAAAATAAATAAAATTGTATAATCATGAACTATCATGCGGTCAACTCTATTTCGAGACGCCTAGGTGTTTGTGACAATCTTCAAATTTTACAGGTACAAAAAGAATAACATCATCACTATTCCATTCATCACATATTCAAATCATGTCATGTTACTCCTGTACAAATATTCCTCATAAAAAATATTCCGATTATAACCCCACCAACCTATATACTATCCGACCCAAATTCAAAGTATGGATGAAAATTGTGTTAGGTTTATTAACATTTAGCATAGAATCTTAATCTATCTTATATATTACGGAACATGTAAAAAGTAGTGTAACTGATCAATTGCCATAAGAATAACTCTCTTGTGTAATTTTATTGTACCGCATCATATTAAAAATATAGAAGCGATAAATAAAAAAAGGTTCAAAAATATAGAAAAATATATTGCATGTTTCAAAAAAATTGCGGGTCAAATAATATGTAGGTCGGAACAGGTTGAGTTCATAAAGACAATATGTTTTGTTACTTCTACAAAATTACATGTTTAATTGTATTTTGTAATAATAATAATAAACAAAAATTTGTGTAAAACGTGATACTTTTGTCTATTTTTATAATACTCATATTTAAAAAGTATTATAAAAAGATGTAAAAATTATGACACTGTCTCACACAATATTTTTTTATAATAATACTACATGAATAACAATATAATATTATGTGTCTTATGTTGTATTATTGATTAACGACAACGTAATAATATTATGTGAGCAAACATAAAAAATTGTCTTTATGGCCTGACCCAATCTGAATTAATTTTGAGCAGATAATTATTTTTTCTCCCTCTATTTGGAGAATATTGCAAGGTGCGATATTACATATAAGTTTTTGTAAAATGACAAAAAATTGAGTGCAAAACCGATGCTTTATTCCCGTCAAAAAAATAAAACAGATTCTTTATAAAGAAATTTTAGCTGATTTTTTAATTTGTCAACAACAGATTATGGGAAACACAACACTCTCCATTTATTAGCTTCTAACGACAAACACAATACAAGATTGTTCTTCTTTGTGGCTATTTGATTAACGATTTTTTTAAATACATTTGATAAATAATTGTTAAAGTTAGGACAATAATTTCCATAGTCAGATATCTCAAACTCTATGTGCGTTGTTTTGCATATAATAAATTGTATGTAATATTTGTGAGAAAAGATAGAAATGGAGCAATTGATGCACTAGAAGCACGATATTATACGTGATTAATGTGATCGTTCCGTTGATTCATATGAATACCAGAAAAACAACAATTAAAGCACGAAGAAAGGGATTAACTCAATATCTTTCATTAAATAATCAAAGCTATTTTACAATGTTCTTGAAACTCCTATTTATAATAGATAATCTAGGGTTTTAAGCGTGTAAGCCCGGCGCACTAACAATTAATTAAAACTTAAATAAATTTTAAAATATTTAAAATATAAATAATAATAAATAACTAAATGCAATCTTATTTACATCAGCCATTAAGAGAAACAACATATAATTATAAATTGGTCTTTTGATTTTAGGAAACTATATCATTAAATGTACGAAACATTATCACATACATTATCACACGGCAAAGGATAAAATTTAACATATGTAACATAACAATATTACCTTATACATGGCAAAGTATCATTTGAGAAAAAAAAAAATAATGTTATATTATTCAGTATAACACGTAATACTATTGCATAAAAAAATATGATATTGTATTACAATTATCTCATAAACATAATATATGTTAACAGCATTTTTTTATCGGTAATAATGAATTTATTAAAGCAATATTACTTTATAAAATTAAATAATCCCTCCAATCCTAAAAATGAGCTAATTTATTTAAATATTATGATTTTCATATTTGTTTGAAAAAAATAGTGCTTTTTAAAAAGTTTTTGTTTTTTAGTGTATCACATTCATTTAATTACTTAAGATGATATTATACTTTACTCACAAATAATCATTTATGAATAAATGGACCACCAATATCTTAATATCTTTTATTTTATCTATTTTTTTAAAAAAATTGTGTCTAATTAGATTTTATTTTTTTTTAGCAGAGGAGTACTATTCCAAGACTATTTGTTACCGACATACCGTCTATGTTGACCAATATTATCTTATAAATCAAACAGCATTACATACTGAATGAAATACTACTTTATAGATTAAAAAGTAATGTAGTTGACCTCAATGATGGCCATAAGTTTTTACTTACCTATTTTTTTTTCGAGATTTCAGCTGCCTAAGCAACCAGAGTTTAGTTGTTTAATTTAGACTGATGGGTTTTTTTTTTTTTTTTTTTTGGCGATCTTTTTGTAAGGTAAGATTAATTAATCATCCCTAATTTTAGGCTAATATAATCCATTTTATACTGAGTAAGATTTGTGCTTGCCTATTATGATAAAATCTTGTGTGAATAAACTTCAACATAAAACTAGTTTAATAATATTACTTATTTAATTAAAGAATATTAGATGTTTTATTAAAGACAAAAATTTGTATGAGACCGTCACAAGTCATTTTTTCATAAATTGTTATCACTTTTTAAAAAAGTGATACAAATTAGTATAAAAGTGATAACAATTTATGAAAAATGATAACAATTTATGAAAAAATGATAAAATTTTATTAAAAAGTGTCTCATACATGAGTCGGTCTCATACAAGGGTGCTCATTTATTAAAAGGTATATATTAGTTGTTTTGCTATAAAATTTTAGTTATAATCCAGTTTCATAATAAAACTGATTCACACAAAACTCACCCTTAGACATGGGCGGATTTAGAGGAGGGCTAGGGGGTTGTAGCCCCCCTAAATTTTTGAACTGCAGTGTATATGTGTATATATAATTGTGTTAATATATGTATTTAGTTTTCTATTACAGTCTCCCCATGGATAATTTCTGAATCCGCTACTACCCTTAGAATTAATAAAAACTTTGATGTTATATTGTTTTTATATTGTCTTCCAAAGTTCAAATAATTGTGGAAGGCAATTGATTTAATTCAGCAACTTTGGGCAAGCTTTTTGGAAGACTGAAACTATAAAATCATTAGTGCTCCATAAAAATGAATAAATAAAGCATGCAAACTCAATTGACATATCCTTTTCAGCGCACTCAACTATATTTTTCACTCTACAAGTGCATTCCAAATAGCTAAAACTTGTTACCTATTCTACTCATTCCAAATTAAGTTTGGCAACACTGACATTTATATCCATGGGATAATGCATTCACCAAGTGATTGCATTTCATATCTTCTCTTGCACTAAAATAGACTATTCATCGTTGAAAGCCGATTTATGTTTTGTTTGGGAATGGAAAAAAGATTGAACGTGCAATGGATCATAATTCTATTCGATTTTTAATAAAAAATAAAATGATGATTTTGAAAGGTAGATGAAAGTTCTCACATATATAGGCATTGGTGTATGGCCTCGAGTATGTCCAATTATAGTACACAGTACTTATGTACCGCAATATATTACTCCTTCTTCCCAGGAAAAGATTTCATATGTAGGTGGACACACACTTTAAGAAAAAAAAGTAATGATTGAAGTTTTGGGGAATAAATTTGTAACCTTTTATATATAAAGTAAAAAAAATTTATTGGGATATGTGTATGTGAGAGTAAAAGCAATGACATTTGTGTAAATTAGTGAAAATTGTGAGGATGGAGTTTATAAAAAGTTTTCCATTTTAAAGGTGTGAAACTTATATTGAGACGGACGAAAAAAGAAAGTGTGAAAGCTTTTATGGGACGAAGAGATTATTTTTTATCATTAAAATTTGAGGCATTTACATATAGGTTCAAAAAAAGTAGGCAAATTAAAAATAGGTCCAAAAAACTTGAAAAGATGCATAAAAAATTAATATGAACAGACACATAAAAATATTTGAACAGACGCACAAAAATATTTGAACATGAATCTCTTTGTAATTTTAAATTTTTTCTTGAACTTATTTGTAATTTTCCTTTAAAAAAATTTTTAGCTTGAAGTTTTAATATAATGAAATGATTATTCTCACCAGAGAACAATTTTCTTGTATTGATATTTGCATGATTTCATAAATGAATTCGTTTATTTTTTGTATTACTACTATGTATACTAATCCATCTGTTTCATTTTGTTTGTCGCTTTTGAACTAAATTTAATTTGTATCAAAATGTTTGTCATTTTATCTATTTTCCTATTTTTCTCCCTGCTTAATTATGTCAATATGTATTTCTAAAACTTCTTCTTTAATAATAAGGGCACTCCCTTAAATTTCTCCTCTTAATTAAGTGGTATATATATTTTGCACCCACAATCTTTCCTTTCTCTTTCATGATAATGAACACAGTGAACATTCTTTTTTTCCCTTAAATTATGCCTTCTTTCCCCTCTCTCTTTCCCCACTAGTCAATTGAAAAGGGTAAATTTGGAAAAATAAAAAAACCCAAAAAAACTATGTCTATTAATTCTATACAAAATATTAAAGGTGATAAACATAATAAAACGTTGGAGTATTGGTAAAAAAAAAATTGAGGAATAATCATAATTCTTTTATTATTATTAACGAAGATATAACCACTAAATTCATTTGAGAAACGTTAAAATTTGTTTAATAGGAATCTTAAGGAAATAGTTTTTTTATTTTTTAAAAAAAGGTGTAAATTGAGAATTTTTTTAAAATAGATTTTCCAAGTTAAAAGTTGCCAAGGGTTATATGCACGGGGCATATTCTAATATATTTTTTAACAGTATTAATTATTTTCACTGAACATTTATAGGTTATTGTGTAATTGTTTAGTAAAAACAACTGATATTTTTTTGAATATATACTTGCACGATATATCTGATACACAAGATATTTATTCTTTAAACTATGAGACAGATGAATATTAGAGATTTAATTTCAATTCATTTTGTTCATTAACCATTGATTTAAAAGTTTGATCAAGTGAGACAAATTTATGATAATCTTTTGGCAAAGAAGACACCCTCTTTGTAAAACCGTGCCATGTTTAGAGTGATAAAATTCATTAATCAATTAAAAATGAGAATAAATAATAATTAATGAGCAAAATAGAATTAATTTACATGTGTATATGTGATAAAAGTATGATTAGTCAGCGCCAGGCATGCATTGATTTGGGAAGGATAATATTCTGTCCAAATCAGTTTCCATTCTAAAGATCGAACAGAATTCCATCTGCATAGTTTACCACTAAATAGATGCGATTGGTATTAAAGCACTTCTATGCTATTAAAGTTGCAATAATATAGTTAGCAATAAACTTTTATAATAATTTTTTATGTGTCACACAACATAATGTCAATAGAAAATTAATTAAATTCATATATATTATTATCTGTAATGATGTGTCTGAATTGGTGGAACAAATAATACTAACATCAATTCATGTCATTTACATTTACATCCCCTATATGATTTGTGTGATATTGCAAGAGGTCAAATTCTCTTCCATGATAAATTCACAACATGACAAATTGTATGTTGTAATTCCTTCGTGCGGGTACTATCTTCATGTGTGAATAGACACACTTAGTAAGAAAACTTAAATTAGTGTAGGAGAGAGAATAAAGTGTAAGGGTATTTAAGGTGGTTGTATGAAATAAAGTGTACGAGAGAGAATAGAGTAGAATAAAGTAATAATGACATTTTTGAAATAAAATTGATATTGTGGGGGATTGATATTGAGAGTTATTTCCAAATTTGGGGTATGAAGATAGTCATGAGACGAACTGAAATAGAAAGTGTGAAGATAGTTCCGGGACGGGGGGAGTATTAGTTTATAAATATAATAGTATTACTCGATAAATATTATGGTACTAAATAAAAATTATATGCAGTGAATAAGTTTCATTGGAGATCTACTCACGAATAACAAATTAAATACGAAAATGATTTGTGATAAGCTTATCATGAAACTGTTTTGAATAAGTGAATATTTTAAAGTATCAAATACTTGATAAAAAATATTAAGAATTTCATCAGGAGTATCAAGAATTATGGTCAGTGGTGTCATATTATTATTCATTTGTATTAACAATAATTAATTTTTTACTATTATATTTAAGATAAAAACATATTCAAGTTATAAAGATAAATATTTAAAATATCAAATACTTAACCAAATATATTTAGTATTTGATAAAAAGTATTAAGAATTAGATAATAATTCATAAAATTAAATAATGGTTCATATCACGAACCAAAGTCATATAAAACCTACTCAATAAATTAAATCCAGATTCTTTCTATAGCGTATTTTCATAATAGGGCGACTTAGTGCACAGAAATTATGAATAATAACAAATACTTGAATTTTGGGAAATATATTATATCACTAGTAATCACTCAAACAAACGGATCTCAAATATAATGTGCAGTTTAAAAATATTTTTAAATAGATTCAGTTATTTTAATTGAAAAGGGCAAGTAAAAAAAATCAAATTTACTTTAAAAAAATATACATGATACTATTAAAAAAAATTATTTAAATTGTGTGGTGCGCTTAATGTACGTAAAAAAAAACTAAAAAAATCGTGATGTTGAACAGGCAAAACAGAAAAGGGAGAATGAGGCATGATTATCAGATCTTTTATCCAAGTTTGATTATGAATATATTACTATGTTTTCAAGATTTTAGATTTAGGAATTTTGCCAAAAAAAATATTATTTAAGTTAGTCTAGAATTTAGATATAAATTTTAAATTTTAATTGAGATAGGTTTTTAATTGACAAAAGACATGTGATATCGTTTCATAAAATAAATTTGTAAAACGGTGCTCCATTTAACAATTATTATTAAGGAAGAAATTGATTAAAAATTGATTTACATTTTGTATGAATCAAATATAGACTAGTCTCATTAAATGAATTACGTGTTATATTTACGCATGCTGTCTCTTTTTAATTATATGAATGAGAAATGTTAGGAGGCACTAGTTTTCTTTCTCAGAAAATTCACGAATTTATATCAATATTAATTCTAATTTTACGATTATTTCAAAAAATTCAAAAAAATTATTTTTAGGACAACTTGTTTTTAATTCTTCAATAAGAATGAAAATGAGAATAAAAATCTATTTTTTTCTCTATGCCCTGCATATGTCGAATGAATGATTGTTTATATAGTGATTACATCACGAATGTTGTGTTGTAATTAATTTTCTAAGTAATATAAATATATATATATATATATATATATATATATATTAGTTCTGGCATAAAAATTTATACGGAATTGTCTAATATATAAGACGGGATTCTATCACACATCTATACATGATCCGTAAATTTATGGTATTAATCCAACCATATTTTAAATAAAGAACATATTCATATAATAAATGTGAAATTTGTTTTATGTATTAAATTATTTCAAAAAATATTTCTGACTCTTTATTTTATTGTATATGAGTTTATTCCATCTCTTGATTTCAAACGTCTTCAACCCGTTTAAATAAAATTCATGGATGGAGTTATAATTAGTGTAATTTTTATTTAAAATTGTAAAACACATCTATCCTTGTTATTTATCTCTAGAATTTAAGATATGCCTACTTAGATAAAAATCATCTACAAAATATGAAGAATTTTCATAAGTATTTTATTTAAAAACGTAAGATACAGCTTTTGAAATTAATTAAGTCAAATTCTAAAAGCTATCGTTAATTCGTTATATATAATTTGCCTGTATGTTATCCACAATAAGAACACACATTAATTAATTAAAAGAGTGAAAAGACTACAACAATATGGGTTTCAATTATTTAAATTTCCACTAGTTCAAGAATTGATTAGATATACATGCATAAATATAATGAAAACGAATCATAAAAGATGAATCTTTTCAGATTCCTGAGGTCATCCTGCAATGCAGGAGGGGATCTCCAGGTGTCACCAAGCAAACTGTCGTGAACAAAATCTAGTGTGCCATGCTCACCCATTTATTTTATTATATGATAATGATAATATAATATAATATTAATAAAGACGATATAATAATAGTTACAATAATTGAGAATTCAATCTTTATATTCCTTGCGTAATCGAATTGATGATTATGCTCAAATCAACATTTTTTTGAAATTGATCCACAAAAAAGAGTACATCTTATTAATTGTGTGAACAAATTTCATCATAAAAATATTAATAATTAATATTTTTTAATGACTAACTAATATTTCTTCTATCCCGCAATTAAATTTACTTTTTTTTTTCATGACGTTCCACAATTAACTTCATACCCCTAAAATGGAGCATCATCCGTAAACTACCCCTCACAATATTATTTAAATTAAAAAAATCGTTCTTATTTTATTCTACTTTATTCTCTCTCCTACACTAATTTAAATTTTCATAAAAAATGTGTCACTTCACATGTGAAGCCAATTTCGGGACGGAGTGAGTACTTTTTAATGAAAGAAATAATTTTATTTAAAATTAATATTTTATTATAAAATAACTAATACTTTCAAAACTAATTTGACAATGAAATTTATCCACATAATACCTTGTCTATTTTTTTTCTCTCTATAGGTATCTTTTTAATTGTACGAGTTAAGTTATATGAAGATTTAGATTGACTTAATTGGATTTAGTCATTTGAAATCATCTCTCGTGTGATACGGTAAAAGTTTTTTAAATAATTAAATTAAAAAAATTGAAGAAAAAATTATTTAAAAATGTCTTATTACACAATACAGTCCACACAATAATTTATATATGCTAGTTACATACATATCATTATTCAACTGGGGGCTACTTTTTTCTTTCTTTTTATTAAATTAGTGGGCCCAGCACTTTGTTTGAACTGGTTTTTTTTTTGGGTAAGATAGTAATTGTGTTTAAGAACAATGATTTGAATTATTTGACAGAATTAAAAACAGGGATGGATCCAGGATTTCGTCTCAAGGGGGGCGAAGAGTAAAGGGAAGGAAAATTTAATAATTCAAGGGGGGACGAAATGATAAAATATTACAAATTTAAGGTATAAAAAAAATGCATACATATAGTAGAAAAATTTTAAATCCAAAGAGGGCAACCGCACTGCAGCCCTAAATCCATCCCTGATTAAAAATATATATTAAACTTGTGCCCTCCATTGTTTTGTACCACTTTCAATATTCCACTAAATGTTTGAATTTTTGACATAATTATTATGACTCATTGTTTGAAATTTTAAGATATAGACATGATTATTTACAACTCGAGTACACTAAAATCATTTTCTAACTCGTAATTCAGTCATTGGACGAATTAATTTATAATATTCCATTGTCCTTGTCCATCATAAATGATACATAGTGCACATCTATGAAACATGAAGTGGCAGTCTTGTTAGTAAATAGTAGTCCATCTCATCACTCCTACTAGATATCGAGATTAATATTCAATATTTCTTCATTCTAGTTATTTTTTCATTTTTCATTAAGAAAAAATAAAAAAATAGAAGAGGGGTGAAAACAAGGGTGTCCCAACATAAACTACATATTTCTATATTTGTTAAAGTTGTGGCACATCTCAATACCCACTATACATTAATTTCTTTTTAAAAAAATTTGTGTCATTTTCAAATGTGTAACTTAAAGATGGACTGAGAGGGTATAACACGAAACTTATTTATTATATAATAATGACTCGTGAATTTATGAAACCTCATAAAATATGGCTTAAATATTAAGATTGTCTCACACAATGCTCTTCTTTAAAATATGTGTAATACTTGTGTGTAGGGGTGGGAATAGGTCCAGGCTACCCGACAGGGGCCTACGGCCTGGCCTATTAAAGCCTAGCTCGGCTCGGCCCGTTTAATAAATAGGTCAGGCTCAGGCCTTTTAAGAAGCCTATTTAATTAAATAGGTCAGGCTTAAGCTTTTTTGTAGGTCTTTTAAGCCTAACAGGCCGGCCTATTTAAATATATATAATAATATAATATATTATATTTATATATATAATAATATATATGTAATATATGATATACAATATATATTATACATTATATTAGATAACATAATAACATTTTGATACGAAAATAGTATATATAAAAAATATATTATAATAATATATATGTAATATATATATATATATATATATTACATATATAATTAGGTTCATATTTTATTTTTCTTTGTAATAGTTGAAGACATTGACTGAATTATTTGTCATTGGGGTATTATTTTTGCACTATTTGAAGATTTTGTTGTTGCTTTTGCTAATTGATAATTTTTTGTATGTTAATTTTATTAGTATTTTGAGTTTTATAGTATTTACGGTGTAATATAAAAAATATGATTTTTTAAAATTTGATGAAGAATAAAAAATTTGCAGCAAATAAGCCTTTAAAAGGCTTTCAGGCCTAACCTATTTACTAAAAAGGTCAGGCCGAGCCTTGAAAAAAAGTCTATCGTAGATAATAGGTCAGGTCCAGGCCTAAAAATTATATAACAGGCCTAGGCTTTCTTATGCAAAGTCTGGTCTGGCCTATTCTCACCCCTACTTGTGTGTGCATAAGTTGCATAACTATTATTGGTGAATATAAACAATTAATATTATTCTGTGAAAAACAAATAATATTGACCAATTAATATTGTTAAATGGAACCAATTAAATAATAATATTCAATGAAAATAAATAATAATCTCCATTGAAAATGTAACAAAGTGGAATAGATTAGTTCAAGTTATCATTTGATGTTTGATAAAAATAAAAAAATAAAAATTGCACTTTTATTTTCCTTCCGTTTTGAAATAACTTTCGCACCCTTAAAAAGGTTATTCATTCCCGTAAAAAAAAAAATGGATATTCATCCATAAATTTCACCCTTACAATATTCATAATTTTATACAAAATATTACTACCGCTATCCCACAAAAATAGACCTTTAATTATTTTCACACAAATTAATCTTTGCTTTACACAAAAAAATTTACAAAATTACTCATCAAATCCCTACTCATTGTTTCACTTTCTTATTTTATGTGTCCTTGCATGTATGAAAAAAGTAATGAGACGGAAGAATTAATATCATTCAATAAAAATAATTAATAATAATCAGTGAAAATAATTAATACTACTCCGTTTTAAAAATATACATCAATTGCACAATATATAAAAAAATTACCTTAAAATATAGTAAAATAAATATTAGTTCACACCCCGTTTTCTAAAAACAACCCTAATTAATAAGTCAAATTATTGTTAGCAATTGATGTACATGGTATAAATGAATTTTTAATCAAAATTTAATTTTGATTTAGGTATGTTCTGACTTATTTATAAATGAATCAAAATTAAACTAAAATAAAAGAAAAATTACATCAATTACAACATATGCAATTAATACACACAAATTTACCTCATCAAATACTTTTCAAAATATATATATATATATATATATATATATATATATATATATCATTAAATAAAGTGCAATTTCATGGAAGGGATAGAACAAAAGTTTACGCTCTTTTTTTTTTTAAAGAAAATGTAAATATATTAGTAAATGGAGATACACTACAAAAAAACTGTGAAATACCGACGGACCAAATTCCGTCACAAATACCGATAAAATACCAATAAAATACCGTTGGAATTTCAAATTTCAGATTTAAATACAAAATTTTAAATTTTTTATAAACAGTGTTTTCCGACGAATATTCGTCGGTAATTACCGACGAAATAGGTTCGTCGGTAATTACCAATGGAATACCGACGAAATAGGTTCGTCGGTAATTACCAATGGAATACCGACGAATATCCATCGGTATTTACCGACAAATTAATTTTTCGTCGGTATTTTGTGACGAGAAAAATACCGACGGATGACCAATTTTACCGACGGAAATCCGTCGGTAAATCCGTCGGTAAATGACTATTTTTTTAGTGATAATTAGAATGGAAATGATTGAACACTGAATATCTTCTGTAGAAGAACATGACAGGCACAACAATCATCCTAGCGCTCACTGTTGAGTAGTAAACAATTTCATTAATTATATCAAAATTGAAATGATTGATATATATATATATATATATATATAAAATTTGTTGTGCAATATAGAAATTTAAGGTGGTGCTTGGTTGTACATTATTTAATAGGTAGGGCACAAATTTAAAAAATTTTTGTCTCTCTTATGCATATCAAATGAATGCAAAAATAATTTTAAAGCAAAATAAGGTTTTTGTTTCCTCAAAGTTGAATGATGAATGAGGATACATATCATATGAGGAGGAAAAATCATATAAATTCAAAAGTTCTAAGTGAATAGTGATATAGACAAAGTTTTGTATAAATAAATTTTATCGTGAAACTAGCTTGAAGGGTATAGTTGTTTTATTAAATAGTATTAATTATTATATTAGTTGTTTATACTATAAGATATTCCCTCCATCCCATAAAATTTTTCACACTTTTCTTTTGTTCGTCCCACAATAAATTTCGCCCTTAAAATGGAAAATCCTCTATGAACTCCATCTTTACAATATTCATTAATTTACACAAAATGTAATTACCTTTGAACCACAAAAACCAATATTTCTTTTTTTACTTTATACATAAAAGTTTACAAAATTACTCCTCAAAATCTCAATCATTATTCTTCTTTCTTAAAATATCAACTCCCTCCTATGAATAATGTTATGGATGTAGGGAGGTTTAGTTTTGAATGTTATAATTGTTTTATTAAAGGTTATTAGTTGAATCATTAAAATATATTAATTTTTTCAATAAAAGAATATTAATTGTAAACTAATTTTATGATAAAAATTTATTAAACTATACATATATATGATACTTTAAAAAAAAAAATTGAGGCAGGGCACTTGCCATGCCTTGCCTCAATGTAAATAACATTCTTTATATATATATAAAATTTATTGTGCAATATAAAATTTAATTGGTATTCTTTTTTACATTTTTATTAACCACAATGAAATATTTTTTTAAAATAGCTTTATTAGATAAAAAAATAAGCAAAATAATTTTTAGTGATTGGGGGAATGATGGAGGAGCAAATGGAAAGAAAAAAGTCAAACAAAATTGAATAATATTAATTTTTAGAAAAAAAGATAAATTTAAAAATTAAAACCATATTTCTTTATAATCAATTTTTAGGTGTTAAAAATTTCAACCAACGTGTAAAATTTATAACAAATTCAGACAAGAAGATGTCGAATGAGTACATATTAAATACTAACATTTCAAAATCTCTCAATCGCCTAAATTTATTCGAAATTAAGTCATGATATCAAATCTGTGATGAAAGTTCCAAATTTTTTTAAAGATAATAAAAGGGAAATTAAGGGGTTCTAAATTACGAAGCATTTGAAGGTTTTATTGTATTTTAATTTTAAGGTTGGTTTTGTCACATTAAAAAAAGGTAGGCCTGTAGTGATAATCAATAACAATAGATTGCCATGCCATAAGAAGAAAGACCTAACATTCTTTTTACATTTTAATTACTATAATACCATTAAAAAATAATTTTATTCTTTTTTTACATTTTTTATTAACCACAACATCGTTTTAAAATAATTTTATTAGATATAATACTAATAAATAATTTTTACACTAAAATTTATGTCGAGTCAAATTGAGAGTCAATTATTAAACAAAAGGAGTATTAATTTTACTCAAAAAAAAAAAAGATAAATATATTGGAAAAAGAAAACGATCATAATAATCAAATTTGAGGTGTTAAAAATGTCGTCCAACGTGTAATATATATGCCTAATGTTAGGTTAGCTTAAATAATGGTGAAAACTTTGATGATTAATGAAGCATATCATGTCGAGAGATAACTACATACAAAAGACAAAAGTCATCAAAAACGCATAAAAGAACCAATCGCCCAATTACAATAAACAGCTGCCTAAATTTAGGTTGCAAAACGTCAATAATACCATTATTAGATACAACAGCTACATCAACATGCTTAAGTTTGTTTCAAATTGCATTTTTTTCTCATTTTAAATTGCTCAAAATTAAAAAATAAATATCTTATTTTTATTTTCATATTATCCAAAATGATTAAATATTAACTCTACTCTATCAAACTACACCCTTTCTGCAAACATATTTTATTTACACCTCATGCCACTCAATTTCTAATTTTACACTTTCAAACAAAAAATAATTTTCCTCCAATAAAGTTGAAATGGTACCTGCAATTTTATATTTTTTAATGCTAATAAATAATTTTCTCATTAAAATCTGTGTTATTTTGATTTGATCAATAAAAAATGAGATGGAAGGAGTATTAAACAAGGATTAATTGATTGCTTATGATAATTAATTATCCAAAAATAAAGTAACACACCCTAAGTATAAAGAGTTAACGTAAATATTCACATGTACTTCATCGATAGACACAAACGTATATGTTCATCATTTATAATGTGATAAAACATAATCAAAGAAATTTACAATTTAATTATTTATATAGCATCAAAATATAAATAATGGGCATATAAATTGGTGTTAACCTAAATTTACGAATTTTATTTTACATCAATTTGTTATAGAGTAGGTCTTCTTGCAATAGGTGTCGTGCAATTCTTGTATTTTTCTAACAATATTGGTTATTTTTATTGAAAGGTGTCGTTAAAATCAATTACACTTTTCAGTGAATACAAATGATTTTTTAACAATTGTATTTATTGAAAAGTGCGGGTAAAAATAATTGTATTTTTCAATGAAAACAACTTATATTATTTAAAAATGCACTTAAATTATATGGTGTACCTCATGCATATAAAAACTTTGTATTTTTACACTACTTTTAAAATATAACACCAGAATTAAAAAATATTGAAGCACACATTTGCTGACATGAAGGTTATAATTATACCTTCAAAAGTGTATAAAAATGAAAATGAAATAAATAAAGCTTGTGAGTTCATGTGTTGAGTTTAAATAAAAATGGATCAAATATTCGTGTTTGGAAATAAATAAGTGAGATAGGGAAGATGGTAATTAATTAAAATGGGACAAAAACAGAATATAAAATAAGATCTTAATCACGCTACAAAGCGGTGACGCAATTTTAAGGACAATTCTAATTGTCATTCCATCTTTTGGTACGTATGAGTTATTTATTAACTATATCTATATGTGTCTTTTCCAAAAAGAAAAGAGGGCACAAGTATATCAATATATATAGATCCAAATATAAAAAAAAAATTGCAAAAACTTCTACGCATGCAATTTTGATCACAATTTGGATTTGTTCAAGAAACAATTTAAAATATATATATAATTAAAAGAATTAGTTCATGCAAATATAAAGTATTAGTTTGTAAGCTGAATCATATTAGTACATTTTCAATATACTATTACTTTTCATTACATGAGCATGATATTTTTTATCACATGATTTTTCTAAGATTCGAAGAAAATATATAAAAAACAGTTTAGTTGAATATTTTTATTAAAATTAATTTAAAATTTCATCAATTAACAGGTGCTAAAATGTTACTGAAAAGACATTCCCCACCCAACAAATTTAAAAGCAGATCGGGAAATAGAATTTTTTTGATACAGTCACTAATTATTTACCATTCTTTACCCATTGGAATAAATAACTTTATCACACTATTGGAAACCCTCTCCATTTTTTAACTTTTATTACTTTTACTTTGAAAGGAAGAAACCAATTCAATCTTTACTACATTAGCACTACAATTAACCGAGGCCAGGATGGACTCCATCACTCTTTTACAATTAAAGATAAATTTGTCAAATATCGAAAAGTATTTTTTAGGATAAGAGAAGTGCATCAAACACCAATTTAGCATCTACCTCCACTACCACCCTCTCAAAACCCCAAATTTTGATCCATAAAAGCATTTCATGAAGATCCATAGCTTCCCCTTCATCTTCCCTAAAATTACACCCTCATTTTACAAGTGATAAAACTGTCACGATCATCAAAAACTACGATCTCCATCGAATATTGAAAGAAAGCCGCATCAACATTAATTTTCACAACTTTACACGCAGTTCTCGTGTTGGACTAAAGCGAGCTGCACAAACGCTAACTAAGGTGGCACTTGGTTTGAAAAAAATTCTAGGGGAATACTGATTAATAAGAATAAAAGATGACCCAAATTACCATTCTCCCACCTAAATAAGGTATCGCTTACCCCATTTTATTTTCTTTTTCCCTATTTATAATCATCCCCGTCAATCATTCCCTATGACACAACCAACAATATTTTTTTTTTTATATTTTTCAAAATTAGAGCACAACCATGGAGACAATAATTAATCCAACATATCCAAGGGCGGAGAGTGAATTTTTTTTTTTTTATTTCTCACTCACATGGAAGAATTCAAAACAAGTGACCCTAAGATCTATTACATGGATCTAGTAATATATGATGATCAAATCATGATTAATTGATTAAAAACATAGTAAATTAAGTTAGACTCTTTTAGATCAAGACTTCCTTCATATTCTTTTATGATTACGATATGCAACTCCAATTAATTAATTTCCCACTAATAGTATTATTATTTTTAATTCAAATACTTGGGAAAGGACGGGTGTACGTACGTACAATGTATGTCATATAATAAAATTAAAGTCACCAACATAACTTAACTATACTTCACTTATTGTATATATAATGTGATCTATGATTAACAAAAATTATTGTGGCTAATTAAAAGCAATTAAGGTGTCCACTCATCATCCACGTTCAAAGAAACAAACAATCCTACATGCACTTCAATCAAGTAGCACTAAACATTCTAAGCATTTGTTAGTCAAAAAATCCAAAACCCCATTTGCTAATAATACACCATATAAAAGCATTATTTATTTCACCCATTTTAATTGGTGCAAATATTATATTTCAATTAATTAGAAGCCAATATTTAGATTCTTGTTATAGCTAGTACTGCCCATTGAGGTAGTATTTTTAGTTGATGGATAAGGAATCTTGAAGGGGAATAAAAGTTAGTGACATGAATAGCTAGCTCTAGTTAATTAATTATACAATAAAATTATAGTTTCTAATTCTTTGCTTTTTTGTGTTTATAAAAGGGCACAAACTCCCTACTCTTTTCTCCATCCTCAACAAAAAAACACATTTATATTATAGAGAGAGAGAGAGAGAGAAAGATAAAATGGGTGATCTTCTAGAGTTTATAAGTGTGTTTTTCAATAAAATGAAACCCTATTTAGCTATGGTTGCTCTTCAGTTTGGCTATGCTGGAATGTACATTATCACACTCATTTCCATGAAACATGGCTTCAGTCATTGGATTTTAGTTGTGTATCGTCATATTATTGCCACGGTGGTTTTTACGCCCTTTGCGTATTTTCTTGAAAAGTAAATTAAATATACTCTTTCACGTTTATTTATTTCTTATTTTTGTTACTTTTTTTGTTATTAGTTAGTTTTTGCCGTGCGTCGACTAACGATTTTTGTTGATTATTTGTCAGGAAAATAAGGCCTAAAATGACGTTATCAATATTTTTGAAGATAGTTCTGCTGGGCTTCTTAGAGTAATGTCCTCAATCATTATATATATTTTTTGCGTGTCACTGATTCTTGTCATTACCAGATTTAATATTCTAGTGACTTTATTCATGCATGCCACAATTTATATTGGCTTGTTATATATTTTTTTTTAATGGGACATGTGTAGTTGATGTTGAGATGTAATTGTAAAGGAAAAAATAGAAAAAGTGATGTGAGGAATAATTTGCCAAAAATAGAAATTGATAATTTATGTTGGGACACCCATTTTGACAAAACAGGACGGAGGGAGTATTTATTAATACAATTTGGTATTTCATTTTATGTAATACCTTTAATTTCACTATATATGTCATGATTTTAATTAATGATGTGTTCAATATAGATGACATGCACTAAAAATAAAGGAGCACAAGATGAAATATATGTGTTCATGCATGACAGTTAATAAACAATCGGATCTAAAGAAGTCTTGCTTTTATTATATTTCCATCAGAAAAATAATTATTGGATAACTCAATTATATAACATATCATTAACTATTGGGTGTGTAATTTTTTTTTTTTTGAATTATATATAGGCCAGTGCTGGACCAGAACCTGTACTTCGTTGCGATGCAGTATACATCTGCAACTTTCGCATCAGCTACTGTTAATGTTTTGCCTGCCGTCACCTTCATACTTGCTGTCATTTTCAGGTAATTTTGTAATGATTACATTAATTGAAAATTAATTTCATAATATAACCTCCGAATGAAATTGATAGGCTTATGTATGGAGTAATGATGATTTGAGGAAAAAAAAAGAAATTCATCAGTCTCTTGTTTTTAGTTTTTAGGTAAAGAATATAAATTAAATGATCTGTGATCAGGATGGAGAAGATCAACCTGAAAAAAGTACACAGTTTAGCCAAGGTGATAGGGACAGGAATAACAGTGGCGGGAGCAATGCTTATGACACTATTTAAAGGCCCCGTCGTCAACATTTTGTGGTACTCTCACGGCGGCGGCCACCATGCAGCCACCAACGGCGCCACCGATCAGAACTGGGTCTCCGGCACCATTATGCTTCTTTGTTGTATTATGGGCTGGTCAACCTTCTTCATCGTGCAAGTATACATCTTCCACCATTTTCTTGTTCATTTTTTACTACTTACAAGACATTTTGTTAACCCCTCTCTCTCTCTCTTTCTTTCTCTCTCTAGAATAAGACATTGGAGGAGTATCCAGCAGAGCTGTCCTTAACATCGTGGGTGTGTGGTATGGGGATAGTGGAGGGTGGAATTGCGGCTGTAATAATGGAACGCCGGAAGGGTGCTTGGGCAATTGGGTTTGATCATAGGCTTCTTGCTTCTGCCTATTCAGTGAGTCAACTCTATTAATGACTCGGTCACAAAAATATTATATTTAGTGAAATTTATCGAGTATGTGTACACGAATGTGTATGATTGTATCAATTTGTAACACATTATCCATCATTGTTTGATGGATAAAAGTGGATTATTCAGACTTCAAATTACTAAAAATTGTTGACATGCATCAGGGGATTGTTTGCTCAGGAATGGCATATTACATGCAAAGTGTTGTGAATAGAGCACGAGGGCCTGTGTTTGTGACTGCCTTCACTCCTCTAAGCATGATCATCACTGCTGTGCTGGGAGCCATTGTTTTGGCTGAGCAAGTTCATCTTGGAAGGTACTCTCTCTCTCTCTCTCTCTCTCTCTCTCTCTCATACACACAATAACTGAACTGTTTGTTGTAACCGCAGCATAATTGGAGCAGCGATCATAGTAGTTGGGCTTTACACTGTGGTTTGGGGTAAGAGAGCAGAGAAATCGGATAAACTAGCATACGATGTAGGCGGCGGCCATGAATTGCCTGTGGTGGTGGACATGAAAACATCAGTTAATGCAGACATTGCTGATGAAACTACTGCAAAATCAAAGGTCTCTCAGAACAAATTCATGCAAGAAGCAGAGCCATGAAAGCCCACCAATCACAAGATGTTCGTTGCAAAAAACTAGTTTATGTAATTTGTGAATGCGTACAAGCTTTTTTAGCTTGGAACTCCAAATCACAATTTAGGTAAGAAATCAAAGGCATCGTCGCCTGTTTTGCTCAGTTATCGCTGTTTCAAGAATTAATTGTTTCTTTACAATTATTCTATTTGAGAGCCAGAAAATTGAAGCATGCATCACGTCCTTTTTTTTTTTCTTTTTAACGATAAATTGCAAAAACCCGAAAGACACATTTCATGGATTTTGTACAACATGATTTTAGGGAAGGTAATTTTTTTTTTTTTTTTTTAAAAAAAGTCAGAAACTAACCAACACCTCTCTAAATTCAGGAGTCGAGTACACTATACCTCGTAGGGCCTTTAAAGCCAATTTCCTCGAGTCATGACCCCAAATGTATTAATGTAGCCGTTCTCAGAATTGCAAGATTTTTGTACAAGTATAAACTGTCAAAAAAAAAAAAAAAACTTTAGTAAGGATATCAACTAAACTCGTATAGCTGTTAGTCATGCCACGGAGAACATGAGCTCAATAATTTTAGAAGACATAATTTCTCAACTTCAATGTCAGCTTAATACATCAGTTATGAACAATCTTTAACTTGATATTTCAAACTAAATATGAAGCTTAAATGACTATCATATTTTGTGATGTAGTAGTATTATATTAGAAAATGCATTGAAAATCATGAATGTAATGTGTTTGTTTATGTTTGGGGGGAAAGGATAGATAAACTATGCATAACCCTCTATTTCTTCCTACAATGTTTCAGATTTTCGACAACAAGAGCTAAGGCAAATCTTACTATAACTCAGAAACTTCAGATCATTCAACCGATAACGAGACATTCACTTGTCACCTCTCCCCCGTACTTCCAAAGCCTATTCTATTACTTCCAATTTAAATTTAAGTTGATTTACATTCTTTTTCTACTATTTCACGATATTTAAGTAAAGTTATGCTGATCTGCAGTTGTCACAATCGAAATGGTGAGATTTGTGTTCCCAAATAACTGTCTCATTTTCACTTTTATAGCATTTTATGCAAAATTTTGGTTCTCATGCTATCTTATCGCACCCATATAGAATAGATACAGCAAGTTAGAAATGCCTACTGGCTACAGACCATACGTGCAGTGTGCGAAAACTAAACAAATCCACAGATTGTGATTTAGCACTGGTGCTCAAGTTGTGCAATTGTAGAACAGAAAAACAGAAAAGGAGAAAAGATTACCAGAGGCGTAAAATTAACAAGCACCCCCGTCATCGTCCTCACAATATGGAACTTCACCATGCCAACGCTCTACCAAACTAGGAATCAAAGTTACATGAAAAGCTTGTTCGAGTTGATAAAACATCTCTCAATTATGGCACAACTGATATCAAACAGACATAATATATTCCAATCTTCTGCTAGTAGACAAATAAAAAATAAAACAAGTAGAAAAAAAACTAAACTTAACTCAGTTAGAAAAACTTACATAATGCACTGGCATCAGGCACCTTCAGAAACTGATTTAACCCTCCAGTCTTCAAGCCTGGAATCGCGAGATGGTGGTATAACAGTGAAATTCAATAGCAACATCTAGTTTCAGGCCTCAACAAACTGAATGAGATCTTTCAACTTGTAAGATCAAATGAATGTTTTAACGAGTTGATGCAAAATTAGGCAGTTACTTACATATAGCCCTAGTCTCATCGTTGATTTTTTTTTCAGCTGCAAAATGTGTAGCTCCCAATCTTCTTCCTTAAACCTATCGTCCTTCACCCCGCGGACATATTTACCGACCAGCAAGGAGAGTCGAACGGAACCGATTTGGAGGGATGCAATCGCCATCATATTCCTAGCACCGAATTTCCAACTCAATTCGCCCCATTTCTCTCGGTCATTTTAGCTGCCGAAAACAATCGACAAATTAACCGAAGAAAATTAAGGAAAAAAATCGACCATTTCTCTCAGACATCCGTATGCGCATTCGTTCACTGTGGGCGTTTTTCTTCAAGTAGATGGGAGAGCTAATCTTCTGCTACGAGTATGAAAGCCCATTGTGCTATTGTCGTGGGCCTTTCAGCTATCTGCTTATTTTTTCTCATTAAAATTACATCTTTGACTAAAAATGAAATATAAATTTATATATTTGCTTTTATTTTTTTCGAAAGAAACATGTTTAATATTTATTTTCTCTATTTGTTTAAGTTCGGCAGATTTTTTCTCCTAAGCTATTGATATAATGAAGTCGCCATGATATTGTGGAATTCATAATAGGCCCAGTTTACTCACACACATAAAATATCTTAGTCGAAGACACACACTTTTTTTACACTAAAGAAATGGCCCAATGGGCCATTATTTTACGTTTTTTTAAAAAATTTTCCACGCAAACCTTCCGCCGCAAGAATCACAGCACCTTCCTCCGCCGCCGCAACTCACCGCTAACATGTGGGTTGAAACATTGAAAATCATGTTTAGGATTTGCTAAATGTGGATTTTTACGCATAATTTATGAATTAAGGGTTGATTACATATGAAAAATTTGTTGGGTTTTGAATGAAACCGATGGGTTATTTGAACAAAAATTTCGCACAATGTGCTTGTGTTCGAAAAAATTTTTTTTTCGCACTAAGTGCTTGTGTTCGAAAAACAAGTGTATGTTGTGTGTTTTTTTTTTTTTTTTTTAAAATTGTTTCCAAAGACAAGTGTGTCAAACAAAATTCAAAAAATTACAAAGACACCTTTGTGTTACGAAACGGGGTTAGAAGCTCGAAATTTCGAGTGCGAACAATGAAATTCGACATTTACAGTTTAAATACGTCATATGGTCCTAAACAACTCACATTATCATAAAATGTCACTAAAAACACAATATTTCAACAAAAATCCTAGTTTTAAATTCATATAAAACACTTCAATATATATAAATTATTAGGCTTCATTTCGACCAATAACTTCAAAAACAACCGTCACCAGCGCGCAATGCCCACGGTGTAATTTTTTTGGAGTTTTTTTGCGATTTTTCGTTGGGGACGTTTGGGGTGGAGAACGTGTTCTTCACTTTTCGTCATTCACGTTCCAATCCATAATAAGGTGTGTGTACTTGGAAGGTCACTATGTTTGAAATTAGGGGGAAGGGTATTTTTATCTTTACACATTGTGTTGGATTTAGAAAAATTGATTTATGTGTGCGGTTAGAATTTTTCTGTGTGTGAGTAACCTGGGCCTTCATAATAAGGTCGGAAACTTTTTCTAAAGCCAGGCCCAATGGGCCATTGTTTGATTGCGCGTGACATTCATATTAACTCCAAACATATAAAAAATGGATTTGAAAACTGAAAGATTAGAAACAAAGATTTAAAACCCAACCCATAGATTTGGGTGTGCAAACAAAATTCCATGCCCACAAAAGCATATCTCGACCCATATTTGGACCAAAAATTGATCCAACACCCAAACAATTTAAGCAAAAATTGACGAAACAACAGAAAGTGAGGCAAAAATGAGATAAAGAATATGGATAAACATGTCGCTGGTGACGTCCAAAAAAAAAAAAACATATCGCTGGTGGGCGTGCGGCAAAGCATTTGTTGGTGAAAAGAAAAATTGGGGAGAAAGGGAAGAGTGGTGGGCGGTGGAAAATTTGCGGCGAAAAGAAAATTTGGGGAGAAAAGGAAAGATAGAGGGAGGGTGGTGGAGGATTTGCAGTTCCTTATGAGGGATATAATTGTTAGTTAAGTTTGGGTATACTAATAAATTTATTTAAAATAAATTAGTTAATTAATTATTTTGGTGCATCTCTCAATCTAGGGACGGGTTCAAACTCGAACCCGCATTGAACCCACCCATCCGAGCAAGTTTGGACCAAATCAAGTGGGTATGGGATGAATCATGATTTTTGTAAAACCTGCCCCGTCAATCAGTATGTGGACCCGCCGCACATGACTTTTAATGTATATATGTGTAAGAGTCACTCTCCTGTGAAACAGTTTCGTAGTATGAAACAGATACTATTAGAATTATTTACTGATACCATTAGAATCATTCACTGATACCATAATCATTTTATACTATGATATCAGTTTATAAGTGTAATGATATCACTAAAATGATTATGGTATCAGTGAATAACTCTAATGGTATTAATTTCATACTATGAAATTGCTTCACACAAGATTTTGTCTATGTGTAATTATGTGAATTTATATTGATATTAATGTATATGTGTGTGAAAATATATTTTTTATATTATTTTTATGTATGAGATGAATATTATGTGATATTTTAGGTAATTATAGATTTTAATTTGAATTATTTATAGTCAAAATGAAAATATTAGATATATTAAAATTCATTTTAAATCACTAAAATATTAAACGGGGCGGTTGGACCCGGCAGGCTTTCACACGGGGCGGATCCCGGGTCATAATATTTTCTGGTGGGACGGGTCCTGGGATAAGGCAAACCTGTCCCAGACCTGCCCCGTTGCCATCTCTATCTCAATCTATATTCTTGATTGAAACGCTAGTGAGGGATCAAACTCCGATTTTCAAAAGAGAGAGAACTTTATTTTTGAAGTCAAAACCACTATAGCAAATCCAATTGAGAGGTGTATCTCAAATAATCAGTAGCATTGGTGAAGATGTTTACTAGAAGTGTGTTGAAGTATCAATAATCAAGTAAGGGACAAAATCAATTTTGGAACATAAAATTGAAAGTTAGTTAAATAACTAACTTAGCAGACTTTGTGTTGCTGGTGCAATATTTGAAAGATCATATCTAGAGTTTGACTTATCAGATTCAAGTGAGGTTTGTTGCAACTGAAAGCTCATGTGGCAGGCTTCAATTTGGAGTAGATGTAGATCTTTTATGATTGAACCACTTAAATCGTTTTGTGTTCTTTGCATTCATTTTAAGTTTTGCATTCATTCTTCTTTGATTTTTTGTTTTGATCATTGAATTGCTTCTATCAACAATTGTATTGATTTGAAGACTTGATAATCTTGAGACTAATCATAATGATTCTTTTTTAACCAATAGCCTAGTGCCCTACTAGCTCCATTGTCGCTCCGTCAATAACAGTCACATATTATTTTTTAACATGATATTTTTAATATTATTTGAGACTATATTCAAAGTTATTTCAATCATTTGTTTTTTTTTTGGATGACTTATGTTGTGACAGATCAATATGAACAAAACAATCAATTTATGAAGGACTATCAGTCCACCACATAAAATTAGAATCGATTAATGACTTGAGAAATTGATATTTCAATGGTAATTATGGCATCAAGTTGCATCTTTTCAAATGATCAATCCGTAATTGAACCATTATCACATCTTTTTAGAAAGAGAATTGATATAGTTTCTCTTTGATATTACAAACCCTCATTTAATTTTGATCGTTAGCAATTATCACGTGTATTTAGATTTTTCATGCACACATCACATTACGTGGACGAGATCCATGCATGCAATGTGGTAATTTGTACAACTATCACTACAAAAAAATAATCATTTATCGGCGGATTTCCGTAGGTAAAATTGGTCATCGGTAATTACCGACGAATATTCGTTGGAAAACACTGTTTATAAAAAATTCAAAATTTTATAGGTAAATCTGAAATTTGAAATTCTGACTGTATTTTATCGATATTTTATCGGTATTTGAGATAGAATTTGGTCCGTCGGTATTTTACAGTTTTTTTGTAGTGTATAATGAATTGATTTTTTTTATCCGACAAATGGTAACTCGAACCCATTGCCTTTAAGTCATATGTAATGAAGATCTAACCACTTGAATTATATCATTTACCGTATATTAAAAACTACATGTATTTAAACTATCGTCTAAATGTTACATAAGATTTCACTTTAGTTTAATATATAATATCGAAAGTTAATTTTCACTCAACTTATAAAAAATATTTAACAAATAACATAACAAACAATAAAAAAAAATTGAGGATTTTTTTTGGGTAATTGATAAAAAAATCCTTAGGAATTTTTTTCTACGTAACATCTTTTCATTTACATTGGATTTGATAGAGAAATCAAATTTTATTCAACCAAAAAAATGGTTGGAGACCGAAATATTTTTTTTTAATGAAAAAGGAACACAAATAATATTAGCAAAATTAAGATAATGGCAATTTATCAAATCAGCAAACAAAATTAATAATTATTTATTCAGTTTACGACCCTCTTGATACGTATATTGTCTTCATATATATATATATATACGTATATATCTTAAAAGATTTTTTTAAATATATGATATTAGATTTTTTTACACATCTATATCTATATATACGTATATATCTTAAACGGTGTTTCTAAATATACGGTATATTAGTTTTTTATTATATATATAAATGTATATATGATATCTTAAAAGATTTCTTTTAATATACGATATATTAGATTTTTTTTTCCGCTGGAGGTGCTGATAAAAATCCATTAGGCCCATTTTAAAGAAATTTTTTAAACGGGTTTCAGAAAAGAGACAAAAAGTCAACAGAGGTCAAATTCTGAAATTCAAAATTACTTTTAATAAGAAAAAAATAATAATGGAGGGAAAATTTTGCTAATGTCGTACAGCCGAATTACTGTATCGCCCCCCGGAAATTATCAAAATAAAAAAAAGGAATACAGCAATAAATATAAAGCAGCTCCCCAAAATCCATATTACACTTTATAAAATTAAACCCTGTCTGTTGGTCTCTCTCTCTCTCTAAATTCCTGTGTCTCCATCTCTCTCTAAAGTTATATGCAGAAGTTATAGTATATAGATACAGCTCATCTGTACGTATCGCGGCGGAGCGTTTTTCTTCCAAATCTTCGTTGCGCCATTGGTAAGCTTTCTCTTCATTTCTCCGATTTTTCTGTATATCGGTTCGGTGTGTTGTGTAAAATTTTATGACGATTGGAGTTTTATTTTATTTTATTTAAATTTTCTCCTTTGGGTTTACGTTTTTGTATATGTGTTTTTCTCTGGGCAGGAATACGCCGCTTGAGATGAGGGGAGGGAGTGGAGGAGTTAAAGATGAGTTGTTTGATCTGAACAAAGAACCCGTGGAGAGGAAAAGAAAAAGGTCTGAGATCAATCGCTCTAGTGAAAAGGGGAATGAGGTGTCTAATGGCTTACCTAAAAGTGGTAGGGTTTTGAGATCAAGGACAGTTGCTATGAGCGATGGTGAAAAGCACGTAATTAAGATGGAAATAGTTGATGAGGAGGAAACGGAGGTCCCGAGAATGGAGTATAAGGATGAAGGTATGGCGGCTGTTTTGCAGAAAGGGAAAAAAAAGAAGGGCAGGAGGGGAAGGCCCCCTAAAATTGAAGGTAAACGTGAGGTTCCCCCAGTGACTCATCAGAAAAGGAGGGGGAGGCCTCCCAAACTGGAAGGTAAATCTGGGGTTTCCTCTCCTGGTATTAAATGTGAGGTTCCTTCTTTGAGTTTTCAGAAGAAGAGAGGGCGGGGGAGGCCCCCAAAAGCTGATGGTGGTATGATAGAACAGAAGAGAAAGCCTGGAAGGCCACCAAAAACGAAGCGAAAACCTGGAAGGCCACCAAAGACGGCGGATGGGGGTATAGGTGTGCCAATTAAGAAGAAAATTGTTAAGAAAAATAGGCAAATTAAGAAGAAAATTGTTACGAGAAATAGTGATAACAAAAAATTTGGAGATGGGGTTTCGGTTGAGGGGTTAAAGGTGGGTAAAACTGATTTGGGGAATGTTGTAGAGCAGGAGAAAAAGGAAAAGGAGACAGTAGACTGTGGTGAAGGAGATAAAATGGGGCTAAGGGAACGGAAACAGCTATTAAGGGATCAAATAGTTGCTATGCTTAATAAGGCTGGATGGACTGTTGAGCGCAGGCAGAGGCAGTCCAAATTAGAGTATTGGGATGCAGTTTATGTTGATAGGCAAGGTAAGACCTACTGGTCTGTTACACTGGCTTACAAGAAGTTTAAGGAGAGTATTGACAATGGCAAGGCAGAAGAGAAAGATGTCATGGCATTTAGTGTGATACCAGAAGAGACTCTCAGGCTGCTGTTCAGAAATACCGAGATAGGCAAGAAGGCAGGTAAAAAGAAGGGTGTCAAGAGAGTGAAAAAGGAGTCATCTAAGAGTAGATCATTAGATGGAAAGAATAAATCAAGGCGAACTTTGTTGGCTCGTACACCCAAATCCAAGAATGAATCCGATGCTGATGGCTATGCATTATATGAAGGAAAAAGGTCACTGCTTACATGGATGATTGATTTGGGAACTGTCCCTCTTTCGGGGAAGATTAAGTATAAGAGGAGACAGAAAAGTAAGATATTGCGTGAAGGTAGAATTACGAAGGAAGGAATATGTTGTGACTGTTGTAATATCACATACAACATACGGGGCTTTGAGTCTCATGCAGGCTCTACTCCTGGGAATTCTTATAATTTAATATATTTGGAGTCAGGAAAATCTCTTTTCCAATGCCTAGTTGATTCATGGAGAAAATACGTGGAGTCGAATAAAATTGAATTTGTTTGTGTGGACGTGGAAGGTGATGATCCTAATGACGACACTTGTAATGTTTGTGGTGATGGCGGCGACTTGATCTGCTGTGACAGTTGTCCGTCAACTTTCCACAATGGCTGCTTGCATATTAAGGTAAAAGTAACAGACAATGCCTTCTTCTTTTGCTATCGACTTTTAAGTACTATTATGAATATCTGCATGGGAACCAAACTTGATATGTTGTGTTCTTTTGCAATTGATGTGATAGACATTCCCGAGTTCTAATCATGAAATATTTCCTTTTAAGGCAGAAGTTCCACGTGGTCATACGTTACTAATAATTTCCTCCGAATATTCCATTTCCTTTGTCATTCATTGATGCTAAAAAATTAGACAAATTGGATGTATAGTTGACTAATTGCATTGTTATTTATTTGGCTCTCCAACTATTTTTAGAAGATGAAATTGCCATGCACTTTAGTTTGACGTATTTGGGATAATATAGTGATTTTCCATAATGTAAATGATATATTCACTCTTAAATTTACTTAATGCAGGTTCCTTCTGGAGATTGGCACTGTGTTTATTGTTCATGCAAATTCTGTGGAATGTCAACGACTGATGATGAGGATGATGGTGATGATCACGATTTATCATCTCAGTTATTGACATGCCGATTGTGTGAGGAAAAATGTACGCTAATTCCTTCCATTTATCATACGGTCTCAAAAGTTTTGATCTCTATGTTTAAGTTACATATTATGCTGGTGCTCTATAATTTCCACTTTTTTTGCAGTTCACTTGCATTGCGTTGGTGATAAGATAGCTGAAGATTTTCAGGATGAAGGTCATTCCTTTTGTGGAAATGAATGCTTAACGGTATTCTGCATTTCTGCTCGCAGTCAAATATCAATTATTTATTGATTCCATATCGAAGAAATATTTTTCAACTTGTCATATTGCTGCTTAGTGTTACTATATATCCTTAGTTTTGATATATATAGCATGCCTAACACATCAAAAGTCCTAGTTTCATTATATAGTTTAGCCAACGGTTGTTTAGAAAGTCAGATAACCATTGATGCAGAAAAGAAGATGGAAGAAAATGTGCTCGGTTGATTGCCTATTTCTAGGAATTACGTTATGATGCATATAATGTTCGTGCATTGTTGAGTAGATGTGTGATATGTTCTGTTATTTAAATTGTTAAGGAATTTGGTATCTCTAGTTTAAATTGTTTAGATATCTTAACATTTTTTTAATCTACTTTGGCTTTGATATGTCTAGTATCTCTCATCTACAGATTCGTGAGAAGTTACAGGATCTTCTCGGTGTTAGGCATGATTTGGGCGAAGAGTTTTCGTATACTGTTCTTCAGCATCATGTTGATATTGGTGATGCATCTCTTGTTGATAACTACAGAAAGGTTGAAAGCAATTCCAAGTTAGCTGTTGCGTTCTCTGTTATGGATGAATGTTTTGAACCTATAATTGATGAGCGAAGTGGAACCAATATGATTCGCAATGTTGTCTACAGCTGTGGGTAAGCACTTTCCACCTGAAACTGCTTCACGTACTATACCCTACTTCATATGTCTTTTTACTATTATGGGGAACTGGTATATATATATGTGTGTATATATATGGTAATTTGGTCTTCTTCAAAGAGAATCCCCTTTAATTTTGAGCTTCTTTTGGTTTTGTTTAAAGCTTAAACCATATGATCTTGAACTTATGGGTGATTAAGGGCCTTAGTTAATTTTCATGCCCCTTGTGATATTATTGTGTATACGTCATACGGAGGTTCTGAGTTATCATGCTACTTGTAAAACTGCAATTGAAAAATATCAAGTTATATTTTATGATTATACTTATAAAGCTTATAGTTTCACCAGAAATAATTCACCTCTTGCTTAAATTGGTTCTCAATCTTACTAAATAGGTTACCATATAACGTGGTTCATAATAAGCAATGTTAAAGTGTCTCTTGGCACATTATATTAGGTTTTGTTGAGTCAATTAAATGCTAAGATCATTAATAAAACAACTGACCTCAAGTATTTTCATGGGTTGAAATTATTGAACCAAACAACTTATTAGCATGGTTGGGGACCTGGGGTGCTGTTCACCCCACATGAGCACAACCCTAAACAAACTAGTCTATAAACCATGGTCGGTAGATGTTTCACTGTCCTTGATGTATACTGTCATTTATTTTCTAATTTAATTGTGAAAAAGTAGTCACATAGCATTCTAATTTGATTACTGTAAAATAACATGTATGTTTCATTCTTCTGTCCATTTTTTTTCTAGGTCCAATATTAGGCGGTTGAACTACGATGGTTTTTATACCATAATCCTAGAGAAGGGTGACGACCTTGTCTCAGCAGCATCAATAAGGTAAACTTTTGATCATGTTTTGGACATTATGATGCGTACTAATGGTTGTTTTGGAGACATGCCCTGTGTACCTAATTAGGAATTGAGATTAAAATTAGTTCTTGAAGGAGTTCGTTGTGTAAATGTGTGATCTAAGATTGTTCCAGTTAACTTAATGGAACCTTACTCGAAGGAATCATATTCTTCATGCATTCTGTTTACTTTTATATTGGTTTTCTAATCTAGTTTTGTAGTTGTTTAATATCTTTCTCCAAATAGCTCGAGTAAAACCTTCTAAAATTTCTGTGTTTGAGTTTAGAAGCATTTAATTTTATGACAGAAAGGATGATGAAACCAAGGTAAAAGTCGAGTATCTGGATTCAATAATAAACAGTTTCTACTCATCCTTCATAATGTTCACGTCAAATACTTTCTTTTCAACTTCCTTATGATGTAATTTTCTCCTTTTGGAGGCAGTGCTTATATCTAGATCATCATTAGTTGTTTATTTGTGCAATAAAAAATTCCTTTTTCATGATCGAAAATAGAATCCACGGGAGACAGTTAGCGGAGATGCCTTTTATTGGAACTCGATTTATGTACCGTCGCCAAGGGATGTGCGGCCGACTTTTAAATGCAATCGAAACGGTATGCTTTCTACTTTTGAAAGGCACAATTTTTATAATTTTTCTCTACATAATATTGTGGATATTATTTAGATTTTGCATTTTTTAGTAGTCTGTTTATGGTTTATCTGCTCTTTTTGAATCTGTTGTGACGATTTATTTTTATTATAGGTTCTCAGCACTCTTGGTGTTGAGAAACTGGTAATACCAGCAATATCTGAACTTAACAAAACATGGACAACGGTTTTTGGTTTTCTTCCTCTTGAAGAATCAAAGAAGCACGAAATGAGGTATATGAGTGTGATTGCGTTCCCAGGGATAGATATGTTGCAAAAATCTGTACAAAAAGAGCAGAAGGATTCCGCAGGTACTGTGCCTCTTCGTTTGATTAACTGAATTTCCAACCGATGTTTCTATCACTTTTCTTAATTTCTTTCGAAAATTATTGCAATTGTAGCTTCTCAGTGCACAGAAGTTGGACCTGAGCATTCCAATATCCAAGAAAGTTGTGGAACTAATTCGACTACTAGCTCTGATCCTAACACAATTCAACCAAACAATCAAACAATCGGGAGGAGCAGAGTGAGGACATTCTAGGTGTATCTGTATCAAAGGTTGATATTTCACCCAAGGTCGAAGAAGTGCATAAAAACAACAAAGATGCTAATGTTAATTCAGGTATGGCTAATGAGATAGACATCAATATTGAAGCTGTTAATGATGACAAGTCTCTTGATAATGGAAATTGTCTCAACCATCTTGATACATCCAAAGACGACGATATTTCTTCTAAAAGAAAATGTTTGATGATGTAATCAGTGCTTGCACGCGTGAGATTTTGTCTGAAACCGGGAACACCATGATATTCTGGAGGGAAGCTTAAAGGAGTAGTTTACTTTTGGATGAGATATGTATTGTTGACTTGTACAGGAAGGAAGCATTAATCATTTGATCTCTGAGAATGTACATCTTTTTGAAACGGTAGGTTACTGTACCGGAGTTTTTAACGTGTATATGTCGTAGGATGAGTTACTACATTCATGGCTACCATGTCGTGAAAGGGACAAGCGAGCTGTATTGTGCTTCAATGGCATTGTGTACAATATAACCTCTTGGAATCCTCCTCTAGTTTTAAACATTTTGCATGAGGGAACTCTTTTTTGCTATGATCTTGAGTTTAATTCTTTTTCGGCTGTTTGCCAACTATGCCCTTCTTTGGTTTTTTGCCTGTCGGGATTGGGATGAAACATGGTCTTGTTTTTATGCTAGGAGCTGGAACGCTCTGATTTATTTTTTATGATAGGACTCGGACCGCCCAGAAAGAATGGATCACATGGGTCGACCCGAATAGGTCTTGAGTTCTTCACGGAACATTATAATATCTCTTTTTATGATATAATATAATTGACTATCAAACCTAATTCAATCATTGCAGGAGACCTAGACTCCTATGGAAACAGGGTTTTTTTTTTCGGCATAGCTCGAGAGGTGGAATTATGAGTGGGGATGCTCTATTGCTCTCTCACCAATGGACAAATTTGGTGGAATTTTGAAATAGATTAAAATGATACACATTATAAATTTTTTTATGATGTGTGAAAATATAAAAAAGTAAAATTTATATAATGTGTTTATGTTTTTAAAAATTAAAAAAAAATAAAGATAAGTAATTGAGATATATTTATATATTTTTATGGCGAAAATTTGTAATGAAATTGTCCCAAAATGAATGTAATGCTAAATATATTCATGATGTTAACAATGTCGATATGGCAATAGTCTTTTTTATTTAATTATTATTATCAAAGGAGTGGGATAATTTTATATTAATTGGACTCATACTTATGCTCATATTTTCCAGAATTTTTAAGGATAGGTTAGTAATTTAATTAACTGGACTCATGTCCCTTTCTATCATGAGAAAGTGTTGGGCCTTTCAGGTGTGGCCCACTTGCCACAAAAAGGAAGATCAACTTTTCGGGCATACGGGGCAATAATGCTCCGATATCCAATTTGCAAAATCCATTCGGTTCGGCATCCGGAAAACGGGTTCAATCATCCACGGTCGGGTCGGATCTGTTCGGGTTCAAATATGTTGTTTGGGCTCTATTGGTCGTGCAAATAAATCTTGGGCCTGGACCAAAAGACAGATCTAGCCTCAGATTCATACCAATATATGCCATGTCTCCATTGTTATTTTATTTTTGTTATTTTATTTTATACTAAAAATTATCCCATCACATGATGCACGATAGAATTTTTTTTTCTACAGAGATGCACGATAGAATATCGATAAGGAGTTTTGTGTAAAAAAATTAAGGTCACGGATTATACAATAATGTATAGGATGAAAAATTATTTTATATATGAGATCGTCTCATATAAAAATTTTATTAAAAAATAATTATTTTATGTTAATTGTGTAGTGTGAAATTGTGAATCTATAGAATAAATTCGATTTTTCGAAAAAAAAAGAATAAATTCAATTAAAAAAAGTATTTTGTGAATTCGGGTAACGTATCTTCATCCTTGATGTTTGATATACCATTACCCATATCATTAATGTATATATACATATTTTTTTTTATAATTATAGTTTGATATTCCACATCATTAATATATATTTAAATATTGTTTATTATTTCTCATGTCATATCATTAATATACATCTAATTATTTGAGTTTTCTCAATTTATTAAATCAATGGTTAAGATTATTTTATTACACAAGACGTGATTGATTAAATTGGATCGTAACATTGGGATTGATATATTTAAAATAAATATATGTTTGGATTATAGAATTATTTATTTTTTTATTTTGTAATGATAATAAAGATAATTTTGTATTTAGATTGATGAATTAGGTGAGATTGTTGGGTAAATAACATAACTGTCCTCAACAATTAAAACATGAATAGAAAATATGAGGACAATGTATTGATTTTCAACTTGGGACAAGTTAAATCCCAGCTTTTGATAAGTAGAAAATTATGCATAGTTTTAGTAATGAAAAATATAGTCATTTACACTTATTTATGTTAATATTTGCATATTTTCGTACTTATGATGATTAATGATTGGATCCCACTTAAATATTTTTATTGTGATTTTTTGATGATTTAAAGGCTTTTTTGAGAAGAGGATATGATTTATAAGAAGCCCTATTACATGCAATTCAACCCACACACACCGGTGTCAGAATTTGAAATTTGAATTTTGAATGAAGACAGTCCACAAATTTTGTCATATCTCAACAAACTGATAAGATTTGATCTGATTTTTTTGGATATCTCAACAAATCTTGCTACTTGTAAATAAGAGGAGTTGAACGCCAGAATGAGATCTTTTACGCAGAAAACATCTTAGAGTGCAATTCTTCTTGGACTTTAGGAAGACTTTTTCTAGTTAGTTTTTATTTTTATTATTAATCTCGTTTATCATGTCTTGATGATTGTTAATTGAACCCATTTCGTTTGTAAAATTTTATTCTGAATTATTTATATCATTTATTTTTCCGCCTCCTTGTTTGAATAATTAATTTAGATTGATCGTCTAGGTTGTTTTATTCTTATATGTATGCTAGTTCATATTTCGTAATCCGTAATTATTGCAAATTTTTGACAATTGGTAGCAATTAGTAATTTTGCTAGGTAATTTATGGCAATTGGTGGATCTTGATAAATCTAAAATTAATTTTCTTTTTTTAGAATTTTACCAATTAACATCTTTATTGTGTATCAACGTTTGTCAGTGAGTTTTGTGGGCTTTTTTTAAAGATTTATACACATGCTCAAATTATAATGCCCCATAAATTATAATTTGAATTTTTGTCAATGAACTAATTTTATTAAAACTAAATAAAATAATTATAGGTGTAGAGCGGGATGAAGCAGCAGAAGCCGCGGGAAATACAAAACAGAAGGGGAAGGGAAAGGCAAATTCCGCGCGGGAAAATCCACACATCAATTGACCCGCTACTGGTTCTACCGGTCACCATAAAGCAATATATAAATTTCGAATTAAAATCACACTCATTATTATACTTTTCTATTTTTTTTTAATCCAGCAGAAACCGGTACTTTTTTACCTTTCAGTCTCTCATCTCCAATTCGTTCAGTAAAAACTCGTCCAGCAAAACCCTTTCCCAAATCGAATCATAATTCTGATTCTCTCTGAAGAAAAAACTCAAAGGCGATCGAATTCAAGCCCTAATTTAGCCATGGAGGGGAAGGATGGACGGCGGCGATTTGTGCAGAAGACGCTGTTCCCTCACATGGAGAGTGCGATTAAGGAAGGTGAAAAAGTCGGCGGCGGTAGAGAAGAGGAGGTGGTGGAAGAAGAGGAGGAAGAGAGGTGCGGAAGTGGCAAAAAACGGAGAGCAACTAAGAGGAATGGCAACTCGAAGTCAAAAACGACGTCGCGAGTTTCTTCGAAGAAGGTATTGGTCCTGAATTTGTAACGTCCACATGTTGCATTGTCCTTTTCGTGATCGTCTTGTGTAAATTGTTGCATATGAAGTGAGAGGTGGTGCTTCCTCGTGCATTGAGAGCTTTAGCTCTTAAGTGCGATTATTTAATGTATACATGGAAATGAAAAGAGATGGGAAAGAAAGAAAATATTTGAATTTTCCATGGACGTTTTATTAGTATTGGATATGATTAACTGTTGTATAACATCTAGATCAGCTATTATATCTTCCTGAAACATGTACTTGTTTCCCATGGGCTAGGGAATTAAAAGTTTCTGGATAACTTTAATTTAAAGCTGAATTGAGCCTGATCATTCAACATATCTTCATGTTTGGTTTCAAGTGTTCCTTTCTCAAGCATGTTAATCTTGTGTGAGGCTGACTTAATTATATACTAGAAGGGTTTCAGCTCCTTGTATTGAGCTAATGTGATATAGCTGGCTGAATTTATGCTATATGCCCCTTAGCAGAAGGGAAGCAATGAATTGAGTTAAAACATGAACTTTCGGGACGTGACAACACCAGAGGTGGTAGACTTCACAATCCTCGAAAGGACCAAAAAGTGATTTATAGAATATAAATTTACTTTGGACATTATACTTCCAATTGAGCAAGCAATTGCTATTTTATTATGACGTTATGTTCTAATATATTACAAAGCTACATTATATAGTTTTATTAAGAGATTGATTTCTTCAATTATTTTTAAAATATTACTCCCTTCGTCCACTAAAAGTATGCTCACTTGCCTTATTTGTCCATCCACTAAAAATATGCTCATTCCCTTTATGGAAACAATCACTATATTATCACCCCTCAACCGTTACTTAATTACTCAAAATGCCATTGATTTTACACTCACAAACAATTGCTTTATTCATATATGGACCTCACGATACCCCCACAATACACTTACTTTATCTAATTTATGATATCGAGTTGACATAAACAAATCTGAGTGACATAAACAAGAATTGTAACCTTGATTGTCCATTCTCTTACAGTACTTTGGCTTTTCAGGATACAGAAAATGGCAAAGTAACTTCAAGCAAACAAGTTGATGATACTGATTCCCCTGTTATTGCTCGTAAGTAAATGCCTTATCCATTCCTTTGGTTCTGATGAGAAATAGAAGGGGAATCCTTCTGCTTGCACAGTTGGTGTTGTAAGTAGTTTAGTTGAGGATAAAAACAGAGAAATTATGCATAGTTCTTTGGTTTCTTGCAGATTCAAGTTTCTTTGTGAAGGCCTCTGAGCGGCTTCAGCAGAAAAGACAGCAAAACCAAGTGGTATTCCTTGATTCCCCTGAAGAAAATGATGAATTTTGTTCTACTCCAAGCTCTATTGCAAGTATGTTATATTTCTTTTCATATTCCAAATCTGGAATAGGTTCTTATTAAGTACAGCTACTATGTTAGCTTAACAATTGACATTCTTATTGTTCAATCTCGTTGAGATGTTGTTGCAATGATCTAACTTTGAGGTGCTTGACTATATGAATTTACAAATTCACTAGATTGATTTATTGTAAGGAGAAAAATTCTCAGGTGGTAGCAGTACTCCTCAAAAGCCGAAGCAGCAGAATAAAACAACTCCAAGGAAGGGAAAGAGGGGTTCGACACCAAACAAAAAGATGAAAATTGGAAAACGAGAATTGTGTTTTGGTCAGGCCCCATTTGACCTTCCAGTGGATGAACAGCAGTTGCTAAAAGTTCCTGATCTTAGATTGGAGGCGAAATTGACAGCAGAGGTTTGCTAAATTAAATAGTATTTTTCCATTTTTGGGGAGTGAATCTGGCATAAAAGAATTTAATTTGTTTAACAAAAGTTTGAAGCAAGTCTCACTCATTGGTATCCTGCTACAAATTTTGGTCTCAGAGCTTTCCTTGTTTTTAGGAAAATTCACGTATATTTGCTGGACGACAAATTCATCCATTTTTCACATCATGGAAAGGGGGAAAAGCAAGCCAAGATTTAACCAATTCAGAAAGTAAGTGGACCCCTTTTGGGAGAAAGGAAAAAGGCATTGCTTTCAACCCTATCCACGTATTTGAGGATGTTGAGGTATGTTTAGCATTTGTTCTCACATCTAGCATTGAAAGATGTTGTCATCAGTTCAGCCAATACACAAAAACTTGAGTGTTGATTTATGCATTTCTTAAAATTTAATTGCATATATGCAGGATGATCCTATGACTCTAAATTGGGGAGATTGGGTATTTTCTGAAAGAAGTGGCACTGATGATTTTCCCTCTAGAAGAACACCAGTTTATGAAGGATGTATTGACTCCTTAAATTTTGATAACTATCTGAATATCTCGCATTTTGCCAGAACATCAATATGCCAAAACTCTAATGTATGTTCTGTCCCAGAAAAAGACTTTTGTAATGCGTTGCCTGACAATCCAGAGCGTTCTCACAGTCTGCTATCCTTGTCCTTTTCCAATGAGAGAGACATAAGTTGTGCAAGGGAGGATTCAGCTATGCTGCCAAAATATGCAGAAGATATAATTGCTTCATCAGTTGAACCAATGTTGCAGGTATTCAATTCAAGTGTTTGAACTGTGACTTCACAAATGTGATTCCTTCATGTGGTTAATTTAAATTTTTTCCTTTTCAATTTGGTGTAATTTCCTTTCCATAAGTGGCATGTCATATTAAATAGAAAGGGTGGTCCATGCTAATATATAGAATGATATATGTTGTGCCATATGTCATGATTCCTGCAGTCCAATACATTGATCTTCAACATTCTCAGGACCATAATTGTGAAAAGAATGATTGTGTTGATGAAACTCCTTGTGGTGGGAACATGGAGTCTGAGCTCCAGGACAAACTTCTTCAGGAAAGGTAAGATTATATCTGCTATGTTTGGTTTTGTTATGTTTTTATGTTCTAGGAGTAATATGGGTATTCAAACAAAATGCATTCAGAAATGCAATTCGTATTTAGTTTAATTTTGGTAGAATCTGAGAAAGAGAATTGACATGAAAATAGATACCAAGCAAAGCCGTTATGACCTTAGCAGTGTGCATGTAATGGAAGCTTCTTAGCTGTATAGGTCCTGCTTTTTTCTTTTATTTGGTATGACTCAAAGGATGAGCTATTCCAACTGATTGACATCTAACACATGAATCCTTGAAAACTTATCGTGTTCAAATATGTCATTTTTTCTATTGCGGGTGACGTAAATCAATGTTTTATCTCTGCCTACAATGTACCTAAATGTTACAGTTTGCCAGTGTTATGTTTATTCTACTGAAGTGCTTCTGGTCTTTGGTTTTGTCTAGTGTTGTATTCCATGCTGGATACACCAATCAGATTTTGTTCAATGTTTATTGTAGTGTAACAAGGAGTCTGACTTTGAATTCAAGCTAGAAAGGCTTAACGAGTTTCGTCTTCTTTGTATTTAATTCTTGGCCGCTAAACTTCACTTACATGTTAGTTAACTCTAGCTTCTGTTTTCTTGTATCAAATCTAAACATTATATGTTCATTAGAGCTTTGAAGGTGCAATTCCCTTTTTGTTTTTGTAGATCTACCAAAATATCATACTGAGAATTTTTTTATTCTGCTCAAAAAATTGAACTTCCCTTCTGATTTTGATTAGAGGTAGTGAAAATTCTGTGAAGGAATTTATTATCTGTACGTTCTTTCAATTATTGACTATATGTTCCACTTAAAGTTTAATTTTATCATTTTCTGCAGTTGAAAGTGTTTCATTCGCATTCTCATTTTTCCCTGAATTCGTAAATTGTATCAAACATTAGCATCCTAATATGTGTTTAACACTTCTATGCTCTCATGATTAAGAGTGCTATGCATTAATTGACAGCGATGATATATGACTTTTTTTTTGGTTTATGTTGTTAAAACACAGGATCATGTCTAATTATCATACTTGTCAGAATCAGCCTGAGAATTGCATCTGGACGGACAAGTACCAGCCTCAGAATGCCAATAAGGTTACTATTTGACATTTGATATGCTGGTGTATCCAACCAAAAATTGTTATATATGAAATTTTATCGTCTTGGACAATTTTTTGATTTATGGGGCACTCTGGAGTTAATATCTTATAAAACTTATAGAAATGGATTCTAGCATGCACATCTGCTGCTTTAATTTGGCTAAACAATTCCTGCATGTTTTATTTTCAAGTGAAATTTTTTCCAGTGATTTTCTTTTCTTTGGACATTTGTGTCTCATATTCTAGACTAGTAAATTTATGCTTGTGCAAGGCAGGCAAGGGCTGAACATTAACTTACAATAGGGCTCCTTAGGAATTAAGAATATTCATCTGGACTCAACATATCTGAACTTCAAATTTGATGGTTGTTCATTTGTTGTGCACCATGTTTAATCTCCTCCTTTTTAAGTTACCATATTCTTTGTTCGCTTGTGTGCAAAAGGACTTTCAATTTGGATGACAAACTAATCTTTTCTCAGAAGCTTCATACAGGACATTAACAGAATCTATCTGTTGTCCTTGGCTCTTGTCTGTGTGTTTTTGATAGAGGAACCACTTCTTTTTTTGTTTTCTAACTGAGCATCAAATAATAAATCATTTCCTCTGTAGATTTTACCTAAAATCAGTACATTTTTCTTTCTCTTAGTTTCTCAGGTTTAACTATTTGAGCAAAATCATACTGCTGATGTTGTCTACTTAGATCAGCTTCTATATGCGAAATGTACTCTTATAATCGGTTGGTGTATAGCTTTTTGAATGGCGACCTCTTCTTAAAAGCTTAAGCTATTAGATAGAAGTATTTATTATTTTGATACCTTCAACACATCTCCTCACTTGCAGGAGATTTACTTTGTATTGAATTTTGGTAGTGTAGGATCTTTTATTTGACTTTGCCTTGATACCATGATGATGCTGGTAGCCATAGATTGGAGCATTATTTAATATAATATCTTCACTTAGCTTTTAATTTTTATTTTTTTTTACTTGTATTTTGCTTTCGTTTGATCTCTTCTTTTTTACTTATTAGTTCTTGAAATGATTTTCTTGTCAGATATGTGGTAATGGTGAGTCGGTGAAATTAATAAGTGAATGGCTTCATCATTGGCACAAGAGGGGTTCTCTGACCATTAGAGGCTGCATTGATGACAATAATTCTATTGCGCAAGATGTTGATCATGATTATGAGCTGAGTGACTCTGATGATAATAGTGAAGAAAGCTTGAAGAATGTTCTCTTAGTTACTGGACCTGTTGGGGTATGTAGTGCACTTCCTCACCTTCTGGCCTTCTCTTTACGAAACTTTAGATCTGAAATACTGTTAATATACTTAGGAAGAAGTGATAATTTGTGTTCTTGTGGGCTCCCCCAAGAGTTGGTAAGGGCATTACCAACTACTTGGATAGTGGAATCAGTAGTCCAGAACTATTTTGGTTCAAAAAAATTTATCCCAAACTGCTCTTGCTTGGATCCAGATATCATCCACCGGTAGCTTAAGATCCATCCTGGTTTCCGTTCAGTCTTAGTTTCTGCCTTCTCGTTCTTAACATATGAGTAATGCATAACGCATCTATGAATTTTGTTTATACTTTATACCAGTTCGATGAAAAGAAACTGTCCTGTTTGTGATTGACATTGCTTGGTATAAATTGCAGAGTGGGAAATCTGCTGCAATATATGCTTGTGCCAGAGATCAAGGATTTCAGATTATTGAGGTACTGCATGCTAGCTGAATAAGTAAACTATTACCATATGTACTGACAATCTAGTATTAATGGATATGGATAAATTTAGGAATCCATAAATTTTCCAACTTGAATGTAAGAGCTGTTTTTGGTCATAAAATGTATATTCTTCATGTTTGGCCATTTCTATGCCACTTATTTAACCCATAATTGACATGTATCTTTGACATGCCTCTGCTGTACCAAGTAACATTGCAATTCCATTTTGCTAGTGTTAAGCATTGCAGAAATGAACATGTTTTATGAGGTGACTCATGATGTATTCTGACGTTATTGTTGATTAACTAGCTTCTTTATTGTCCAGAAATAAGTAATAGCAGTCCTGCTTTCTTAATTTTTTTTCACTATACCATAAATTTATTCATGTTGATGCTTGTTCTTGAGACTTTTCTTTGATTTATGTAATTAATCACTTCATTGTTCTGATTATGCTAGATCAATGCATCGGACTGGCGTAATGGAGCTCTAGTAAAGCAAAAATTTGGCGAAGCAGTGGAATCACATTGGCTTCAGCGGTTTGTCTTAAACTAATATAGGTTTTATTCTTAAATGCCAATCTACTGCTGAATGCACGCCCACTACTAATTAGTATTGCTTACAGATATTGCAAGCAATGTCTTAATAATTTCAAAGAACAACAACTAGTTTTTTTATGATATAAGGAAAAAATGAATGAGAGTCCAATTCAGAAAAACAAACGAGGATGTAGAAGTACTTGGTATAAGTATCTCGCACCGTTCATACAACATTGACTACAAAAAAAAGGACAAAAATGATAATCTACATGATAGTGCCTAATGGGATAAAAATGAGGCTCCTGAGCCATGGTCAAAACCTACCACCATTCTTATTTGGCTTTATGACGCTAATAATATATATTTGGGAGGCATTCTTTTACTGATGCATCAAATCCTTAAAGCTCACAATGTCAAATTCTCATTATAGTATTTAGAACTTAAAAATGTGCAAGAGAGCATATTAGAAACCTGCCCATTTTTAGTTTTTTGACGCTCATACACTCACATATTGCCATTCTATATTGCAATTACAAACTGTTGCTTTTATACTAGTAATGACCATGTGTTGATCATTAGTAATTTAGTATATGAAACAGTATTTTTGCGCTATTTGTGTCTATTCATGATACATAATGTGATTTTATTGATTGACCAATTGAATTTTGTACGAATAGTTCATAAATAACACCAACTAGTTATGTTTTTTTTAATATACCAACTTTATTTAGGATGTCTATACTCCCATCTCACTTTTTTTTTCAGAATTACTGTTACGAAAATAATAATGCTTATTGTTTTTCATTAATGTATTGCATATATATGTTATACCCTCAAATGAAAATTGAACATGAAAGTCCTTAGGAGTAACCTTTTTTTTTGGGTTTAGTTTGATCTGTTTAAATAGACTTAAAGGGGCTGAAGATGACATGGTTCTTTTGGTGTATTAACTTTTACTAACATATTTTAAATACCTACTTTTGTTTCAGCACACTAGATAATGAAATAAATTCTGAGAGCAAATCCCTTTCAAAGTTCTACAAGGCTGTTAATGCTGAGACGCAATCCTCTGATGATGAAGTTGTTGAACTGCAATACTTTCCAGATAAGGAGGATTGTGGGGCTGCTGGTTCATCACCTATGGAATCAGTACCTATTGATAAAAGAACTGTTAATTGTCCGAGTGAGGTTAAGACTTTGATTCTGTTTGAAGATGTGGACGCTACACTTTGTGAAGATCATGGTTTTATCACCACTATACACCAACTTGCAGAGACTGCGAAAAGGCCCATGATATTGACAAGCAATAGTAAGAAGTTATACTGCTTATATTTGTCACCTACCAATCTTCCTACTTGACTACTTACCAACTAACTTCTGTTATTAATTCTTAGGTGACAATCCTCCACTTCCTAAAAATTTGGACAGGTTGGAGTTAAGTTTTTCTGTTCCATCAGTTGGGGAGCTACTTGGACTTATCTATACGGTATGACTTCCTATTTATTTTTTTATTCAAATTTTGATTTAGTTTCTCTCTGAGACAACATAGTAACTCCCTTCTAGATTAGTGCTGCAGAGAAAGCTGAAATTCATCCTTGCTTGCTGGAAAGGTTCGTTGATTATTGTCGAGGAGACATCCGCAAAACCATATTGCTACTCCAGTTTTGGTGTCAGGGTCAAACACTTGGGAGAGGTAAGCTATCATCAACTTGTTGCTGCTGTTTCTTGTTAATAACCTTCTTAGGCGTGCAGAAAGAAAGGGATGTATAAAGATAAACTTTGAGCATTATGTACAGAAAATTGAAAATGTATAGGTTTATATTCTCACTCTTTGTAAGCCTGATACATATTTGCCCTATTAGTACATAAAGGTACATTTAATCATATACATTTTCTACTACATCTCAAGTCACTCTATAATTCCTTAACAATTTAACCAGAAATCCTTTTATTCTGCTCTGGAGATAAAACCAAGATGCAGTTGTATATTGTGACCTTACCTTTACATAAGAATATGTAACAGATAGGATACCAGAAAATTATAATATTTTGTTATCTTTGTGAAAAACAATTGTTATTCCATGTTTACCTTATCTCTTTGTAATAACCTCCACCCCCGGTTAATTGTTGTGTTTCCAATTTGCTACATTTTGTGGTGTGCCATTCACGTTTGAGTATGTTGGTTGTACTTTATTCAGGCAATGAACTGCAGACAACATATTGGCCAGTTCTATTTGATCTTGATGCGGGACATCACATATTACCAAAAGTAATCCATTGGGGTTACCCTTCGCGGCTCTCTGAGCTTGTGGCAGAGGAAGTTGTTAGTTCATTGAAATTGATGGAAGAAACCCAAAGTTTAACGGGCAGAATTAAGGTTGAAAATCTAATTTATAATGGCTCACAACAGGATATCGAACCAGATCCTTTTGAATTGAAAAAGGCAACAATGTTAAGCTTGCAGTGCCCCCTCAATGAAGATGAATTTACTCGGTTTGAGGCCTATTCTGAGCTCTTTGATTTCTCTTGCTCTCCAGTTCCATCTGCCCAGAAAAGTCGCCGGAGAAAGATCAATACAGTTCTCTCTTCCGATTCTGAAGATGACCCTAGTATTCCCCTAGTTCCAGCTGGGGTAGATATTAATGCTGAAGTAAATGAGATGAAAAACATTTCAACATTTAATTGTCTATCTACTGAACTGTGTGAGCCACCTTCTGAGCCAATCTTAAATTCTGAAGTAGGCAAATTTGACGACTGTTGTCAGCTTTCGTTAAGGGTGGACCATTCACATATAGAGGATACTGTACAGGAATCATCATTTGTCCCTGAGACGGAGATTATCCAGGAAACAGAATTATTTTCTACTACAGTTACATACAGCAATTTTGTCAGCTCAATAGATTTAAACAGTATATACCAAGATCAAGATTCAATGTCCATCCTGGAAACTGCTGCGGGGCCTCAATCCTCGAAGCCTTTACATATACTGCAAAATGATGGAAATAACCTCGATACTAGTACGCCATGTATCTATCAAGAGGAGGTGGGTGACTCCCTTTCAAAATCTGAGGCAGATGTTCCGAGGGGGTTCCAAATGTTAGATGAATGTAGTCGTGTGGATTTCATAAGGAAATTGAAATCCCTTGATGATCCAGAAACTGATCAGTCCAGTGATGTCGTAGAAGAAACATGGAAAAGGCTTCGTGATGAATGCAAGGATTTAAAAAATCATGTCACCGAAGGAGAAAAATGTGCTCATAAAGTTTTGGTATTCGTGCATGGAATGAGCAGTTTGATCTCAGAAGCTGATTTGTTACTCAAAGGCTGCCAGGCACTAGCATGCGTAAGTACTTATCTGCTCTGATACTAACTGCTATTAATAATATTATTGTGAATGTAAAATATGTATGTTTCTTTTTGCAGGATTCAATAAGTCCATCAAATGTTCCTAGCGAGAAAACACATTCCTATAGCTATCATGATAATCAATTGGAGATGTCATCTGTTCTAGCTCAGCATGGAATGTGCTTTTATGCCAAGGAAATTGCTTCTTTAGAGTCGAATATGGGGTCCCCAAACACCCTGGATTTGGCTTCAAAAATGTTGTACTCCTCGTCAAGCTCAGTTGCATTAGGAAAACTAGCTAGTCAGGACAGGAGAATTGTCGATACATCCAGTACAAAAATGACCAAAATCCCAAATCTTTTGACGAGGTATGAGATTTTTATTGTTATTGGAGTATTATTTTGTTACTACTATTTTATTTATTTATTTTGTTACTTCTTGTGGGAAGCAGCAAATCAGACACATGCCTTCACAATATACTTGAGAGTATAGTCCCTCCAAAATCATACCTAGCTGCTAAAGGTGACGCATTTCATGAATACATCTCAACATTGAGCCAAATTTCAAGAGCCGAAGCCTCTCGTTCATCTGAATGCATTGTTGGCAATGGCAATAGAAGAAATCAAAGAAGGTATGTGCTCTCATCGTATTATTTCCTGCAATGTTAGGAAGTTGCTATTTTAGATTTATTGTGATCCATTTACCACAGATATCGCACTCCTCTACATTACTTGAGCTCTGGTTCGTTAGCAATGTCATCGGAAGAAATAGCATTGCTGGGTCGATACGGTGTCTACCCCAAGGTTCCTTCTCCCGGAGACCCAATTTTCAGATAACATATCTAAATTAAGTACAGACAGCACACATACTTAGTTCTTACTAATTTTATTGATCTTCTTCATGGAAAAAAAAAAAAACACTAGAGATTACTTTGGAAGCTATTGAGGTATGGTAGTAGCATTTGTAGAATTTAGTTTCATATTTCGTTTAATAGTATATTCAGAGGCTGTTTCATCGTATTGTTTGAAATCATACTTTCAAAGTAGTCAATAAAAATTAACATGTATCTCTAATATATTCTTTAGTTGATCTTTTTCTTCTTAGAACCGGTTATATTGTACTGCAATCGTGACTGAGAAATTGTAATTTGTCTTTTCCAATATAAAGATTTGTGTTGCTCGTTTTGTTTCGGTTAAATGTGTAAATATTACTATAAACAAAAATATCAGTAATTCCATGATTTTATGGATTTGTTTAGACATACTTAGGAAATCTTACAGCACCCAATTAGTATTTGATTATAGATATGATTTTGATAAAAAAAATATCAAGTTCAATTTTATTGAATAAAATCACTTGACAAGAATTCACGCCGATTTCCAGTATTCATATAAATTTATACGAAGCTAAAAATGTGAATAGAAGTCGAATTCAATGTTTATTTCCATTCCACCCAAAAATTGTTTGTGTACTTTAAAAAAAATGTTTATGTACATATTTGTAGTTTTGTACCTTTCCACAAACGTTAAAAGGATCATTGCATGGCACAAACGTGATAGGGCATATCTACACAATAAAGTACAGGGAATTTATTTCCATTACATCTTACTCTATCTCATACTACTTAATCATTATCCTATAAACACATATATTTACAATATATTTTTATTTTATACATAAACTATTAATATTCATTAAATTTGTATCCAACGAGTCTTTCCGCTAATATTAGGGCTATATAGTCGTATTTATTTTCTCCGTTATTCTAGGATTAAGACAAAAAAGTCGGATTAAATAATTAAATAATAATGTGTGCAAGTCAAGTCGATTAAAAAATGAGGTTCCCACATCGTACTTCCTGCAAAAATAAAAGTATAATTAATTATCTAATAATGTTTCTTGCTTTCAAAATAAATTATAATTATGTTTGTTTGCTGTGGGAATGCAAGGAAGACGGTGCTGAACGCTAATTCGTCTTTATTTGTGGGAGGCTGTGATTAACGTTCATAAATTTGAAATCTGAGACCAATGATTGTTGGATATATTATATTTATATATAAATGATACTCATGATATTTCCAAGGAAATGAAACTGTCCGAAATTCTGGCAGGGGGTGGGGAGTGGTGATAATTTGAGATTTTTATTCTTTAATTAGGTTTCACGTACGTACAAGAAAGTTCAGTAGAACTTGTGAACTATAGATACTTTTCTTAACTTGCACTTATTATAGGAAACTAGATGAGCTCCCGCGTATTATGCGGTATATTCGTTAAATAAATTTTATAATATAATATATTATGCATATAATATTTTTCATCAAATAATAATATATATGTATAAAATTTTGTGTAATTATAATATTAAATTTAAGTAATGATAATATTAATTATATAATAATTCATGCTAGGTATTAGAATTATTATAATTATGTGAAAATTTACTATAAAATTTGTTTCAAATTTATTTTACAATTAATAAAAAATAATTAATAGAAAAAAATCTTTTATAATCGATTCATAAATATTACTCCGAATAATATATATATCGTATATTAGCAATAAATATTATATATGATTATATTAAGTTTTTTTAATAATATATTCATTAGGATGAAATAAAGTACATTAATTGAGTCGTTCCTTTTTAATAATTTTATTCAATATGCTAATATTATTGTATAGATGACTAATTATACATTGACACATAATTATTACTAATATACAACTCTTTATATTATTGACTCATAATCACACACATAAATTATTTTTCCAATTCAATGACATATCATCTGAATTCACAAAAAATATACACATAAATATTATAAACTTCATATTAATATATAATGAGATTCACTTGTTTGAAATACTCACAATTAGTTTTTTAAATATTGAAGAAAATATCTAATACACTTTTATAGGCTGGAGTTATATAAAATAAGTTTCAAAACATATAAATATGTATAAATTGGTTTAGTTGGTAAGCATTAAAATAAATGTGTGAGAGATGTTAGGTTCAAACCCTATGAATATTTTTTAAAACAATAAAACGATACGTGGCAGTGAAAATATAAATACGTGGCAGTGAAAATATAAAAAAACGGCACATAAGCAGAATTAACCACAAGTTGACACATAAGCAAAATTAAACTCCCTATTAGTATATAGGGGATTTATACTCTATAATTTATTTCTAAAAAATATATTTATAATTTGTTTACAAAAACAGAATGAATATACTCGGCATTGAGAAATTAGGGTTTGGTTGTTTTTTTAATAAGTGAAGTTCAAAGGTAATTTGTATTTTTAGGCGAGATTAAATATGCAGGTTATCATAAAGGGCAGTTGGATTCTCGTTACCTTCACAAACAGATTTGACTATTTATAAAACCCACACACAAAACACCACCACCTGCACACAACAAACAACCCAACCTCCATAAAATATTTCAAATGTACTATCAACTTATTTAAGGAATGGATTAAAAAAAATCCTAAATTCTAGCGTGTCGAATTGAGTGAAAAAAATTAAGTAGAATAAAAAAATTGCTCCGGATATGTAAAGTGTAGATTTGTATTACTATAAAGATAAATATTTGTCTTCATAATAACACATGTAAGATATTGAAAAAATGTGTTATTATATAAATACAAAATATGTATTATAGAGAGAAAATATATTATAACTATATGAACAAAACCATAGAGCATAAAAAAAAAAAAAACACTTGATTTAAAGAGTGAAGAATCAAATAAAAAACACATTTGTTTTTCAGAAACAAACATATGTTATTATAGTAACACAGACAAATATTTATTTTTGTAAAAGCCAATAAGGCGGTATCACATACGTGTCCTTATAATTTTACACATTTTCTCTTCTATTAACACAACATGTGTGTGAGTTTTTGTATTTGTCTTTAAATTCAATTGTGTGAATTTGTAAGGACAAGTACAAAATCGATTTTTTTCTTATATTCACACAACCTGTTTGTCATGAACAAGTTTTTCTAGTTTGGGAAAATTTGTTTGACCAAATACAATCCGCTAAAAATTTGTTAATTTTTACCCTATTTAAATATGCTAATATTGCATGCGCTATTCTGTTTTTAAGGTGGAAAGACTCGTAACTTTAAATATGTGTTTCTTTGATATTATAAAATAGTATAATTTTATTTTCTTGTAAATCTAAATATGTGTTTCGAGTTTAAATTGAGGTGGAAAGACTCGTATTTAGGTATGTTTTCAAGTGATTCTCTATAGTGTAATTTTTTTTTTTTTTTTTTTTTGAAGTTAGTGTGACACAATTTTAATATTCCGCTCAAATTGAGATATATATTTACTGCTAGATAAATCAATATATATATATATATACTGATGATACCCAGATTGATTCAAAGAAAAGCCTCTTAAAGTCCAATCAAATGAAGTTTCTTTATAAACGACTTCAAATAGATAACATTAAATCATATGTACATTTTTTTTTGAAAACATCATATGCATAATAACTATAGCATTACTTTCTAAATAAGCGTCCCGTGACTTTTCAAAATTCAATTACTCTCCATTTAAATACACTCCTACGCGATACCCAAAAGGCCGATTTGAACGATCCAATTGTCTTCATTTTGTATTTTTAGAGTGATTCTACTGAATTATTTTCTTATACGTTTAAATTCAGTATTTTATAAAATTGAAACATATACATTGACAATAATATAATAATACGACATAATACTGTCGGGTCATTTAAGTTTAATCATTAACATTTTTTTCAATTAAAATAGAAAAAATTAAGGTATAGATAAGGTCTAATATTTTTGAGTGGCTCGGGTTATCAATGGTTCTGCACTCAAACCCAATTAATCAATTCTTGCAAGTAAGTGATTGTTTGGGTTCTGGGGCTCTGAAACCTTTGGTAGCGCTGATCTGGATTGGTACAGTGTGGTCCATTTGGAATGCTCAAAATGATATTGTCTTCAACGAGGCTCAATTTAATTTGGATAGAGCCATCTGTTCTATCAAGATTAAATTATAGAACCAATTTACTTGTAGGCACGAGGATTTGCAGACTTTTAATATTCGTTTTTGGTTGGGTGATTCTTGGGAGTGTCTTAAAGACTTTGTGAATTGTCTTTTGTTTTTCCTAACCCTTTTGTAGTTTGTTAATAGGTTGAGTACCCCTTTACTCACTATTAATAAATTATTTCCTTTGCCTTTAAAAAAAAAAAAAAAATCTCTGTCTCCTGTATTATTTAAGTATTATACTATGTTTTATCTCTGTCCTAAGTTTTAACCCGTGATTAAATAACTCTATATATATTTTCAGGTGAAAACTTTCTATGTTGCATATATAATTAAAAAAAAACAAAATTGTCAAAATAATTGGAGGACAATAAGGTAATTTCCGTAGGTAGGAGCTCGGCGAATTAAACGGGAGCAATAATTTGAGTGTACGACTTGCTATCTCTGACTGTGAAGGTCCAAAAGGGCCAGCTCTCGATTGGGGGCCCATTTCTGACATTTCACACTTAAATTTCTCTCTTTAATCGATGTACTTTGATTTTATTTCTCTCTTATGACTCATCAAATGCTACATATTCCATGAATTTCTGTACCCTAACGAGCTTCTGAAATTACCACTCTATCCCTATGAGACTCCAGCCCTTTTTGTGTGTAATTATTCAGATACATGTTTTTTAAAATTTTAAATAATCATACTTTCATATTTAATAAGTTTCTTGGGTAATATGTATAATAAGATTTGCAAGTTATTCTACCTTTTTATAAGTGGTTTAAATTTGACAAAGTATTGCGGGAATAAGTTTTACCGTAAAACTAATTTTGATAGTATTAATTGTTTCATTAAAAATAATATTATTGATTATTTTCATTATAAAATATTAATTTTGAATAATAATAGTTATTTTATTAAAAATATTAATTATTTTGTTAAATAATATCATAAATAATTAGTTATAAAACTAATTTCACGATGAAAGTGAATAACACAAATCAACTCCTTAATTTTATGTACGCAAGGAAATCAAAAGTAAGTAGAGTTTGAGATGAAGAGTTTTTAAAATGACTGCTAAAAACTTTTTTTTTTTTTTTACTGAGTTAATTTAAAAAGAATGGATAACAAATTGGGAAAGGTTTGAATTTCTTTTATTGGCAAAAATAGTAACACTAGTGGGTGAGACATAAATATGATGTTACGGTATTCTCAGACAATCCTTTCTAACAATAATTTTTCGTTTAACGAAAGTAGCAATAAATTGTACAGATACAGCAATTGCTACTTAATGCTGATATATACACTAATGTATAAAAGAGCATTTCAATTACCATAAAGGTATAAAAGTTTTGAATTTTAATATTGTGTGAATTAGTTTTACCGTAAAATTGATTTACAATTAATATTTTATAGTAAAATAATTAATATTTTTAATCAAATAACTAATATTATTGAATGAAAATAACTAAAGTAATTCAAAACTACATTATAGTAATAATAACTAATTCATGAAACAACTAATATTATTAAAATCAACTAATATTATCAAAATTAATAACAATCATTTAGATAAATATATATATATATTAATTATCAAAATCAATATCAAGATAAATTTATTTATACAAGATTTTGTCATAATTTTTCACCAAAGAAAATTTGCGGGTTTCTAATATATGATTTTTAACCATAAACAGTAAACACTATAGAGTAAATGGATATCTAGACAAGTTTTTTTTTTTAACAAGATGCAATTTTTATAGAAAATATAGTTAAAAAGTACTCCGATCCCTTTGTTCTTTATTATTTAATATAAAAAAATTATTGATAAAATTAAGAATGAGTTAAAAATACTAATATATCCATCCTTCATTAATTATTTAATAAAAACAAGTTCAAAATTATGACATTTAATTAAAGTGAAATAGGGATAAAATTAAAGAAAAAAAGGTAAAAATATCTAAGACATCAAATAATAAAAAAATGTTACTCTAAAATATATCAAATAATAAAGAACAGATGGAATATTAATTTATATAAAAAGAAAATTAATACTTTTCAATATATAAATTAATATTTATTTATAAAAGAAATATTTTCTTATTATATCATTTTATATTTTTATAAGTCATGCAATGACTCGTTAAAATATGAGTCAAATTGCACCGGGTAAGTTTTGTCAATAGTACTACGTAAAAAATATTTCACGAGGGTACTTAAATTTTTGCCACAATAGTAGGGTGAATTCTTAACTGACCTGGTAAATTCATTGTCACGAATTTTGCAATCAACCACCGCAGTAAATATTTGTTCAGACTTCAGAAGATGAGTCATCTCTTCAAGTTCACCATTATAAATTTTTTATTTTTTTTATGATTTGATATTTGGTCCAAAGAATCGATAATTGGGGTATTGTTCACAAACGAGACCCCAATTAAAATTAGAGATAAATTTTACATGAATTGATCCATCACATTTGATTGCACCTTGTAAATTTTAAAATTTAAATTTAAAGAGAAGCATTTTTAATTCCTAATTAAGTTTACCAACTCGGATTAAACACTAATGTATTTATGAGTGCGTGTGAGAAATGTTATTTTAATACAGATTTTAAGTGCAATCCATACTATATATTACACCGCCTATATAAAAAATTAAATTACAGTGATGATGTAGATCTTCTATTAAACTATTAATATTGTACGTACCAAATTTGATTATAAATATTTTCTCAACACCATCCTGCCAATGGTATGACTGGCAAAAGAAAAAGGAAATAAAATTTTAAAAAATAAATATATAGTAATAAGCATTAAAGCTCTGTGTAATAAAATAATCCACCTAAAACTGACTCTCCATTCATTTCTTTACTATTTCCTGTCGAAAGCAGCCATAGAATCTCTGAACCTTAACCCCCCCCCCCCCCACACACACACACAAATAGAGAGAGAGAGAGAGAGCAACTCAAATTGTATATGAATATTGCATTTGCATCACCCCATCACCTCTTCCATCTTTTGCTCCCCATTTTAGTTGAAAAAGAGAGAGACAAACACTGAGACTTCACAAGGCATACAGAGTATACACAGATTGATAAAGAGAGCAATTTGAGTTGGTAAAAGTGAGGATGGCAAGCTCAGATTCATTCCTGAGGCAGCTAAGCAGTAAGGAAGGTTGGAAATCAGCATCAAAGAGATGGGGTGGGGGTGGGGGGTGGAAGCAAATGGAAGAGATGAAGAATGTGGAGGGCAGTGAAAATGGGATGTTTGTGATGAAGAAAAGAGTAATGGTGGTTGTGGATCAATCTTCACATTCAAAACACGCAATGATGTGGGCCCTCACTCACGTTGCTAACAAGGGCGACATTCTCACTCTTCTGCAAATCCTTTCTTCCCATGATTCTCCATCTCCTTATCTTTCCACCTCTCTTGCCTCCCTCTGTATGGCCTCCAAACCAGAGGTCAGTTCATTCCTCTTTCTTGTTTTTTACATTTTCTTGATATAGTGAGTGTTTCACTTTCATTAAATTTCCACACACATAGACATAGTGGTGTGTTTTATTTGGTCTTGAGAGGTTTTTGTATTTTCCATGGATCTGTAACTATATTGTGGTCTAACTATAAGACTATGTTTATATGAAATTCTGAATCTATCTGTCAAGTGAAAGAAAAGGTGGAAAGTTGTTATCTCAAGTGGTCAGGTCCTATTTTTCTTGTGAATCTTTACTCCCTCTCTCTCACACATTCATGGGATTGTATGTGTAAAGGTTGAAGTAGAAGCACTAGCCATCCAAGGGCCAAAGATGGACACAGTGATGAGCCAAGTGAAGAAGCTTGAAGTTTCTGTGCTGGTTTTAGGTCAAAAGAAGCCCTCCCTTTTCCTCAACTGGTGAGCATTATTCAAATCCAATTATTATTTTTTTAATATTATATTATAAAAAAAAATCATCATCTAGTCTAAGAAGTGAAATTTGTTGAACAAATGGCAGCTTGTGCTTAAAAAGCAGCACAGATGAATTTGTTGAAAAATGCATCAACAATTTGGATTGCTTAACAATTGGAGTGAAGAAACAGAGCAATGGAGTGAGTGGGTACCTCATAAGCACCAGATGGCACAAGAATTTCTGGCTCTTAGCTTAGATTCTCTGTTTTTTCACTACAAAATAATCTGTATAAATACTTCGATTCGACGTATTCTCGCCTTCTACCATCTACAATACGTATGTATTTATGTTCATGACTACGCATAAGCATCAAACAATAGGCTGGGTTCCAAAAACATGCCTGCAATTAGATTTCTAACGTCTTACATCCACCTTTTTATCATACAAAAATAAATGTGTCGATCAGCATTGGTTAAAAGACTGTTGTAATATATTTGTATGTATGATCAGTAAAAATAGGAGGGGTATAGGCATGAACATCCGAAGATTAAGGAAGTGTTTGCAAACTCAAGTAACGATTTTTTTTAAAGTTGTCCTCTCACTGTTTTAGATTTTGAGAGGTGTTTTTAAACGAGTTTGCAAACACCCCCTAAGCGTGACTCAAACTTTGTCGTCTAACTTGTCGTTAACCAATGGAAGCAACTCCATTTTGTTGCGGGGTGTGCGAGGTGTTACAGGGAGTTGGTTTGAGAGCAGTTGCCTTACATAGCCGTAGAAGGTACACCCGATGAGCGTTATACTACATCCAACAGCATTCATCATCGAGATTGGATTACGGAATATAAGCCACGAACACGTAACAGCAACCGCAACCTGAGGCCAGAGAGAAAAATATATTCAGGTTTCAAGACTGATACAACTTCACATAGGATTTTTACAATCTTTTTGCATTTTTTTCCAGCATATTGGTATTTTTACAAGACCATATTTCTTCAAAAAAAAAACAAATTTGAGGTGTTGATATTAACAATGGTGTGGAGAAGTATTGATAAGTTAATATAATTTAAACAAAATGTATCCGAATCGAACCAAGATAGCAATTTGGCCTTCAAATCAGTAAGCAAATATATGAAATATGTGATGAAAGCTTTCAAGTGAAATAAGAGGATTAGGGTGCTTCACAAGTCTTAACATGATGTTTATCAGCCAAATTTCAAGAATTCTTTTCTTTTTTGCGAGGTATAAGTGAGTTAATATGGCTTGCGAACTACCCATGCTCGACTCAAAAAAAAAAAACTTGAATCAATTCGAATTTAATTGAGTTGACCTCGAGTTCGTATAATTTTACTATTTTACCCATAATATGCTGACTATTTACAAATATACTCTAAATATATAAAATAAAAACCTCTGATTAATGTTATGTAAGTTATCGAGCCCAGCCGAGTCCAACTCGAGTATTTCGAATTTCAGGTCGGGTCGAGTTCAAAAGAATTGAGCTCGACCAAGTTTGAGCTTGACACTACTCGACTCGCCTTACTTACATGCCCGTGTAGATTATGGGTGGTAGTAGAGAAAAAAGAGGACAGTAATGCTAGATAACAAAATATAGGAACTTGGCATAATCATGTAATAATGTGTATAGAAAAAAGTTAGTTGAGCAGCGCAAAGAAGATACTCAATAAAGATCGAATGGACCTTAAGGTTTCCTGCAACATTGAAGGTGACAGCAGTTGTAGAGTGAATAACGTAGAAAATAGAGAAGTTGAGACAAAAGGCCATCACTCCAGACCCGAAAATGATGAAGAGGGATGATAAAAGCGACGGACAAGTAAGAATCCATTCCACAACCCCGCGCCCTTCCAGTAGCATGGCCGGTATAGCCAATATCATAGTCGCAAACGGAGCCATGTAATACACTGTATTTATGCTGCTCAAAAAGGTTAAATTTAATATTAGTATATAGAAAAATAGTTTAAATATATTTTGATATAGATGAATTATTTGCTGAGCTAAAATAACTTGGGAAATAATCCAGCAACAGCAAATCTCGCCTTAAAATCCAAACAAATTATTCACGAAAAAACGAAGAAAGGACTTATTTTAGCAGATAATAATTTATATAATGGAGAAGTTTTTAATGAAATATCTTCTATGAATGTATTCTCCAATCGCAGGTGCTTAGCTCTTTCGTCTCAAACAAGTACTTATACATATATCAGAGACAAAAATAAATTATACTTGGCCAAACAGACTCTTGAAATATATTTCTTCTCCAGCATATAACAATGGAGCAGTACGAGGAGAAAGATGATAATGCTCACTCAGTATTCACCACGAAAAAAGTTCAACAATTTCCTTTTTGTTCGTAATACACAGATAGAAAGGAATAACCTTCTATAATGATGCAAATTGGCAAACTAAAAGAAGCTTAATTTTGTATAAACAAATAATTGGATTAAACCTTAACTTGGAATATTGGCTAAACACAATCACTGACCACTAACTTATTCGATAGGAAAACCAAAATAAATAAATGAACTACAGAACAGAAAATAGAGAGTTTGGTATATTCTGTGAAGGGATGAATTACCTTAATCCACTTTATTCAGCAATATCATTAGGACAAGGATTTTTTTAACCAATTTTAGTACAAACAATAACAACTGCAGAGGGAGAACGAGTTGTGATCACAAATTATATAGTCATTAAAGTGATTATTCGCATGGTTCATAATTTAAAATGGACAGAACGAGGAAAGAGATGGTTACCTGTCGAATTTGTACCCATGCAACAAGGACTCTGCAAGGATGGTTTTTGTAGAAGTAGCAATACAGCCAAATAAAGCAGCACAAAAGCCTAGCATGTTAAAACTGAGCTCCGTCATCGAAGTAAGCAGAATCCCTCCGACAATAGGAATCAGAGATGCCCAAATTCTCCAGTCAAAGTACTTTTTCCATATTAGCCACTGCAAGAAAACTGTTTCCAACCAAGAAAGAGTTTCAATATGTTCTCAGTTTTTATTAGTCAATATTCATAACAAGAATTAATATTTTTTTGTTTATATTCATGTCCTAGGGGTTATTGATAGCTAATACCCTCTAATATTACATTTGGTTTCCCTTACGAATTAGCCTTGGAGCCCAGTATTGAAAGAAGGCCAGTTTTTCTTAATACCATTTTGGGGTAACTATGGATTCCACCCATTAGTTGGTATCCCCAATCCCACTCATTAGAGTTTGTTGTATTAAATCTTGAAGTGACTAATTTACCCTTCTAAATTTAGGGTACTGAGGTTATTTCAAAATAAAGTAAAGGCTGTGAACTGATTTTAATACATAATACCAAACAAGGTATTGATATGTAATCACCTAAGAGTTGAGTTCATTTATTTGAAACCAAACAACTGTATTACACAAAATGTATTCTAAATCACTGATTATTCAGTACTTGCAATCAAACGAGGCCTCAACACATGAAAGTTAATCATTTACAAATCATTTATTGTTCTAAAATGGCTCATAGCAGGTTATCTCAATTGTTTATGACAGGCCTATGGTGAATCGTCTAGACAGAATCAGATTATAGTGTAGTCAAAACTAACCTGTTGTGGCAGGGGTGAAAGACTTGATGGTTTGCATGAAGGAAACAGGAATATACCGAAGGCTCACGTTTCCCAAAACTATGTTTATACAAAATATAAACGCCATGGGAAAAATTCTTCTCCAGCGATCTTCAGGGTCGACATGAATAAGAGGCTTGAGTTTTAGAACTCTGATAACCAAGTATGCACCAATTGCTGAAGAAATAAAATGAATACACGATACTGATAGCGGAAACTTGAAGTCCAATTTCTGTAAAGAAAAATAATGACAATTCGTAAGTAATAACACGTGAAAGAAATCAAGATAATCACAATCTCAGACTTTTGTCCTGTACTATTTAATTTGATAAACAGACGAAAGTCCAAATGAAAATACATTTAACTGGATTGCTGAAATATCATCCACACTCACATTCATTCAAAAGGGGCAAACAAGCGCATTCCTCCATAGTCACTTACACAATGTGATCACATATATGAATTGATATCACACATACATAGGCAACGACATATATTAGAAACATCAAAATGACTTGCCGGATTATATGAATATAAAACCATCAATCATCACGCCTATCAGCTCAATCAATTCGATTTTAAAGTAACAGGTTCACAAAAGTTTCCCTAGACCCATTTTTTGCAATCTGAGGTGCTTAATTCACAACTTTGCATATGAACAAGATAGTCAATATAATCTGCATAACTAAACAAGATTACAGGATTACAAATTTGATTTTTCAGATTGCAGAACGCAAAAAATAAATATTATCTTTTCAATCAGTATATTGTACTTAGTCAACAGAGATAAAATTTGGTAACCTTGATGTACATAAAAATATACAAAAATATTTTTTCCAAAATTCAAAAGGCTACAATCCAAATATCAACGTATTCCAAAATCTGAGGGAAAAAAAAAAACAACACAAAATCGACTGCAATAAACATTAAAGTCATCAAAATAGTGCATGTATGAGCTTCAAGAAGCTTAGCATGTAAACTGTATGACAAAATTCCCACCTGAAAGATCCATTTGTTCATGATGATAACAGTGACATTAAAACCCCACCATTGAACAATAGCCAAAACGGATCGAATTACACTCCACTGACACAATCTGCTCTCCTCCATAGATCAAAATTCTCCACAAGAAAGAAAGGAGTAGCTCCAATCTTCAACCAGAAAAATGAACTTTTAATCAAAGAAAAGAGATCAAACAAACTAGAAACAGAAACCCCAGATGGGATATTGAGTAGAAACTGAAAAGCAAGTGCTGGTGAATTTCAGTGGTGGCGCAACGGCGGAGGAAGGGGTAGGCTGTTCTTAGCCTGTTGGAGTTGAGCCATTATGCGTTTGAGGTGATTTTGTTTCGAGAGAAAAAGGCAACTTTGTCTCTAATTTGGTTTTATTTGATTTTAGTTCTTTGAATTCTGATTTTGTAATAAATTTCAAATGCACAGTGTTTTGGTTTCTTGCTTTCTCTTTGCCTTCCATGCCTTAAGCACCACTCTATTGCTACCCCCCCCCCCCCCACCCTACCTAGATAGAGGACACGCAATTTAGGTGAAAGTATTTGTTTTTGTTTTTTTTTTTTTTTTGGATTTTTTTCGGTACAAGTCTCAAAAGATATGTTACTTATCGATTCGGGGCCTAAAAGATAAAATTTATCAATATATTAAGAGATATTATCAATTCGAGACCTGAAAAATCGGCCAATTATCAATTCGGGATCTTAATTTTAGGTCTTGGGTTGATAAAATCACCGGATTGATAATTAACATATCAATTCGGGACCTTAATTTCAGGTTCCGGATTAATAAATTTTATCTTTTAGGCTCTGAATTGATAATTAATATATCTTTTAGAACTTGGATTGATAAATTTTTATTTTTTTTATTGACTAATAATCTTTTTTCACGAGATTAATTTTAGAAAGCAATATTTTAGATTCATCATTCGTTTTGTGTGTGATTGGAACATTTCGATTTTGTTTCTTCAGTTGGAGACACCAATAAAATTTGTTATTATTATCTTTCTTCAAGTGGAATAAAATTACTTGGCATTATTGCTTTGAGGCAAATATGATTATTTCTGTATATAATTATTACTTATACGAAAACATCATTTTTCATTTAATTCGTATTTTCAAGTTATGGATATATATCATCATACCATATAGCTTAAGTACCAAAACAATAATAATGAGCACAATTGAAGAGAAATTTTGGAGTTCATTTATCTATGTGGTGAAATAAATTAATGATGATGCAAGTTAGGTTCAACTTTTTTACTCCGTTATTTATAAATATATTATTTTATTTTTTAAAAATAAAGTGATAGAAAAATGAGGAAAGACATTATTTTTATGTTATCATGTTGGACAGACTGACAGAGTTTTAGTGTATGTATCACATACATAATATGTTATATTTACAATATATCAAAATAGGTAATATAATATTCTAAAATTATATTGGATATTATTTTGTAGCATAAGAAATTGGAGAAAATATGTTCCAATTTGACGCAAGAATTCAAGTTTTGAAGGTCAAAATTGGTCAAATAATTCGTGCCACTAATAAAATTCATCAATTTTCCATTCTAGGTCAACTACATAAAATTGTAGACCTGTCCATAAAGTAATTCACAAATTGCAGACCACCCCTACATATAATTTATATATCTATCATGGCAAGTCAACCGTTAGGCAGTTTAATACTCAATCCATTCAACTTATAATCCTATTTAAGTTAGGTTTCAAGCCACTCACATAGGAGTAGGTATTTTATGTTAAATATAATTTATGGTGATACTATTTTTTAAAAAGTTAAAATATCAAATTTTTAATTAAGAGTATTAAAATTTTATTAGAAGTATCAAATTTTAGAGTCAATGATAAATTTTAGGACCTTTTTTATGTTTTGTAATATTCTTGGAGGATACCTTTGAAAACTCCAAATTCTTGGGTGTAGTTGGGGTTTTGGGGGTACAAGAAAATTAAATAAAATTATTCAAATAAACCTCTACTTGTTGTGCCACATGGTACGTACGTACATGCACAAATACAAATAGACAAACGAGACAGGTCAAAATGGGAGATTGCACCCTAGAATAGCAAAGCCAGCTTTTTTCAATCTTGATTATAATTACATAGTGTTGTAAATAAATAAATTAATTAATCTTCAACTTTACTAAATCCAAAAGGATAAAGTAGAATTAAAGCACGTCCCGAAAAAATAAAAAAATTATATTGTAGCAACAAAATATAAAATTATATATTTGCCTTTTAAATTAGGAGTGATATTAAATCACCTTGTCCTCCCTAAGATAAGTTGAATCTCACGGAGGGTAGGGTCCCCTTCCAAATATATTTGATTGAAATGGGTATTTTGTTAAATTATTCAAAAAGTGATTTTATTTTTTTATATTTTTAAGAAATCCCTTTGAAAGGCATTTTTGCAAAATTATTAAAAAAATAAACTTTTTTTTTACCAACACTCTCAACTTATCAAAATTTAGTCAAAAGCATTGTCCAAACATTACCCACTCTTGATTTTTCTGCAAAAATAAATTAAATCACTTCCTTAGGGCGAGTAGAGTTTATGCAAACGCACCAATAATTTAAGGCTCCATTTGGATGGAGTGATTTGAAATTAAGAGATTTGAGGATAATATACCATGAATTTACAAATCAAAATGGAGAGAAATTAAATGGATGTATTTGATTCACACAAATATTACTTATAAGTGGAAATATTTCAAATACCCAACAAAACCTAGTCATTTTAATATTTGAATATCAAACTTATTTATTTCACTTCTCCCACTTGTTCTTATATTATCCTTAAAGCCGATTTCAAATTATAAAATTTGTGGACCTGGATGAAACCTGAACCCGAACCATTACTTAAGTATAAGTATAAGTACCTGCCAACAAGTCGGGTCCAGCAATAGTTATTTATATTTTTTTCAACAATAGTAAACTCATTTACCAAAAATATCAACAATTAATTACAATATTTAAATAATTTTACACATTACGCCAATAACTACAAAATAACCCGATATGATATGACAAAGTATCTCCAAAATATACCATTAAATCCTCTAGAGAGAGAGAGAAAGAAACTGAAGAAAACGATAATAAAATTTAAATATTAGAACATAGCCAAATACGAACGTTACTATGCGTGCATATTCTGAAAAGTTGGCCGATCTGGCTGAAGGAATTACAAAAAGTTATTCAGATCAAAAGGGATGGTTTTTATTTTTTATGACGAATCACGCAAAGGTTCAAATATATAGAAAAGAAAAAGGATGATGAACATGTAGCTAAGATTGAAAGGAATGGGGCATATTTGGAGAATCAAATTTTCACAAACTTGCTGTCTCCATTCAATAAAGGTAAATACACGAAACGTTGCACGTGGACATCACATGATTCAAGCTTCTTCAAAAATAAGCCTCACTTTTTATCATTAAACAATATTAAAACTTCTATGGGTGAATTTGATTAAAGAGTTTGATCATTTACGTGTGAGACTAACTCACACGAGACCTATCTAACATAAATGACAAAAACTTTTATGAATTTGGTTCACGAAAGTTATATGGTGAACTCCGTATTATTGTTTAGCATACAAAGTATCACAACTTGGTGATTTTACGGAAAAAAACACACAACCAAAGATTGTTAAAACCGTGATACTTTGTATGCTAAACATTATTACTTCATATAGTAAATATTATTTTGAAGGACATGACAAGATGAAAAGGGTGGAGAGGAAGATTAACAATGTATAAAAGCTCAAATCCCAAAATACCACACTAGTTGCATTGCATATGAATCTGCGGTCCATAAATAAGCTGATGTACGATACACGTGTATATTCATGGAGAGAAACACACATAGCACATGACAAGAGATTTCAACCAAGTAATCGAGTGTCAAGAAAGAAAAGAAAGACTTTATTCAGAGTCAAATTCACGGAACTGCGGAATTGATTTTGTGTGCTCCTAAGTTGGTGAGAAAGCAACCTAAGGTTGACAAACTTTGCAATCTACTGATACTGTTAGAGACTAAATAATTCTGATAACCCAGTCCTCTATGTAGAAAGGTCCATCTGAAAACTTATCAAGCCATCAACATGATATATAACTACACTGGCCAGGAAGTTAGTTTATAGTAATACTTTTTCTTATCTTTTTTTTTTCTTCCTCCCTAAATTAACTGCAGCCTCCCTATTTTTTGTTTTCATTTGCCCATGCTAATCTTTTATATGCTATAATTTGAAACTCAAACTAGATAGTCAGCCTTGAAACAATGTCTTCTCAACCATTTTATAATGCTAAGTTACTGAATTGTTCTGATGTTTAGTGTAATTAGAGCAATTTTTCAGAGTCAGGTTGCACAAATTTTGTAAATTGTTTTCAATAGAAGTAGTGCATGCTCTCCAGTTTCATTCTGCTTCCAACTTCATGCTACTTATGACAAAATACTTGCATATTTAGGAAGCCCCCATCATCTTTGTTTCTTTCCAAAAGCGATCGAATTTTCTTTGTGGATCATGACATACCTACTAGATGACGAACTTTGGTTTGGCTGGCTGTCCATCGTTCTTATCATCTCCACCTGCAAGCAATGACCAAAAGCACTGAGAAAGTTCGAAAACAGAAATGTTTAAGATGTCATTGAATTGTATTTGTCTATACTGGCACTTATTTAAGTATACACCTACAAAAGACTGTCATCATTTTCAGAATCATATAAAAAAGAAACACAAAAGCAATTTTCCATCACTTATGGATAACTTTAGCGATATCATAGTCTCATGGGCAAAAGTGAAAATAAAATAATGTATAAGCTCATTATTTTTACTCATCAACACCAATTTGGAAACAAAAAAATCAAGCATGTATAAATTCTATCAACAACTTCCATCGCTTTCAAAGGTATAGAAGATGCTGTAACATAGGCAAACCTTCCCCAAACGTATAAATGAAGTTGCTATGTAAGAAAACAAGTAAAAATGGTATAGCTTATGGTGCGATAAACATGAGAACTTGATACAGCTCAACCCGGTTTGGAACCTCAATCTGATGGTACAACCAAAGCCACCATCCCAGTTATCAAGGTGAAAAGCAGGTTAGAATATAAGAAACCTCCATTGTAGATGAAGGATTATTATCTACTACCCCAGTTAACCAACACGAGCAGTCGAGCACATGGTCTAACGGAACAATTACTGGAATTTGGTGTCATTCTACTTTCCATTGTTTTCTGCAAGTTAGTTATGGGTAAGAAGGCGGTCTAAAGCATTTTTGACCGAGTATAAAGACTGTAATTTTCTTTATCCTATCGGTCATTCAGATTGCATCTCCGACTCCTTTCCTCTGTTTCTTCTTCAACGAGATTCCTCTATTTCTGCTTTCTTAACTCTAGTTTTGCTAATTGTAAGTGAATTAATATAAATGAATTAATTCAACACCTCTCTACAAGTTCGGACTTTTAGATGAGATGAATTCTTTCATTTATATTAATTCTCTTACACTAATCTTGTCATGTTCCATCTCCATCTTCTAATTCTGGAGTTTATCACTCACCCTGAATAATGCTTTAACATATCAGGGATCACCCAAGAGGCATGGATTGGTCAGTTTTGGTGATTGAATACCTTCAAATATTTTTAACATTTACAATTGTCTTGGCCCTCTTGGGAGAGACCATAGATTGTGTATCCGGTATAGAAACACATTCTTCGTCTTATGATCTGATATAATGAATTCAAAGCAAAAGCAGTTTTGTAGTGAAATTATGGCATGTCCCTATGTTCATTTCACATAATTAATTTTACTACATTAAGTTGTGTGATTTCCAATCTATAAGCAACTTATGAAATGATTTCAGGCCAAGATAGTTCTTGCTGAAACGAGGAGTGCGAAGGAACAGAAACATTCAGGAAGTGAGCTCAATTACTTCAATAATAATGATTGATTTAGAGAAGAACAAAAACAAATAGTAAATATGCACTCTTGACAGTTTGCTTAACACAACTGGTCTTTGCAATACTGTGTTTTTTTGTGTTGAATTGAACAGTTTTCCATTATCAAACTCCTACCGCCCAGTACCTAAACAAACTACAATAACAAAAATCTCTAATAGTTAATGTCCTTCCCTTTAACATCTAACTTCCAAATTCCAGCATCATGCACGCGCAGAAACATATAATACATCTACATTTACCAAAAACATAGAACTCATCATGGTTGAGGTGGCAAAGGTACAACTCCTAATGCACAATTCACAGCATAGCAATGCAGCATTAACGAGATGTATAGTTGAATTACCAGAACTGAGAGTAACAACTTCGCCGTATATAGACTTGAGGGTGGATAGAGGGACTAGGGCTTTTTTAGGATCAACTTCAGCCTCGGCGTAGAGAGCCTGCTTCCAATTCCACATTGCATTTTTCATACCCTTGTTCGTTTTCAATAGAGAATCCTTCTCCGCCTCTAGCGCCTTGATTGTTTGCTCCTGTGCCCACGATCTCGCAGACAGAACGGCAAAGACGCCGGCCAGACACGTGTTGACTACTGCGTTGCTGTTCGCCGCTCGGTTGAGTAAGCTCATTGCTTGCTCCATTTTTCCGGCGAGGGTTTTTCTTCTTTAATTGTCTTTTATTTTTATCTTCTTTGTTTAAAGGGTTTAAGGATTTGGGAGTGGGAACACATTGCGCCTTTATTTCCTTTTTTTTTTTGTTAAAATCGTTAACGTTTTAACAAATATTTTTTTGATCGGGAACGTTTTAACAAATATTGCGTGAAACGTCTAGCTTGATTTTTCTTTTAATAGGACAATTTTTTTTTTAATGATTATACAGGCTTTTCTTTATGTTACAAATATATATAGGTTTGTTTATGAGTAATTTTTCCTAATTCATTTACTAATATAATTCTATGTATTAATTATACTGAAAAGTGTTATTACTCGTTCTAAATCCGGTGGATTTGTGGTTGATGTGGTTAAATTAACGAATAAAATAAATAAGAAATGATGAACACGAGCAATAATTTTTCCCTTAAAGATGGCTTTGGGTGTCCCATGAGGATCCATATTGGGGAAGATGAATCATCCTTTTTTTTTTTTTTTTTTTGGACGAACAAGACACACCTCTAAGATCCTACACCAAAAGGGGTCTAATGTCTTGTATCCAAGTATTCACCATCGTACTAATTCAATCAGGAGAATTAGTAGGTGACCAAACCGATTTGGCTAAGAGGTGGGCTGCTTCATTGTAGGTTCGCTCAATGTGGATGACTCTCCACTCTTCCGTCCTTCGCAACCTCTTTTTAATCCTGTCCAAGGTGTACCCACCCCGGTTCCGAAAGTCTTCGTCGTTTGAGATTGCCAAAGTCGCCTCCAGGCAATCTGAAATCAATATAACCCTGCACCTTTCCCGAATGTTGGCCTCTAAAAGCCCTCTCTCAATCGCCTTCAGTTCTGCCTCAAGGGCTGTTTGTGCTTGGGTTAGTTTTGTGCAAAGGGTGTCCAAGATGTTCCCCTTGCCATCCGTAAACACAATCCCTGCACTGCAGTGTCCAGTATCCTCGTTGAAACTCGCATCCGAGAATATTAGTGTGGCTTCTCCCATTTTTGCTATGGCCTTTTTGATTTTCTGGAAGCCGTTCAAGCTTTTATCCGACACCACCCGACATCTAGCCCTCTTGAATTCTTCCACCAGGTTCACCGCCCATCTAATGTGGTGCCCCTTAATCGGTTTCCATGGCCTCCTAGCACCCTGTTTCCCATGTGTTAGTTCACACCTCTTTTTCCAAAGTCCCCAAGCAAGAGCCACAATTTGCTCTTTCGGGGTGGCTGTATTTCTTACAAAGAGGTCGGAGAAGAAGTCCATGGGTTCCTTTTGCCTCCCCAACCCACTCGGCACCTCTACATCAAAGTCTTTCCACACTCTCCTAGTGGAAGGACACCCAAAGAAGGTATGAAAGACACTTGCATATGTGAATCCGCATAACGTACAAGAGGGAGGTGTCGGTACATGCTGTCTGGCGAGATTTCCTTCCGTAGGGATTATATCCCATGATAATTGCCACATGAAAATCTTCAATTTTGGGGGAACTTCCAGATTCCATATGTTTTTCCACCACTCCTTATCCGACCTGGACCCACTGGCCTTCGATTTTTGTTTCTCTGCCCATTGCTTAGTTGCTAGCCACTTGTAACATGAGCTAATAGTGTATATGCCCTTTGAATTATGCTTCCAATATCTTCGATCAGTGTCTTTGCTTACATCGACATGTGTTGGGGTCTCTATTTATAGAGCCTCAAACTTGAAAGCCAAAAAATGATCTTAGTCCTTTCTTTTAGGGCTCTAATTACAACCATTGATATAAAATCCTGATCAAATCTATCTTATAATTAATGAGTCTTGTCATGTCTTGTAAAGATATCAATACTTTCGTACGTCAGTCGTACCATCTCCGTATAGGCAAAGCGACCGAGCAAGACGGCCGAGTAAGGTGTTGAGGAAGGAGGACGAGCAAGGGGGCCGAGCAAGTGTATGACCGACCAGGCGCCAAAGACCGAAGGGGGCGTGGAGGCCGAGCAGGTCTGAGGGCGTGAGATCCAGGCAAGTGTTCGGCTTCAGTCGGCTCTTGGCGAGCCCGGGCTTGATCTCCTTTGGTTGGCTTCCCTATTGATCTATTTCGTGAAATATTCGTGATACAATAGAAAGTATGACCCTTATTAAATAGAGTTAAGCTATAACAGAGATTTAATTTATCTAATTTGTCTTTCCATAAAAATTATTAATTTTTGTGCAAATCTGAATTACACTATAAAATTAGGATGAAAGGAGTAGTATTTTTTATCGTGAGACCTCTAGAAAGAAATATATTTTTTTGTTAAATATGACTCTATTTGTTACCATTAAATGTTGTTGTACTTTTCCTGTGAATATATATACATATATATTGTTGTACTTTTGATCTCTGGTCGAAGTTGATTTTTTGACCCACCTGATTTGGTGATACTCCCCAAGTTATGAGGTGGAATGTGACCGAACACCGATCTTGAGTCCCGGCGCAGGTGTTCAACGATAACTCAAGGTTACAACCTTGATGGGAGCTTGCTTGATATACCGATGAAGGACCTTCGAGTAAGGCCGAACATCAAGTCTTAGTACCTTAATTGGATCGTCGGGGGAACAATGATTGATGGATATAAATAAGTTATTATCCTCATTGATGAGGTAGGTTGAGCAATTGCTGTCAACAAATCCAATTGACTCGTTTCTTGGGGTGGATACCGAGGCGACCATCACCTACAATATTATTATTGTCAATTATATTAATATAAAAAAATTTATTGAATATTAAGTATTTTATATTTTCTTGAACAAGTCGACCTGTGAGATTTAAAAAACTTGTGTAAAAATTTAATTTTGACCTATATATATATATATATATATATATAAAAAGAAATATGTAAAACCCATAAATCCATAATATTATTTTGAGAAGATTTTACCGTATTTTAAACTTCTTATTATAATAAAATTAGACAAAATATAAAATTTGTATTATATAAAAAACGTGAGGGCAGATACGGAAACCTAATTGGAAATCTCACTTTGTATGATACTCCACCCATTCCGTCATTCACGTCGTCAATTCTACCGCGCTTCTGACGTTTTATAGACAGGCGGGAATCCTCTCTCTCAAAAACTCAAAATGAGTTTCTCTCTCTAGGCTTACACAACGCATGTTATCTCAGAGAAGTGAGAACCAAGAAGTACACATAGTCACACACTAAAGCACCGACTGGAAATGGCGGAGGCAGAGAAGATGCAAGACGAAGCCAAGAACGTGATATCGCAAATCGGGAAGCGACTAAGCACTTCGGGAATTTGCCCAAACAAAAGTACTCTGGTGAAATTACTCAAGGTAAAATAGAAAAATCAACATTATTATACCTATAACTTGTTTCTCACGTATGTAGTATGTTACTGTTGGTTTGTGTTACTCGGATATTCCCCATTTATTTTTCCTGTTCGCGATCCCCGCTTGGATTGTTTATGAAGTCGGAAACAGATTTCTTAGACAGAATGAAGGGAAGAAATATATTACCGTTATATTTTGTGCATTATTTCGCAATCCTGCTTTAACTATCGTCATATTTGCTCGGATTGGTTGAATAAGGGTTTTGAATTCGTTAATTTTCTTGGGGATGTGAGCGCTTACACATCACGATCACTGTTCAGATTCTATAGTTGCTGCACAAACTTCTGTCCTGTTTTATTTTGGGTGGGTTTACTTGTACGCAATGGTTGGATATGTTGTTCGTATTCAATTAACTAAAGGTATCTGGTGTTATTGGTGTGTGTGTATTATATATATAACCTTTTTGAGTTCCTTAATCTTGATACTGTTTATTGTACTTTTGAGAAACTATTTCATATAATTCATTGGAAATTGGTTTCTATTTGATGGTTCTACACTTCTACTCTTCAAGTTAAGCTGATCCAAGCTGATTGCACTCCTATCGATTCATTTAGGGGCAATTGGTTGAAAATTCTTAAATGTCAATGGGAATGAGAATAAGTATGAGACAATTATGGTGGTTAATGAGAACAAAAGATGGTTAATGACACTATTTTTCCTCCTAAATAAGGTAATCATTACCATTGTCATTAACCTTTTCCCTCGTATAAGTTTTTCTTCTCAATCATTCCCCTCCACCACCACCATCAAGCTTCTTTTGTCTCATTTTTTCCAAAATTGGAGCAAACACTCATGATGTAACCACTATGGAGACATTCCTTCCTCCAATATATCCAATGACATAGAGGGGAAAGACAATTTCATTCCCATTTCCATTGAAGAGCTTGTAGCAGGCGCCTCCTTAACTCTATGTCGATGTAGTTTTTTTCTGTTTCCTGGAATGTTTTGGACCTTTTGGTTGACTTGTGTTATCTTTTATGCAGCAAGCTGTGGATGCATTCCTTGTGCTAAAACAGTCAGGATCACTAGAAAAATCTGTCAAGCCACTCCGTGATTCTCTAATTAGACATTGCCTACTAGATCACAAAGATAAAGATGTTAGGCTCCTGGTTGGCATATGTCTTTGCGAAGTTATTAGGGTCCTGGCTCCAAATCCTGGTTTCAGCGAAGCAGTTTCCAGGGTATATGATTAGTTCTACTTTTGTTATACTATATTATGGAGGTTTTTTTTATCAGATGTATAACCTTCTCAGTGAATTTACTTGTTCAATTAATCATATTCCTACCTTTACACAGGATATTTTTAGATTTATTTTAAACATCTTTGAGGAGCTTAATGACACTGATAGCCCATTTTTCTCGAAGAGGGCCAAATTATTGGAGACAGTTGCTAAACTGCGGTTTTGTTTGGTAATGCTAGACATTGGATGTGAAGATTTGGTTCTCGCAATGTTCGAAAGCTTCTTTAGTGTTGTGAGGTTTGCTTTTCCTCCTCCAGCATTTCTTGCTGTTCTATTTCTCTTATTTTGTGCATTTTTGTTAGCTATAAAAGATGTATCTTACATGGCTGCCACCATATTTATGCTATTTCTGCCACTAAACTTGTCAAAGAAAGCATAAATTAAACCTGACAGCGAGTGCTTGTAGTTCGAGTCCTTGAGATATGTTGTCAACATCACTGAAGAGTTCTTTAGCAGTGCTTATCTTGTTATTTTTTGGTCTTGTTTTTAAAATTGTTGTTTAATTTGACTTACTTTGAAATTAATGTAAGCAGTTAAACATATCTTCTATATCATTCATCTTAACTGTAGCACTCTGTTTTTCTTGTAAGTGGAAACCAGTTTCACATTTTTGTTAAAGTCACATTCCTTTGGTTTTAATGTTCCCAAAATCAACAATTCGGATTCCAATATATATTTTTATTTCGAAAAAAATTGCAAAGGAATGATTTGCTCTTAGATTGCATCTGTTTTGGTTTTTTTTTTTTTTTAAAGTTTTTTTGGGAAAGGACATCTGTTGATTTCTATAGAGTTATACTGAAAGAAATGAGAATTGATTTCATGTATGTCCCTTTCCTTTCTTTCTAATCAAAGCTTTATTTCGTACAGCAGAGCAATGTTTTCTCCTCTTTTTTCAATTGGATGTTGCTACAGTTTCCTACACAGGTTTCATTAATGTTTTTCCCAATACATGAGCTGATTCTTTTGAAGATTCACATTCAGCCAACATGTTTGAGTCTTGTGTGCTAATGGAAGTTAATTTTACTCATTTCATGAGTGGCATCATGCAAATTTTACTGAAATTTCTGGAAATTGTGGGTGTGCAATTTTTAAGTACTCCCTCCGTCCCAAGTTAGCTTTCATATGTAGTGTGTCACACACTTTAAGAAAAAAGAGTAATGATTGATGTTTTGAGGGATAAATTTGTAAACTTTTATGTATAAAGTAAAAACCTTATTGGGTTATGTGTATGTGAGAGTAAAAGTAATGACATTTGTGTAAATTAGTGAAAATTGTGAGGGTGGAGTTTATAAAAAGTTTTCCATTTTAAGGGTGTGAAACTTATATTGGGACGGACGAAAAAGGAAAGTGTGAAAGCTTTTATGGGACGTAGGGAGTATTATTTATGTCACATTTTTAACTAAGCGGCTAAAATAATATATTGAGGTTTGCAATGACATTGATATTTAAATTTCAGGGAGAATCATCCACAAAGTTTGATTAGTTCAATTTTATCAATAATTACAAGCATTTTGGAGGAGAAAGCGGAGGTGGACGGTGACTCTGTTGAAAGGAGTACATTTCAATCACTTTTAGATGTGGTCTTGGAGAATATTGTCAAGGGGAAGGATGTAGGTTTCCGGTAAACCATATATTATTTGTGTCATTAAGAGCATAAATCTTCTAATAATAAATTTCTGTATTACAAACTGGCATTTTACATGGCTGCTTTATAGATTGATTGCACTATAACTTTGTGCATTTTCTTCTAAAAATTCTGTTTCTAAAATCTTAAGTTTTTAACCTTTCTCGTATGTTCTTCAGGACGTAGCATCTGCTTCTTTTCAACTTGCTGTTTCTGTTGTACAAAATTGTGGTGAAAAGGTGGAGCGCTGTATATGCCAGCTCCTGAAGTCATGCATATTGAATAGAGATGCAGTTCAGAGTGTGATCAAAGAATCTTACCATGAAATTATACTTGAAGTCTACCAAATTGCTCCTCAAATTAGTCTTTCTGTCATTCCTCTTTTGACCGATGAATTACTGGTTTGTATACCCTTCGCTGCTCATTGTACAAAAAGGGGCTTTATTGGCGTTAACTGACTTTATAATTTGCTGTGTTTATTCCATTCGTTCAAGCTTGGTCAAGGGTCATGACATAGCATTTGGAATTGTAGTTTCATTCTTATTGTTATTCCTGCCATGACAGCCGTTTTGTATTTCTGTTATAGTTATTTCTGTTGGCTCCCTGTGGTAAGTGACTTAAATGCAACTTGCAGACTGATCAGGTTGATGTCCGGATTAAAGTTCTGAATTTAATTAGGAAGCTCCTGGCATTTCATGGACAAAAATTTTCAAGAGAATATCCACATGTCTTTAGTGAGGTTTTGAACAGATTCTCAGACAAGTCTGGAGAAGTGAGACTTACAGCTCTTTCTTGTGCTAAAGCTCTGTACACGGCTAATCCATCGCAAACAGAATCACTTGAATGTAAGCAATCTCAAATCAATGGTATATATATTATGCTGTTGTTTATATTTGAACACACTGAAGTGCAGCTGCCATAAAGGATCGACTATTAGATCATGATGACAAAGTGAGGATTGAAGCAGTGAATGTGGTGTGTGAACTAGCTAAGACTAATTTAAGTTGCGAATCCTCAGATATAATAACTCTAGCAGCTGAAAGACTACGTGATAAGAAGGTTTGATTTCTCTTATGGGTATTCAGTTCTTTTAATTTTTGTTGTTGTTTCCACTCTGATTTCCTCACTTCGACTTGCCTAGGCTTTGGTCAGAAATAGAGCCTTGAAAAAGTTGTTAGAACTATATCAGGAATATTGCACAAGGCGTGCAGCAGGAATCACCTTGTTCAATGAAAACATTGAAGAGATTCCTTGCAAATTTTTGATGCTATGTTATGAGAAAGACTGTCAGGAGTTCAGGTGTGCCTGCTGCCTGCATACTTATTTAAAAACAAGCTGATCACTTCTGTTGTTTTATCTACAAACTACGCTTGAATTCCAGGCCTCAAAGCATGGAGCTTGTGCTAGAGGAGTTGTTCCCTGCTTCTCTTTCAATGAAGGAAAGGACAAGTCATTGGATAATTATATTTTCACGTTTCAAGCCACCTCATCTTAAGGCACTCAAAACTATACTCTCTCAAAAACGGAGGTATAATATCAAACTTGTGTTTTACTTTACTTGATATTAATCATATTTTTTAAATCTCCTTATTTTTTTCAGGCTACAAGATGCGCTTAAAGTATACTTGGATCTATGCGATAGTGGGAAGGTATATAATGGAACAAGACTTCTCCTCTACCTTTCTTGGAATAACTGGGTTTAATTTGAATTGATTGTTTTGGCCTCACTTGTATGACATGTTTGGCCAATACTCCGAAGGAACTGTGTGAACAGTATACTCTGGCAAATCTTAAATGTGTGCAAAATAAATAATTTAGGCTCTTGTTTGGTGATTTTAGACTCACTCAGTTCCAATGTCATTTAGAATCCTTTTTTCTTGAAATATTTCTTCCTGCTAGCTAAAATTCTCTGATGAGTTTCCATGTGTATATCCTTACTGTGGCAGCCTCCAACCAAAAACCTACTCAAGATTTGCTAATTAAGGTCACTATTAACATGTAATAGAAGACTGGACCATTTAGCCAAATGGAAATAGATCTGTTGAAAATAACTAAGCTCATTGGCTTCCTTAGAGACACAAAGTTTACGTTACATTTAAGGTGGATTTAGAGTTAAGAGTGGCAATGGTAGTGCATATGGTTGTAATTATTTTTGCCATGCTTGTTGCTTTTGTTGTAAACAAATCATTTTTTATTGCTTTCTTTTTGTCAGTCATGTTATATTATTATTGGTATATTTTCTTTTAAAAAAATAGGAAATTGCAATTATACTGTTGGTTTATCATGTCTTTAGTTAAAATTTCTCTGTATGATCTTGATGTTGCTACATATTGTTCTCCATCTTCTTCAGGAAGCAATAAGCTTGCTTGCTTTCTCTTAAATTTTTTTGAAAATGGAACTTAACATTTTTATGCCAGTGTGCTGCCAAGCTTGTGCAATAACGTTTCCTTGTGTTGTATCATATGATGAAGTGATTGCTGCCAATAGTTTCTCTATATGTTTCACCAAACAGGCCAGTAAAGCTGTTTACAATTCTGTTGGTTCATTCTGGTCCATAAAGTGAGTCCTTCATAATTGCTTGAGGACAGATTTACTTATAGGTGTTGCAATTTGTAACATTCTGATGCATAAGTATGTGTTTTTAACTTCTTTTTGTTTAGTACAATATAATAGTTATCATCTTGCAGGATAATTGTTCTGGAGAAACAGAACTAGAACTGGAGGCATTGATTGTCAAAATGTCTTCATGCTTCCCCAATCCCACCAAAGCGAAAGACTGTTTCCATAAACTTAATCAATTCAGAGATAAAGGAGTTTTCAGTGTTCTACAGAAGTTTTTAAGCGAAGGAAAGATAGTTGATTCCGGTACCATGAAGGTTAGTTTAATGCATTGACCACTCTTCAGAATCATGTAAATGTTGTTATGGCATCAACTCAAATTTTAAATGTCGTGTGACTAGTGTCACATTCATTCCATCTGATATTTTCTTTCTTCTGTGTGCCTATGCATGCATTCACAAAGCCTCTTATATGTTTTTTCTTGTGTTATAATATTGGGCTCTGAACTAATATACTATTGCAATTATCACAGAATGTCAAGGGCTGTTATGCACTTCTACTAATAAATAGATATGGTCACAAGTAAAAAAAATCTTTTTGTCTTATATTGGAACATCTTTTCAACATCATCTACTCTATTATATTGAGATAATCACATCATTGTACAGTTTATGTAGGCATTAGTATCATTGTACAGTTTATGTAGGTAAATGTTGTCCTGTTTGTTACATGTCTTAGACTTTTTTTATCACGAATACTTCATTTGACTTCAGTTGCTCTCTCTTCCTTTCATTTTTACACATTTTAAGAGAATCTAATTCGCCATACACTCCTTTCTCCAGGATGTATATTTGAGAGAGGAAAAGGAAGCATTTTCTGAATTCTTTCATATACTTTCTAGAAAGTGCGCTCTTAATATATTTGGCTGTGAGACTGTACACTGTATTTTAGATAATCTTTCTAGTAATGATGTTGAAGAAAGGAGCTTGAAGAATTACAAGGTGCAATTTCTCTTGGTAAGAGAGGCTTCTCTACAAATTAACCACACTTCTTCATTTAATGTTTTGTATACCTTTCTGCAGCGGTAACTAAGAGATGTATTTTAACCTTCGATCTTTTCTTCTCTTGCCTAGACCATTATCAGTGCCTTCCCCTCGCTACTTAGAGGTTCAGAGCTGCAGTTCCAGCTTTTGTTACGTGACGGGGAGATCCCTTTAAATAATCAGTTGATAGAGTTGTTCGCCAGAGAGGGGTATCATATGCCTATTAAACTAAGGTAAAGAAATGAAATCAATTTCTGTCTTAAACAGCCGTGTGTGGAGCGTGAATTTTAGTGAGTATTTCTGCATGTTTTCAGGTTATCCTTCACATAACTTTTTTAACTCTGAACAACATTGAAGTTCTGTCTAAGGATTTTCCTCTGAATTACCACCCTTTTGCAGTCAGTATGCAGATTGGCAGTGATATTGTGTGCTAAGGCTAAAGTAAAATTAGTACTTGGTACAGTACTAAATAATTTTCACAAGACGCCCCAAGCATTCTGCTGCATGAGAAAATGTACAAAAATAGTATTTTCCAGCAAAACACTAAATGGAAATATTTATCAGGGACTGGTAATCTGTATTAATATTAATCGAGAACAAAGCTAAAAGAACAAATTAACTGTTTGTGGAAGTACTTACCAGATTTTTTTTTTTTGAGAAATAAAAGGTAAAAGTTTTTCTTTATTTTTATGCATATAACATACCTCTTTGGATGACTGGCTCAGGTAATCTTATTCTCTTTGCATGTAGTGATATGTACTCTTCCTTGGAGAAAGTCTGTATAGAAGGAACACGTGCACAGTCTAAACTTGCCATGTCTGCAGTTTCTGCATTAGCTGATACCTCAGAGCAGTTCATTTTCTCAGAACTTTGCAAGGTTAATAATCTGTTATTTCTTGCCAACTGCTATTAAGTGATGCTTGATGCTATCACAATATCACTTGATTCACTTCCATGATGTGAGTGTAGCTCTGCATTAAATGGTTTATGTACTATTAATAATCTTAATTTCGGTCTACTTATTGTTTTCTGTGTTCGAGCGTGGTTATACTTTGTCCTGCTATATAACTGAATAAGTTTTGATATTTATGTTATTCACTTATGCAGTGCATGACCGCTTCAGCAGTTACATGTTAATTAACATGATATTAAGTGTTAAATGGGGTTCTTCTTCTTCACTTCCAAGTTGCTTGAGTATCTATGTAAATTTTTTTTAGTATTTAATAAGTAGGTCCCTATGACCATATGGTAGTGCACTGTAAACAATGCAGTAGTTTCCAGGAATTTGAAGGATAAATGGTTTCTTATGACAATGGGGAGAAGGATTAGAAGTTATTATCCATGTGTTAACTCTAGTCAATAGATTAATTTCTATCCAGTTATCTTATGTAGTTCATGAGTCAGATGTGTTTTATATAAGCTTGAGACTCCAGCTTACCTTTGGACTGAATGTTCTTATTATTATTTTTTCCCTGTAATTAGGTGCTTATGGATTCTCTACGTGATGGACAGAATGTTCCTACTATTTTGCAGTCCCTGGGCTGTATGGCACAATATTCTGTTTCAACATTTGAATCCCAAGAAAAAGTGATTACAAATTACATTGTTGATGAAATATTTCAACAAAATGATGTAATTTTCTCCAAGATTGCTTTTTCTTCTTTCTCTGTATAGAGGAGTGGCGTTGACTAATTTACTCAACTCATGCCATTGTCTTTTGGGCTTTCTCTGTGATTAGGCTCTTGCTTCAAAGGATCATGATTCAAATTGTTGCAGCTCATGTGAATTAAAGGCAAGCATTTTTTCTGAGTTCAAAGTGCATCACCAAAGGCTGAAGTTATGAAAATGGATTATATCATTGACATAGTCAAAGGAACTATTGCTTAATGTTATTTATAATAAGAAGGCCGTCTTTGGGATTGCAACCTTCAATGATAATATTCCTTCTGAAATAATAGTACTTGCAGTTAAGGGTGCATCATTTTTTAGAAGGGAGGGTTGTAGCATTATGTTCTTGCATTTATAAAGGAGTAGCACATTTGTCAACTTTCTTGCCCATTGTGTGTGAGCTTATAATCCCAATATTGAGTGAATATTGCTTATTGCTATTAGAGAATTCATTTATTTTCTATGCTCTGATTTAGCCAGAAAAAAATTCTTATTAGGTTAAAAATGTTATACAGGTTTTTGGGCTTAAAGTACTTGTCAGGAGCTTTTTACCACATAAAAACACATATCGTAGTCGTCCTATCAGCTTTTTGCTGGACATTATCCTGAAGATGCTACAAAATCGTGGATTTTGTGCTGGCAGTATCCCATGGTGAGGATATTACAGATGAATTTATGTCTTATGAGTTTTTGCCTTGCATTTATCTTTACCTTTAGTTAAAGAGTATAGCTGCTGCAATTTACGATTCTTAGACTGAAGTCTCCACATAACATCCCGAAGCACACATCTGCTGCTCATCTATCAATCAATGGATCATTTTCTTTAAGAACAATGATTATTCTGATACAGGTCAAACTACAAAATGGATCTAAGAAATAAACTTCATTCCATCTCTATGCTCTTTCACTATTATCTTTGATAAATACCAACACACACAGGGCTAGATCCTTCTTTTTCCCATTTTTAGGTAGCTATCCTTTGCTGAAAGTTATGCAATTAACCTTTGCATATTTGAGCACGATATGAATCTTTTCAGTGTACTTGTGGTCTTACTTTAGTCTTACTTCAGTCCTCTTGATATGCTTTTTATTGATTACACTTGTTTCTTGTTAGTCAATGGCATGTCACCAGGGGCTAGAGTTTAATACCAGGCTCCGTATGATAGTTATCATCAAACACTGTAGCTCTGGTCCTATCTATTAGGCCTTTGGTTGGCTTATGTTAGATGGGTTGTCTTATAAGTTATAACATTATGCTTGTATAGAGCTGTGTTTTTTTATTTTATCTTTTACATCAGTGATTGTTCAGTTATTAAAGAATAAAGAGCCAATTTACACTTTCAAGTCCAAGTCATTCTGATTTCTGTGGGTTACTTGAGAATCACATTTTTATTTATTTATGTTTGTCTTTCCCAATCCTTTTGTCTAACTTTTGGTTTCTGTGTGGCGTTTTCTATTTCTGTTTCTCAGTGAACAAGACGAGGCCTTCATTCGATTAGCTGCAGCCAAGTCCGTCCTTCGGCTTTCAAGGAAATGGGATTTGCATATTTCTCCCTCATTATTCCACTTAACAATTTTAATGTCCAAGGTTAGTATAACTTGATGTCAACATAGTCGACATAAATGAATATATAACACTGAACTAGGTTGATAATCGCTGCAGCCATAATGTTATTTGAACAGTTTACATTACTTGAGTGGACCATCTTGTAAGATAGTGTGAGTTTACATGCAACGTCTTTCAACTTCCCATTCTTTTCTATATTTTTCTTTTGCTTGTGTGTTTAGCATGCTTAATCTTGCTTCATTTGATACCTGGAGAATGGAGGGATGGTATGTTCTTACCATGTTGAAGTATCATCTTTGATCTTATTGCATGAGCATTGCATATGAAACAATTCATATAGGAGTTGAATGAATAAGTGTTTTATTCTCCGATACAAAAGCTTATTTTTGCAAAATTTCAGAGTAATTTAGAAAATATACTTGTTGTAGAAGCAAGTTTTTGCTTGTTGTAGTAATGTGTATTTCCTTGTATATCTAGGTTTTTCCTTATAGGATTAGATTGTAAACTAGTGTCTACTTCCTATATATATGGGGGTCCCATTACCTATTACTAATATACAACACATATTTTCCCATCTCTTTGACGTGGTATTAGAGCAGGATATATTTCTGCTCTAATCTGAGATTTTTTTTTGCACTACTTCTACTCTGAGATTACCGAGAGTTTTTTGGGGCCCGGGTCAAAGACTGATCGACGGTCGACTTCTGGATACTGCACTTATGTTGGGGGGAATTTAGTAACATGACGGAGTAAGAAACAAAATACTGTTGCTAGATCTTTTGCTGAGGCTAAGTATAGAGCTATGGCTCATACTGCTACTGAGATAATTTGGGTAAAGAATCTGCTTGAGGAATTGGGCTTCGCTTACGGTGAACCTTTGCTTATGCATTGTGATAAACAAGCAGCTACTCACATTGCAAATAATCCTGTTTTTCATGAGAGAACTAACCATATTGAGGTTGACTGCCAATATACCAGTGAGTTGTAATGAGCCAGAAAATTGCCACTCCGTTTACTTCTTTGTCCAACCAGGTCGTTGATGTCTTCACTAAACAGTTAGGAGACAAACGTTTCTCAGAACTTTGTGACAAGCTGGATATGATTGATATATATGCTCCAGCTTGAGGGGGAGTATTTTAAAATTAATGTATATTTCCTTGTATATTTATGTTTCCTAGTATATCTAGGCTTTCCTTATAGGATTAGATTGCAACCTAATGTCTATTCCCTATATATGTGGTGTCACTTTACCTGTTAATAATATACAACATATATTTTCCCATCTTTTGACAATTCTGTTCTTTTTTTCTTCCTCTGACAATGCTGTGTACACTGACTATCTGGCCATCTGAGGTCGGGAGGTTCACTTTGTGATGTCATAACTTACACCATACATGGACTATATTCAAGCTTCTTACTTCATTTAAACATGATAGGAGTTTATATTTAGAGTGGTATCAGTGTAACTTTAATATTTGATTCTTGTCAGGATAATTCTCCTGAGGTTCGAAGAACATTTATTAGCAAAATACGGAAGATGTTGATTAATCATGCTGTGCCCATTAGATATGCATGTGCCTTTCCATTTGCTGCTTTAAATTCTCCCGAAGATTTGCGTACTGATGTAAGTTTGTTTAATTAAGAATATTATCATGTTGTATATTAAATACCTGCTGGACTAAATATGTGGTTTTTTTTAAAACAATAATCTTCAGGCTTTGAAATACTTGGAAGAATTCATTCAGGGATATGGTAAAGGAGTGCAAATCCATGAAACAACAACCATGGAAGGAGCAACTAATCACCCTGTGTACGTAGTTGTGTTTTTGATGCATGTTCTTGCACATGATCCTAGCTTCCCTGCTCCTGATTGTCGAGACGGAAATATGTATGCCGAGTTTCTGAGGTATAGTGTTAGCTTCTTATTGATAATGCTGACATTGCTGGTACTCATTAACAAACAGTTTTACCCATAATTCATGTGAAAAAAAAAGGAACAGTTTACATATAGATCAATGTCAATGTAATATCGTCTATGCAAAATTTTGTAGTTCTTACTTATTTCCTATATCATTGTTTGGCAGTCCACTTTTTGTCGCTGTGCAGGCGCTAGTGAAAGGGAAATCAATTGATGCTAACTTGCAGCTTAAATCTTATGTTTCACTTTACTTGCGAAGTATTTTCAATGCAATCAAGAAGGCGGAGGATGCTGTTGATGCTCAAATGACTCCAGTAAGTACTCTGCTATCGTTAATTGATGTACTGTCCATAACTTTTCATAAAACAGCCACCCCATATTGGGTCTCCTGTGTAATTCCTCATTTCCTTTTTATGTTTTCCTCATGCTTTGCTTCACTGTAGAAGTTGCATCTTTTAGCAGAGGTGGGACTTTCTATTTTAGATTCTCTTAATACCTTGACCGTGCCTCTCCCACCCAGTCCTACATTAGTTCTGCTCCCGTCATCACTGTACAGAAGTGGTTCTTCTGAGATGAGAGAGGCAAGTCTTCTGCTGATGTTTCTATACTCTACATAAAAACTTGTTTTCCCTGCTTTTGTCATTCTGATGATCTCATACTTTGACAGGCTAGTCTTTACCCTTCGATTGGTTCTAAAGCTGATGCAAGCTTTAGTAAGAATCTGGTGTCTAGCCTCAAAGCACAGGTTTCTTGGGTGAGTGTATGCTTACCAATTTTGCACTCTTTGTTTGTCATGATTCTCTTGAACTTTATTCTTAATGGTTTTATCTCAGATTGGTTGTATTGGCACCAAGCATAACCAAAAAATTTATGAGAATTCTTTACGACCGAGTGGCACTAGACAGGGCAAATCAAGTTCTAAATCTTGTTCGACCGATAAATTGTTTATAAATAAAACTAAAGAGCAGATCGTTGAGCATCCTACAGGACAAGAGGAGCAGTTTGACACTTCCACTTTTGAAGTTAATAGTAGAGGACAACAAAACCTGGCCTCATCGCCACATCTTGGATCAGTTGTATTAGATAACAAACTTTCTGCTGAAAATAAACTTATAACAGATGCTAATAGAAACTTGGGTGCGAAATCCTCATTCCCTGGTGATTCAGTGACTGAGCCATCATTGCCTCAAAATGAAGTCATTGTGAGTTCAAGAGAAGAAGATGCAATTGATAAATCTTGCGGCAATTGTGCTGAACCATCCAGATTATCGAGGGCCCGAGACCAAGTGAATCATTTCATCTCCCAGGCGAGTTTATGTCTGTGATGAGAATGCTTTTCAACTATGTTTGTTACTTGATTATTTTCTTTCTCAAACAATTGTTATTTTATTTTTACAGAATAAGCAGAATATCAAAAGTAATGGTGAAGAATTAGTCGGCAAACAGATTAAACTATGGTCTCCTATTGAAAAATGGTGAGAATAGCTCTCATTATGAAATTTTAGTTCTAGAGTATAATGGCATCAGAAACTGACTTGAACTTTGTTCAGCTATTATTCTGGTGTTGTTGCTAGTTTTGATTCCAACAAGAGCGCGCACCAGGTAAAATTTATCTTTGACTGTAAATTCTAACATGTCATATAATTATATTTGTCACTTCACGTCAAGATTGTGATGCTTCTTGTATGTCTATTCTCATCCACTTTCGTAGTCCTTGATTTTTAACACTGAGAACTATCACCTCCCACATGGGCTTCAGCTTGCAATAAACAAGCACAATAAATAACATGCCTCGAATTTATGAGCATTATGGTATTTACAGAGACAATGTCGAAACCCGCGCTATTGTATCTAAACATTTAAAGCTCTTAGGCTCACGGTTTGAACTCGCCATCAAGGGCCTTTTTTAAATTAAACACAAAAGTTTTAATTAAGTCTCCGATTGAAAAATGAAAATGGACACATGGAGTTATCATGATAGGTTAAATAAAACAATAATATTTCATTAAATAATGGGATATTATATATGTGTTTTTTTTTTTTTTATCTGGCGAAGGGTGACTCGAACCCATGATCTTACGACATAAGCAATGTAGCTCTAACCACTTGGGATATTATATGTTTTATTACTATAGATTGATTTTTCTTAGGGTAAAGCAATGACTGTAATCCTCTAATTTTTTTCCACTACCATGACGAGACTATTATTGGTATAACACATGTTTTAACATTATCAGTATCAAATCCTGTCATCTAATGGCATATGCTATTTTCCAGATTAACTATAAGACCGGGGAGGTTGACGTCTTAAGCTTGGACAGTGAAACATGGGAATTTGTAAGTAATTACTTCCTCATGAATTAGGTGAATGAGAAATTTTGGAACTCTTAATCTATTGATCCTTTGTGGCAGCTAGAGCTGTTAAAAAAAAAAATGAGCAGCTCGAGAGCTCGGCTCAGCTCGTTAAGGGTCTAAAATAGCTTGTTTATATTGATAAATGAGTTGAGCTTGAGCTTGTAAAATACTCAATTCGCTAACGGACGGTTCAAGCTCAACTCGTTTGGCTCGATAGTTAAGAATTTTCTTGCAATTCCATTAGGCTCGTTAGACTCATTTGCAAGTCAAGTCGAACTCTATTTCTAGCTTGTTAATGTTATCGAGCTTGGCTTGGCTCGATAAGTGCTTGAGTCAAGCTTGAATTTCAAGTGCTCAGCTCAGCTTGGCTCGGTTCAAATTACAGCTCTAGCGGCAGCTATTAGATTTGATTGATCTGTGTTTTTGTCTTGGATATTAGATTATAAAAAAGGGTGACATTTGGTGCTTTTGATATTCTTGTTTAAGGTCTTTTGTATTCTTAACTTTTTCTTAAAAAATATTAAGATTGTTCCATATGAATAAAATTCAAAATGACTTTGGGCACACATCGGAGAGAACCATTTTGTTGCTATTATAGATCAACAACCTATTGAAAGGAAAAAACCTCGAGGGTTGGAAATTGATTATAGATTGTATTCAAACAATATTTGCAATGTGTGGAGACATGATGAATTTATTTAATTATTTATTTTGTAAAGCTTTACTACCCCAAGTATGGGGAGAAAACCACATCTTTTTCTATCGCATTAGGATGTATAATAACACGTCATATTTTACCCCAATATCTTTTCCTAACCATGATTTAATAGATTTTTTAAAATACCACTGCTATAAATATGGTTTTAACTTTTTTTTTTTTTTTTTTTGACAGAATATGGTTTTAACATTTAAGTGGCGGATTTATCACTTTATTTCATTCACTAGCATGCTTTCTCAGTGACCATTTTCCTGATTTAATCGTCAATACCATGTTGTGCCTTTAAATATGTGACTTCTGTATGATACTATGCTTTTTAAGTGTCATTTTCTTTTAAGATGGTAGTGCTAACGCCTTAATAATATTACAGGATTCGGATGATCTCCAAGCACGAGCTTGGTAAGTTTCTACCGAGACAATGCACTTCTGTTCTCACACTTTTTATTTGGTTCTTTTTCTTCATGACACGCCATTTTCAGGTTCTCTCTTTTAAAACATAAATTCCTTTTTTTTTTCAAAAAAAAAAACATAAATTCCTCAATTATTCTAAATTTGCCACCTTCTAGTAAGGATGATAAAAGATAACAATCAAAAGGGAAAACATATCATCATTGCCATTAAGGCATTAACAGCTGTCCTCATGATCCTAAATTTTGTTTGGCTGTGGTGTATCGTTTCAGTTTTCAGACAATTTGAAGGGATTGCAAATAATAATAAAAAAATCGAATATCTTCTTGCATGTGCATTGATAGCTGAATTTTTTTCCATGATTAAATCCAAAATTTTGAACTGAAGTTTTTTCAAGTCCAACTTGCTAACATCAGAATCCTTTGATTTTTGGCACTCTCTATTCCATGTTTTCTTATCCCTTTTCAATTTGAATGGAGCTGTAGTTTTGAGGAATGCGATTTTAGGAAGTCATATCTATTCATTGTAAAATAATTAAAGAGCAGTCAAGTAAATTTACACTTTAATAGTTGCCTACCATTTTTTCTTAAAACTGTAAAAATTGCTCAGTTCAATTTATGAGACCTGGAGCTACCAAAGCATTCCATTTCTTTGAAAAACTCCATATTCTATTTTCTTTGGACTTCATTTGTATTGGTCCCATCTTTCTTCTTCACAAATACTCGTGATTCCAGTATACCATCCAATTTTTCTGTAGCAGGATACTTAATATGGAAATTTTGCAGTGATCAAAGCGGAGACTCTTCAGTCAATTGTGCACATGATTCCAAACAAGAGAACAAGCTAAAGCGAAGAGACCCCAGCAGCAGAAACGTTTCTCAGGCTGGTAATGGCAATATCCACCCATGATTATATCATTCCATGCTGAATTATTTGTTTGAGCGAGGAAACAAGAATCTTAATATAATAAACTACACATAATGCTTCACCTTGGTCAAAATTATAAATCTAATGAATTCTTCTCTACCGTATTGTCATTCATGCATTTTTGTGTAATACTATTTCGGACTGGAAATCCCTTCACCCCTATAAATTCTGCATCTGTTTGCTTGCAGTGAAGAAAACTAAGAGACGTAATGACATTTTTACATCTGAGACCATTGATACGATTGGAAAACGTGTAAGTCATTGTTTCAGTTTTTGTGCTTTTTATTTCTCATATTCTTCTGTTAATTTTACACTGATGCAATCATTGACAATATCGATTTCTCCATTTTTCAGACTTTACGGAGTCGAAGACAGAAAGTTTGATACCGTACAATGCCCCTGCCCTCAAGGTCAAGTGAAGTTGGATAGGTTTTTTTATAAATTAAGATGCAAGTTCGCCCCTCGTAAATGGTCTTGGTAAAAAAATTGCGTTGGATAGGTTGTTTAAACAAACTGCACTCTGATTAGTAGCGTTGTGGTATATTGCTAATTATCCTCACATCACCGTAATTAAAAGAACCTTTGTTGATATTGATGTGGCAACTTAAGAACTAGTAAATTGGACACCTTCCCTCTTGAGGGGTATTTTGAAATGAACAATTAGATAATTGATAGTATGCTACTAATTGAGATTCTGCCTTGATAATAAGAATCTTAAAATCTAAATTTTGGCCATCAAGTAAATAGCTTTTAACTTGCTTGTAATGATTGCCAAAATTTAATTGCAGACCGCGAAAATACAGGCAGTGAAATCACACGATTATAGTATATTGTTCAGATTCTCGTTTGCTTGCTTGGATTGATGAGATTTTGGCCTGGGAATGTGGAGAGTTGCAGTGCTGTGAAACAAAGGGCCACATATTTCTGTCATAATGTACCTAAATGACAAAATACATGATTGAATTAGTATAGGGTAAATACAATATTTTAAAAAAAAAAAACACAAATTTCAAGTTTATTATAATAATGCATTACTTTATCTTTCATAAGGTCATTAATCAATGTCATTTTACAAAAAAATAATTATTATATCCTATTATAATTGAATTTATTATTATTATGGTAACTAATAAATCTGAATCTATATATAATGGAAAGGAAAACAAAGGTCAGAGTTTAAAAGTACTCTGACCTTTTCAGGACCATTTTTATTCAATTGTTCTCCTTGGTTATACTGCTTCAAACAATTGAAATCTGCAGCACAAACAAAAACTATTAACCGGTCAAATTCAGTAGATCATAAAGAAGTGAGCTATTCATACATAATTCAAGATCTTGAGAACTGCAGCACGGACATTGATATTTGGCAGACATGGATCGATCAGGTAGAGACTCAAGCCAATTCTTCAGAATTGTAAAAACTCCATGATCTAGAAACTCTTGCTGAATTATAGTTTTCTTCACAACAAACTCCCAAGAAAAAAATTAAACAAAAAATATGAAAAAGGAAAGGACAATCAGTCAAACGTATGAGGAGCTAGCTTGTTCAATTTGTTATGACAGGTTTCCCCAAGCGATTAAGCAGCATCTTCCTCCACAACCAGCTCCAGTTCTCCTTATTTTAATTGGTTGGGAAAACCTGCCATAAACAAATTGAAAAAGCTATCTCATTTCACTAACGTCCTGCCAGAGTTGGTTAATTGATTTTAATTTATACATCAACCTCTCAACTCTGCCTCCCATGTCTCCCCCTTTGTCTTCTACTTTCCACTTTTCTTTCACCAACACCACCATAATTCACTACATATACATATCACACAATTCAATAAAAAAAACCCTAATATTACTTGGGCCTTCAATTTTACGTGTGTCAAATATGGCCCAGGTTATCTGCACACGCATTTTTACTTAGAACACTTATATTATAAAAACACAAACCGTTCATTGAGTACACCCCCAATAACTCACTAAAATACCCTTTTGCGAATAAAAATTTTAAACCTCAAAATTCGAAATAATTTTCCGAAAATGTATTCTTTTTTCGGAAAATATTTTCAAAAATTTGGAGAAATTTCAGTCAAAATATGAGAACAATAAGTTTTCCGTTAAAAAAAAATTTCAAACCTCAGAATTCAGAAAAATTATCCGATAATGTGTTATTTTTTCGGAAATTGCCGAAATTTTGATATATTTTTGAAAAAAATAACCGAAAACTTGTACATTTTTTATAAGGGCACTTTTGTCATTTTACATCTATTTCACTTTTTGATTTTCATAAAGTGGGTGTCTAAATAAAAATATGTGTGTACACAACCTGGGCCGTCAAATATTTACACGGAATAAGACTAGGCCTTTAGCCCAGTCATTTGAGCCCATCAATTTATTTTTCCCATAAAATCTCAATTGTTTCTCTATTTATGCTTTGAATTGAAGGAGTCTTCATACTTTGTTTCTCGATAAATTTGTTTCTGTGTTATACTAATACATAATACTCACTACTAGATTATGTGAAATCAATTACATTTGAAGCAGCGTCACCATTCCAAAATGAATCAACCCTTACTTGCAATTGCAAATCTACCCTCTGAAATCATTATTTATATCCTGTCAACACTCCCAATACGCACAATTATAACTTGGTTAGTGTTAGATTTGAAGGAACTCCAACTACAGATTTCTTGCAACACGATTTTGTTGGGGTTAAGTGTTTTGGGTGATTGCTTATGTCTATGTGACAATAACTCTGCTGATGGATTTGCTCTCTGGCTTATGAAGGAATATGAAGTTGAAAAATCTTGGACAAAATATATTTTCATCTGTAATAATAATAATTTTCCTTTTTATTTTGGCATGTGTGCTATCAAAGATTTTAAACATGGGGGCACATCCATCTTTCCTACTACTCCAAGAAGAAGAAGACTATTGTCTTGACTGAGCATTCTGATTTTGTGCATTTAAGAATGCATGTCAATCACTTCTTGATGAAAACTTCTATTGTTCTTTTATTTTTTAGATTTTTTTTTTAAAAATAAGTCTGTTGATTAAACATTTTAGTTTTTCTGAATTGCTGAATGGATAATCACTTTCTTTCTTTGTTGAATTATCATTTTTATTTTCCATGAATTGGTGCTTTTCAAGCCCCCTAAAGTACTAAAAAAGAGTTTAATTTTTTTAAGGTCAATCAATAATGAGATGTAACATGATTTTTTTTGTTTTTGGCTTTCACTGGAAACTGATTATTAAACGAGACGCCCTACCCTCTTATGAGAGAGGATTCTTTTTTTATCTCGTAATTTAGGGTAAATAATTTAAGAACAATATGTTTTTATTATGATAAATTGTAAGTCATTCATATATTTTTTACTGCAAATAATTTTATATTTTGACAAATGTAGACTGTTTTACTGTCCTAAATTTATACATGCATAAATTTGTGTCATATATACGATGTCAAGCATGAAACCATCGAATATTTTGACATATACACGTGTCATAAATAAAATGTAGATTGGATTTGGATGACATACATAGCAACATCGATGGTGTTCATTGCTTCCTTCCATTTTGGAGTATGTCTTCCACAATTAGGACTTGTGACAAATGTAGATTTTGGACGATGAATCAATTGTCTTTGCAGCTAATATATACATAGCAACATTGACTCTTATTTTCATCAAATCTTTGAAATGGTCGTTTAGACTATCTATATTATGTCTTCATCACCTTAGACACTGCTAGATTCCATCATCCAATCTAAGATTCTAATTTTCGAACGCAAGACCTACAAAACATTCTACTACTATTATATATTTTTTATATACACCGTTAGAGGACTGTGCTCGATATTTACTTTTTCTAAAAAGTAATTGAAAATTATATATATTTTTTTCATGCACGAAATCTGGTATTTTTGCATCGCTAATCATTAATAGTTAGTTCAAACCATTTGATCCACTTGGACCTGCTTTCTCCATTATCCTATTTCGAGCTTTAAAAAGGTATATGCACTTGGACCTGCTTTCTACATTGTCCAATTTGAAATTGTACATTATCAAGACTAAATCGAGAACTTAACTTTTGTGGGACTAGGTGAAATTTATGGTGTTAGGTCCAAACCCTAAGAACATTTTTTTAAACTTTACAGAAAATTGACACATAAGCAGATTCATCACAGGTCGACACTTAATAAAAAATAAACTCTTTATTAGTACATAGGGGATGCTTCTAATGATGTATGTGCTTTGGTGAAGGACTATGAAGTTCACCATCGTCTGAGTGATAATTTAGAATGACAAAATGTAATGTGAAACAGTTTTATAATATAAAATTAATACTATTACATTCGTTCACTGATATCATAATATTCATTTAATGATACCATAACACTTATAAACTGATATCACAGTATAAAATAGTCATGATATCAATAAATGATTATAATAGTATCAATCAATTATTCTAATGATACCAATTTCAATAGAATGAAACTAAAAAAATGATTATAATAGTATCAATCAATTATAATAGTATCAATTTCATGAGAGTTACTCATACAAAAAAATTTTGGATCATGTAATTAGATACTAAGAACATGTTTCCATTCACTAATATTTCTAAAATTTATGAGATATAAATTAATCATTTTTAAATGAAAGGTTAACCTAAATAGTCCCTAAAAATTATTGTTAAAAATTTAACCAGCAATTAAGCATAACCCAAAATCAAACCAACCGGAGGTAATGTTGGTCGGGGATAAGAAATCGGCAGACCTACAACCAAACAGTCCAGAAGATTTCCAAAATATTCCTCCAATTTCTCAATTCGAGCCAAATTAAACTCTGTGGGTGAAAGCGTGCATCGTTAGCGTCCTTCAATGGCGAATCTGAAAACCGATTCTCCTCCCTCTCGCCGCATCGCCCGTTCTTTCCTCTAATTCCTCAACTCCGGTAATCTACCTATTCAATCTTGTTTACAGAAGTATATACGTACTTTGAGTTGACTGTTTGTCAATTCACTGAATAGATTTTGGGTTTTATGAAGTTTTCGTTCTCATATGGTCCTTTTTATGCACAGTTGAACCATCCGCTGGAGTTGACGGTCAGGCTATTGGGTTGCGAGGGAATGTTTAGCGGGTTTTTTTAAGATTGATCAGTCGATATTTTCAGCTCTGGTGAACGGCTGAGCGTCCCGATGGTAATGAGGGAGTTTCTAATGCTCGGAATTTGTCTTTGGGAATGCATGCTGAAGTTTTTGAGGGAACAAATCAATGGTTATTTTTCATGTCGTTGTTGTACGTTCCACGCCATTGTTTATGTGCTCTAATTAATTATTTATTTATTTCTATTGAGGCCTGGGGGAGAAGCCTGCTTTTTTTTTTATTTTTTTTTATTGTTATTATTATTATTATTATTTCCCACTTATTATGGCACCTTTGAAAATTAGAAAATTGATTTTTTTTTTGTGTGTGTGTTTGGGGAGATTAGATAAGGACTTAATCTTTGCTATAAACCATTAGGAAAAAATACATTATGGATTATGATATATGTTCAGTTAAATTTTGAGGGACTGAATTCAGAATCACATTGATCTAGCAAATCATAGCCAAACTTGGCCATAGTCACCTCTTGTTAAGAAATATTAATAGTTTCAGGCAAAAGTTGGATGCACAGTTGAGTATATCAACCCATTGTTAGTCACAGTAGCAGATGGAAGTAAGACCGAATGTAATTCAAAGTGTTCAAATGTTGAATAGGGGAGGGGGGGTGTAAATTCAGCACATCTGTTAGGATTCCAAGATTGGGAGGGTGTGACGTGGTGATTGGAGTACACCTCTTGTGTCAGTTGTGAGTCTTGGGACCAATTACTTTTGATTTTAAGGAACACTAGGTGTTGTTCAGCAACAATGGAAGGGAAGCTACCTTATAGGTCAAACTACTTAAGGTTAAACTGAGTATGTCATGGGACATCAAATAGAGGACAATAAGAAGGGAATCATGGGGATTTCAGTCCCACACTACATGTCATGAGGATAATGCATTTTGATGGGGAGTAATGTCACGAAGGAGGTCCATCAAAGACATAAATTTCTTTCTTTTATTTTCTCAATTCACAAGTTTCATTTCAATAGTCGCATTTCTCTTAGAAGAGTTGGTTCTCACGTTTTATTAGATATCTAGGTAGAGGTTATGACTTTAGCTACGAAATGTTACATTTCAATAGCCGCATTACTCTTAGAAGAGTCGTTCTCACGTTTTATTAGATCTGATAGGTAGAAGTTACGACTTTAACTATGAGATTATGTTTCAATAGTCGCATTACTCGTAGAAGAGTTCTCAAGTTTTATTAGATGTAATAGGTAGAGGTTACGACTTTAGCTACGAGATGTTACATTTCAATAGTCGCATTACTCTTGGAAGAGTTGTTATCACGTTTATTAGATCTATTAGGTAGAGGATAAGACTTTAGCTAGGAGATATTATATAACAAACTCTTCACAGTGTGCCAAAGCATGTTTTCAGATCAGTAATAAAATTTCGGACTCTTCTCTCCAAAATTCTCTATTTCAGATCTTATTTCTTCGTTTTCCTTCCATCATTATCTGTTACCTAACATCGAATAGTTCAATTCAGCCCTTAAGTTTCCTTATACTATAAAATCCTAATTTTCCTTATTCTCTTGCTCGCAATCAAATTGACCACAGCTCCTACTCAGTGCTCCACACTGTTCCACCGCCCACTGCAAATCACCGACTTCTTGCTTTGAATCGAAATACTCTTGATATATAGTTTGTGTAACAGATCAAAGAGAATTTGGGCTCCCGGAAGGAGTAAGTAAAAGGAATTTTACAATTTTAGCACCCCCTCCCCTGCTTTTACTTTTTTCTATTTTTCATGAATTTGCTTTTATTTAATGTGTCTTATTCTTATACCTGATTCTCACCACTAAAAAAATGGAATTTTCTGTCTTGAATCAATTGTATAGAAATTTTTTATATAGTTTTTAAAGTGTGATAAACATCAAATTCAGATGTTGGGTTAAATTTCTCAGAATACTCTCTAGTACTAGTATGGTCTAGGAGATAAATAATGGATCTAGCTGAGATAAATTTGCAGGGATCTGGATATTTTGAAACCAATTACAATGACACAGAGACAACATCCCAGAATGATGCAGGACTTATTTGCAAATTTACCATCAGAAATCATTATGGATATCCTCTCAAGAGTCTCGCTGCAAACCGTTATTAGGTGCAAGTGTGTACGCAAGTCGTGGCTCGCTTTAATTGAGACACGAGAGTTTGCCAAGTCGCATCTTCCTAATTCAATCCCTGGATTAGCTGTCATTGATGTCCGTTCAAATATGAACAAAATCTTAGAATTTAATGATGGGTGGAATCTTGCGCACCATGATCTTCATTACAATCTAGTCACAAAGTTCAATCTCCCTTGTAATTATGGATGGATAGGCGGTTCAGTTAATGGTTTGCTTTTCCTGTGCAATTTTGGCAAGCCTTTTGTTGTTTGCATATGCAATCCGATCACCCGGGAATTTATTGAGCTTGATTGTACTAGAGAATGTGCCTACTCTTACACTGAAGTAAAAGTCATTTATGGATTTGGGGTGAGCAAAATAGCTGGCCAACATAAGGTGGTTATGATTTTCCAGGACAAGCATTCTACATCTGATAGGTGTGTCTGTCATGTGTATACTATGGAAACGAATTTATGGAGAAGAATATCTCATGTTTCTCATCTGGAACGTCACACCATTGCGGTATTTCTGAATGGCAATCTTCACTGGTTGGTGGTCGATTCAAAGGACTCACAACCACGGATTTCTTGGTTTGATCTTGAAACGGAACTCTTTAGCTCGTTTCCTTCGCCTCTTCTGGGAAGCAGCACAGATTTAGTGGGTTTCAGTGCTTTGGGGGATTCCTTATGTTTATGTGATAATAGCTATGCTGATGGAATTGCTTTGTGGTTAATGAAGGAATATGGAGTTGAGAAATCTTGGACAAAACATTTCTTCATCTGCAGATATTATCTTCGTCGTTATTATTATGATATGTATCCTATCAAAGTTTTCAAAGATGGTGACATTTTATTGGTATGGGGACACGTGTACCTTTTCTACTACTCCAAGAAGAACAAGACTCTCGAGCGTATAACGTCTGATCCTCCTACTTATAGCGACGCTTTCATTCACACTCCGAGCCTTCTTTCGCTGAGGAGTTTTGGGTTGAGGTATGTAAGATCATTCTGATTTGTGCATTTCAGAATGTCAGTCACTCGTTGAAATCTCTTTACTTTTTGTTTTAATAAATCTGTTGATTAAACTTTTAGGATGTTGAATTGCTGAAAGGATAATCACATTCTGTTTGCTGAATAATCATTTACTATTCATGTAATGGAGCTTTTTCTTATGGTCTATGATGAACTGCCATGATCCTGGTCGATTGGAACATGATTTTTGTTTGCTTCACTAGACACTAATTATCAAAAGAGGCAGAGACACCCTCTTATGAGTACGTGAAATAGATCAAATTTAATGATGGATGAACTGGATCTTGAACAATTCAGTAATCCACTTTATTAAATCTCCCATATAAACATGGTGTTTGAATTGCGGCATTTCTAAATGACAATCTTCTCTTTAAGAACTCTACTAACGGATTTCTTGCTTTGATCTTGAGAAAGACTTTTTAGCTCGTTTTCTTCGCCTCTTTTTAGAAGCACCACACCTTCGTTGGGCTTGAGTGCTTGCTTGTGTTTGTGATAATTCCCGCCGACCAAATTCATCTTTGGTTGATGAAGAAGTATTGAGCAATGTTTTTTAAATCGGATTGGACCGGCCGGTTCGACCAGTTAACTGGGAACTGGTCGCGACACTTGTTTGGGTTGTAATGTGTCTAGACTAAAATTGCATTCTATTTTATTATTTTATGATTTTTTTGTTATAATATTGACTTTATAATATATAATACATAATAAATTTTTGGATGATTAGATTTTTCTGCAATGGTCCAATCGGTCGAATCAATGACCAAATTCATTATTCGATTTGATGATCTGTCCGGTTTTAAAAACATTGATATAGAGTCGAGAAAATTTGGACAAAATATTGTTTCGTCTGCAAAAATTATTTTTATAGTCTTGCTAGGTACCCTATCAAAGATTTTGAAGATGGTGACATCTTGACGGTTAATTCTACCAACTCCAAGAAGGAAAAGAATGTTCATAAGCTTAGTAAATGTTTAGTGTAATTCCTCGATCAGTGCTCGTGTTTATGTCGATTTAAATCTCTTTTTTTCTTTTACTTTTTATTTTTCAATATTTTTTTTTTATCATAAGGCAATTATATAATTTAGTAGTATATTAAAAATCCTATACTAAATTATTACACACGCCATTTTGAACAAGGTTTTGTATCATTAATTTATTTTGTTCACTTATTTAGTGAAAATCATTTAATTGCTAAATATTTAGAAATCTTAGTAAATATAAAATGGATAATTTTATATAACTAAAAGAAAACGGATAAATTTTCAAATAAATTAAATAAAGGGTAAGTATAAAGAAATAAAGAAAAAAGCTGCGCACGACACGAGACCTCATCTTTTTCTTTTTTTTTTGACAGAAGAACTATCGATGTGTGTATATTATGTATATTTTTAATAATAATAATTATTCTATTAAAAAAATTTAACTTAATAATAATAATACTATACAAATTAATTAATATTATTTTAAGTTATACTTGAAATTTATAAAAGACTTATTCATTTTTTTTACACGGAAAATTAATATTACTCTCTCTCCATTTTTTTTTATCAGGTTACTCTATCTCCATTCCATGTCAATTTGGATGTTTATTAAGAAAGTCATTTAATAGTTCTAAAAAGAACAAATTAGGTTATCATTGAAATTATCATAAAAAATGAATTTCTTTCGTTAAACCAAAAAGTAAATAATTTGAATTGTTTTGTTTAAAATTACAGTTAAATTTAAAAAGAATGAGTAGTAGTACACCTGCAAAACTTGAATTTAAATATCATAATATTCGTTTAATAATTACTATTTTTTATTTACATAGTTGGATGTGTTTATATATAAAAATATTATTTTATTATAAAAATAATTGTACTAATGCATATATATATATATATATTATGATATTATTAAATAAATGTAATTTTTAGAATAAATACCACTGAAATTGATTCGCGAACATTACAGAAGTTTTACTGCAAACCTCAATTTCGAGCCAAATAAAAACTCATTTTTGGGTGAAAGCGTGCATCGTCAGCGTCCTTCGATGGCGAATCTGAAAACCGATTCCCCTCTCTCTCGCCGCATCGCCCGTTCTTTCCTCCAATTCCTCAACTCCGGTAATCTCCCTATTCAATCTTGTCTACCGAAGTATGTACATACTTTGAGTTGACTGTTGGTCAATTCACTGGGTTGATTTTGGATTTTATGAAGTTTCGTTCTCTAATGGTCCTTTTTATGCACAGTTGAACCATCACCCGGAGTTGACAGTGAGGCACTTGTGGTTGCGAGGGAATGCTTAGCGGATGTTTTTAAGATTGATCAGTCTTCACTTGATAATCAGTCGAATTGTGATTCATTAGTCGATATTTTCGGCTCCGGTGAAGGGGCTGAGCGCCCTGATGGTAACGGGGGAGTTTCTGATACTCAGAATTTGCCGTTGGGAATGAATTCTGAGCGAACACGATCAATGGTTATTTCTCATCTCGTTACTCTCAGTGTTATTCAGTGATGTTATGGTTGTAGCTATATATTTCCACGTCATTGTTTGTGTGCTCAATTTTTTTTTCTTATTGGTGTCTGAGAGAGAAGCCTGCTACTTTTTCCCCACTTGTTATGGCACCTGTTGGAAATAAAAAAATGGATATTTTTTTGGGTGTTTGGGGAAAATAAATAAGGTATTGAATTTTGGATAATATGGTAAACTATAAAAAGAAAATGTATTGGGTATTGTGATATATGTTCGGTTATATTTTGGGGGACTGAATTCAGAATCACATTGATCTAGCAGATCATAGCCAAACATAGCCATAATTACCTTGTTGTGAAAGCCTTTATGATTTTAGCAAATATTGGAAATACTCAGATGATGTTTCTGGTGCCCAAAAAATTTCTTCAGTTTATTTAGTTTTTTATATAGTTAATTTAATTGGTTGGATAGGCATGAAGCATGAGGTGAGGATGTTTCTGTTGTCTGTTCTTGTGCAGTTTTCAGTTTAGGCTGACTCTAATTTTATGTGTTTCATATCAGGATCAGGACAGAACTAGAGAAGACCATTCACCCGGTGAGGCAGCACCACTTTTTCCTATGTAGAACATAAATTTCATATGTAATTCTTATTGATTAAGCTTATGGCTGTACGGTCTTGTTATTTTGTTGATACAATTCAAGTTCCTTGTGTTCTTTTTTTATTTTTCCTATTACTGGTAGTGTGGTTGAGTCATTAACATGATTGTTCACGAGCGTACAACAGACTTTCTGATCTAAAAATCAAGTATTTCTCTTTTCAAAATTAGTGGATTTACTGTTCCTATTGTCATTCCATAATTTCTTTTATTAGTATACACAGGGTCTTTTTTCTCCCTAGGCTTTTGTTGCTATTTCTTGGGGAAAGCAATAAAGGGCTAAACAGTAAAGAGACCTCATATAGAGAGGGAAAGTCACACGCCACTAGCAGACTGTCTTAATTCTTGACTAGAACCTGCTGAATTAGCCTATTTTCTGTCCATATAAATAAGTACAGAGGGCTGAAGGACATTAGGTTTATGGCATAGAACTCAATAGTACTTGTAGTTGGCAGAATGTGAAATAGTCACCCACGCTGCTTTAGGAGTTGATTCCAATGAAGGGGAAGAGACAAAGATAGGATTCATGAAACTTTTTTGATGTCCCTGCATATATGCAGTAGTTTTTAATATACTTTCAGACATTAATTCAATGTGTATCTTATGGCATATATATCTCCTTATTTTCATGTAAAGTGGTATTATTCATCATGCGTTGGCAGGGAAAGATGAACTTTTCGGGCATTTTTTTGGTGCTCTTGAAAAGATCCATTATTTTAGAAGAATGCCTGATGGAAATGATGATCAGATGCAGCTTGATAGAGCAACAAATTTGTTTCATAATGCTGTGCAGGTATGAGGTGCCTTGCATAATGTGATCGGGAACAAATTTGTTGTCTTATGTATTAAGTCATATTTAAATGTCTTGTTGATTCAATGATCCGTGATTTCATAAACGTGGTTAGCATTACCACTTCATCTTCTGGCATAAACAGTCTAGTCGTTCCTTAGTCTTTTCTTGGATTCAAGATTTTTTCGTATGTGCACATCACATGGAAATGTACACTCATTTTCGTAGATATCATGTGCAACTTAGTTCTTTTAAAGTGCACTAGACATGTCACCAGTACAGTTTTCTTCCAAACAGATGGTTTAAGTCCTTGCAGATTTGACAATTCCTCTGATCGGATATAATTTGCTTGCATTAAGAATCTAAGATCCCTTGTGTATTTCAGACAATCTTTTATGAAATGTAAAATAATGGTACTGTAAACCTCTATAATTTAATTATTATTGGGATCGGAAAAATTCATTATTTAAAGAGATATTAGTTTATCTATTAATTGATAATTTATTAATTTAAAGAGTGTTTTTCCAGTATGATGCATAGAAAACTATTTTTATAAAATTAAATACATTTAGTTAATATATGCATTATATTCATTGAAGTACAAGTATAATAAGTATATTCATCAATCATAACATAATTAAGTGTGATAACCATCTTGAGAATAATGTGGAAGATTATGGTGAGGATGATACAATACCTTTGAAATCAGTTACGAGAAAGGAAACACTTATAGCATCCAAAACGCTTCACAACTTTTTGGTGCAATTTGTGAACACTAACACCAAAACTTTTGGATGTGATAAGAAAAGTTAGAGATGAGATCCAAGTAGATTTGAAGTTTAACAAGAAGCAATTAACAATAGATTTGTATTATTCTAAATTGTCTTAGTTATTTTTGTAATTTGAGAAATTATTAATTTATGATATTGATGAGACCACTAATTTTTGTAGGGATTTTTTGAAAAATTAGTATCTTATTATCTTATCAAAATTGATAAAATTTTGAATTGGACCAAGTCAGGACCGGAGAAAATATTATTTTAGAGAGTTTATTAATTTATAGAGTACTAATCTATAGAGGTTTTACTGTAACAGGAAATGCAAATGGCAGGATGTAATGCATTTGATCAGAAAATCCTGGCAGATACCTTCAAGTCACAAGGTGCCTCTCTCTCTCTATCTCTCTCTCTCTCTCTCAGTTAAGTTCTCTGGGGATCATCAAAATCTTAAATATGTACTGAACTCAGATATCATGATCCTTTTCCTTTTCTTGCTCTTGTTTCCTTTGCGCATGTTGTTACTAAAAATAGGGACTTCTGTTATGCATGTCATTCTTTTCTACAAGTAATCGAAGAATGAATAGTTTACACGATTGATGGGGGACAGTTATCTAGTTGGTTTTCCGAGATTGAAGAATCATCTCGTGCCATTAGATCAGATCGTTCAACCTGCTTTTGCTTTATTTTTTCCTATCATGCTTATGTCAATATAAGAACTATAAGCATATAGCACAAATTGAATTGCAAAGTCTTATTTTCTTTAAGCTAAAAAATATTATTTCCTTTTTGAATTGCTTGTTCTCATGCTTGTTCAATTACATTCTTTTGGTAGGTAACAAGGCCATGCAGGCTAAACTCTATGTGGAGTCAATTGAACTCTATACATTTGCCATAGCTCTGTGTGATGACAATGCTGTTTACTATTGCAACAGGTCAGCGGCGTATTTAAGTTAATTTACTATAGTCTGTTTTTTGTGTTGCATTCATTGCTTCACATGACATGACATCTTAAAGAACTAATGGGGAGAGGGTGGGCAAGATGTCCTCGTAGGGCCAATATAGTTTTTGGACCATTATGTTCAGATTTTCAGTTGTTCCAAAGGGCCCCACTCTGTGACCAGACATTAACTCTTTTCGAAATGATTTTATTTTCTTATCGTTGTTATTCCAAGTGGTCTTTTGAGATCTCACCTAAATTTTTCAGGGCAGCTGCATATACCCAGATCAGACGATATACTGAAGCAGTTCGAGATTGTCTGAGATCAATAGAGATCGATCCAAATTATAGCAAGGCCTATAGTCGCTTGGGATTTGCTTACTATTCTCAAGGGAAATACAGGGATGCAATCGACAAGGGATTTATGAAAGGTTAGTGGTTTTGATTAGAAGTGAACTAAAACATTTATTCATAATTGTGTGACTGATTTTCCAGACCTTTGATCCATTTTCCATGCCAAAGTGGTGATATCGTAGTTTGCATGCATTTGGTTTTGACGGAATGATATAGAGCCAACTATTATCAATTAGTTCACATTGTTTTAAATGTCAATTGACATCATATTAATGTTGCTGGGTTTTGGATCTGAGAATACTTAAGTGGTCCTGTGTAGATGTTAGAAACCAAATAAGTTCAATTCTGATAGAATTTCTGTCATTTTGACAGCGTTGCAGCTGAATCCTAACAATGATTCGGTGAAAGAAAATATTCGGGTTAGTTGACAAGTCTTATTCATAGTTGAATGATTTGTTATCAGTTGTTTTATGTTATAGTGATGTCATTCTCAAATTTTTATTGTAGGCCGCTGAACAGAAACTGAAAGAAGAGCAACAAAGGGAAGGATCTGGTCAGGTACTTGTTTTTACCTTGCATCTCTGGAGAATGGTAATCCGAGTCCAACATTAATAGGAAACAGACCTTTTACCATATAAAACTTGGTCTTTATAGTACTGATTTAAACAGTGGGTTCTCTCATAAAAATTGTTTACATACTATATCAGTATTTAGAAGTGTTATAAAGAATAATTTTGAATTTTGGTAATGCATTCGGTGTATTTCACGATTTAAACACATATTTAGAATAAGACATGTCTGCTTTTATTTACAGAGTTCTGGACAACCCAGCCAATATGGAGATGGAGGTCCAGCACCTCCATTTACATCAATTCCATTCAATATGAACGGCATTCCTAATGATATCACCAGCATGTTGATGAATGTGACCGGTAATGCATTTACAGGACAACAATTTCAAAATGGCCCTAATGGAGAGAGTCAAATTGGGTCAGATCACGAGCCTGAGATTAGAATGGGTGGAAACATGTCTTTCAATATCAATGAATTGCCCGAGGAATTATCTGGAGCATTTAGGTCTATGATGGGAAGGTTCTCTGCAGCGCCACCTGATGGGAATCAACAAAATAACACTAATGGAAGACCACCTCCAAACTAAGATAATTTAGGTCTATGGGAATCAACAAGATAACAAAATTGGAAGACCACTTTCAAACTGTGAAGTCTACTTTTTAACGTGAGAAGTTTTGTTTATAATGCTATTGTAATTTTACTTGTAGATTTGCAGGAAGTTGAGTTCGAGTTTTGGGACTCGTACTTGCCCATTTTTAAAGTTTAGAATTGATTATTTTGAATGACTTGCAATAATTTAGGTTTTTGGTCTCTTCTTTTTGCTTTTTCTCTCCCATATTTGACCTTTCAATATATACTAAAACTATGTATAGGACATTGAATGGAAAGTTGACCTATTTTTAGTTTCTTACCTTTATTATAATTTCTGTATTATTCACTAAAAATAATTTTAAGGAATGTTAAATGCTTACTTTTTAACGAGTGAAGGGTAGGTACTGAGGGAGTTCACATTGTAAAAAGAAGTATTCTCTTACTTAGTACTTGTATACTTTGGTATTATGTGCGTCTTATGTGTATCTGTTGAATATGTTATTGGAGTGTCTTTCTTGTAATTAAAAAATAGTTAATTTTTTTAAAAAAAATATATTTATGTGTTGTTGAATGTGGTCATTGGAGTGTAATTAAAAAATAGTTAATATTCTTTAAGATAAAAAATGTTATTTAAAAAAAAAAACATATTTTTACTAAGTCTTTCAAAATAGTTTTGTATGTGTTAAAACCATCTTCCTTGTTATTGTACAATATAGGTCGTGCTACATTATATTTAAATTTACCTTCAATCATTAGATTATATTCTATACATATTTATTTTATTTTATATTGAATTAAATTTATAATAAATTAAAGCTAAATATTTTTTAACTTTTTTGTTTTATATATTAATTATTAAATATTTATTAATTTATTTTAATATTTATTTAAAAAATAATACATATATATAAAAGGACAACAAAATATTTTTACAATATTAAAATAAATTTTATAATATAATCATACATGTTAGAAACATAAAATTAACACATAATTACAATAGACATAATACAAGAAATTCATAACAACAATAACAATGTTATTAATAATTTAATTCGAGCAAGATGACCAAGTGATCTCATTCTCACCTTAATCCAACTTATGTGATGACAATGTTTCCATAAATCGACAACATTTTCTCGCATTCTCTTTTTTAACCACAAACTCAATGCATTGGAAGCAAACTTGCACAATATTTGCTTTAAACGAGCCCAATTTTAGGTTGTACTAGCCATATTATTTTATACTAGTTCTAATCTTTTATTTAAGCAGATATAATTATTAATCCAATTTTAGGTTATACTAGCCATATTATTATACTAATATTAGTATTATGGGAATAATAACCAGGTGCTTTAGCCTACCTAGTAGTCATTCCTCATTTTAGTGGAAGACTCGGATTCGATTTCCTTTGGAAACGAATATTTACCGATAAAAAAAAAATATTATGGGAATAAAATTGTGGTTCAATAATCAAAGAAGAATGCTCACACGTATCAATTGCACACTAAATTAAAAATATATTACTCTTACCTTCCTATATAATCGTTCACGTGATGGAGTCCACACACTTAAAAAAATAATAATAATTGATATTTTGAGAAGTAATTTATAAATTTTTATTTAAATTATGAGGATAAAATTTATAAAATATTTTTCATTTTAAGGGTGTAAAATTTATAATAACATGAAAAATAAAAGTGTGAAAGATTTTATGAAATTTAAAGTGTATAATATTTTAAAAAAAAAAAAAAGGAATACATTGATATTATTAAATGAATTCAATTGTTATCCTTTAAATTTTCCATGATCTCATAAATATTAACCTAAAACACAGTATGAGTTCATAAAGCTCGCCAGACTCGTATCTCAAAAGGTTTTGATGCACCATCATAAAATTCCCAGCTCGACGATAATCAATATTTTTTCCAGATCTTTTCGTTCAACCAAACAATTATAAAAAAATTTTCTCGTTTTCTGATACTTCATCATGCGAAATTGCTGATGCATTCCAAATACCCCTAATTACGAAAAAAACCGAGGAGAATTTATTAATTTTAGCAGAGGAAATTACAATTGAAGGAAGAAGGTGCACATCCACAGGAATTAAGCACAAAACCTCCAGCAAAAGTTTCGGCGATTAATCGAACATTCTGAAGTAAGTTCATTCCCTCTCCTCTTGTTTATCTAAGTTTCGACGATTAATCGAACAATTTTCTTTCCATTATTTTCGAGGAAGCCATTGTTCGTGTATGAACTGATAAGAGTCTTGTTTTCTTTTCGTTTTAATTTGTAAATTATGCTTATGTCTTGTTCTTGAATTGGTTAATTGATTGCGGTTATACTTTGTACGGCCGTTCGCGGTTCTCCTTGTGAAGATCCTAATTAGCATTCTGTATAGCCCATTGTTCAATGCTCAGTTCAATCTGCTTAATTAATACCGAATTGCGAGATTGTCGTTCGAAATCAATTAAGGTCAAAAGCTTTCTAGAGATTTGAATTTATATGTTGGCTATGTATATTAGCAATTAGGATGCTCATAATGTGGAGCAAGGTAGTATTACATGTCTGATCTTGATTTCTCCTTTATTGTTTTAATTAAATTTGACCGAATTTAATTTAGTTTGTCAGTGGTTAACTGTTTGTTTCCTTGCTTTAACTTTCCAGGGATTAATGCTCTAATTATCAGCTGCTGATCAATGGATAGTAATAGCAATAAGTTCGGAAGAGGTTTGTTTTTTTATATTTATTTTAAGGCATTAACCTTAGACCATAAATTTTAACAGTTGATTATCATTTCACTTTTAAAGAAATTTCTGACTATTGTTCTCCAATATTATGAGCTTGTAATTCAAATAATCTTCTGAATATTAATCCTGTTATGAGAGTAGGGCCGAGAGAACTCACAGGTGCTCTAGATCTTATAAGTCACTACAAGTTGTTGCCTCACCATGAGTTTTTCTGCAAGAAGTCTCGTCCAGTTTCAGTTCTAGACACACACTACCTCTGCAACGTTGTTGGAGACACTGATATTAGAAAAGGGGAAGGGATGCAATTGGGTCAGCTCGTTCAGAATTCTTTTTCAAGAGATAGTAATGCATCTATTCAGCCATTTAACTTGGATGTGCTAAGAGAGGCCTTTCACCTTCAGGAATCAGCATCTATCGACCTATCTCCTGTAAGGAATTTATCCAAGGGTAGAACTACTAATGATGGTCACCTTTTCTAGTTTTAATTTGTGAAAATTGGGTTCGATTTTGCTAATTTATGCTAAGATGACGAGTATTAATCTGAAAAGCATCTTGTTGTTCTTAGGCTGAGAAGGGAATTCCTACTGTTGCTGTAAAATCTAAAAGTGGGTCTAAATCCAAAGACAAGCATAAAAAGCACAAGGACAAAGACAGGGAGAAAGATAAAGAACACAAGAAGCACAAACATCGAAGTAAAGAGGAGAAGGAGAAAAAGAGAGACAAAAATGACAAGGTTTTTTTAGCAATGTTGCTCTAACTTCTTTCTTGGGTAAAGAGTAAATATGTTGATGCACAAGTCATTTTTTTTTTTTTATAGTATTATTATTCTAGTTATGAAAGTATTCTTTCACTAATGACAATTAGCCAAAAAAGTAATAGAGATGCTCTGTAAGTAGACAAAGATTGTACCCCTTTTGAAGTTCTTAACCCAAGATAGTGTGCTGCATTCTCCTATATCTCTTGACCTTTAATTGAATTAATTATTTACTGCACTATGTAAATGGCTTCATGAATTCAGAGAAAGAAGCGTGATGGAGATGGCGATACCAATGGAAATAAGAAACACAAGAAAAGCAAGGTAATAAGGACATAAGCAAAACTTGTTTTTTTTCATAGTGATGTATTATATATATATATATATATATATATATATATGTATATATATTGTTTAAATGACTTTATCTGTCAAAGTTTCTGTCTTGTAACATGTAACGTGTTGATAATTCAGCATAAGAGCTCAAAGATTGTTGAGGCGTGACAACTTGTAAATGACTGCCCCATGGCCTTATTCGTCGTATCAGCTGTGTGAGGTATACATCACAAATAGTGAAAGTTATATAGTCATTTTATTTATGATGATATTTTCCCATGCAGAATTGTCAAGAAGGTGAGGAGTTACTTGAGTTTATCTCGAGAAAATGCTGATGCTGCAACCTTAAATTTAATAGTTTCATCATAAAATTCTTCATGTGGATGAAGGGTCCTGCATCTGCTATTCATGAAAAAATTTCATGCGCGCTGTTTATGGAATTCTACCCCACATTCCCCCTTATTTTTTTCAATTTTATGGCAATTCTTGGAAAGAAAAATTGATAAATTTAGTTAGATTGTGTCTTTGCTGGTTAACTCATTATTTCTGGTTACAGCTAAAATTGTGTCGGTAACATTTATGTTAGGAGGAAACCATTGCTTGTTATGTGTACTTATGTGTTTCCATTTCATTTATTTATTTATATTTTATAGTTTGAACCTTTTAACAGTCATACCTTTTTTTGGTAGCACCAGCAGTTATAAATATTTACACTTTACTCGAAATCATCTGCATAAGGACGCTGTACTTCAGTGACTTTTTTGCTATCGAACTTTACTCTGCTAAAAAAATTTTGAAAGAAGAAATAATAAATGGCTAGGAAAAGAATTCATAGAGAGACGTAAGGTCCGATGATGAAAATTTGAGATTTAAGAGAATAAGTATTAGAAAAATCAGATAAAATATAGTAATATTTTTAAATTCTAGGCAATAAGTAACATTTTAATTAATAATTAAACTGATTTATAGAATAGTTATTTTTTTCTTTTTCATTTTAAATTGTTGAATCAATCAAAGGTGGAGCAAAATAAAAGTGTTGAAAGAGATGGTGCCAACAAAGGTGGAGCTTCAAAAGCGAGATATTTCAGTGATAAATAATGATATATGCTGTCCATGATGTAGATGAGGAAAGTATTGGTCATCTCTTCTTTACTTGTAAAGTTAGTTGGGAAATGTGGTCAAAATGCTATAGTTGGTTAAGAGTTTCAGTGGTCCAACATTGCTCTCCAAAACAGCATTTGATACAACATTGTCATGCATTTGGGAACTCAGGTATTAGGAAAATCTATGCCACAATTTGGATAGCAATCATTTGGCAAATCTGGGACGGCAGAAATGAACTTGTGTTTGGAGCAAAATAATTTGATATCAATAGATTTTTCTCGGAGATTAAGTCTAAGGTGTGGTCGTGGCTTGTGGTCAAGGGGTTTTAGAGATAGTATTGTTTTTTCCGGGTGGAATGAGAATTCAAATTTGTGTTGTTGAAATTTTTAAGTTGTAATATTGTAAGGGTTGGAGTATCTCTTGTACTCTAATTTTTATAATATATTCCTTTTGCTGATAAAAAAAAGGGGGTGATGTGGGATATAATCATGATTAATGGTGGTTGGGGATTAAGATTCAACAAAATTGGTGTTAAATGGAATTAGGGTGCATAATAGGTTTTATTAATAAAAAAAATGAGATATAAAGATAGTAATTCAGGAATTTTTCTTCCTTAAAAAGAAAAGAACATATATAGGAAGGTTATTTTATATGTGTGCAAATGTGGCAGATTCTTTGCTAGATTTGCTAGATAATTATTTGTCAAAATTGGCTATAATATAGGTTATTGTCATTTAAAAAGTATACATGAGTAAATAGCCTACTATAGCAAATCACTATGAAAATGCAAATAAGATTCCAAAAATGTAATCTGAGACCGTCTCATTGTAATATCACTGTTGTCGCTCCATACTCAAAAAACGTTAACATTTCTGCAACTCTTACCAATTATTCCACTAATTAATCTCACTAAATCATCATAAGTGAAAGTTGGTGACAATAAGATATAATCTGTAATACCAACTTGATAATCATCTCCTTCCCAATACCCACCCATCCGAATAATCATACCCTTATTATCATATCTGCAAAATTAAAGAATATATGAGAAAATAATACACATCAACGCACATACATAAAATTTGTGTCATCAAATTATTAAGCCCATGCCACCATTAAATTAATTTTGTATTACCTTATATTAAGTCTGTACCATCTTTAATTCACTTCATACCACACTTTATTTAAGCTCGTACCACTATATTTTTAGCCCGTACCACACTTTACTTTAGTCCGTACTACCATATGTTTAATATGTTCCACAATTAGTTCATCTCGTACCACACTTTATTTAAGTCCATACCACCATTAATTCATCACATACACACTTCATTAAGTCCGTACCACAATTTATTTAAGTCTATACCACCATTAATTCATACGTATTACACTTTATTTAAGCTCGTACCACTATATGTTAAGTCTGTACCATCATTAATTCACCCCGTACCACAATTTATCAAATCCGTACCACCATTAGTTCATCCTGTACCACAATTTATTAAGTTTGTACCACCATTAATTCATCTGATACCACACTTTATCAAGCCCATACCACAATTATTATGTTCGTATCATCATTAATTCACCCTTACCACACTTTATTAAACCCATACCAACAATTTATTAAGTCCGCACCACCATTAATTTAACCCGTACCATACTTTATTAAGCCCGCATTATAATTTATTAAGTTTGTACTATTAATTCGTAAGTACCACATTTTATTTAAGCTTGTATCATTATATGTTACCACCATTAATCACCACATACCATATATTTTTATGCTATACGGTGATATGACAGTACCTATTTATTTATCTTCTGTTAATCTCAAGTTGAAGGAATCTGACGAAGAATGAATTTCATCCAAATAAATTGACTTTGAGAGAGATGAAGGCAGAAGATACATCCACTGAGAGATTAAGGGAGGCAGAGTATAATTTGGAAAAAAGATATTGAGTTGATAAAAAATATTCTCTTAATTAAAAAAATAATGAAACTAAAAACCTTTACATTTTTTTTTAAATAAGAATGGATTAGAATGGGAATTTCCACGAATATATGACTTAACCTACCTGACCACTGGATTAAAGTGGGGGACTCATGTTCGACTTCCTAACAACTAAAATTTACCAATTAAAAAAAAGAATTGATATGTTTGTTGAACTAACAACTAACATTTACCAATAAAAAGAAAAAAAAATGAGAATTTCCACTATTTATTGTTAATTTTTTTTAATGTACATGTTACGATTGTTGATGTCTATCGTATTTAATTACGAATTAAGCGCAGTTATTTTTTAATACACTTTAAACAAGTTCATTTATTAGTTATTTATGTTCATTTGTATAACAAAAATACAACTTTATAAAAAATAATAAATAAATTGTAATTCATAGAATCGAGCCTGGTTCACAAATCCGTAGGAATCAAATTTCAAACTTTGAGATATATCAACTCAATCCGACCGCACTCTCTTCTAGCTTAAAGGAGAAAATCATGTACGTCTCTAGTGAAAATTAGTAATACTGAACAATTTTATGAAAATTGTTCAATAAAAATATTTAATATTATTTAATAAAAATAATTAGTGCTCCTTATTTAAAAATACACATTAATTAAGACCAAAAAAAAAAAAAATACACACTAATTAGAGTATATAATTGATGTAAACAAAAACGTATCCCGATAGCTATATTGCACGGGTACAGGGGTGCGAGTGCGGAAACGATACGATACGGATACGGGGATACGATTTTTTTAAAAAATTTATTTATCTTCTATTTATTTATATTTTATTATATATATATATATATATAAATATATATTTTAAAAATTTGTAAGTCAAATGTATGTAATTCACATTTTCTCTCGTTCAAAACTTAAACGTATAATTAAATAATTTAATTTAATTAAGTAATAAAACAACAATTCAATTTTGTCAATCCAATATGTAAATAATAGTATTGAATTCAATCTAAAATGAGTGTTATAATGTCAAAAGTTTTCATTATATAATAAAATTTTTGAAATAATATATTTCAACAAAAATGTATGTGACGTCTCATACATTTACCAAATCACTTTTTAATAAATTATTTTCACTTTTTAAAAAGTGATACAAATTAAAAAAAGGTGATAAAATTTCATAACAATTTACGTCTCTGAAAAGTGATAAAATTTATTAATATTGAAAAATTGCCCCTATATTTAATGTTTAATGAAAAAATAATGAGTATTATTTAAAAATACACACTAATTATAGTATACAATTGATGTAAACAAAAACTTAAAAAGGTGGGGTGGTTGCATGGACCTAAATATTTATGGCTTAGGCCCACATAACTTTTTGGCTTTTAATAAGGATGGAATGGCAACCAGAAAAAACAGCTGTTTTCAATATTTTTCCAACAAATTTAATGATATTCCCTCTCAAAAAAAAAGAAAAAAAAAAACAAATTTAATGACTGAATTTTCAATGTTGTGGCCGAAATATAAGGTCTAGCCAAAACCCAAAATTACCCATCATGTGATTCCAAAAATGGGTGCACGCCAATAAAACCCACAATCTATAACATGCAATCAGGCATTCGTTCTTTCTGAAACTCCCAGCTCTTCGCTCTTTGTTATTTCCGCCAAACAAACAAAGGGTTTCTTTCTGTCTACTGATTTATCACCGCTTTTAACTCGATCTTTCTGAGATTGATTTCACGTAATGTGGATCATCTGAGTCATATAACGAAGTAATTTTGCGTTTTCATCATCTCACAAAATTCTGTTGTTAATTCTTGAAGGTATGTTTTCTTTTTTCCCTTGTTTATTTTGTTTCTTGAAATGGATTCGTTCTGTTTCTTGAGTTCTATGCGCTGCCATCTTGTCTCTCTGTGTATGTGCCTGCGTGTGTGTGTTTGTCTTTTTTTTTTTTTTTTGGGGGGGGGGGTTGAATGGGGATAGATTTTTTTTTTTTTTTTTTTTAAAAGAAAAATGCTAATGCACTCTGTCTTTACAGTTTTGGATAGTGATTGTGCGTGTTTCGCATTGCTTTTCCTATTGGAGGGGTTTATTGTTTGGTGCTATACTTTATTAGTAGTGTGTAAGCTTAGTACCTGGCTTCGACTATGTTTCCATCAATGGGGTACTTTTAATGCTGAGAGCTTATTGATCTTCAGTTAGAACCACCTTGCAGGTAATGAATTCATCAGAAAATCTTACAGATATGAGGATCGTAGTAATTGCTCTGTCTGAAAATTTCTTCTTCGAACTAATGTGTTTTATTACCTATGCGCTACACATTTTGAGATATTTAGGGACTGCAACTGATTGTGAATGAGCAAGATTAGGATCCATTTCCGGTCTTCATAGTTATTTGATTGATGCTTGATCCCCTGTTATTCTGTAATATTCGATACATGCCACTAAGATTGCCAAAAGGGTCATTTTTTGGGCTAACCTCCTGATTTTCTTTCTTTAGAACATTCAGGAAGTCTCTGAAGAATGGGTCCTTATTTTGCTGGTATCATCATTCCAATTCTGGTCACATTTCTGCTTCGTAACTCGAAGAAGCAGAAGAAACGAGGTTTGCCTGCGGATGTTGGTGGAGAACCTGGTTATGCAATCCGAAACTCCCGGTTCACTTCACCCGTGGAATCAGCTTGGGAAGGGGTCACAACACTTGCTGAGCTTTTCGAGCTGTCATGTAAAAAATTTTCCAACCTGAGATTACTGGGAACTCGTAAAGTAATTTCTAGAGAAATGGAAGTATCCAATGGAAGGTCTTTTGAGAAGGTCCATTTGGGTGATTTTGAGTGGTTAAGTTATGGACAAGTGTTTGAATCAGTATGCAACTTTGCATCTGGTTTAGTGCAACTTGGACATCAAAAGGGAGAACGTGCTGCAATCTTTGCTGATACACGTGAAGAATGGTTCATGGCTTTGCAGGTATATCTTGTCATGTTTTGTTAGAAGTTTGTTTTTCATTTTTCAACCCTAGAATCAACTATATAATATCACTTTAATGTTTGAACCCTAGTTTCAATTGGTATCGGAGTAAAGAGATGTGTATCATGCGGTGCCACTATAAATACATCCAAATGTAGCCCTTTTACTAAAGTTCAAATCCTTTGACAAAAGAGGATTTGAATGCTGTCCTCCTCTCCAATAGAGTAGGTGAAGTACCAACTCTCCTATTTAGTAAGAGTTGGTTTCCAAAACAAAGTTTTTCCTAGTATTTTCTCTAAACCTATAAGTAATCACAACATACTGATGATCTTGGTGGATTATAACCTTATGTTATGATGCTGAAACCACTGATATTGTTTACTAAATATTCTTTGATCAGGGTTGTTTCAGGCGCAATATAACTGTTGTGACCATCTATGCATCTCTAGGTGAAGAGGCGCTGTGCCACTCATTTAACGAGGTATCTCTCTCTCTCTCTCTCTCTCTCTATCTCTAAATATTCTTCATCGTGCTGCTACCTAAATTTATATCCTAGAGCACCTTAACGATATTCTCTATTAGTCTACTTGTACTTGGCTTTTTTTGTGACAAATTTCTTGATCCCAGTGGATATAAGTCATGATTCCCTTTTCCAGTGACATGTAAACTAAAATTTCCATCCTGTTCTTCAGACAGAAGTCACGACAGTGATTTGCGGATACAAGGAACTGAAGAAATTAGCGAAAATAAGTGGACAGCTTGACTCCGTCAAGCGAATTATATGCATGGATGATGAATTCCAATCAGATGCTTCCTTGGCTTCTGGAAACAGCAACTGGACTATCACTTCCATCATGGATGTAGAGAAGATGGGCCGTGCAAATCCAGTTGATCCAGACTTACCTATTTCAACTGATATTGCTGTGATAATGTATACGAGTGGTAGTACTGGCATGCCTAAGGTCAGTATGAGTTTTGTTGAGCAATATTCGAATTTCAAGTAAATCCTTTGTTGGTCTGCATAATTCTTCACCTTTCCTGATACCTGTGCATCTTCTGTGTGTGTGTTTCTTTCTTTGTTTTAAAAAAAATTTGTTAAGCTTCATACATCTTGGGGAAAGCAATAAAATTGGTCTAATCAAAGAAGACATCAAATGGAAATACATCTCATGCTTCTAAACCTGCAATTTTCAAGAAAAAATATGAAGTTGTTGAGGAAGTTCATTTTTCATAACTGTTGTATTAGATTTTAAATTTCTTGCGCAAACTCTCAAAGTTTGTCTCCAACTTCTTGAGATTGTGAAGCTATAATACTTTTCCCTCTAAGACGCAGTCTCTAGAATGTGTTGTTTCCTAGACGCATATATACATTTTTAGACCATTGCGTACCTTAACTGACTCAACATCAGTAAAGGGTATTCAAGACTTCTTAAAAACCTCTGACACACGAAAATGACGAATGTGAATATACTCCCAAGGAAGAAGAATGCAATTATATTTCTAATGAAGGAGATCAAATAAATTTTGTTTTTGTGCAAAAAATAAATTAAAATATCTTATTCAGCCAGTTCGTATCATCCATGATCCATATCCAAGTAGTTGTTTCCTCAACTTGCATGGACACACATTTGTCTTCTCTAGTTCAAGTGAACTTTTTTAAATGTCTTCCAATATATGTTTGTATAGTTAAAAAATGAGTTAATTTGCGTGCTAGTGGGAATGTGTTTTACTCTGGATCAATAAAATAACACCCACCAACCCATTCCACACTTGCGCACACACATTTTTATTTATAATTTGAGAATTTACACACTTCAGTACTATTTAGTTGGTGAGTCCAATAACACATAATATTTTATTTGTCTATATAATCCAGTAGAAGCTGGGACTGATTGTATTTAAATGACATTTTTTCCTCATATAGGGTGTGATGATGACGCATGGTAATGTTTTAGCTACAGTATCTGCTGTGATGACAATTGTCCCTGGACTAGGAAGCAAAGATGTTTATTTAGCATACCTGCCACTGGCTCACATTCTGGAAATAGCAGCTGAGGTATGGTGTACTTTGTTGTACTGAATTTGTCATGGTGCACTTTTAGCTTATGATCAATAGTTTTTTCCTTGTTGAAACTTTTTTGAGACATACCTCTTTGCCTTTAGAATATTGTCCCAGCCATTGGTGGTTCTATAGGATATGGGTCTCCTTTAACTCTGACTGATACTTCAAATAAGATAAAGAGGGGAACTAAAGGGGATGCCACCGTATTAATGCCAACATTGATGGCAGCTGTCCCTGCTATCCTTGATCGTGTTCGAGATGGTGTGCGCAAGAAGGTCTGAAATATTATATACACGTTAGCTGTCAATTCCTCTCCATTTTTGTTTTTTGTGAGGCAAATTCTGATGTGTTCTAACTGCATTGGGGATCTCCTTCAGGTAGATGCTGCAGGTGGCCTTCCAAAGAAACTATTTGATTTGGCATATGCTCGTCGATTGTCTGCAATAAATGGCAGTTGGTTTGGGGCGTGGGGGTTAGAGAAGCTTTTATGGGACGTTCTGGTGTTCAGGAAAGTTCGAGCTATTTTGGGTGGTCGTATTCGCTTCATACTATGTGGAGGCGCTCCACTTTCCGCTGACACTCAACGGTTTATTAATATATGTCTTGGGTTAGTATGGATCTAATCTCAAAGTGATCTCAAGGCAACTCTTTTGGTCTTTCTTCAATGAATATTAATCATTACTTGCAAATGGCTTAGAGTTGCAACAATTATATTTGATACTGTCACAATAATGTCATCCGGATGAAACTAATTGGAGTATTTTCTGTCTATGTTGCTCTGAATGCAATTTGTCCTCTATTTTTATATCACAGTGTCATGGGCTTGTTGCCCCAAATATCATGCAGAGTGATTGTCATCTAATTTTTCTCCTTCACATTAACATTGTAAAAGAGTCAAGATTAAAGGGATTTGTTTGTGTGTGTTTGGTATTAATTCTCAATCTATAATTAGCTTTTCTTGTGCATAATGGTGTTTGACAATATTATAAAACCGTCGATCTAATGTAGTGTGTGAGGAAATTGAATATGCAACAATTTTCAGTTTCTTGTCCATAATTAAATTTTGTGATGTACGAGAAAACAGTCCAATTCATATGCCCTTAGAAATGGATTTTTTTTAAGTAAATCATTTGGAGTATGAGGTTTTCCCTTTCATTTCTTAGTTGGGATTGAATTCATTTAAGTTGCACTTGGTTTATCATTTTCAGTGCTCCAATTGGTCAAGGATATGGACTTACTGAGACCTGTGCTGGTGGGACTTTTAGTGAGTATGACGATCCATCTGTTGGTCGTGTTGGTGCTCCACTGCCTTGTGCAATAATTAAGGTAAATGCATATATGGTCTTAGTTCAACACACCATACATCATTATGGAATGATAAAAGCGTAATAGTATTACTTGATAAAAAGAATAAATCATAAAGTTTATCCTTTCTATATTGCATGTTTCTTTTCCTGTGGTAATATTGCGTTGAACACTTTTCACATGAAACATTTGTCACATAGTAATGCTTCCTTTGCAAAGTCCCACGTAGTATGCTTTCGAAAGTGGCTGGCAGTCCTGAAATACATAGATAACAGTCACACTTCTACACAATGTGATAGATGCTCTCTCTCTCTCTCTCTCCCCCATTTGCATGTCCTTCCTCTCTTCTTTCTTTGCCTAGTTCTTTTTAAATTTTTATATATGTTAATAACTATCTTTCGATAATCATTCACATGAATGGCAATCTTACTGCAATACTTATAAATTTCAGCTGGTTGATTGGCCTGAAGGCGGGTATTTAATTAGTGATTCTCCAAAGCCGCGTGGAGAAATTGTTATTGGTGGACCTAGTGTCACTGTAGGATACTTCAAAAGTGACGAGAAAACGAAGGAAGTTTACAAGGTACTTAATCATGATTCCTTGGTTTTATTGTACCTATAAGTTTAAAGTAATGGTTGCCCCAATAGATGTGAAAATCAGAAAATAAGACATGTGCATAGGAGATCTGTTAATTAAGTTGTAACTCAAATTAATAGGGGACCCCGAACATGAAAAGAGATGGAAAGACACTATTATAAAAGACATGTTTTACTTGACTACCATAAAGGAAAACACCCATATTGACCACCATGATAGCAAGATATGATCCATATTACCGACCCCACATAGTAGGATAAAGACCTAGGGGGTGTTTGTTTCAAAATTCTTCTATAGGAATTGATAATGAGAATGAGTATAAGGTAATTGTGGTGATTAATAAAAATAAAAGATAATCAATTCACCTTCATCATACTTCGTACGTGGTAATGAGACTCAAAATAAGTTAATCATCACCCAATTTTGATTAACTACCTCCCCTCCCATAACTATTTCTCCTCAAATCATTCCACTATTCTTCAACCAACATTAATTTTGTCACAGTGTATTTCAAGGTTACAGCAGAACACTAACAATGCAATCAACATTCTCATTGTAATTCACTATGCAATGAGTCTCATTGAGAATTTGAATTAATCGCCCTCTCAGTTTTTTTATTAATTAAAGCATGTGATTGACATTGTGAATGTTATGCCTGAAGGTAGATGAGAAAGGAATGAAGTGGTTCTACACTGGTGACATAGGGCAATTCCATGCGGATGGTTGCCTCGAGATAATTGATCGTAGAAAGGACATTGTCAAACTTCAGCACGGAGAATATGTTTCCCTGGGGAAGGTACAAATGTTTAATATTTGTACAAATACAAATACTCATATTTTGTAGTCGTCGCCCTTGTTTGAATCAGACACTGAATTTCGTATGCAGGTTGAGGCTGCTCTAATTGGTAGTCCGTACGTTGACAATATAATGTTGCATGCTAATTCTTTCCATAGTTACTGTGTGGCTTTGGTGGTGGGTTCACAGCCCGCTTTGGAAGCTTGGGCTTCAAAGCAAGAAATCAAATACTCTGATTTTGCAGAATTGTGTGAAAAAGAAGAGACTCTGAAGGAAATCTCGACCTCGTTACTTCAGGTATGATATCGATTAAGCTTCCACACTCGTAAACTAAAAGTGTTAAACTTGTTGAATTTTATACGTTGCAGGAAGCGAAAACAGCAAGATTGGAGAAGTTTGAGATTCCTGCAAAAATCAAAGTGCTTGCGGAACCTTGGACTCCGGAATCGGGCCTTGTGACTGCAGCCCTGAAGCTCAAGAGAGATGTGGTTAGGAAAAGCTTTGCAGATGAGCTTGAAAAGCTGTACTCTTGATGATTAGTTTTTGGAAATAACCTTGGTTTTTTTGGGCTAGAAATCTTGTTAGAGCTGTTTATGTCTTATCTCACACACTGAATACAACTACATTAAGTTTCCTGATCTTATTGCTGCAGCATTTTCTGCTCTTTTTTCCTCTCATGCTCTTTCAATTATTTATTTATGCTGATTTCAGCTGGAGATGCGGCAGTCAACTAGTTATTCATTAAGTGTGTTTTGTGAATAAGTTTTATGGTCAAATTATATTCATATGGTAAAAATAAATTTAAATTTATTGATTGATATCTTTTTGAGTATTCGAATAATATATGTCATACTTTTTACTTGTCACAACTAATAATATCTTTTGTAATATTGATTATATTTTTAGATTGATAATATAGGTCATATTAATAATTGATATCTTTTAGTAAAATTAATCAAGTTTCAATGTGAAATTTGTTCAACAATAAACTTTGTTCTAAAATAAATTTGTAACTCTTCAAGAAATTACAAATTTATAATCGAAATAAGACAATTTAAAAATATCTTTTTTCAAAAACTATTGATGACATCTTTTTTTTTTTTTTTTTTTTATCAAAAATTGTTATGTGTTTTGATTTATCTTTTTATAATATAGGTTTATACAAAAACTAATCTTGAAATTCTGCCATTTTTCAAAAAAAAAAAAAAAAAAAAATTTCTGAGAGAGCTGTTTCTTTTATTTTCTTTTCTTTTGCCCCACTGAAGAATATTTCACTTTTGATAGAGTTTTTTTTTTTCTTTGTAACCTCCACAATTCTCGTTCTTTTTTTCTTTCATTTCATACAAGAAATTCAACTTTGCAATAAATAAAAAGGAAATTTGTGTATTTGACTCCTTGTACAGTTAAACTTCATAGAGTTTTGAATTAAATCCCTAAATTTAACTTGTGAAAATTGGGTTCGGTTCTTATTTATTCTTCAATTTATTATATGGGAGTTTTCCTGTGTAAATTTGCATCGTGCAAATTATTTTAGAATAGATAAATTAAAATATATAGAATTATTTGTATATAATCGGATCTAAATAGATTAAAGTATTGAGTTAGATGTTAATTGATTTGCACAAATCTAAGATTCAATTTTTAAAAAAAATTTGCAAAAACAATGATTTAATGTTTACAAATGTCTTTTAGCTAATGTTTACAAATGAAGTTATGAGTATTTTAGTTCAAATTAGCTATGTATTTATAATTACTGGTCTTTTAACATATGCGTTGCACGCGTTGGTGACGAATTTGGATTAGAACAAAGTCTTTCACCGGAAGTCACGATCAATTTACTCCAAAATCTGATGTAATTTCTTCTTAAAAAACTTCATCCATAGAATCTAGTGCATCTCCATCATACTATGTAATCAATCCGATCCAAAGTAACCGAAGAGACTTATATGTTGTTACATATGAAAAGTTAAATTTTTTAATTGTCTCGCGGTTAAAAAGGAGAACAAAAAAAAAACAAAAAAAAAATTGCATAGGTAAAATGGTTCAAAAATATTTTCCAACCCATAACCACTTTTATATTAGTATAAATATTAAACTTGTATTATCTATTCCTACAAAATGAGTGAATCTCGTGTACACCAATTACAAGGTGCAAAATTTCAAAAAATAAAATAAAAAAATTTGCAAGGTGCAATTGGGCACGTGAGCAATTATTTTGGAATATTAGAAAATTAAAATTCTCACAAATTTATAATGAAACGTAACACTAAGTTTTTCTTTATTTCTTTTCGGTCAAATTGTATTATGTGGATTTTGAAAATTAGAATTCTCACATTTATATATTTTATATAAAAATACAAATATAGAGATTATATATTCAAGTTTGTGATTATAATTCAAACCGTTCACTATTTAAGAATAGAGAAATAGAATTCACATTCATTTTTATGATCTTGCTAATGGTTTGGTGGAAGTTGGTGCTTCATGAATATTCTCATTCAATTTAATTTTAATATTAACTATTCAACAATATATAAATTTTGAGTCAATCTCCTAAATGCAATAGAGCGTATGGAAGGAAATTTGGTGATTAATTTTAGAAATAATATATTTTATAAATTATAATTAAAATATTAAAAATTTTTTTTTGAAACGAAAATATTAAAATATTAAATAATCACCATTTATGTTATTTCCTTTATCCTTCAAACTTCCCGCCATAACCACCGTCTCCCTCCCCGCCACCACCATCCGCAGCCCATACCGGCCAGTGCCACCACCAGCGCCCGCCCAAACCACCTCTTCCGTTTCATTTACAAGAAAATGAGACCTAGCCACCACTTAAATCGACATGGAAAATTTAAATCGAAACCCGCAACGAATTCTCAATTTTCTAAAATCGAATTGGCCATTTCTGTCACCACAAGACTGGAAATAAAATCGACCAATTCAAACACTAGACTGAAATCGATGCCGACTATTTCAATCACCACCAACGACCGCCCGCAACCGCCACCATTTCTTTTTAGGGTTTTCGATTTTCTGCCATGGAAGGCTGAAACAGACAATTATCAAAGTAAGTTGGTGGTTATGCTTCCGGTTAATCAGGTTTTCTATCCAGAGAAGAAATTTGATTCGATTTGGTTGTCGATGCATGTTTTTTTTGATGTATTTTTATTTTTTCCAGAGTGGAAGTTGTTTCTACGTGTTTTATTCTATCGAAGGGTTTTGTATTTTATACACTTTATCAATAGTGTGCAAATGTTATTATTGGGGTTTTAGCTATATCTCGATAGGTGGAGTATTCTACTTGCAGAGAGATTAAACTTTTAGTCAACCTCATGATGCAGATAATTATTTTATGATTTCTTTACTTGGAAGTTTCTTCTTCTGATTTTTATATTTTGACACCTCGATCCTCTATGTATTAAGTATTTGAAATATTCAAGTTCTGCAGCTGGTGGTGCGTGAGCAATATTAAATATCTTTTACAGTAATATATATATATTAAAAACTGTTTGGTAACAGTGATTAATTGTGTATTTTACATTAGGTGTTTTCTTTATTTGAAGGGTTCCTGTTTTGTGTTATACTTTAGACGTAGTCTTTGAAGTTGGGTTTTATGATATGTATCCTTAGTCGAAACCTACCTTGCAGATGTAATGCAGATAAAATTTCTTCTTCTGACTTTTTGTGTTTTGACTGCTCATTAGTTCATCAACTTATACTTTGAATTGTTCAGGCCTCCAATTGGTGTTGTGTGAGCAAGAAGAATATTTCTTTTAGGTCTTCATATATGATTGACCTCCTCTCATTCATTCTGTGATATTCAATCATTAAGATTGCTAAAACTGTTTCTTTGGGCTAATCAACTCTGATTTCCAAACCTTTGAAGAATGGGTGCTTCTGTTAGTAGCTTGGTGGAAAATAAAAGAAGAGGTTTGCCTGTGGATGTTGGTGGAGAACCCGGTTGTGCAATCCGAAACTGTAGGTTTACTTCACCTATGGAATCAGCCTGGGAAGGGGTCACAACTCTTGCTGAGCTTTTCGAGCTGTCATGCAAAAGATTTTCTAGGAGAAGGTTATTGGGGACTCGGAAATTAATTTCTAAACAAGTTGAAATATCTGATGGAAGGTCTTTTGAGAAGCTCCATTTGGGTGACTATGAGTGGTTAAGTTATACACAAACGTTTGAAGCAGTATGCAACTTTGCCTCTGGTTTAGTGCGACTTGGACATCAAAAGGGAGAACGTGCAGCAATCTTTGCTGATACACGTGAAGAATGGTTCATTGCTTTGCAGGTATATCGATCTTGTCATTTTTTGTTGGGAGTTTCTTCAACCTATGATCCACTATTTAGTCTCATTCTAATGCAAGTTCATAATTATGTATCCTCTAAACTTAGCATAACTAATCACAAAATATTGAGATTCTATTCTTTGATCAGGGTTGTTTCAGGTGCAACATAACAGTCGTGACCGCCTATGCATCTCTAGGTGAAGAGGCTGTGTGTCACTCATTTAACGAGGTCATTTTCTCACTCTCTCTCTCTGTCTTGGATAATCAAGCAAGAACCGTCACCAAGATTATTTACAAAGTTTTAATTTCTCAATTATGTCATTTCTTATTATGCACACATTCTGTTCTCCTAGAAGTATGTACTATTAGTATCTCAAAAAACACCTTAATGATGTTTTGTATCTATCCTGGCTTAGCTTTTCTATGATAATTTCTAAGATCCAAGTGAAGATGACTTCAAAATTCCATTCAACAATCAAAATTTCCCATTCTCGTTTGATTTCATCTTTTCTGTGACCTGTACGCAAAAATAATTCCATTTTTATTTCAGACAGAAGTCACAACTGTGATTTGCGGGTATGAAGAAATGAAGAAAATAGCAAATATAAGTGGACAGCTCAAAACTGTCAAGCGTATTATATGCATGGATAATGAATTCCAGCCTGATGCGTCATTGGCTTCTGGAAGCAGCAGCAGCTGGACTGTCACATCCTTCTTGGATTTAGATAAGATGGGCAGTGATAATCCAGTCGAACCAAATTTGCCTACTTCAGCTGAGATTGCTGTGATAATGTACACGAGTGGTAGTACTGGTATGCCAAAGGTTAGTATGATATTTTGCTCTTTTAGCAACAGTTATGTTTCAAATAAGTCCTACGTTCAGTCTTCTTCTTCACTATCTGATATCTGTGTTGATTGCTTCTTTTGAAGTCTGGTAACTTCATAAATTTTAATGAAAATAATGAGTTCTGGTGTAATCAAAGTAATCTAATGAATATGAAATTGCCAAGTTTATCTTTTCGTATCTCCAGAATTCTTGAAACTGCTAAAGCTATATTTCATACTTCTTTATCCCCCAAGTAAAAGATCACATAGAATGAGGTAATCGCTGAATTTATGTATATAATTAAAGCATTCCCATTTTGTGGCGAGAAAAGGCAACTTCAGAGTTTGCCCAACATTTACATAATATTCAAGGCTTTTCAGAAATTTGATCCTACCTATATTTATTTCCAAGAAGCATTCATACATTTTAGTATAAATATATGCTTGACTGTCTTATGGATCAACATAATTCTATTTATAAAGTTTTGTGAATTCAATACCAATAAATATGTTAGTTTGTATAAAAATCGAGTTGAAATTGGGTCTGAGTTTATTTAACTGCCCTTTTATTCTCGTACATAGGGTGTGATGATGACTCATGGTAACATTTTAGCTACATCAGCTGGTATGATGACAATTCTTCCTGGAATCGGAACTGAGGATGTTTATCTAGCATACCTACCACTGGCTCACGTTATGGAACTAATAGCTGAGGTATGACATACTCTTAACTACAACCATTAATTTACTAATGAGTGCAACTATTGACACCTGAGTATTTTCTCAATACACTCGCTCTATAGTTGTATGTGATGGTACATGGTGCTAAAAATTGTTGTACATATAGGTGTATTCAGCAAAAATCCGGGTGTTAATGCCACACCCTTGATTAATTTCACCACTCAAGTTGCATCCCTAGCTTAAAAAAATCAGTACTTCAATACTTGTTAAAGAATCTTTTTTTTTAGACATGTTTTATTATTTGTAGAATGTTATGGCAGCCGGGGGGACTTGTATAGGATATGGATCCCCTTTAACTCTTACTGATACTTCGAATAAGATAAAGACTGGAACAAAAGGGGATGCCACGGTATTAAGGCCAACTCTGATGGCAGCTGTTCCTGCTATTCTTGATCGTGTTCGAGATGGTGTACGCAAAAAGGTCTGAAATTGGTTATCAATTCCTTTCTTGTCTTGAGATAGTGATATGGTTTATGATGCTTTAATCAACTACATTTGGTAAAATTTCAGGTAGGTGCTGCAGGTGGGCTCTCAAAGAAACTATTTGATTTGGCATATGCTCGTCGATTGTCCGCAACAAATGGGAGTTGGTTGGGGGCATGGGGATTAGAGAAGCTTCTCTGGGACCTTCTGGTGTTTAGGAAAGTTCGAGCTATTTTGGGTGGTCGTGTTCGTGCTGTGCTATCTGGAGGCGCTCCCTTTCTGGTGACACTCAAAGATTTATCAACATATGTATTGGGTTAGTATGGCTCAACGATTTACTCACAAATAATTTAGAGTTACTAAGATTATAATTGATACCCCATAATGTGATACTCAAAAGATTTATCAACATATGTGGCTGAGCTAATAATTGAGTTGAAGCATGAGGTTTTCATTCTGTTTCCCATTTAGTATTTATTTTATTCTCTAATTGAGATTGATTTCATGTAAGTTGCACTTGGTTGTTATTTAATTTTCAGTGCTCCAATTGGTCAAGGATATGGTCTTACTGAGACATGTGCTAGTGGGACTGCTAGTGAATCTGGCGATCACTCTGTTGGTCGTGTTGGTGCACCACTTCCTTGCTCAGTAGTTAAGGTAAGTATTCACAGGGATCTCTCTTCCTTTCTTTGCCTAGTTCTTATTGTTAACATTATGTGTTTATCATTCTAAAACACGCTGATGCCAATGTCTTTTATATTTCAGTTGGTTAATTGGCGGGAAGGTGGCTACTTAACTAGCGATTCTCCAAAGCCGCGTGGAGAAATCGTCATTGGTGGACCTAGTGTTACTGTTGGATACTTCAAAAATGAGGAGAAAACAGAGGAAGTTTACAAGGTATGTTGTGATCATAGATTAATTAATGTGGTTGAGGCTGTTGATATTGATGAATGATGTGTAAAGGTGGATGAGAGAGGAATGAGGTGGTTCTACACTGGCGATATAGGCCAATTCCACGAGGATGGGTGCCTTGAGATAATTGATCGTAAAAAGGACATTGTTAAACTTCAGCATGGAGAGTATGTTTCCCTGGGGAAGGTACCAATTTTTACAAATTTTTTTTATCTGAATAAGCAAAGCAGGTTTCAATTCATAAGAATGCTGCTAAATGAAGGGAGGTCCTGCAGGTTGAAGCTGCTCTGCTAGTCAGCCCGTTCGTGGAGAATATAATGGTGGATGCTGATTCTTTCCACAATTACTGTGTGGCTTTGGTGGTGCCTTCGCAGCACGCTTTGGAAACTTGGGCTTCAACACAAGGAATCAAATATTCTGATTTTGCAGATTTGTGTGAAAAACAAGACACCCTCCACCAAGTCTCCACCTCATTACTTAAAGTACGTGTATTGACTGTACTCCCCCATTTATTAAAATAAGAATGATTTTGATTATGACGAAGGTGAATTGATAATCTTTAATTCTGGTTTACCATTTACCGTAATTACCATATATTCAATTTTATTAATTATTATGCGCAGGAAGCAAAAGCAGGAAGATTGGCGAAATTTGAGGTTCCTTCCAAAATCAAACTGCTACCGGAACCTTGGACGCCGGAATCTGGGCTTGTCACTGCAGCCCTCAAGCTGAAGAGAGAGGTCATAAGGAAAACCTTTGCACATCATCTTGCCAACCTATATTAATCACCATTCCTCTTGGATGGACTACTTTTTATTCAAACTGTTTTCAATTAGATTCCTTGTAAAAATTTCATTTGAACCTTCATCTCTACAAATTCACTTGTGTACAGCATACCACTCATTTTATTTATCTATCAAACTAGTATATTAGTCTAATTTAAATAAGATCGCAGGTGCAAACATAAAATTTTAATTAATACATTGATTCAGTGATATTATGAGTACCTAATTCAAACAAAAATGTACATAGCCCAAATATAATACTTTTTCTGAAAATTGTGCTCAACTATATAAATTATCTTCCGTTGAATTTATGATAACAGTACAAAACAATCTCTATTATGTTTTTTTCCCCCAAAAATTCAATTCCACTCATTCCTTTTCCTTGAAACATAACTCCATTCCAATCTACTGATACATGGAGAAAATTAAAACTCACTACTTTTGAGGAATTGAAATAGTGTCCGCTGAATTTGGATGCTCATCGGGGTGGAGTATTGTTCCGTCGGAGGGGACAAGGCGAGGAATACCATCAACAATCGGGTAAGAAACGCCGACGGAATCACTGATAAGCGAATTGGTTTTGTGGCAGAGCCTTAAGGGCTGTTTGGATAGAGGGCAAACAAGAATCCCGGCGAGCGTCGTGCTTATTCTGCCGCCGGCGCTTTTGAGGAGGCTTCCACTTCCCCTCACCATTTCAGATCTGCCACCGCTACTTTTTTCTATGCAAATCAAATTTTAAAGAAAGAATATTACTTGGGCCGCCTAATGGGCCATAATATTTTTTGGCCCATATAAGAAATATGAACGAAAAATAAACAGATTTTGAAGAGTATTAATTATTTATATTATAAAATATTAATTTTAAATAATATTAATTATTTTTTTATAAAATATTAGTTATAAACTATTTCACGTGAAACTTGTACCAACTCTAAACCAATATATCACTATTTAAGAATAGAGATTTCGGATTCATTGTTATGATCATAAATCAATAATTTCTCTGTTTAAGAATAATACTTGCCCATGGTTTGGTAAAAGATGGTGTTACATGTATGCCCTCTCATTAAATTTAATTTTAAATCAAATTCATACCTTTTACAATTTTTATTTTTATTATTTGTCAGTATTTTTTAAAGCAGGCTAAGCTTTATCTAATATATAAATAATAGTAGTTGTCATGAACCTGATCTCAATAAAATTTTTGCCTATATTTATATAAGTAATTAGTTAATGTTAATTCTAGCTTGATAGAATTACATATATACAAAATTTGAATAAAAAATAACACTTATCTGGACCAATTTCATCATATAATTTATTTACAACTAATACAATTTAATATAAATAATTAATATTATTAAGTGAAAATAATTTATAAAAACCAACTAATATTATTCGGTAAATACAATTAATATTTTTTAATATAAATAATTAATAACATTTAAAATTACATATTTACCAAGAATAATTTTCTACACTGAATAGGGAATAATGTTGAGCCGATTTTACTTGGAAATTGAGTAGATTTTTTTTTTTTTTGTCTTTCCAAGATCACAAAAAGTACTAATACATTTTCATATATATATATTTTTATTAAAGATCTGAAAAGAAAAGAATGATTTAACCACTCATCAAATCATGGTAAAGATCACATGTCTGTACTTAAAAATTACTATTCCACATTGATAAACACCTATTATGAGATCAAGATGGGGTGAGTCCAAAAAACTTTTGTATGTGGAAATTGATGAGGCTATTTAAACAGAAAAGGAGTGACATAAGCCCTCATATGATTGGTGAGAATCAAATAAGTTCTTCAATTTTTATTTTTTTTACATGTGTCCTTTTACTTTTTAATTGAAATTAAATAGGCCCTCATAATCTTAATAAAACTAAACAATTAAATCCTTTTTGTCAATTTAAAATAAAAAATAAATGTTTTCAAACAAAAAAAAAAGTTATTTAAAATCTGAAATTTAAAAAATAATTTGATATAATTTGAAAATATAAAAAAAAATTCAAGCAAAATAATTTTTTTACGTAAAATCTCAATGTTATGTATAATAAGCTTGTAATAATTGTTGTGTTTAATAAAGGTTGGTCATCTATAAAGTGCAGATTACTAGCTTACCTAAGATCGAAAATTTTAATTATACTTTTAAAATAAAATCTGAATAAAAACTTATTTACTTCAATGTGACTGGCTACCATTTCGTGCATAAACGATGTTACCACAAGTGGACTTTCCTAATGTCTCAATTACTCTTTAATATAATTTATCCATTATTATACATAAAAAATATTATAAGCTTTATTAAACGTAATATTCATTAGATTTTGCATAAATTTTAATTTTGTTTGGTTTTTTTTTTTTTTGTGTATTTTTAAATAATATATATATATATATATATATTTCAAATTTTATTTAAAAATATTTATTTTTATTTGTATTTGACAAAAAAAGGTTTGATTGTTGGATTTATTAAAATTGTAAAAGAAAAGAACACAAATATACAAAAAAATGGTTGGTATTTGATCATCATCGATAAGATGTACCCTTTTTCCAATTTAAACACAAACTAAATAGTGAACATCACTATAAATTGGTAGGACCAATCATTACTATCAACCCCCTTCAATTTGCTCCTCCTGCAAGTTTAGATACACCCCTTTTTTATATAAGCATACCACCTCCCCCACCCCCACCCCACCCCACCCCCACCCCCACATACACACACACTCTCTAGAATGCTATATATAACCTCCCTCTTGTCCACATTTCATTTTTCTCTTCAAGTCAATTTCTTTTAACAAATTCTTCAATTTCTTGCCTCATTGAACCTTACATCTCATTCCAATTGACATAGAGAGTGAGGGAGAATGAATGAAAAGAGATCAGATGAGAGAAGGTGGTGCTGCTTTCACCCCAGAGAGATGGTTGTAGGAATTTGTGCTTTGTGCTTGAATGAAAGGCTTTTAATTCTTGCTTCAAACCAATTACATGTTCAACCAAAGACTAAGACTGCCCTACCCAACATTTTTGCTCTTACATCTCTCCTCACCCGTTTCAACTCTCACCTTAATTATGACACTTCCTCCACCTGCAGTCAAGAAGGTCTCTCTCTCTCTCTCTCTCTCTCTCTCTCTCTTGAGCTAATTGCTTTTTGCTTGCATAGTACAAATTGATGGTTGCATTGTTTTTAGTGAAATATTGAAAAGATTTTTTTGATTTAATCAAAACAAATGTGGTAAGTATATATCATACTTGTACTACTATGTGCATCATTGTGATCCACTAATTATGTAATCAAATGCATTGTGTGTGTGGAATAGTAATCTAGAAAAAGATGTGTAACTAATTTGATTGTGACTATTCAGTGTTAATGAAATGTGATCACTCCAAAACAAATGTAATATTGAGGATATAATTTTAATTAGGTGTACCAACTTTAGAACCACGTTATACATTGGAGGAATTGGATTTTATTGTTATAGCATTTGGTCACAAATAAATAAATAAATAAATACAATGTGATCATTAAAGCTTATGGATTGCTTACCTACGGCACTCTCGATTGTCTATTTTAATTGTGATTTATTATTTTTAATACATCATGTGCGTATTAACAATAATCAGATGAAACATCAAATTAAAATATACAAAATCATATATGGATGCATAGACGTGTAGTACATTTGTCGTAAACCTAAGGAGGTCCTACAAGGCCATATATGTTTCATTATATTTTTTTTATTTTACAAAATTATTACCCCCTATACCCTTAAAGATGTGCTCATTGGATTGAACAAAAATATTAAGAAAAAATAGATATAGTAAAAAGTGTTGTGAAGTCCACGTATGAATAAAATGCTGCTTGTTTGTAAGTAAAATACAATAATAATTTAAGTAATTAAGTGGTAGTTAAAGGGTGAAAATAAAGTAGTTGTATTCGTAAATAGAACAAACACATGCATTTTAGAGAATGGACAAATAAGATAAATAAATACATTTATATTTTTAAGGGACGGAAGGAAAAAGGAGTATAATTTGAGACTCCAACGCTATGGACTCCATCTATGTAACAATAATCTATTTTTGACCCAATAGTGTTCATTAGTTTCTTATTCTAAATTTCACAAAAGCAATACTCCTTTTGTTTTATGTTAATTTGCACAAAAAATATATAGAAAATTTTATACTTTTAGGATGCATATATGTGTAAGTTATTTTGAAATGTACAAATAAAAAGAGTGTGAAAGTTCTATAAAAAAAAAAGTCATTTTCCAGTGAAGCAGTTTCATAGTATGAAACCGGTACCATTAGAATCATTATATGATACCATTAAAATCATTCGCTGATTCCATAATCATTTTATACTGTGATATCAGTTTACAAGTGTAATGATATCACTAAATAGATGTTATGGTATCAGTAAATGATTCTAATGGTATTAATTTCATACTATGAAACTGCTTCACACAAGATTTTGCCATAAAAAAAAATGTGAAAGTTATTATTACACGGAGAGAGTATTAATTTTTTAGTGTAGTATGATAATAATAAGGTAGGATTCATCACCTTAATATTATGAAAACTGAAAATTAATTTAAAATGCAGAGTCTTTCATATCAATCAAATTTGAGGATAATGGTGTTGCATTATGGGACAAAGGGAAAATGAGTAAAATGTCAGATGATGAGCAATCTGACAAGATGAAGACCGTCATCGAGCATGCCAAACCACGCACCGCGCTGAGGTGGCGCAGGCGGATTGGCCACCTCTTCCAGCTCATCAAGTGGAAAAAGTCAAGCAAAGGCAATGTGTGCCACGTGGGCACAAAGCTTGAAGGAGCTAAAGTTAAGTATGGCTGGATAAGAAGCCTCACAAAGAGGAGGACCAAAGAATAAATTAAAGGGTTTCTTTTGTATATATATAGAGAGACCACTCTACCTTTTTTCCCTTTCACTTTCTCTCACATTGTGATTAATTGTAGAGAGAGAGAGAGAGAGATTTTCAGTATGGATGCAATGTGATTAATTATGCCGTTTGTGATGGAGATGGCATGGTCAAACTTAAATACGTGTCATCAATTCGTTTACAACTTGCACATGCTTTTGTTGTAGGAAGAGAAATGACATTCTTTTGGTATGGATTTTCAATGATGGATTGATTATGAATTTAATATCAGTATAAATTTATTATTTGTGTAATATATATACTTTAAATATATTGTACTGATTTTGGCTCCATTATAAAAAACTGATCACAATCAAGCTCTATATATATGATCATTATATTATATAGATAAATGAAATACACATTGTTGAAGCATCATGAATTAAATCGCACACAACCATATATTGTAAATTAATCACATGAGATTTGTAAAAGTACAAGATGCATTGGTTCTACAAGCCAAAGTGTAATTGGTTGCTCCATTATCAAGGAAGCAAGAGGGCCATACATATAATGCTAGATCAATCTTCAAGAAAAAGTAATTAATTAACATTCTATATGGATAATTCAATTTGGTTTCATTATAATAAAACATGATCTAGTAAAGACCCAAAAAAAAAACTAATCCTCCTAACAAAATCGTAGAAATCTTCTAATGTTAGCCTTTTCGATCCTAGCTCTAATCCTATTTTACTCAACATTCATCTTAACGTATACCACCATTTTATGTATATTTATGTATCTCAACATTTTACGTATCTCTATTACTGTCATCAAACTATACTGCATAAAATGACGGTAACATAGATGCAAAAGTTAAAATTATTTAACTTAAAGAATAAATGCAAATATAATTTGACCATATGGCCCTACAGGCTGCAAATAGTAGGAATATACAGGCTTTGGTAAGGATAAAATAGTTTGCCTTTTAACCACACAAGTGCAAAATGGAATGCATGTGCAAAGGACTAATAGTTGGCTTTGTTTAGTTATATCAATCAATAGTAACAAAAATGTTTGTGTCCCCTCCCTTGGCCTATTGCTACCATGGGACAATTCCAACAGGACCACAATTCTTGGACATTAATTAACAAATGCTGCTGTTTTCTGACCAAATTTAATTCATATTTACTTGCCTGCATTCAGTTGAATCTTCTTGTGCATAAGTTATAAACTTCTGCTTTGTTTTTTTGGTATCCAGATTGTCTCAACAAAAGCTTGTAATAATGGCCAATCATTTTAAAGAAAGTATAAACTAATGCTTGAATAAAGGAACTCATATATTCATTCATAGGATATTCTAATAATTTAGTTAATTAAATTGAAATCAAAGGTTTTTGAATCAAAACACAACATTCTCATTGAAGAAATCATAAAAGTTGGAGTGAAGGACATTTTCATTGTAGAAAACATAAAATTTTGCCTTTTACAATTCATTTGCACAAATTACTGTTTTGACAAGCTGAGAAAATTATACAATTAATATGGCAAGATGAGTTTTACTCCTGATTTTCCATAAAAACTTTAATAGGAGGAAGAACACATAAATTAAAAAAGTGAGAATAAATAGGAATTTAAAGGTAATTTCGTAAACCTTTATATATAAAGTGATAAAATGAATTAAATTATATACATGTATGGGCTTAAAAGTACTGAAATTTTGTGTAAAATTGATGATATTATGAAAATGAAATTTATGAAGGAGTTTTTATTTTAAAAGTGTGAAATTTATTGTAGAATAGACGTAAAAAAATATGAAAAGTTTTATGGAACAGAGGAAGAGAGTATATTATCTCGAGTTTTTTTTTTTTTGGAGTGGGTGCACCATACTATGGGTGAGTGTCATTGATTGGTCGATTAACAAACAAAAGGATGGAAGACTATGTGACTTTTTGCATCTCAAGTTTCTTTTTCCTTTTCTTGATCTAAAATGTGTGCCTCATCTTTGAAGCTCTTGAAATACAACTGGTTCATTTGTATTTTAACATTTACAAACCATTCTGCAAAAGACAACCCCACCATATATAGAAACATAAAAAAGTGCATGAATGATATTCAACAAAGAGGGCGATTTCCTTGCAAGTGTGTATACATACATGCCTTCTTCAAGAGTTCCATAGAGAAAAAGATAATGAGATGAGAAAAGAGCTGGTGAAGAGGGACCCCTTCCATCTAATCTGGTCCTTCCATCTAATCATTAAACAAAGAATCAAGAAAATGTGGGTTGCATAATAAAGGCTACCACCTTTATTTTGCTTTCAATTCATTTACTCGTTAAAGAGATCCTTTAGCAATATGAAGTCAAAATAACTTTTATGATGCACATTGTTTTGTCACACTTTCATGCATACTATTACTATCCATATGCCTATATTTATAATAACTTTCAACCATGACTGATTGGTCTGGATCAAGATTCCATTTTCACATCTACTTATACAACAATCCACATGCTCCAATGGTGTTCGATCGACGGAGATGGTCATCATAAGTTCAACGGTAGACATCAAATTATATTTTCACCATTTATATTATAATATCACATAATATGTCTACTTATATTTTCACCATTTATATTATAATATTATATAAACAAGCTATTGAATAATAGTTGACTCCCCTATTTATATGACATAAGCATATGGTTATTTTTTTTGTTATGTCGAGTTATCAATGAAATCAGTAAAATTTGTCACCATCAGATTTAGGCATGTGACAATCAATCAACTAATTGCGTCACGACTCTTTTGTGATAATGAATGTGAGATTGCATCCAAAAAGGATATCATTTTTTCAATTACCAAGAAGAGAGATAAATGGGAGTAATCATGCAGCTTTGGAGTTTTGCCTACTCAAACTTAATGTGTCGGAATTTATAACACACAATACTTGAATAAATTATTGAAGGAGAAGAAAAATCAAGTAAAATCTTATGTCGACCACGTAGTTAATTGAAATAAGTGCAAAGTAATCGGAGGGTCCCCTTTCCACACTCGTATGTGAACTACTTTCCTAGGATTGCACAAAGCCTAAAAATGTAATTTCAAATATCTTTTACTAAATAATTTAGGCAGAGAAAAGGAAAGGACACAAAATGTCAAATAGTGAGAGAGCTTCCATTAATAAAAGACGTAATTCAAATATAATCAGACAATGTGTGATCAGAAATCATTCAAAGTAACAACTTTGAAACTTTTTTAATCTGTTTTCTCGTTTTTGTGGCAAGAAATCGATAACAAGAAGTGGGGCCTTTGAAACATGAGTTATCTTTACTTAGAATACAAATACCTTAAGAAAAACTGAAAAAGTAACATGGAAGCAATAGACAGTGCCAGAGAAACTTCTGAACCTCATCAACAAATTCAATTTCCATATATAATATGAATAACAAACTTCTTTCATAATTATTTGCTGGTAAATTTTACCTGTAACATCGATATATCCTTGTTTGGAGATCCCGTAATCTTGCAGAAGATCAGAGAACCCCAATAGGAAATTGATCCCTCAAAGCATAACAAGGACAACACCTACAAAGTTAGCCACATGTGAAAGAAAAACGTGCACAAATTAACATACAATTGTCAAATCACTGCATTCCAACCACCAAAATAATCCCCACATCTGCTATCCATTCAGTCAATATATATAGCTTAATTGACAATTCCCTATACAATTAATAGCTGATTAAGGGAAAAAAAAAAAGCCGAGCTGATAAATTTTATACAACCATCCAAGCAAGTCTATTGTCCCCCTGCTTCTTACCTTTCTTCACCATATATAAAACATTACTTCAATCATTACTCTGTACTCAAACATCACAACACATTTCTATCACATGACAAGAGGAGTGCCAAAACCAGCTGAAGTTGGTTGCAAAGAGCGAATCCTGATATCGTACTTTCTCTTACTGGAGATTTCACTGCTAGAGGGTGAACCCGGTCCATTGGTTATTTGATGGTAAGAAGAAGCATTTTTCTGATCACAAGCAATTCCAATGTAGTTCCCACATTTACGGCAGAGAAGCTTTGTTTTCCGATGGAAAAAACCCCAAGAGTTCTTGGAAATAAAGTAAGGCATACAAGTTGACTCTTCAACTTGATTGAACCTGCTCTCATCGATGAAGAAAAAAGAAATGATCCCTTTCTTGATTGATTTATTATATTTGGAACCGATGGTTGATGTATTCCGACTTGATGAATTCAGATTTAGATCATATCCACAGGAACCACAGCTGCATGAACAAACAATGTTTACTATCACAGACCAAACAAAACAAAAAAAAATTCAGCAGCTTTTGCAAAAGATCATGAAGATAACAGCTTAAGACTCATTTCCAAATTAGACAATTCTTTCGAAGCAAAACATGCGGGTTTTCGAATTTGGCAAATAAAACATGTCAATGGGGTCAACTGATAAACATTCATCATTCACTTTAAAAATATAAAAAAATTAAATTCCAAATGACAATTATGATTGTCCAATTAGGATGATGATTTTCCTTTTTAAAGAACCTTAATTAGAAATACAATCTTCACCTGAAGTATCATAAGAAATAAAATAAAAATCATTCAACATATTCAATAAAGAGGATAATATAGAATTGTTTGTATATGTACGTACACACATAAAAATTTTGTGCGTGTATGTATGGATGGGTGGTAGATATGGATAAACAAACTCTTTCAGGATGACTCTTAACAACTATCTACATGATGAATTACAAAAAAAAAAAAACTATCAAGACAGAAGCTTAATATTATAACAATAGTTAATAGAAGAGCTGTACAACCGTTGTTTTCATAACTACGAATTTTCCATTTAATTTTGGCATATATATACTTATATAGAACAACAAGAAAATGCTACAGAGCCTGTACCGTCATGGGTTTAAAAGTAAATTATTTTTGTAAAAAAATAAAGTATTCAATAAGATCAATAACAAAAAATTAACCATAGAGACAAAGGAAAAAAATAATGTTGGATCAATGGTCATCATGCTACCTTTTAGAGACATTGTTGTAAATTTTCATCTTTGTTAGGCCTCATTCCATTCTCAATATGAACCAAAAACGGCATTGATGATGCATTTATAATATCAACAATTTGAGATCGTTTTCCCCATAACAGATGACATCTTAGAAGTTTGTACTAAAGATGGACCTCTGGCCCACTTAAAAACTTTACCTCCCAAGTTTGTTGGCATTGACCTATTCTACCTACACAAATTACATTTTGAATATTATTTCTTCTTTGCTCCCAAAGAATGAATTTGCGCTTGCCTGCATTATGTATGGCTGAAGAGTTCCGTTTTATCTGATAGGATGGAGTCATAGAATTGAATTGTAATCTCGACTTTGCAAGGTGCTTACCATATTATATAAACTTTGCTTCCAAATAAAAAGTGATGGAAAAGGAGTTTGATTAGAAGCATTATTAAGGTTATTGTGTCCCGTTATATCATGGCATTAAATGCACCAACGCCAACAAAGATGCATGGCACTAACGGTATAAACTAATGATTTAAATGTTCAGAATTTGACACGCGTCCAACCATGTCGATCCACATATTTTGGGTTTTTCTCGCATATTAGCTGGTTTCCCACTAAAACCATGCAAAATTTATGAACAATTTTCAGGAATTTCAATTTATACCTAGACTAGGCATTTTGAAATATATTTTGAAATATATATATATATATATATATATAATACTCCCTCCATACCAAATTTATACTCACTTCCCTTATTGGTCCGTCCAAAAAATTTATGCTCATTCCTTTTTTGGAAACAATCATCATTAACTTTACACTCACAATCAATTACTTTATTAAAAAATGGACCCTACAATACCCTTACTTTATCTACTTTATAGAATAAACAAATATTTTTCTTAAATCTTGTGCAATGCTCTATGAACATAACGTTCATGGACAGAGGGAGTGTATATATATATATATATATTATATATATATATATTTGTGGAAAGTGGAAGAAAATACATCTCCCAACTGTACACATGGAAAATCTGACAACTCAAAATACCTGTGTTCCCCATGCTAAAGACAGGCAAAACCACCTATACAGCCTTGTGCCTATGATCTATACATTCGCCTGTACACTGAGATATGTCAATCTTGAGTGTTGGCCATCTTATGAAGATGGTATGTAACATTGAAGACAGAGGCTAATTCATATAGAACACTTAGACGATTTGAAAGATGGGTTTTTAGTACAATGGGGAACAACAATTGTATGATGTTCCTTAAGATTTAATAGGCCAAATATCAAACAACTTTGCATCTCCTAATTAGTAGATAAACCACAAGAAAGATAGAAAAAGAATAGCATAAATTCATGATTTATGGCTTGACATCAGCTAACTAGAATGGCCTATAACTATAAGTACATGCTGCAGCAACATATCAATAAGACAGACCGCTTAAGCTTATAGAAATTGCCCCAAGCCGAAATTCCAGTGAAACAAGAAATAATAAATTCCCGTGCACCCAAAAACAGTTACATTATTGGATTCAGTGTGTGTGGTTCTCTATGTGGGATATGTGTGCATTTTAGAACACAATTTATCCAGCAGTTTTGTTTGTCATGCAAAGACACAAGTAGATTTTCCACAGAAATCCCTAATTCTAACATCAACCTAAGGAATCCTAAAGATAAAAGTTAAAAACTGATGGCATTTCAAATGCGTATTAAGTATAAGGCAAATAAATTAGCTTCGCTTCTACATATGATCAACCTCAACCAAAGACAGGGTTGTCGAAACATGAATTCTATTACTGCAGCATTCTCATGTGGACGCAAGTAAATTACGCTTACAAACCAAAGTCCACAGATTCAAAGTTAAATTTTAGAACTCTAATTACTGAATCAATGAAGAAAACTGGAGATTTTGCCAAAAATACTTGCTTCGAGAATTAATTTGCGCAAATTTCATGCTCTTCAATCAAATTGAAACAAAATAAAAAATCATCATTCACCTGTAAGTAACATCTCGTCGAGAACCTGAAAAGGAGGCTGAGTGCTGATAAATCGTCGAATGACCATTAGAAGTCTCCATTGAATGTGATCCTGCGGTGGCCGAGAAGTTGACGGCGGAGCAATCGATGCGGCGGTGGAACTAAAAGCGGCAGTCAAGATACAAGTTGATTGCAATAAGCCCAAAGGATCTAATGACAGTTACCTGCGCCTCTACTTGATAACAACTCGGAGCGGTTATCTACTGTGATTCATTACCGAAAACGCGGTTAGTGGAGGTTGGCAATGAAGTGATTGCAGGGGAGAGAACCGGAGACGAAAGATACGGGGATTGACTATGATTATGTCTTTACCTCAATCTCGGTAAATTTATGTCACTTTGGGCCACCCTAGAAATAATTATTTATTTATTGACCTTTTACTAATTGTAAACATATATTGATTCCAAAAAAAGAGAGAAAAAATTGTAATCATATCATATCATATATTGAAAACATTTACGAAACACGTTAATATATAAATCTGAAAATTTATTCCTTCCCCACATTTTTTTTTTTTTTTAAATTTTATTTATTTGATAAATTATGATAATTTAAATAGAATATGCACCGTCCGATTCGAGTTTGTAATTTAACATCATAGTTTATTTTTACGGTTAATTATTGTTACTTTAACAATAAAATGTAATTATTTCTACTTACACTTTTCAATGAAAATAATTACACTTTTTTAATAAGAAAAATCAATACTATAAGAAATACAATGTGATACAAAATTTTGTTCTATTTTTTGTAAAGAAACTCAAATACCAACTTGAGGGGTTACTCCTAGAGAAACGAGGCTATTAAATATCTTCTTACTTTAAAAAATGATATATGTACTAATTTAGGGGGAAAAACATGTGTTTTTAATTAATATATATAAGGTAAAAATTTAAACATGCAAGTAAAATGTGCACAATGTACATCCATGAATTGTGATGCCCAATGCAAAAAAAAAAAAATCATTACTAAAAATATAATTACAAAAACATAAAGAAAATTCTTTTTTAAGATAATATTTGAATATAATGGAATACTAATACTAAACAAAAATAAAATGGAGCTATACAATGAATTATATTATTAAAGGAGTTCAAAAAAAAAAAAAAAAAATCATTACTAAAAATTTGGAAAGAAAATTTTTATTAAAGATATATATTTGAATAATAGTGTCATTTTTCTATTGATTTATAATTAATATATTGCATCTATGTGGCATTTTAATATAAAATTAATTAAAAAGTTTGACTAGGTTTGAGTAGACCTCTTGCACAATATGTATATTTTTTAACATATGTATATTTTTTAATAAATATGTTAATATATAAATCTTTAAATATTTTAAATATATATCTTATATCTAAAAGTGTTATCATATGACAATTTTAAAATATAAAATTATATTTAACTTAAATAAATTATATAGAAAAATTGTGGTTGTATCAACTTTATAAAAAAAAAAAAAAAAAACTTAATATAATCATTAGTGATATTTATTGTAAATATAGTATATATATATATATATATATTATTGAGTAATATTTATGCATCATTTATATAAAAAAATTCTATTAATCGTCTCCTTATATTATTTTAATATATATTATTATTTGAAAATATATATGGAATATATTATATACTAAACAAAAATAAAATGGAGTTCTACAAATGTAGTTATATGAAAGAGTGGGAGAAATTATCGTTTTAGGACAAAATATTTGTTATAATATGAGAGGTTTATAATTTATCCAAAATTTTCAAATTTTTTTAGCATGACATCTTCAACCACTGGTATTACTATTTACTCTGTTGTCAAGTCAATACTGCTTTATTACAGTGTCAATAATAAAATTTCATCAGTTTTCACAACTTTTTATAGTGAATATTTCATAAGAATTTTTATTAACGAATTTTTTTATATTTATGCAATAACAATCTATATTTATAAATATATTTGTCTAACTTGTTTTCCTAGAAATAAATGTATGAAATCAGTATATCAAGAAATGAATAAAAAGTTTTTATTGCAATAAATTAAAAAGGAAAAATATAAAACTTTTCTTGAGGAAATAGTGCTCCCTCCATCCCACACCAAAAAAAGAGAAAATTTATCATAAATTTCACCCTTATATTATTCATAATTTTACATAAAATGTCAATATTTTTGGGCTTATATATATTGCAAAAATTTGTGTAAACGCATACCATAAACTCTATTTTTAATGTGATAGTAATAATATATATGTGTGATAATAATAATAAAAATAGAGTTCACAGTATATATCTTATCTTACACCTTAAAATTTGACTCATTTACTGCACCTTTTTATTTTGTGTATCCACCCGATAAACACATAGCCGAGTCGGGTCATTTTGTTAATTAGTCATGCATGATTACGCTTACGGCCATTAATGGGTCCCGACCCGATAGCAACAGAGTTTAAGACATTTCTCCCCAGAAGAATTATCTCCTCTCTCTCTCTCTCTCTCTCTCTCCCTCTCCCTCTCCTTGGGCCTCGTATTTGATTCACTGAATGCAAGAAATACGAACTCCTGCTTCACCCACATCAGAATTGGAGGAGAGAAGAAAAGCTGCAAGCTTTGATCAATGACTTCAGGTCAGCAAGGTTCCATTTCATTTCCTTCTTTTTGGATCATTAGGAAATGAAATGATTTTGATTTTACAACCGAAGAAGTTGTACGCATGACTCCCCCAAATTTCGTGATTGTTTTTTTGTGTTTGGTAGCTGGGTTTCGTCAAATAATTTATGTTATCTTTTTGTGTAAACCTAGGGGGTTTTATATGTTAGCGCGATTTTATTTTAATTGTTATAGCCTCGCTACTTTGATGTAAATTTATGTCTACTTTTTATGAAATTTAGGGGTTTGGAAATAAAAGTTATGTCGGCAATAAGAATTTGCTTATCTTCTGAGTATATATAGTTTATTGTCTTATTCAATTGTATTTGTACAATACAAATGGATATGAAATTTCATATTCGTTGTTGCCAGATTATGCAATTAAACTTGCAGCTGAGCTTGAATCAGCTTCGCGGTTGAGAGCTGCCCAATTCTTAATAACACAAAGGCCGTGGCTTGGTAATTAATTTCTTATCATTTTTCCTTCTCTTGATTCCATTTAGTTGTTTGTTTTAAGTGTCGTTTGCATGAGTTGAGTTTTCATTAGTGGCTTTTTTGATCATCTTGCAAATTTCTTTTTCTTTGACAGATCTGTATGGGATTAATGTCAGACCTGTCACTCCTTTCCCTAGTTTGAGCAGCAAACCATTTCTTGATACAGCACTTATACACCGCTCCTTGCCTGATGAGTTACTTTTTGACGTATGATTCTTTATGGGATCGCTTATCTATGTGAATTGATTATTTATGTGATCAATAGTATTGTAGGCTGCATGCATCTTTGCAAACTAAGTTGAGAAGAGAGAGAGAGAGAGAGAGAATTCTAGCTTGTGGGGATTCTTTTCTACTACAAAAATTAACTCTAGGTTTTATTTCTTGTTTGCAAAAATGAGGATTGTGATTTACTCCTTTTCTTTTTTGGCAGATATTTTCAAAAATGAATCCGTATACCCTGGGGAGAGCAGCTTGTGTATGTCGGAAATGGAGATATACTATCCGTAACCCTATCTTTTGGCGTAATGCTTGCTTAAGGGCTTGGCAGGTTTGCACTATAATGCCATTACTCTTTCCTGTGTGACGTGTGCAATTTCCCATCTGATTTTTACCTTTTACTAATAGCTCAAAGGAGTTGTGGAAAATTATAAAATTCTACAATCAGTTTATCATGGCTCGTGGAGGAAGATGTGGCTTTTAAGACCAAGACTTCGAACTGATGGTAAAATGTTTTATTTTGTAACTCTATTTCTTGTTCTTTTGCGTCAAAATCCCCCTTTATAAGATTCATTAGTATTGAAACAAAAAGATATGTCGATTGAGTTCAACTACTGTTATAGAGGTTCTAGTTTGTATTTTTAACTTTATTCATATTAGTGAAGTTGTACACAGTGCTGAATTTGTGATTTGAATTTCTAGGTCTTTATGTAAGTCGAAATACCTATATTCGTGCTGGAGTTGCAGAGTGGAAGATCACCAATCCTGTGCATATTGTAAGTTCATGTAATTTCAGTTGTTTTAGTTCCTCATAGCATTTTATTTTTTATGTATTTTTGATCAAGTATAAAGGGTTTTGTGGATAATTTAATTTTGTATTAAAACTTGAAAATACAGCCCTGTTAGAAAGGTAGAGAAATTGACATTTTTTATGTTTTAATACGAATCGAATCAAATGAGAACCGACCTGGGCATCCAGGTATTGAATTCACTTCTTTCAGAAAATTGAATCCCAATCTTAGACTGCTCAGCGCAATAGTAATTAAAGCTGAATAGGCTCAATGCTTTGCCTTTTCTCCATACCTCTTTCTTCAGTAATAGTGTAATGAAACTTTCTATCTGTATTGCAGGTTTGCTATTACAGATACATGAGATTTTACCCTTCTGGAAGGTTTCTCTATAAGGTCATTATCTTGACTATCTCTTTTGAGAATAATAATTTTGGATTGTAATATTGGAGAGTATCTGATCATCAGTTTTTTCTTGTGCAACTATGTTGATAGAACACATCGCAAAAAGTAAAAGATGTGGTGAAATTCATGAATATCCGTTCCTCAAAAGGGGATTGTGTTTTCAGCGGACACTACACACTTTCTCAAGATAGGGTACAATTTCAATTCTTTTCTTGCTATTCCCACATTCTATATGGTTCCTTGGATCAAGTGGAGAATTTCATGCTGTTCATCTTTTACAATTCTCCCTCCATTCCAATTCAACTTTCGTTTTAAAGAAAAAAAATTAAAAAATGTCGCATTTGGGGTTTCCATGTTTAATGCATATCTTTTTTTCCAATTTGTCCTTTTCTTAGCTTTTGTGATATGTCTCATTATTGAGATGCAAGAATCTATGTGAAACACCCAAAAGGGTATATTAGTCATTTTATATAAATAATTATAAGTGTTAAATGACTTTCTTAATCCATGTGAAACACTAAAAAAATGACAGTTAAATTGGAACGGAGGGAGTATGTGATATCAATCCTCCTCTGAGCTCTCATTAGTAATTACACACACATACAAATATATATATTCTGGTTCCATTTCGCAACTGGTCATCTAATTTAGCTGTGCTACTTTCAGGTTGAAGCTGCACTTTTGTATCCTGGTTTGCGTCCAACTGTTTTGAGAATCCGCTTGAGGTATCTTCTAGGTTACCCTGTTTTCCGTTGTTCAAAAGATACTCAGACCAAGCCGGTGACCAAATCATTTTTCAAAGATCAAGATATTTATATACTTTTAAGATCCTCAGAAGCTTCTAATTGTTTTTTAAATGCATCCATCCAGCCGTCAAATTGTCTGCATTCAGATTTTTTTTTTTATTATAAATGCAGATACTAAAAATGAACAGAAAACATGTTCCTAGATAATGTGATGATATTTGATTGACCCTCTAGGGTTAGACTGCAGACAGACTGCAGGTCATATATGTCTATATACCTGATAAAACATTTTAATATATTGTATTTACATTCTGTGTATTTGTTTAGATTAAGGGGGACAACAGAAGGTGCTAACAATAGAATGGATCTGTTGTCACTTGTTACATGCGGTGTTAATGATGCTGAGGCTAGTGACCCTGATGACGACATTCTTGGAGTAGTCGAAGGATGGCAAGAAGACGAAACGCACAACCCTGATGTCCCTGCAACTTCACACAAGAGGGGCCTTACGCCATTCGTCTTTGTCCCATTCGATGAGGTAAGTGTTGTTTGTTTCCCCTCGTTTCAATACTAGACTAACACCATTTTCATGAGGTAGAATCGACGCATAATCCATTACCAATGAAAAAACTTGTATTACCTCTTGAACTGGTACCAGGGTCTTGTGAAATCTCGTTTTACGTTCGTTGCGTTGATTTTGACAGGTCGAGACATCTGTGCTGAACTTGCCTGTTGAGAAGATGGATTATTTTGTGCCTGGTTGATCGCATGCATGAAAAGCCACATCAGAATACCTTTTGTAAATACAAATAATTGATCTGCTGTTGTTCCTTGAATTACTACATGGATTGTTTTGTCCGTGCTTAAAATATTGCCTGATGAACAACGTCTGTCCGCATATTATGTGCAAGATTATAGAAAATGTATATAATTAAAAACATCGAGTTACTTTATGCCAACTTTGACTCCCATTGATAGAAAAATCTTTTGACAATTTTACAGTTTGTAAGGATGTAATCGAGTTGAGTTAAACTATAGAGCGTTTCAGTTTGACCGAGTTTGAGCTTATTAAAGATAAATAAATATTTTAAAAATCATATATATATTATATTAAATTGTATAATCTCATTTAATTTAAAAAAGTTTAGTTTCATATTTTATAATTATATATTAAAATCAAATTATTAATTATAATTTATACAGCGTACTAACGAGTCCGTTTGTGAGCAATTAAATCGAATATCATCGAGTCCGTTTGTGAGCAATTAAATCGAATATCATCGAATTTGAGTTTGTTTATATGATAACAAGTCTAATTAAACGAACTCAAACGAATGTTTTTCAAGCGAATGATCCGCAAACAACTTGGTTTGATTTTTAAATCAGTGCAAATTTAATTTTAACCATGTTGTACGTGCTGACGTGGCTGTTGGGATTTCTTGAAATTTTTGCAAAAAATTCATACGTTTGGAATAGGACTTTGTAATTTTTATCATATCATCATATGCACTCTCCCGTCAACGAAATAGCCCGATTGCATTGCAAAAAGTATGCAGAGAGTGATCATGAAAATTGATTAAATTATAAAAATATTAGAGTTGCGAGTTTATTTGCAATTAGCTAATCAAGATATAACTCACCATCAATAATATCATATGCGAATGAAATTATACAAGAGGTATCTTCATTGATTGTCTGATCATTTCATTGAACAGGACCATTCAAGTTGTAACCACATACAAGTATAACAAAGATGAAGCTACTTTATTACGACCTAAACATTGTATAATCGCAGTGATGAAGCTTATTCAAGTGAGAAAAAAACTAGATCAAGATTCCAGTAAAAATGTGATTCACCCAGTTGTAAATGTAAAAATAGCAGATTCACATGCTAGACTTGACATCTTCCTTGTACAAAACTGAATTCCAAGCTGGGTTTCGAGGAATAAACGTATCCTGCAAAGTGAAACAACATTCTTATTACAAGCCCAGCAGAGATGATCCCAAGTTATCTAGAGACACGCATGAAGAACGAATGAAAGATGTTGATATAAAAGTTCAAATACATCTCTTCTCAGAACAACAATCTCATGTTAGGCAAAAAGGCAAGTATTAAACGGATCAGATCATCCGACGTTCCAATATGTATCTATGTTAAATACAAGCAAGTCATCATGAATCAAGACTCGTATAAAATGTGATATTAGAGCTGGCCTACTTTTTCCCTCAACTTGGGATTCTTCATCTTATTAATAAGCACAATCACAATATTGCACTGAGTAAAAATCATCTTCTTCTCAAACCCTAGCCCTAAATATATACAAAGGGAAGATGATGAATTCTAACAAGCATGACCAACTCTCTACCTCAATTGAACTAACAAATTGAATCCCTTTATTTTCTCAACTTCATATCGAGTCCAATAAAGCCAGAGAGTATATGAACTGATCTAAAACAATAATCGAGTTAATTGTTGAAAATTGGGCAAAAGAAGAAGGTTAGCTTACAGAGACATAAGAGCAAGTGGGGATGAGGGAGAAGTTCTGATTTAGGGCATGAGAAAAGGCGGCGACGCAGAGGTGAGAGGCGAGGCCTAAGCCCCTCTTGGAAGGAGGGACATAGGTGTGAGTAATATCCATGATTTTGCGGCCATTGATACCCTTGATTTCGTACTCGAGGTATGCTTTCTTATCCTCCGTCTCGAATTTCCTCTCCTTCTCATTCCATATTACGACTACTTTATTTTTCTCATCTTCCATTTTCCCCTTCTTTCCTCTCCGTCATTGCCTCAACGGACAACCCTAAATTTATATATATGATTATTATTTATTTTTCTCATCATGTGTTGATTAAATTAAAACTAAAAAAAAAATTATGTGACAATACAAAATTAAAATTTTCAACCGTTCAAATGTAACAAGTTTCTACTTTTTAATTCTTGTAGATAAGTGATATATTGAATTTTTTTAGCTAGGTTTATAGTATATTTTTATTTTTTCTTAATGTATACAAACAATAAGAGAATAAATTGTTGTTGAATTGAAATAAAAAATTTGTATTTGAATGAATCAAACATTTTTTTTTTTTTTTTGCGTGTCATTAATATTCAGCCCGATCATAATGCGTCATGTTCATGACAGAGCATTGTGCACAAGTTCATACCTCATGGTTGTTCGGTTTCTATTGGTAGTACACAATTTAAACAATTTTTTTACGATTAATATAAAAATATTATGGTTAATTTACGTATTTTTATTTTTATCTTAAAGAATATAGATTGCGTATAGAGAATTTTGAAGCGTAAATAGACACTCATTCAACATCTAATTTGCAAAAATAAAGGGGTGTTTGGTTAACACCTTTTGAGTTAAGGAGAGTGTGATGTTTGGTTGAGGGAAATCAAATATTTGATATCTTAAAAGTGAGTAATTGAAGTCATAGATTCATTCCTCCCAATTTTGGGTTCATTTCTAAAATTTTATATAAATTTTTTAAAAATTTATTTTGCCTTCTAAATTATCTATTAATATTAATAATAATAATATTTTAAGTATGATTATTATATAATATATTTTTTAATATTAAAAAAGAGTTAATAATAATTTTAATTATCAATAATTTTTATTAAAACCAAATACTTTCTATGACAATGATAGTCATACCTACATATAAACCAAACAACTCAACAATAACTAACATATCCATTATCATTCCTCACTACTTTCAAACCCATTACCATTCCAATTCCTTTCAACAAACCAAACACACCCTAATTTTTTTTTTTCATTCAAGACCCTTTCAAAATTTAAATTGCAAACTTGTCATAATAAATATTTCATAAATTGGAGAATATTTTTCCTGAAAACTCTAAATAACTTGTACTATTTAATATAAAATATAATATTTTATAAATTTCAATAATTAAGTTCAATACTTCAGTCACCCTCTTAATTAACTTTGAGCTGATTTTGAGTTCCTTTTAAGTCATTTTCAACAGCCGACTTCATTCGATTGTGCTTCTAACATCAAGTAAACTTTGCTCTTAATCAAAATATAAAATAAAAATCAAGTCTTAAAAATATTGATTTTGTTCCTTAAAGTAACCTTTTAAATTTGCCACAATCGTGATACAGTTATTAATAAAAAAGAAACTTGATAATTAACTTTACTTAATGCAACACAAAACGTACACGTGGACTCAAATAATAAAAGTTAAACCACATTAATTATTCCCCTAAAATATCTAAATTTTTATTAATTCCAAAAAAAAAGTAAAAGGCAAACTTTACTCGAATTGGTTTTCTTCTTCATGTTAAAAGGCAAAAGCCACAAATCTAGGTGTAATTACTGTGCAAATGACTAAAAAGCCCCTGCCTTCCAAGTCAAAACACAAGCACTATGCGTACTTCCACAATCGAAGCTACCCCTCTCTCTCTCTCTCATGGCGGACACAAGGGTGGAGACCATAGCAAGACTAGCGCAGTGGAAAATCGAGAGTTTCGGCCCAACCACGCCTTACAAAAGATCCGAACCTTTCAAAATCGGCATTTGGAACTGGTATTTCTAACAGATTTTTACTTGTATATTTGGTGTATACATGATGTTGATCATCAATTTTTGATAAATCGTTCTAGGCATCTATCGGTGGAGAAGAACCGGTCCATATACATCAGGCTCTTCCCGGAACCGTCTCGGGTTTCCAAGGAGCAGCCGCCGATTGCTCGGTTCGTCATACGTGTCTCCACCTCCAGTTCTAATCGCAGACCCTTCGTTTCTCCCAGTGCGTATTTGTTTGTTACTTGTTTGATTGTTTACGTTGACTTTTTTTGATCATTTGACCCTAATCCTAGTGTGCTCGTGATCGAGATTTAGCTACCATTGAAGCTCTTTTACGAACGATTGAGTATCTATCTATAAGGCACGATGCGTTGATTGATGTTTTCTATTTGAATTCAAAAGGAAAATCATATTGGGTGAATTAAACAGATTGCTGTTATTTAGATTTTTTGAAAAGCATGGAATTCAGTGGAATCACTTTTTGGGTTCAATTTGGGGAAAAGAGATTATGCATGTGCCTCAAAACTGGTGACTCTTTTGAAACTGCTACAACTTTTCATACTGGCAGTCATCCTTTTCATGAAGGGTAGTGATTTTTTATTTCTTATAACGAAAAGTAGGCTTTGGGTATATAAGATATCATTCCAATTGCTTTGATTTGGATTCACGAAAATGCCTCTTGTGTAGTTGTGTATATATAAAAAGATGGCCATTCAAACTTTTTTAATGCATTTCATATGTGTTGTTACATCTGTTGTGTATAAGATTTTACGTAATTGATTCTTGTGTTTTATTCTTCAGTTCATGAGAGACTACTTCGCTCGAGTGATGACTTTGCCTGCCCTATTGATGTCACCTTCCAAGGTCGTTTCATCATCGATGTTGAATTTCTAGACCTTAAAATCTGCCCTCTAAATGTGAGATACTTTACATTGTATTCTGTATTAGTATTGATTTGACATGGATGATATCTTGTGGTGTAAAAAATAACTTGCTTAAGGATGACCTTATGGAACACTTGGTAACTTTTGCCTATTCAAATATATCTCATGCTATTAAACCTCAGGGTGGAGAAGGAGTTTCCATATGGCCCAGCGATGGCCTGATGCAGAGTCTAGCAACTCAAAGCACACTCAGATGCCTCTCTCGAATGCTTGATGAGGCAATCCATTCAGACGTGACAATCAACGCGTCTGATGGATCTCTGCAAGCTCATAAAGCTATTCTTTCTGCAAGTTCTCCCGTTTTCCATAGCATGTTCCAGCATGACCTCAAGGAGAAGGAGTCGTCAACGATTGACATTGAAGATATGACGTCTGAGTCCTGTATGGCGCTGCTCACTTACTTGTACGGGACAATAAGCCAAGAAGAGTTTTGGAAGCATCGTTTGGCATTACTGGGTGCGGCGAACAAGTACGCTATTATAGATTTGAAGGATGCTTGTGAGGAAAGTCTTCTAGAAGACATCACCTCAGGAAATGTGCTTGAGAGGTTACAAGAAGCTTGGCTTTATCAACTTGAAAAATTGAAGAAAGGATGCTTGATGTATTTGCTTGATTTTGGCAAGATTTATGATGTTAGAGAAGAAATGAATGAGTTCTTCAGACAAGCTGACAGAGAGCTAGTGGTAGAGATGTTTCAGGAGCTTCTTGCAGTTTGGAAACCAACTTAAATGACGGTTTTCTTATCAATAATATTGATAAACTTTTGCACGTTTTTAAACCTAAAGTGAATTGAATTTGTTAAAGATGCAAGATATAAATGCAGTGTATGATTTTTGTAATATGAAAAGAACACATGGAATTATATGGATGTTATAATGGGCTTTAAAGCTTTGATGTATACTCTCCCCAAATATCATACCCTACCCTCCAACCAACTAACTTGGTTGGTTTAAATTCCTAATAAATTAATTTATGAATTTTGATTATGGTCTCACAAATGTTTGAAAATCGAATAAATCAAATTAAATTTATCATTTCAAAAGGCAAAAGCCACAAATCTAGGTATAAATATAATTACGGTGCAAATGAAACTTTAAAAAAAAAAAAAAAATTACGGTGCAAATGACTAAAAAGCCCCTGCCTTCCAAGTCAAAACACAAGCACTATGTGTACTTCCACAATCGAAGCTACCGCTCTCTCTCTCTAATGGCGGACACAAGGGTGGAAACCATAGCAAGACTGGCGCAGTGGAAAATCGAGAGTTTCGGCCCAACCACGCCTTACAAAAGATCCGAACCTTTCAAAATCGGCATTTGGAACTGGTATTTCTAACAGATTTTTACTTGTATATTTGGTGTATACATGATGTTGATCGTCAATTTTTGATAAATCGTTCTAGGCACCTATCGGTGGAGAAGAACCGGGCCATATACATCAGGCTCTTCCCGGAACCGTCTCGGGTTTCCAAGGAGCAGCCGCCGATTGCTCGGTTCGTCATACGTGTCTCCACCTCCAGTTCTAATCGCAGACCCTTCGTTTCTCCCAGTGCGTATCTGTTTGTTACTTGTTTGATTGTTTACGTCGACTTTTTCTGATCAATTGACCCTAATCCTAGTGTGCTCGTGATCGAGATTTAGCTACCATTGAAGCTCCTTTACGAACGATTGATTATCTATAAGGCACGATGCTGATTGATGTTTTCTATTTGAATTCAAAAGGAAAATCATATTGGGTGAATTAAACAGATTGTTTAATATTAACTTTTTTGAAAAGCATGGAATTCAGTGGAATCACTTTTTGGGTTCAATTTTGGGGAAAAGAGATTATGCATGTGCCTCAAAACTGGTGACTCTTTTGAAACTGCTACAACTTTTCATACTGGCAGTCATCGTTTTCATGAAGGGTGGTGATTTTTTTATTTCTCATAACGAAAAGTAGGCTTTGGGTATCTAAGATATCATTCCAATTGCTTTGATTTGGATTACCGGAAATGCCTCTTGTGTGTAAATATAAAAAGATGGCCATTCACACCTATTTAATGCATTTCATATGTGTTGTTACATCTGTTGTGTATGAGATTTTACGTAATTGATTCTTGTGTTTTATTCTTCAGTTCATGAGAGACTACTTCGCTCGAGTGATGACTTTGCTTGCCCTATTGATCTCACCTTCCTAGGTCGTTTCATCATCGATGTTGAGTTTCTGGACCTTAAAATCTGCCCTCTAAATGTGAGATACTTTACATTGTATTCTGTATTAGTATTTATTTGACATGGATGATATCTTGTGGTGAAACAAATAACTTGCTCAAGGATGACCTTATGGAACACTTGGTAACTTTTGCCTATTCAAATATATATATCTCATGCTATTAAACCTCAGGGTGGAGAAGGAGCTTCCATATGGCCCAGCGATGGCCTGATGCAGAGTCTAGCAACTCAAAGCACACGTAGATGCCTCTCTCGAATGCTTGATGAGGCAATCCATTCAGACGTCACAATCAACGCGTCTGATGGATCTCTGCAAGCTCATAAAGCTATTCTTTCTGCAAGTTCTCCCGTTTTCCATAGCATGTTCCAGCATGACCTCAAGGAGAAGGAGTCGTCAACGATTGACATTGAAGATATGACGTCTGAGTCCTGTATGGCGCTGCTCACTTACTTGTACGGGACAATAAGCCAAGAAGAGTTTTGGAAGCATCGTTTGGCATTACTGGGTGCGGCGAACAAGTACGATATTATAGACTTGAAGGATGCTTGTGAGGAAAGTCTCCTAGAAGACATCACCTCAGGAAATGTGCTTGAGAGGTTACAAGAAGCTTGGCTTTATCAACTTGATAAATTGAAGAAAGGATGCTTGATGTATTTGCTTGATTTTGGCAAGATTTATGATGTTAGAGAAGAAATGAATGAGTTCTTCAGACAAGCTGACAGAGAGCTAGTGGTAGAGATGTTTCAGGAGCTTCTTGCAGTTTGGAAACCGACTTAAATGGCGGTTATTATCAATAATTTTGATTAACTCTTGCACGTTTTTAAACTATGTTTGGTTAGAGATGGTGGTGGATGGGATGGAGGATGGAGATGGAAAATGAGGATGAAGGTAATCCAGTGAATAGTAAATTTGTGTTTGGTTAGGGATGAAGAAGTAGGGGTGGATAGAGCTTTATGTCAAATCAAAGTTGATAATGTATTATTTTATTATTATTAGTAGGTTGAGGTAATAATTGAATGATTATGATAGAAGATGATATAATATTATATTATTGTTAGTTAGTGGGGTAATGATTGATGATGAGAGAGAGGGAGAGAGAAATAAGTATAATATAATATATTTGATGTAAAAAGATAAAGTTGATGTAATTGTATTGAGATATGTAAAATAGATGTATAGATGTATTATAAGGTTAGATGAGTATTTGGATGGAGTTTTGGATGAGACCAATCCAAAATAGAATAGGATGGAGGATGGGTCATCCATATTCGGATGCTCCATCCCTAACCAAACATAACCAAAGTGAATTGAATTTGTTAAAGGCAAGATATAAATGCAGTGTATGATTTTTGTAATATGAAAAGAACACATGGAATTATATGGATGTTATAATGGGCTTTAAAGCTTTGATGTATACACTCCCCACATATCATACCCTACCCTACCCTCCAACCAACCAACTTATTTGGTTTTAATTCTTATAATTAATTGATGAATTTTGATTATGGTCTCACAAGTGTATGAAAATCGAATTAATCAAATTAAATTTATCAATTTGGTTTGGCTTTTTTTTCTTTTTTTGATTTGGATTCGGTTATTGATTTCAATTAATTTTTTATTTTTACAATATGAAAACCGGAAAAATAAAATAAACCAATCAAATTCTATGTAATGAGAAAATAAAATCTAATTCTATTACTTCAAAATTAAAACGACAATAAGTGTTTTTTTTTAAACGACAATAAGTGTTGCAATGTGAAATTAAAAGTAGTTTCACTAGAATCTTCTATCTTATATTTAATTAATTATTTGGTAATATTTTATCCTAGCATCCAAATGAAAATGTGTTTCTATTTTCGTGGAAATGTTACACAAAAATATTAAATAAAAATTAATTACAATTAGGTTATTCTAATAATTGGTCTAACCGAACCGGCCATTTCAGTTCGATTATAATTCAATTTAATTCCGGTTTATATTTTATAAAATATTTCAATTTATTCGATTATTATAATAACTACTGAACCGACCATTATACTCCACTATACAAACGTCCCTCAAGAACTTAATAGCACGAGTTAGATGCAGAATAAATTTGAAACTTAGATTAAAACATTGAATTATAATGAGCATGATTCCAACGTATGATACATCTGAGGCTGAGATTTGTCAAAACTCACATGGCAAGTTTTCTGTCAAAAAATCAAGAGGGGGGAAAGGAGAAAAGGTTTTTATTTCAAAACTGTACAACAAAAAGAAAATCTATGTGTGAAGACGAACCAAAACAAGGTTTTAACATCTTCTGCAAATCAAGAAACTCTACTGCTGAAATGGTAGTTATTTAGACCCTCGTTCCAACGACTCCCTCCATAGCCTATACCTTACTCCCAGCTTATCGTACGACACGGGCCAGTTCCAAACGTTCGCCCCGTTCAGCATTCGCTCTTGTTGGCCAAGAACAAGCCGTAGATCCTCACTCAAAACCTGCAAACAAGATCACATGTTTAAAAAACACACATAGAATATAAAGATTAACTGATAGTGCAACTGATTGAGATTTTTTTTACCTTGTCAGCAAAATGTCTCCACAAGTAGTGCATGAAAGGAACATGTTTAAGTATTGGAGCAAAGTCGAGGGACATTCTGTACAACAGCCTCGTCTTCTGTCTTGACGAAGGTAAGCAAACATGAAGCTGGTGAAGATGTGTACTGCACTCTCTTGTGCTCTGCCCTTCTAATTTTCCCGGCTTTGATATACCAATCGTCGATAGTACAATGCAAGGTGGTCGGAATTCCATATCTATGGGATATGGATCCCAGTATCCTTGTAAACTCGATGCAGGTGTCAAAAATTTCACCAAGCTAGAATCGAAACAAAAATACAGTAAGTTCGTTGCTCTTTCATTATCGAAAATTTATTATCAAGAGAAGTAAAAGTCGAACCTTGGAACACTCCAACCCTTAGCAAATGTTGAAGTATGAGTAAAAGGAGCATGTGCGAGATCCAAAAGGTTGTCTAGAAGTAGCCCATGTTCGACAGGGAGTTCCATAACGATCTGGTTTTTCGAAGAAAATCAGAATCAAGACCTGGAATATTTATTAATTCAGTTCAAGAACTTGTCTAATTGCAGGTAAATCATACCTCAGCATGTATCTGAAATCCTGGGGGTGGTAATAACGAAGGAATAGTTGCTGTCGGGGGATCATTCCCGGGCCAAATCCAGATCATTCCCTCTTGCTCAAAGCACGGCAACGCTTTGATCTTCACCTTAACTGGCTTAGTAGAGGGCATTTTCTCACACTTTCCATCAGTAGAGTATTCCCATCCTGATATTGATCATTAGATAATATTAAGTAAGACTATGAATGACCATAATAAGTGGTAATAAAGCATGTTCCGAAATGCTCTAATCATCTCACCGTGATAAGGACACTGTATACGGCCCTCGTTCACAGAACCCAAGTGAAGTGGGCATGCCCTGTGAGCACAAGTATTCTGAACACACCCCGGTTTACCATCTTTGCCCCTGAACAGAACCCATGGTTCTTCAAAGCAATCAATTGGGACCTGATAGAAAAATATTATCAACTATAAAGTACAGGACACAAGGGAAGACATAATCCTATCATCAGACAAAATCAGTTGCTCACCATGGTGTCATCCTTCAGATCTGCAGAAAAAGCAACCGGATACCAAAAGTTTTTCAAGTTATTGTGGTAAGGTTGGACGGGACCAGAAACATTAAGGCTTCGTTTGGGTGGCTTGCTCTTAACAGATTCGGTGGAAGTGCTTGGAGTTGGGAGTAAAAGTTCAGATTTTTCGGTGTTTCCATCTTGTAAGATCCTGTCATTAACCAGTGTTTCCATGTAAGCTAGTTTATCCAAAGCAGTAGACACCCTTGCTTCGGATATATGTACCTGTAAACATTCAAGAATCAACCGCAGTTTAGTAGTAGTAATACAAGGCCTTGAATATTAATCAGAATATTTAGAATTTACATTCAAGTAAACTATACCTGGTTGTGTGCTTGTGCTAGTTCCTCCTGTAACTCATCAAGTTCTTTCCTAATAGTTCCTATCGATTTGAATTCACGAGCAAGAGGGTTTAATACTTCCACAACCTGCATCAAATTTCAGAACTATGTTAATACATCAAAGATTATCAAGAATCCTGCAAAATGCATGTTTCTAAGACAAAGGAAAGCCTATCATTATAAAAAAATCATTATTATTGACTGACCTTTTCGTGCAGAAGCATGATGGTAAGAACATCTCGTCTAGCCTTCCAATCACAGTACTGTATATCATATCTAGCCACTTCTAGAGCTTGATTGGCATCCAGAAACTTGCCTTTATACTGAGGGACCTTAGAGCGTGGATCCTCTACATCGAACAGACTAGTCCAAGCACTCTTCCTTTCAACTAACCCTCCTTCGTCTCCAATTATAGCGAATACGCCAAACCCTCCCCTCACACACTGAGATTCAAGATTCAGCAAATAATTAACCACTGCAAAATGTTATTGCAAACATACTTCTATGTGAAAAAAGCAAATAGGTTACCGAGGTTTTAAACAAAAGACCAAGATCAAAGAAATGTGAAACTAGATTCAACATAACTTGAGGATAAATCAAAGCAAAATGTGTTGTAGTAATCATTTAAGGTACTAATACAGCACAACTAAATTCCTACAGATTTTGAAAATACAAAGACAATTCCACAGATTAATGTAATAAAGTTAAAGCCTCATCAAATGCACATCTTCAAAGAGTTGGAGACTCGATAAGAATCTTGAAATTGCAATTCTTTTGTAGGAAAACTACAAATTCTTGAATCTTTCTATCACTATAAACTACAAAGAAAAACTATTAAAAGTAACTCTTGCCATTCTTTTCATCATCAATAAGTTCTCATTCATATATCCACCATAAAAACTTCTTTTACATAACAGAAATTTAACTTTTACTATTATCTAGTACACTATATTCCACATGACTATAATCATAAAAGCCATCACTTCCAATAAATAGCAGGGAATTAATAGGAAACTAAAGTCAGCAACAGATTAAGTACCTCCCACAAAGATATAAATGAAACAATGAAAGAAAGGAAAAAAAGAGAAGTACCCTTTTGTTGTTAAACTTATTTGATCGGGAAAAGGAGATAGGAAGAGAGAGAGCAGCAGCAGCAATGGCGGACATGGCAGAATCCGGGTCGGGTGAAAAATCAGGCAGACAAAATCGGACCCGGGTCAGAAATGAGATAGAAAGAAAGAGGAAAACAGAGAATATTTTAGTAAGAGAGAGAGATTAATTTGTTGATAAGAGGTGGATATTTCGCGCGATCTCAGCTGTCCTACTGTGAACTGCCACGTGGACAGGAGTGGGGTTGTCTCTGATTCACCCGTGGCGTCTTGATTTCCCACATACCCTCTCTTAAAATTCTGAACCTAGTGATGTTTTTTAAATCCACATTTGTATTTATATGCGGGGTGGTGGGTGGGTAGCACGAACGGATCCAAAATTTCGTCTTAAGGGGGACGAAAAGTAAATGGAAGGAAAATTTAATAATTTAAAGGAGCTAAATAATAAAATATTATAAATTTGAGGTAAAAATAAATAAAAAATCCATACATACAGTAGAAAAATTTTAAATTCAAAGGGGACGATCGCACCCCGCACCCCCTCTAAATCCGTCCCTAGTGGGTAGGGTGGAGTTTCATGTGGTGGGGGGTGGGGGTTTGAGTTTTGATATCTGATATCTTCTTTATTGGCCAGCTCGGATGGTGAAGATATCTTTCTGCTCCATTAATTGTGTGTACGATGAAATTTTGATTTTTTTTTATTTCGATCATATTTTAATCTCATGTTTAAATAATTGGCAAATATTTATATGAAAAATATGATTCATTTATTAATAATATTACATTTATTCATATTGTATCACTTATTAAGTAAATTACTACGCTTATAATTATAGTGATACAAATTTTTTTTTTCACACAATTTGGCGGGTTTTGTGTATAAAATATGGTGGTATTAATTTATAGGACGAAGTATTGTATCATGATTGAAGTTATTCACACAAATACCAACTTGATTTATAAACATAGCGATATGAATTACTCCTTGATAAGTGATGTATTATTATCGATTGAATAAAAAAACTGAAAAACATTAGTTCATCTGATAAAAAAAAATTTATATATTGAAAATAATTAATACTACAGTTTAACATACAAATTAGTTGCTTCAAAAAAAAAACATATTAGAAATTTATTTAAAAACGTATCCAACGGTACATCAATTCATATAAAAATTTATTTAAAAACAAGGTAGAAAAGTAAGTGCAGGGAGTAAAAGATTAGAAAATAAAAACTGCTGGTAGAAAAAAAAAATCAATAGACAAAGTATAAGAGGTAAAAATAAAAATTGTAACATTACCAAGAAAAACTCAATTTTGTTTTTCATGTAGAATTTGTTAGAAGTGTTCCTATTGGGTGATTGAAATTATGCTGATATGCTATTGGCCAACAATTTGTAGAAAAGTCTCATTTTCTCATATTGAGTTTTCGAAGAACACACACTAGTATGTGCCAATGTATTTTTGCACTTCTTTACGGTGGATTTTGTCCACTTCACTTATGTTATTTACACCAATTTATTGCACGTTAAGCATTAATTAATATTCTTTCCATCTAATTTAAATATAATCAAACTTTTTGCACCAATTTTAAAAAATATTATTTTTTCCATCCCATAAATATAGGTTTGTAGTTATTTTTACACGGATTAAAAAATTAAAATTATTATGGTTAATGCATTAAATTTTTTGTCTTATTTTGCACTTTGCCTTGTGTAAGTATCTATATATTGATTTAATAAAAAAAATATATATATATATTAAACAGGAATAAAAATATAAAAAAATAAATGATACATTAAATGTAATAATTGATCTATCGTTATGAGACGGGTGAAAATAAAAATTAGGTATATCTTTGTGGGACGTAGAGAGTAGTAATTTATGTATAAAGTAAATATATTTGGAGGGATAATGAGATATATTGTTGTATCTATTTTGAATAAAATAATTATTTATGAATAAAAAAATTAATGATAATTAAGTAATTAAAAAAATATTTGAAAGATGATTAAAATATTAGATTTTATTTTAATATGTGCTGGAAGACTTGATAAAAAAGTGAGCATAATAAAATTATTCGAAGGGAGTAAAGCTTACAGCTAATTAGGTCAAACTTTTTTACCATTCAATATTATCATCATTTAATAAAGAGTGCAAAAATTCATCAATTATTTTTTTAAAAAGGTCTATCGCTAGAAAAAAGTGGGCCCCTAAAAGGGGTGAGCGAGGTTTGGAGAATTTGGAATTATCACGAGATTTATCCATAAATTAATCCAATTTTCAAACCACTAATCGGTAATAAATAAATTTAACGATTAAAAAAAAGCGGTGGACAAATCCAACTTGGTGATTAGATTGGTTCAATTGCATTAAATATAATTTAAATTTTATTATGTAATGTAAAATAAAATATTGTAAAACCCATTTTAAATTAATAATCTTATGATTTACATTGGAAAATTTATTACTTTTGTTTTATTATAATTAAATTAAATTATTAATTTTATTAATTAAAAGAGAGAAATTTAAATTTCATCAAATTGACTTACATATGTTTTAAAAAATTTAAATATAAAAAATATAAATAAATAGATTATTCTTCATGAATCGGTCAATTTTTTTAAAAAAATCTAATTAAATATATTCATGTATAATATCAATTGCAATATAGATAAAAATTCATCAATTATTTTTTTAAAAAAGGTCTATCGCTATCAAAAAAAAAAGCATAAAAAGAGGGTAATGTTTATATGTCAATTTTAATAAATGCGAGATGAATAGAATATCTAGATAAGTATGACAACATTTTAATGTCAATTTAATGATCAATTCCCAATTATTTATAAAATCACTTATAATAGAACCTGCAAAGACATTGAATACTACCATTTTGAAAAAATTCTTTATTTTATTTTTTTCTCAAAAGAAGAATATATTGATAATATTTTTACAAAGCCAACAGCAAAATAAAAATTACAAATTACAAATTTTATTATTTTAAAAAAGTTTATTAATTTATAAAGTATTAGTTTATAGAGGTTCTACTATATCTAGACTTTAAATTGACAATTATATTTTTTAATGTCAATTTAAAGATCATTATTCCTCTTTTTCCAAATTAATAAAATCACTAACTAAATACCGCCTTATGAACTCTTGCAAAGAGGAATGAGCAAGAAGATTAGAAATGGGATGAAATGAAAAGGTTGGTGTCTTTTTTCTATCTAAGCACTTAATAATATTTTATTTGAAGCAAAACACTTAATAATTTATTTTTTTTTATAACGGGAACAAAACACTTTTAATAATTGAGGAAGAGGGAATCTTTCAAGATTGATTTTTTTTTTTTTACAAGAGAATTATACAATTATTTCTTAAATTAATGGCTGTCAATATCAAAGGCATGGGTACATAAACTGGAAAATTCCAAAATGGGCAAAATATAGTAAGTACTACTGAAACCACTACCACATAAATTCCCCTTAATTTGCATTCTCAAAGAATTTATAGAAATTGCTCTGAATTAATTGCCAATAAATGTGAATTACTCAAATAGACCGACTTAGACAGACAAATTAAAACTTGTTTCTGGTTTGGTTTTAATTTCGAGCAAATTTTCCCATTTTTAGGCAACATAAATAAATTATTGCACAAGTTTATTTTATTTGTTTTACTGAATTTTGAAAATTATAGTATTTGATTTTGGAGTCTTTTTCTATTTAGAGCATTTAATAATTTTTTTAAGCAAAACGCTTAATAATAATTGAGGAAGAGAAAATTGTTCTAGATTGATCTTTTTTAACACAGGCATAGGCATGGTACATAAGCTGGAAATTGAGAAATTTCAAAATGAACAAATATAGTGCTACTGAAACCACAATGATCACCTGTCAAAAAAAAAAAAAAACACAATGATGCAAAAAAATATGTATGAAAATGATAAATATAACAAAACACAAACATACATTAGTTTTGTTGATTTTAAACATATTCAAATTTTTTCAGCTATGTTTATTCACGAAAAATATTATAAAAGTGATATTATAGAGATAAAATTCTCATTTTTATTAATTAAATTCAACTTATATAATAATAATGTAGAAAATATCTATCTATTTATAATGAGTAAACAAATATTTGAAGTGCAGATGTTCACTCATGCTTTATAAATAGTGGCACTTTGTATGCACAATGATGATGTTTCATATATACAACAATTTGCTCAATTCAGACAATTATATGTAATGGTACAAGATACTTAAAAATATTATACATATGAGTTTATTTGCATATATAACAATATTTCTTATGCATTAATTACATTGAAAAACATAATACTTATTAAATAGAATTATAATATAAATTTTATATTGTTTAATTAATTTTTTTATAAATATCTCAATTATATAAGTTTGTTTGTAATATTTTTGAGTAATATAAATGTTAATTTTTTTTTTTTTGTGTGGAAGTGGTTATATAATATTTCTTAAATGATATTAATTACATTCCCAAAGTAAGAAAATGAGATTGGATGAGAAGGAGCTAGCGTCACTTATGGAAATGGATTCTTTATAATTCTATCTTCATATATTAGTCCAAGCTGTAAAGAAAGGAAGTCAGTTTATATTTATTTGAATATTACGCCCAAAAGAAAAGGCAGTCCTTTTAGGATAGGAATCATTGGAATCAGTTCTTTAAAATCGTGGTTTGAGTCACCATTTATCCGATAAAAAAAATATATACACAACATAAATATGGATAGCTTACAGCAGCAAGGTGGTGGTCAAGTAAACAGCAATCGGATTGTTTCTGTGGCGGAGACACCGCCTCCCGGCAAAGAATATGATGAACAACTCCAACAGGTGTGTGTGTTTGATTTAAGTCTATTTAATTATGCAATTGTTGAATTTTAGAATTTCAATCAATTAATGAATCAATTAAGTTGTAATTTTGAATGAATTGTTGATTTAATTTACACAGAAACCAGGATGGAAAAAATTCTTGACACATGTTGGGCCTGGTTTCTTGGTTTCCTTGGCTTACCTTGATCCTGGAAATTGTGAGTACTGCTTAATTTCTTATGTGTATTAATTAGTAGTTAAATTAAGAATTGTGAGACTAATAAATGTGAAAATTACAGTGGAAACTGATCTTCAAGCTGGAGCAAACCATGGATATGAGGTAATTAATTAACAATTAATTTATTTTCTGTAATTAATATTTCATGTCTCATAATATTTGGGTATTAATTAATTTGGGTGATCCTTATCGGCACATTTAATTACATAAAGCCGTCCATATTTCTTAATAAAGAGTGAATTTGGTTGGTAAATTTTCTGATAAATGTTGCAAATATTTTTATAATAGGAACAATTTGTTTAGTTGATGATATCTCCAAAGATAATGCTGATTGTTGTAGTGACATAATACTTAACTATCAATTAATTGATTCTTAAATAAATTACTTCAAAATAAATATAAATATTATAATTTTAATGATATCCAAATAAGAGCTTGATTTTCTCAAGACATTCTGTATTGTATAATTTATAAATAAAAATAGGATATTTATATTTATTTTGAAGTTATTTATTTAAGAATTGATAAATCAATCTCTAAATTTTAGAAGGAAGGAGACAGAGTTAAGTGTTATGCCACTGCAATGATCTGCATTATTTTTGGAGATATCATTGGCTAAGCAAATTGTTCCAATTACGAAAATAACTGCAATATTGATCAAAAAAGCTACCAACAGAGCAAAACCACTCTTTATTAAGAAATATCGAAAGACTTCATGTAACAAGATTGAATGTTAGAGGAAGAAAATTATTATTTAAGAAATTAAAGCTATTAAGCAATTTATATAAATTAAATTTAAGAAAATAGAAACAATAATGATATTAACACATTTTGTAAATGAATATATTGTAGATGATTCTATCTTTCAAACTTTCAATTGTCCTCATCCTTCTTCTCAAATTCAGCAGCACCTCTGCAAAGATGGGACCTCAAAAGAACTCAATATTTGTAAGTGAATTTTTCTTATTATTTGTCGAGTCATGTAATGTCATCAGTCAACCTATTTTTAATTTTTTTTTTTTTTGGGAGAATGTTTCTGCAGATTTTGTGATACTTTTGAAACTAAAGGATCACAAAATCTTAAAAAAAATATTCAATCTCGTAAACATATGAGATAGTTTATACAAATTCTTTTATTTTGTTAAGTAATTGATGAATTTTGATCCATCTTACATGTGCAGATCATTGTGTTTTCTTGGGCACTAGGGCTTGGAATCATAGGCATCAACATCTACTATCTGACAACATCTATGGAATGTTTAATCCACAATAGCTTGTCAAAAGTGGGGAATGTGTTCATCGGAATCTTAGTTTTTCCTCTTTATGGGAGTATATATTATATCTATAATATATTTGATGTTGCGAAAAGACAAAGTTGCCACGCTCATAGAGCCGACAAAGTTCAACCCGATTGTCCAAGCCCAGATGGAAAACGGGCATGAAGGTGGGGCTCAAATGCACCAACATCTTCAGTATAGAGAGGATCTTGCTAACGTCAAGGGTAGATTCAGAATTTAATAGTAGGGTGAGCTGAAAAATAAATACTACATCATATTAAAATAAGAGATTAGTTAATTAAGTTGAAAAAGTAATAATATTGATGTAAATAAATGTGTATTGTGAAAGTCTTGACCGAAAAAAAAAAATGAATATTGTTAGGGTATTAACAATAAAATGTGTTTTCATTTATAAATGTGCAAATAAATATGAAATGAACGACAAATAAAACAAATATGCAAACAACTGTGGAACGAAAATATAAAACTCAACATTAAGTTCCTTATATATTTCAAATTCAATACAAATTACTTGTACCTTGTTATAAAATATACAAGTAATTTATACAGAAATCGTTTCAATAATAATCCAACATTAGACTCTGTATCGTTAATAAACCATTAAACAAACCGTAAAAAGCCATTGAAACTGAGAGAATCCATACATTTTGACAAATAGACTGCCAATCAACAAGAATTTAACTAGCAATCTCATTGACTAAATCTCCTCTCTAAGCAAGACAAAAACCTACTCTACTCTTGTCGATAATTGACTTCTATCACGCTCTTACTTTTAGAAAAAAACTTCCCAATCCGACTCTTGGCAGCAGTTGTATGATTGGTAGACGACGCCGACGGTGGTGATGATTCATCGCTGTTCCCGTTTTCAATATTATTCCGTGCTGTCTTCGAAGCATCCAAATCATTAAACGCATCATGAGAAGATAGCCTGGCAGAGAAACCTGGTATGGTTGAAGTATCTATCAAGAAATCTTCCAATGTTGCAAGAGATTTAAGCTGCCTTCCCAGAGATTCAATTGTTTTCTGACATTCCACCAGTTTATCAGCAGCTACAGCTAGATCCTCCTACACAACAAAATATTAAAACAAATATTGCATACTTGCAAAATGAGAATGTTGAAATAGACGAAAGTATCAAAAACTCCCTAACCTGTTTGATTTTTAGTTCACCGTTTGTGTTTTGCTGAATCGCAGTTTGTTGAACTGTTCTGGTTAGTTCACTCTCCAAATCTTCACACTTAACCGACAGCTCTGCTGATAAAGCTCGTTCCTTTCCAATTTCGTCCTTCAATGAATCAACATTTGCAGACATGGTCCTTGATTCTACCTCCATACCTATGAGTTGGGATTCAAGCGACTCCTTCGCCTCAATTACGTCTCTCAACTCATTTTGCAGTTCGTCCATCCTTCTCTGTGCTTCCTTGAGCGAATCTCGACTTTCATCTAAAGCAGCCCCCAATTCATTTTTCTCAGCTTCTATCTTCTCCAACTCCTTTTCTAATTCACCTACTCGTTGAATCATTGAATCAAGCTCACCTCTCAACGGGTTTTCCACTGAAACAGAGTCGCCAGAAGCAGTTTCAGATGCTGTAAAAGGGGTGTTGCTCTTAGAGTCAGGCAATGCAGCTAACCTCTCCATCTCCAGAAAATCATCCATCATATCAATTTCAACAGAGGGGGGTGTTAAACTTTTAGGGAAGAGCTTCTCATTTTTGAATTGATCGAGCTCGGCAATCAAAGCTGAGGCCCACGAATCTGCGCAACTCGGCTCAGACCCGCTTCTCTCCACATTACTTGTCCTGCTTACATCAATCTCTATTGCGTTCATCCTTTCTCCACTGTCTGAATGACTATCTGTTAGAGATTCAGCATAAACATAGGAAGGCTTCAATATGTTAACAGGGGACGATTTTTTTGCAACTGCTCGAAGCCTTCTACACTCAGCTTCAAGCTTAGTAACCTTCTTTATACTCTCTAACTGCAGCTTACTAGCAGTTTCTGCTGCTTGTATACTCAAATCCCTTTCAAGTATCACACTTTCTAACTCTTTACACTGAGACTTGAGCTCTTGTTTTAAGAACGAGTTTTCTTTCTCCAAACTCTCGAGAATAAGGAGAGACTTAGGATCAATAGACAGAGAATTTTCAGTTCTAAGAATTTCTGCCTCAGTTCTGAGCTCAAGAATTTGCTTCTCAAGTTCAATTTTTATGGATTCCCACTCCCTGTTCTTTTCCTCAATAGCATCAGAGGTTTTTTGCTCTTGCTCGTCTTTTGCTTGTCTCATTTGTCGAACACATTCTTTGAGGGCCCCATCAAGATGACTCACTCGAACTTCCAGGTTTATGTTCTGCTGTACTGCCACCTCAAGCTGCTGTTTTAATGCTGCTACTTCATTTTCCGCCTTTTCCCAGCCTAAAATATGCAAAATAAGTTGTTAAACAAGATCGTAATACTATTTTACGAGGAACCAAATAAGGAAGAAGTAGGAAAAATTGTTGGAGATGGTTACCAGCTACAGCTTCTTCAGCAACTTTAGCATGCTGCTTGACTAGCTCTTCTTTAGCACTGACATTCACAAGGGCAGCTGATAGCTTTTCTGTTAGCCTTCTCACAGTTTCTTTCGCTTCGTCATCAATAATCGAAGCTTTAGATGTGATTTCTGGTGATTGTGTGCTATGATTTGGAGATTCTCGCAATGTATCCTGGTCAATAAGATGGAAGGAGAGAGGTATAAATGAAGAATGAAGGTAAGGTTTGATCTTTTTCAAGATCTGAAACTTTTGACTAACACGGGATAGCAGCTTTGGAAGGAGTAATTTCAAAAGAAAAAAGATCTATCTTCCAAGTTTTCATGTGCGACGAACAAATGATGAGTTATACCTTACATCTTCACCAAAAGTCATGTTCTACAGAACCTTTTTGAGAAGGTCGACTTCTATAATATCATCAAACCATTTCAAGTTACCAAGGCATTTTTACTCCGGAGAAACATATGAATAAATGGGAGAAACAGCTGATGCTTTTGTTGCTATACAAAACAGATGGTGAGATGGTTTTCTTCTTAGCTGTACCAGAAAGCATGGAATCAATGAAAGAAGAATTTAAGAAAACGAGACCCTCTATGCAAATGCCAGCCATAAATCACTCATCTTATTTGTAATTATACCCCATGCAATAATGATCTTTTTCCATCATTTATTTTACTCTTTCCCAGAAATAAAGCAAATAATGCACATATCATACACACACCAGGGTTTTACATGGGTTCCTAACTCATCTGATGCTCTCTTAATTCGCTCGCACAAAGACAGAATCATGAAACAGATAATCTATCGTCATGGTGTTCACCAAAGAGCATATAGAAAACCAGCTGTGCGTTCTAATAACAAAAAATACTTCCCACTGTGATAGAAACAATTAAAGGTTCACATAGTAAGTCGACTATCTACCTGTTCATCGGAGTATCTCTCAGAATGTGAAGAGAATGATCCCGAGCTTTCACTTTCACCAGGACTCCTCTCCGAAGGCTTTCTCTTCCACGGCCATTTCTTTTTCTCCATCTAAATTGCCCCAAACTCACAATCTTAATCGAATGTCCTCTGCATATGTAACCACACTTCAATTGAAAATCATTACAAAGGCCACATATAAACCTAGTGCATTTATATCCAAGATGCAAATTGAAAATAAAACCCCATGAAATAGATATACACCTAACTGATTCAATCTTCAAGAAATGAATTGGATTGTTTTTTGCAGCCTTAGCTTCCAATCCAACTCACTAACCATCAAACTCCAGTGAATTTAAGACTTCGCTTCTTCTCAACATTTCAGAAAAAGAAACCAAACAAACACTATCTTGTAGGAATCTTTCTTTAATCCAAAGTTTTCCTTTGGGTAAAAAAATGCACAAATGTGAAAGCAATGCGACAGCCGGATAAAAACAAAATTAAATCAAAAATGAGAAACCCACACAATTTTTCAAAGCAGTGTGAGGCTATGATAGCCAGACAAAAAAAAAAAAATTAAAACAAAACTGAAAAATCCACAAAGCATTTCATACATACACATCATTTTCAGTAGCAACTCGATTTAAAACCACTAAAAATTAAATAAAAATATCAAACCATGAGAGAGAGAGCTTCTGGTAACAGGAAAATTACCTGGAATGAAGAATCGAAAATCCTAATTCAAAAGATCCAATCCGGACCTATATATCAAACAATCTTCGAGAAAACCTCGCTTTTTGTCTCAAATGGATCAAATAAACGCATCAGAGATCAATATCTTTATTCTGGGTTTACAGAGTAGAAATTGAATCTCGACAAAGATCTGAAAATTACCACCAATAACTCCAGATAACACTCCACGTACGCATCTACTTCCAAAAGAATTACAGAAAAATCCTTATTTAATTCGAGATTTATTTTTTTTCATTCAACAATTGGCAGAGCATGTGGTGTTTTCGAATTGAAGAATGAGACCACTTTTCAGCTTTTCCATAAATTTATAGTATTATATTTAAAAATATTGAATTTTGTTATTTAATTTATTTTGAAATTAATGTTGTCTTATTCCCGCCCAATACATTAGGGAGCGTCTAGAGCCACTTATTATTTCTTTATTTATAAGCTGAATTTCAGGGTCCAAAATACCCTCCGTTCATAATTTCTTTTTTTAAATAAAATGTATTTAATGAGCTTGAGAATAAGGAAGGTATGTTTGATTTGTAATTACAAAATTGATTTGGAATTTTGAAATTTAAATTTGATTTTATTCTGGAATTTTATAATTTGATTAAAAAAAGTTAATAGTTAATACATTCATCTCTATAAATTTCTACAAGCCATCAATACTCTTTCATTTCCCTATAAAGCAACCCTTTTAGAAATTGTAAAGATTTTAAATAAATATAGTATTGTGATTGGTTGTAAATTATTCAACATATGTTCCTAAAATATTGGAGGAAAAATTGGTTTTATAGTGCGAGTTGTGCTCCAATTTTAAAAAAAAAAATAAAATAAAGTCGTAGTACTGGCGGAGGGGAATAATTAAGAAGAAACCATTATATGAGGTGAAAAGATTAATCAAATTGAATAATGATTAACTTATTTAGAATTTAGAATGGAAAGTAGTGACATTGATAATTTTTTGTTTCTTATTAACAACCATAGTTGCTCTATTCTCATACTCATTTTTATTTCCATTGAGGAATTTTTAACCAAGCATCTTTCAAATGTGTAATGGGTGTTGAGATGTAATTGAAAAGAAAAAAGGTGGAGAGAGTTAGGGAGATAGGATATGAATCCTCTTTATTTCTTTATTTAAATTTCTTGTAAATTACGAGTATTTTCGTTAAATAAATAATAAAATAATATATAATATATATTTTTTTGTATATTCACTCATTTTTTTATCATGTAAAATAATGTCCGAAATTTACATGTAAAAAAATTGGAGGGTCCATTTATAATATTAAATTTAAATAATGGTAATATTAATTGTATGACAATTCATGCTAGGGATTGGAATTTTTATAATTATCTGAAAGATCTTTTACTATAAGATTTCTTTCAAATTTATTTTTTATAATGGATAAAAAAAGGAGGCTTTCATTAATAGAAGGTGATTAAAAGATGCATAAATATTATTAAGTCTTCTTATATATTAGTAATATATATCTTTGGAGATTTATATAGATGCTATTTACAATAAATTATTTCATATATGTTTATATTAAGTTTTATTTTTATAAAACGTGGTGTCAATTATATTTTTCTTACAAGATTTAGAATTTCTTAAGTTAAATATAATTTTTTGTTTCAATATGATAACACTTTTTAGATATAAAATGGATATTTAAAATATTTAAAGATTCATTAATAATAACTTTTTTGCTTTCAAAAAAAAATAATGGTAGACAGAGAAATGTGAGAATGTTTTAAAAAAATATATATATATGCAAGTGACTTGTGTTGAAATAAAGAAAGTAGTATTATTTTTATTCTCCACCACACTCTCTTTCATGACTCATTAATACAATTTTTAACATTATTCATCAAAACAACAATTCTACCATATACACTAAGTTACCATTGTGAAGGGAGAGAAAAAGAATTTTCCCAGAGAGAGAGGGGCATTCTCCCTCTGTTAGCCTGCAACTGCAATCCTTCCCACTTCAACTCAATTTTTTGCAAATTTATACCTTTTATCGAACTTGGAAGAGATAGAAAAATAATAAAATAATGAACACCTCATATTTTTGTATATTCACTCATTATTTTATCATGCCATCCCCTCCGTCCAAAATTTACATACAATCTACTGGAGGGTTTAGTCGTAGATCGAGTGTCTTTGAAGATTCACAACAAACGACTCCTTTAACGATGCCGTGCATGCGACGGATCGTTACCGGATCGTCCCGCTAACCCTCTTTTTTGCTTTTTATTTTTGTTTTTTTGTTCTATTTTTATTTTGGTAGTTTTTATTTTAGTTTCTTTCTTTTTTCTTGGTTGGACTTTTTTTATTCCTTTTGGAGATTTCCTCTCTTTGCGTGTCATCTACTCTCTCGTGGAGGTTTTTTTCGCCTTTGTGTGTTATTTTGCCCTTGTGGAGTTCCCCTCTCCTTGTATGGAGTTTGTTTGTGGGTACCTGACTTAGGGATTAGACTTTTGGTGGCTCTTTGCCTTTTATTTTGTCTTCGATCTATTGGAATGAGATTGCTCGAGGCGTAGGGATTTTTCTCTTTCGAAAACGGAGACCGGGTTTGTTGGCTGACAGAGATTACACCAGTCCCTCCACTTCTCATAATTGAATTGGAGCGATTGTTCTAGCCTAAAAAATAGCTGGTCCTTCTTGTTTTTGTTCCTGTGTAGTAGTTATTTCTTTCATTGTCAAAAAAATAAAAATACAATTTTTAACATCACATACTCTTACACATCGATTTGATGTTTTAAATCTCAAAATAAACACCTAATATTACTCTTTATCTAAGATTTTGAAATTTGTATGTTTGTTTCGCGACTAATCCACCAAACTTATGTTGGAAACAATCAGTTTTCTGCATTTTTTTTTTTCAATTCTCACCACCACTACTCCACCATCACCGATCATTTTCTTTTCCTAGCATTGAAGAAGCATCCAAAGGATGGTATCCATAGGAGGATCTTCGAATTTAACATTTAAAAGATGATAGTAATTCTAATAAATATAGTATTTAATGTAAAGTTATTATTGGAAAGTATAAGAAAAGTTAAAAGATAGGGAGAGTGCATAAGAAAATAAAAACCATATAGTATTTTATTATAAATATGAGACCATTGAAGAAGCATCCAAAGTATATGTATCCACAAGAGAATTTTTGAGTTTAATATTTAATGAATGACACTAATTTTAATGAATATAATATTTAATTTAAAGTTATTACTGAAAAGTATAAGAAAATGGAAAAAGTAGAGAGAGTGCATAAGAAAATTAAAACAATATATAAAATTTTATTATAAATATGAGACCACAACTTTAAAAAAAATGTTAAAATTTATGAAAGACGTCTAAAATGATAAAATATTAAACTAAAAGGGGGACGAAGTGGGTATATATTTGAATATTGAATGTTGATCTTATTTATATTTAGGTATTGCATGTGTGTCGTGATGATATTTTTGACCTAAATGTAAGATGAAAATTGTAGGATAAGTCTCTTGTGTATTTTTTTATTTTTAAATTTTTATGACTTTACAATTTTCGACTCCGATTCATTGTAGCCGAGATAATGATTAATTTTTTTGGCAAAATTTTTCTTTTTTTCTTTCTTTCTTTTTTTTTTTTTTTTTTTTGAAAATGCAAAAATTTGCTTAAAAAATTCAATTTACAAAAAACAAAAAAAAAATATGTAAGGTCAGAAAAATTAAAAACAAAAAAACGTGTGAAGACTTATTCTACAATTTTCATGTTACTTTTAGTCCATTAAATATCAATGCTTCATAAAAATAGGCTTGGGATAATAAAAATGCAAAATAATACTCCGTGGGCTAGAATTAACTCACAAAATATTTTAATATGCGTGTTAATAATTTTTTAACACGTCGTTGAAAAATATTTGTGTATGAAGATCTGCGTTAGCTCAAATTCATAATATATTTTTACAAATTAAGACGCAATGGGGTGAATTTTATTAAATATAGAACTCTTAATTTATTAGTAATTAAAACATTAGGCAATCAAGAAAAGGAAAAAAGTTAAACAGAAAGAGCAAAAGAAGATAAAAGAAACATAAAAATAAAAATAAAATAAAATTTGGTTACAATATGAATAAAATAAGTACAAATTGAATTTAAATTGAAATTTGGGCCCAAAGTAAAAGATTTAATAAATAGGAAGAGGAAACACAAATGAAAAGCCAAATTAATAAACCAAATAACGTTTATGTATTTTAAATTAGTATTTGTTTTTTTTTTTTTTTTTTTTTTTTTTTGAAGAGCCAAATTTCATATTAGTTTTGTAAAAAAAAAAAATTCATATTAGTTGAATTAGAAAGAAACATTTAAATTATAAGTTGGGCCCAAAACTGAAAATTAGATATTAGACCCAAAGGTAAGGCCCAAAGGAGTGGAAATGTTTTAAAAAATTATTATAAAATGAAATGGTCCAAATATATAATTAATCGTACGTGTTAATATAATTAAAATGTGTATGTGATTAACTTATTCATTTACTGATTCTGCAAAATGAAGCGTCCACATTTCTTTCTTCCTAAATCGTTATAATTAATTAACTTCAAATTTATTTATATTAACAATTATAAAATCTCACATCGAACAGTAGGCAGCTGATATGAAAGCTAGCAAAAAGGTTAATAGTTAATTTGCAATTAGTTTTGACTAACATTACTTTAATTTTACCAACACCATGATCGCTAATTTTGAAACTTTTCTTCTTACAAATTCATTTTGACAGACGACTATGGGCTTTTTAGGATCACATAAACTTTTAACATCACATACTCTTGATGTTAAATTTGATGTTTTAAATCTCAAAATAAACACCTAATATTACTCTTTATCTAAGATTTTGAAATTTGTATGTTTGTTTCGCGACTAATCCACCAAACTTATGTTGGAAACAATCAGTTTTCTGCATTTTTTTTTTTTTCAATTCTCACCACCACTACTCCACCATCACCGATCATTTTCTTTTCCTAGCATTGAAGAAGCATCCAAAGGATGGTATCCATAGGAGGATCTTCGAATTTAACATTTAAAAGATGATAGTAATTCTAATAAATATAGTATTTAATGTAAAGTTATTATTGGAAAGTATAAGAAAAGTTAAAAGATAGGGAGAGTGCATAAGAAAATAAAAACCATATAGTATTTTATTATAAATATGAGACCATTGAAGAAGCATCCAAAGTATATGTATCCACAAGAGAATTTTTGAGTTTAATATTTAATGAATGACACTAATTTTAATGAATATAATATTTAATTTAAAGTTATTACTGAAAAGTATAAGAAAATGGAAAAAGTAGAGAGAGTGCATAAGAAAATTAAAACAATATATAAAATTTTATTATAAATATGAGACCACAACTTTAAAAAAAAAAGTTAAAATTTATGAAAGACGTCTAAAATGATAAAATATTAAACTAAAAGGGGGACGAAGTGAGTATATATTTGAATATTGAATGTTGATCTTATTTATATTTAGGTATTGCATGTGTGTCGTGATGATATTTTTGACCTAAATGTAAGATGAAAATTGTAGGATAAGTCTCTTGTGTATTTTTTTATTTTTAAATTTTTATGACTTTACAATTTTCGACTCCGATTCATTGTAAATTGTATATTTTTCAACAAATATTGGCCGAGAAAATGATTAATTTTTTTGGCAAAATTTTTCTTTTTTTCTTTCTTTTTTTTTTTTTTTTTTTTTGAAAATGCAAAAATTTGCTTAAAAATTTCAATTTACAAAAAACAAAAAAAAATATGTAAGGTCAGAAAAATTAAAAACAAAAAAACGTGTGAAGACTTATTCTACAATTTTCATGTTACTTTTAGTCCATTAAATATCAATGCTTCATAAAAATAGGCTTGGGATAATAAAAATGCAAAATAATACTCCGTGGGCTAGAATTAACTCACAAAATATTTTAATATGCGTGTTAATAATTTTTTAACACGTCGTTGAAAAATATTTGTGTATGAAGATCTGCGTTAGCTCAAATTCATAATATATATTTTTACAAATTAAGACGCAATGGGGTGAATTTATTAAATATAGAACTCTTAATTTATTAGTAATTAAAACATTAGGCAATCAAGAAAAGGAAAAAAGTTAAACAGAAAGAGCAAAAGAAGATAAAAGAAACATAAAAATAAAAATAAAATAAAATTTGGTTACAATATGAATAAAATAAGTACAAATTGAATTTAAATTGAAATTTGGGCCCAAAGTAAAAGATTTAATAAATAGGAAGAGGAAACACAAATGAAAAGCCAAATTAATAAACCAAATAACGTTTATGTATTTTAAATTAGTATTTGTTTTTTTTTTTTTTTTTTTTTTTTTTTTGAAGAGCCAAATTTCATATTAGTTTTGTAAAAAAATTTCATATTAGTTGAATTAGATAGAAACATTTAAATTATAAGTTGGGCCCAAAACTGAAAATTAGATATTAGACCCAAAGGTAAGGCCCAAAGGAGTGGAAATGTTTTAAAAAACTATTATAAAATGAAACGGTCCAAATATATAATTAATCGTACGTGTTAATATAATTAAAATGTGTATGTGATTAACTTAATTCATTTACTGATTCTGCAAAATGAAGCGTCCACATTTCTTTCTTCCTAAATCGTTATAATTAATTAACTTCAAATTTATTTATATTAACAATTATAAAATCTCACATCGAACAGTAGGCAGCTGATATGAAAGCTAGCAAAAAGGTTAATAGTTAATTTGCAATTATTTTAGTTTTGACTAACATTACTTTAATTTTACCAACACCATGATCGCTAATTTTGAAACTTTTCTTCTTACAAATTCATTTTGACAGACGACTAAGGGCTTTGGAGGACAACCTTAAACATAATTACAATTTTTAATCAACTAATTAAGAATCTATAATTACAGTGGACCACTAACAAAATTTTAGTGATCAATGTTAATATACGTACGTATAAGATCATTCAATTTTAAGCAGATGGATCGTAGATAATGAAATAAAAAGTAAAACAACACGTTTATATATGGATGTGATGCACACATGTGCACTCGTCGCGTTTCTATTATATTAAAGTGCATATTTCATTTTATGTTTACAAATAAACTTAGTAAGCACGTTTCAATTATATTAATTGTATACACATTTCAATTATATTATCATGCACGTTTCATTCATATGTTTGATTGTATGGTGTAAGTGGTGCACAAAACACTGAGTCTAAGTAAAATACATGCATGTGAGTTGCGATTGGATCTTCTGTTCCAACATTGTGTTTCATTATGAATGGCAGTGTTGCTAGGGATGGCAAAACGTCTCGCCCGCCCGTTCCGTCTGGGTCGGTCGTCCCGCCCGCCCCATTTAATTGTATGGGGTAAGTGGTCGGGCATGGGTTCAAAACACAATACATATATACATATTTATATAATTATATATATATATATATATATAAATAAATAATATTATATAATAAATAAATCAAATAATTATATATCTATTAATAATTCTTGAATTTTGAACAATTGTATACAATAATACTATACAATTTTGTATTTTAATGTTGTTTTGTATTTGTGGACTTGATTATTTATTTGTTTTGGACATGCAAAATTTTAATTTTTATATAGTCATTTTGGATATGATTTTTTTTTATAAAAGCAAAGAAAAATATTAATTGATGTTTTAATTTTTCATTTAAAAAAGAGAGAGAGAGAGAATAAGATTTGCTACAATCTTTTGAATGCCATTAAGTGTTGCCCCAATTTTCTTTTTTTTTTTTTTATAAGATTTGCTACAATCTTTTGAATATGTTAAACCATTATACATCTATTATACAAAATATAAGCAAAATCAAAATCGGCCCAAACTAAAAACAGTCGCAAAGATATTCTTATTATTATTATTATCAATTCAATAGATTTCATTCATTTCAATAGTGTACATGAAACTAATATGTGTGAACCAACTTGTTGGCCTCATTTTGTCATCATTGTTTTCTTATACTCCTTCCTCCCGTTTAAATAATTTAGTCATATTTTTTTCACAATTTTCAAGTAATAATAGTAATTTATATGAAAAGTACATATATTGAAGGATAATATAGAATATTGTGGAGTCCCTTTATAAATAAAGTTGTTGTTTATATATAAAATTAATAATAATTTGAATAATTAATAAAATATTTGCAGAATAAAGATAAAGTGTTGTATTCAAATTTTTAGAACAAGACTAATTTTTTTGACAAACTAAAAAGAAAAACACGACTAAATTATTTGTACATATGGAGTATTAACTAGGTTTTGGCAGCTTTAAGTTGTTTTTCATAGACCGTTCAGGAATGATTTGTCATCCCATTTTATTATTATTATTATTTTTTGGTCGGTAAAAGGTAAATTCATTAAAGTGGGTATCAGACATTCTCAATGAGTACATACATTGTGATTTTAAAATAACTTTTAGGATTACAGACCAATCATTAAAAGAAATGGTTACAAATTAAAAATTAATATGCCAACATAATACCATAAGATCAAACATTTTTGACCAAAAAAAAAAATACCATAAGATCAAAAATTAGAGTTGGTAAGTATTGTGTGAACAATTTTTATTGTAAAACTGATTTATAACTAGTACACTTTAGTGAAATAATTAATGTCCTTCAATTAATATTCTTTAATGGAATAACTATTTTTATTCAAAACTAATACTTTATAATAAAACAATTACTACCTTTAAACAATATAAACTAGTTTTTTAATATGACGCTTTTGTCGGTCAGATTTAATTCCGCGCATAGTACATGAATATTTAAAGATCACATTTTTACAATTTTTTAATGTTTTCTCCACCACAAAAATCTTCAAATGGGGACCAATCGAGAAATCATTAAGTTTGGCACAATTATTATGCACTCAGTCTCAAATTTATTTTCATACTAATTTGAGCACGAATTTTAAAAAAAATATAATGAGTGAAGTATTAAAAGATAATTTTATAAATTTTTATTATTAAAGTAAAGGAGGTGGTTGGATTGAGTGTAAAAAGTAATGACATTTTGTGTAAATATATGAATATTGTGAGGGTGGAGTTTAAGGAAGAGTTTTCTTTTTTAAAAACCTTATATTATACACCTATAAATAACCTATGAAACTTACACACCAATTAAAAAAAGTTTCTTTCTCATCTTTTTTTCTCTCTTATATTTCAATTATCTAATCATTATAACCACACTCAATAAATATTATAATAATATAACATTATTCACTTTTGTATCATAAAGTTAAATCTTATCTTACTCAGATTGTGTTTTATTAGTGACATTCATTCAATCCGACCTTCTAATATGATATTTATTTTTCTCCCATCCACATACACAGTCTACAGTCCAACCTAAATTTAAGTTCTTCATACCTTATCAGTGACATCAAATCCAACCTAAAATAATCATTATTTTTTAAACACAAATTATGTATAGTCAATTTTTGTTATATTTTAATATGTAAAAAAATATAAAAATTATTTGACATTCTAAATTTGTAATTATAATAGAAAATAAAATTACTATACACTTAAAATAAATTCTAACTCAATAACAAAATTAAAATATTACAAGATTTGGAATTACAAAATTGAATAAAAAAATAAATCAAATTATAAATAGATATGTGAAATATTAAACTACAAATACAATAAATAATAAAATTGGGTAATTTTAGGAGTTTTGAAAATATTTTGAATAATTTAAATTCAATAATAGAAAATGATGGATCAAAATTTTATACTATTTAAAGGTGTTAAAAATACTTAAAATAATAAATAAAATAGTTAAAATAAAATATAATATTAAAAATATTTTAAATAAAAGTGTGACATTCGGGCGGCTAACCGCCAAATTTTTTATTATTTTACAATATAATTTTTTGTTATTTAGTTGGTGTCACTGTTGCATATAGTCTCAAAAACTTAAAACAAACATTTTTAAAATTCATACGTTTAGAAACCTCCTAAATTTTAAAAAATGGTTTTTAAAAATCACTTAGTACTCAAAAAAAAAAAATATAATGGAAGAGATAAATATACAACTTTCTACTTGAATATAGCAGAATATTAACGAATTGGATCATGTCTTGTATATGATCTACACAACACTATATTGTGTTCCATTAGATACGAATACACAATATTTCCTTTGTCTAATAAAATTATGTTCATTTCTTTTAGTACGTATTTGAATTAATATTAATAGTTTATGTATAAAATAAATATATGGTGTAGAAACTATTGGTATTTTTATTCATTCAAGCGAGTCATGTTAAATTAACAAAAAGTAAATGATGATTTTGTATAATTAACAGCATGAGATATAAATACTTTTTAATCGAAATATTTATTAATAACGAAAACATATTGCAAGTTAAAAGTTTGTCATAAGAAACACAAGTTCTATATAATTAATCATTAATTCAGGGAGTGAAAAGTTTGTCATCAGTGATGAAAAAGAGGGAGGCAAGTTCTTGTACACATTAATTGTACTGAGAAATTGAGATTTAGTTTTAATCAGGATTAGTTGGTCAATATTAATTGATTTTATTTATTAAAAAATATTAATTTTTTTTATTGAACAATATTAGTTATGCATCAATTGCATGGTATAACTAGTGCACACATGTACTACTCAAAATTGAAAAATATATTTAATTAATTTCTATTTGAAAGTAAAAGTTTGTGATTTGTAAACATTATATAAATTAGGAACGAGCTCGTATCCAGTTCCACGTGAAATTAATTTTTTTAATATTAATACTCATCAATTAATGTCATTAAATGAAACACTAATATTAATACTTCATTCTAGTATAATAAAACAAGAGTAGTATTTATGTGCATATTGTGCACAATAAAAGATTGCGTGTACAAAATTTGGTTATATTGTAGTATTATTTCAGGTACTGTATAGTATGAGTTTGGTTACAGTGTAGAATTATTTCAGGCATTATATAATATTAGTTTAGTTACAGTGTAGTATAAACAATATTGTATAGTATTAGTTTAGTTGCAGTATAGCATTAGGTAAAAACATTGTACACACAAATATTTGCTATAAAATAATTTATACTATCAAAACTAATTTTTCGATAAATTTACGGTTACGACTTATTCGAAAATTGTGTGGGGGAAATAGTCTCATGGCATTAGACGTAATACCAATGTCAAATCGTCCTTTGGAATTAAATGCGTGACACTAGATTTAAGCAGTGATTGACCAATTGATATGATGTGTACTATGCATGACTTTTACCACTTTAGAACCCAATTAATAGACCACAACTAGATTATGACAAAATATATAATAAGGAGGATCAAATTAAATTAGTCATTAATTTGAAAATTCACAGGAAAGGGATATTTCTGTTCCAGTGCTTGACCCAAACGTGTACATGTAATTATCATCACAAGAATTTATTTCCAATAATTTAATTTTGTCATTTTCGTCGCTTTTATTTTTCAAAAGAATGTTTGTGTTATATTTTCAATTTTTTTTTAAAAAAAAAATATGTGTTCCACGTAGAGTCAATCTAATGCAAGACTTTTGGAGAATAAATTATAGGATATAATTAATCATTATGCCAAACACACTCAGGGTATCATGAAATTTTCCCAATACATGTATACAGCTTTAGCTTTAAAAGAACCAATATATATGTCGATTGTCGACAATAAATTAATATTATTATCATATATATATTTCGTGAAAAATATCTAATCATGTGAACAGTGTTTGATGTCGATCGCCTGTCATTTAAACAAGTCAAAGAGTTGTATTTGTGAGGTTGAAAATAGCGTATACAGTATACACTATGCACATGTTTTAATTCATTTGGAATGGCCCATTTATATGGGCTGACCCGCTTTTAGACCCTCATGATAGTTTAGAAAATTGCAAAATAATTTATTTCAATTTTAGGTGAATTTTTGTGTGTAATTGGTACACATGATATAATTGAATTTTGATTAAATTTTAATTCAACTTTAGAAATTATTTTTTATGGCAAAACTTTAGAAATATTCTGACTTGTTTATTAATGAGTTAAAATTGAACTAAATTGCATTAAATGTATAAAATGCACCCTATGTAATGGTGCGATTCTTTATTTATTGCACAATAATTAAACATTCAATCATATGTGAGAGCACAAACTTTCTCGATTGAAAAAACATATGCTTTAGGTTGAATTGACAACAAGGTGCATGAATTTGTGATGGATTTGTCCTGTCCTAGAACCTGTCCCGCCGAAAAATTTTAGAACTGGAGACCCACCCGCCCCATTTAATTTTCTAATAATTTTAAATTATTTTTAATATGCCTAATGTACTCAATTTAACATTAAATAATTAAATTAAATTTTATAATTGCTTAAATAACATTTAATATTAATTTTATGCTTAAAAATAACATATATAATGTATTAATTACATATATATATATATATACACACATTAACATCAATAAAAGTTTACATAATTACATATATATTAATGAAAATATTAGTATATTTATGTGTGACAGATTCAAATGCAGGTTGGTGAGGTAGGTATAAAAACTACGATTTGTCTCATACTCGCTTGACCGGATCCAAATTCACCCCAAACTGAATGAGTTCAACGTGGTTCGGGGTTTGAACCAACCTCATTGTCATCCCCATTTTTAGATGAAATTGACAATATTTTGAGCATATATAAAAATAAAAATATTGTGTACATCTTGTGTATCATATATCATTAATATTATAATTTTGTAAGAATTAATAATATTGATAAGAATTAATATTATTGTTTGTAAAAAACTAATACATATATTTAGTGATGTATGGTATACAATGTGCACATAATATATTCTATGTAGAAAAATATGTTGGAAAGATTTTTTTGGAAAAAAATGAAACGATAAATTCTTAATAATAACATTTTTTTAGGCAAAATATTGTGTGAATCCGTGTGAAATTGAGTTGGATAATTTAATCTTTTTATTAAAATATATTAATTAATTTTTACATTAGGTTATTGATTTTGAATATTATTAATTATTTCATTAAAAATATTAGTTGAATGATATTAATGGTTTATTATACTATATTAATTGTAAAAACAAATTTTACAAAGCTATTCACATCATAACAACTTTTTTTAATTTCATTTTTATAATTAGTGGAACATGACTTTGCTGTCCTATTAATGTTATATTATTCTACAACATGATTCTGTGTTGAGATCCAATTATACGAGCTAAGCAATCAAAACCAATCAAATAATTCAATAATTCGATTGTCACATCTTATAATACTATTTTAGAGGGTTTTTATCGGTCCAAATCCTGAAATATATATTAATTATTAATTCAAAACTGAAAAATAAAACTTATCAATCCAGTACCTGAAAGATTTTTATATTAAGAGATTTTATCAATTCAGGACTTGAAATTATAAGGTCCCGAATTGATAATTGTCCTATCTTTCAGGTCCCGAATTGATAAAATCATTTAATATAAACATCTTTCAGGTCCCGGATTGATAAATTTTATCTTTCAGGCCCCAGATTGATAATTAACATATCTTTCATGACTTGTACCGATAAAAATCCTATTTTGGATGGATATTTAAATCGAAAATTCTTTTTTTATTAATAATTTAGAGGTGATACGTTAACATCTCACCTGACTTTTTTTTTTTTTTTTTTTTGATTAAAACATCTCACCTGACTTTAGTCACCACACAAATTGAGGGGGAAAAAAACCAAACATAGGACAATCCAATTAGGTTTGGTATTTTTAAAACGTTGGCAAGTTGCAAGGCTCATAACGTAAAAGCCCTGAGAAATAAATTCAATTGTATTACTCCACGTAACTAGTAAGTATTATAATTTTTTTTTTGAAGCAAAGTATTATAATTTATTTTCTACATTACGAAAGCTTACATGTCATTATGTCGGAATTAGGCAGGGCAATTATGCTCCGTTTCGCCCTGGCTCACAATGTTATACTTTTAAAAAAAATTAAAATATTATATATTTTATTAAAAGTATTAAGAATCTCATGAGGAGTATCATGAATTAGGGTCACTGATATCATATAATTTTTTAGGAGTATCAATAATAATTTAATATTTTTACTATTTAAATTATTCATATTTAATATAAAAAACACAGTGTAATAATATTAAGTTTAAAAAATAATATTTAAAGTATCAAATATTTAACCAAAAGTAAATTGACCAAAATTATTAAAACTAGATGAATTTAAAAAGTGAAACACCGTAACTTTACTGTGTATACAAAATATATAATCCAATTTAATTTCGCATTAAAAGACTAAAAGAGAAAATTCATTTTAATGGGATGATTTTAATCCGGCCACCTTAACTAAGACACAAATTTTCATGATTTAATTTTGGCAAAATATGTGTCAATAAATTTCATTGTAAAATTTATTTTGAGATTGATTATTAGTTGTTTCACTAAATAATATTCCCTCCGTCCCATAAAAGCTTTCACACTTTCCTTTTTCGTCCATCTCAATATAAGTTTCACACCCTTAAAATGAAAAACCTTTTATAAACTCCACCCTCACAATTTTCACTAATTTACACAAATGTCATTACTTTTACTCTTACATACACATATCCCAATAAAGTTTTTTTACTTTATACACAAAAGTTTACAAATTTATCCCCCAAACTTCAATCATTACTCTTTTTTCTTTTTTTCTTTTAACGGTATTAGTTGTTTAACTAAATAGTACTGTATTAGCTATTTTACTCAAAAATAACAGTTGTAAATTAATTTCATGTGAAACTCGTTCACATGATACAAATTCTTTAATTTTAATTTAGATATTTTCAAAAGATATACCGACATCTTATACAGGTAAAAGTATTCACATGTTTTTAAACATGTTATGTACCTTATGGTAGTTGGTCATTACTAGAATTCACGGCGTAAGTATTTAAAAATTGACTTCTGGTCTGTAGAGATGACTATAAATAGTAAGTAATATCTGGACTTTCTAATTTGGGCATTGCAAGGAACTGACACTTGCAATACGTACTTAGAGATATTCAGAAAGAACTTATTAAGATGAAGCAACCCACATGCAGCATGGGGATGTCTGTACAATGTACGTATATGTATGCATGTGTATGTACATCGTCTATTCCTCTATATTCTGTAAGGATATACTGCAATGAATAATTATTTTTCTTGTATCCAAAAACTTTTTCTTTCAGATAAGGCGGGACCATTTAATTTGTATTTTCAAAACTTATTTTGAATTTATATTATTACAGATTTAAAAAAAAAAATCACTTTCAAATCTTGTTGGATGATAATTGGGTATTATGGATATTAAAATTTGTTCCATCAATTTAAAATCTCTGGGCCTACATGCTGTTTTTTTCCTCTCCTCTCCCCTCCTCTCCTCTCATTTTTTTTTTGTTGTTGTGAGGATATCGTGAATTGACGTTAATTGTTGATTTTTTTTTTTCTGGTATACCATAATCATCACCTTAATTAATGTTCGAGATTGTATTTCTTAGCTGATAAATTGATAGAGAAGATGTCTCCCTTTTGGTGTGGAGTTTCTGTTAGGATTTCAGTTCACCGTCTCGGTTTTAATCTAGGGTCAAGCATGAGCTCAAACTCCTCTTTTCTACGGCGGTGCATTACTCGTGTAAATCCTACTTTGTGAAATGGTTGAGAGAGAGTGAATAGGATCGGTTCGTGTGCCTGCACCGACTTAATTTGAAAAGAGGAGTTTGAGCCCGTACTTGATCAGAATCAAAAATTGAGACAGTGATAAAAAATTCTAACAAATCAGATCCTATTACACATCATGACGTTAAGATGTAAGCTACAAGTAACCTTTGTAATATATACAAAAACTAGTATTATTTTTTCATATAAGAATATCGATTTTAGTTTAGAAAATCTTGATTGATATGTAATTGGTAGAAGACAACTATGTTATAAAAGGAAAGAGGACTTTAATCCAAATAACTTTAGCGCTTTTGATTAGACGGGGTTCGATCGGAGCTGATCGACGTTATTAAAGCGATTGGACTGATATAATGTCATATTCAAATATATAAATTATAGAATACGATTTATGTTTTTTCTCTTGTAATAGAAATTAGAAATGTGAAATATCATAGCCTCTTTTATATATATATATATATATTTACAAACTAAGTCGGATTGACGAGTTGATCGGTTTGGACGGTTTGGACGGTTTTTGAGTGATTTATGGGCGCAGTCCAAAAGTTGAGCGGTCCAATATTTTGAATCGTTTGTTATGATTGCCGAATAGTGGTTGAATCGGCTAGATCAGCTAACATCTTTTTTAAAACATAGGATAGAAGGAGAGTTAATTAAGTAGTAGTTAAAAAAAATTAAATGGAATTAGTGAATATATATATTTTTTGAATCTTAACTTCAAGTAGTAATAGTTTAAAAATAATAATAATAAAAAAACTTCAAGTAGTAATACATAATTCTGTAGTAAACATCGCAAGTAATCATGTAGATGCTAGAATAGTTTTAAATAATACTTGAATAAAAAAAACATAGATATGTGTCAATACCCTATAATTTGTATGAAACGTGCCCATACATCACAATCTACATTAATTTACGTGAAGCCCGCCACGTGAAAGAGAACTTCAATCACAAAATAAAAAAATATATAACCTCAAGGATTCATTGCAAATGAATGCACACGATAAGTTAAACTAAATAAATGAAGAACGTAGATAGAATTGGAAGAATTTTGTAGAAGTTGATTTATTTAATTAATGAAAAATTGGGCTCACATCGTTCCCACCTTCTATAGCTCGACAAGTACTTTTATTATAAATATATTTTTTTATTTTTTATATTTTTATGTGAATTTGAATAGAAGAAATGCCAACATTTTTTACACATATTTTATAGAGTTCTCGTTATTAGTCGAGTCTCATATTTTTTGGATAAACTTTTGTTATTATTTTTTTTTACACGAAAGCTGTTATCTTTGATATGAGTAAGTCTTTTGTGACACCGTCTCACGGATCTCATTTCGTGAGACGGATTCATTTTTCAATAAATTATTATCACTTTTTAATAAATTATTATCACTTATAATGTCAAGTGTATCTCTTTTCAATTTTTTATCACTTTTATACTAATTTGTATCACTTTTTTAAAAAGTGATAATAATTTATTAAAAAATGACACCGTCTCATAAAATAAAATATCTCTCACACAAGTTTTTGTACTTTGGATATATATATTTTTTTTGGGTTTTTAAAAGAAACGTGCCGACAGGTCGCAATCAACATTGATTGAATCACAAAGAAACTCAATCACGTAATACAAAATAATGACATTGAATAAATCAAAAAAATAAAATAAAATAATGACATTGAAGATAAGGCAAACGAATGCACAAGACAAATTACAGGAAATAGATTAGGAAAATAGGATTTAGAAGAATTGTGCAAAAATAAATTAATTTAATATAGAATTAGGGTCACACTCTGACTCTGTACCAGTGGATCTTTGAGGATAAGCCCATGTGCCGCACGCTGTAACTCTATATGCTGTTTCTTGGCAAAGTTTTATAACAACATGGTTAATAATATTCTCTATGTCTCGAAAAAACTTTCATATTAGAAGGAAACATATTTTAAGAAAAAAGAGTAATGATTGAAGTTTTGACGGATAATTTTGTAAATTTTTATGTATAAAGTAAAAAAAATTATTGGATTATGTGTATGTGAGAGTAAAAAATAATGATATTTATGTAAATTAGTGAAAATTGTGAGGGTCGAGTTTATAATGAATTTTCCATTTTAAGGGTGTGAAACTTATAATGGGATGAACGAAATAAGAAAGTGCGAAAACTTTTATGGGACAGAGAGAGTATAAACTAATCAAATTTAGTACAAAAAATTAAATATTATAATAGGAGTATATAAGTCTAAAAAATGTCTAATGTATCAAAAATTTGACCAAAAAATATCAAAATTGAATAGTAGTTAATATCATAAAACAATCTCCCTGTCAAAAAAAATATATCATAAAACGATCTAATCACAATTTTTTCGTCAGATCTCATTTGATTTCAATAATACGATCGATCGATCATATTGCAATACACGTACGTATTTTATATTATAATTTATTACGTATATATATATATATATATATTAAAAATTAAATAATAAAAGCAAGATAATTTGTTTACTTAAATTGAGACTCCTGACCAATGTGAGCATGCTACGAAATGATTATACATGTATAAATGATTTTCATATTAGTTTGAGTCGAGTTTTATAGTTACGAGAAAGAAAGTGTTGTCTTATGGATCTTATTATGTGAAATCGAGCTCCATTTATTTATCATTTTTTTAATCTATTTGCAAAATAAGAAGATGAAAAAAAAGAAAAAAAAAAAAAAAAAAGAGCGAATAGACGAACACAAGCAATATGGTGTGTTTTGTAATATCCAATGAATAATGATTTCTTAACCAAATTGAAAACGTCAATTATGCTTGAGAATTGATTGGAATTTAGTTGGGTCACTTAATTTGCCATGTTTCGTCAGCAAAGTCGACATGACCCAGCTAGAGGTTGGAGATGACCTGTTGTAGTTAAATTACGAAATTAAGTATTGATTATTGATGTATCACTTCACAACCTAAAAGATTAATAAAGAAAAAATAAAATTGATGATGATATTTTAAACGAAGCGTGACATATCACATTTCACTTCATTTTCTGATAAAACATTATATGTCACTCAAGAATTGACCCTATGATATACCTCATCCGCCCCATAATTGTTTGTATATTTGCCTTATTTGTATGTCTTATAATTATTTGCATATTTAGAAAAGAAAATTCAAACTTCATCTCATAATATTTACATATTTACACATAATATTATTGTTTTTTGGATTCACACTGTACAATAATACTTAATTCAACCAATTTTTTCACTTTATACATAAAGATTTATCAAATTACTCCTCAAAATTCTACTCATTATATTAAGTATGTTCTTTTTAAGGTGTAAACACTCGTAGAACGTAGAAAATAATATTTGTAGCTATTTGTCTTACAATCACACCGTGGATTGGTAGGGTGCTAGCTAGCTTTTGAGTTGAATTCTATCAAAAAACAAGATATCAAAATTATTATTATTTTGAATAAGTCTCTTGTTTATTAGGTGCATCATGCAATTTAGGTGTATTTTTAGATAATATCAGCTGTTTTTATTAAACACTTGCAATTATTCAATAAAAATAATTGATATTATTTAAAAATATTTTTAAATTGCACAATAAATTCGATACATATAAGATTTTGATTATCATTTTTTTTATAATCAATTATATATCAGTAGATCAATTAGTTCAAGATTTTGGCTATCATTATCTTAAAAAGATTTATACAAGAAAATATGTGTACATGTACTTGAAGAATGAAAGGGAGTGAAGGGGAGAAGTGATGGAAACCGCGTTCAAAAAAATTGGAAGGCACATGGACATGATTGTGACGCTACTAATCATTCCGGCCACAGTAAGTATCACCCTCTTAGTATATAATAATCTTTCCGTCCTATAAAAATTTTATTATTTTTTTTTTAATTTATTTCACAAAAATTTACATACCAAAAAATAAAAATATTTCTTGTAATCCTCACCTTCACAATAATACATATTTACCATTTATATTATTACTTTTAAGATTTCACATACACTAAATCTAATTAGTTTTTTTATTTTATTCATAAAAGTTTACAAAATTACCGTTCAACACTCTATTCATCACATTTTTTTCTTAAACTTTGTGACAAAAAATTCCTGCAAAATCTTGTGGGATGGAAAAAGTACTTTAAAAAATAAGAAATACTAAGGGACGTTAACTTCATAATTTTCAGTGTAAATATAATAACATTATATAAATAATTGTGGTGTTTAATAAGAATAATAAATAATCAATTATTTATTATACTTTGCATGTATGATGTAATAAGATATCTTAATACGTTAATTATTATTTCATTTGATTAACTATCTCATTCTGTATGGTCATTTTCACTATTTCTTGATTAATTTTTTTATATTAATTTATTTTAAAATTAGAGTAATACATCAATAATATAATATCATTATCATAATAATCACTATTCGATTATTCACATTATTATTTTCATTAAAAATTTTGAATCAAACGCTGCACCCTAAATCTATTTCCTACATTTATAGTATAAAATAAGTCAATCATGCGCTTTGATATCTTATTGAACAAAAAGGGCATTTCTCCATTAAACTATGATTTGATTTTTTAGAAGATTCATGCTCATTCAATAAGTAGGGTTTTCATTTTTTTCAAATGAACAATTTGAAGACCTATTGATCCTACCAACATATTCCCCTAAAATAAGTGTCACTCTCCTATTTAATACTTTGAGAAATAAAAAATACTTGAAATTTTATGAGTTTCAAAAAACACATAAATTTAAAAATCATATAGATAATATCACTTGTTTACCTTTATAATATTATTCGTTTGCTCATTTATTATTACAATAGACAGTACTATTACATGAACAACAATGTAATAGTACATATTTTATATTGTGTTAATACTTTTTTCTCCCAAAAAAAAAATTATATTCCAAAACCTATACAAGTTTAAGATACACACACAAACAATAATATCAAAGTACAACAACCACTTGATATTCTAAAATTGTCCTACGGTCTATGAGCCACACATTAAAAAAAAAAATTGCAAATAGAGGGATCTTTAAAAAAAAAAAAAATAAACAATTTAAAAGGACAAATTCCTCCCCCTTTTTTTAACATAAGTTCATGCCTTCAAAAAAATCAACATATTCCTCCACTTCTAAATTACTCACACCATACACAACAATACTATATTAGAGGAAGTAAGTAATACTGTTTATATATGTAACCCGATAACACCGGATTTTGACATGCAAGATTTTCGCTAATATATTTTGGAAATATTGTGAATAAATGGTTGTGATGAAATAAATATTACTATATCAATTATCTATTTTGACATAATACCTTTATAATATTATTTGTTTGCTCATTTATTATTGTGGTTAGAAAGTATGTGTCGTTTTTTTATATTGAACAACAATGTAATAGTACATATTTTATATTGTGTTAATTTTTTTTCTTTTAAAAAATGTTTATAAAAGTTTGAATTCCAAAACCTATACATTTATTTTAAGATATCAACTAAACAAACAATAAGTTTGATCAAAGTACAACAACCACTTGTTATTTTAAAATTTTCCTACAGTCGTTTTATGAGCCACACTTTAAAAAAAAAAAATTATGTTTATAAGGGTTTGAAAAAACACATTTATTTTAATGCATCAATAAACCAAAATACATATTTATATGTTTTGAAACTTATAAAAGTGTATTAGATATTTTCTCCGTAGAAAAGTTCAATATTTATAAAAAAAATCAACATATTTCAAACTCCAGTGAATTCATTATATATTAATATGGAGTTTATAATATTTATGTGTATATTTTTGTGAATTCAAATGATATGTCATTGAATTGAAAAATTAATTTTCCAGGAGTCATTAATATAAATAGTTGTATATTAGAAATGATTATGTGTCAATATATAATTAGTCACCTATACAATAGTATTAACATATTGAATAAAATTATTGACTCAATTAATTTACTTTATTTCATCCTAATGAATATATGTATAAATATAATTATAAAAACTTAATATAATCATATATGATATTTATTGCTAATATATGATATATATATATATATCCACACACAAATAAAAGGAGTAAATTTTGAAATTATAAAAATTTTTTTCTATTAATTATTTTTTAATAATTGTAAAATAAATTTGAAACAAATCTTATAGTAAATTTTACATAATTATAATAATGTAATACCTAGCATTATTATTATATAATTTTGACCATTACTTAAATTTAATATTATAATTACATAAAATTTTATACATATATATATTTTTGATGAAAAATATTATATGAATAAATTTTTATTATGAAATAAATATTACTATATCAATTATCTATTTTGACATAATTATATATGAACGTGAGTATTTGTAAAATAAAATAAAATATTATTATAGTACATGATTTAATCCTACATCACTGTAATTTCATCAAATTATGGTTGTATTTGCTTTCCATTCACTTGATGGATAGGAAAAAATGTGTTATTTATGTGAGAAACTTAGGTTGCAGTTGGTTGGAAATTCTTTCAATGGCAATTAGAATGAGAATTAATATAAGACAATTGTGGAGTTTAATGAGAATAAAAGATGGTAAATGACATTATTTTTCCTCCTAAATAAGGTAATCATTACCCATTATAATTAATATTTTCCCATCTACAATCATTTCCCTACACCACCAATAACAAGTTTCTTTTGTTTCATTTTTTCCAAAACATCAATAATATAACCAAAATTGAGACATTTCTTCCTCCAATAAATTTGGGGAAATAGGAGAGAAAAATCAATTTTATTTTCATTCTCATTAAAGAATGAAATAACAAGCGCCCCTAATCAATATTTTCAGCTCCGTTTATTGACCACAGCCCACGTCAACGCCAAACCGTCAATTTAGGTTATTGTCATTGTCAAAATGGTCCTCCCTCCCTCTCCTACACAAGTCAACAAAAACAGGTCTCTCTCTCTCTTTTTGGATTTCTATATGTCAAATGCTTTGCGTGAAACAATTTTAATGTATAATTAATTTGTAATTATTATTTTATAATATACTCATTCCGTTATATAAAAATAAGAATTGTTTTTTTTTTATATATATATTCTAAAAAAATAGATCAGTTATTATTTTTAAAATATTATTAAATTTTCATTTCTATTTTTGTCGTTAGTAGTTGTCTAAGGAAACGAGTAATCATAGAGGCTTAATAGAAAACAAAGTAAAAATTTAACGTTCTAAATTTTAATTATAATTAATTTTATTTCTTAATTTGTGTGAAAAAAAATCTAAAAATCTATTTTTGTGGAACAGAATGTGAAATTTTAATGAAACAATAATACATATTAATTAATACTATATTTTAATGAAACAACTAATATTCTCTTTGTTTTATATGAAACAACTTTAACATTTTTATTTTTTTAAATGACAATAAAATAACTTTAACATTTTATATATATACCTCAAACATCTCAATATCACAATATATGTCATTACTTTTTCCACAATAACTCAATTTAATACTATTAAATAATTCTTTTATTAAAATTAAAAAGATTACCTCTCTCCATAAAAAAATAACTTATATTATTAAACAACTCTCAAATTAAAATATGTGTCGAATATTAAATGACGTACATCACATTAACTTCGGGATGGAGGGAATATTATCTAAAGTAAATACAAAATGAAAATTAATTGTACCATGTCTAAATAGACACGTTTGATATTGATCGGCCGTGAAGTTAGTTCGTACTACTTGTTTCAATGTGAATGAATCTATTTTTCCTAAATCACTTTTGAAAAAGAGGATTTTATCTAAGTCTAAAAATTGACGTCTTCAAAAAAAAAAAAAAATTGACATCTATTTCATCAAATCATTTTTCAATTGAGCAGGATTATTTAATATTTTATCTCAACTTAAGAAGATTCGACCACCATGAAACTTAGCAAATTTGATTTGCTAATTTCTTGGTGCTTTTATGGGAATATTAATGATGAATCTAAAATGGGATTTTTTGTGAGCAATTTGTTGATTTGTTCAGTATGATTATATTTTGGGAGTATTTGGTTTGACATGGGGATTAGAATTAGAATAAGTGGAGAGAAATGATTTGAATTGTTTGAGTTTGATATGTATATAAAAATAATAATTGTGATTTTCATAGAAGGATGATTGGTTTAATGAAAATTATTATTAATGTTTGTTTATTAAAAATATATTTTAAGAAAATAAAATAGTGAGTAGAAATTTAAGAAGTAATTTTGTAAGTCTTTATGAATAAAGTAAAAAAAAAATAATTTGGATGATGTGTATGTATGTGTTCAAAAAAGATACTATATATTTATAAATTTATGAATATTGTGAGAATATAACTTATAAAAAGTTTTCTATTTTATATATCCATCATTTTCTGGAACAAAATATCCATCCTCATTGTTTTAACTTATACTATTAACTAATTTTATCATAAAATTTATTTGCATTTTGTGAATATATTTTTTAATAACATTTTTTTTATCGTGCAAATATTGACTTGAACAATTGACATTTAGGATATAGATAATGGGGCTTTAACCAGTTGAGTTATACCACTTTGTCTACTTTTTAATAGTATTAGTTGTTTATTAAAAAATATTACCATGATAGTAATATTGTATAATTAAAAAAACTAATATCATTTTTAAAAAGTACGTATCTTAATGTATTTTTTAAACAGTATTAATTGTGTTCATTAAATAATATTAGTTGAATAACTACAATTATTCAATAAAAATAATTAAATTATTCAAAAGTACACTTTAATTGCACAGTGAATTTGTAGGGAATGATCATATGCCGGTCGGTAAACAAAAATTTATATATCAACCACTTATAAAGAGATGACACATAAACAATTAATTAAATAATAACGAGTTTTTATTTATATGGTATCATATGATAGATGATATAAAAAATTATAGTTCATCAGTAGACATATGGCCATTTGCAATGGACTTGGTACATACAATAGTAGGCTCCCTAAGACTTTTAGGGTGTGTTTGAAAAGGGATGGTGTCACACGATGGAAATGACACATTTTATCTCATTGCATTTTTAATTATGCATATTCAAATCTCCATTCAAATATTCATCCAAATATCATCCACGGCTATAATAAATTCAAACATTTATTTTTACTTAATTTCATATAATTGCATCATCTTTTTATTTCTCTTTATTTCTTCTTTTTTCTTGCACACTAATTTTTTTGCATATTTTTTCTTTGTTTTATCTTCTACCATTCTCTCGCCCACTAACTAATAATAATAAAATAATATAAATCCTTATTATTTGATATAAAATTTAATTCAACTCGATTTCTTTATTTTTAATCAAATACAAATTTCCTATTTACCCTATCTTCTATGTTCATCTCATCCAACACCAACACCAACACCATCCCTGATCAAAGACGTTCGTATTTTTTTAACATTGGGACAGAGAAAAGTTGATATTTTGCTAAAATTGGATTAGCAGAGAGGGACTGAAGTAAGAAAAGGAGTAGAGTCGTAGAGTTGCACATCTCTTCTTTTTAGTTATTAAAAAATGGGGTGACCCACTCACCTCCAATTATACCACTTCAGTCAATTATTTATTTTCTCAACAAATTCCACCACGTGATTTATATATGTCTTCAATTCGTCCTTTCAACTTTTTTACCACGTGTTCTTATTCCACCCCAACCCCACCACCCATGCCATAAGTAAACCTCTGTTTCCTTAACTCCTCTCAAAACTCCTCCCTCTTTAAAAAAAAAAGTAATTAAATTCTCTCCACTTCCTTCCTTCTATGCGATAATCTATCTGATAATGAAGATTCCCCTGAAGAAATCGTCATTTCTTCAATTCACGCTTCTTATTGTCACGCTTTCCTGCATGATCACCACCACACCACCGGAAGTTTCTGCAAATAACTCCGGAAAATCCGCCGATCACGATTTCTCCTATTTCGAGTCGGCGCTCGCCTATCTCACTAAACCGGGTTTCAAGTTGAAGAACTATTCCTCTTCGTCCGAGCATAAGAGATCCCTGGTTTCTACCGGTTTTGACGGGGATTGCAGCGATTGGAGCAGAGAGTGCTCCGATGAAATCCTGAAAATCGCGGCGAATGCCGAGAACGTCCGGTGGATTAAATCTCTCCGCCGCAGAATCCACGAGAATCCGGAATTAGCCTTCGAAGAACACGAGACTAGCAGGATTATTCGCCGGGAATTAGATGAATTGGATATACGCTACCGTTTCCCATTGGCGAAAACCGGAATCAGAGCGGCGATCGGCACCGGAAAACCACCGTTCGTCGCGCTCAGAGCGGATATGGATGCTTTACCGATTCAGGTTTATTTCACTTTTTAAAACTTTTTTTCCCCTTAAACTCTACGCAGTTTGTGCTTTATTATTTTAATATTATTATTCTTTTTGTATGCACGTTGTAAATAATGTGAGATTAGTTTGTGGAATGAGGGGACCATGAAGGAATATGAGGAGAGATCTGCTTTTTCTGTTGTGGTTGCTTAATTGACATCCATCAAAGGTTTATCAAAGTGGTGCCAGCAATGATTCTGTAGTAGCTGTAGAAATAATGGAAATGCCTGAGAATTTAAGGAATTACCAAAAAAAAATAATAATAATGTGAATTTGGTGGCCGTTAATGGTGTTGACAGGAAGCTGTTGAATGGGAGCACAAAAGCAAGAATGCAGGCAAAATGCACGCCTGCGGACACGACGCTCATGTGGCTATGCTCGTCGGGGCGGCCAAGATTTTGAAGGCTCGAGAGAATCAGTTGAAGGTTAGTACAATAAGCACATGATTTTGGTGGCTAATTACTAATATTAATGTTTATGGTTTTGGAATAATGGTTGGTACAAGTTGGTCTAGTATAATGTTTCTTGAGCTAACTACTCTGCTTAGTGCTTGTAATTAATGCTTTTTATATGGCTAAGAAGAATCATGATTCAAAAGTCCAAAATTCTCAGAGAATCTGTGACTATTTTAACATGTGATGGTTGCCTTAGTCTTTATGAGTCTATTCACCCTGCCTTTAAATTCAGTTTCTGCTTAGCTTTATACGGGGGAATAATACAGTACGAAGAGATCAAGGTTCTAACGAAAACAGGATTAAATGCATAGCAACTTGCTGTGGATTGACCTAACTTGAACAGAAAACTTGCGTGCAACTTTATCATGTCGTTTTCTATCTAGGGTTGTTGTAGCCTGTAGGTTGAACAAATTTATCAGTTCTACTTTTTTTTTTTTTTTGATCGGTAAATTTTTATCAGTTCTACTTCTCTGTACGAGTTACCTTCCGTGTAAGTCAACAGGAGACAATTGGATAAGGATAGATTATAGTAACCATGACTAAACTTTGAGGCTTTAAAAGAAAACATTGATAGATGAGATGCTTGCTTAGCTTTTGGAATGGCCCCATGACATTTATAATCCATACTATTAAGTTAGTTGGTAGGGGCACCTCATAGTTTGAGCCACTTGCATTATCAAATCAAGAAATAAGATATATGTAAGCAGATAAGATACGCAGTAAACTGTTCCATATATCTGAAATTTTATAAAGTTGCGATTGGTTCCTTGCTACTTGACAACGACTGCCAACCAATAGGAAGGGAACAGCATCAGTATCGTACTTTTTCAATGCTTGGGTAAGCTTAGATGTGACTTATGGACAAATATGGAAAAATTCAAGTTGTAGAAATGTATCATGAACATGTCTAAATATGTGGTGGTAATTGAACGCCACTGATGTCTGCGTGATCATTCATTTTCTAACTGATTGCTGTTCCACATGTGTTGGAAAGTTTCATGGCGAAAGACAGGGACCATGTCTGGCCGACTTGTTTAATTGCATGTGAGGTAATTTTTAAGTCAGTAACTAGGGTGTTGGTCTGGTGCAATGAACATTCTACTAGTTCTTGGATCTTGTACTCTCAAGGTCCCAAAACAAAAACCTCTGCATTTGGATGGTACATAATTCAATGCACCTTTAGATTCAACAATGCATGTGGGGTGTTCTCAACTTTTGTATTATTGGTTTTGATACAGGGGACGGTGATATTGCTGTTTCAACCGGCAGAGGAAGCTGGGAACGGGGCCAAAAAGATGATAGGAGAAGGTGCTCTTGAAGATGTGGAAGCCATTTTTGCAATGCACATATCGCACCTGATTCCTGCTTCTGTGATCGGGTCAAGATCGGGTCCTTTACTTGCTGGCTGTGGCTTCTTCAAAGCTATTATAACCAGTGATGGGAGTTTCCACCACTCGGGCAATCCCGTTTTAGCTGCCTCAGCAGCTGTGATCAGTCTACAGGGAATCGTCTCGCGTGAATCAAATCCTCTTGACTCTCAGGTGAGTCTGGTATAAATACAAGATTCACATTGCTCCTAACTCATCTTTTCCAATTTCTAAATCACCACACTCTGTTTTCCCAGGTTGTGTCTGTAACTTTCTTGAACAGTGGAGATGACCCTAATGGTGCACCAAAGAGGGTTGAATTTGGTGGCACCTTGAGGGCTTTTTCTAACACAAGCTTCAACCAGCTTCTCAAACGAATCGAAGAGGTTAGGCATCAACCCGAACCGATCCAAGTTACCAAGATTGATTGGATTATAAAACCTTGTTGTACTTTTCTTACAACAGGTAATTGTAGCACAAGCAAAGGTCTACAAATGCTCAGCAACAGTAGACTTCTTCAAGGACTCGGACACGACCTACCCTCCCATGGTGAACGATGACCTAATGTACAACCACGTGAAGAAGACAACCATCGACCTGGTGGGACCCAAGGGTTTTGAGGTCGTGGACCCTGTCATGGGAGCCGAGGACTTCTCGTTCTACGCACAAGTCATACCTGCAGCCTTCTTCTACATAGGCATCAAGAATGAGACCATGGGATCCGTGCACTCGCCTCATTCACCGCATTTCATGATTGACGAGGATGCGCTTCATGTAGGAGCAGCAACTCATGCTGCTATTGCTGAGAGATACCTGAACGAGCGCTATATACCATAAACGGGCCCGATGGAGCCCGATGATGTGCATATTTTGATTTTGTTGCTTAGGAAACAAGTAAATGGAAATCCCATAAATGGTATAAAAGCAGTAGCTTAGTTTATCTATCCATCAGATGGTAGTAGAGAAGCAGTAAAGTATTTATTCATTCTTTTTCTGTTCATCTAGAGCCAGCAATGCCGTAACTACTAGTGTAGATCATGTTTCCCAGTCAATGTCCTAATCAAGTGGATTTAAAATTCATAATAGGAAAAATCACAACACAAGATTACAGAGAAGCAAGATAACAAGTGAAAAAATTATTATGAGTTCGGCAAATTCATCGTGAAAGATACATACGCGAATGTCAAAATTCTACGAGCGACAGCTCACCTCTTCTCTCCACTTAGGCATCTACCAGCTTGCAACGCGAAGTAGGTAAGGATGATGTCAGCACCTGCCCGTCGAAGACACATCAAGGACTCCAACATGACTCTCTCTTCGTCGATCATTTTAAGCACGCCTCCAGCCTTGATCATCGAGTATTCACCCGAAACCTAGCATACCAGAAACAATTATGCTGCTAATTCTCTACATGAGGGATTTAAATTATAAATTTCATGCAACTCTCTTAGTAACAATAATTTTTTTTTTTTTTTTTATCGATAAATGTTAATTTGTTAGTTATTACTAGTTAGATCACCCAGCATCCAAACACTCCAAGAATTTCTCCAAGCCACCTTATAACTCCATAATTCGTTCCTAAAGGGAATTGAACCCGGACAATAATAACTATTTGAATGTCTAATATACACAAAATGATGTATAATGTTTTCTGTATTTAACAGATATTCATATTCTTCAGGCAATAATCAATGCAGTATCCATACCTGATATGCAGCAATGGGTAAAGAAGAGTTATCCCGTAGAAGCCTTATTATGTCCAAATAAGGCAGGCCCGGCTTTACCTATTACCCCAAAATAATATCATCAACAAGAAGTTTCACTCTTCATTCAAGTCAACATTGCTAAGTCAAACTAACCAGAAGAATATCAGCTCCTTCAGCCTCATCCTCGCGTGTTTCAACCAAAGCTTCTCTATAATTTGCAGGATTCATCTGATAGCTATTTTTGGAATGTTTAAGCAAAAGCGAGCATCGTTAGTACAATAAAATTACAATTTAGCACGATCAAGATTAGGTTGAGGAGAAATGTACGTTTTCTTGTCTCCAAAACGTGGATTTGAGTCTAATGCTTCTCGGAAAGGGCCATAAAATGAACTGGCGTACCTGAAATGTATAATCAATTTGAAAAATGTTGAACAGGTTAGTAGATTGGAAGGATGTGATATTAAAAGAGGGCAAAACAAGTTGATTTCTTTGCTGACGTCAGCTCACAACCGGTTGTTCTCCCATTGTAGCCGGTCAAAAGACTAGAAGGACTAAAAAGTTGAGTTTGAAAGTTAAAAAGACAAGATTCAATTCGGGGAAGTGGAGTGTTCCTAGAATTTAAGCTTGTTGCAAATGAAACATTGTAAACGGAGTTGTGCAATTTGTAAAACAAGAAACAAATAAAATTACTTTGCTGTGTAGGACATAATGGAGACATTCTGAAATCCTTCGGCATCAAGAGCAGCTCGAATAGCTCCTACACGACCATCCATCATGTCACTCGGACTAACCACATCTGCTCCTGCTCTCGCCTACAAACACAAACAAATGAGCTAATCAATTGTGAACGCCATTGGCCATACAAAATTTCCAGAAATCTTTGAAGCACTGAAGTATTAAAAAGCTTCATCAGATTATGCAGAAATCAAATTAAATGAAAAAAGCAAACAAGAGTGAATAATTTTTTATGAAAATGCTTTTTCAGCTGTGAATTCAATGATACAACTGCAGAAAAATCAAGTTCGTTTTGGACTAGGGTTCATGAAAGCTAAAATTACTACATAAAAGATATAATTGGTTCCTTTTCTATGGTAAATTTGATCTGCAATTACCTGAGCAACTGCCTGTTTGCACAACTGATGCACGGTTTCATCATTCATTATGACTCCTGCAACATATCAGAAATAAAATTATCTCTGAGAGCTACAACATGAAAATTAATACTTACATATATATCATACATAAGATACAGTACCACGAAAAAAAAAATTTAAAACCAAAGACCAGATTTTGTATCATTGTTCAATCTGAGTTGTCCATAAATGTATATTGAAAGGAATGGCATTTATTAAACTTTTGACAAAAACTAGAAACCATTTCTTCAGTATTATTAAATCAAATGTCTTACCATCTTCTCTTACAATGCCATCATGTCCATCAGAGGAATATGGATCTAAAGCAACATCAGTATAAATAATCTACAAGGAATACAAGTCGACGACTGTGAAAGGCAATAACGAAAACAAGATAGTCCAAAGAGAACCAGAAGATAAGAATACCATACAAGATCGGGATATTTGTCTTTAAGTAACCGTATTGTTCTTGGCACCAGTCCATTTTCGTTGTAAGCTTCATCACCCGTAGAAGTCTAGAGGACAATTTAATTAAGTATAAATACTTCAGCTCAATAAAATTAGAAAACATGTATTTGCAGACTAGGCTAATAACACTCGAAATCTAAAACACTCGAAAGAAGTAAGAACCTTTAAAGCATCCGGAACTTTTGGAAAAAGCACAATGCTGTTAACACCAACATCTCGAGCTTTAGAGACCTGCATGAGACGAGCCAACTTTAAAACCAATATTTGTGACTATAAATATTGCAGTACCATCAATTATAGAAAGATGAAATCAATATTCAATAAACTGATAGTTTAGACAAAGCATATAACTTTGTTAATTGCCAATAAGATCCAATTTTCAAATAAATTGTAATTACACAAAGCCACTCTGTATGCACAGAGAATCAGTTTACTGATGATCAATTATTTAATTGTTATTCGATTGCATTTTATAAATTGAAAAGACGTTTAAATTAGATATACTAAAGCTTGTACGATTTGCATCAAATAGAACCTGATACATAAAATCATTAAAAAATAGTATACACTCAAGAAAGTTTTGGTATTGAATGCAAAGCATGCTTTTAAGAGATGAATAATCGAGCAAGGCGGCAGCAACCTCTTCCACAAGTCCATGTCTCCACCCAAGCCTATAGCATCCAGGCATTGCTCCAATTGGAGTGTCTTCTTCACCTGCACATGTAGTGTTACAAAATCTTTACCAAGCATAACAAAACAATAAATATACATTAAAATATAGGTTTGTTTTTTAATGAATCAAGCAGAATATTCACCTTCATGAATGAAAAGTGGGTAGACCAGGTTCGCAGGGCTTAAAGTTGTTTCTTGGAATGCAGCCCTCATTGCTGCTGACTTACGATTCCGACGTGGTCGCCTATTAATTGGCTGTCACAAATATTGTAAGATAACAAAATCATGGAATATTTAGTTATATAGATCATACCAAGTGTACAAGCATATAAGCAAAGTTCTAAAAGTTACAACTAGAGCAGCCAACGTATGTTGCAGTAAGTACTAATTCATAAAATTGCAACCCTTACAAAGTTGAAGGTTGACACTAACTCACGGATATCCACTAAACACAAATGCTTTATTAGAATAATTGCTACAAAACTGAATTTAGGATTTCGAAATCTAAATTCAGTTTGTTTATAACCTCAAATCAAACACACCCTTAATCTTGAAATGCAAAAGACCAGAACAATTTGCCGTTCTTTCTCCCAAGTTCCCAAACTCAATAGTATAAAGCAAGAAAATGCAACAGAGCAACAAAACAACACCCTCATATATTCAGAGATACCATCATGAAATCAATGAAATACATATATTCAATCGAGATCATATAATAATTTTGCTCACAAGGGAGGCGACTGCTGGGGTCCCAGCTGGTGCAGCTGGTTTTGGGGGCACAGGAGGTGCTTCTGGAACATTCCCTGCAACCACAGCAGCCTCACACTCCTCATCACTCTTCCCCATCTTCTTAATGTGTCCGTCGTCTCGACTCTCGCTAGCCCTAATTGTGAGTATCCTTGGTGCAATTCTGATTGACTGAGGCCTTACAGACACGACATTTTGGTGCATTTTCAATGGCTTCAGACCCACATACTCAAATTTCACGGCTTTGGCAGAAGTGAAATTCACTGAATTGATTGTCATTGAAGCCATAACAACGGTCTGTTCAACTATATCAAAAAAAGATGTTTTATACGTATTATCAGAATTTTGCACTTCTTATAGAAGAAACTTTTAACCTGTTTACACGATTAAATTAGGAAGTGAAACTAATTGAGCTTATGGGATTCTGAAAAAAAGATCAAATGTTAAAAATTAAAGCATGAAACACATGATAGGCAAGACATTTTGATAATGTGAGTTTCAATAGATTGAATCATTATGATGGTTTGACTGACTTAATTAATTGCCACTAATTCAAGAAAATTGAAGAAACGTGAACGATTAAGATGAAGAGAGAAAATAAGAATTAACAGGAAATAAAATTGAGGGAAAGAAGAAAAACCCAGGTGATTAAATCCGAAGTGGGAAGCCAGAAAGAACAAGATAAAAATGAAAAACTCACCCTGATACTATTTCTGTGTCTGAGGCCTTATCTGAAGAGTGGAATCTTCCAGGATATAATTGGAGAAGGATATAGATAACGAAGTGGTTAGATCTTTGAGATTAGGGTGTTTTTGTTAGTCACGTGATGATCAAAGAACATATTTGAAACAAATCAAAGGAATTTGTTTACCTAACATTCTTGAATATTGACCACAAAAGTTACGACCATCTGCTACTTGGACTATTTACACAATAAAACTTACATTTTACTCGCAATTTCTGCAAAGAGGACTAATAAACTTTAGGTAAGTAACACGTTTGTCCTTAATATTTTATACTTTCATCCCGCAAAGATAACCCTTTTTTTTTTTTTTTTAAATTCCAAATTATCGTCCACTTCTCTATTAAAAGTATGTAAACGGTTTAAAATATCTCTATTAATATATATTGTGATTACATATTATTATTTCTATTTTCAATAAATAAGTGTATAATGTTTAATTGGTATGTGTGAAATATACGCAAAATACTATTCGAATCGCATTTCAAGTGGGGTCAAATTGAGTTCAGGTCACTTTAAATCATTAAAAATGTTGGTGAATATAATATAACATATTATTTAGTTAAAATCAAATTCTAAATAAAAGTTTAATAAACAGAGAAATCGCAAAATACGATTTTTTTTTCAATTAACAATATTCTATAATAAAATGTAAAAAAATTGTGAAATAAAAGCCAATTTCTTTTCATTTTCCTAGGAAATATAATGGGGCTTCTTTATTGAGATTCAAAGCCCGTTTCTTTCAATTTTCGTAACAACCCGATGAACAGAAATTGGCAAACACAGCTGCCTAGGTCATTCATGGGTTCGAGTCATGTGAATATGAAAGGGATGGAAAGAAAATTTAAAAAATAAATAGTGAAAATAGAGTTGTACGTATATCATTATCAAAGCAAAACTGTGACATAAAATAGAAACTACATCATCTCATAATTTAACTTAGCAAATTCCTCTACAAAAAAAAAGATAACAAAACTTATTTTAAGAATTTCTCGAGTGGAAGCACGGTAAATATCAGCCAAGATCATCTGATTGTTTCCATTTCCAATACAGTTGATGTTGCGTACCTAAAAAGAACAAATTAAACGCGTACGTTAGCATCAGAGAATGGATCGACAGAAGCCTTAAACTTCAGGCAAGCACTTTTATGCACCGTACAATTTAAGTGTACTTTTAGAAAGTAATTTATTTTACTAGAAAGTATTAGTTGATCGGTTAATACTGTTTTTACTGAACATTATTAATTGTGCAAAAGAAAAAAATAGAAAACATAATCCCTTAAATTCAGACATAAAGTCGGGTAAATATGCTTTTGTTTTTCCTTTAATCTGTGAGAAAATGTGAGATGCACATACCGGAAATTCCATTAGAGTTCCTCCTTTCTCGACTCCTGTTTCGTAGCAACTGTAGCTCGGTTCTTCCTAATAAAATCAATCATGTCTTCCTTAGTCCTATCCCCATCATACAGCAGCAGGTTTCCATCTGATGACCTAAAATATATTGTTGGATAACCTTTCACATCAAATGTTGCCTGTGGGATATCATTAGCTGTGGCATCCTACAAAGTACCAGAAAATGAATTAGTGAAGCCAAGATCGGGATATTCCAAGGGAATGAAAAAAAAACCAGTTCGTATATGGAGCTTTACAAGGGATACAACCTATTTATAATACTGAAAAGCAACAACAAAGCATAAACGGTGCTTATGAACCAGAGAAAACGTGATGGAGGCAAAATTACTTGTTAGAACGATTTCAGGTGGCTGGTCAAAACTTCAAATATGATAATAGCACAAGGAAAACATCAGGATCTTACGATTTTTCCAACTAAAACATCAGGATCATTTTCGAATGAGAGAGCTACTTCATCCAAGATTGGGGCCAACTTCTTGCAGTGTCCACACCATGGTGCATAGAACTCCAAAAGAACTGTATACAGCATAGTGAGATAATTCAAAATAAATTGACAAACATAAGCTACAGTAAAAATAGGTAAACATTCAAATGTTTCAAAAGGGAAAAAAAAAACAGAGTAAATCAACATAATAACATGAGCCATGAGTGCAGGTTTAAAATGCAGAAAACTTTCAAGTGTAGGAGAATGTTCAAAAATCGCTGCTAATGACACAAACCATTTTTTCCGGAGTTAAAAACCAAGTCCTGCAGGGTATCAGCAACCACCACTTTAACAGGTTCACTGTTAGATTCAGGAATGGCCTCCGACTTCTTATATGGTTGGACGTTTCCATCCTTCACATGTAATATTAAGAATTTACAATTAGTCAAGTTCAAAAGGCCAAATAATGTGTATTTAACAAATCTAGACAACATTCCCCAAAATGTCCTCAATTATACAAATCACTATATCATGAAGTAAAATTTCACAAATGAGGGAAAGCAGGCAAAGATTTGCCAAAAAATTCTCATAACCCTGGTCCTCTGAATTGAGAAGGCTGAATAATGAAGGAAGCATCACCTTATAGTCCTTCACCCATGACGCAATCTGATCAGACTCAACATTTGGTTTCAGGTACTTCTCTCCATCACTGGTCTGTATAATGATGAGAGGAACCTGCTCTTCCTTGAGCCCAAAATACTGTTGAAGGAAACAAACCCATTAGCAGGTTAGTAATATCATTTTAAAATAAGTAAAAAATTAAGAACAAGGTGCAGATAGATACCAACCTGAAAGGCACCTTGACTAGCCTCAACATCGCCCAAAAGAAAACTCAATTCTTTTCCCTTGTAAAGCTCAGCCACCTCATGATATTTTGATTTAAATGCATCAAACTGTTCTGTGCTGAAGTTTAGAAACAACATTGCCTGAGAACCAACAGCTTCATTAGCAATTACCAAATTTTGGAAGAGCAGTAACCAATACACATTACAAACTGGACTGAGAATATAAAAGAAAAAGAAGGATTTTAGCAAAATTCTAATCTAATTCTTCAAATAAGGGATACATGATTTCTCAATATAAGCATCCAAACATTAAAGGTTAGAGTTGACAAAACCAATCAATTACTGATCTCTAGCTAGTTAGTTTCCAGGGAATAAATCAAATTATCCACCAATCAAGGCCAAATAATTAAATGGGACAGCTTTTATATTGCTGCAGGGAAGAACCAATTAAATTCTAGTGAACCTTTGCATTGGGGCTGTTGAAGTATTTTATAACAAATGGATGGTGCTTTGGGTCCTTGTTGAAGAGAGTTACGGTCGGGATGCTAGTTTCTTCAACAAATTTCACTAAAGCATCCACATCAAATTCCTGCAAGAAATTTCCCTTTGAGTTAAGAAGACTACAACAGATGGAAAAAAAATTATTTCTGGGAGAGACCGACTTATAGATAAAATTGTCTGGGAAAAATTCCATTAGTGATGCATACCTGGAAATCTACAAAGAGTTCATCAAAAGGCTTAAGCAACCTAACAAGAGGCCCTGTAGCTGATGAGTCTCCACGAGGAAGAACTTTGGCATCCAAAGTATGACCAAATTCATAGTCAGCACGCAACCTCTCAGCAAGAGTCGTGAAATTCTCAAACTTTTCTCCAGAAAATTCAGGGAATACACCAACCTATAAATCACGAAAACGTGTAGTATTATATATCTTGAATGTCAATTACATGACATTGAAAACACTTGCACACTCACTTAACACGCACACACACAGAGAGAGAGAGAGAGAGAGAGAGAGAGAGAGAGAGAGAGAGAGAGAGAGCTCACAACAAGGATCTTGCCATCATCAATTATAACACTGGTGTCTTCAGGGGATTTAATCTCAATAGATGCAGGACCACTTTGTTTCTTTAAATAGGTAACAATTCCATCTGCATCTCGGGGTCCTTTGTATTCTTGAACAATACTACCTCCATATCTCAGTATTTTAAGTGTGGGAAAACCTCTAACCTCAAATGCACTGGCCATGGCCTTATTTTGCTCATCGCTGGCATCAACCTTTGCCAAGACAACTGAAGGATCAATCGTACTCAGAGTAGAAGCAGCTTTCTCATACTGAAAATACAAAGAGACATGCATAAGACCGATATTTAGACACCAAAACAATGCTTTGTAGTTAAATACTTCTTAACACATTCAAATTTGATAATACCTCTGGAGCAAGTTTCTTGCAGTGACCACACCTGTAGTACACATACACACATCAGCAGGAGCCTTCAAATTCATTCCAACTAATGAGAACATTCAATTGTCTTTATATCTTTTGCAATGTAGTCATCAAGTTTAATTTCTTAGTATTCAGATCTATAACCGAAAGAAAAGTGGTAAGAAATGCTTCAAATGTAATGTACAAATATATTTTTATTTTGAAACAAAATTACCCCTTTTCCAAAGATCCTCATCAGACAGTTCACACAGACTATTCAAGCAAATTATACCCACATTAGAACACTAATTTCTCACCTATAAGTAATCTCTTCAATTCAAAAGTCCACTGGCAATAGGCATCTTTTTTCAAACAGAAATCTAAATCTATCAAAACTGTAAGCCAAAAAACACCACATATCAAGATATATCCCCCAGACTGAGTATAGTTAATTGGAATTATCCATTCTACAAAATAGCAAATACCTAGGGGACAAAATCAAAACAAAAACACAAAATATCCAAATTACACACAATTAAAGAGTAAAAAGTAGAATAGGTTAAGAAAACACAAACGTACCACGGCGCGTAGAATTCGACAACGATGAACTTGTGTTTGGCCACGAAATCAGTGAAGTTGGAGTGGTCCAATGTCACAACAAATTCTTTCGATTCCGATTCCTCCGCCGCGGAGACGGATCCGATTACGGCAAACACAACCAGTAACAACGATATACAAACCTTGAACAACGCCATGGCTGCTCAAGATCTAAGCTCAGAGTAAAGATCTTGGTTTTTTTTCCTTTTTTCCTCTTTAATCCCGTTAACTGTATTGTGAGTAGCAAGTAACGACACGAAACCCGGGAGTGGATTTGGGGTTTTATAAGGTTTTAAGGCTCACGGGATGTGCTATTGACACTCCATAATGTGTCCTTCCAAAATTCAATAAATGAATACTCATCTATGGGGGCGCTTGTTACGAACTGTTGAATAGGAATGAGAATTAAATTGATTTTTCCATCTATGCTCTTAGATTTATTGGAGGAAGGAATGCCTTCATGTTAGTTACATCATTGGTATTGTGCTCTAATTTTGAAAAAAATGAGACAAAAGAAGCTTGTTATTGGGGGTGGATGAGAGTGATTGAGGAGAAATGATTGTAGATGTGGAAAAGGTTAATCATAATGGGTAATAATTATTATTTAGGAGGAAAAATAATGTCATTCATCATCTTTTATTCTCATTAAGCACGACAATTGTCTTATACTAATTCTTATTCCTATTGCCATGGAAGAATTTCCAACCAAGAGCCCCTAAATAAACCAACAAAATATATTAAGGCTCCATTTGGATGGAATGGATTTGAAATCAAGGGATTTTAGTATAATATACCATGCATTCACATAAACTAAAATAGAGAAAACTAAATGAATGGATTTGATACACTCAAATATTAAGCACAAATGGAAGAAGTGAGAGGATTTCAAATGACTAGGTTTTGTTGGGTATTTGAAATCCTCCCACTTATAAGCAATATTTGTGTGAACCAAATCCATTCATTTAGTTTTTCTCCATTTTGATTTGTAAATGTGTAATATATTATCCCAAAACAAAAATACATTAAATAAAAATAAAAGATGAAAAATATACTCCAACCCTCCGTTCTTTTTTAACTTATGTTTTCAGATTTTTTTTTGTGAAATTAAAGATGAATTGAACAGGCAAATCCAAAATTTTACATAGAATTTCGGACCTCAACATCCTGCTGCTCATGGTATTTCATGATTAGTATTGAAAATGAATGGAAAGGTGGTGAAAAGTGTGAAACCACATACTGAACCTCAATAAAGTAATTATTTACAAATACACTTCAATTATAAATTATAAATAAAATAAAAATATTAAATTATATTTTTAATCAGGCAAAATATTGTAATAATAATATTAGTAAATTATCTGGTCAAACTCGAGTTTTTTAAGTTTTCCATCAAATCGAGTTTGAATTCAAAAGAATTGAGTTCGATATAGTTCGAAGTGATTTTCAAACTTCAAATTTTCCAATCAAATTGAATATGAATCTAACACTAGTTGACTATATTCATTTACAACATTATAAGCTATGGGCCTACTTGAAGTTCTTTCAAATATTAAATAGTTGCATTTAAATCGAGTAATAATGGAGGTCGACACCAAGATTGTGTATGATGCTCTATGCATTTGATTTTTGGTGATTTCATGACCGCTTGGAAGCATATTCTTTTGTCAAAATCAGGTAACATACATTGTCTTATTAAAACTTCTTGGTTTTTTCTAAATATTCTTTTGTCAAAATCAGGTAACATATTTACATTTTGTTAATTTACTAAAGTTATTAAAACTTCTTGGTTTTTTCTAAATCTTCCCCTTGAGTTAATTGTTCTGTCGTTAATCAGATCTAATTGTTCTGTCGAGACTCTGGTTGATCTTCTCGATAGCATATGTTGTTGTTATTGAATGATTTCTTTGATTTAAGAAAAAAAAACTTAATAAACACATATATTTGAAATACTTCAATAAAAAAATGTAACTTAATGAATTAATTTCTTTGCACTGTAAGAAAAAGGAAAGATGGAAATAATGGAACTAAGGAAGGTCTAATGAGTTATGGGCCAAACCTATTACAATTATGGGCCATGAAAGCCCAGTAGAAATATATATATATATATATATATATATATATATTGGGTTTGGTTATGTACACCTCCAATATTAGATACATTTATTTAAGTTTTCTTATATTTTAATGTAATTATGAAATATTTTCAAAAATATGAACTCTACTTATCTTCCTTCACTTCATACATTTGCACCTCCTCCCTCAAATTAGTTTCTTCCTATAGACAATGCATCACCACGTGACTTGGTTTTTATGTTTTTTTATTCTAGCAAATGTGGTAAAAACGTGAGGGTCTCGAGATTTATGGTATAAAAAAAAAAATAAACAGGTTCGGGCTTTGAAGGAAATAACAAGCATGGTATCCATGTATTTGCATTTTTTTCAAGTTCTCTAGTATGGAAATAAAAATACACTTTCCTAAAAAATAATATATTTTGATATGTATCACATAAACATAATGTAAAACTATCTCACACAAATTTTTATCCATCAACAAAAAATGGGAGGGGAAAGAGATGTGTCCTCATAATGCCAATTATTCTTTCCACCTTCACTAATTCAAGATCCCATTTCTATATTGAAAAAAAAAAAATCACATTTCAATATAACATCCCTAAAATGGCCAAATAAAACAGTAACTAATTCCTAACAAACATTCACAAAAAGAAATGACAAACAATAGAAAAGGAAAACACAATTATTTCTTCCTAGAATTACCAGGCTGCATAAAAATCCCAATAATCAACAAATAAATGAATCATATATGTACATAACTTATATCAGTTGGCTACAAAAGGGCCTATTAGAATCAGCGTTACCTTAAACCTGAAGCTGTCTAGGACGAGCATATACGAACCTTAATTATCACGACTCTTTCGGCGTAATAATTGACAAAGACCACCTTCGACTGAGGGCGTCTCGGTTAACCTAGGTCGTCTAAATTAGCTACAAAATTCTTCTGGATAAATGTACACGTTACCTATTTGCTACGAGCTCTGCCCGGGACGCTGTAGTCGTACATGTTCGTGAGCTGTAAGAGCCTCTGATGTGAAACTCTCCAAAGCCTTGAAAATCGGGACCAAACCACCTTGTAAACTGCTAGAAGCAGCATCATGCACTAATTTCATAGCATCCTTGTGTTTTATCCTCTCTTCAGACAGTTTATGTTTCATTGAATCCAAGTCCACTTTCAGATCATCCAACGGTGAAACTCCGCTATCCGATTGGATCACAGACAACCCCCCTGTTCTATCAGAAGCGGAATCATGTTTCCCCCTCTCCGTACGATGTGCTCTAACATGTTTCTCGTAATCTTTCGACAGATACTCTGCTTTCAGACGTTGACGTCCCTCCTCATCTTGTTTCTCCCACAGTTGTCTTAAGCTCGTTGCGAAGGTATTCATGGCGTTTGCGACCCTGGCCTCGGAGATGGCTTCCATTGCTTGGTGCCAGTCATTGCAGATCACGAAAATGGGCGGAGCTCCTACACGACCTGGGGAAAACGGAGCAGGTCCATCAGGAGTCAGTTCTGGTTCGTAATCGAGACAATGAAGAAGCCACCCGTTCAACGACTCGACGTAAGACTTTTGAGAGGTGATCCAATCGTTAAAACGCTCACACCATGCACGGAGCTCCCTTTCGAGCTCAGTGGTGGCACGCGAGCTTGAATCTGTTTGGAGAGAAGTATTTGCTCTGAGTTTACGCAATTTGCTCTCCATCATAGCTTGAAACTGTTTTTGATGGCATTTGAGCATTGCCTTCCACATTCTAGTCAGCCTACATATTAAAGCCTCGTTAACGAAACAGCATATCACATTTTCAGAATTTTAGTAACAAAAAAGGATCACAACTTCTGCAATTGTTTAAAAGAAAAAAATCAATTTGACGCAACACAAAATTAAGATGCTAATCGGGTTTAAGGAATCAGTTAATGATATAAAATAGGTGTGGATCAGGCATAATCTTCTAGAAAATGAATCGAGCATTCCAATCCTTAAAATAAATATACAGAGAACCAAATCGGGAAAGGAGATCGAGATCATATAAAATAAGAAATCATTAGGTAGATATCATTCAAAACTCCATTTATATCCATATCCACGAATCAAACTAACAATCCCGAACGAAAAACATACGAATGATTTCATGGGCTACAGAACCCAGGTTTCATTTCTTTTACCCGATCACGAATCAAACAGACATCATGATAACTAAATTAGATGTATTATGTATAGTCCCATCAGTTCACTCATCGTTCCAGGAAATTTGAGATCTATATTTGCCATCCAATTTCTTTCACAATCAGAGGTGGCACATAACATCATAATAAGCTGACAAAACCATAGAATTGACAATTTTGTGCAATCAATTACATCAAGTATAAGAAAAGATGAGTGAATTAGTATATACATACCCATGAATCAATTCAGCAACCTGGGGTTGCAATTCTTCATCCCTCAACTTGTGTATCCTGCTGGAGATGGCCTCGATGGCTTTGATACTAACGTCAAGTTTTGTGAGTAATCTTCTGATAGAAGCTCGAGTAAAATCAATCTTGGTTGATTCAGCTCCTTTTTCATCCAACACTTTTAGCCTCTTGAACTGCTTCTCATACGTCACCCGGAGTCTCTCTTCATCCTAATCAAAGTAACCACCTACCAAAACTGAGCATGATTGAATTGCAAATTTGCAAGATAGGACTTACAAAGATTTTGGTAAAATGATGAACTTAGATGGCTGGAATATACTTATTAATTCCATTCCATTTTAGAAAGAAATTTCACCATACAGCAAAATCCTACATTAACAAATAATTACTTATATAACATAGTAATATTCAATTCATTCATGTGCATACAAATGCTCTTTTGCCATAGAAAAATTAGGCGTACTTCAATTTAGCAATAGAAAAACTAAAAGTTAAAGTTCCCTTTGCTTAAAATGAGTATTCAAATATTATTGAACACCAATTGATTGGATAGAGAGATGAGAAATCATCACATGATAGAAGCTCTTCGTCTGGAGCACAGAACGAGGCTCCTTCCTAACTCAATTGCCAAGGCTCATGAGTCATGTGTAAGTTTTAACAAACCGAATGAAGGAATGATAAGGAGCAAATAAATAACCACTGGCTATTTAGAAATAAAAAGTTAAATGAATTTACCTTTACTTCCTTATATAACTTTTTCTCCCAAGTGTATAACTTGTCCAGAGTAGACGATAGGTTACAAGCCTTGAAGTTTATGTCCTTGCCGACTTCTTCAAAATAAGATCTTGCCAACTTCACTGTGTTGGGATCTAATTTTGCGGTTTGATTTGATGGAGACTCCCGCATTGACATTGATGGAGATATCAGATACAACAGCCTCGACAGGATTACTGGGGAAAAAAAGTCTATTTCTCAACAAAGATATTACTATATTTCGAGAGATTTAATTCTATAAAAGAAAGTATACTATATACATTACAAAAACTGGAACAGAGAATCAACAAGTCGAAAGAACAGAACTCTAAAATATAAAAAGGAAGTTGAAAGCAGGATCATAGTAGCTATCTCCAGAATATTCACCGTGTTGCCATATTCGGCGGAAAAACAAGCATAGTTGATGAATAGAGGTACTTGCATTAAATTTTTAGAACCACATTCCAACAAGGCAATTATGTGAATGGATTCCCACAAATACCAAATATCAGGATGAGAAAGTTGGTCATTCGAACACTTATGACTATGATACATAATTCAAATCTACTATTCAAGAACCATAATGCAGAAGTTTTGAAGATATCATTTCACAAAACTACCCTTCTCTAAACAATGTTTTATAAGATAATAACAGGTGGTGTATTATATATCTATGCGGCAGATTGACAAACGAATAAATGTATACAAAAAGAACCACACCTTTGAGAAAGCTAGGCTGATAAGGCAGTTTCCCAACTTCAAGCATCACCCCTACCTCCATCCCATATCTAGAAGCAGTCTCAAATTCATCCCTAATTTCAGCAACAACCTCCCGAAGATCCCGAGTGCCACGAGGCGACAATACAACGCTACTCAACTTGGAAGAATCTCCATCCTGCTTCGATATTTCCTCAACTTCAAAAGTCACCCCTTTCTTCTTAACAGAACCCTCATCCACACTCTTCAACACTACATTATCTGAGCTGCTTTTCTCATCTGTTAGACTAATCGAACTGGGCAAATGATCCACCCCCGATGGCTTCGAACTTTCCCGATTGTAATGTGGTGGTACAGATGGTTTCTCACTCTCCTCACTACTCCAAGAAGGCACTGATATTGAACTACTATCTACTTTATGCAGTGAACTGCCCTCACTCTTCCACGATCTTGAACTACTATCAACATTATGCAATCTTGAAGTGCCCTCACCTCTATGAGGAGGCACTGATCTTGAACTACTATCAACATTATGCAATCTTGAAGTGCCCTCACCTCTAGGAGGAGGCACTGATCTTGAACTACCCTCGCCATTTTTATGCATCGGTGCAGCTCTATTGCTATCGCCAGAGCTTTTTTTCATTCTGCCCCCATTGGCATTGGGAACCTCCTTATACACCTCACTCTCAGTTTCTTCTTCTAAATCAGGGATCCCCTCCCTCTCCCTCACCTCACTCGAATCGGGGCTGCTGTAATTCGACCCGTATCCATATCTCCCACTCGAGTAATAGCCAGTGTATCCATTGTCAACCATATCGAATGGATTGAAAAAATCCCACGCCGAAGCCTTAGGCGACGGCGGCGGTGGCGCCTCCTTCAGTTTTGCGCCCTCGTTATCACTTACCTTCGCAGACGAACCCATCGGAAAATACCCATTATTCCCCGCCGGCGAATTCCAATACGAATCGGAGTAACCGTACGCTGGCTCCGCCGGAGGGTTATGAATCACCGTTTTGGTCGCCGGAGCTGACTTCTTCATGTAATACACACCTGAGTTACTCGAGTAATACGGAGGCTGCACCGGCGGCGGCACTCCCCGTGGGTCCCACCGATCCGTGTACGGGTCGCTGTACCCACTGTACTGCGGCGGGTACGGATACGGGTAGGGCATCGGATTTGCAAACGGATCATTAACAAAACCACCCCCGAATCCATTGGCATACCCATTGAAACCATGAGGATAATTAGGGGGATATTCCTCATCATTATATAGATGCCTTGGTTCGTCTTCAAAGCCCTTCCCCTTGCGAATATGCGCGTGATGATTATTACGGTGCTGATGCATATCATCTTCTGACTCATGATCGTGATGGTGATGATTGTAATCATCTGAATCGTCATCTTCCGAAGAAGAATCCGATAAATTTAAATGCGAATCCTCCTCGTCATCGTGCAAATGGAAAGAAGATTCATCAGCATTGTCGCTTTTATTCTTCGAACTCGGCGGCAAAATCAAAGACGGTGAGGAAAAAGAGGAAGAGGAAGTAGAGGCAGTAATGAGCTCCTCATCCACAAATTTCCGGAGCGCATCGCCGACCTCCTTGAGTGAGCGGAAGTAGGACACATGAGCAGCGGCGAGCGCGTAGCGGTGGTTCGCGGCGGCGCGTATGAGGTCCCTCCTCTCACGGCAGCGAACCACCAACGGCAAGTCCTCCTCCTTCGACCCACTGCAACCCATCTCAAAGTGGAGCAGTGGAATGCTTTACCTGCAGCAATCGTAAATCAATTCCCCTCAATTGCATTGTTAAACAGAGAGATCCTGTGAGAGCAAACGAGGAAATTGTAGAGAGAGAAGGGTTTTTCATAAAGGGAAATTTCCGCGTGCGATTTATATTGGGATGCGGAAATTTCCGGTGTGATTTCAATGGCGGTGTGAAATTGTTCAGCTATAAGGCTAGGTACAGGTCGTAAAGGGTAAGGTACAACGTTCCATTACTGTGACAGATACACATTGGATTCGGGTGTAGAGAGAGAGAGGGAAAACGCGGTCAGAAGTAAGAGCAGCTTTGGTAAGAAAGGGGAAAGGGTTTAGAATTAGAATTCTTAGGAAATTCCCTGACCGTCAAATTGAGAAGATTCAGTCTCGGTCGTCCGATAAATAAGGGCATTTTTCTTTTTCCGTAATTTTCCCGATTTACTTTAAGTAAAATAAATAGAATAATTGTTTTTAGCAATCCTTTTCCTGTGTGTGTGTGTTTTTGAAACTTGAAAGGTGTTGTTCCTTCATGTGAATGCGTGTGAGTGAAGTGCAAATTTAAGGTAGGGTGGAAGAAGAATTGTGCTTTGAGATGCGTGGCACGTGTTCGTGAGAGTGTGCGAATATTGGAGTTTGTAAATATTTTTTATTTGTATTTAAATATTTGGACATTAATGTATAAGTGTATATATTGATTATATTAATAAAATATCATAATGATATGTATTTGTTGTAAAAATAGTTTTATAGTTTAGTAGTAGTATTTTATTTATATTTTATCATTAATTATGAAATACAATAATATGTCTCTCGATATTCATACTAGAAATCTTGATCTGTATTTTATAATTATTGAATAATAATCCATCCCAGTATCATTCGAACATTTCTTTTAACATGCATTTTAAAAAGTCATGCAAAAACTTACAAAAAAAAAATCTCAATGTTCTCTTTCTAGTTCAATTATTATAGTGTTTTATTCATTTGATAATGTTCGTCACATCTTCGTTCTTTGGAGAGAAGCATTCTCTAATACAAGACAAATTTTGACGACAATTATAATGAGGAAGCTTTCGATAATGTTGTGTTTGGGCAACTCATCTCCTTATGATTTTTTATAGGGTGAGATCTTTCGTGCGATTTATTAATTTTTAGTGGTATTTTTTTTTTCAATTGTTGGTGTTGGTGATTTTATGGGTTGTTTGGTAATTATGTTTCGATAGGTTTGACCACCATTTTGTATTCGATGTTAATCGTGCAAATAATTTGAAGTAGTTTAAATATTTGATCTCGCTGATATTTTAATTATTGTGTATCGTTACTCCAATTAGGGTAACATTTATTTTCTTCTATAGTCTGTCGATTTGGGCTAAATTTTTTTTTTTTTTTAAGTCTTTCCATGTATAAATATGTTAATGATATCACTGACCGAATATTGTTTAAAAGATTTTATTGATTATTATATCTCCAATGCTTTTGAATTTACAAGATATTATGATTTATTTTAGATATTATTATAATCTGTTGAAATATTTTAAAAGTATTTAATTAAATTATAAGAATTTTATTATGCTTTTGTTCCAAAAAATAATACATCGTCTAGTTGTGAAACGATATTATCAATATTTTTTTCAGTTGAAAGAATTAAATATATCGCGATCAAAGATTTTGTAAATTGTGTATTAGGGTATATACAAAATCCGTAGACCCTTTTTTAAGATTATGAGCATTTTGATTTTGAAAATGTCATACTAAAGTTTTGAAAAATTCACAATCTCATTTTGTCGACATAATTAACATTATATTCTTTAAATAACTATCTAACATGAGTATAATTTTTTTATATAATTTCTGAGTTGGAAAACTCATATAAAGTCCAAAATTAGCCATACACCTTTTAATAAGTGCATGCACGATTTAAGGGATTCGAGGTAAAATATATTAAAATTAATCAATCGCAAATAATAACTCCTACATTGCATTAAATTTGTAGGCAAGTTGTGAAATTTCAAATGATATTCAATTTGAATATTTTTAATTCAAGTTTTAGTGTTCCAATCATTTTTGGATTGATAATTTTGAAATAAGATCTGTTTCCCTGCATTTGAAATTTAAAATTAGATGAAAAGATAGGGTTACCTCTTTTGGGGATTTGCTATATTGTTTGGTTCTGAAATTTCAGAAATTCTTGTTTGTTCTATTCTAGGGTTTACAGCATAAGCAGCGTTGATGAATGTGCCCCATAAATTCCTCCATCCTATTCACAATATGGAAAAAAAAAAATATCTATCTATTAAATTACACTCGTAAATTTACTTATAAAAAATAATTAACACATTATTTAACTTTCTTTAACTATTAACTTTTTATTCTTTAAAAAAAAACTATTAATTTTTATATTATTTCGTATTCCCGAACCTATATAAACTATTCATTTGTTAAAATGAGTGTGCAACATAAACTATTTTTTTTAAATATTCTCCACAATTTTCTTTATATTTTTATCTCTTCTTACATTTTTTTTTCTTCACATCTCAACAATCACGGACTGATGTTCGTTAGTAATATAAATTATAATTTTCAGTTATCATATGATACTTTTAGTAATATGGAATACAGATCATATTCTTTTACTACTATTTTTTAGTAAAATGAAAAACTTGCATTGTTCACAATTTGTCATATAAAATAGTTTGTATTGACACATCACTTTTATACATTTATTTCTATATTTTATATTTATTTACATTACTTGTTACTTATTTAATATACTAAAAAATTGCATTTATTTTTATTTTTTATCTTTTTCAATCACAATTTTTCTATTTAATTTCCTATCCAAAAAAAAAAAAGGTAAGTATAATTTTTAAAAATAAATAAGAAATTTGTGTTCAAAAAAATAAATAAGAAATTTTTATTAGAGCAGAAAGATTGTATATATTGTATGGGAGGGGGTGAGAGTGTCAGAGAGTGGCAGAAGTGAGGCTCGTGAAACCCGCCATTGGTGGCGGGGAGGAGGACCTGTCATTATTACTATCGGCATCATTGCCTCTCTCTCTATTTTACTGTCTTTTGCCTCTCACTTAAAAAAAAAATAATAATAATAATAATATATTCTATTATAGGTTTTTGTAGGCCTTCGGTCCTTCACTTTTAAAAAAGGCATTTTAAAATTTGATTCAAAGTTTAATTATAATATAGTATTATTTTAGGTATTGTATAGTATTAATTTTATTACAGTATAATATTATTTCAAACATTGTATAGTAATTAATATTCTATTAGTTTAGTTAGCAATATTGTATAGTATTAATTTAATTATAGTGTAGTATTAGATAAAAGTTTTGTAGTCTGCCCACAAATATTTGCCATATTGTATTATAGGTTTTTGTAGGCCTTCGGTTCTTCACTTTTAAAAAAGGCATTTAATTCATTGAAAAAAAAATATTTAAAATTATCTCGAAAGTAAATTCACCTGGTTTAGTGGTTTTATATCTTAGGTTTTAATTTTCTATCCTGGTAAATAAATGATTAAGATTTGTGTGAGATTATTCTATAAATAAAATTTATGAAACGAAATTTATTTAACTAATATTATTAAATAAAAATAAATAAGTTAAATATATTGATTTAAATCTTAAAGAATCATAGATCCATCTTAATTTCGTAAAACAAACCTCAAATTATAAAGGAGTGTTTTCAAACCCGATATAAATTTGTGGCTTGGAAAATTTTTGGAATGTTTAAGTGTTTGGTAATCTAACAACTAACAAACTAATATTTATTGATAAAAAAAAATCGATATAAATTTAAAAATTATTTTCTTTTAAAGGATCTTGCTAGCTTAAAGAAAATCTAAATATTAATTAGAATCTCAAAATAGACCCTGGAAAGATAAATCAAGTTATTTTTTATTAATGGATGAATGTTAACGAAAATGGGCCGATTATAGAATATCTCGCTAAGATAATAATACTTCCCCACCCTCAGCCCCCTATTTTACTGTTCAACACATATTACAATGTAGAAATTATTTAATAATATAAATTATTTTTGAATAAGAGTAAAATAACCCTCACCCCCTATTTTTCGATTTTTATATTATTTTTTATAAATTATTTTTGAACAATAAAAAACTTCATACTTTTAAACTAAAAAACTCTATGTAAACTACATTCTCATAATAATTAATATTCATAAATTTACACAAAATATCATTACTTTTAATTTCACATATACACACAATTCAATATTTTTTTTTTACTTTATACATAAAAATTTACAACATTACCCCTCAAACTTCAATCATTACTTTTCTTTTTGAAAAAGTATGCACTCCATAAAAAATTATATGAGACGGAACGAGTAGTTATAGTAATAACTTGAGTTAGTATGAAAAATAATAATATATGATGTAATGAGATATTTGAGAGAGATAAATAAAAAAATTTTAAATTATTTTAATATTATTTAAATAAATAATACATCTAATATAAAATATACATTTTTAACAATAATGTATTTAACCCGGGAAGAGAGCGTAATATTTATTGGGCAAAGGGTGACTCGAATCCATGATCTTTGAATTATAGATAGTGAGCTCTAACCACTTGAGGTATACCACTCCATCCAATCGTAATATTTATTACTACCTGTAGACATTTGAACTTTTTCTCAACTAATATGAGGTATAAAATACTTCCTCCTAGCGTAATATTTATTACATGACTTCAAATCATAAATTTATCTATGACTTATTTGGGCAATTTGTCTAAAAGTCAATAAATCTACCATCTTTTTATGCAGTGTTAAAATAATATAGCATGACATAATCTCTACCCAAAGTCTTCAAAATTGCAGGCATTGTCAGTTCTTAAATAGCACCAATTTTGAATGGAGCAAGCGAGCTACTGTACACATGATTATACTCTATTTAATTAGATATTTATTTATACATTATTGACGAAGAGAACAGTGATTTATTTAGAAAAAAATAATTACTCAATTTTTTAAATCAATGAAATTGAGCTCAATAATAGGGCTTAACCAAAGTAACTTAGTTACCCAACATTGTATACCCTACTAATACTATTAGTAGTGAAAAATAATATCATTACTTTTAAAACTACTACTATTGGCTAGTAATAACGTACACATAATTTTTTTTTAGAATTATAATTAAACGAAGATAACTTAAATATTTAAAAGATGGATATATGGATCAAGATTACCATTTACTCAAAATCTCTATTAATTTTTTTAACACAGAAAATTATATATCCTCGTATTTACCTGAACTCTATAATTATTTAGTATACGAAAATATCATTGTTCAGTGTTTTTTAAATAATAATAACACATAAAAATTAAATATTTTTGGCAAAAAATTGTGTGGCATTGTCTCACCATGAGATCATTATAAAATCATGATTATTTTTCAATAAAAATATTATTATTTTTAATATAAATTGTATTACGTTTTAAATTTTTGTCTTAATTTGATACTCCCTCCATTCCTCTTCAATTTTAAATTTTGAGGGGTTGCACGGATTTTAATAATGATAATATTTTATTATTAAATTATTATTGGTGGAAATGGTAAAAAGGTAAAAAGAAAAAGTGTAAGAAAAATAAAAAGATAAAGTATTTTATTTTAAATGTAGCCACAACTTCTTAAAAAATGAAATGTTAAACTTTAAAGGGACGTCCGATATTAAAAAATGTTAAACTTAAAAGAGAGATGGAGAGAGTACATTTTACACATATTTTTTAATGCAAAGTGCATCACTTTTTAAATTTTTATCTTTAAATGATACATTTTGCATATAAAAATGATAATTATATAAAAAAATGATAATATCCAATAATAGTTTCATGATGAAACAGTCTCACACAATACTTTTTCAATATTTTTTCAAATATTAATACTCTAAATATGTTAAACATCAACATTTGGTATATTAAATTGTAATACATGGAAAAAGAATTAGGTGAATTTAAATTCACAAGAAACCTATTCATTTATGTATATTAAAATCTAGAGGGGATAGAGACAAAATTAGTTGAATGGGGATCTAGGAGGTCAAATTTGAAGCCAATTTTGAATATTCTTTTAAAATAATGTTGGGCTTTTGTGGGCCATGCAAACTCAAGTAGGCTGGCCCACTTCTTTTACGGCCCAAATCAGACCTTTTTGACTTCTCGCCTTTCTCACTTTAACTTCCTGTTAGTCTTTCCCATCTAATCATGCAAAAAGTGTCTTCCCTTTATCAACTTTAAATTCGATCTTGTAAAATATTAATCAATGTGGGGTATTACAACAGATGAGAAATTAGTAGTATCACTATGTGGGGTATTACATTCATAAACATTTGATTACATTATTAGAACAGATCTTGTAAAATACCATTAGTACCATGTGGGGTATTTAAGTTTAATGAAAGTGATAGTGAGTTCGAAATCAAAGTAATAGGCATGTGCATTTCGCAAGCATTTGATTTTTTTTTCTTTTTAAATATGAATCAGTTTTACAGTAAATTTGGTTCATGACTAATACCTTATAATAATAAAATAATTAATACAGAGTAATATTTAATGAAACACCTAAAAGTCTAATATTTCATCCAAGAATTGTCACCACACGAATTCAATTCCCCGAATTAGTTGATCCTCTGCAAGAACCACTTATAATACTTTAGCAAATAATTGTAACCATACAAATTCAAACCTGCAATGTCGAAGTGTTTCCACTTCAAACACCTTGTCACTTACCATCTGTCTATATCTTGTGTTTTCATCACAATTACTTATAATCACTTGTAAGAGACATTTCATTAATATAATAAATCATAAAGATGGTTCCTACATACCTTTAGTACTTAATATTCCTTAAAAAAAAAAACACTTTAACTCATTATGTTACGACACCACACATCTTCCGGGAACACGTGCTTGGGGGAATCTAATTTTTTTTAAGAATCAAACTTTAAAATTTTAAAAATTATATTAATGATAAAAAAATTACCCAAACACATGTATAATTTTACAAAATTTTGTATGCATTATATGTATGGTACAATTCAAATATTTTTTTAAAGCTTTTTAGTTGTTTTTACTTAAAAGTTGCAAGTCAAAATTTTACTTTTTAGTAAAAACAATTCCACATTTAAATAAAAATAACTGATAATTAATATTTAAAATATATTTGAGTTGTATACTGCACCTTCTGCAAAAAAATATAACAATATATTTTCTATATTTTTCCTGAATCTGAATCAATTCCCTAGCTAATGAGTACTCAATGATTATCTTTTAACGAGATAATTATATTAGTAGTAAAATAATATACTACAATAACAAAGAGTATCAAAATTTCAGTTTTGATTTCATAACATGCTACCAAACTTGACACACTCATTGGCAGGTGTATATTTATATTAGGATTTTGATCCTATGCGTAATAATACTGTCTAATTAATATAATCACATAGTTATATACATTTTCTTTTTAACTACACAACGTGGTACTGTTGTATTGTACCTCTAGATCCAAATCCACAAACTTTACCCTCATATTGCACATTATTTTGCACTGCACCGAATTCAAATTCATGTATTGGTTGGAGAATTTAAGAGGTGACGAATTAATGAGAATTAAAGTTACAATGTATGATTGAAATTATTCTATTACAACTTTAATTTCTAAAAATAAAAGAATTCTTATAACTCACCTATTTAAAAGGTATGATTTTCATTCTTGAATTCTTTTCATTACTTGCAGATTTTAAGTATTCCTTGCTTTTCCTATACATACATATTCATACAGAAGATTCTAAATAAAATAAAATAAAAAATGAAATGCTAGGTGTAATGCCTGGATGCCATGTGTAGAATGTTCCAGATGTAGGGACCTAAAAGTCAGGCACATGAAGACTGTAGTTGAAAAACATCTAATCTAACAAATGATGTAATGTGGTGGTTGAGCTTTGTCTTCATTAGATCTAATTTTCACTTTCTCTATATAGGAATGAGTTGTTAACCTAATCCCTAACAAAAACTTAATTGTTACGTGAGGATTAATATTCATCAAATTTATTCATTTTATTGATCATCTTTTGTTTTTTCTTACTTGTGTGAGAATTTTTAATATTTATCATCTGAAGTGAAGACTTATCGAGTGGATAATTAAATAAAAGTGAAATTGATTTATCTGAAAATTGAATTCAAAATTTGAGTGTGAGCCAAAAACTATAATACTATGAAACAATTGCATTTTATTAAAATGCGAATTTATAGAGATGTAAAATTAATTTATTTATATTAGTTCCCTTACAGTTACCTATTTCAATCCAACTCATCCAATTTATATATACCTCATATTTTAGATATAATTTAAGAAATTTAAAATAACAATATTGAGTGAAATATTATAATTATATGAATGAATATATTGATATCTCGTATCATAAATATTAAGAATATTGAGGAAATATCGAAAATGTGAGAAATATTTGAACTTGGACTACTCCATCTAATCTATACGTCAATTGATCATTCAATGGTTGGTAATTAAATTAATTTAGAGATTACAATTTAACAACTTATTATACATGTTCATCATTCAACATTATGGCCCAAGTTACCCCTCCATATTTGACACCAATTTATATTAATTTTAGATTATGAAGAAAGTCGAGTGATAATTCTGTTTGCCGATGCATGAATCATTAAATAGACAAAATTGTGTATCATTTCAGGACACATACCTTACTAATAGTTTTTCTATTCATATATAATGATTTTGATATAGAACTTAATATTTAGACATTTATGGAAACTTGATTTTAATATAAATTATGACAAAATATATTATGACACTCCAAGTCTCCCACTAAAGTGGAAAATCCGGTGGGCTAAGCCACCTGATTGATATTATTTATTTGATGATAATACTATATAATAAAAACAACTAATATCATTTTAAATTGTACAATAATACTAGTAATACTGATTTATAGGAGAGACTTACTCATAAGTTATTTGTATCTCTTAACGAAATTTACATAATTTGTATTGTCAAACTCAAATACTATATATGATGGTACTTTTTTTTTCTTTAAAAAAATAACTCGTCCAAGTATAATGCCCCAATCATATAACATGTCTCATTATAATACCCCAATCACGAATATTTTTTAAGATTCATAATTTTTTTTTTTAGACGGATTTGAGATTCATAATTAAGATAAATACTTAAAAGGTAAAAACTCTCTAACTAGATCAGAGTTCAAGCCTCAAATGCAAATAGAAATTTAAGGCATGAGAAAACTCTAATCATCCAAATGACTGTAAATAATCCCTAATGTTTGTATGAAATCAAGAAAAAAATATAGAAATTGCTCATAGATTTGGATTCACTTAGGGTTAGTTTACATTTATTTCCATAAGCATTTTTTAGACGTGAATTTGAACATCTCTTTATTTTAATGTATAATAATTGAATTAAAACTATAAATACAAAGAATCATATAATAAATATGTGACAAGAATTCACTTTATATAAGAGAGCATCGATTAAATTTTGTGTTTATTGGGGGAGGCTGATGTTTGATTGCGATGGCCAGAGATGATATGGAAATGGTTACAATTGGGCTTGACCATTGTCATCTAGCCAATTTAATTAATTAATTTCTATTGGGTCTTATTATCTTTTAGCCCATTTAATTAATTAATTTCTTTTTTTTTTGACGGGGTGATTAATTAATTTCTATTGGGTCTTACTATCTTATGTTTGAGCTCATTTCATTTGCATGTTACTTGTACTGTTTAGATTTAAATAGAAAAAATAATAATTAGGAAACAGCAAAAAATATTCAGTATCATCTTCTCTCCCTCTCAATTATCTTCTGTCTCTACTATTTCCCCTACACAATCAGTTTCTTCATCGATTAGCCACCAAAATATATTTATAATTTCATGCATGCTAGTTAGAAGAAAAGATATATTCTTAATTATTTTAGCTCTTCATTGGATTTGATATCTTGTGTGGTTTTGAAATTTCAGATACTCTAGCTTGTTCTATTTTAGGGTTTATCAGCAGGGTTGATGAATGTGACTCATAAATTGACACTATATAACATGTGTGTATACAATTATATATAAAACATGATGAACCATTCTTGTTATTTTTTATTAAATATTTAATATTTTTAATCAAATACTTATCTCAGGTGAATTCATGAACATCATTCTCAAGTAAAAAGCAACACAAAACTCAAATGTTCAATTCACCATGCAAGTGGTCCTATTTATAAGAGCCAAATCCATCACATGGGAGCCTGCAAAATTGAATTCGATTTATTATGACAGTAAATACCATTATCGCTAGTCATGTCATTCAAAGAAAGGATATAAACACGATTATAGCAATTTATGTCATTTTTAAATATGATAATTGTAATTTTCTAATGGTTATATTTGACTTAAAACGTCCATATACCTGGACATCCCGAACATTCAAATACGTATGAATTTGAAATTTGAATTCAAACATGTGGATTTATTTCTTTAGGACAATCCATTTTCGATTGAGCTTCCATCTTTTGGATTTGATTTATTCTACATGGTCTAGAGACTCTAGACTAATTTTTCACGCTTAAAAATTAATTTGAATTCTTCCAACTAACTCCTATTTTCGAGGAGTAGTTTTACTTTTACATTAATCCATGTAAGTAAATTAACTCTTAAGTTAATTTTTACAACTTTCAACACTTTAATTCATAAAGTGTATAACTATAATGTTCCAACTTCATATATTTATTTCTTACTTATCGAAATTCAATTTTGAGACTATAAATTATATTACGATCATCTACTCCAAGAGTAGATCAATCTCATGTTGTTTAATTTCTCAAAAATTAAACTTTAAGCCTACATTTAATTAGTAAAAAATGAGTTTTCTCACTCTCAATAAATAATAAATTAAATACACATTTAATTAATTTTAAATGAATTAAAATCAATTTCTTCGGGGATCTTGAGGGGATAGGGGAGGGTGAGGAGAGATGGATTCCCCATGTCCGAAGAGAGGCTTGTGAAACTTGAGATCGGCCGTAGAGCCAGGAACGGATCCAGAAATTTTTTATAGTGGGGGCACAATTAAAAATTTATTATATTTTATTATTTATATTAATATAAAACAAAACTATACATATATAAGTAGAATTTTTTTTAAAAAACTCCTGGGGACACGTGCCTTCTAAGGGTGTTGTGCATCCGTCTCTGAGTAGAGCCATGCAAATGTGTGTGATTTAACGGTCAAAGATTTACTGTATAAAAAATGAACTATTTATATTATAAATTTTCAAAAAAATAAATATATAATAAAATAATAAGTGAAATATAAAAGAGTGGAACTATGCTTTAAAACTCATCCTTTTGTTACACGAGGGATCCAAGTTGAAAGAAGAGCTCGTGAAATCCGCGATTGATGGCGGGGGAAGGTGTCATTAGTTATTACTGTCGGCATCATTGCCCCTCTATCTCTCAATCTCTCTATTTTACCGTCTTTTTCTCTCACTTTTACAAAAATAAATTATTAATTTATTTTTCTTCCTCAATTTTGAGTGCCTTGGTTTTGTTTAATGTAATGTACTCTTCCACACCCATAATCGTTTGCACTAATTTTATCTATACATTTAATAATTTGTTGCACGATTACAAAAGAAAATTCTTTCATAAACTATTTCATCACAATATTAACATATTTATATAAAATGCTATTATTTTTAGGGCACATATTATTTTTATTTTAACTAATTTTTTTATTTAATTTATACGTAAATGTTTATCAAATTATCACTCAAAGTTTTACTTATATTTTTTTTTGAAAAATATAAGTCAAGTGCATATGAAAAATTTTTGATATTAAGTATGAATATGATAATTCTAAGTCTAAAATTAAGATAAAAATTGTAGGATAAATAATTCTCACATTTTATTAAATTTTGCGACAAGACATTTTTCGACATTTAATGGCAAAATTAATTCCGACAAAATATTTTTTTCAAAATTTTTTCAAATTTTAACCAACTTCAAATGATATAGATCAAGTGGTTAGAGCTCCACTACCATTTAACTTATCAAAAAGTTTTAAGTATATTACGGCTATTACTTGTCCAAAAAAAAGTCAATTCTTAATTAACACCAACTTTAAATGGAGCAAGCGAGCTACTGTAGAAAATATTACTTTATTTAATTAGATATTTATGTTAACATAAAAAAATGGAAAAATATAGCTTAATCTTAACGAGCCTTATCAAATACTATAAAGTATATATTTTTTTAAAGAATTATAATTGAAAGAATATAACACAATTTTTATGGATCAAACCACATATACTAAAAATTTCAATTGATATCTTTTAATAAATAAAAACTTTTAAGTATATAAAAAAATTTAGCATAAATTTTCCCATTAAACTTGTTTACAATATGAAACTGATACTATTACATTCATCCTATATTATCATAACATTCATTTAGTAATATCATTACATTTATAAATTAATATCACAATATTAAATGTTGTGCTATTAATTTATAAGAATAATAATATTATTAAATAAATATAATGATATGTGTTTCATATGGTGAATAAATTTCACATGAGAGTAACTCAAAATTTAGTGGGGGACTAGAGACAAAATTAGGATTACATTTGTTTCTGATCCACCCGAATGGATTTAGAACTTTCCGATCCATGTTCCATTCGAGTTAGAGGTTTAAAATTTAATTTTCAAATCTCACACCCAAATTACTTATAAACCTATTACTCCTTTTTTCAATACTTTTCTCTCATTCATTCATTCATTCATTCATTCTCTACTCTAACACAATACAATAAAATAATATAACATCAATTACTATTAAACATTAATTTGACATAAAAAAAAATCACTCTCACAAAATCTCAAAACAAACATATACTTTTACTATTTACTTTACAAATTTCATGTCCAATAATTTTAGAATCACCACCTTCATGCAAACCTAAATCGCAAATTTCAACCCAACTTTTGAATATTTATTTGAAGTGATGCTGGGTTTTGTTCTGAGCAACGCAACTGCTGAAGGTTCCATCAGTGGGCCATGCAACTCAAGTAAGCTGGCCCACTTCTTTTTACGGCCCAAATTAGACCTTTTTCACTCTTTTCTTCCTCATCTTTTATACTTTAATTTCCTTTTAGTTTCTCCCATCTATTCATGCAAAAAGGGCCTTTCGTTTATTGACACTTGTAAAATATAATCAAAATATTATTCACATCTCCATTCAATGTGGGGTATTACAACTGATGATAAATTAGTACTATCACTATGTGGGGTATTAAATTTAATGAAACTGATAAGGAGTTCCAGATCACAAAATTATATTAAAAAACTGAAATAATTCGGCACTATTTGAAAAAAAAAAATCATCCTTAAATTGGTTTACAATTAATATATTATAGTAAGATAATTAATATTTTTTAATAAAATAACTATTATCATTTAAAACTAACAATACTTTATAGTAAAATTAACTAATATATTTTAATAAAATAATTAATACCATAAAAACTAATTTTATAGTAAAATTTATTCACATGAAATTTTACCTTTGACAATAGAATAGACAAATATTACATTTTCTAGAATCTGAATCAATCCATATGTAGCAAAATTGATATATAATGAGCACTCAATGAGTATCTCTTAACGTGAGAATTTGATACGTTGTACGTAAACTATAGAATAACAACGTACTACCAAACTCTATAAAAAAACATACTACCAAACTTGACGCACTCATTGCTAGTTACATTCACTTTTCCTTTGCATAAGACACATGCATATTCATAGAGAAGATGCAAAATTTGGTCCGAATTAATTTTATTGTAAAATTAATTTTGATAATATTAAAGTATATTTGAGAGAACTTATAAATTCGCTCAAAATATTTGGAAAATAAAATGTTTAATAATTTATAATATTTTAAAATAAACTCCTTACCATTTATAAGAAAAAAATTGGAGTAACACAATTTCTTTTTCTATTTTTTTAAGCTATACTTAAAAAAACAAATATCACCGATCCCACCAAACCCTCACCTCATCCCTCCCATCCCAACCCCACCCCACCCCACCCCACCCTCAACCCATCATAAAAAAATAAAAACATATTTATATTACATTAATTTTTTTAAAAAATTATTAAAGAACTTATAAGTTTTATTACAGACATTTTAACATCTTATACACTACTCAAAAATTACAATTATAAACTTTAAGAATAATTTATAAAATGTTAGAGCTTATAAGATGCTTAAGATAAATTTAGACTGGACTCTTAATTGTTTCATTAAAGAGTTTTAACTATTTTTACTATAAAATATTAATTTTGAATAACATTTAGTATGTGTATGCAATTAGTTCAAGTTAATCCATGGACTGATTGAGATAAACTTGAGAAATATTTGATTTGTCTAACTCAAGCCAATCTAGCCAAATTCGAAAAGCAACTCTTAAACAATTATTATAATAAAATAGAATTCAAATTTACCAAATTTGTATCAAGCAAATTGGACTAAATTGATATATAGGATTATGAAGGATAAAAAAAATTCATGAGAAGTTAGCTTTTGGTACTCTTAACACTGAGTTCGGAATGGACTCAGGATCCGAACAAAAAATGAGACTAATCTCATTAATAGTATTCTCCCCCTCCTAAAGTTATTTCTACAGTTGATTGAACTGTAGAACACAAAAATTAAGAAAAAATATTTTTTGTTGTATTGACCAATTTAAATGGGTATTATAGGTAAAACATGTGCATGTAAATTAAGAGGCTAATTAACTGAGTTAAAAAAATAATAACATTTGTGTAAATAAATATGTACTGTGAGAGTGTTAAAAAATGAAAAATGTTTTCATTTATAGGTGTGCAAATAGCTATATGACAAACAAATAAGACAAGTGTGCAAAACATACAACTTGGAAGCAGGTAATCTCAACTATGCTGTAAATTGGACGGGTTTCTTGAATTTAATTAGAAATTCTAATTTTTTAATTTAAAGGGTAAAATTATAATTTCACACTTATCTCATGAATTAACTCATTCCACAAACCAATCATATTAAAACAATACACATTTCGTTACGTCCTACCAAACACTCACAAATAATACGTATCTCACTATTTTGATACTAAATAATCTCCACATTATTATACCCTCCAATCACATTCACTTTATCAAATTGGGCCTAACTGAATGAGTGTACATACCTAATACAGTCAAGGCCCATAGAGAAGGTAATTAAGTTATCACTATTAAAATTTATATTTCCTACAGAGCAAGTCTCTTCATTCTTGTGCATTAGGTTGCATTATATACCATTCACATTTGTCTTCAAACAGTTGCAGTTGTATTCACTGAACTGTAATTGTTCAAACTAATATTGTCTAAAAATACACTTAAATTGCACAATATACCTGACATACATGACTAAGTCTTTCTTAAAACTTCTAAAACTAACATCTTAGTAATACCTCCTAACATGAATATCACACACAGCAGAGAGAGGACAATAGGTCAAAAGGTTCTCCCACACTGACTCATGGACATGAAACTAGTAAACCATTTTTTTTTATCGGGCAAATGATGACTTGAAACCATGACCTCACGATATAGGTAATGGGGCTCAAACCATTTGAGTTATTCCACTTCGAAACGAAATTTAAATTTAAACTGATCTCATACTTATTTGACCTATCTCCTCCCTAATGGGTAAGAAAAATAGTCATGAGCTATATCTCATGGAGTAAGATCGTCTTATCTAAATTTATGTAAAAGCCAAAATGCTATATTAACATGTTGGAAAATGGTAAAATGCATGAGATGTAACACAAGTCATCCTTGAGAAGAACCAAAGGCATATGTTGATCATGAGTTGAGCATAAATGAGCACGTATTAGAGCGTAAAATTGCACCCTAACTCAATTACTATGCAGAGATTAATCAATTATGGTACCAAAACTGGTTCTAGTTCATAACAAAAGATGTCACGATGGCCAAAACAGCAACCACAATCATGATATTAAGGAAATAGTTTGATTGGAGAGGCTTATCTGGGCTCCCCCCAAAGCCTTCGTACTCTGCTCTAATCTTTTGCTTCATACCATCAGACAGCTCTCTCTGCAATTCAAATAACACTCATTGAATTTTATTCTTCGACCTTCCCTAAAACTTGCCAGGTTTTAGTTATGTTGATTGGTCAATCTCAATCTCTTGTTTATTATAAGTAGATCACACTAAAAGAAGACAACTTGTATTCAATTTTTAGTCCTGCAGCAACCATGAAAAGTGAACGGTTTAAACGCTTGATGTTATTATTTTCCCAAAGCAATTCACCATTAAAAAAAGAAAGTCAGATAACATAAAAACACGGTAGAATGTTCATTTGATGCATTGTCCACACTAACCTTTCCCGTTGAATACTTGGCTGCCACAAACTTTTCCGGCTGACCCGTAGGGGAACTTTCATCTAAAGAGAACCCCTGTAAAGGATCACCAGTGCATTAATAACAAATTATATATTTGAATTATTATCGTTTAATATGAGTGTTGGCAAGACCAAAGAAAAAAGGAATTGATTAGAAAAGAAAAAGAACATCAATAAGTACCTCAGGTGGGTCAAATTTAGCTCCAAGATTGCTAAGCTTAGCATGGGCTTCAGCATAATCTTTGAAAAATGCGTTTTGATCTACAGCATATTTCTCAGCATATTCCTATACATGATCAACTCTATGTAAGTGAGAACCCACAGCATATTATAGAAGAGGTTTTTGAGGTAACGTTATGAAATTAAACCTTAAATGAAGGATCTTCAAATATAGCAGCATCTGTTGGTAAAACTAGCAGATCCTCATCTCTTCTTTCTTTAATATCCTACATATAAGTCATGTAAAGGAACAGAATGAGCAACTGCTGATAGAAAATCAAACAACAAAAGTAGAGATCATCATATATAACCTTAAAGTAGGAATTATCAAATTGCAGCCACTGAGCTGTCCAGGATTGTCCTCCAGGGGCCCCTGGTCCATCTTTCTGAAATGCAAAGAAAGCAGCTCGGAATGTTAACAATTCATATAAAAATATACTACTATCGATTTAGCAAAGGTTGATAGGACAAAGCCTACTAATGTAAATAAAAGAAGCAAAACTAAAATATAAAAGATCTTTGTTGGATATCAACTAAAGAAAGCCTCATCACAAGTGTTATGCTATTCAAGCAAAAGAATCCCACCCCTCAACGCAGATCTGCTCAGTGACCACATAGTAAGTGCTAATAACCTTTTCAATGACCATATTTATTAGAGATGACATTTCCTTTAGGGTTTTACTTGACATTAGTTCACTTTCTCGGAAGGATTGCATCTAGATTATCCTTCTTTGTGTGACTAAACGTTCATTTTTAATCTATTGTCCTATGGAATAGGGATAAACTGTTCAAGTGAAATCATAACTTTGCTAATTTTAGTGAAACACGAGTTTTACCGATACATAAATATTTCATTGTAGGCTTTATTTTTCATTCAGTCTATTATTATTCTTGATATGCCAAATTCTGAGTGCACTGTAGGTTGCATCATAGTTCCTTCTGATATAAAAGTGATGTCAGATCATTGTGAACAATGCGTTTTTTTTTCTCTAGCTACACAAATATACAAGTTATGTGACTCCATACCCCCCCCCCCAGCCCACTCCACCCACGACCTAAACATCCAAACCTTGAATTTTTATGATCAATGCACACTAAATGCTTCCCTTTTCAAAGGATTTTCAGATCATTGTGAACATAGAATCCACTACTCATCTAGATCCCGAATCTCACAGGTGATGTCGCTCCATATTTTCCCTAGAATATACATACCTGAACCTTTAAACTTTCCATTTTCTTAGTGATACACAACCTCAAACTTCCGCTGCCTTTATGAACATCTTCCTCAACCAATATCATATTGAACATACTTTGTCCTACCAGACAAGCCTTTTGTTGTTCTCCGGATGAAAGAGCTAGATAATTACTATCTTAATTTATCCAGGTTCCTTAATACTGTGCAGCCTTTATCATCATCAACAATACCAGAGCGGTCATTTAATACTTGATTGCAAGAAACATACTACATCGGAAAGAGCACTTTCACTTGTCATTCAGAATGATTATTTGAGATCAAATCACCAACTCCTCAAGTACAGGCCCCCTCTTCGCATGTACCATACAGACATACATAATTTTTGGCCAAGGTGGCATTGTGGGATGGAAAACTTAAGGCAGTAAGAGTTAAAATTTCTTTCGCTACAACTTCCAACAACAGAATATCCAGGCAGGCCAGTACGACTGTACAATATACATAAACTCCTCGCTGAATGGTATTGGTGGTATTACTATTACCCTTTCCTTTATTATAATCCGCAACTCCCAAAATCAGATCTCTAATTCTACAAGTAATATATGATTAATTTCAAAAGAGAGATTAATAAATCCATTGGCACTATGGCAGTCCATTAGCATGGCAAGGATGCCACTTGTCCATGGTCCTAAACTGATGGTTGACAAAATAAATGTATACATATAAAAGTATGGGGATTGCATTTTTTTGATCGGGTGAAGGGTGACTCGAACCCATGACCTTTGGGCCATAGGTAGTGAAGCTCTAATCACTTGAGCTATATCACTTCGTCATGGGGATTGCATACTAAAACTAGAAAGTGATAGTTGACAAATAAATGTAAAATCAATGCCACTTTCCATACCGTGTATTTTGTCTCTGGTTTACCCCATCCACTGCGTTCTGGCCTTGACCTTCCGAGAGTGTGTGCACCAGAGAGAGCAACTATTTCCTGGACATCAAGAAACTCGTCAATTATAACACTTAGATTGACACCAGATATCAGGTTAAATTTCAAAAGCAATTACCTTGTCATTCAGTCCCATTCGGTAGAAGACATCACGTAAATGAGAAGCAGGGGAAGGGGGGCCCGCATCTAATGAACAAAAATATTAGTAACCAGGGATTCAAAGAAATTAGGTTTGACAACTAATCTGTACGATAAATTGATAATACACAAAAATAGAATTATAAGGCAGAAACAGCTTGATAACCATATAATGAATTCCAAATTATATGTGATGTGGTAAAGTACAAAAGCCCATATGTTACTAATAACATGGGAACAGGAAATTTAGAAAGAAAGCCTAAAGTCAAACAGCCTTTCCAAATATAGATGCAGAGGAAAATTACATACATAAATGTCGGCCAAGATGGCCAAATAAACTGTTACGAGAACCCAGAGGAAAACACTGGACAGATTATCATAGGGTTTTTTATGCTTCAGTGAACAGTTGACACAAAACTAATTTGTTGCCTTTTATTTCAAATTCAAATCATCCCCATAACTACGTCAACACTTACTATAAGTAGATAAACCTCCAAAACTTAAGTTTGAGTAGTGTACAAGATCAAAACAAAAGTGGTGGGGTAAATGTGATCACATTCTACAAGAACCAGCGGCAAAAACAGACACGTGACATTCTTCGCACACCCACCCATTGTCTTATAGTCCGTTGACACAATAAATAGCAAATTGACTAATTGATCACTTCCACATTTCACGGGATAAGGCTCTCAAAAGACATTTAACACATAAGAATCCAATCTAAATATCTCCATTCAAGGTAAGTGGCATGTTTCTTAGCATGAACACTATACAACCAGATTTTCAAATGCCGCAGTATTTTACCTGGGAGCCTCCCCTCTTCTGGGCATTGTTCAGGTTCAGATACATCTACTCTTCCATACTTCATAGGAAGTTTGGGACCCCCAGCTTCCTGAAGTTAATAACAATCATATTAATCCAACCACATCTTAAATCTAGAGTACCCATTCACATCAAACCAGGAGAGAGGATTGACCTCAATAGCAGTAGCACTAGCCAACTGAAATAAGTCTGCATATGTCACTTTAGAATACTTGTCTTTGATGGGCTGAAGAAGCTTCAGAGCATTGACAAGCCCTGCACAGCTCACCATGTCAAGCGACATAATCATCAAAATCAATAAGCACCAACACATAAGCAAAATCTTACCAGCATTTGCTCCATGTTTTAGTTCTATTTCAAATCTTAAACTTCCATTAGCACCACCCCTTAGAGGCCACTCCTCAATATTCTTGTTATATGTACCGGCATCATGCCAACCCAACCGAACCTATATAATAATGATCAATAAAAGTAATAAATATAAAAACAACATTAGTAGTCCAGTAATAATCAAAATGAAAAAACAAATAAATGCTACAAGTGATAAAAATAAAGGAACAAACACCAACATACAAACTTTTTTCTTTTGAAAATGTCTATCATTAGTCCATATGGAGGTCGCTAATCTTCAACCCTTTCTCAAACTGTCGAGGGAAAAAATACGGTCTGATTTTTCTTGTAATCTATTAATCAATACAAATTTAGTTTCCTTCCACGATTACTTAGAAATACCATAATCTAAGAGTTAAGCTACAGCCAAGAAAGTAGGGAAAAATTAATTGCTCCCAAATTGTTTCCCTAATTAAATCAACAGTGGAAAAGAGAATCGAACGTCTGCAGCAGTTAATAGGTACAAAAGCATACGCACAACATATATAATTCCTCAACACAAGTTATTGGTGTTAATATTTTCCTGAAAAGAAACCTACCAGAATAGGGTGACAGTACTTAGTCTTGAGAAGCTCTTTTATATCCTCACGCGCACTCTTCAGCTGCTCGGGGTCCGATGCTGCGCATTTCGGCGACGACACCGTCGAATAACCGATTCTCCCAGTCGAAAAACGGCGGAAAGAGTTCTTCTGTATTTTTCAATAAATAAAAGTTAATATGATGCACGAAGAAACGCACAAATCGAAAAAATTGAAATGTATGGGTGCCTGGGGAAGGAAAATTTGTGAGAGGCGAGGAGACGATCGGAGGGAGCTGAAGGAGACGGTTGAACGGTAGGAGAGTCTAGTGACGAAGGCCGAGGCAGTGACTGAAGGGAGGAGGCGAGTGGCTGCATTGGTGGCGGCAGCAGCAGCGGTGGCGGAGAGGGAAGTCATGGCGGCTGCAGCAATTGTCAGACGATCAGCTACTGGCTACGGTGTCCTGTTGTTCAGATTTGTGGGGTGCGCGTGGAGCGTCGTAGTTGTAGGCGGATTCTCTGCTGTTTTCTTTCCTCCAATTTTATAGATTTTGTCGAATTTTTTTTCACTCATTTCATTTTTAGAAAATAATATTAAAGTGTGTTTTGTTTAGGTTAGATAAAAATGTCAATAAACTCGGTGAGCCAAGGGCGAGAGGCTTAAAAAAAAAAAAAAAAAAACCTAGTTTTGTACGTGCTCCCACCATCTCATAAAACATTTCATATTTTATTTTTTCGGTCTTTCTACTTTATTTCAAAATATAAAACATTTTATAAATTTCATTCTTAAAATTTTCATTAATTTACTCAAATATCATTATTTTTTGACTCAATCATTACTCTTTTTTTTTAAAGTGTGTCTCTTCCTGTGTAAAAATTTATTGGAGACGGAGGGAATACTAAATGATTTTTTTGTCAAAAAGATTGAATACATAATTTTCTTAAGTAAAAATAAAGTAACTTTAATTTATTTAAACAATCATATTCAATCATGTTAAATCATTTGTCGTCAATGATCGAAATGAAAAATGGTCACTTGGTAAAACAAAAGCTTTTCTCTCCCCACCGCCTACACTCATTATCTCTCTCAAACTAAGCTCTCAGTTCAGTTCCAGACTTTCAGTTCCAGACTTCCAACTCAATTACATAGAAATTTCAGTGCACAGAAACCCCTTCACCGCAGCCGCTGGCCACCGACAATCCCCTCTGTCGTCTGCCTTCGCCGCCGCCTTTTAGTCCGTCTGTGTTTTTGAGCTTGATCCAACGGGACGACTCCTTCAACGATGTCGTTCATATAACGGATCGTTATCGGATCGTCCCGTTGACCCCATTTTTTTGCTTTTTGTTTTTGTTTTTTTTGTTTTATTTTTGTTGAACAATTGTTCGAGCCTAAGAAATAACTAATCTTTTCTGTTCTTGTTATTTTGTAGTAATTATTTCTTCCATTGTCAAAGGTCACTTGGCTTGGGTCAATTGGCCGACATGGTCGCTGACATTTTTTTTTTTTTTTTTTTTTTTTTTTTTTTTGTCTTTTGTTACAACCGGTTTGCTTTTTGTGGGTAGTCTTAGCCCACTAAACATAAAATAAAAATAGAATTGAGTGCAAATTACTTTTCAGCCCACTCAAACCCTAAGCAGACACAAAAAGTTGCTCCAAATAAAGAAAGCTAAAATAACCTCTGCAAATTTGCATTAAATACTACTCCTAATATTTATTTGTATTACATAAACCAACTTCCTATAACTAACTTATATGACTGACTATCAATAATGTAGTGCGATTTCCCCCTAAAAAAAACATACATTTGCCTAACAACAAACATACAGAAAATTGTTGATCACCAGTACCACATAAACTAGTAAATTCACACCCAAAATTTTATGAGCTACGATAATCATATTCGCACCGTGTTTAGAAAAGCCAATTAAGAGTGATGTTGCCAAGCCAAATGAGAAGCGGAAACTGGGCCAATGCGATGAACAGCAGCAGGTAATGATGTCTACTAGAATCGAAGCTCCTCACTTCTGCAAAAAGAACTCTTTTCATAGTCTTCACCAAGAATATCCCCATGCACAAGCACGTCCACGGCAACAGAAAGTAGTATGCGTACCCCCAAAATATTCTCCCCAGAACAGCCAGCGACAATCCTGTGAACGTGTATCCAGCATACGCTACGATGTCCAGTAGGGGAGCCTCTCCCCCACCCAAAGAGAACAACGTCATCTTCAGTAGGGCAACTTGAAAGGTCCACCCTACCACCCCCTTGGCAAATAGCCAGTTAAGAGCTTCAGGGCTAAACCTGTCCAATGAGAATTGAAGGACAAGTATATGGTTTAGATAGAAAAAGGCCAAGTGGTAATAGGACATTTATGTTCTCTTGAAAGACTAACAACTGTAAAAACAGATCGGCACTGGTTCTAATTATTTATCTAACTTGAATTTCAATCAAATGGTTTTTTAGTTTTCACCTGATAACAGTGATTGTTGCTCAATAGGTAAGTCTATGCACCTCTTTGCATTACAATCCTAAAGGCCTTTGAAATAATAAAATTAAGGTCTTATCATCATGATTGTGTTTGTTCCATAGATTACATCATACAGCTGTTACATAGTACATTTCACCCTCCAAACATTCCCGCATATGATCTACAATTTACACTCCTAAGGTCCCCACATAACACCTGATAATAAACAACAAAGGGCTACCTAATTCTTGTTCCTACATGTTTTGATAACTAACACCATATGGAATCTTTAGAATACAACAAAGCAGAAACCAAGAAAGTCCATATCAATACTCACAGAAGAAAGGGAAGGAATGTAACATTTCAAGATGTCTAGCTGAATCATCTATGTGTCCTTCCAGGAAGGAAGTAACCCAATTTTATCGATAAACAATGCACAATTTCTAATAAGAAATAACTACATTTCAGATAAAAATTACAAAGTCTGGGAAAAACCCAAACATATAGAGAGAGGACAAAAAAACTTGTTGCAGTAAATACAAGAAGAATTAGCAGACTTACTTTCCATGAAGACCTAATGATAAGCCAGCAAGCATCACATAAGTACCAAATGCCATAAACGGTATGTACAAATCTGGAGCATTTATATCATAAATAGGAGGTTTGTAGGAGAGCCTGCCACCAACTGGCTCAGTGATTCTTGTCCAATGGCCCTGAAAGCGATCGAAACAAATGATGATACAACATCTGAAGGGATAGCATTATGGAAGATATAGAAGACCCTATCTTACCCTGTGCAGGAATGGGAAAAGAACAACCTTCAACTTATTCTTCACATAGTGGTCATTAACTTGGAAATAGTATTGAGGATCGGAAAAATACCGGCTGATCTGTTCATAACAATTCAAAGAAATAAGAAAAAAAAAATTCTAAATCTTATTACTGGGTGAGTTAATGGTGAGATGCCATCATTTTATCAGTCCAATCCACCATATACCAGGTTTAAACCCCTTAAAAGTTCACATAGATTCAGTCACAGTGTTCCTCGGATACTTACATTGCTCTGCACATATTCAGAGCTGGATCCTAATATTTTCTCTCCATAAGCACCCAGTCCACCTTTAATGAATCCTGAACTCGCACCATAGAACGCATTGCCGAAAGGATTTGGTTGTGCATTAGATGGTCTAGGTACTCCAGACTGTGCTCCAAGATTATCGTACATCTCTAGAAATATCTGGGAAAACCCTGCAACAATTGGAAGGGGATTAGTGAAGGAAAAGGGATGAGGAACGAAAAAAGAAACAGTTGATTACACAATTGATAAATATCACATATTTCCTTAATGTAATTATACAAAACGCACCTCAAAATTTTTTAAGCTCAATTACATAAAGAAGCTTCTTCCTGAACATGCCATCCATCACATACATATAAGCAGCATGAGAGCATAATTAGGTTAGACAAGATATGGGGATGATCAATTTATTATGCAAGGAAACTCCAAAACAAAATGTACAGGTCAAAATGAGGATGGAAATGAAATAGTTATAACCTTAATACCCTGAAGATCCAAAAAACAATGTTCTTTGTATATTATTCAAATAGAAATCAATTTAATAAATATGATTCAAGAATTATAAGATGATGCTGATGGCATGTCCACTCTAAATGCCAGTCCCCATCTCATGGACAATAAGACCTATGAAACAACAACGTTCATTTATGCAAAAAACAATTTGAACACTCTTTCACATTCCAAAAAACTATATAACTCACGCGGTATTTTTTCCATCGTTTGGAACCACATAATACACTAACATCAATTAGCGTTTTGCTCGATAAAGGTAAAAAACATGAAGAAAAAAATCAAGTATTTATGATGAAACGACACACTTTAGTTACTAAACAAATCAAATCTCGTCAATAATTTCCCCAAAAACAACAAATTACAAATAACCATCAGCACATCAAAGCCTAATTTAGAAGCGAATGGTGGTCAATCACGATCAACGATCCGAATTTGACATATCCTGGACGAAAATAAAAATGAAAGGAGAAATCAAATAAATATGTAGTACCCGTGCGCTATTCGCCAACGAAATTCTTGTCACCGGCGCGACACGACTGCAGCTACAGTGATTGATCGGCAGTTAAGAAATCGTAAACTGAAAGAGCTGGCTGGAGAAATAAGGGTGGATGCTTACAGGGAAAGAAATGAATGAAAATATGAATTATTATAGGTAAGAATGAGTAGTATTCCTCTTAAGCAGCAAAATATATTTTTGTCACCAGGTTTATCGTAAAATTTATTTGCATTTTATGTGTTTTTTTAATAATATAAATTATTTATTAAAAAATAAATTAATAATAATATTATATAATATAAATAATTAATATTGTAGTGTATTTAATTGTAAATTTGGTTTTTTTTTTTTTAAAAAAATAGTAAATTTGGTTTATAAAAAACTTTACTCCCTCAAATTTCATTGATATAGTTGTTTTCCAAATTTATCGTTTAGAGGAATAATCATGAACCAATTTTGTGCGGTAAAATTTTGTATGCATTAAATATATTATATAATTTAAATATATATTTTAAAAATATTATTTATTTTTATTGAAAAGTATCATTACTTATTTACTTTCAATATGAAAATAATTATTCTTTATAGTAAAAACAATAACAAATGTTATTCAAATATATACTCCATTAAATTACACAGTACAATAATGCACAAGAGATCATGGTGAACCATTTTCATGTTCCTAAGTACTCTGTAAGTTGTAAATTATCATTAAAATTTTAGTAAAAAATATTCAATTCCAAAACTCCAACCTTCTTTAAAATATATACTTCTATTTTTCGAAATAATTTGAATATTAAAAACAATTAATACTTTTTAAAATATAAACTAATATTTTTTTAATAGGAATTGATATTTTTTTATACAAATTAATATTATTTTCTTTTCCTATAAGTCATTAAAACTGAATCAAAATTGCCATATAGTATTATTAAGATTGTTCCAACTTCCAACTTATAACTTAGGTTTTATTTAAAATCAATGGATTTGAGGATTATACACCATACATTTAAAAATTAAAATAGAGAAAATCTAAATGAATGGATTTGGTTCACACAAATACCCAACAAAATCTAGTAGTTTGAAAACCTCCCACTTTTTCAACTTATACTTAATATTTGAGTGAATCAATCTATTCATTTTATTTTTCTCCATTTTAATTTGTGTGAATGCATGGTATATTATCCTCAAATCCGTTGATTTCAAATCCACCCCATCCAAACGGTGCCTTAGAGAATTCAACAAGTTTGATGCATCAAAATTCGGGAGCACCACTAAAATCAAACACTCATTCAGAACGCTGTGGTAGTTGCTGGGCTGTTAATAGGCCTAGATTTAATTTGGGCCTGAACTTGATCCAACATTATTTGGATCATTAATGAGAAAGAAGAAGGCCCAGGTAATTTGCACCCCTTTTAGTAAAGACACCCACCATTCACTTATTAGTTTAATAATTAATACACACATGAAATGTTTACAAATACCCTCAGTCACTCTCTGCCTCAACACACATACACCCACCACCCATTTTAACAAAAACATTCAATTTTTGCAAGAAAAAACCTCTAAAAATTGAAATCAACTCCACCACATAATTCTAAAAAAATTTCAGTTTTATTCGTTTTTGCCCGACAAATACAAGAATGATATCCACCAAACTCCATTTATTTACATATTTAAGTTTCTCTTTTTCTTTATAGCACTAGATTAAATTCTAAACAAATTTATGTAATGTTTGTTGTTTATACGTTTTTGTTTTATAAAATGATTGTAGTTGAATATATGTACTTGTTAGGGAATGATAATCTGATCAGAAAAATTAGTTATGCTTGTTTCGTGCGTATCACTTTTTGTGTTTTTAAAATTTTCGGATCTGATTTTTTAATTCTTGATGTTATTTCGAAAAAAAATTCAATTTTTTTTTCAAAGAAGGATAGTTTAGGCAGTTAGGGTAGTTGTACTAATTCGCCAGCCTGGAGATGAACTCATCCGGTGGATGTAATTAACAAACAAAAAAAAAAAATTTAAAAAAAGAGGGGTACAAATAAGATCTAATAACTTTTTAATAAATTGTTATCATTTTTTTTTAAAAGTGATATAAATTAGTATAAAAGTGACAACAATTTATTAAAAAGTGACTCTGTTTCCGTCTTATGCATGAAACGGTCTCACAGAAGAATGCTCCAATATGACGAGTATAAGTAGAACACGCATAAGGAAGGTATCACGTTAATGTTTGTTCACATAAATGCAACTAGATCTTATTTTCCTAAACAGATATTCATATTCAACTTTAATTAAAAAAATATTTTCAAATAAAATAATTATTTCAAATCTGGAATTTCATTTTACATATGTGTAATATGTATTGAATTAAAGATTATAAATTTTTCTAAGATTTTTCTAAGTAAGAGTCTGTCTCATATGCACCAGTTAATTGGGCTCATGGTATGGAAACGTACATGTTAGATTATAAAAACGGTAGATGAAACATATAAATCTAATATAATTGAAATGTGGCGAATGTCTTATTTGATTTGGTGCTTAGTAATGATAATAAGTCTTATAAATAAGTATTTTGTAGATTGTGACGAAATGAATAAAAAAAATACTAGGCTAGGTTAGGCTCTCATAGTTTCAACTTTCTGAATAGAGTATTTGAGTTCTTTCTGAATGTTCAACCTGGAAGGGGAACAAACGATGTCGTTCCAAACAGAGCCTGCTTCGAAAGCTGGATGGCAACCCTTGTAGAGCTCGAAAATGGAGTTGGCACTTTCGTTCAACCTCCCAACAACTCTCAGACATTTGATCTCATCTGGATCAACCAACAATGTCTTGTCTTTGTCTTTCCATCCTATCAACTTAATTTACAACCACAATAACATCATTAGTATATACTGCATCCACAACCACAACTCTTGTTATTATTTTTTAAAATTTGTATGTTATTTTAAGACAAAATAAAATAAAAAGTAATATATTTACATTATATAAATTGTACCACATTTTATAAAATATATGTAAAATGTAATAAAACAAAAAATTGAAAAGTGATTATATTTTACATTAAAAATTGATAATGATTTCATGATAAGATGGTTTCACACAAATTTTTGTCACATAAATTAATTTTGCTCTAATATATGTCAAATTAAATTTGTGTGGATCGATTAAGGACAAATATAAGTTTTGTGAAAATATTTATATTATAAAATACCTGAAGAAATTCACAAGACTCAATTCACAGGACTCAAGCTACAGGACTTATTTTTTTTTCCTTAATTCAAGATATGCTTTAATTTTGCTTGTCATAATTGAAGGCTTGTTTATAATTTAAATCATACAACACAGACAATTAAAACCACATATTCAGGGGAAAAAAATAAATCGAACATTGAATTGGAAAAAATAAAAACGAATTAAGAAAAGAAAAAAACATGAGTTTAACAGTTATAAAATAGGCAAAAATTTGGCGTAATTATGTAAATTTGACCTAATTTTGACTCATTTTGATGGGTCATAGGGCTAAAAAAAAAAAAATATTAAGTTTGTATGTGGAAGTGAAAATATTAATTTGGCGTAGTACTGGTTGCACGGTGTAAATGATGCACTTTAATAATAATGTATAAAAAATTGAGAGTGGAAGTGAAAATTGAAGCTTTGTACGAAATAGAATTTTTGGTTATAAGTTGGAAGAGGATTAAGATGTATTGTACCTTAGGCTGGCCTTCCAATGCATTGGTGCAGTAGAGTCTGGCATTGTCTACCAAGTTGCAGTATGCTGTAAATGCTTCTGCAAATCTCTTGTGCGATTTAAGCTGAGAATGAACCCTCACTGCTCTTCTACATATTATAGCTCTCCTGCATATATCCATGTGCATCTCCAAAATTATAGTATATTATATACTAGCCTACTAATTAATTAATACATAAAGTCATTTATTGCTTTTAAATAAATAATGTATATGTATTGAAATATACCTTATGCCTCTGATAACTGCTAAATAAGCGTCACAAACAACGCCCACCAACTCGATTCTGTAGGGTCGTCTCTTCTTCACTCCGTCGTCTTGTTCTTGTTCTTGTTCTTGTTCTTCCTCGAATTGTTCCCAGTAGCTTTCCGTCACGCCTCCATTCTCGTCTACTCTGTAACCGGCTCCCATGCGGTACCGACGCCGGTGGACGTTCCGCGCCATTGTTATCGTTTGCACCACGAACGGCAGCCATGAAAGGGTTCCGTCCATGATCACGTCTCGCCCTTCGTTCAGCGCCGTCACTAGTAGGGACGACGCTGCATCCGTAGATGATTGGTGTACCTAAAATAAAAAAAAAAAAAATCAAATTTCTATGTAAAGTAATCTTAGGGGTCGTTTGCTTCACGAGACAGGATTGATTAGATGAGATAGATTAAGTTGGATTGTATTGTTGGGATTAATATATTTGAAATAAATATATGTTTGGATTGTAGGATTGTTATTTTTTTATTTTCTAATGATAAAGGTAATTTTGTATTTGGATTGATGGATTAGGTGGGATTGATATGTAAATGACATAACTGCCCTCAACAATTAAAACAAGAATAGAAAATATAAGGATAATGTAGTAATTTTCAGCTTGGGACAAGGTAATCCAAACTTACCGGATTAGTTTGTCCCAAGAGCATGGGATTCTTTTGATCTCGGGCTCAATTTTAATCTTGGGCCAAGTCCCTCCAAGCAAACACAATATTACTTAGGATTAAGCAATCAAAAGTTTACAAGCAAACACCCCCTTTAGTGCAACTAATACTTCACGTCCCACGTTTTCACATTTATTTTTTAAAACGTTAGTTTTCACATTCCAAAAAAAAAAATTTTCCTTAAACTCCACCCTCACAATATTTATATATCTACTCAAAATGTCATTACTTTTTTACATTCAATCCAACCACCTCACTTACTTTAATATTAAAAGTTTACAAAATTATCCTTCAATACTCCACTCATTACAATTTTTTCTTAAAATGCGTGCCCAAATTAGTATGAAAACTAATTTGGAACGGATGGAGTATCACTTTATAAAAAAACAAGTAATATATTTTAATGAAACAATTGATACTATAACCAACACATTTGAATGAAATAACTAATAATCTAACATACCAGTTCAGCAGTTTGAAGCATGTCATGGTGTCCCCTGGAGCTTAGGGCTCTGTAGATGACGTCAGACTCTTTGAAGGCATCTGCCTCTATTACTACTGCATTTGCAGATGCTCCTGCCCAGAATGGTCTGTACGTTCAACCATGCACACTAGCTACTTCAATTACCTTCCAACATTTTTTAATTTATAATATAATTATATATAGGAATTAATGAATATTACTCTTTGAGGATGTCCTTGAGGACGGTACTCTTTCCGGCGCCCATGCCGCCACCCATGAGGAGGAGGACGGGGCTTCTGTCGGCGTGAGCCATCGGAATCATGACGTTCGTGCACTGCGAATCGTCCAGCGTTACCAGTCCGATGGCTTTCATCTCCTCAACCAATGTCGTAAACACTCTTGCCACCTTCAGATTCTTTGTCACCCTTTCAAATCTCTGCTCTCTTTAAATACCAAATACAATTACAATTACAATTACAATTAATTAATAACTACTAATTGCAATTTTGGACATACATACTCATAGAGATGGAGATTCACCTGGTTGCTGCCATGACTATGTGCTTCAGCTTCTTTTTCGGCTCTTCAGCTCCTAGAACCTGGGATTATATTCTTGTGTGTCAATATACAATTAGGGTTTGTTTGCTTAACATTAGGGGATGGATTTAGTGAGATTGTACTGTTTGGATTATTTTGTTTGAAAAATATATATGTTTGGATTGAAGGACTATATTTCTCTTGATAAATAATTATATTATGTTTGCATTGCAAGATATATGGGATAAGTATGGTAATTGTCAATTATACCCTTTCTTATTACGAAAAATTAAATCATTTTGTGTTAAATTTGAGAGATATTAAAGACATTATGAAAGAGGGATAGAAAAATCATGTCATAAAGCACTGGATAAATCCATCCAACAATGACATTGATAAGTGCAGGATTTCTTTCCGGACTAAGATATAGTCTCGGACCAAAGTCTCACAAACCAAACAACTTGCTACTTGGGATTAAAGTATTCATCCCAGCTACTTCCTTAAACCAAACAACCCCTTAATATTTTAATGCATTATGATTGAGACGTAGGTATGTACATGCCTGGCTAAGCATATGAGAAGTGTGTCTCCAGTGAAAGGCAAAGTAGCTGAGAATACATCTCTCAAACTCCTCTACAAGTTTGATGAAGAGGGAATCCACATCAGGCTCACTTGCAAAAAATGAATACATGTCTTCTTCACATCCTTCTGCTTTTCGTATATACTCAGTAGCCAACTTGCATAGATGTGGACATTCTCTTCTGTCCTTGAATCCCATTTGCCTCGCTGCACACAACATGCATCATCACTCCTAATTAATTAATTAATAATTTATATATAAATGAAAATGGACACAAAAATATAATTTAATTACCTACATAGTGAGAGAATTTCTCGATATGCAAAATCTGGCCCGTGTCGGAAATTTTAATCTTGGGCACAATTCTTTGATCGCGCAGCCTCTTTAGCCGGAAATGCATCGCCGCCGCGATGATTAATCCGATCGAAGACGCTACCAAGATTTGTGAATACGTTACTTTCGTATTTGTATTCGTATTCATCATGTAATCTGAATAAGATTTAATTTTTTTATTTAAAAAAAAAATTGAGAGTTATTTTATTAATGATTAAAGAATAATATTGATCTACGTGAATCAAATTAATCTAGCTTTTGCATGACGTACCTTTTGGCATCTCAGGGCTGTGGAAGAAGAAGAAGAGAGGGAATTTTGGTGTTAATTTGGACATCGTGCATGTGTGTTTAATTTTTTGGGAGTGTTTGATTGCTTCAATAGGTCAAAAATCATTACAATCTAGATCTCGATGCAGTTAAAAATGGCGTTCTATCTCAAGCATGCCACGTGTTATTAAATTACTGTTACATCCCATATTAAGTAAAGGTTAACGACGCTTTTCATTTTAATTGATGGCGTTAAGATTGTTTAATTTCATATGAATTAAAAAAAATTATTTAACAAAAATAAATATACGTATAAAATAACTTTTTTTACACACATTTATATTGTGATATCACTTAATTATTTGTAAAATAGTGATTATTTTGTAAAAAGACTGTTAAATGAAATTAAGGGAATAACCGGTAGTGGAAATCAAGGGAAATTAGTTCTATTAGCCTCATTAAAGTGAAAGTGAATAATGTCAATGAGATTTTGGCCTTGATACACGTTCATATTTCACATGAATGTCACTATATGTTCTAAAGTCATGGATGTGTTATTTTTTATTCAATAAAAAAAAAAAGAAATAACAGGATGGAAGTCTAAGTGATGAATAAATAATTTAATATAGATAAAAAATTTTCTACAAAAATTGAACTCAAAATTTGAACATTAATTAAAAATTATGATACTATAAAAGTCAACTTGTAAAATTAATTCATTTAATTTCACACTACAAAAAAATTAATTTCACACTACAAAAAAATAGTCATTTACCGAGTGGGACTTACAATTATTTGTGCCTTCTTTCAAATCGTATACAAAAATTGGAAATAGGGAAACGCTTGATGGATACCCTTTCGGTAATTAGAGAAGAACCTATTTTGTCGTCCGTCGGTAATTACCGATAAATATTCGTCGGAAAATATTGTTTATAAAAAAATTAGAATTTTATAGATAAATTTGAAATTTGAAATTTGATATTTTTGATATTTTACATTAAAATTTGTTTCTTTCGATTTTCAATTATTTTAATTTCCCCGACAGAATGTATACAGTGCAAAAGGCATTTCCATAGCACTCACGGGACCCACATTACCATTACCCCTAATTAAAGTCAAGATTTGCTGCTGTTGCCATCTATCCCCTGAGTCCACTTTCCTAAAATGGCTCCCCTTGAGTACTGCTCCATTTATTTTCTTTTCCTTCTCCATTTTATTTTTTGTTCCACACTCGTTTTTAATCCCCTATACGATTCACCTCTTGAGTTTACTTCAATAATTAATAGATATGTATATTTTGTTTCTACAAAATTACATTATTTTACAAACATAACAAAATTAATATATTTTTTATTTCAAGTTTACTTAGTCAATTGAATGTAATATTGCATGAAATTATATTCTAACAAATTAAATAAAATATACACATGAATTTTAAGAAAGGGTGATTTACTATCCACTATAATATAACCAAGGGGCTTAGCACATTTTGTACGCTCCTCACATATATGTGGGAGACGAGATACACGATTCCCTTTGGGAACGAATTGGAGTGGGAGGTACTAACTTCTAACCACTATCAACTAAAAAAAAAAAAAAAACTATCCACTATAATATTGGGTGGCTTATTACTATCCACTACAATAGAATTAGTAATTACTTGTACAAAATTATTGGTCAAAGTTCCCAAATTACCATTCCTTCCCACTTTTTTCATTTCCACCTGGTGCAGAGTTGATTATACCTTTCCACTTTTTTCATTCCCATCTTTAAGTACACTGCTGACGTCAATTATATTCTCAACTTTCACTTCCCATCAAGTTGCTGATATTTTATTTAATATTTGTGTTTTTTTTACTTGTGCAAATTATATCACTTTCCAACCTATATCATTTTCAATTTCCGTTACATCAACAATAGATGTAAAATACATATATCTTTTTCAATTTTCTCTGTCATTTTCATTTTCAATAGATTTTCTGCACATATATCATTTTCAATTTCCGTTGCATCAACAAATTCCGTTTCAATTTTTTCTCTTTTCAATTCTTTTTTTCCGTTACATCTTGATTCAAAAATCAAGACACAACAAATCAAAAATACATTTCCAGAAATAAAAAATACATTTCTAGAAATCAACAAATCAAAAATATATTTCCAAAAATCAACACAAAACAAATCAAAAATACATTTCCAGAATTATTGCCACAACAAAAAATTCTGCACATGTGCAGAAAAAAATAAATCTGTACATTATCACTGTCATTTTATACAACAATATCCAATAAATAAAACCCAAAGAACAAGACAAATCAAACACTGCAATCTTGACAAAACTTGATAAATTCAAAAATTATACCACAAAAATATTAGTTTCATCGATCTCGACGTCGAACCTGCACAGATCCGCCGTCACGATTCACCGTTCACAAAGATGAGTTCTACGAAATCTTCTTCCATGTCTAGAAATCAGATTCGGTAGACGCCAATGCGGAGGGGCTTTAGATCTGATCGACGCGGCGGGACTTTAGATCTGATCGACGCGGACGCGCACAGATCCGGTAGACGCCGATGCCGCCTTCGTCTTCGTCGGTGGATGATGCGTCGATCTCGTATGGTCCTCCGTCGTCGTCGTTGCGGTGGTGGAACGCGGAGGTGGGGCGTTGGGCGTGGCGGTGGGGGCAGGCGCGGCCTGTGCATAACTATCGGTGGTGGGGGTGGGTGCACCGCCGCCTGGGTGCGTCTTCGTCGTCGTCATCATCGTCGCCTGGGTGCCCTACGTCGGGCGTCGCCGCCTCGCCGACCTCGTCCTCATCGTCAACGACTGAGATTTGGGTGAAATTTGAGAGAGAGAGAGAGAGAGATTTGGCGGTGGGCGGTGAAATGGGTACTGATTGTACCCCATAGTAATTTTTCAAAAAGATTGTATCCCATAGTAATTTTTCTCCACATATTGTACCCCAATAGTAATTAATCCTTTTAAGAAATTATCATAAGCACCACCTTTATTGGTATCGTGAACGCAAATTGATGCAATAAAATGAATCGGAAGAATTTCATATTAGGGCTCAATTTTTAGGTTGAGTCTCAATTTAGGTCTTGAATTTTGAAGTGTCTCAAATTAGGGTCTAATATTTAGTTTTTTCTCAATTTAAGATCCACTTTTTCTCTTTTTGTCTCAATTCAAGACCCGATTAATTTATCTTTATTTCAGTTATTTTTATAAAATACTTAAAGTATAATAATTTTTTTCTAATCAATTTTAAAAAAATAATATATTAAATTAAAAAATTAAAATATCAATTTTTTTCTTTTTTTTTTAATTTTTCATGTTTTTTATTTTTTAATCAAGGTGATGAACGTGAGTATTTAGAATAAATGCAGTGGCAACAATATAAAAAAAATTCAAAATATAAAAATATAATATAAAATATATTCCAAAATGTAGATAAGAAAAATTATACATAATAAAAATAATTCTTTATAAATGAATTAACTGTGTACGTAGGATTAGAAATGAAAAAAAAAATTAATTTGGGCCTTGAATTGAAACATAAGAAATAAAATTGGATCTTAAATTGAGAAAAAACAAAAAATTAGACCCTAATTAGAAACACTTCAAAATTCAAGACCTAAATTGAAACTCAACTTAAAAATTGAGCCCTAATATGAAATTCTTGCAAAATAAACATAATCCTTTTTATTATGATTGTGTCTTTGCATTATAAAATTTAAATAATGATGCATCTTATAGGAATATACGACTCAAAATTAATATACCCCCTCCTCGTAATAATAAGAAAATTCTTTTATAAATCTCACCTTCAAAATATTTACATATTTAAATAAAATGTTAGTATTATTTTTTTTTTGTGCACATTCTCATCTAACCAATTTATTTACTTATATATAAAAGTTTACAAATTTACCCCTTAACAGTTCAATCATTACACTTTATTCTTAAAAGTTGTATCACTATCTAATTGCAGAGGGAGTCTCATATATACAAATTTCAAAAAATTACAATGTCAAATTTATAAAACTGAAACTGTTGAATCAGAATATTATGTACAATAGCAGTACAAAGTTGAATATGTTTTAAATAGGAATTAGAATTCTTTGAAATTTTTACATATCATATAATAAGCATACTAAGTTATAACCTAACTATCTAAAATCAAAGCATTTGAAGGTCTATAAATATGACTTTCGAATTTTCAATTAAGAAACGGGGAATATCTCAAATCCAAGGCAACAATGATAAATTGATATTATATAAATTATGATATTCCAATTAGATCAAATTACTTTAAATATTAGAAAAAATAAAAATTAGATCAAATTACTTTAATAATAATAAACCATAAATAATAATAAAATACACTAAATTATTTAAAAAATAAATATATTCTGAAATTTTACGAGTTAATTGTTAAAATTTGAAACTAATACTAAAATTTTAAAGATACAAAGAAAATTAAAGAAAATAAAAATAATAAATAAAATCATAAATTACACTAAAAATCTCAAAATATATTCAAAAGAATTAATTGCAATTAATTGATAATTATTGGATTTAACCAGCAAACGAGTGACTTTTTGTGTTTCATTCATCAATAAATTCATCATCTATTCTTTATTTTATTTTTTTTTGTTAACACGTAAACCCCCATGCACGAGAGGTAAGTCGGGCGGGTTTTTTAGTGATGCCATGCAAGGGAGATGACTTTTATAAAGAACAACCCCCCAATATTTCAAAGAAAGAATTGTCACCATACGGAATCGATTCGGGATTCGGAGTGTATTCTTAAACCTTGTCCACTTACCACCCGTCTATGTGCCTAGGGCTAATTCATCATCTATTCTGCATCGGCTAACCATAGGTCCACTTAAATATAATGTCGAAGTTGTTAATATTCGACAAATAATAAAAAAGCCCATATACGTATATCAATATATAATTTCTATGAAAACCAGTTTCTTCTAATTCAATTTCACCGTACAATTTATGAAAATTATATTAATTTATTATTTTTATTATATAATATTATTATTAAATTAATATACATTTTAATAACATAATTTATAGCACTATTTAAAAATACATATTCTTTCAAAAAAAAAAATACATATAAAAGACAATTCTTAGGAAAAATATATTTTGCCTCTTATCATGAATCATGATAATTGATAGGTTGCAAAAATCTGCAGTGAAGACCTTTCATTACCAAACCATCTAAATATGGATCGAGTGGTTGGAATGATCGATTTACGAAATCCAAGGCAACAAAATGATAAATCTTGCTAAGGGAAAGTTGTTGGATATTTTTCATAATCCCTTAAAAGTGATGATACAAGGAGTTATATAGGCAACTTACTCCCCCTAACCGAGTAACTACCTAACAATTTTAAAGAAAACTACCTAACAACTTTACAATTTAAAGAAATGATAGCTAATTCTCTTCAATGAAAATCTAATTAGTTATGGACCAATTTTTCAATTGTTGAATTTGCATCATTCCCGCCTCCTTGAAGAATGTCCTTGTCCTCAAGGACTGGCCCGTAACCGGTCTCTTATTGCACGTAAATTTTCCCAATTGATTAAAAGTTTTTCCTTAAAAACGAACCCCGATCCAAAACTCCTCTATCATTCATCTCCCATCCTTTAGCATCTTTCTTCATCTTCCCATTGGTTATGAAAGCACCACAAAATAGATTATCGAAAGAATCTTACAATTAGACTTTGGTCAAAGAATATATCATCTTTAAAGAGATGGTAATGGAATATGAAGTGACAACATATTCAAGCAAGTTTACAGAATCCTCCAAGCTTTTAAGCTCACTTAACCCACCAATCAGGACTTCATTGAAAAACACTCTGGGGACAGCAGAAGATCCAACAATCTTTTCTAGCTCTAGCTTTCTGGATGGAAAGACATCAATATTGATCTCAACATATTTGAGCCCTTTACTTTGCAGATACCTTCTTGTGTCTTTGCAGTCCCGGCATCCTAACTTTGTATACAAAATAATTCGTCCTTTCATGGAATCAGGTTGCACTAAATCTTCTAAAGCATGTTCTTGTTCAAATTTGTTTTCTCCACCAGAAGCAGGTGAAATGCCAAGAAATCTAAGAGGTTTCCATCCAGATTTCTGAGATATAATTTTCAGGCATGAATAAAGTCCCTTATAGAAATTTTTATCTTCAGCTTCTTGCCCATCATCACTTTTTAAAAGAATTAATGGGCATTGCACCTAAACTCTTTTGACTTACATATTGAGTTATATCCACTACTTTTAACCAAACAAACGAGTCACTATTTTTTCTTCAATTTCATTCATCAAAAATAAGGTTCCTCTTCCTCATCTAAAATTTCTGCATCGTGACTAACCATGAATCCGCATCGTCAACCCCTCCAGTTCAAATATCGGAATTTTCTCTCTTTTTGTTTCACTTCCAAATTCCTTCATATTAGGGTATGAATAATTTAAAAGAACGACAATTGCCTATTCCGCCCGTTGTTAATTGGGCTTCTCTTTGTGGCTTTGTCTTCGACTTGAATCGCTGGGGATATCAATGATATAATTTCGGTATGAGAATCCAGTTTCTTCTAATTCAATTTTGATTTCTTATTCTTTGAAAATAATATTAATTTATTTTTTTATTATATAGTCAACATTATTATTAAATTAATATCCATTTTAATCACATTATTTAAAAATGAAATCGCGGTTCTTGATATCAAAAAACAATGATGCGAACCGCGAAAATCAATATTTTGCCTCTTATCATGAATCTAAGGGAAAGTTGTTGATATTTTTCATAATCCCTTAAAAGTGATGATACAAGGAGTTATATAGGCAACTTACTCCCCCTAACCAAAAACCTAACAATTTTAAAGAAAACTAGTGAACAACTTTCAATTTAAAGAAATGATAGCTAATTCTCTTCAATGAAAATCTAATTAGTTACTGGACCAATACTGAATTGTTGAATTTGCATCAGAATGTCTCAACAAATATTACCTAACCCAGAAATTTCATAAACATAATCACAACAAATTAAATTAGCAACAACGTCCACGACACGTTTTATTAAAAAGGGCTAAGTTTTAATGTACATATATAAACAGTGTGCATCAAAATTTAGATTAGATTAATTAAATTAGTCACTGAATGCGATATATTGTGATTTTATGGTAATTTTAGGTTCTTGTTTTTATATATATTAAAGTGTTTTTTTGTAAAAAAAAAATATTTTAGAATTCAATTTGTAAAAAATAAATAAATAAAATATTAAATATGTCCCATTAGACACATTAATATTTTTAGTGATTCAGTTTATAAGTGTAAGATTAGATGCATGACAGCATGTTGGAGTTTGGCGTATTTTTATTAAATAAAATTTTTATTCATCAATGCCAAATAATTATAATATTTTTGTTCTTAAATATTCATAGTAAATATTATTTATAATTCTATTTACAATATTATTATAACATTTAATATTGATATTATAATAGTAACATTAAAATTAATACTACAAAGTAGTATAATTATATTTATTCTAATATGATTACTATAAATAACAGGGATCCTCTACCCGACCTATTAAAATTCAGTAAGGATTTGTGATCCGAGGGTTACCTCAATATCTCTATATTACTAATTGGGAGTTTGTTTTTGGTTAAATGTCAACTTGTGGTGAATTCTGCTTAGCTGTCAATTTTTAAAGAGTTTGTTTATGTGTAATGATTATGTGTCAATGTATAATTAATCACCTATAATTATTAACATATTGAGTAAAATGATTAAAAATGATGGACTCAATTAATTTACTTTATTTCACCCTAATGAATATATATATAAATATAAGTATTATTAAAAAAAATTAATATAATCATATATGATATTTATTGCAAATATACGATATATATATTATTCGGAGTAATATTTATGCATCAATTATATAAAAAAAAATATTAATCATCTCTTTTTTTTATTAATTGAAAAAATAAATTTGAAACAAATCTTATAGCAAATTTTCACATAATTATAATAATTCTAATACCTAGCATGATTGTCATACAATTAATATTACTATAATTTAAATTTAATATTATAATCACACAAAGTTTTATACATATACATTATTTTAATATATATATATATATATTATTTGAAAATATATATATATATAATATATATATATTATAAAATTTATTTAACGAACATACCGCATAATACGTAAGAGGTCATCTAATTTTTAATAAACACAAGTTAGACTTAGGATTTCCATTAAAAAAATCTATATTTTATACAGATCATGCACCTTTATTTTAAAAAAAAAAAAAAAACATAACATATTGATTCGTTTAATCTAATATAAAATATTTTTATATTCCATAACTTCTTAAGATAATAGTAAAACTTATATAATTAATAATATGAAATAATATATATTTAAACAAAATATTTAAATGAAACAATTCAACCATCAATAAATCAGAAATCTCATTATAATTAAATAATTAAAATCACAACACTAATATAATTATTAGAAAGTTTGAGTTTTAAGGTGAAATTGTCGTAAAAATTATTTTAATAACAACTCATTTATTAAAAAAAAGTCTAAGTTTAAATATATTAAAAAGTCCATTACGGATAACGAGTCAGACTTTAGTGAAACAACTACTCCCTTTTTTTTTTTCTTCACAACTTCCTTATCATCCGTTTCAACTTTTTTTACACACCTTCTTTATTCATTTGTCTCAACTCTTTTTGCACACCTTAAAATAGAAATATCACAATGTATTAACACCCTCATAATAACATTTAAATTTAAAATATATCACTTTTATTCGATTGTATTTTATTTCTTCTCCTGCATTATCTCACCATTATCTAGAGGTGGCAAATCGGGCGGGCCGTCCCGGCCCACCGGGCCAAACGAAATTTTCGGGCCGGGCCGGGCCAAAATTTGATCGGGCCTACAAAATGGAGGCCCAGCCTATATCGTTGCTCTTTTTTTTTTTTAATTTACAAAAAAATTATATATAACAATTGTATTAAAATAGTGATCATATAATGTTTATTTATAAAAAAAAATAAGTTTAATTATCACTTACACATTACTAATAAATCTATACAAAAAGAATATAAAATAAGTTAATGTGAAATACATAAACTATCATAATTCATAAGCCCATAATATTAGTCCATTAAAATTCACAAGTCAAAATAAAAGTATCAATGACTCAATTGAATGTTGATGTGATAGGGTTCACTTTCATAATTTGAAAATATTATAAATTATAAAAAAATTTGATCAAAAAGTTGAAAATTTTATTAAACTAAAATGGTTCAAGCAAAAGATATTCGTGAGATCAAATCCAATTGATATAGAATATATGTGTTAGTCTATCAAATGCCACTAACAAATTTAAATGAATAAAGATCTTTCATAATTTTCTCTCTCACAAACGAAATATGATTGCATTTCATGTCTTCCATATTAACCAAACAACACATTCTCATATAAATTATTAATTATAAATTATAACTATTAGTTACTAACTTAATATTAATTTCATATATTAACATTGATTTATTTATACTTTGAAATATGGAAAAAAAAACTTTAAAAAAATTTTTTTAAAAAAGTCACGGGCCAACGGGCCGGCCCGCGGCCCATCGGGCCGGACCAAAACGGCCCGGTTTTTTCGGGCCTATAATTATCCCGGCCCAGCCTAGGTAAATAAAGCCTAAATTGCCGGCTCTACCATTAAATAAAAATTTACTCTCATGTTGTGTTACTGTAAGATCAAACTTGTTACTATAAGAACGTATATGTGTATCAAACTCGCGCAAAAGATAAAATAAAAATTCATTCCCAGATTGTGTTACTATAATGTCAAATATGTGTTACCGTAATAATAAATAGCACAAAGATTAAAAAATCACTCTCAAGTTATGCTACTATAAGGTCAAACACGTGTTACCGTATAGATAAAAATGTATTAATATATGAACAAAACTAGTAAAACACATGGTCAAATTTATTATTTCTTTAAGTACTTGTAACACGTAATTACCTATATAATACTCCCTCCGTCCCATACTCAATAACACATATTTGTCCTTACAATAACACATACTTTTACCTTATAGTAGCACACCTGAGAGCGAGATTTTATTTTTGTCTTTGTGCGTTTTTTTTTTTTTAAATGTGTTATCATGTGACGCAAAGATAGGGACACCCAAAACCATCTTTAAGGGAATAACTTTCGGGTTCTTCCCCATTCTCGTGTTCTTCATTCGTTTATTTATATTTATAGTTTGTTTAATAGAAACATACGAATACTCATATTTTACACGACAAAAACGACTTCAATATGATTTAGAAAACTATCATCAATGTTCTCACAATTGGATCACTAATCAAATCAGGACTTATTGTCCATTACTATTTCAATTTGTGTAAATGAAGAGTAACGTAATGTTCATAGTTGGATCGTCATTACTTTTCAAAGAAGAGCTTGAAGCAGTGGAAGAAGAAAAGAAGTTTTTATGTTTATTTTATTTTTTTATATTGACTTTTTTTTTTTTTAGGATAACTCGCAAATTTTTTAAATATTTTTCTTTAACTATAATCCTACGGTAAAATATCTTATACATACAAAACCATCTATTTAGCTTGATATGCAAATTGACGCAACTTCACATCGTTATCCATATGCTATTGTATAAAACGAATGCTGTATTAATCAATACTTTCCCTGTCCTATCCACTTACCAAAAACTTCTCTCATCATATAACTAAAATATGATAGTTATTGTTCAGTACATATTTTAATATAAAAATTGCTTAATAATTTAAGTTATTTTTTTAGGGGTAGAATAATTTTTTCAACTTTAATAAGAGAGTTATTTAATAATAATAATAAATTGAGTTAGTGTGGTGTAATATTAAGATGTTTGAATTTTTCTTTTATTATTTAAGAAAATAATGCATTTATTACGAGATATATTTTTTGGTAAATGATGTATTTAGTAAGAGACAAATAACATATATATTATTTATTTATTTTTTAATTTATCACAATATCATATAAAATAATTTTATGACATATAATATTACACCTTCCATCTTAAATTTAGCTTCATATTTTATTTGATACACATATTGAAAAAATTGAGGAATGAGTAAAAACTTGAGGGATAATTTTTTAAATTTTTATATATAACGTATATAAATAAATAAATTGTGTGTACGTGTAAGTTTAAAAATAATAATATTTTGTTTAACATTAAAAATATTGTGAAAGTGAAATTTATGATTTTTTTTATTTTAAAAATATAAAATTTATTGTAAGATGGATGGAAAGAAAGTGTTTAGCTATTTTTAGATGGATGAAATAATAAGTCATTCTCATAATAAATTTTGTGTCCAAGTCATTTTTGGTCTGTGGGTGGGGGTGTGGGGGAGTATCAATCAAGTAATACAAATTTAAGCGAGCGGATTATCCAACGAGTCGGACAAAAACCAGATATTATTATCTTAATGACATCATAAATTATTGTTGATGGCATATTTATATTTAAAAAATAATAAAATATATTGGTGCACTAGGTGATTTTGAGTGGAAAAAACGAATGAGCTAAACTCAGACGCATTGACCTATAGATACATACAGTGTTAGTGTTATAAATAGACGCTAGTCGCTGGATGATATCACTGGTTATCTTGTTTCTGTTTTTTGTGTGAAAGGATATCGTTGGTTGTTAATAACATGGCTCATGGTGTAGAGGGAGTTGCCGACGATCTGAGAGCAGTTTACGCCGCCGGAAAAACGAGGACTTATGAGTGGCGCGTCTCGCAGTTGAAAGCGCTTCTCAAAATCGCTACTCACCACGAGAAGGAAATTCTCGAAGCTTTGCGTTCTGATCTTAATAAACCCGAACACGAAGGTTTTCTCCATGAGGTCAGTGTTAAATGCTTAGATTCTCTGTTTATGCTTATGATTGATAGTGAATAAATTTTGTGGTACCTTTTGTGTTCTCGTATGTTCCAATTCCTGTGACCTGGGAATGGATATTGTGAGTTATTGAATGTGCCGGGATGTGTGAGATTTTGCCTTTTTTTTTTTTTTAAACTTTATTGGATTGCATTTAATGCTTTGTTCTTAATTAGTGGAAGGGGATTATGTGTTCTTTTTTTGTTTTCTCTGTTTTCGTGAAAAAATGAGGGCCTACAGCGGTTGCAGATGGAATTTAATGAATACTGCCCAACTACTTTTTTGATTTTGCTCAAAAATGTGATAAAATTGTACGCGATCTTCTGAATATTGTTGATTCACTCTGAAGGAATAGAGAGGGGAAATACGTGCACTGGTTTATGTTCATTTGAAGCACGAAAAGTCTTGTGTATTTGACTTGTACGTCATGCTTTTTTGGTTGCACACTTGTGTGCCAGGACATCGACATTCGTATGCATGAGAAGATTGTTTACCAAGAAAGTGAATATTGTTTTTCTATGTTAAAAGATGTTTTGTAGTTTTTCTTTTTTGGGTATTCAGTATATGAAAATATCTTACAGGCTTCATGTGTGTGTGCTTATATTTGACATGTTTCAAGTATATATGATATACGGAATTACATAACTTGCACACACAACTACTATTAATTTATACCGTCAAAAAAACTACTATTAATTTATATATATGCTATTTGGCCTCCTCTTGAATCGGCAGAGTTAGGGATAATATGTTTTATGAGTCAGTTTATGTGTGCGTTTGGACATTGTTCTGATGAACTCAGTGGAAGAGTGCGGCAAAATTTTAGAGGGTTTTCCATTGGAGGGCTTGAAAGGAGTGAAACAACTTTAAAAAGAAAACGTTCTGCACATCAATTTGTATCATTATCACAAAATAAAAGCAAAATAATAAATTTATGAAAAGAACCATGATTATATTATTTGTTTGGTTTTAAAACTGGCTGTTAAACTCAAAGTTTGGAGGATAAATAGGACTAGGGAAAATCTCAGGAAAACAAAAGATTAGATTTGTTTCGTTTCCTTCGGAACTTTGTTTACTGTTTCCAGGATAAAGTCCTTAATTTCATGTAGGAATATGACTGACAACTGAGGAATCGGTTGAATTTTTTCTACAGATATAAGATAACTTTAACTGTGTTGCGTTCTGCTTATCAGAGACCTTCTCATACAATAAGGAGAAGCTTTTATAAGCTTTTACAGTGTTAGGAGTGTTAGAGTGCTCGTAAAATTGTTATTTGTAAACATATGCTGCCTAAACGTATCTCCTAATTGGCCATCTCTCGAATTCTCAATCTTGTAACAAATTAAGGAAAAAAATCTAGTCGCTCTTAACCTTTTATGTTTAATCTGAATTTAGTTCTTAATCTTATGGTCTCCTCATTTCTGCCCAAATGTAACCCTTTTCTCATGCAGATTGCTGGAGTCATTTCAGCCTGCAAGTTGACATTGAAGGAACTGCGGCGATGGATGAAGCCAGAAAAAGTATATTAAGCTATCTGAGCTTAAAAAGTTGTTATGATTCTCTTAGTTGTTTTATTATATATATATATATGTTGCTAATTTTTTGTTGTTGCAGGTGAAAACCTCCATGACCACTTATCCATCATCAGCTGAAATAATCTCAGAACCCCTCGGTGCCGTATTGGTTATATCAACTTGGAACTATCCTTTCTGTATGTTGGTTCTATTTCTTGTTGTGCTTCATGTGCTTTATTTTTTTTCTTGATTAAACAAAGCTCTTAAATAGCATTGCTTTATTAATAGATACACTTATACAGCTTTGTGTATCAACTTTATGTACCATTTGTGATACTGATGACTTCTTTTTCTTCTTTCAATCCGGTTCTGTTGTCCCCCAAAGTGTTGTCGGTTGAACCAATCATTGGAGCTATTGCAGCTGGTAATGCTGTAGTATTGAAGCCATCAGAGATTTCCCCTGCAACATCCTCTATGCTAGCTAAGCTTCTCGGGGAGTACATGGATGTCTCAGCTGTGAAGGTTATTGAAGGTGGTGTCCCTGAAACAACTGCATTGCTGGAACAAAGATGGGATAAAATATTATATACAGGTAATACCATAATAGCAAAGCTAATATTTCATGTATTATTACCCCTTAGCCCCTCAAGCATAATTCGTCACGGCATAACATTCGTAGCTTGTTACAAGAGAAGCTGATCGAGTTGTTCATTAAAAAAAATTAGATGCAAATTTGGCTAGTTGGTTTTTTGTTACACAAGAACTGTTTCGTTTTTATCGGTGGGCATAATCATCAATTTCTCTTACCTGCATGGACACGCTAACATTAGCGCTATGTGCCACTGCACAATATTTTGTCCTGAATTTTGCAGATTTTGAAGAGTGTCATAGAATGATTTTGCATATATCCACCTTTTCTTTAAGTAATTTGTTTGATTTATCAATAAAAGGTTTTTTTTATCATTCAATAATTTCCTGGTTTCAGGGTACAAAGAACCATGAAAATATCAAGCTTGCATATGATAAATTATCCAATCACTGATTTGTAGTTGGGCTCAGCAATGAACATATTTATTTTGATTTAAGTTCATTCAGCTTTAGCAATTAAGTAACACTTACTAATGAAATCAAATGTAACTTAGCTTAAAAAAAAGAAGAATTAGATATTCACTTGTATCTAACAAGGCCTCTACAGGGAATAGCCGGGTGGGACGTGTTATTCTAACTGCTGCTGCAAAGCATCTTACACCCGTGATTCTTGAGCTTGGTGGAAAATGTCCAGTAATGGTTGATTCAAACACCAATCTAACAGTAAGTCTCTTTTTTTATCCAGTATGCCCAATTGAGTTCCTTCGATGAAACCAATACCTAGAGTTGTTTGCTTTCTGTACAGGTTACCACAAGACGAATAATCTCAGGGAAGTGGGGATGCAACAGTGGACAAACCTGTGTATCACCTGATTATATAATAACGACAAAAGAGTTTGCTTCAAAATTGGTAAGCAAGACTGAAGAACTATATTATGTATGTCAACAAACATATAAAGTTCTTTTAAATAATTAAATATCACATTTTGGTTTGACTTTTCTCAGGTTGATGCTATTTCATCCGAACTTGAGAAATTCTATGGAAAGGATCCTCTGCATTCCAATGACTTGTCAAAAATAGTAAGTTCTCAACATTTTGGCCGCCTAACAAAGCTATTGGATGATGAGAAGGTTTCTGGTAAAATAGTAATTGGAGGTCAACGGGATGAAACCAGTCTGTGAGTTCCAAAACTTGTTCTGCCCTTTTGTTTTCTCTATTTTTATTAATGTACTTGTGTTAGTAGATTGGATGTTCGTATCATTTATCTTCCTTTCATCTTTACAGCAAGATTGCTCCCACTGTTATACTGGATGCCCCAGAAGATTCTTTGATCATGAATGAAGAGATTTTTGGTCCTTTACTTCCCATCATCACGGTATAAGTTGTTTTGCTTCTCCTATATATTAGTTTTGGGCCAACTTTATATTATGTTTATTATTTTTGGTGGTAATTAAGAGGGAGGGAGGGGGTGGGGACTTTTTATTTTCATCTACTTCTCATTGCTATGGTAAAATTTAAAAATAAGCTTCTAGATAGATTTTAGTTTGGAGTTTTGGAGTGCATGCACTTGCTACTTTAGGTGATATGTTAAAGCAGATAAGGCGATATATAAATTGGGAAATTTAAGAGTTCCCGAAAATTATTTTCAAGCCTCTACCTTATAACAGAGAAACTAAGTGTGGTGTGCCACTTTTCTGTGAAATCAAATAGTAAGAACATTTTATCGTTAACTTTCACTCCAATTCTTGTTCTATCTACAGATATCGTTTAATGTATTGATTTTGTTCTATTTCTTTGTTTTTGTTTTGCATGAAGGTGAATAAAATCGAGGATGGCTTTCGCCTAATTAATTCTAAAGAAAAGCCTCTTGCTTCTTATCTGTTTACAAATGACAAAAAGCTTAAGGAGGTTTATAAAAGAAGCGTATCATCAGGGTCCATGGCTATTAATGAAACAACTCTACAAGTAAGTTTTTCTCCTTGGCTTGCAAAAGCTCTTTAGTTTTGTATATGTGATTAGATGAGCTCAAGATCATACACACAAAATCCTCACTCGATGTGAGATTTTACCAGTTATAATACTTGCCAGCTTTCCTCATGTTCCAATTAGGCACACGAAAAATACTAAAATTGTTGTTTATTCCTTTATACTAAAACCTATTTCCAGTCTATTGCTATGTGTAAGTGTCTTTCAAATATCTCTTGGTGTTTCTAATGTCATAAAGAAAGCAATGCACTTATTGAAAACCCTCTCTCTCTCTGTCTCTCTCTCTCTCTCACACACACAGACAACAAGCACACATATAAGGGGATGAAAATACAACTTGATTGTTCTGTATTATATTAACAAATTTGTTGATGCAGCTTGCAATATCCACCTTGCCATTTGGCGGTGTGGGTGAAAGTGGAATGGGATCATACCATGGAAAATTCTCCTTTGATGCTTTCAGCCACAAAAAGGCAGTTTTAGAACGTGGGTTTGCTGGGGATATAGCTGCAAGATATCCACCATACAGCAATAGGAAGCTAAAATTGCTGAAAGCACTGTTGAGTGGCGATATACTTGGACTCATTCGTGCTTTGTTTGGCTGGTAAAGATATTGATTACTAGCTATACCATACCTTCGGATGAATACCTTAATAAGAAGTATTGGTCTATAGGGTTAAATAATAATGTATTAAATGGCTCTATAGGTTGAAATACTTCTTTTAGTTGCTTGTGTTTTGTATCCAATCAAAAAAGCTATAAACTTCTATAGTACCTCATCTTTGGTATGAACAGCTCATTTCGGTGTGAACGTATATACAAATTTTGTGTACATTATTATTTGCATCTTCAATTCTTCTTTTATAATTTCTTATTTGCCTTATGTTTTGTCATACACTTATCTCCAAGAAGCATCCGATTGGCCAACCAATTAGTTGTATATACAAAAAACTTCCTTTCATGATTGCATTTAAAAAATACTTGACTTCTGATTCCTAAAATCAGAACAATTTGCGTGTAAGGATAGTGCACAAGAGTTTTCATCTCTTTTGGATTTGGATAATATCTTGTTAGTATTTTTGCAATGCATGCATACAGATGAAGAAGCTTAACCAAAACATTATCATTATGTGTGCGTGTGTGATAAACGTACATACATTAGATCTTCTTTAAATGCATTAGTGATCAAGAATCATGAAATTTAGTAGCTGGCCAATAGCAGACAATTAAAACAAAAAACATTAGGAGAGAGTACAGTGTACAAGGATAGAAAGGAGTGAGCACCTGATCTGTTTTAGTTTCTAAACTGTTTGTCTGACCTAAAATAACCTTGTAGCAAAAACTAGTTATGAGTGGGAAAAAGAAACTTTGATTAACAAGCCTGCCTTAAAATATTAGCAGCAATATGGCGCTGTTCTTCTGTCAATTCCTCGGGGAACTTGACCGATACTGTGATTATCAAGTTCCCTCTCGTTCCTGGCTCTTTTTGTCTAGTCATGCCTTGTCCTGCTATGATCTTCTGATAACCAGGATGTAGTATATCATCGATTGTCAGCCTCTTCGTTTGCCCTCCTAGTAATGGGACTAAAAGAGTGCAACCGGTTAAAGCATCTACCAATAAAATTTCGACTTCCAGCTCTAAGTCATCCTCCTTTCTTCTAAACAGGGGATGTTTTTTCTCTTTTACTACATATATCACATCTGCAGGGTCTATTCCTGGCATCTCGTTCCCCTTTCCTTCGAATGTAATCGTCGTGCCTTTCTTCCATCCAGGCTGTACTTTTATCGTAAGCACTTCATCTTGCTCTACTATTTCCCTGTTAGACATAGAACAAGTTGGTGAGAGAGAGAGAACAGCCTCATGTTATACATGAGACAGATTTCCATCTTCATATTTAGGTTATATTTTTCTTTAAAACATGATTGAGTTGGGGCCCGCAAACCCATAATCTTATATATAGTAAATAAGATATGTCTCATGCATGAGTCTGTCTCGTGCAAGTTTTAGTCTTACCCGTTATCTGTAACAACGTCTCTTGTGATCTTGACCTTCTTGATGGAACCGAAACAGAGCTCCTCGAGGGTGCAGTCGAGCTGTTGCTCGACTGCAGCTGGTTTCATGAGGCCAGTTGAGTTAGAAAAGACGATGGGGGTTGAGCCTGTCCTGCTCGTGCTTCTAGAAAGTGCGCGTTGGAAGGCGGTCAATGATGATCCATCTAACTGGCTCTTAGCCCTTGAAAAGGCTTTGGCTGGTTGTACCGGACTCAGGCTTCTCTTGCTTGTACTCCTCGGCAGCCATTGAGGCCCTCTGGTTGCTATGTTGGCATCCAAACTTCCTTTCCTTGTGTGGTGAATTTTGGTCGCGTTAACATCTTTCTCTGGATTTTTCTTTATGAATTTATGGTTTTTTAATCTGCTGATCTGCAAAATAAATTAATCCTGTTATATTTACCATGCATGAACAAGAATTTGCTCTGTTTTTTGCCATAAAATTGATAGTTGTTTTTTTTAAAGAAATGATTGTTTATCGTGGAAAAAAAACATGATGATTGTATAATTTTTCGAGTACCTTGCTATTTTCTTCAATTGGTTTGGAGGATTTGTTTCCTGATTTCTTGGAAAATAAAAAAAGCTTTTCTGGGTAGCATTTGGAAACAAAGGATTTGAATGCTTTGCAAATGCTTCCAAATCCTAAAATGTGTAACGAATTCTGGGAATGCGATCTTGGAGGGTCTCCCATGGATTCTATATTGGTATTGGTATTGGTATTCTAGAGAGAGAGAGAGAGAGGGAGAGAGAGAGAGAGAGAGAAAAGGGGTTGAAGGGGCAGTTTATCGGATTGCATATTAGCACTACCTGTCCATGTAATTTTGATGGATTTTACCTTCAAGAATATTCTACCAAAACATAAAATAACAAATTATTATTTGGGGCTAAATGTTATCGTTCAAGTCACGTGTAATACTAGCAGTCGATCCTTAGTAAAGAGTTAATTGCATATAAATTACCGGTTTTACAACATGATTTTTTTTTTTGAACACAATTACAACATGCATTTAAAAAAGAAATTTCCAACTTTTAATTTTTTTTCAATTACGATACTGATCATATTTTTTGACATTTAATTACATTGCCAACACTATTATTATTCATTCCATAAAAAAAAACACTATTATTATTATTCAATAGATGCGTTTTGTTCTGAATATATTATAATTATGAACATTATTTGTAGGAAAATATATTTAATGGACCAAGATGTCGCTTTTAGGGTTACATCTCAATTTCTCTATTATTTATAAATCCTCACTATTGTATCGTTACACAAAGTCATTCTTGACGAATTGAGTAAATAAATTTATGTTCTTCTCGTTCTTTATTTTACAATACGTTTTAATGAGATTATCTATATTCACTATTTATTTAACAATACAATACGTTGTCACCACTACCACGAATTAAGAGTGGATGGTGTGATAATTATAATTTCAACTTTCGACCCATATCATAAGACTAAAGCCTAGCCCTGTCAAAAAAAAAAAAAAAGACTAAAGCCTAGACAAACTTCTCACATAATATAATCACGTGTGATAGGATTTACATACGTGAAGAGTGCGACGTCTGCTCAAATTTCTCTATTTCAATAATAATTTTGGATGATATATATGCAAAGAATTCACGATTTCTTTTGAGAAGGTTTCTGGCTCATTGCAATTGGTTTATATCAACACAAGCTTGATTATTTATATGATGGACCAAACAAAACATAGAATATATCTGAAACGTAAACTTTAACTTATGTTTTATCAAAATTCAACGCACATAAAACACAGAATCTATTTCAAAATTGATTCAATTGTGGTGTAAATCATGCACATAACACAAATTTATCAAAGCAATTTAGACCTAATTCCTAATCCTTTCGTAGATCTTTGTATATGAAAGAAACAGATTACATTAAGTTCTTAATGTAAACAGGTGAAGAATAGTTAAGTAAAATAGAGATCAAAATCTTCGATAATCCACACAACAAAAGCAAATTGATGAAAAAGAAACAAAAAGACACGAGGGAGCTAGTCAAATGTATGAAAGATAGTTCTGAGAGATGAGTTGGAGTTAGAGCGTGGCAGTGATTGGGAGTGGAAGAAGGAGAAGAACAAACATATTCAATCTATCTATTTTATTTGTTCCGTACTAGCTGCATTATTTGTCAAAACTAAATACATTATTTATAAAAGGGGCACTCTTGTGTGAGACCGTCTCATGCATGAGACGGACATGAGACGGAGTCACTTTTTAATAAATTATTATCACTTTTTCATAATTTGTTATCACTTTTTCATAAATTGTTATCACTTTTCATAAATTGTTGTCACTTTTTAATTTGTTATCACTTTTATACTAATTTGTATCACTTTTTAAAAAAATGATAACAATTTATTAAAAAGTGATTCGGTCTCATGCATGAGACGGTCTCATACAAGTTTTTGCCTTTATAAAAAGGTTTGTTTAAATGCATCATTTTTTTAACAGTTTTTTTTTTTATCCATTTTTCTCAAACATCTAATTAATTTAATAAAACAGTTTTTTTTTTAATCTATTTTTCTCAAACATTTCAATATTACATAAAGAACCCTCTTATTTAAATTGAAAATACTACCTTACCCCATAAAAAACAACTTATATTATTAAATAATTTTCATAATAAAATATATATCAAACAGTAATTATCATATTAAGTACGAAATAAATGAAATATAATATTTATATGTATATGATGGAATAAGTCAAATGTAGATTTTTCCCTATTAAAACATAAAAGGCCTTAGCCTACCTTCGGATTTGTAACTTCTAATTAATTAAATATGAAATGACCCCTCTTCACTTATAAAATTCAATATTACGAAGTGATATGGATGAAGTGATTTGAACTTCAATATTTATGATCTAGGGTTTGAATCATCTAAACAATAAGTGCACTTTCGAGATTCTGCATTATCAATAGCAAGAAAAAATCAATGTTTTTCCTTTTTAATAATTAAAGTATAAATGAAGTTTTCAAATAAAAGTATTAAATTGATGTGTCGACTAAAGAACTGCTTGTTAGATAAGGAGTTAAGGGCATAATTGCTAACTAGCTGAAAAAATGAGTGTCATAATATAATTTATATATATTTTTTTTTCCATCACATCTTAACACTCACCACATATTAAAATATTACATTTAAAAAAAAAAATTTATATCATTTTTAAATAGAGTCAATTACAAATAAGTTAAAAAAAATTCAAAATTGTAAATAAGTTAAAAAATATTTGCACAGCAGCACAAAAAAATTTGCACAATGAACCTATTTGCAATTTTTGGACTTATTTCTTTTGGTTACTTTTCAAACTTATTTGTAATAATTCCTTTCAAATATGTAACTTACAAACGGAGGGGTGAAGTAGATTTTAATACTCCCTCATTCCAATAAATTTATTCCCCTTTTTTGAGGCACAAGTTCTAATGAATATTAGTAGTTTATGTATAAAGTAGAAATGCATGCTAGTTATGTAGTGTTTAGAAGATGATAAAATTGTGTGAGATTTCTAAAAATAGAATGAGATTAAATTTTTTGGACAGATAAAAAAAAGTAAAAATAAATATATTAAACGGAGGATTATAAATTCACAAAATCTAGTGTGAAACAGTCTCATAATATTTAATTAATACTATTATATTTGTTTATTGATATCATAATATTTATTTAATAATATTACCACACTTATAAATTAATATTAAAATATACGTAATTATGATATCAGTAAATGATTGTAATGATATCTGTTACTTAATTTTATAATATGTAATTACTATCTTATAGTAAATTAGAGGTTGTAAATAAAAAAACAATATTTGAATCACTAATTCCAAACGCGTTCTCGGCATCAATACCGCGTAATACACACAGAAATTTCCAAGATTTGTTACAGAAGCCTTTTTATTTATTCACAATAATTTCTTATGTCATCAAAATTTCAGTGAAGACTGTGTGCACAGTCGTCGTACAAGTCATTTTCTCTCTCTGTTTTCACCCTCATAAACCCCTTTTGTGATCACGGTCAAGAGTGTTAGTTGTGCGTAGAAGATGATGATGGTGATGAGTTGAATTCGTTAATTTTTTTTTTCCTGGTTTTGGCTAAGCGTCTAATACGCGCTTCTTGTACTGTTGGGGCGGGTATTATAAATTATTGCTTCTCTCTCTCGACTCCTCCGTCTTCCCCTTCTTTCCAAATCTTTACGAAGAGATGATGTACCTCAAAGCATTGGTGTTATTCCTTTTGGCGTGGATTGCGGCGGCTGCTTTTCAGCCGCAGTCGATCACCAGGAAGCCCTCAAAATCTGGCAGAGGCTCTGTGATTTTCCCCGTCTCAGGGAATGTTTATCCTAAAGGGTATGGAATTGTTTTTGCTTTGTTTCGTTAATTTGGTTTTTCTCTTGGGGATTGAGAATTTTGTGGTTGGCATATGTTTCACTGCTTATTTATTAATTTCGATGAACTTGTGTTCTTAGTTTCTGATTCATATATGGTTGTGATTTCAATTTGGGTTTTGAGTTAGTGTGAATCACACTTAATTTAATCTTTGCTTCGTAGACATGTTGCTATTAATTTCTCTCTCTTTCTTGAAGTTGTTCTGCTGGTAATGTTGTAATTATTTTTTTATTTTTCCCTGTCTAGGGTACTAAGGATATTTATATTCTACACTTGAAATATTCTATGAAATTCTTGCACATTTTTAGGTGAACATTGCCTTTGTAGAATATATCTATTTTAGGAATCTCTTTTTTGTATTGCATGCCTAATTCTTTTATATGAGATTGTAGTAGTTATACCAGCTTTGTTGAGTGCCTCATTGGTTCATTGTTTCAATTATATATCCTTGAAATGATGTGCCTTAGCTGATGAAACATTATGTTTTTCTCTTTATTAGGTTAGATCTTGATATTTTTTTTTGGGGCAACATATTGATCACCTTTTATTTGTAACTTAGGTACTATCATGTAACAATCAGTGTTGGCCACCCTCCTAGACAGTACTTTCTTGATATAGATACTGGCAGTGATCTTACTTGGCTTCAGTGTGATGCACCTTGCACGAAATGCACTCCGGTAAATTTTCTGTTCTGTCATTTTTTAGCACTTTGATAGTTCTTGAGAATTCTGCTGATGCTTTGTTTCTCAGGCTCCTCACAGTCCTTACAAGCCCAAAAAGAACATCGTTCCTTGTCATGATCCTTTATGTGCCTCACTTGATGGGCCCACCGACCTTCATTGTAAAGCTCCACAGGAGCAATGTGATTACCAGGTTGATTATGCTGACAACGGTTCATCCTTGGGAGTTTTGGTCAAGGACTTTTTTCCTTTTAAATTCACCAATGGTAGCACAGTAGCTCCACAACTAGCATTCGGGTGAGGGACTTTTAAATTTGCTTAGTTTTTTTTTTTCTAATCTTTTCAACATGTAGAGAATCTTTAACTTAAATCAAAAGGGATGGAAAGAAACTATAGAAACAAACACGTTAAGAGTTAAATATTAATGAGAGTGTGTGCCTCAACCGAACACAATAGCGGATATGATGCATATGGTTGACTCCCAATAATGGGATAAAGGCTTATGGTATATGTTCGTTTTGGGATTTCCATGACCGGATGTGAGATGTTACATCCCCCTTCCTGTTCTTTTCTGGGATTTCACATCTGGATTTCAAAATCCACCACATTCACACCTAAACATACCTACTCATTCTTACACACTTGATTTGACATAAAGTTTTGCTGCTGTTTTTACGTAGTTTCAAAGCTAGATTTAGGGTCTTCATGATATTGCTTTAGATTTCTTAGTCCTAGGATCCAACTAATTATATGTTCTTCCTCGCCTATGTAGATGTGGATACAACCAAGAAGTTCAAGATTTGACTCATTTACCCTACACCGACGGAGTCCTTGGACTAGGCCTTGGAAAGTCTAGCATTTTATCCCAGCTACATAACATGGGTTTGGCACGAAACGTTGTTGGTCACTGTTTAAGTGGACAAGGTGGAGGCTTTCTTTTCTTTGGAGATGATTTTCTCCCCGATTCTGGAATTGTATGGAAACCAATATTGAGCCAATCGTAAGTTTCATCATTTATAGTTAATGAGGTTTTGATATAGTAATTGCTGATTTTGTTCTTGTTATTCAGGAAATACTACTCCTTGGGACCAGCCGACCTCCTATTCGGGGGTAAAGCTTCTAATATCAAGAGCCTTCCAATAGTTTTTGATAGTGGAAGTACTTACACTTACTTCAGTTCTAAAGCATACAACACTCTAGTTTCTCTGGTGAGCTTTTCATTTGGTGGGGTTTTTTGTAAGGTTTTATTGAATCCTCATATAGGATCTGACAACCAAATATTTTCCAGATAAAGGGAAACTTAAACGGGAAGCAATTGAAAGATGCAGTGGAGGATCAAAGCCTACCCATTTGTTGGAAAGGTGTTAAACCCTTCAAATCAGTTCGCGATGCTGCTAGCCACTTCAAGCCTCTAGTGTTGAGCTTTACAAATGGAAAAAATGTTCAATTTCAGCTGCGCCCTGAATCGTATCTTATTGTAACAGTGAGCACCTCATTTTACCTCTGTCCTTTCTTAGTCGTAAAAGAAGTCAAAAAAACTTTAGCCATGTAAGTATGACAAAATGGAAATTTACCTGCATTTTAAAGAAAATGAGAAGTAGCCAAAATGATATATGAAAGGACGTAGGTACCTTAGCTAATGAAACTCCCTACTGATGCTCAAGAAACCCACTGTCTCAAGCTTTTGCAGATTTAAGCCAATTTCATACCCTTTAACGCATGGTACATATGGTGATCCATGAAGGTTATCCTGGCCTTTTCCTTATTTTTTTCTAATAGGTGGCTATATATCTTTTTGTATAACCCCAATGTCAATATTTGCTAAAATAGCACTTTTTGGAAGTATAAACTTATACATTCTCTATTCAGGAACATGGCAACGTCTGTCTAGGCATTTTGAATGGCGATGAGGTTGGATTAGGAGACATCAATGTTATTGGAGGTACGGATTTTATACACTTTCATCAGTAGTTGGTCTTGTGTAAAAACAGTTTTATTGTTCAACTGGTTTGCAACTATCACTGTATATTAATTATGTTAAACGAAACGAGCCACTCGTGAGCTCGACTCGAAGTGTTAAACGAGCCGAGCTCTTGAAATACTCATTTACTTAACAAGTCGGTTCAAGCTCGACTCGTTAGATTCGATAGTTAAGAAATTTTCTTATAATTCCATTAGGTGGGTTCGACTTGACTCGTCGAGTCGAGCTCTATTTCTAGCTCGTTAATGAGGTTGGCTCGACTCGACTCGACTCGAATAACAGCTCTTTATAACTACTATTACTTTTGAATGAAACAAGTAACACTGTTTAAAAATACACATAAAATGCAAAACATTTACACGATAAAACTGGTTTACGTAAGACATTGTTTGCAAATAAACTACTCATACCAATCTGATTGTGAAACCTTCAATGTGCAGACGTTTCTTTACTAGATAAATTGGTGATCTATGATAACGAGAGAAATCAAGTGGGATGGGCTCCAGCAAACTGCAACAGGCTTCCAAAGTCGTGACCGATTATAAATTTTTTTTGTTTGCTTTCAGCTTCTCTAAGGCTGTCTGCAATCTCTCAAGAAATTTTTGTGTTATTTATAAACAGCATCGATCGGGATTTTGGCGCTGCCGATGATGGAATCGTGGACGACATGTGCCGTGCGAATTTTGGTTTCTGGAGGTGGTGAGGCAGCAGTTGATCATTCCTAGGCTAGCAGATGTAATCTACAACTCTGTGCTGTAACATTTTGAGTAATAAATGCAAAATCTTGAACTGTAATAATACATACGACTCCTGTTTGCAAAGTTGTGGTAAATATATATAGGTCATGGTGTTTTATTTGCTCAATGTGCTGAACTCATCATTTTATACTTTTTGGTGCACTGGTGAAATGAAATGAAATGAAATAGGAGACGAGGATAATACGTTCATTTGTAACTTCATCATTTTGCTTTGTTCTGCAATTACTGCGGGCTGTATTTAGTACTTTACTACCAACTAATATATTGATCATATATACTCTAATTTGATGAGAAATGATTTTACATTTTTAATAAAGAGACAAATCCATCATAACATTATCAGCAATCAGTCACTAATTTTAAATTGCAGAAAAAGTATCAACCAGATATTAATGAGTAACCCTGAATGCATCAGTTGCATGTTTGATTGTTGTATAATTAACATTGTTGAATTAAAATTCTTTTAAGAAAATATTGTTGAATGAAAAGTTTTCCGGCACATATTTTAAGAAAGGAGAATAATGATTGAGGTTTTGAGGGGTAATTTTGTAAATTTTATGCATAAAAAAAAATATTGGGTTATGTGTATGTTTGAGTAAAAACTAAAAAGGTAATGATATTTTGTGTAAATTATGAGGATGAAGTTTATAAAGAGTTTTCAAATTTTAAGGGTGTGAAACTCATAGTTGGACGGACGAAAAAGAAAAATATGAAAGGTTTTATAGACGGACTAATATTCTCGAATTGTATGGTGCATTTTATGTATAGAAGTATTTGCCAACATTAATACTCCATTTAACAGTTAATATATTTTTATAAATACTGATTAGTATATACTCTTACATACCATTATAAATTTACCCACTTTGTAATAAAAAAAACATTCCAAAATAATTTACTCATTTTCATTTTTGATGAAATGTGTTTCGATATTTTTTATCGCATCTCAACAATTTACTATATATTTAATACTAATTTTTAGAACTTACACAAAAAACAATTGTCAACTTATGATGGGAGAAGAGAGTAGTTTATACTTGCATAGTTGCAATTTTATGTGAAATAATATTTGGGTGAATCATGTGAATATTACGAATTTTCAAATTTATTATTATTGACATACATATAAACTATCAATATCACATTAATAGTCCATGTAAATATATACCCCATTCACAAATTTATTTACTGATACTGAAATTCCCAAAGTAACCCCATTGAGTCAGGGCGCGGCTGGGCGCCAAATATCCCAATGCGCGGGCGCTTCTCTGTAGCTCTACTCCCTCAGGTTTCGTCCAATTTGGAGAAGTCGTGCCAATTAAATGCCTTGGTTTGGCGACCCGTGCGCCCCAACTATTATAAACTTGTAACCTAACTGCAGAAACCGGATGATAATCTACCAGAGCAACACCAGTGCCCACGGTACCTCAGGGGGAGCGGGAGGTATTGCAATTTGCAGGAAGCGGGAAAAACCCCTCCACAATCAAACTCGCCGTTTCGAGGTCGGAGAGAATGGCAGAGGTGATTTCCCTCATGGACATCGACGATGAGAACGATAACAGCGATTCTATGAAGTCCAACAACAAGGGCAAAAACGTCGTCGTTTTAACTGCTCCGCCGGACTCCAGAGCCACCCCTTGGGTGGAGAAGTATCGCCCTCAGTCTCTAGACGATGTCGCCGCGCATCGTGACATTGTTGAAACCAGTAAATTACTCGCATTTAAATCTTGGATTACCACTATAAAGTTTGTACAATTTTTTTTTTTTTGTTTTTCGCATTCTGTAGAACACTTGGTGTGCTATATTGACAATTCCACTTAAAATTCCTTTGCGGTTCAGAGTATCGAATTAAACTCAGTCGATTACACTTTGATTTAGGTAGTTGCGCGTCACTGGAGATTCGGTGCGTCTCTTTTGTTTTATAATATAGAATTTTGCTCAATTCAGATATTCCGGTCTTCTTTGTTTATCCGCAAGGAACAATATGATGTTATTTCTTTTCTTTAAAAAATAAAATCATCAAGCAATGCTACGGTTAGTAAATGTTTAAGTTGTTGCATATTTTCTTTAAGATTTTTAGGGTTTTCCTCTTGCATTATTGTTTCACTAGTTCACATCTGATTTTGACATCATATTGCACCTTATGCTTGCTACATCGCATCATTATCAATTGACCGTCTTTAATATTAAATATGTGATCTTCAGTCCGCTGCATTATGGCACATTTATGTGAATACATTATGTGAATACATATATATATATATATATATATATATATATATATATATATGCCTAGTTCTTTGCATGCATTGTTTATTCTCCTTGGGTTTTTGTGCAACAGTTGATAGATTAGCGAGTGGGAACAGATTGCCCCACTTGCTTCTGTACGGGCCGCCTGGAACAGGGAAGACATCCACTATTTTGGCAATGGCTCGGAAGCTTTATGGAAACAAGTTGCAAAACATGGTTCTGGAGTTGAATGCATCCGATGATCGTGGTATTGATGTGGTCAGGCAGCAGATTCAGGATTTTGCAAGCACCCAGAGCATCTCTTTCGGGTATTTTCTGACACACATATGCTACTTGAGAATGTCTTTCATGTGTATTAGTTATACCTAGTGCTGTTGACAACACATGCACACACACGAGTGTAAAGCTGTAAGCACATATGACATAGCTGGCTTTTTATTGAAAAATTCAACATATGCTAGCCTTTTTATCTGTTTTCAAAATTAATGAAATTCAGTTATTAATTTTTTTTTTTTTTTTTGATCGGTATATTTTAGTTTGTTAGTTCAACAAGCAAATCCAAACACTCCTACATTTTTCTCCAAGCCACCTTATAACTCCATAATTCGTTCCCAAAGGGAATCGAAATTCAGTTACTACATGTTTAACTGTTTGTTACTAATATTTACAAGTATGTGATTGTGATTGACTTACTCTTAGACTTAGTCCTGTTCGTTGTAGAGAGGCTATAACTTGTCTGGTTGTAGTGAATATAATTTCATCACATTTTCATGGGAATTGAGGGGTTCTGAAATGATGATATGTCTACCATGTGTCATTTTCCTCTAGACGAAGAGTGCATTTGCATTTCCCTGTATATATCAACATAATCTATTTATATGCCCGTGCACATCATGCATTTTATAAGTAACACTTGGTAATGTTTTGATTATTTTATTTAGTATGCTTGCTTTTATATGAAACAATTATTTTTTTGAGACAAATTGATTGTTCTGAATTTCAAGTGTATAGACAGGGATTCCTGGGAAGTTGAGAGATAATATAAATAAGTTAGTTGTTCTGAATATGAAGTGCATTGACTGAGACTCCTGGAAAGTTGAGAGATTATATAAATAAGTTAGTGGCAGTTTAACCAATAATGACTATATTACTTTATCCAGTTTATCGAACTTTTTCTCCGTGTTCTGTGTAATTGTTTTTAAGCACGGGGTGAGTAAGTGAGATCTATCTGAGCACCTTGCCTTTTTTCTTTTAGTGCAAAGTCTGCTGTGAAATTGGTTCTATTGGATGAGGCAGATGCCATGACTAAAGATGCACAGTTTGCTCTCCGTAGAGGCAAGAATCTTTTTATTTTCTTGTGACGTTGTCCTTCACTGAATTCTAGATTACAAAATTGAGCTACAATTTTGCTTTTCAGTGATTGAGAAATACACAAAAAGCACTAGATTTGCTATGATTTGCAACAATGTCAACAAGGTTATTCCAGCACTACAATCAAGATGTACACGGTTTCGCTTTGCTCCTCTCAGTGCTGTTCATATCAGGGAGAGGCTTAAACATGTGATTAGTGCTGAAGGGTAAGTTTTGTTATAATTTAATTGTGGGCTTAACGGACAACTAGAATTGTTGAAAGTTGTTATATAGCTTTAGTGACAAATTTAAGGTTAATATCATTTGTTGCACATTTCATCTATCCAGGCTTGATGTTCCTGAAAGTGGTCTGAGAGCTCTTGAACGGCTTAGTAATGGTGACATGAGAAAAGCCTTGAATATTTTACAGGTTAATACCTGCTCACAGCATCTTATTTGTTTTATAACCTCTCGAGCTTACCTTCATCCCCAAGCATAAGTCAGAAATATAAAATAAGAGCCACATATGGGCAACAGTTGCTGATCTTTGTCCATTCGTATATAGTTCGACCTCCTTTTCTTTTGAACTCTTGCTAAAGTTGTACTATTCTGGCTGATTGTATGCAGTCAACGCATATGTCCGCACAACAGATCACAGAAGAAGCTGTGCACTTATGTACAGGAAATCCTTTGCCCAAGGACATTGAGCAAATTTGCCATTGGCTTCTGAATGAGTCCTTCACGACTAGCTTCCATAGTAAACCTTGATCCTGAATATCTCTGTAATACTAATGTGCACTTCTGAACTTGTCTAATGATTCTGTTGCAATAAACTATATCCAGGAATCTCTGAAATCAAGACCAGAAAAGGGTTGGCTCTGGTAGATATTGTGAGAGAAGTTACCATGTATGAGCTCGTACTTTAGTTCGTTCACCTGGAAGATTTTTCCTTATACTCATCTCTTATTTCTTGGTATCAGGTTTGTGTTTAAGATCAAGATGCCACCAGATGTCCGCATTCATCTCATTAATGAAATGGCCGAAATTGAGTAAGATTTTTCCTCTGCCTTTCCTCAGTTTGTGTTATACTTAAAGACTGGTACAAATTGGTATTCCTCTCTAAAGATACTTCGTTGCTCCTATAGTCATATATTTGAGAATTTGATTTCATTACTGCAAACCATTCACACTTTCTTAGTCGGTCTATCTATTCTGTATTGCTGCATTTATTTGTTCTAAGTTGGTTGTTATGCTTTCTTTGGCATACAGATATAGGTTGAGCTTAGCATGCAATGACAAGTTGCAGCTGGGGTCACTAATCGCTGCTTTTACACGAGCCAGAGCTGCGCTTGTTGCTGCTGCAAAATAATGAAGTTGAAGCGCCTTGAGAAATGATTTTTCATATGTTGCTTTTAATTTTGTTACTCGATTGCGTCTATGCCCCACCCCCATGGATGACATGATGTGTTTCTCACCGGCTATTATGGATTGGCGTATACCATTTAGGTTATTAGGTTGTTTCATTTATGCAACTAGTTCCCTGCCAATTGAGTCATAAAAAAAGTTCTTATGAAGTTTGGTTATGCTATTTCTTTGATGTGATGCGAAAACGTAAGATAAAATATTTTAATCGATGAATTGGTACAAATTTTGCGTGATTGGAAACTATCGTCTCCGTGCGATTTTAAGGAATTCCTCATCTTATTTTTTGGAATAAATCAGACAAAACATTTCTCTACTGGATTTTGGCAAACTCGACAAATTCAAGCTAAATTCGACTTAAGGTTTTATTTATATGGATAGTAAGACACATGTAATTTGATCAACATATCAAAGGGGTAAATGTCCTAAACTGAATAAAGCCCGTGAGCTTCTCGAATTGGGTTGGATTTGATTGGTTTCGACTCAAATTCAAGTGTTCATTGAACGGATGTCGAGTTGAGATGAGAAAATAGCAAGAGGAAATACACAATTAATGCATCTTAGCAGCCTATTTGCATTTACAATTAAGTGATACTACTATTTTCTCAGGTACATGGGATGAGGAAGGTTTTCCAATTAATAGAGGAGCACTGTTCCACTTATGCTGCTAGATCACTACTTTCCTGTACAAGAAGCTTGTTGTTTTTCATCAACTTCACCATATATCCCCACTACACCCGCTGAAGTTTTTCTATTATATTTCACATTATGTAATCTAGACAGGCTAGTACAATGCAAAATCTTCAAAACTACAACTTTATAGGAGATATTCACACTGGGATAACTTAATTGTTGAGTAAGAAACGGCTTCTTTTTTGCACACACTTTCATTCGACCCTATTGGACCAGGTCATCTCAATTTCAAGTGAACGGGATGAGCCTTCCTTAGTAGAGCCGTCTTTATGGCTATCTTGGCCAAGGCTGAAAAAACCACTGTATACTCCTTCATTCACCACTTTGTCAATTTGAATCGCGACTCTCCCAAGAGTAGTCTAAGAAAGAAGAACAACATACAACATTAAAACCAAAATAAGAAAGACTATCTCTCTCTCAACCATGTTTCAAGAATTCACTAATCTTGGTCATTGTAGCCTAAGCAATACAAACTCCATCCCAGATTTACCTATTCTACCATCAATTTGGGAGTAGACCTAATCAATTTCATATATGATTAATTTACAGATGTAGATTGTCATATTAATAGATTTACCTTCCCGAAAGTACTTTTGCTTCTACACACAATGTGCAACTTTTGCCCCTTGGGTGGTACATCAAAGGCCCATGTGAACGCTTCTTTCCATTCTGGTGAAGTACTGTGGCTCACAACCTCAACACAAGAATAATTGAGGTCATAAGCTGACTCACAATATAAGTAGCGACAAACCAAAAGCATTATTTGTATATAAGATAAAAAAACAATAGTTATGGAAAAGGTTGCCACATACATGAAAGTAACAACAACAAAAGTATGCAAAACAAATACGAAGGACTTATTCTTTTTTTTGGATTGATTGTTAGTTGGATTGGAACTTTGGTATGACAAAATTTACATGTATGTCCCTCGTGACTTTGAAGAATTAACAGCAAGATCAATAGAATCATGCCGCACCTTCTTAATTGGGATGCAAATCTGTCATTTCATCAAAATTCAAAATAATCTAAGGCCTTGGATTATCCACTCACTTATCATAATACAAATTGAATGCTAGTAAAAGAGAGGCAATATCCAGATATCCTACCCAATTCCACAAAGTAAACGAGGCCGAAGTGACATCATTATCAAAGTTGGTCATTATAGGTGGGGAAATTTATGATCCTCCAGAGATATATGTTAACAACAAAGTTCATCTCAATTATCTATTGTAAGTCAAAGATCAATACACATCTCATAAACATAAAAATCTCAGAGTAGCTATATTTGGAAGTTAACCAAGTCAATACCTTAGTACGTCTAGCAGGGCCGTTGCCTATCCTCAATCGGCAAAAAGCATTTGTGCCTCCCATGACCTGCTTTAAATTGTTAGCTCGCTTTATGCTGACTGTTAAACAACCAGGTAAGCCATTCAATAAGATTTCTATTCTTTCATGAAAACTGGGTGGACAAGTTTTCATAAGCATTTGCAAAATGGGGATAGCTTCAGCTGCAACCATAGCTTGGGATTTTGACACATCTAATGGCATGGCTGTCCATGATTGTTTGAGCAAGCATAATGTAGTCAATATTACATCTTGAGCAGCCTCGCTCCCTGACTTCAAGGCTGAGACCAAATGGGGTATGCAAAGTGTTGCTGCTTCAGAAATATGAAGCTTATGAAAATTGGAGAAGATAACATGTATTGTCCTCAACACCTCTTCATTGACAGTGGTTGTGGACCACAATTCCCTCTCCAAAGAAGCTGCAAAATGACAGAGATTGATAAGCAAACTCCTGAAAACATCTTCGTTTCTACTCATATTTTTGAGTAAAATGGAAAATGTAGCCAGAAAGAGAAAAAAAACAAAGGATAAAATGCCAACAGGAGGTCACCAAGCATGATTCATTATAGGGCTCCCTCTCGATCGGCCATGATGCTGACCCCACATTGGATAGAGGAGGAAAAACCATGGTTAAATCATATTGCGGGGGAAAGGATTCAACCTTCATTTGGGCTGCGAGATTCATTATTTATTTCAAAATATTATGCTGCATTGCCATGACATGAGGATTTTATCTGAAATTTAGTACTAAAAACGTATGCCACTTAAAAAGGAAATTTCTCGGGCTTTATAGTAATTCTGAATCATAGAAGATGGATCTGAAAGTTCCTTGAGTTGTTCTTTGGAACTCTAGCCACTTCAGACATGTATGCTTATCTTCTTGGGAATAACATGAGATGTTTTCAATATATTTCCTAAGCGCACTCAACTCAGTTTTCACATAGTTTTATTTATCACAAGTAAAAGTTGAGAGCATCAACAAAAAGTTTACCTGTCAGCGATCTGATCAGTTCATTTGATACATATTCTTGAAGGGTGTGATTTGAAAACAAAAATTTGATGAGCAGTGCTGCCTGTGCTGCAAGTTCTGGATCTGTGGACATCACTAGCTCTTGAATCACTAAAACACCACCGGCTTCAGCAACAGCTCTCCTATTTGTTCTACTGCGCATCACAAAATTTTGTAATGCACAAACTGCCACCATTTTCATTTCATCTGTCGACTGATCTTCAAGTAGCTTCACAAGTGCCCGGCATGCAGAAACAGAATCACTAGCTCTCGCAAGCCCTTCGTGTTGGGAAAGATCACCAAGAGCTAGAGCTGCTAGAAGTTTACCAGTTTGTGAACTTGTTTGTGGGTCTAGCAAATACTGAGCTAGAGGTGCGATTGCATATTTTGCAGCCTTCATTTCCCGTATTCGTGTATTATTGAATAAAGCTTCCAGTAGCCGACCCGATGCTTCTTCACATCTGTGGGACCTTAGTAAGTCTAACAAAGCATCTATAGCACCAGCTTCAGCCATCAGCTCAGCACTAGGAGCCTCTGTCTTTTCTTGAACGATAAGAGCATTAAGTGCAATCTTAATGGTGTTCTCCACAGATAACTGCAACATTTTCACAAGTGCCACAGCAGGGACGTGGAGATAGTATTCAGTATTAGATCGTAATAGATTTGAGAGAACTAAAGCAGCAGATTCCAATAAATCCTCTGGTGGTAGAGGGTCAACTTGAATGATGACTTTGGATAGCTCATATATACCACCTGCATCAGCAACTGCTTTTGGCCAGCTTAAGGAGATATTCTCCAATGCTTTTATTGCAGTTTGTTGTAAACTTAATATGCCAATTCCGGCCAGCTGAACAAGAGGAACAATTGCACTTTTTGTGGTTATATCTTTCTTAAAATGTTCTTGTGCAAGCAGGTGAGACAACAACTCTGTACCGAGCTGTTGGATAGCTTGTGATGGGGATTCCAAAAATGAGATTAAAGGTTCGATGACTTGGCTAGGAGAAATTTTCAAACTGGTAAGACTTTGAGGTTTCTCCAAAATGTTAACAAGTGCTTGTAGGGCACTATGTTGTCCCCATAGTCCAAAATCAATCCTGAGGAGTACCATAAACAGGGGTTCTATAATTTTTGCTGCACTCGGGCTTTTAGAAATTGCACTACTATTCGTCAAGATGCGAAAGAGTTCTGCAATCATTGCGCATGATGAATTAGGTGCAGTGGGGAGTAACTCGAGACATTTATCTATAATTCCAGCATTCACCATATCCAACTTGCGTGGAGTTCTGTCTTTTCCCAATTTAATGAGTGCACTAATGCTGGCTTCGATGATCTGATAATTCGATCCAGAAACCAGGCCAACAATTATACCAACAAAATCATGAGCAGATGTGATCTCAACTAGTTGTTCATCATCTAATAATCTCTCAAATGCACAAACACCAGCTTCCACTGCAGTTTCTTGGTCTGACTGCATCAGCAATATCAGAGGCTCCACGCATGCAGAGGCAATCCCCATTTCTCTGACTCTGGGAATACCAAAAAGCTCAGAGCATAATTCTGCAGCATTACCTCTCAATTCCAAAGAAGCAGCGGATGAGAGGATTTTGCAAAGACTATGAACAGGGTCGCCTTCCACTTCAGTAAGCATTGCTGCCTTCGTGTTATTATCTGCAATCAACTTAGTTAAAGCAGTTAACGCAGCTGCTTGTTCCGATTCCAAAGTGGCATCTAACATCGCAGCCAAAGGCTGAATTGCTTGCACTGATGATTCCGAATCTCTGATATTATTAGCATCGAAGAGTTCACTTAAGGCCCTAGCAGCACTTAATCTTGCGTTTCTTGATCCCAAATGAAGAACGGCGATGAGTTGATTCATGCAACTAATTGCTGCTTCATATTGAAGAAGATCGTGGTTGCTAAACAATATTCTTAGTAACTCTGATATGGTAGCCTCTACCAAGTCTTGAGGACTCAGAGATAGATATTTAGTCAAAGCCTCCAATATTCCAGCTTCAGCCATGAGCAATTTATTGGCATCATTTCCATCTGCAATCTGAGTCAAAAGGCGAACAGCAGAAGAAGGTGCTCCAGGTCTATCCGGAATGGGCTTCAACAAATCAACAAGCAAAGGAATAGTCTTCCGAGCAATAGAACCTTCTCTGATATCATCAATTTGGAATAGACTACCCAGAACAACCATGTCAGGATTCCTTACTAGAGAAAATTCTTCAGACAAGGCTATCAGATTTGGCATATCAGATTCCAAATGTCCTATTAGGGTTATTAGCCCTGCTACTGCCCCAGAGTTTGCTACAGCAAGATTTATACTCTTGTTCCCATGGCAAACAAGACTCGCCATTGCCTGAGCAGCGAAAAATCTGTCAATCATTTCTTCTGACTTCAAGAGGACAGCAAGTGACTGTACTATACGCATAGCCACAGGAGAGGATAAAACATTAACATCCTGGAAAAGTACAGCTGCAAGAGCAGTGCTGATCCATATACCCTCCGAGTCCTCAAACTCTGCCTGAAATGAGTAGTCCACTGTCAGATATTGTTTCAAACATGATTAAAAGAATTAAACTTTGAAATATGATCTATCTAGATGGTTACAGTATCTATGCCTGTTGCTGTTTAATTTCTATAACTACATGAGAACTTGTACATACACTTATAGAAATTGTTGGCAGGTTTATTTGGGGGTTCTGCAGTATTTGCTAACAATGATCTAGGTGGCACTGGGTGGTATGCTGAATAAAATCTCCTCCAAATTAAATTCAAACATGACCCAAGTAATTTAAAATGGAGCTCATGCAATTTTACAGTCATAAGTTGGCTTGAACAGAAAGGTTATTCGAGCATGAGTTTGTTACTCTATTCTTATTTCATCTTGTATTAAAAATAATTACCACGACATCTTCATAATCTTGCTGCACCCCAAAATTCTTAAATCAGGTTAGTTTCATTATCATCCTTACAGTGACTATTTTACTGAGGATACACATACGATCATGATTAGGAGGGTAACATATGATATAAGGCAAAAACTTGTATGAGACCGTCTCATGCATGAGACCGAATCACTTTTTAATAAATTGTTATCACTTTTTAAAAAAGTGATACAGATTAGTATAAAAGTGATAACAAATTAAAAAGTGATAACAATTTATGAAAAGTGATAACAATTTATGAAAAAGTGATAACAAATTATGAAAAGTGATAATAATTTATTAATAAGGTTGACTAGCATAACATTCATATAAAACAATGCTATAAAATAATTGTCACGGTCTGAAAAAGTCAGAGTCTAAAACTGATCTGGGACGGAGGTAGTAATAATTTATTAAAAAGTGACTCCGTCTCATGCATGAGACGGTCTCACACAAGAGTGCCCCATGATATAAAAAGAACACGATATCTGTAAAAATGCACCCAACATATGGGCAGTAGGATAATTACAGCAAAGGTGCAACTGGCTCACTTAACATTATATAAAAAAATCTTAGGTGGGAAAATATACTATGAAAAACAAGGAATACAACAATTGATGAAGCAAATAAAATGAAAAAAGAAAAGACAACAAATTGCAAAAACAATCTATAAGGTACCAGGTCATTGTTAGTATGTCTTGCAAGCTTGCCATAGAGTGCCTCCAGTGCCCCAGCTTCCATCACAGTAATTTTGTTCTTTGAATTTGCCGAAGAAATTAAAGATAGTAACCACAAGGCAACAGTACCTCCCAAGACATTTGCAGGATCGGGCACATAAAAATCATCTCCATCCCGAAAAGCTGATCTATCTCTAAAAGCTCTAGGTGTTTCAATTTCAAGTGAAGAACAAGAGTTTTGCTTGATCATATCTATTAATGCATGAACAAGAGGTCTCATAAGTCCAGATTCCTCGAGTATATCCACTGACTGATTTCTATGTACCTTGGCAGCACAAATTAGTAGAACTGTTCCTCCAACTCTTACTTCTAGGCTGCTAGATTTCACTACTCTACTGGCCAATTCACCAATTGATTTTGAATTTGAGACCAATACATCACCTAGCGAAACTGGTTGATCCCCAGAAAGTCTAGACAAAATTTCTATTGATTTATCTTTCACAAAAATTGGTCCCTCACACAGGCAACGCACCAGAGGCTCTAAGCCTGAAGGAATTTCAGAAAGGGCAGACCATAGTGGGTAAGTGAAGTTTCGGCTCTGCTTTGCCTTAGATAATAGTGAAATAATCTCCAAAGTATCAGAAACTTCATTGCTGCCCATATCCATTGCATTCAAGGAATCAACAACTGCAAGAACAGCAAACTGACACTGATCACTCCCAGTAAGTATATCACTGACTGGAAAATGCTTCAATAATTGGTAAAGAACACGTGAAGCACTCTTCTTTCCCCCTAGTGATCCTTCTTCTAAAACTCTTGTTATAGCTGAAACAATATCCTCAGCCAGTGCTTCTGCAGCTACTTGAGGATCTGACAATAAATTAGCTAATGCGGCCATCGCAGTTTCTGCAGAATCAATTGATGATGTTTTTGCCAACTTGATTAAGGACTTGACATCCCCTTCTGCTATATAAGACATCTTATTTGTAGTCTTAGTCTTGGTTGGACGAGATAAAGCACCCAATGCTCGAGCTGATTGAGTTGCAATGCCTTGAGTTTTGCTAGTTAAACGTTTCATATATGGATTAATAACTTCATCTGTAGCAAGGTTATCACATATATCTTGCCGAGAGCTGAATAGATCAGCCAAAACGGAGGCCGCATACTCTTGAGTCTTCTCATTAGATGAATCAAGAACCTGGACAAGTGACCTCAGACCCTTATTAGCAACAGAATCCTTTTTCACAAGGTCACTACATGATGCTGTGGAGAGTACATGGCCTAGAACTTTGATAATGTGGGCCTTGGAGCTAGGATGGTCACTAAAGAGCAAAGTTAACAATTGGTTAATGGTGGCTGAATCAGCATTCCTGATAAGATTTGTTAGGGCCTTGGCAGAGGCTTCTTGACCCTTTGGTCCACCATTTTTTAGGAGCCATAAGAACGCGGGGATGGCTCCAGAACTTACAACACAAGCTCGAACATCTTCACTGTGACAGCCTAAGGTCCACAAAATATTAGTTGCACCTTCACTTGCCTTCTGAGACCCAACTTCTATCAATTGAACAAGTGGCGGAATTCCTCCAGCTGCTGTGATTGCCCACTTGCTGTCATCCACTTGTTCAGTCAGGATTGCAAGCATCTCAACTGCGTACTCTTGGTGTTGTTCACTGGATAAACCCAGGGCAGAAATCAATATCTGCATTCCTTCTCTCTTCCCTAAGGCCTCCCACACACTTAAGCCTTCAGTGCATAATCGTATCAAAGACAAAATCAAAAACTCTTGTGCATCACCAATAGCCATCGTTATAAGCCCAATAAGCACCCTTTTAGCTTCTGATTCATTGATTGCAATTGACAGATGAGGATTGCTGTATAGGCTGGCCATGGCCTCAAGGATACGTTCCTGGACGAGCTTATTATCTCTAGGTTTTAAAAGCATTATCAAAATATTTTCAATCTTGGTTGATTTAAATTGTTCTTCATCACCAATTTTCTCAAAGATCATTAAAGTATAAGCAAGTGCTCCAATAATATCGGCAACTGGAGCGGCTAACCTTGGTGATTGGGAAAGTTCTCCCAGATAAAGTGTTAGTGCGGACATACCCCCACATATATTTGCTAAAGCTTGTGTTGAGTGCCGCTGAAGAGCCTGCCCCCACTCTCCTTGCATACCTTCTTTGGAAGGAGCGACTATGGCACCAATAAGCACTTGATTACCCTGGGCATCAATAATCGCTTGCTTAGCTTTGGCTGATTTTAAAGAAAGAACTTCTAATGCTTCAGCAGCACTGCATCTAACAGAGGGATCCTTTTGTTGAGCTAAGAGAACAAGCAAAGCCTTGACTGCACCAGAATCAATTATCTTCGGTATGCTATCTGTGAAAGTCAACATCAGCCGTGCTAGAAGAGAAGCAGCATTGGATTGTGCAACAGGATTATCAGAATATAGAAGACGAACTATAATATCCACCCCACCAGCATCAAGAGATGTTCTCCAGTATCCATCTTTATCCCCACAAAGATTTCTTAATGTCCCAGTCACAAAACCTTCTACCACTTTGTCCTGCTTAACATTTAATTGCTCCCATAACGTTGGAACCACACCTTCTGTAACAAATATTTTCATGCCCACATGATCATCTGAAAGTCCACCTGATGACACATCACATAACGCCTCTGCAGCTGCTTTCCTAGCTTCAGTTGCATTGGACTTCAAAAGTGAAAGTAATGGGGGGATGCATCCACCTAACAACACCTTTATCCTCAACTCATCTTCTTTACACAGGGCACTTAATGTTGCAGCAACATTTATCTTTGCCTGGATAGTACCACTTCGAAGAATGGATATAAACAAAGGCATAGCTAGTCCATGTGATCCAATAAGAGTCCGGCCTTCCTTTCTCGCTTTAGCTATACCAAGCAAACGAGCAGTGGTAAGCTCTTTCTCGTGTGACGAAGACACACTGGAATGTATTTGTTCGATCAATTGAGCAACCCTTGATGTCGCCCTATCCGTATCATCCATTTCTGTAGCTCCATTTGATTCCCTGAAGATAAACATTATTTTTACTTCAGTCACACAATGACAGTTTATAACAGCATGAGTATCACAAGGAAGAGTGCACCACAAACCATGAGTCATGACTATGAACTTTAGGAATTGTCATGAGTAGAACTTTGATGCTTTCTAAGAGTTTAGTAGGATCTATTGCATCAAAATCAAGACAACCAATCATCACCATGCCAATTGCATTGGCATTACTTTATACCAGTCAAGTATGTTAATATTCATTTCTTATAGAACAGGAAATAAACACTCAGCAGATAAAATTTGTACCTAAACCACAGACCAAATTGTGTTTTTCAGAAAATAAAATGATACATCATGTTGATAGTAAACAGATATTTGGTGATGGATGAACTTACTTATTTTTTTTAGATACAGATGCTGCTTTTGTGTCTCTCGGTCCAACAGGAGATAACTTTGACATTTGCAAAAAGGCTCCACCTCTTTTAACAAAATTATCTGCCTCCTGCAGTTTAATCAGTTCAAACTTCTCAACTAGATTACCAGCACCCAATACCTATAATAAAACTATAAAAGTCCCATTAGACTGCTTTAAAATAAGGGAGTTATCACGAACATTATCCCTCTTTAGAAAGAACAAAGTACCCCTCAAAAGGCAAAGGAGCAAAAACAGAAATGACATACTATCATCAATTTACCTGAGCCTAAAATATGGAAAAATGCTTCCAAATTTAACCCCCTTTTAAGCTCTCCAAGATTTAACAATTATCACTCCAAAATCTCCCAACCTCAGTTTCCTTCAAGAAATCTGCATGTCTTATCTACATTACACACAACTTCATTATCTCACAATTCAGGCCAACAGTACAATGCAACAGGAACTGAAAAACCTGCAAAGACAAAAAATATCAATTTGCTGTTCAACCCCAGATCACATTTCAAAGGCACATACAAATATTTGCGCGACGTATACGAACATAACACAATACACGCATGTAAAATTGTATGTATTAGTGTTACAATAATGTGAAATTAGGAATTAACAATTGGATTTACAGCGCGAAGATTAATCAAATTAACGTCTGAAAGATCGGATCAGGTGAATATTATTTTATTCAAGCGCCAATCTAATCAATATTAACAAATTAAATAATTAACATAAATTAATTAAGGGTGAAATGTGCAGAATTAACCTCGAGATGTTAAAAGTGTCGAAGAAAAAGGCTTTAATGGAGGTTGAAACGTAGAGAGGGAGAGGAGAGAGAGACAAGAGAAGTGTGTTCTCGTTTCCATTTTCCTTTCCCTTTTTCACCGCGTCTTTTTCATATTCAGTTTATATATTTCTTTAAAAATACATTTAATAAGATTTTTTTGAATTATTAAAACTTACGCTTATATTGGAATTTTACACATTTAAAGAAAGTAGCAATTACTCGAATGTAATGGTTCAGCCAATATTTATGGTTGGTCGTGATTTATAATCAGTTATTTATACGTGACCAAAGTTATGTTTAGATTGGTATATTTTATTTCCAAAATAATTATTTAAAATTTCGAGTTTAAATTCTTTATCTATATTTTTTCTTTTGTCAAATTAGTTATTATATTAAAAGAAAATAAAAAAGTTATAAGACCTCACGTCGATATAGAGGCGAGACCCTTATTAAAATCTAAAAAGGGTAAAACTCAACCAATAATAAAGGATTATCACATTGTCCCACCATTTATATTACTATGATAAATCATCTTCACATATATCCGTCCAACTCTTACAAATCACAGCTCGCATTAATTTAAGAGCATCTCTATCGGCCCTATATTTTTTTGGCTCGTGAGCATTATACGAAGTATATAATGTGATAGCATGATATTTAATTAACAAGAATGAAGTTTTATCAACGTACATCTTTGAATAGATTTTTTTTATTAGTATGACTTGGTTTGGTATCAAATTAAAGATCTATTAATATCCTAGAATATATATTGCATATTTTAGGGTTATTTGAATGAAAAATCAAGACATTTGAACGTTTTATTAATTACAATATATATTTTAAAATTTTTATAATTTGACATATAAATTTTTTAATTTTTGTAATTATATCATATGCTTATTTTTTGATAAATTGTGATAACATGGCAGTTGAATTTTTTAAAAAAGAATTACAAATAAATTCAAGGGTCAATTATAAATAGGTTAAAAAAATTTAAAATTACAAATAGATTCAAAAATATTTGAATAACAGCACAAGATAAATTTGTACAGAAACACAAAAATATTTGTACAATAAATTTATTTGCAAATTTGGGATACTTTTTGAACATATTTATAAAAGACAAACTTTGAATTATGTACTTATCGGAAAAAAAGGCAAACTTTAATTTGTTTTTATAAGGGAAAAGATTATTAGGTAATGGATGTAATATCAAAGCTACGGAGTAAATGATTATTGAGTCGATAGTTGAATCTGAGTAATGACAGGTTAAAATTTTAAATTAAAAGCTTATTTTGATGGGCAACTTGATAATTTACATAAAATAAATGTAGTAGTTTTACCCATGCTATTAATTTGTGGTATATTTGTAAATAATTTTATTTACTAGGTAGATTAATAATACTTAAGCTCGTGAGACTATCGATTATTACTAAACTAGATGAGCTCCCGCGTATTACGCGGTATTTTCGTTAAATAAACTTTACAGTATAATATATTATATATATAATATTTTCAAATAATAATATATATATATATATTAAAATAATGTATATATATATATAAAAATTATAATTATAATATTAAATTTAAATAATGGTAATATTAATTGTATGACATGCTAGGGATTAGAATTATTATAATTATGTGAAAGAATTTACTATAATATTTGTTTCAAATTTATTTTACAATTAATAAAAAAAAGGAGACGATTAATATATTTTTTTTATATAATTGATGTATAAATATTACTCCGAATAATATATATATATCGTATATTTACAATAAATATCATATATGATTATATTAAGTTTTTTTTATATAAAATTAAGTTGATACAACCACAATTTTTCTTACATATATTTATTGGCTTAAGTTAAATATAATTTTATGTTTAAAAATTGTCATATGATAACACTTTTTAGATATAAAATAGATATTTAAAATATTTAAAGATTTATATATTAACTTATTTATTAAAAAATACACATATTGTGCAAGAGGTCTAAGGTTCAAACCTCCTTAAAAATATATTTTTTAATTAATTTCTATATTAAAATGCCACATAGATGTCATATATTAATAATAAATGATACATAAATTATTAACATATATATGCATTTAATAAGGATGTGACACCTCATTCAAATTAACCTCATAACGACATTTAAACAAAAACAAACTCCCTATTAGTAATATTGGGATTTGAGTTGGACTCCATTAATTTCAATTTCAACACAGTATCTCACTATCACTAATCAGTTGGCCATGATACCAATATATAAAAAGAAATCTAAGAATATCTCATAATTTTGGTCTACAAAAATATTTATAAACATGTCTAACATTTTATAAGTTATTTCAAAATCTGTAATTATTAAAGAGTTTGTAAGTTGTTAATAAAACTGATGTGCACATTAATAATTAAAAGATTCAATTAATTTAGAAGCTTGAACACTTGGCATTGAGTTTTGGGTCCTTTTCAAGAGGTTGAAGCCCACACTGAGCAACCAAATATGGGCCACTTCTAGAAATTTTAAAGCCCAATGTGATTTCAAATTTTTTTCTCGGCTCTTACTACGTGTACATAGTAAGAGGCGAGAAAAAAATATAAAAAATTGAAGAATGGATTTGTAAGACTTATATGGAGAGAGATTGAAATTTTTTTACAACCATTTTCTGAAATTGTACTCTAATTACTAGACCACCGGGCGCCGCCACCACCGCCGACCACCACTGGATTGCCGTTGTTGATCATCACCGAAGCCATGCGCCGCCGCGGTCATAATTTTAAAATTTTATTTGTTACATGGACATATATGTGGCGGCCATGTTATTTAATTATGGAAGAAAAATTATCAAATGCATCAAATTGTAAAATTTAAAAATTGGTGTATTAAATTACAAAGAAAAAAAGAAATTTGTTGTAATTATAAAAGTCCTAAAGGTAGTAATTTTTTTAATTAACCCTAAAAATTAGTGTGTATTATTTAAATTGGTTGATGGAAACATGTGACATAACATTTGTATGTTTGTATGTGTATAGAGACAAAGTATGCTGATTTATTGTGAATTTTTTTGTTTTTTGTTTGTATTTTTTAACATAATTAGTTGTTTCATTAAAATGACTTTTATCCTGGGTTATTAAGGGATAACCCTCAAAATAAACGAGCACTTAAAAAAGGAATTCATATGAGAGAGTCTTCTTTTAATTATTTTTTTACAGATTTTTGTTAATGGTTATTTCCTCATATTCAAAATATATGTCATTCTAGATAAATTCACACATATTAAAAAATAATTAATTTTCTATTATACTCTTAATAAATATTCGACTTTTAAACAAAAGAACATATTTTTCTAAATATTATAATAGTTTAGGAGTAAATTTGAAATAAATGCATTTAATTTGCATAGAAAAAAGCAAGACTTAATCTAATTTGCAAATAAGATTAAACTTCAAAACGACATTTATTTTGGATAGGAGAGAGTAAATAGCAAGAAGTCACTAAAATATGTGATTTTCGTCACCAGCACCGTCAATGTCAAATGTCAAATACGATATCATTAAAAATTTAATATTAATCCATTACAAATTAGATGGCTCAAAGTTTAAAAATTGATGTTACAATTTTATTTTTCCATATTCAAATTAGCAAAAGAAAAAACACTTCTATCATCTCAAACTAAATCTTTACAAACAACTTTTATTTACACCTCATGTCACTTCCCCACTATAATTAAATCTCCTCACTCAATTACTCACTCCAATAAAATTGAAAAAATCATTTTATCCTTTACTTTACACATTTTAATACTAAAAATTAAATATTTTTATTAAAACTCATATTATTTGATTTTAAACAATATAAATTGTACCTTAAAAAAATATATAAATTGTGGCAGAGAAAATATATTTTAAAATAATAAAAATACATAAAATATTTAAAAGCACGCTATATCCGTGCTAGTATATAAATAAAGACTAGAGAATATTCGAGGACAAGAGGCAACAACAACATGCGTAACCGTGTAAGAAACTCGGGAAGAAGATAGTAGAAATGTCTAAACCCGGAATTTTCGATAACATTTTCGCTTTTTGAAAGAAAAATTAGTTCAACCGATAAAACCCGACCCGGTTATATTTGGACCACCAATTACCCTCAAAATTTAGCAAACGTAGCACTTGGCTCTACAGTGTAGTATAAAAATATACTCCATCTGTCCCAAATTAGTTTTCATATTAATTTGGGCACGCATTTTAAGAAAAAGTGTAATGAGTGGAGTATTGAAGGATAATTTTGTAAATTTTTATTATTAAAATAAGGGAGGTGGTTGGATTGAGTGTAAAAAATAATGACATTTTGTGTAAATCCCCATTATACTAATAGGGAGTTTAAAATTGGTGAGGTGTCGTCTTCTGGTTGATTTCGCTTACGTGTCATCTTTTGATTGATTTCGCTTATGTGTCGTAATCTTGCTGATTTTACTTATATGTTAATATGTTATATATGTTTGTCTATGTGTCAAGTTTATATTAAATTTCTAATATAAATGGAAATTTTGAATTTCTTGAAATGGTGTTAATTTCTTAAAATTGTACAATTTCAATTTATTGCAATTAATATTCTTTCCTCAATTCACATAATTTATTAAAATTTGATATCCTATTACATTATAGTTTAAAATTCAATTTTTTTTATGTAAAAAAAAATTATGTATTTCATAACACGCGAGAACTGCGCTAGTATATGAATATTGTGAGGGTGGAGTTTAAGGAGGGGTTTCCTTTTTTGGAATGTAAAAACTAATGTGGTACAAACCAAAACAAAAAGTGTAAAAACTAATATGAGACAGAGGGAGTATTTCTTTTGAAGAAAAAATAATTTATTCCATCACAGCATTTTAGGCACAAGCAGCACCTAGGAATCAAAAAAGTATTCTTGCAACAAAAACAAAATTTTAGCTTTCTAACACTTTTTCTAAGAACTAAAATCCAGTTATTAGAAGAAAAATTAGAAAAGTACGTATTTTTCGCCCAACACCAATTCCAAAGTTTACTCTTAATTTCGTCCGCTATATTTTTCGTATACCATGCAAAACCTTCAAAGAGCGCCTTATGAATTATTTTCAATTGAGCCAAGCAATACAAATTTAAAGAGGGATTGCAGTGGCCTTACCTTTCATTCGAGGAAGAATGCACATGTGAGAAGAGAAATGTTCCAAGGTTTGAGTGTACTATTAAATATTAATATCAGTTAAAGTTGTGAGAATGATCCAAATTAATTGTATTTTATACACTTATGTACGTTAAGCTTCACTTGATTTAATTTTCTTTCTGATCAAATAATACGTGTCACATGATTATTTTTGCCCTCAGGGGCATACACGGATGGTAAGTGGGCAAGGTGATTGAAGCACATACACTACGACATCCTGGGTTCGATTCCGTACGATGATAATTCTTTGCTGAAATATTGCAGGGGTCGTTGCTGAAAGTCATCTCCCTTGCATGGCTGCCACTCGTGTACATCCCTCGATTTACAAAACTTTTGATGGGGCAGGCTAGCCCACCTCCATTTTTTTAAATTTTATTACAATATGTTTTAAAAAACCACGGTCAGTCAATAAGTGAAATGAATTGAAAATTTTGCAGCCGGTCAAATTTTTAATCCGCCGTGCTCCCGCCAAAAGATAAGTTTTTGCGTGAGTTTCGACCTGGTCGGCCTGTCTCGACGGTTATATTAGCCCATAATCGAGTTAGCTCGTTAGTCAGTAGTATGATATAAATTGTCCAGTTTTTTTATTTTGTTAAATAAATCACAAATATGAGTGAAATAAATCTGATATTCAAACACAAAATGCACACATCTCTAGATGGGCTTAAGTCCGATTTCTTGGGTAGGTGTGCACCGACTAGATTATGACACAGCAGTCAAATATTTAGATAATGTTAATCACATACTAATAACTAAAAAAAAAACAATTATATGGAATTTATGTCTCTAATTAATTTAATCTGGAATGAAAAGGATTTACGAACCCAGTTTTCATTTCAATATACACTTTTCCACCAGTAAGAGCAAAGCCCATTACATCTAATACAACCCAAATTACATCTAATACAACAATTAATACCACTAATCACTTCTATCTCGCACTACCCTTCGTAGTTAGTCGCACGTGCACACTCATAGACACCCTACCCCCAGTCTCCTGTGCCACGTGCGACCATCCCAATGGGTCCACTTCAAAACGGCTTTGACACGTACGCAAACAAATCGTGCATCGGCTCCATCTGATAATTCCCTTGGAACTGCGACCCCATAAACGAGGCCCCGTCGCCGGCGTCCAAGTAACTAAACGGAAACTCGACCGCCGACTTCTCCCACTCGCTCAGCTTCGGCGCGCTCTCAACCTCCGGCGACAGCACGTGCTCGGAGCAGCTGGAGTCCGTGTGCAGCCGCGGGATGGAATCCGATGTGTCGAGGTACACGAAGTCGTCGTACACCATAGGCGACACCTCCGGCACTGACGTCAGGATAACGGGCTTAGTGTCCTCGTCTGACGTCACTGCGCTCGTCACGCTTTGCTGCTGGTGCTGCTTCTCGATTGTGCCCTTCTTGTTGTATATACGGCACAGCACCCAATCATCAAGCTGTAGAGATTAAATCACCATCGTTAGATTAATATCATGATATTTGACACCTTTGAAAATTGACATCGTAGACTCATTGCACCAATCATTTTCTTGAAATGTCAAATTGAAAAGATAAGAAGGAATCACAGGACCATTAGTTTACTAATTATTTTCCCACAAGACACCTCGCTAACATCATTATCTTGAACCGATGAATAATTTCCCATCTAATTATTAATTAATTTAAGAGATCTTATTTGCATCATCTATTATTAAATCAGATCACTAATATAGATGACGTGTTTGAAAGTAAATGGATTCTTAACGATATCGATTGATCTAAACTAATTTCCCCAATTTAATTACTGAAATCTGAATCGGTTCGAGCTACCTACCCTAAGGCTGTTGTTGCTCTTCTTCCGAGCAGAGCGGTCCACATCGGCGAGGCGATATTCGTGCATAATCCAATTGGTCTTTTCGCCTCTAGGAGCCTTGCCGGAGTAAAACACCAGAGCCTTTTTTATACCGAGCGGTTTAGGGTGTCCGATCGGCTTATCAGCCCCCGTGGCCTTCCAATACCCACTGCCGGCGGCCCGGTTAGGCCGCGAACCGTTGGGGTACTTCCGGTCCCTGGGCGAGAAGAAGTACCATTCCTTCTCACCGTACAAAGCCAAGCCTGCAATTAATCAGAGCAATGTAGCAGTGAATAACCAATTGATCCATTGTAATCAACAACTCATCAGAAGAAGGAAGCGGATCCGGTTCAATACCTGGTAATTGCCATGGATCGTACTTGTAGAGGTCAATTTCTGCAATAATCGGAACGGCGATTGACTGGGACGCGCATTTACGGACTAAGTAATGCATAACGAGCTCATCGTCGGTCGGGTGGAATCGGAATCCGGGGGGCAATTGCAAATCGACGGCGGCCATTTTCCTTTTTTGAATTATTGATTTTTCAATTAGGAAAAGGGAAAAGTGATTATCTGGTGTAAGTTTTTGGGGGGAAACAGGGGAGGTATGAACCAAGGGAAATATGGAGGACAGGGGTTTTGTGAAACTTAGAACGCAAGGGAAGGAGGGGAATTTATAGGGGGAGGAAGAGGACACGTGGCAAGAAGGGGCGGCGGGTTCTAGAATACACGTGGGTGATAAGGTTGGAGGGACACGTGTCAGAAGATGAAGTGCTGGGGTAGGGTAGTGTGATTCTGTCACTGCTTACGCAATGAATTTTGGACAGATTAGAACGTGGAAATGGGTTGTGAAGCGGGTCAGTGACGCGTCGGAGGGTCATGCTCATGCAGACGGTGGGTTTTGGACACTCATTCTCCTACTTTTAATTAGGCTTCATCCATTATGCACAATACATTTAATTTTTATTTTTTTAAATTATATCTATTATGAATCAAAAATATTTTAGTAAACAGAAATAATAAATTAATTTATAAAAGTTCACGTATTATTACAAAAAAAAAAATTTGTATAATACAATTTTATATAAGAATCACGTATATATTACTTCTTCCGTTCCGTATTTGATTTAATATTTACTGTTCGATACAAGTTTTAAATGTAAGAGTTGTTTAATAATATAAATTATTTTTAATGGAGGTAGAGTAATATTTTCAACTTTAAAAAGAGAGTTGTTTAATAGTATTAAATTAGATAGTGTAGGAAATATAATAACATGTGGTGTAATATTGAGATATTTGCGATTGATTAAAAAAGCTAAAGTTGTTTTATAATTATTTAAGAAAATGGTGCATTTAGTACGAGATCGATCTCTTTGACATATGATGCATCTATTACGTGACAAATGGAGTATTATAATTTGTAGGTTTATTATTCTATTCGAATTATATTTTTATTAAAATAAAATATAAATATCAGCTCCATTTACACATAGTATTATAGTTCAACAACTATATTAGAGATACACTCGGATTGTAAGTTTGAGCTAAGCCATTTAATTATTTTGATTAGTCCCAATAAGCAACCCTTAAACACATCAGTTCCTCGTTTATGGTTAAAGTTCGTAATTATGATGTTTAAAAAATCATAATTTATTATTGTTATTACCATGTACTTCGGTTAGAACTCAAACTAGTTATTATACCCGCAGTATATTTTTAATAACAAAAATTTAGATGCAAATAATTTATCCCATGAATTCGATTGCTCTATCATTGTCATGCACACAACTATTATTATTATTATTATTATTTTTTTATTTTTTTTTTTATTTATAAAGACTATTCCTATCATGCAATAATCTATCACAAAATTATTTATAACTTTTGTCACTATCATAGTATCATTCTGAACTTCTATCACCGTCTCTCTTTTCACGGGTCATGCACAACATTTGTGTAGTGTAGTAGACTAGTAGTAGTAGGTAAAACTATAATGACAAGGATCTCCATTACTCGTCCGACTGAAAATGGTAAATTTTTATATTTATTAAATTAATCGTTACCCCTGTATTTTTTTTTTTTTAAGAAAAAAATATTCAAAGGCACAAACCCCTCAACTTGTACTAAAGGTCTCTTTAATCAGACGGATCATAAATTGAGAGATGTACACGAGTGATAGTCATATAAGGAAGAGTGCTTGTACCCAAATTAAACTTCTAATTAATGTAAAGTTTGATGAAGTTTGTAGAATGGATGAATATCAATCAACTCCGAAATAATATTATGTTGGAGTATATGATATTTACATTTTTATGTTGTAGAAAATCTCGTATGCTTTCAAAAAGTTGAAAGATGGTAGTAAAAGTTGAAAAAAAAATATTTTGTTGAAAATGCAATTAAATATCAAACTTTCAATCTTAGTCTCGTTGAATTAAATAATCTCGAATACATCCTACGCTAATTCTCAAAGGGATGACTTTTAGGCCGGAAGAAGGATTATTTTTAATTTCAAAATCTCCTCCCCTACTTGCATTCTCCCTCATTTTATATTTCCATTTTCCATTTTTTTTCTTTTATTCTCTCATTTTATGTATTTTAGTGTATAAACATATGTTTTTAAAATGTCATCTTAGTTATTTTTTGTTTTATCATGTTACACAACGTTACTGTTAAAAAAATATAGACAAATAATTTAGTACGTCGTTACTAAATAAACCCCCAATTTTAATATACACATTTCATAAATTTTCATCTTATTTTCATTAACCACTATAATTATTTTATATTTATTATCATTTTCATTAAAAATTATCAGTCCAAACACTCTTAAATTTACGCAACTCAGTTATTAAAATGTTAAGTTGTACGAATAATTTCGTTATTTAAAAACAACGATCACTTTTTATAGTTTAAAATAAATAAAATAAGTTTATAGGGTATGTTCTTTTTTTTTTTTTTTGTGAAAATTTACACGTAAATCAGCCTAAAGTCATCCATTTCTAGTAACATTTTAATTTACATCGATATTTTGAATATTTATGCCCTTTTTATATGTGATATTTAATTAGGTGATTTATGAAAAAAATAATTTTAGGATATGAAGAAGGTAGCGGCAAGAGTTGGGTACACGCCATGAATGACCGAACAAATATTGGCCGTTAATAATTGGGAGGTCAAGTATGTGTCACTCTTTCAGTGAAGGTGTTTTCTGTGACTGCCAAGTACTATTCCTTTCTTTTTTTTTTTTTTTTTTAAGGATGGTCCTCGAAGATTCTACGCCACGTTCGTCTCTCTATTTTATTATTATTATTCTTTGGCTTCAAATTTTTATTCATTAAATTAATAGGATTGCAATCAAATCTTATTCGATTTATTTCTTGGAACTATAAACACGCAGAAATAAGATTAGAATACATAATGTATATGTATTATTTGTATATGTATATGTATGACAGAATAACCAAGTCTTGTAGAGAACATCGTCGCCGTGAGACTGGTGTCGTTTTTTAATAAAAATATGGAATATTATTTTTAAGGTAAATTATACTCCTACTATTTTCGACCCCTCCTAAATTTTTTATTTGAAAATCGCATACTTTTTTTTTTAAATATTGAATGAGAAAAAAAAAAAATAAAGAGATGGAGTGAAGTAAAGTAGAAAGATAGAGATGAATGGATACTTTTTGCCATTTGTAAATATGAAAATCTTTTGTTGGGAAATCTATTTTGATAAAATTAGAAGTTTAAGAGGGAATGAAAGGAATTTTTTTGTTAAAAATATATGTGTAATGTAATATTTTAAGTTTTAACCATGTAGCTTAACCCCTCTTCATTGAGTTTATCATTTTAGTGGGAGATTCGAGTTCGATTTCTTTTGGGAATGAATTATGGAGTTAGTGATCTAACTACTAACAAACTAATATTTACCGATAAAAAAAAGTATAATGTAATATTTTAAGGCAAAATTTTTTAAAAATATTGATATTTCTATATTAAGTTAATTTTATATTTAAAAAATATAAATATATTATTTTAAGACAAAAAGTTAGAAAATTAATACTTTTTACATCAAACACTTTAATCTTCTTGACTTTTTTAAAATTGCATCCAAAATTTCGCAATTTAAATCCCTAATCTTCAAAAAATGTCGAAGATTTCGAGGGAGGGTTCAATAAAGCTTGATTAATTGATTTAGTTAAACTAATCCAATGTCGAATTCGAGTTCAATGTATGAGTAGAAAAGAAGTAAAAATAGAGATTTTAGTTGCTCGACATAGACATAATTTAATACAGAACTAAGATTGATTAATAATAAAATAAAAATAAAAAAGAAAGAATATTAGTTGTTTGTGAACTAGTTTTGTTATTAAATTAGTTTACAATTAATGACTTTAAAAAACAATTAATATTTTTTAATAAAAAAACTAATATCCTTCAAACTAATATATTTTAATAAAATAAATAATAACATTTAAAATTAATATTTTATAATAAAAATAATAATTAAACTACAGAATTTTAATAAAATAAATAATAACATTTAAAATTAATATTTTATAATAAAAATAATAATTAAACTACAGAAGACTTTGACAAAACAGATATGACTCGTGTCAATCTCTTATCAAGGGATAAAATTTATAAATAAAAAGAAATAATGCATTACATCATATCAATGGGTTAGTGAGTGAAATACAATCAATTCTAAGTTATTGTGTGAGATAGTGTCATGTGACAGGAGTATAAATTAAATGTACTTTCACTCACTTTGACTCTTACCCATTAAGATATGTCCTAATATTTTTTTATTCTGATATTTAAAATTGAAGGAATAGGGTATTTAAATATGTTATATTGAAAATACAATTTCATATCATATACTGCACCAAAAATATCTGTATGTAAATTCCAAATTGAAATACCATTTCATATCATATACTGCACCAAAATTATTTATATGTAAAATTCCAAATTGATTCTGTAACAAAACGTTCAACGTATTGAAATTTCGGTATAAAATATTACTTACCGAATTTCTGAATGGTATCGATATATGTCAGTTCATATCAAAATTTTGATCTACAATTTCATGTCGAAATTGTGGTACACCTTAAATATCCAAAATTGAAACATTCTTTAAAAAAAAAATTATACCATTATACCAAATATTTTAAATGTGCAAATCATTATCGTATAAAAAACATACCGAAATTTTAGGTATTTTTCCCACCCCTACTAGGAGTGTCTTTTTTAAATGATTAATTGTGTATTATTTTTTTATCTATTGAACACATATTTATATTTGAATTTTTTTTTATCGGTTAATTGATGATTCGAATTCAAAAACAATTAGATCATGGGAATTGAAACTCTAATTGAAGAATACCAATTCGTCGACATTCGGTGATCAGAAAAAAGAAAAAAGTTTTAAATTTTATGGTGAACTGATAACGAGAATATTTTAATATATCTCTGCGATCTGGAAGAAATCTTACTATACCTTTTTGTTTTCTTTGGGAGGGGATCTTAATTATTGTACATTTAAAAAGCCTCACGATAAGAAACCCAATTTTGTACTTGCATGTGCACAGTGCACTGATACACTTAAACATGATTACCTATGACCGTCTTATAATATTGAAGGCCAAAGCTTCATTTATAAATTTAAAACAAAATTTTAAATTTTTTTAGATGGTAAATGCAGAAGTGGATAAAATATATTTAATTTGATTAACATATCACACAATTTCACACGATAATTTGCATTAATTATTTCTATATTTTCTTAATTCTTCACGCCTTGCCTTTTTTATTTTCCACCCCTTGCACGCATAAACTTTATGTTTGGGCAAAGATCATGCCACCCCAAATATCCTATTCCGATACAACGCCCATTTTATATTTATTGTTAGTGAGAAAAAAAAAATCGTTGATTTTCTCTCGACATAACAAATTTAACATTTAGTGAAATTCTAGAATGCAATAAAATGATATTTATTTTTCTCATGAAAATATGAATAAGAAACTGTAAGATTGAATAAAAAATATTATATATCTTCTATGAAAGTGGTCCCACGAAATTGAGCGCACTCATTATGTGAAGTAGACTACCAACATTCATAGTGAATTTTCATTCTAAAATCAGTTGGTGATAGCTCATTAGACTTATAAATTAGTCTCAATTCTTTCAATAATTAGATATGAGACAACTCACAAAAAAATTATTCTTCGTATAATTCTATCTACGTAGACTTATATTCTTCGTAAAAAATTAGTAAACGTTGACAGTTAAATAATTCGGTTATACAATAATAGCTATATATCATTGCTAAATTTGTAAATTTTAATCTGGGGTGATATTAATTTCACTTGGAATCTTAGGTGGTAGAAATCAAACAAAGTGACTAATCACGTGAAAAATCAAGTCGACTGTGACAATTCAAAGCAATCCACGTCAGACAGCCCAACAAAACCCAACAAGATAATCACATACACACTTTGGCTAATAATTTCCTACTTTTATTATATTTTTAAGGAAAGGTGATTATTTCTTACATTGACTGAAATCGAGAGGATATTCATATAGTACTCATTATAACTTTATCAATTCTTTGTCAACGATGAAGGTAAAATGGGTCAATCAAATTGTTATTTACATCTCTTTATTTATTTTTTATTTTTTTATTTATTCTTCAGATGTTGAATGTGGCTGGAGTACCCAGTCGTGAGCTTCTAAAATATCTAATGCAACAAATATTAGTTTATTATGATTTGAATCTCCAAATTCAGCACGCTCTGTTTTTCAAAATAAAATGTTTAGAATATCTTCTATCTTCTAAAAAAAATAAAAACAAGAATTAAATAGCTGAAATATTATGGTGCAGAAAGTAAATTTCATTTCTTAGAAATGAAGTAAAATTCAGGATAAATTAAGCAAGACACGAATATCAAATTCATGTAACATTAAAATCCACTTCATATAAGTCCTGGTTTCATTGTGATTCCTAGTGGAAACAATTTAAACTGTTTAAATACTTAAATAAATAATCAGCCCTTGTAGTATTTAATGTCAATTTGCATAATAAACCAAGAGAATTAATTAATGCAATTTACGGCCGACATAGAAAAATAAAAGTAGTGTGGCCATTTCGACAAAGAATTATGATAATACTACAGGAAACTCACAAGGAAGTTTCGCAAGTAAAATGTCCAAATGAAGTGAACTTAATTAAGTGCCAATTTATCTTTATGGTCCTTGACTATGACAACACCAAACCACAAACCTCCACCCCACGAGGCGGCGCCGCCGCTTCCAACCGTCCACCACCTTTTCTCCTTTTACCGATCTACTAGACTTTATTTGACGCACCAACTTTAACATGATTGTGGAAGGACGGATTTTCATTAAATAGAAAAATGGGTAGTCTATATAGTGCCCAATAAAATATCACTGAGTTTACAGATATTAGAATGATATTTTACGTGTTATTAAATTAATATAAATGAATTATTAATTTCGCATTTTCTTATAAATTTGAATTTTTAATGCGTTGAAATTATTTAAAGGTATTAGAGTTTTAGATTAACGCTCATGTTCTGGCGTCAAATCTCGCCGAAAGAAAATTCATACTATTAAAATTATACACTCAATATACTTCCTTCCCAAAAAATAGACCCAAATTTCAATTTACAAGTGAAAAAGATCTATTTTCAAAAAATTAATATAAATAAATTAATTTCATTTCGTATTTGTAATTGTAACGACACCCCATTTATGAGGGTCGATCCCTACGACAATTAATACATGAGGAAGAGCTTTTAATATCTACTCAACCATATTACTATACTCATTTTATATATTAATTAATTAATTATTCGTTTGTTAGTGTGTAAGTTGAATGAACATCACTAGCCACGTAATCAAATCAACCCGGTTCGACAAACGTACTTTCAACCCATATTATTCTCAAATATATCATGGAAATCAAAATTATATATATTATATATATTAAGCACGTACGCTTCATATATATAAATAATAACTTACGTTAACTATGGATTAACGTTAACCCAAAATTTATTACTATATATACGGGCAAACCTTTTCATAATAACGTTATAATGAAATTATTTTGAAAAATTAAAATATCAAATATATTTTTATAAAAGAAAAAACACTTTATTAAGTAAAATATCAAATATTTGATTAAGAGTATTAAGAATTTTATTATAAGTATCAAGAATCGAGGTCAGTAGTATCATATTATTGTTAAAGAATATCAACAACAATTAATATTTTTACGATTCAAATTATTAATATTTAATATAAAAAATACAATATCATAATATTATAGTTTAAAGTATAAAATTTCAAGAAAAATATTTAAAATGTGCAGTTTTGACTAAAAGTATAAAAAATTGAATAATAATTATATATATATATATATATATATATATATATATAAATTGAACATTAGGTATGATTAGACAATCATATTAATTTGAACCACAATTTTATTTTTTCGTTTCTAAGATGGTTTGCCAAGGAAACTCCCAATACTACCCATCTATTTCAACAAATTAAACTTTAGAATATTCGTTGGTTGTCTTCTAGGATCATCTCAATAAACTTAACTTGTAGCTGCCAGAATTCTCTATATGTGTACAGGGACGGATTTGGGGCAGGGGAATTTAAATTTTTTTTTACTATATGTATGGAAATTTTTTTATTTATACCTTAATATTTTATCATTTCGTCCCCTTGAATTATTAAATTTTCCTCCCCTTTACTCTTCGCCCCCTTGAGACAAAATCCTGGATCCGTCCCTGTATGTGTAAGATTTTATGTTAATTTTGATTCAAAAATGAAATTTTTATGAAGCGTGTATATATATATATATATATATATATATATATATCACGTCGACTAGTTCATAGACTAATCAGGGGTGGCCGGGTGGGGGATGTGAGGTCGTGGCCCCCCTCAAAATTTCTAAGTCTATATGCATATATATAAATATGTATAATTATATTAATTTATGAATTTATTCTTCTTATTTATACAAGAACCTAGCTATAACAGTAAAAAAGAGAAAAAAAAAACTTATTTTCTATCAAAACATCCACTATATCTAATAAAGCATACTTATATAGGACAAAATCTTGATCATACGTTATAATTTTTTAATAATATTACTCATTTTTACTAAATAATACTCCCTCCGTCCCAGCATAATCTTCATACTTTGCTGGGCACGGAGATTAAGAAAATTTGCTTTTTGGAGATTAAGGGATATGAGAGAGAATAAATTGTGGGGTATTTTGGGTGCTTGACTTTTAAAAAGTGTAAGAAGATAAAGTGCTTGACTTTTTGAAAATAAAGTGATGTTTTAAGGGTATTAGTGTAAAAAATACTTTCCTTATTTGGGTGTGAAGATTATGTTGAGACGTCCAAATAATGAAAGTATGAAGATTATGTTGGGACGGAGGGAGTATTACTTATTTTACTGAATAACATTTGTCGGAAATCAGTTGTACCATGCACCAGTTGAATGATATCACTCGTTTACTTAAATATTATTACTCATTTTACTAAATGATACTCCCTTCATCTCATAATAATTTGCACATTTTCTCATTTAGACGTTCCAAAGTAATTTGCACACCCAAAAATAGAACATTTATCATAAACTTCACCCTCGCATTATCCACAATTTTACACAAAATGTCATTACTCTTAGAATCACATATACACATAATTCAACTCATATTTTACTTTTTATATAAAGGTTTACAAAATTATATATCTCTCGAAACTCAAATCATTAATCAATTTTTTTTATTTTATGTGACCTAAACCAATTGCATGATGTAATTTATTTATACAAGTATTACTATTGTATACATTTCACACTTCTTCGCCGCTTAAAAATATCTAGGGCATGCTTGTTTTAGGTTCTTAAATAATAGTGCATCCATGTCCTAGAGACCTTGACCTTGGGAATGGACTATTTCTCCCTATTTTGAAAAGTATAACCTTGTTTCCAAAACAATTTTTTTTCTTTTCACGTTTTTAATAAAACAATCGTTTCAATATAAATGATAGTAATTCAACATCATCAACCAAACATTGTATAATTAATGCATCACCCATTCCATAGTTTTCATTCCTCATACCATCAGTTACAATTTCTAGCTATTAAGTGTGTATTTTGAAACTCTATTCACTTTAAAAAGTAAAATTAATTGATTGTTATAGGAAAAGCAAAAGTGAAGAGTATTTGAAAAAAAAATTAAATCAAATTATAAAAGTAAGTGTTTATAAATTTTTTAAAAAAACCACTTTTACTAATATTGGACATGATTTATATGTGAGGATAATTATTATTTTCTCTTTTTCCAACGTAAATTATTTTTTTAGAATCCAAAAACAAGTAAAACTTGTTTACTTGTTTTATCAAAATTAATTTTAAGTACTTGAAAAAGAGATTGTAAACACATTTTAAATTAAAATGATTCTCTCCATGAAATTGATATCATTCCTTTTAACAAATCAAGTTGCCCTAATATATTGTAAATTAAAATTTCATTTTATTTGTATTGTATTAGTTTACATTACATATGTAAATAGTATGATGTTTGATTTATATAATTAAAATAATAAAACATAAAATATAAAATGCAACAAAATTAAATCATGGGGCGTGTTAACTTTGTTGGTCCTTACGTAGAAACATAAATTAGGGAAAGACAAAAACCACGTGCTAGTGGGGTATTCACGCGTGCATGAAGTAGGTGAAACTATTCTATCATCATTAAATTTAAACATTACAAATTATTTGTGATTTGATGAAATCAAATTTAACTAAGTTCAAATTTAGCATTCAAATTTATTCACCCGATCAACATTATTAAGTCTTGTAGCCCGTAGGAGAGATATCATACATGAAATATAATACTTTTACATATTTTTATAATATTTTTTAAATATAAATATTATAAAAATACATAAATATATCACGTCTTATGTTTGAGACCGTCTTACACAAACTTTTGTGTTATTATATATATACTTTCTACTTTACTAAAATTATGCTCACTTGGTTGAACACAAGTTTAAGAAAAATGTAGGTAAATAAAGAAAGTAAGGGTAAATATGGTTATATGGAGTCCATTTTTTTTTTTTTGAAGACATGGGGTCCTTTTTTTTATAAATGATTGTTTGTAAGTAAAATTAATGACATTTTGAATAATTAAAGATCTGGTTGGATGGTAATAATAAAATGATTGGTTTTTATAAAGGATGGTGATAATAAAATGATTTTTTTTTAATAGATGAATAAATAAGACAAGTAAATATATTTTTGGGGAAAGGGGTGAGCAGATGGAATTATTATTTTTTAATAAAGTAGACAAACAAATATAACGAAACTCCCTTTGGAATATGATCAGAATATCCCTTAATTAAAATAAATGGACATATATTCATTTACACAAAACCTAAACACTTACCCTGTGCTCTAATGCTTTAATAGCCTTAATAGCTTTTCTTTAGTAAACTTTTTAATAACTTTAATTAATTAATTTATTATTTAACATAACTGACTTGTGTAGTAGTTATTATAATTGAAACTTATGATAAAACTGCGATTGAGCAAAAAAAGTATAAATCGTGTAATTAAGTATGCATAGCTTTTATTTGAGTAGACCAATTATATTTCAGAAAATTGACCAATTTCTCAACCAATTTAGGCAATGCACATGGATAGTACTCCCTACATTCCGAATTAATTTGCATCATAAGGTGGATATACAAAATAAGAAAGTGGGGTTAGTTAAATTTTGAGGAGTAATTTATAAATCTTTATTTATAAAGTAAGAAATGAGTCGAATTGTAACTATGTATAAATAAAAAAATAATGATATTTTGTGTAAAATTAATGAGAATAAAGTTTTTGGTGAGTAATCTATTTTTGGGGTGTACAAGTTATTATTGGACAAGGGAGTAATCTTTTTAGTCGAAATATATGAAAGAATTTCATCTCATATAAAAGTTCAAATTTGTAAAGAGATATAGATTTAATTTATTTTTGTTAATTCAGTAACACTCCCCCTCATTCTTGGGGATTCTCAACTTTCCACTTCAGGGAGGTGGCCCATTGAGTGACCAATTTAACATTGGTGGAGTTGTTTTGCACGGAAATCGAACTCAGGATATCTGGACATACATGAACTTTTAGTTTTGATACCATAAAAATTTTGTATCTCCTTTAAGAATTCAAATTTGTAAAAAGTTAGAATTTAATTCATTTACATTGGTACTCTATGACAATATATATATATATATATATATATATATTTTTTTTTTTTTTTTTTGGGCATTTGTGTCACTGTAAAGGCTGTCCCAGATGTATGTTATGTGATGTTTATCCTATTATCTATTTATTTGGATATGGCTTGTAAAATGTGCAACAAAATCTTTATGAACGATCTAGCTATTCATTGCAACTTGTAACAAGACATGCATAAGATATGAACGATTCGATTTTCTGGTGAGGATGTTTGTATTTATTTGGCTGCATGCATCTATTTATAACATGATTTCGAGTTTTATTTTAATTTCAGCCAATCAAATTTCTGACTTTTTTGATTGGCGATGTGGGATGGACCCTAAAATCGTAGATTATTTTTCCACTTATATATTGTCATAAGTCATGCATAATAATCACACACCTATTACACAAATTTAACGTAATCATATAAAACTAATATATAATGTTATTTAATAATATCATTGCACTTATAAAATAATATCACAATATAAAACATTGCAATATTAATTTATAAAAATATTAATTTATAAAAATAAAAAATAATATTATTAAATGATGAGATGAGGCAATATGTCCTATGAGTAGAGGTGTTAAAAAAAAAAAAAAAAAATATTAATTTCGATTCATAAACCGAATCGAAATACAAACGGGAGATTTGAGACGATCGGTGAGTTGCAAAGAATTGTATTAAAAAAAAAACCAATAATTTTTAAGGGATTAAAAATTATATTGGAGAAGTGTTGACGACATGTGTATTATTTTTTGGTTAAATTATTAAATACTGTTATATTGAAGTTTGCCTGAATTATCAAAAAACATTGTGGTTTGGATAATTAGCATATGTCCCCTACCTACCCTAGATTCCAGAATGAACAAAAAATGATTTGATCGATGACTAATTAGTGTAAAATCAAGTAACAATCAGGTGATACAAATATGCGGAATACATCAATTAATTAAGTGAAATAATTTTGTATTAATTCTTAATTGATTAATCAAACAATTTTTATTTTAGTTTTTTGACATCTACGGGTTTATAAGTTATTCAAGCCATTTTATAAAAGTAATTTGGACGAATCTAGAGTAAAAATGAGATTTCATTTTCTAATCTCAATTAAAAAAACAGCAGTAGATTCCCAGAAGTAAGAACAATTCTCACGTGGGTTTTGTAAGTTTGTGCTTATCCAAATCTAAATTCCCATATATGTTAATGTCATACATATCCATTCAGTAAATTCTTCTATTTTAATCATTTCTTGCTTCACAAAATGAGAAACCTTTGTATTCACATATTCGGTCTAAAGATATGCCGTGGGAGTACATGTTTGTTTTGACATGTAATAATTTTACTGTGTTTCATTATTTTAGAAAGTGAAACAAATAATAAAATACGAAAAATAAGATTGTCTCATGATAGATGTCAGAATTAACCAGTTAATTAAAAAATATGCATTAAATGTCATAATTAATCCATTAATTAGTAAATGAATTAGTAACTAAAAATATGCTTAATTTAAATTTGTTTTACGACTTGTTTAACGCAATAGTTTGTCATCATTTTCTCTTAATATAAATATCTTTTAGATCTCGGACTGATAAATTTTATCTTTCATGGTCCCAAATTGATAATTAATATATTTTTGGGACTTGTACCGATAAAAATTCTTTTTTTAACACTATATATACATAATAAATTTTTTTTTTTTTTGGGAGGACACTATTTTCCAGTTGTCCTATTCTATTTAGTCAGCAATCAGTATGACAAGAACATGATAAACCATTCAGCATCTTTTCTTTTTTCTGTTTTGTTTTGTTTTGATTTTTTATGCTGGATGGGTCCAGAATTTAATTTTGAAAAAGTTAAAAAAAATTCATGTATAAAGTACAAGGTAAAAGGGAATAAAAAAATTTTTGACAGGAAAGGGAATAAAATTTAGCAAAGGAGGGGAGCAAATTTTGCAATACAATTAGACAAGTGTTATAATAACTCCACAATATATATGAAACGGAAAAAACAAATTTAATTATAAATAAACACAAAATTTAAAAGGGAGAATTTTGTAGACAAAACATATGACACGAAATTACTTTATTATTTGAATCAAATTTTTCTTTAACACATACCTAAATTGAAGGTCTATAAATTCATAAAATATATACATGATAAATGAGATCCATGTGAGTCACAAATTGTTTTTTTTTTGTTAATTATTGGCCTGTTGTTTTTGGAGGAGATAATTTGAAATGAAGGATCTATTTTCATTATAACAATAATGAATACTTGAATATAAAAAAAAAAAAAACAGAAATTTCATAAATAATACTCTAAATGTATATTGTTTTGGATAATGTACATATATATATATTTTTATTTTCTACTATGTCCTTAATTAATTGGTTTGGAATTCTACATTATATATACTTTGAACACTAGTAATATCTAAATTATTTTTAATAACTTTAAGAATAAATTAGGAAGAAATACATTAAATTAATATTGAAAAGAACTAATTACTTATTGTTTTAATTAAGTAAGTGGGTGTATATATCAATAATCCGCAGACGGAAGACCAATCGCAGTTTTTAAATAGGTCATTTTCTCATAGGAAGTGGTAATTAATTAGTAAAACAAAGGTTTTACTGTAAATATTAATTTCAAATTGTGGACCTTTCTTTTATCAAATTTTCCACAAATAATTAATTTAAAAAACATTCCCATTCACCCAATATATAATATATATAAAAGATTTTTCCTCTTAAAGTGTGATTCTGATTAATACAGAGTCACATGTTTCTTGATTTCAAAAAGCAGCCGCAACTTTTCAACCCACATTAAATAAGATTATCCAAATTTACGAATTGTGTAGTAATTCAAACATTAAGCAATAAATAAATATTAATTAGGTGAAATTATGAAATATCGACATCTTAAGCATCCCACTAAACCTCGTATAATTGGTCATAATATAAGTTAAAGAATTTGGGTAGGTGTGACTTAAGCACAATTCATTACTATAAATGAGATGTAACTTTGAATTTTATCTGTTTTACTTTTAAGTAATTTAATTAATATTCTAATCGTTATTAATAATTTGGAGTTTCCTGCCGCCAATTCAATTTCTTCATCCTAATTCGTACACTAATTACTTAAAAATTGTTTTTGGTTTATATATAACACTTTATTTGTTACCGGAAATATACCGAAATATATTTTGTGTAGTGAAAACTTATATACTTTTCGATTAAAAACTATACTTTAAAAGTATAAAATGATTTTTTTTTTCATGAAAATTATGTTTTATAGTACTTCAAAAAGAATCATTTTTTACTTTAAAGTAAACATTTCATTTGAATAATATTATTTGTTTTCCATGACACACATTCAGTCAGACGTTTTCATACAAAATTTTATTGTTTCGAAAAAAATAATATTTTATCCATTTTATTTTTTATTTGTACAGAAACCAATGGTATTATACAAAAAAAAAAAGGTGATATTTTTATAAAATTTTGTAGTAATTTTAAAATTTAAATTGTACAAATATTTTTAAAAATATCACATTTTATACATAAAAAATGATCAGATACAAAATTTGCTCTATGTATATATATGTGTGTGGAGCATTAGTATACACATGTGGAACATTAGAATACATAAATATGATAAATTTGTAATCATATTATACTAGGGAAAGTATATTATAAACTAATTTATCAAAATTTATGTATATTTTGTGTATATTTTTTTTTCAATTAATTTTGTGTATATTTTTAAGTAGTATTAATTACTTTATTAAAGGGCATGCACTCAAATTTTATTATGATATTTTTCAGTTAATTTTGTTGGCACATTTCAATGATGTTGACATCTATCACTTTTCTGTTATAATAAGTGACATTTTTTATTTATAATACGTGATATTTTTCGTTTATAACATCTAACACTTTTATGATGGCCGATCTGAGTATACGCATGGAATGACGGCATATGAGACTAAATTTTATAATAATATTATTAAATAAAAATAATTAATATCATTTTAAATTTTATTGTAAAAATATTAATTTATTAAAGAGTTACTTGTTACACTATTTTTTAAATAAAAAATATTTATGTGGCGTGCGTCTCAACGGCTTGAGCCTATCCAAATTTCTTAATTTAGATCTTCTCTTATTTTGCAATGTGAATACAAGGTAGTGCCACACATAATAATAATAATAACAACAATTAATACTATAGGATAAGGTCAAAGCACTTGCTTCCCGGCCATATTTTAGACCGAACAAAATTCAACTCTTGGTGACTTATATTTATACTTCAACCACAACAAATTTTTTTTTTTGAATGTATGTATATATATTATAAATTAATCATTTAATGTACTTATCATATCATGCTGGCGTGCAATATGATATATAATTTTGTCTTACAAATTGTCTCATTTCTGTTGGTTCTGGTTGGAACAGTAAAATACGTGGGCCGAACTTAAAAAAAAAAAAAAAAAAAAACATTAACTTTCTAGAAATTTTAGTGTAGGACTGTCTCACAAGAACATGGTTTACAAATTAATACTCCTTCCATCCCGTACTTGACGTAGTATTTACTGTTTAATACATATTTTAATATGGGGTTGTATGATAATATAAGTTTTTTTTTTTAATTTTATGAAGATATGATAGTATTTTTAAATTTAATAAGATAGTTGTTTAATAGTTTTAAATTGGATTAGTGTGGATATTAAAAAAGTTAAAGTTGTTCTATTGATATTTAAGAAAATGATGCATCTAGTACGAAACAAATCTTTTTAACAAATAATTCTTTTAGTATTGGACGGTGGAAGTATAAATTAACATTTCATTCTTTTAAAATGTTAAATCGTCATTCTCAAATCATGCTATGTATTATGGTGTCCCACTCCAATTCATTTCCAAAGGGAATCAAATCAGGTGGCCAAGTGGGCTAATCTCCCTTGGTTATTATCAAGCTTAGATAAACCGAAAATATTTCATTTTCTGAAAACAATTAGAACATCTTTTTCCTTTCCTTATGCAAAAGAATACATTCCATATGTTCAAAGCGTTAACTAGAATTTGCAATTTGTACCGTAATGCATTTTACAATTTATAAGTTGTATTATATTTTATAATAAATTACAATCCGTATTATATAAAATTAATAGATTGATACGTTAAAAAAAATATTGTTCTTTTTTTTTCGGCCAAATTAAGAATTAATTCTTTGTTACAAATTAAATATTTGATTAAAAAAGAATTACTAAACCTAAAAGCACAAATATAACCTTAGCTAGAATTTAGTACATGTTACAAATTGTAAAATGTGATAAAATACAAATTGCAAATTATAATTAATCCATGTTCAAACTACAATTAAAACATATAATTTTCGAAAGTAGAACACGATTAAATAATATTCTTTCTTAACAAGGAATATAAATTAGGATAAACAAGACATGAATATCAAACAAATCAAACAAAAAATTATCAACACGATTAATGTTAGATCATCATCTCTACATAAAAGTGTTCATATACAACAAAAAACATCTATGTGTATACTTTAGTATCAACAACTCTATGTACGTACTTCCTATACAATATGAAACCATCGTGTTCACCTCCTCCTACGCTGAATCCCACTTCTAAATCGGGATCCTTTCCTCGAGAACTTCGAACTCCTAGCTACGCGAAGATGATGGTGAGATGGGCTAGAATGATCCCCAACATTTTTCAAAATCTTTTTCCTGTGATGATGAATGGAATTCTTCCCAGATAACTCCACATGGGCCCGATGAGTATTAGGCCTTAAGGATCGTCTCAAATGCTCGTTTTTGTAGTTCCTTCTTCGACTAAACTGGGATGGCCCGCATTCAAGATTCATTGGTTGTTGGAAACCAGAGATTTCTCCTAATTCATACTCATTTTCACTAGTACTAGAACTTAGAACATCAAATTCTTCAATGTCTCTCTTCTTCTTCTCCTTCTTCGCTTTCTCTTTACAGATGCTAATTTGTGACATAAGGAGGTACAACAAAAGTGTAATACTGAGAAGTAAGTTGAAAAACAGGCCCTTATGATCCGACAAAGTGTTCGACAAATGCATTGGCAGATCCCCAGATTGAACAACAGATACAAGAACAAGAGCACTGCACCATTAATTTGATTAAAAGCAAGAACTTAAAATCTTTAGTTTTGTCCAAATCAATAATTGTGAAATTGAAGATTCTAAAACCAATTGTAATGTGCATATATATATATATTAGTATTCAAAATTAATTAATACTCCTAATTTAGAGCATTGCATTTGCATCATCCAAATGAAGAAAATAAAAATTTGACGATTGAAGAATTACATGATCTGTGAACAATTTAATTTGTCATTCTCGATTAAGAAAATGTATGCAAATGATGAATTGAAATCAACAAATTTAGTACTGACCAAAGTAGAACAATGCTGCCACCATGACCAACTTCAACAGATGCGCAACACAGAAGTTTTCGATGTAACACATGACATCCCATGTCGAACCGCATTTTGAGCTGCATCAAAAGTTAGATCAAATTAAATCTTTCATACTTCTAAAACATAAAATGCATCCAATTCACTTCATTAATCAAAGAAGATGCCAATAGAACAACCAAAAAAGAAAGAAAAAAACAAGTTTCTACAACAAGAATTTAACCTCTCGTTTATTCTCATGAACTATATCAGGAACACTAGCGTGCATTTGTGAAATTTGACATAAAGACATTCATCCAAACAATATGTTGTGGGCTATTCTTACAAATCAACAGAAAAATAAAAAACACTTGAGCAGAAAGAATAATTACTCGCAAGATTTTCCAGATAGGAATTCAAGAGGGTGACCCAAAATTTTCCCAATAATTTGACCAATTCCAGATGAAATTGAGCCAACGGTGTTCCCCATTATGCCCTTCTGCAAATGATTATTCTCCTCAACACATTGTCCTGTAAAATGCATTTAGAAACTGGATTCAAAACACTAATTCTAGAGTTACAGAAACCTGAAAATTGAAAAGAAAATAGAAGAGAGGACCACTGGGCGCAAGCAATTGAATTAATACCGGAGAGACACGTCTTTAGAAGAAATTGGCACCCACCTATTACTCTCTCGGCCTCTTATATTTTCTTTCATGACGTTTCTCAAACACCTACAAGGCACAAGAATTAAACTCCAAAATCAATTATTATAGTTATATGTGAATACACGCAGACCAGAGATACTTCAATGCAGTCTCCTCTCGAGTTGTGAATCACCCAATTTCGTAATTTCACCATCTTTGACTTTGCTCATTTCAAAAACTATTATAGTAAAAGATTTGCGCCAATTGTCTATAGTTTCCCATCCAACACTCAAAAATCCAGTAATCAAGCAGAAGATATTAGGCCTCCTTTCTGTAACTTCTCCAAAGTTTTTTTATCTTCAAATTGAATGTTATTTTGCTTATAATTGTATGAGTTTTCTAATTAGAATTGAACAACTTCACAAATTTTACTTCCAGTTCACGTCAAGCTTCAAGAACACATACATAATCGGAATTTGACATCGAAATCAACATAAGAAAGTAAACTGAATTGAACCATTACCTGAAATTCGCAGAAAGTTTTAAGCACGAACCAATTAATCAAATAAAGTGAGGTATAAAAGAAAGAGAGAGAACACAAACACAACAGAGAATTTGAGAAAAGGCAGCACACAAGTATGTTGCATTTGTGAAATTATTTCGAAGGAAACGGTTTTGAGAAGAAATGAAGGTGGAAGAGACGGTCAATATTAATTGGATTCTGATGTTGGTTTAACGTTTTTAAGTTTTAACTGCTGCCGAGTCACTTTCAACTTTCAAATCACCGCTTATTTATATTTATTTTGCTTGAAAAAAATATCGCATAAACTCCAAAGAATCTGTTTGAAATATTTCTTTTAAGAAAACAAAGTTTTCGAAATTATAAAAAAAAAAACAAAAATATGCTGATCGGAAAAAAAAATTCGAAGATGTTGCAGATTTTCACCCCATAGATTTGTTAAAAATTGTATTGTTTGGGATATGTTCATATCCGTTCGAATAACCAAAAAATTAATAAATTTGAAAAAATAAAAAGGAATAAGGAGAGGAAGAAATGTGAAACGGCTGCTCAGAAAAATAAAAAATAATGGATTGAAAAAATTGGGGTTATTAATGACGGGGTAACAATGATATTTTGTACTGCGTGTATTAATTTTTGGGTAGGTGTACTACTTAAAAAAAGTGTGTACATTTTAATTTTATGAATCCCCTAAGTACTTCCATTATAAAGTCTCATTGAAAGAGAAGGAATTGATTACATAATATTAATAAAGGGAAATACATAGAAAGTTATGTAATTAATTAATTATACAAAGTAACAGGTCAGTGTATAATTAAACAAAAAGAAAATTAGTACAGCTTATATAAATTCTAATGCGGCTTGTCTAAATAATTAAGGCATCATTCCCAGGAACTACTTGAGAAAAAAAAATTACGGACCCTTCCAAGAACAGAGAAATTTAAATAATAACATGATGAAAAAACCTTGGCTACTATTTAATTATAACTGCTGAAAACTGTTTTGGTACCTTAAAAAGAGCAATGTATTTCATGTGGCATACTTGCAGCATTAAAAACAAGATCTCCATAAACCATAAAATTCAGGTCTCTAAAACACCTTGCTACAAAACCATCAAAACTGACAACAAAACTATATTTGTATTTCGATACAAAAACTTTGAAAAGAGCCGATAAAGATTGGGCTTAGCAAATAACATTAAAGGATTTAATCCCAGCCAGTCGAAGCAACACCAGGCACTACATCAACTGGGGGTGCCGCAGTTGGTGGAGCCGCAGCTGCATCCCATCCATCACCGCCTACTGCTGCACCTGAATTCATGATCCAAAATTAAGTTGACATATAAAAACGAACTAAGAAACTAACAACAAATATAAATGTTATAAATCAAAGATTGTGAATATCTTAAGAATGAAGCTGTCGTTTTAGGCCACTACGGAATAAGAAACATGCAGCATTTTTCATCACAAACTATTGTAAAACAGCAGGCCCACTTCTCATTCAATTAAATAAGTTGATCAACTTACAGAAATTGAAAATTTCCAAATAAAAAATAAAGATTATTGATAAGGAATTATTTAAGTAGAAATCTATCAGGCAACATGAATTTAAGAATTACAAGTTAAACAATAAACAAATACAAACCTGCATCAGCAGCATTCCAACCAGAAGAAACTGCGGGAATTGAACCAGCAACATCAGGAGCCCATTGACCATCAGGGATTTGGGCAGTGGACCAATCGGCACCTCCACCTGCCGTATAATCAACTGGATAATCTAGAGCAGGAACATCCTCCTCCTCTTGTTCCTTAGACTCCTCCGGCTCCCTGTAAAAAAATAGATCAACCTGCCAAAAAAATCAAGAGATCATGACAAGTAACAAGTTTAATGAATTTCTTTCATGCCACTACACAAAGACTGCAATGAATAAAAACTTCACATAACTTGTTAGTAAATTTCCCACAGGCAAACAAGTTTAAACATTTGACATCAATTTAATAAAGGATTTAAAGAAAAAACTGATCTGGAAGAAAAAAACTCAACACTACAATGGTTCAACAAGATTAAAAATGTAATACAGGTAAAACACAACTTATGAATTGTACCATGATATCCCATTTGTGTCCAGGAGCAGCAATGCCACGCATCTGCAGGACCATCCTAGCCAAGAGCCAGAACAGGCAACCAATGCTGTGCTTTCCCTTGTTATTGGCAGGAATACCAACATCAACATAACGCATAGGGCTATCAGTGTCACAGAAGGCAATTGTGGGGATGTTAGACAGAGCTGCTTCTTTAATAGGCTGCATACACACTTGGACTATTAGAAATCTACTGGAGAACATTGTGGACCCTTTTATAAATAATCAGCTAACTACAACACAATAAGACAGTCAAGATAGATGACAATTACCTGGTGATCGGTTCTTGGGTCAGTAAGAATGAGAAGCCTTGGCTCACTGAAAGATGTCTGAAGCTGGTTAGTGAAAGTTCCAGGGGTGTGACGTCCAGCAATGGCGTGAGCACCAGTATACTGTGCAAACTTCAATACAGCTCTCTGACCATAAGGCCTAGCCGACTGGACAATGATGTCTTGTGGGTTCTCAATCCCAACAATCACCCGGGCAGCCATCTGAAGCTTTTCCCATGTTTTTCCAAGGTTAATGATGTAAATTCCTGGAAAGAATCTTTTAGTTTAGAGCAAGCTATTACACGGGCTTATATAACATTGATTTCATCATGTTATACAGGAAAGATAAAAATTTGACAAACTTCACTAGTTCAGGAGTGAGTAGGCAAGAAAAGTCTGAATGTACAGTAACGAAATAATCCAACAATGCAATTACTGAATTCATTTGTTCGAAATTCGACAGCTTATTATCTCAGCAGACAATTGAAATTTATTATTTTCATTGCAACAAACAAACAATTTAAAGGACGATTGAATACTGTAAACCAACATAACAAATAGCAAAAACAAATTAGTTTTAAAACAACATTAGAAACAGAACGATTTATATCATCCAATGTGTATCTAGTCAACATTAAAGATTCTACAATATAAGTTATCAATCACCCATATAACAAAAGAAAAGATATTAAAAATCTATAGATGAGAATAACACAAAACTTTTGGATATCAGACCTAAAAATCTAATAACATTATACAACATAGTGAAGCTAGAGAAATAGTTCCAATTTAGTAAACATAACAAACCAAAATTAGGAAAACAGAAAAACAAACAAACTAACACAAAAAGCACAAAATAGCATCAGATCTAACTACTGTGTACAAACTTCAAAGTGAATATTGCAAACATAGAAACAACACAAGAATGACAGATTGAAGGTAGTCAACTTACCATCATTCCGGCGCTTGAAAACGTAACGCTCCATTTGGAAATTGCAATTTTTTGTGCCGAGATGAACTTCGGCGGCCAACATCATCTGTATGTCAGCCTCTTTCGTGGACAGTGTCCTCGCCGGAGTCGCCATATTCAAGCTCTGTCTAAAGGGTTTCCGACGCAACACACTCTTCTTTTAGGGTTTCCGGCTGCTACTCTCGCTTTAGGGTTCGGCTCTCGCAGTTTACTCTTTATATTAGGTCTCTAAGTTAATATTTTAAAAGGGCTGGGCCCAATTGGTTTGGCCCAGGTACTTAAGCCCACCAATTAAGTAAGTCAATTGGTCCGTGTCCAATTCAAAATGGGCCGGGCCGGGCCTTTTGGAATAACACATTTAAATAATTTAAAATACTAATTCTAGAAGAAAAAATAGCTACAATTTTGCTGTTATCAAATAGAAAATTACCAAAAATATGACTTAGCACTATTTATAACATGAAATATTATTGTTTATCGTGTAAATTTTGATTGTTTATTAATACATAAATTTATTATTTGTGAAGTGAAATCTATGCTCGTTAAATGTTTTAGTGCAATAAAAAATTGATGTATTACCTTTCACTTATTAAAGGAGTATAAAATAAGGAAAAGCATTATTACTTTTTCCTTGCAAAATTCATAAATGAAGACAAGAACTCATTTATAAATAAATTGCAGCGGAAGATAGCAAGAAAGGGAATGAATAAAATTGTTCAATTGAGGTCAGTCCATCCAAATTAATTGTTCAATAGCAAGAACTCATTTACAATTAATATTTTTAATAAAATAATTAATACAGTTTAATAAAATAATAAATATTTTATTCAAAATTAATATTTTATAGTAAACTACAACCACTTCAGCAAAAATGAATAAGAAGTACTATATTAAAAAAGTGGTTGATTAATTGAGGCCAGCCCATCCAACCTAAATAGGGCAAAGGCGCAACTAAGTTTGATTTTATTTTTTCTCTTCTATTTCAAGACACGATGAATAATTTATTTTTCAAATTAAAATCAAACTCCATCTCTCTTCAAATTTAATTTTGAGGGATTACATATATTTTAATAAATATAGTATTTTATTATAAAATTACTTGTAAAAAAGTATAAAAAAAAAAAAAAAAGTAAAAAAATAGAGAGAAAATGTTGAAAAAGATAAAAGGTAAAATTTAAAATTTGAATTTCAATACCTGAAAAATTATAAAAAGTAGCCGAATTTTTGGAAGCTCCGTACGTTGAGACATGACGTTGCTAAACCGGACACCTTGAAACCCTAGCTTTTTTGCCGTCGACGGAAATAAACTTAGGGGAGAGAGAAGAACGGTGATTATCGGTGGAAAAAGAGATCGAGTAAAGGGAATGTCATTTAATGCTCCGCTGAAACACAATTAATGCGGCTGACATACATTAAATGAGACCATTCAGCCAAGAAGGGCGCATGAGCAACGAATGAGGGTAAACTGAGGGTAATAGAGTAAAATGAATGAGGGTAAATTGAGGGTAATAGAGTAAAAATGAAAAGATGTATTGTATCTAATAGTAATACTTTTATTGGGTTGTATCTAATCTAAGGTAATAGTCTCAATATTTTATTGTGAATGTGAGTCACAATTTTCCTAAAAAGAAAATATTAAAATAGACGATCAAAATGACAAAATGTTAACTTTAAAGAGAGACGGAGGGAGTATAAGACAATAATAATAAAATTTAAAAGTGTACAACACTCTTTATTGTCCTCAACCTCAAGTATGAATTGAATTTGAAAAAAAAATAAAAATAAAAATTTGTCAGATATTAAATTTGAAAAAGAAAACCAGACCCTGCATGGTGTAAAAATAAAATTAAACCTTAAGGACTCGTTTGTTTCGAGGTATTAAATTTTGAGTGATAGTGAAACATGTGATACATTTGATTTTTTATGTGTGATATGTTTTATTAAATCATACAAATCAAATGTTTGTTAATATATATTACAACATAGTTTAACATGAGTTATAATATTTTCAAGTGTTTGTATTGAGAATTAATTTATGTGATAAGTTAAAATTTTACAACTATACCCCTATTTACTATTTTTTTTAAAATAAAAAATGGATATTTTTGTCAATTAACTTGGTAATAAGTGGATGATTATTTTAATACCTCATAAAGGGATAGATTCATTTTCACTCAAAAATGGGAAAACATATATTAGACTTTCATATTTTTGCGGGTCATAAGTAATACAAATCAACAATAACAAACACTTGATTTTTAGGGAAAACAAACTATATCCCTAGTAATTACTCAAAACAATTATTAATTTTAATATAAGGATCTATATTAATATTCAACCTAAAAACTGAATTTTTATATAAAATTCTTCCAATAAAAAATTAGAGGTGTGCAATATTTTTTTTATTGATTTATATTGAGATTCATCCTAAAATTTGAGTTTGGTATTTCACTAAATTGAACAAACTGCTGAAGAATTACTTATTACCATTCTTCTAACATAGAATCCAATAACATTGAATCATTTATTGAGGCATTTGTAAAACGTGGGATTTATATTGAAACTTAATGAAATTTATCAATTTTATCATACAATTGATTAATATTTTATATATTATTTAAATAATATAAATATTAGTTATTTTATTAAAAATATTAATTGTTATACTTACTATAAAATAATAATAGTTGCCAACTATTTATTCGATAAAATTATTTTACGTAAGATCAATTCTATATGAAATTCTCCTAATATAAAATAAGAAAATTAAAGATCGATGAAATCAATATTTTTAATTTATATAAATGTATATGCCACACTTCGATTTAATTAATTTAGCGGTAAGTATAACATGCAAACGATGCTTTCTTGTTCCGAGTGAAACACAATGCAAACCATGTTGCTAGCTTTTCACACCTAATCATTTGCCGACATAAGAAAAAAACAATGAATTTAATTAATTCAGATATACGAATAAATCCATTTTTTTTTCTTTATTCCACCATTCTAAAACAATGTAACAGATAAGTGTCATTTTTTCTTTTTGGATTTAATATATACAATATTATTTTTAAAATAATTGGTTTAATATATCTCCCATTATATTATAATATTGATATTTATTTTGAATCAATCTGTAAAATTTACATATTATGAAAAATGCTATATTTAAATGATATAAATTTATTGTCATTATGGAAAAAGATTATCACATCATATTATGATTTGAAATTCGTATTCGATAATTAATTAAAAGTAATACTGCATACCCTAACATAATTAAAAATAAATTTTGTTATTAGCTGGAATTTCGATTGTAAAACATTATTTATAATATATACATATGTATATAAATTACATAATTTAATGATATTTTTATCTTTTAATTAAAATTAATCTCATATGTAGCTAGTTTAATGGTTATCATTACATATACTCCTATATAATTAAGTTTATTGTCTTTTCATATTCGACATTGGTTAGAATCAATTGTCAAAAAATAATATATTAAATAAACTTACCATTAATATTGACATATAAGATAATTCGCACAATTAAAAAAATAATATATATATATATATATATATATATATATATCATAATAACTACATTATGCATATTGAATAAATCCACCTTTTATAAATTTCACCTTCACAATATTCATAATTTTACATACAATGTTATTACTTTTAGGTACAAAATACACACAAATCAATTTTTTTATTTACTTTATTCATAAAAATTTACGAAATTACTTATTAAAACTCTACTAGTTATCTTATTTTCATATTTTATGTGCCCTTGTGAGAGTAATTTTGGGATGAAGGAGTATAAATCAAGGAGTCATTTGTTTTGTGGTATTAGATTTTGAGGGATAGTTAAACATGAGGATTAAATCTTAAAAAGTTACATAACTTTGTATCTTTTTTTTTTATTTAGTCCCATATTTATTTTTTGGAACGATTTAGTTCAATAACTAATTGAATTACTCCATTTTCGTCCCATAATAATTTTTTGGAACGATTTAGTCTCATAACTACTTGTATTGCTCAGTTTTAGTCCCATAATTTTGGAAATAACCCAAAACGACGTTGTTTCTCTAGTGTGACAGTAACGTGTCATTTTAAATTGAGGTTTCCTTATGAAACTCGTATTTCAGCAATGACATAAAAAAGTTATACATTTGACAATTAAATTATATACACATCATTTATATAATTAAAAAATATATGAAAATTAAAATGCAAAACATGTGATCCAGATACCATAGTCTCAAATCTTTGAAATCAAAATTTTAAGGTTTTTTTTTTTTTTTTTTTTTTTTTGGAGAATACCAATTCAAAGATTTGGGCTATGATATCAGATATCCCATGTTTTGTATTTTAGTTTTTGTTTGTTTTTTTTCTTAATTATTATATAATGATGTGTATTTAATTAATTTAATTATCAAGTGTATAAATTTTTTTCATGTCATCGATGAAACATGAGTCTTGCCAAGAAGCCCCAATTTAATGGCTCGTGACCATCACGCTGAAGAAACATCATCATCATTTTGGGTTATTTTAGGAACCATGAGACTAAAATTGAGCAATTCAAGTAGTTATCAGGCGAAAATTGAGCAATTCAATTAGTCATGAACTAACTCATTCCGAAATAGTTATGGAATGAAAATTGAAAATTTCAGTTCCAAAAAATAGTTATGAGACTAGAAGGGGTCTACATTTTCACTACACAAATAGGAAAACATAGGTCGATTTTTTTTTTAGCTATACATAATTCAAATCAACAATAACAAATACTTTAATTTAAAAATATATATATATATATATATATACTATTAATCACTCAAAACAAATGAATCTAAGAATTCTAGGTAATTCATTCTTCTTTCTTTTAAAGAAGTTTTTGGTGAATGAAGACATATTTCCGTATCCAATAACTTATATATCTTCTCCTTCAATTCATGACTTGTTTTCGTAGCTTATACGTTTGGGAATTCATTATTAAGTTTGTTTTCGCTCTGGCGCTGACAGCGATTCCTTTTTATATATATGCATTGGGAGATAGAGGAGAGAGATATTTTGCTCCATTGAAAAAACATGGTGGGTTTCCGGTGGTGGTGGTGGTGGTGGCTGAGCATGGCGGTGGTTGCGGCGGCGCTAGGTGACGTCACATATGACGGAAGGTCGCTTATCATTGGAGGACAGCGGAAGCTTGTGTTCTCCGGTTCAATTCATTATCCAAGAAGCACTCCTCATGTAAGCCCTTCTTCTCTTTCTCTCTCACACACTGTGTGTGCTTTTTATTTTTGGAAAATTAAAAAAAAAAAAGGAAGAAGAGACGACACTGTGTGTGTCCTTGCGATTATGAGAGAGAAAAAGACAAACACATGCTGTTTAAGATATATATCATGTGATTTTTATTTTTGTTGTTGCATGCACCTGCATTTAAATGTTGCAGAAAAATTAATTTCATGTATATAGTCGACTCATCATGTGTTTGAAAGATGTAATTAAGAGGATGACAATGGCGCCACTGTTATAAAGCCATGAAAAGTCTTTCTTATCAAATTACACTAAGGGCGAATGAGATTATTAATTAAATGTACATTTATGAACTTACTTTCACATTTATAATAAAAATAAATTCATCATTATAAACATTGCGCGTAATAGTACTTGAGAATTATTTTTCAAAATTTCACTAAAACTTAAATTATTTCATCTAATTGCTTGCAAAACTTCTTGTCTTGCATAACTTTGACCACTACTAAGTATTACTCTTTTCATAATTATCTTCATATTTTTTTTTTAATATGTTCTTTCACGTCTTTAAAAAGAAAAATTCTTCCTAAATTCACCTCCACAATATCTACTAATTTACCTAAAATGTTGTTACCTTTGGATCTACACATATATATAATTTAACTTATTTATTTATTTTATACATATAGTCGTACAAAATTACTCTTCAAATTCCTATTAATTCATTTACTTTTTTAAAATGTGTATCAAACAAAGTATGAAACTAAACTTTGGTCGGAGAGAGTATCATTTTACATATATTAATTTGTTCGCTGCTACTTATTATTCTTCCTCATCATACCAATTAACGATTGAAATTAATAATATCTCATTTCACATTAGTAAAAAAAATATTTTTATTCGTATCAATATATATGTAAATATATGATTTTTATCAATACATGTCACATGTAATTTATGTGTTGTGTTTTTATAGTAACATTTCTTTTTATGAATGACATTACACACCACTCACACTTCAATTTCAGTGGGTTCATAAAAAACAGATAATTCCAGCTTGTGTTGTCCCTAATCATTAATGATGTTGATTAATTAATTTTGTGCTAATTAATTGTCTACAAGTACTTGGAAACACTAAAAGTTTGATTCAACACTCAATCTAAACATACGTTCACGAGATAAAGTCAAACTTAAAGTAATAAGTTCACGAGATAAGTTCAAACTTAACTTTCTATTTTATCATTAATTAATTAATTGCTATAAAATTCGACGACTCACTCGTAAACTACTAAGAAAAAATATAACTAATTGACATTAAAATTTAATTATATTGCAAAACGAATGAATGATCAGAACATCCGGAGTAAGAAAAATGTTGCACCTGAAATAATTTTTCTTTATACTTTATTTTTATTTTTTTCCCTGCATTTTAATTTTATTATATTAAGCTTTATGCACTCATATTATTTTTTTCTCGTATGAATTTAGGATATCCCAAGTACTAGTTGAAAGTGAAGAAAAATTAAATTTATTTTTACAGATGTGGCCATCTTTGATATCGAAAGCCAAACTAGGCGGACTAAATGCAATCGACACTTATGTGTTCTGGAACCTACACGAACCCCAACCAGGACAGGTATGATAAATTATTCTAATTAGTAATTACATGCACAATTATTGTACATTACTAATATTATTATTTGTAAAAATAATATTATTATTGTTATAAGAACTAATATTATTTATAAATAGTGTATGGTTAAAAAGTGTACATAATTAAAAGTTAAGTAACCATGATAATTGATAATTAATTACACCTAACACATAATAAGAAGTTTCATTTTTACTAAGATAATTTTCTGCCTATTGCGCGAGGGGTTATTATATATATATGTCAATACTAATAATATATTAAATTTTTTACCATTGATTCTGGATAATTGAGATTTTAATGGGAGAAAAATAATATAATTATATTAAATAATGTATATATATACAATTGATTCTAACCATTAATAATAAATTGAACCTTCAAACCAAAAAAAAAAAAAAAAAAAAAATCTAGGATAATATATATTTGAATTATATTTATAAATCTATGGATCATAATAATAATATAGTATATGAGATTTGACGTATAAGAACGTGTCATATAAATTTTTTATCTTCTTTAATTGATGTATATGGATACGTGCTAATATTTTTAAGGAAATATCAGTATGATTTCAGTGGAAGACGCGATATAGTGGGATTTATCAAGGAAGTGCAATCTCAAGGACTTTACGTTTGCCTTCGGATCGGGCCCTTTATTGAGAGTGAATGGTCATACGGGTAATCAGTTTGAAAATTCTTTTATTTGATCTTACAAAGTTTTTTTTTTTTTTTAATTTTTTTTTAAGAAAAAAATTGTTTATTTCTTAATGAGTTAATTGACAGCTAATATTTACAAAATTCTTCGGCAGTGGCCATTCATTTAATTTTTTTTTCATTTTCCATGATGTCCCCGACATTTTGTTTCGATCGGACAACGAACCATTCAAGGTATTTGATCTTACAAATATAATTTTTTTTGAAAAAATTGTTTAGATTAATGAATTAATTGACAGCTAATATTTACAAAATTCTTCGGCAGTGGCCTTCCGTTTTGGCTCCATGATGTCCCCGACATTGTGTTTCGATCGGACAACGAACCATTCAAGGTATTTCTGTCTGTGTGTCCATATAATTTATCTTGAAATAATTACTAGATTATGGAAAAAATTCGATGTTTGCCTAAATTACTTATTAAGAGAATTTGGTTTGAATGTATAAAATATTTGACGAAGAAAATAATTATTTAATCGATAAATTATACAAAATCATAAAATACAGAATAAGCCTCGGTGGTTTCACAATTTACCCTAAACTAGTTATGATATTTAAAGATTAATATATGAATTATTTTTATGCTAATTTTGTTCTTGGATGGCAGTTTTACATGCAAAATTTTACAACGAAAATAGTTAACATGATGAAGTCGGAGAAGTTATATGCATCACAAGGAGGGCCAATAATACTTTCTCAGGTTGAAAATTTGAATTTATTTTTTAAATATGTTTGATAATTGTGAAATATAATAATATATAGTTTGTGTAGATCGAAAACGAATACCAAAATGTGGAAAAAGCATTCAACGATAAAGGGCCGTCTTATGTGAGATGGGCCGCAGAAATGGCAGTGGGCCTTGAAACTGGTGTACCATGGATTATGTGCAAGCAAGATGATGCTCCTGATCCTCTGGTAATGGCCCACCTCTTATTTCCTATTATAATTTGGGCTTCAAAGGAATCTATATGTAATGGGCCTACTTGGATCCATTAATTCAAAAATACATATTTATAAGGATTATATATTTCATTTTAAACTTGTATTTTTTTTCTAAACTTTTATTCTAAGAAATGGTTATAACAAAGTGTAAAAAAAAATGACATTTTGGTAATATATAAATACATGAGAAGTTATATTTTTATCTATTTTTATAATACTCATATTTAAAAAATATTTACAAATTATATCTTTCATTTTAAATTTCGATCTTGAAATGGTATAATAAAACACAAAATCTTGTGTTGGACAGTCTCACATATTAGATGTGATATTTTTACTTATTTTTATAATACTTATATTTAAAAAGTATCATAAAAACATGTAAAATTACCACGTCTTATGTATGAGACAGTGTCATACAAAACTTTCTAAAACTTTTAAAAGCATAAATGCATTTTTTTTTAATATTTGACGTTTTCTTTGAGGTGAAAATAGTGTCACCATGACAGATAATAAATAAAATTTTTGGGTAACGTTACATAATCATCACACGTCATTTGTTAATTTGGTAATTGAATAATGTTTTGCAGATCAATGCATGTAATGGGATGAAATGTGGAGAGACATTTGTAGGGCCAAATTCACCAAATAAGCCAGCAATTTGGACAGAAAATTGGACACACTTGTGAGATACAAATTTCAAAGAACTTTCATATTTTTCAATTTTGATGACCATGCAATGAGATTAGTTTAATTTGGTATTTATGTTGTTATCATGTGAAGCTATGACTTATATGGAAATATCACCAAAGTCAGATCAGCACAGGACATTGCATACCAAGTTGCTCTATTCATAGTCAAGATGAATGGGAGCTACATAAATTATTACATGGTAAGAATTGTTTTATATAGCTAATCAATTCAAGTTTAATATTACATCTCGTATTTCATTATTTTGTGCTTGAAACGACATAATTAAATGACATTTCACTTGATTGATTAGTATCATGGAGGAACCAATTTTGGAAGGACAGCATCCGCATTTGTAATAACCAGCTACTATGATCAAGCCCCCCTAGATGAATATGGTATGTGTGTATATACATATAAACATTAAATTAAATATTCATTAAAATTTTTAGTTCATTTTCTAACAAGCAAACTTCAATTAAAACTTATAGGTTTGATAAGGCAGCCAAAATGGGGTCATTTGCAAGAGTTGCATGCAGCAATTAAGCTATGCTCACAAACCCTTCTCTATGGATCAAAAACAAATCTCTCTTTGGGTGTCTTACAAGAAGTAATGACTTGACCTTAATTTTTTTGTCATTTGTTTGGATTGAAGGATTTGAAGATGGATTTAAACACATTATTCTCATTCTAATTAAATTTTGAATGATTTGAGTCCGTTCAAATCCACCCCAATTTGAACGAACTTAAAATCCATTCATTTCAGATCCAAACACGACATAATTATATATTTATGTCAATTTCTTGAACTAGGCCTATGTATACATGGGAGACAAAGGAGAATGTGCAGCATTTCTTGTGAACAAAGATCACGTGAACGTGGATATCCAATTCCAAAATCGAACATTCCAACTTCCTCCCATGTCGATTAGCATCTTGCCCGATTGCAAAACCGTGGCATTCAATACAGCCCAGGCATGTATCAGAATGTGTTACACCATATAATAATTTTATTTCTATATATCACTACAACAAAAACTACATATTGCGACACTTTTTTTGGGTCATTTTTTTATAAGTGTCTCTAACAATTATTTTTGGGACACTTAATTAAATTTGCTCATTATATTTAATTATTGAGACACTTAAAAATGTAGTATATAAACTTAAAAAGTGTCCCTAACTCTATTGGGACACCACATATAATGAATTCAAAATTTATAAGTGCCCCAACAGAGTACATATTGGGGCACTTTTCAATATCTGGAAAGCCCTTTTTTGTTATAGTGTATATTTAACGACGTAGATTATTATTATAATTTAACGCGTAATTAATTCCTAATTGTCTTAATATCAAATAGGTGCGCCACCAACCTAGTACAAGATCAAGACAAGCAGTTGTGAAATTGGAATCAGAAGTGGTATGGGAAGAATTCAGTGAAGCTATTACAGCGTATGATGATACCTCGTTGAGATCAAATTCATTGCTAGAGCAGATGAACACCACAAAAGATGTGTCTGATTATCTATGGTACACTGCCACGTAAGTTGCAAATTCAATAATTTTTCAAGGCTGACAATTTAATTTAAGAACTATAACTTTTAAAAGTTGCATATTGAGGTCAAATCAGACCGAATCAATCCAAATCGGGCTCAAATTCACGCCCGAATTCTGGCCAAGCTGGGCTCGTCAACCTGAATTTTATCCCAAATCGAGTCATTTAGTTTGATTTGAGTTGATTCGACTGATTTGACCTCAATTCACCATTTTTTTAAAATTATTATCCTTAATATCAGCCCAAAAAATTACTATCCTTAAAAATTATTTTTCCCTATATCTTTATATGAATGTATATTTTTTTTGCATTGTATGCGAGGCTTTAAATATTAAATAATATTTTATTTAATTTATTTCGTAATTGCAAATTAAAAAATCTGAATTCGTCGCTACTGCGATTAGTTATATGCAATCTGAGGAGTCGGAGTCTAAAATCACGGTACAGTCGCTAGGGCATGCGCTGCGCGTCTTTGTCAATGGAGTGCTTATTGGTAAGACAACATAAACATTGTACATATATATTAGTATGTAGTAATTAGAACAATCTTGATTCATAAAGATATAGCTAGTTTTTATGCCTTATATTCAAATTATTTATCTTGATTCCTAAATTGAAACCTATATTATTTCTTTTTATTTATAGGTTCCGAGCATGGAACTTATAGAAGTCAAAATTTCACTATGGAGAGCGCAGTGCATTTAAACAGTGGGGTGAACAATATCTCATTGCTAAGCAACATGGTTGGGTTACCTGTATGACTCCACCTTTCTTAACACTTGCAACTTTTCATTACATCTAAATATATTTTTAATCTTGTTTTTTTTTAATTTTTAAGATGAGTCAGCCTATAAAGCTTTACTTTGGCTTCAATTGGGCCCGCTAGAGAGGATAGTGAGATTGATTCCCGACTAGCTAGTTGGTCCTTGTGTCAGATACTGAGTTATAAAAAAAAAAAATATTTTTAATTAAGTGGGAAAATTATAGGATTCAGGGGCATTTATGGAGCGTAGAGCATGTGGATTGCAATTTGTGAGTATTCAAGATCAAATTATAACCAATAATTCTTGGGGATATCAGGTACACATGGTCAATATGTTTTGAATTTGTAATAATCATATAAATCATAGTTTTTCTAACAATATATATGATTTTAATTGCAAACTAAGGTTGGTTTACAAGGAGAGAAGATGCAACTTTATACAGAAGAGGGATCAAGCCAAGCAAAATGGACCAATTTTAACTCCTCTTCTCAACCACTCAAATGGTATAAGGTAAGAAGTGGATGAATTCGGATGGAGTCGTCTCTCTTGGATTTTAAATATTTTTTTATAGGCGGGACTATTAATTCATGCTCCAACTTAATTTAAATTTGGTCAAATTTGCTAAAAAAATTAAAAATACCCCTCAAATAATTTAATATATCCAAATATGTCATTTTGATCCTCAAATTTGTATCAGAATCTAGGTTCATTTATTCCGCTTTCAAATTAAAAATTAGATGTAAAACTAGGCCTCGAATGAAAAATAACACCTTTTAGTAGCCAAAGTGACATTTTTAGGATATAAAATCATTCAGGGGTATTTTAAAAATTTTTTTGGAGCAAATTTGATGAAGTTTGATCAAGTAGCCCCAACATTTTTTTTTTTAATTTTTAACCTTTATTTATAAGAAATACGTACGCCTTTTTAATTTATAACATACATCTATATATATCATATTACATTGATCAGTCCAAATTTGATGCACCTACGGGCAGTGACCCCGTTGCCCTAAATCTTGGGTCGATGGGAAAAGGCGAAGCATGGATCAACGGTGAAAGCTTAGGTCGATATTGGATCTCCTTTCATACATCCGACGGCTCTCCTTCACAAATATGGTATATACCTTAGGGACACTCTTGTATGAGACTGTCTCATATATAAGACGGACATGAGAAAGAGTCACTTTTTAATAAATTGTTATCACTTTTTCATAATTTGTTATCACTCTTTCATAAATTGTTATCACTTTTATAATAATTTGTATCACTTTTTTAAAAAGTGATAACAATTTATTAAAATATGACTAGGTCTCATGCATGAGATGGTCTCATACAAGTTTTTGTCTATACCTTAATTAGTATTCCACCATTTAATTCGGTGCTAATTTTTTTCTAATTAATTGTTCAAATAAAATATTTTTTTTTCTAATTAATTGTTCAAATAAAATAATTTCAGGTACCATATACCAAGATCTTTCCTTAAAGCTACAGATAACTTGCTAGTATTGTTTGAAGAAGAAGGCAATGGTGATCCTCTAAAAATATCAATAGACACGGTTTCAGTTAGTTCCAATGATTTCATGGCAAGGAGGAACAATTGAGGGTAAGACATATAGGTATATATAGAAAATATAATTAATTAATTCGTTGATTTGAGGCTTAATTTAATTTAGATTACAGTACGTACAAACCACATATTTGTAAGGGAAAAATAGTTTTTTTGTCCTCTAAGTTTCACCCATTATATTTTTCGTCCTGTTGACTTTAACTTTTTTATTCGTGTCCTCTAACTTTCATTTTTTTCGACAATTTCGTCCTCTGACCTGCTACACCAGGTCACCTTCGGGTCATATCTGACGTGACGTAATTTTTTATTTATTTTTATTGCAAAATATCCATGTGGCACAAATTTGATAGGGACTATTGCTGATGTGGCATTTTTTTTAATTGAAAAATCAATATAAACCTCAAAAATCATAAAATTTATTATAATTAATATAAAAATATTAAAAAAATATATTTTCACATATTTAGGATATATATATATATATATATATATATATATAAATATGTAATATATTCACAAATAATTTTAAAATATTAATTACTAATTTAAAATAATTAAATAAATATAAATGCTGTTAAAAATAATTTAAAATAGAAAATCTTAAAATACATAAATCTAAATAAAACAGCTCATTCCTCACTAAAGTCAACCAATTTAACTAAATAATAATTTAAATAATTTAATAACTATAAATACTATTGTAAATAATTTTAAATAATTTTTTTAAAATAAATAAAATCTAATGTATTTAATTAATAAATTATTTAGTCGTTACCCTATCCACAATGAAACTTTCATACATTTCCTCACACCTCAAAAACATTCTTTTAACTAAATATTAATTTAAATAATTTAATAAATATAAATACTATTGCAAATAATTTAAAATAATTTTTTTAAATAAATAAAGTCCAATGTATTTAGGTGATAAATTGTTTAGTCGTCACGCCATCCACAACGAAACTTTCATACACTTCCTCACACTTCAACCAATTTTTTTTAACTAAATATTAATTTAAATAATTTAATAAATATAAATACTATTGTAAATATTTTAAAATAAAAAATATTAAAATAAATAAAATCTGATGTATTTAGTTAAATTAATATTATTCTAAAATGATTTGTATTTTAGAATAGCAAAAAATATAAAAAAATATTTGTGAATTTATTATATAATATGTATATTATAAGGACGAAAATGTCAAAAAAATGAAAGTTAGAGGACGAGTCAAAAAGTCAAAGTCAACGGGACCAAAACTCGTGTCACATGGCATTTGAAAGGCTTAAGGACGAAAATGTCGCGAAGGTTAAAGGACGAGAATCAAAAAATCAAAATCAATGGGACCAAAACCATAGTAGACGAAACTTAGAGGACAAAAAAACTATTTTTCCCTATTTATAATATATAGGCATGTGCACACTGTGCAATATATGTTACTTCCTCCGTTTTATAATATATTTCATATTTTTTTTTCCATTCATCTTATAATACTTTTCACGCTTTCAAAAATTTATGTAATCAATCGGGTGCATATGAACTCTATTTTTACTATCATTGTTATTCACATTCATTTTCACTGTTATATACATGCATTATTACTATCACATTTACTTATAACATCGCATGTATATAATAATAATACCGATAAAAATATATATATAATAATGATAGTGCATTTACATGACAATTACTTTAAAAAGTTATTTTTTTAATAATTAAATAATGGTTGAAGGGTAAAAAGATAATATATATATATATATATATATATATATATATATATATAATTTTTTTTCATAAAGTGAATGCATATATTTTTTGTGGATAGATAGATAAAATAAATGAACACGAATAAAATATAAATAATAAATAATTTCCAGTTAATTAAGAGAAGTACTCATTATAACTTGTAAAAACCACTCAAAAATTCAGAAAACAAAATGTTATTGATCCTACTTTTTATGTATAAAGGGTGATTGGGTCATAATTATTCAATAAAAAAATGGTAATTAAATGAATGTAGGGTAATTTTTGTTGTTAAAAATAAAATATTATTGATTCATCTTTATCATAATTTATATGAGTAATAAAACTCAAATTAAATTAATCATTACTATATTTTTATTGACTAAGTCATCTCTTATCATTCTACTATCTCAATTAAAACTCATTGCTTGTCTCAATTTATTCCAAAAGATAAGAGCAATATTGTGTTTGGTTATGATGACCTCATCCCATCCGATGTTGGATGAACACATCCAATCCTCTTTCCAAATGCGCATTTTTCCTTATAATACAACCACATGCCTATTTTCATATACAAATAAGTACACCAACATTATTCACCAAATTAGCGCATTCTCCCTTATAATACCCACCACACGGAATCTTTTTAATAAATTTTATCACTTTTTCATAATTTGTTATCACACCATAAATTGTTATCACTTTTCATAAATTATTATCACTTTTTAATTTATTATCACTTTTATACTAATTTGTATCACTTTTTTAAAAAGTGATAACAATTTATAAAAAAGTGACCCGGTCTCATGTATGAGACCATCTCATACAAGTTTTTGTTTAGTTCTCTACTTACTCATTCTCTACAGCTCTACTTATTTATTCTCTCTCCTACTTTTCATTTAGACACTCATTATCTCTCATGTTATTTCTTATCATTTCACATACTTTTATACAAAACTCAATCATTATTTCACTAACAAACAATAATAAATTAATACAATTCTTTTTTTATTTAACATAAAATTACATCCAACTCCACTTCTCCATTTTTAACCAAATACAGATTTACTATTCACTAGATTATCTAAATTCTTATTTTTCCATCTTCATTTCCAATCTCATCCACCACCATTCTCATTTTTCATCGTTATTTAATTTGAACCAAATGCCTCCAAAATATTTATACTTTATATGGATCATTTTTTGGCAGAGTTTTATGTGTTTCATATACATGATAAACTTATCGTGTTTCACTTTTTAACTTTATCTAATTTTTAACACTTTTGTTAAATATTTAATATTTTTGGTTAAAACTTGATACTTTAAATTTTATTTTTTAAATTTGGTATTTTAAATTTAATAATTATAATATTTTATCTTTTATATTAAATATTAAAAAAATAAAATAGTAAAAATATTAATTTGTTGTTGATACTCCTGAAAAATAATATGATATCATTAACCCTAATTTTTATACTTTCATCAAATATTTGATACTTTAAATTTTTCAAAAGTAGTAATACAATAACTTTATCATGTATACGAAAACAAGAAAACCAATTTTTTCAAATCTCTTTGTTATGTATCATGACATACATAACTAAAAAATAATAGGTGACGATCGAGATAAATATTGAAATATGAATAATGACCATTTTCATTTTATATAGCGGCATCTGGTAAGTGAAACACGCAAATTTTGTGTTCTTGATCTATGTTACTATTTTTAGCCAGCAAAATTATTTTCTTACACATCCCAATATCTTATCATTTGGTGACATAATGAGATATATGCACATAAAGCAATTATATTTCTATATCTTTTCTTTTTATTTCATCATATATACTTACCATATGCTGCCTACAATTACATGTACGTCGGTGTGAACATAATTAATTTCTTTCTTGCAAAAGTTAAATTGATTTTTTAAATATATAGTTAAATTGTTTTATACATATATATTTGTGTTGGAAAATCACTTCCCGAATTTTGACCGATTCTTATTTGAAGAAGTGAAAAGATCATTATGTGCAAATTTAATTTAAAGTAGATAATATCGTATCAATTAGAGATTGTGAATTTATTTACTCCCAAGACTTTTAGTTCATTTATTTCTTCAAAAAAGGTAAAAAAAGAAACATTTTTACAAAAATTAATCAGTGCCAGATTTCATGCATAAATATTTCTGTGATCTATTTATGCCTTTTTCCTTTTCTTATACGTCAGAATATAACTGAATTTACACATAGCAATATAACTGAATTTACACATAGCCACTAGCAATTTCATGAATAAGATGGCAATTCGGATTTTTGGGATTTTGTTATAAATGTAGGTGTGGGGTTTAAAATAAAGATAAATTTTATTGAATTTTGGTGTGTTTTCTTTCATCTTGGAGTTGAAAAGATATGGTGAGTTTCCGGCGTCTGTGGTTGTTCTGCTTGGTGGTGATTGCGGCGGCAGGCGGTGGTGCAAGTGGTGGCAATGTGTCTTATGATGGAAGGTCGCTTATCATTGATGGCCAACGAAAGCTTCTCTTCTCTGGTTCAATTCATTATCCAAGAAGTACTCCAGATGTAAAAAAATCTCTCTCTCTCTCTGAGTTCATCTTCGACTTCAACTTCTCAGTTCGATTCTCCTGTTTCACTTTTAATATTTCTTTAATTGTGTCACCCTATTGAATTATTAACACATATCAGTATATTTATACATTGATTATTTTTTTCACACTCCACGTGTTATTCATCTATTATAAAACACGTAATTCATCTTTATCCTTTCTTTTTACATGTGTTTGTGTATGACAATTCATGCCATTTTAAGTTTGATGATGTTACAAAGGCCTAGAATAAGACAATCATATATATATATATATATTCTTGAAGACGGCTTTAAAGGGAAATATAGTGAAATTTCACATGATTCACATTTCCTTTTCTTGAATTTAAAGTTAAAGAAAATTTCAAGTTTAGCTAGCAAATGACATTCTTAATTGTTATTTGTCAAATCATTATGCTGTCTGTTTGTAAAGATTGAGGAAAGCGTGTCTAAATTATCACAATAATGGACCTGCAGACTGCAAGACCTCAATTTTGTGGGTATCATATGATTAAAGTAAAATACTTAACTAAGCATTTATTTTATCTATCTATCTATATATATTGTCACAAAGTCATGATAATTATTTCGATATTTTATCATGTCTATGATAAATTCCAATTACTTGTCACATGTGATTTAGAGTTTCATTTTATACAGTACAATGATCGTGTATTGAAAAGCACAAAAAATATAAATTAAAATAGAAAAACGTTGATATTAAATTTGAGAACTTTTTTCTTCTTTTTTTGACAAACGCAAACACCATTCTAATAACTAAATTGGTGTGATTAATTGTTGTCCTAAAGATTGGTGTACAATATAGTACTTTATCAAAATATGCGTTTACTGCACTTAATTACTTCTTTGAAAGTGAAAAAAATAATTTATGTTAACAGATGTGGCCATCTTTGATATCCAAAGCCAAACGAGGTGGACTAGAAGTGATTGATACATATGTATTTTGGAATCTTCATGAGACCCAACCAGGACAGGTATGTAACTTTTGTAAATTGATTTTACATGCAACTTAAATTATTATTATTAATTATTTTTATTATTTAATATAATTACTATGTAGTTGATATTTTTTAATGAAACAACTAATTATGTTAAAAAATAGATAAAATAATGACCCAGGTTATATATACACCATTACACCCTCTTTTAGTAACACCTACTAGATAGATTAGTACACTCGTCATAGTCTTCTAATTACAAGCCCTTAGCGCTTAAGTTGGTTTGTCATACATTTACTAATTTATAAACATTTGGGAATAAAATTTAATCATTGGCAGTATTCATTGGTCATTAATTCTAAATCGAGTCAACTGATATTTTAGGATTTTTTTTTTGTGAAATTAAAAATGTATATATATAAATAACAAATTTATCCTTTCATAATTATTTTCTCTATTACCACATTTTTTTAATTTCACACTTTGATTATTATTAATTGATAAAAGTAAATTTCAAATTATGAGAGATTTTGTGAGATTGAAATAGGGGTAAAAAGAAAATGTAAATTTTTTCTAAAACATCAAATAATTCTAAAACAAGAATGCAATCCTAAAACATTTCTTAATTTTCACACTTTGATTATTGATTGATAAAAGTAAATTTCAAATATGAGAGGTTTGTGAGATTGAAATAGTGATAAAATGAAAAAAAAATACCAAAATTTTCTAACACTTCAAATAATTGAAAACAAGAATGCAATCGTAAAACAATCAACTAATAAAAAACGTGTGTAAGTGATTGATTAATTAATTCATGTGTGCACATTATGTATCTAATAATTTATTTGCAAGGAAATAACAGTATAATTTTGAGGGAAGACGTGATATAGTGAGATTTATCAAGGAAGTACAATCTCAAGGTCTCTATGCATGTCTTCGGATTGGACCCTTCATCGAGGCTGAATGGTCTTATGGGTAATTATGAATAAATAATTTTCCCTTTTATACTTCCATTTAATTAGACTACTCCTATTTTTCAAATTTAATCTTAGGGCCTCATTTTTAACTTACATATATATCAATATTATTTTTTTTAAAAAAAAAAAACATAACAGCTAATATTTACTAACCTGCATGCTGCAGAGGCTTTCCTTTTTGGCTCCATGATATCCCCAACATTGTGTTTCGATCTGATAACGAGCCATTCAAGGTACTTAACTATACTTTCAATAATCGTAATAATTATTTAAGTGAATAATAATCATCAATATTTTGAATGGCGTGCAGTTTTACATGCAAAATTTCACGACCAAAATAGTGAACATGATGAAATCAGAGAAGTTATACGCGTCGCAAGGAGGGCCAATTATACTTTCTCAGGTTGAAATTTTGATATATATTTATTTATGAGTTCACTTTGAGCATTTTATTAATAATAACAATAATAATAAAAATACCTAGTGTAGATTGAGAATGAATACCAAAATGTAGAAAAGGGTTTCCATGATAAAGGGCCGCCTTATGTCCGTTGGGCCGCATCAATGGCTGTGGGCCTAAACACTGGTGTGCCATGGGTTATGTGTAAGCAAAATGACGCTCCTGGCCCTGTGGTAAAGCCCATCTATACTTGCCTCTTTTATGGGCCTCAATGGCCCAACTTGGCACATGATGGGCTTGCTCAGATTGTTTTAATGGAAACCTGCAGATTAATGCATGCAATGGGTTGAAATGTGGAGAAACATTTGTAGGTCCAAATTCACCAAATAAGCCAGCTTTATGGACAGAAAACTGGACACACTTGTAAGAATTTTTCAAAAAATCTCATGTTTTATTTAAATTTTCAAATATGCATCAACTTATAAAAAGAAGAATAAATTAAATAGAATATGATGTGCTCTACTAACTTGGATTTTAACTTTTTGTTCATTGAAGCTATGATGTATATGGCAACACAACCAGAACCAGAACAGCACAGGACATTGCATACCAAGTTGTTCTGTTCATAGTCAGGATGAATGGGAGCTTCATAAACTATTACATGGTAAGAATTTGCATACATATGTATATATACACATAGCTACTCAATCAGTGACGGATCCAGGATTTTGAATTTGGGGGACGGAAAATAATAATAAGTGAGAGAAAAAAATATTGGGGGTACAGCTGTACCCCCTTCTACTTAAGTAGATCCGCCACTGTACTCAATTCAAGTTTAGTGTTATATCTCGAATTTCATTACATTGTATAATTTTTTCCCCCTTGGAAATACTAAAATTACAAATTTCTTGATCTAGTATCATGGAGGAACCAATTTTGGGAGAACAGCATCTGCTTTCACACTAACCAGTTATTATGATCAAGCTCCCCTGGATGAATATGGTACACACACACACATTTATATATCATAAAATATACAAAAAAAATCAGATAATGAATGAAGCAACTTTCCAAAATCACAGGTTTGATAAGGCAGCCAAAATGGGGTCATCTGCAGGAGTTGCATGCAGCAGTTAAGCTATGCTCACAAACACTTCTCTATGGAACAAAAACTAACTTCTCATTGGGTGCATTACAAGAAGTAAAACACACACAAATTCTTCCATCTACTATAAATTCAGTTTCCTTGATTTTCACATACTTTCTTAAACTAGGCCTACGTATACACTGGAAACAAAACAGATTGTGCAGCATTTCTTGTGAACACAGATGGTGCACACATTGCAGATGTCAAATTTCAAAATCGAACCTATCGACTTCCTCCTAAGTCTATTAGCATCTTGCCCGATTGCAAAACCGTCGCATTTAACACAGGCCAGGTTATGTAAAATCTAATTATTATCAGTTAGTACAACTCATGTAAAATCTCACAATTTCTTCTCATATTCTAATATCCAACAGGTGAGCAACCAAATTAGTACAAGATCAATTCAACCATCACTGAAGTTGGCTTCAACAGAGACATGGCAAGAGTTCAATGAAGTTATTCCATCATTTGATGGTACCTCGTTGAGATCAAATTCATTGCTAGAGCAGATGAACACTACAAAAGATGCATCTGATTATCTATGGTACACTGCAAAGTATGTTGATATCCAATAAGATTTCATCTCTAAAATTCTTAGTAAAAAGTTTTTTTTTTGTCCCATAACTGACATACTATCCAATTTTGGTTAAATAAAAATGAACGTTTTCAACTTAATCCCAAATATTAAAAAAATGTCCTATTTTGGATTGACGAAAAATTGAACACATTGTCATGTTATGTCATACTAGTATATTATATTGAAAAATAAGCATCAAAATGGAATTATTACGAATTATGTGATGCTAACAACATACCTATTATAGTTATCAGCAATCTGAGGAGACAAACTCCATAATCAACGTCAAGTCTCTTGGACATGCATTGCGTGCATTTGTCAATGGAGCACTTATTGGTAAGACATCATTGTGATCATAATATAAGTCATAAAGACAATATTTTGATTCATAAAAAACTTCAAATATCTTGACAACTTTGTTCTTTCGAATTCAAATTGTACCACAGTTCCAATATAAATTCTCTGTATTCCATCAAACAAACTAAATTTCCAGATAGAGATAATAAAAATTGTGATTTGTGCACTTAGGTTCTGGACATGGAATGTATAGAAATCAAAGTTTCAGAGTAGAGGCTAACATCCCTTTAAATAGTAAAGTGAACAGCATCTCCTTGCTAAGCATCATGGTTGGGCTACCGGTAAAATTTCCTCACTTCTTCAGATTTCTTTTTAGTTCCAACTTCTTCTTAAATGCCTCTATTCTTGACGAAGTGGTATAGCTCATGTGGTTAGAGCTCCACTACCTATGACCCAAAAGTCATGGGTTCGAGTCACCCTTTGCCCGATCACAAAAAAAAAAAGCCTCTATTCTTGTTTTACATATAGTGGTCGTTTGGTTTCCCTCATTAATTATCCGGCAGACACGATTGACTTAATTTTAACACTTGTCAGTCCATGTTAACTCATTTGTCATGCCCTAATCATGCAAACTAAATGAGCACTTTTATTTTACACTAACTTAACCAATCTTTGATTATCTTATAACTGGCACTTTTAGGATTCAGGGGCACATATGGAACGTAGAGCATCTGGAGTCAAAGCTGTGACCATTCATGATAAGGATTTGACCAACTATTCATGGGGATATCAGGTATACATTTTCACCAAATTCTAAGATAATTTAAGGTTTCTCAGACCTGTAATTATAATGGTTAAATTTGCCTACTGATGCAAAGGTTGGATTACTGGGAGAGAAGCTACAGCTTTACACAGAAGAAGGATCAAACCGAGCAAAATGGAGCAAGTTCAATTCCTCTTCTCAGCCACTTAAATGGTTTAAGGTAAGTAAAACTCTTGACTTAAAAAGCTTTTTCGTCTCATAATTTGGCTACTGTTCAATTTTATCAGTCTAAATTCGATGCCCCGGGAGGTAGTGATCCCGTTGCACTAAATCTTGGGTCCATGGGGAAAGGTGAAGCATGGATTAATGGTGAAAGTATTGGTCGATACTGGATCTCCTTTCGTAAACCTGATGGCTCTCCTTCACAGATATGGTAAGAAATTGTTTATGTTGTAAAATTTGTTAGATTGTTGATGAAAGAGTTCTGCCTCGTCTAAAAGTCCGAACTTGTAGAGAGGTTGAGAATTAATTCATTTATATTGATTCCTTAACACTCCCCCTCACTCATGGGCCGGATTTATAGCCTCTACCCTTTGGGGAGGAGGCCTATAAGACCTCTGGGCGTGAGCCTCATGAAAGAATTCCGCCTCGTTCGAACTTGTAGAGAAGTAGAGAATTAATCAATTTATATTGATTCCTTAACAGTTGATATGATACATTTTCAGGTACCATATACCAAGATCATTCCTGAAGCCTAAAGATAACCTGCTAGTAGTGTTTGAAGAAGAGAATGGTGACCCTTTACGCATATCTGTCGACACAGTTTCGATTAGCAAAGTATGTGGACACGTGTCAGGTTCTCATCCGCCACCAGTAGTTTCATACAAAAGGCAGCGTGGCAGAAGACCTAAAGTTCGTCTTCATTGTCCTCTAAACAAAAAAATATCAAGCATTTCATTTGCTAGTTTTGGAAGCCCTTCAGGTGATTGCAGCAATTATGCCGTCGGGAGTTGTCATTCAAACAATTCCGTCACTGTTGTAGAGAAAGTAAGCTATCAAATACTATCATCTAAGTCATTTCATTTTGCAACAAGATTTATTTTCCTAAAGAAAAATGTTTGTTAATGTGTATGACAGGCTTGTCTAGGGAAGAAGATGTGTGCTGTTCCTTTTTCACACAAAATATTTGGTGGTGACCCGTGTCCAAGAAGTCCCAAGAATTTGTTGATTGAGGCTCAATGCGAGTAATTAACAAACACAAACTTATTATTTTTGCAGAAGATGTAATTCAAATATGTAATAGCCAAATTTTGGGTTTTACTATTTGAGTGTGTGATATCTCAATGCTTGAACCAGTGGAATTTCAAATCTCCAACCGTAAAACAGGACATTCACAAAAAAAGGACATTGAGGGATATGAGTCTTTTTTATGTAAAATGTTTGCAAGATTAATAAATCATAGAGAAAAGACTACACTAGCCTTAAAGGCTCGGCCTAGAATTGGGGGAATTTGTGCACCAAATAACATAGCTTCTGTGGGAGGAATGGAGAGAAGTGAGGATTCATGAAAGAGAGTGAGAACAATAAAGTGGATAAAGAAAAATGCAAAAGATCGAAATAAAAGACAAAGGTGGCTGAGAACAATTTAAGAAGAAAACGAAGAGGAAAGCAAATGAAGAAAGGTCTTCTTTAATGGAAACGAAGGGGATAGAGACAATCGCAAGAAAAGGGTGAACCAATTAACAAACACGAAAAAATGGGAGGAACAATAAGGTCAACGATGATTGCAAAAGGAGGCAACTAGAATAAGGAAAAGAGTAGAATATCAAATATGCATTATCAGGCCATCCTCACTCATAGTTTGACAAAAAACCGGATAGCCAATCACAAGAACAAGAGAAGCAATTCAAAAGAAACAAGACAATAAGTCAATAGAGTCATCTACTCAGAATTGACAAAAAATAAATTAGTTAGAGAAAATCACAAAAACAAAAAATCAATTCTAATGAGGAACAAATATGAGTGGGAGGAATGGAGTGAAAACAATAACGATTCCAAATGATGAATTCAAAAGAGGCAACTCTAAGAAGAAAAGAAGAAGATCAAATGAAGAAAGAAATATCAGATCCTCTTTAACATAATTTGACCGAAAAAACCAGGGGGATATGGAGTCAGCTTTACAGAATTATACACACCAGAGCATAGACGTGTCAAATGCCTTCTATTAAGTGATGTTTTAAAACACTTCGTACATAAAACCTTTATGTGCAGAAATAATTTTTATTAATCATAATAAATTTTCCGTACATTTCACTTGCATGAAATTACAACATTAAAGTACGCCCAAAAGGACCTAAACTAAAATACATCTGGTTGATGAGCAATTATCTGTACGTAAGAGAGACAAAATCCCCTCGTTGCAACTGATAACACCTCCAGAATCCTCCGGTCAATCTTTCCAGTTGCTGAACGAACTTGACCTCTCAAGAATTACATGAATCAGTTGAATAAAGGTTTCCAGAAATAGGTCTCGTTTACGGTTTACCAGTCTTGTTCCGTTTACTGGGACTTGTTGCTTCTTGTATTACTTGCAGCTTACTCGGTTTTCTTTCCTCAGTAGCCGAGAAGCTTGATGCCAACATGGCTTTCTGAGAAGGCAGTTCCGATATGAATAGAAGAGTTTGTGCCCAACCAGCATATTTTCCATATTTGGTCACGAAAGCCTCAGCCACACGAACACTAATTTTGGGTGTCAATCGAGTGCCCGCCAATTCAGGGATAACATACCTGGTCGCGATCTACACAAGACAAGAGATACAAAATCTGTAATTTTACTGTTACAGGTTTTCAACATAAAGAATATTTCAAGCAAGTTAATAAAGACATTCCTCAAATTAAAATCATGCAGTTACCTTGAACTCAATGAATCCCCTTCCATTACATGATTTCTTCTTCATATAGATAGATAAAATCTATGGAGCAATTACTTAGATTTGTTGGATTTGTTGCTAAAATATTGGTTTTAAATCTGAAACTCTCAGCAGAAGGCCATTTGAGGAATACAAAGTCTATAACCACAGCTTACGTTTCACTCTTTTTCTTAATAAGAAACAAGAAGAATTTTTCAAACATAAAATGATGAAAACATATAAGCAGCTACAGGATACGATTCCAATAATTACATATATACGAAAAGAGGCCTTGAGGCAAGCAAGAACCACCAAACAATGCTAACTTTAAATGTATCCCACAATTCCTCATTATTCGAAAGATTTCTTCTGTTCCACTCAAACCAAAGGGACCAACATAAGGTTAACCTATAGCCCCTTTTTTACTTTTAATCAAGACTCGACAGAAATTAATGTTTTTTTTTATCAATGACAGTTATGCCCTTACAGTGGTCCAGGTAGGTGGAACTGCTTGGTTTCTGTCGGTAAGGGGTGGTATGAGCAACAAGATTGAAGATGTGCAGAAAAATTCATTTGTTAAGTTATGGCTTAAAAAACACTTTTTGCATTTCAAATGACCTTGAAAGAAAACATAATGACAAAAACTTCTATGAACCTCGTACACGGAAGTTTTATGGTGAACTCAGTACACTGTTTAACATACAAAGTAATATTGTTTACAGGAGGCCTACTCAAACATAACTCATATAGATGCATCTTTTTATCTGTAAAATACAAACAATTGCCAACTTTCAATTTCATAAAACAGAAAGCATGGTGTGAGAACCCAAACTTGTTAAAAGGCTTACCTTCCACACATGGGTATCAACAGGAATGGCATGATGATGATCTAGAGAAAATAGAGCAATGCATGCGGCCACCTTCGGACCAACACCAGGTAAAGTAGAGAGGCCATCAATTGTCCCTTGAAGATCTAATTTACGAAGAGAAGCAAGCCACTCCTCACCTCCTCCAGGTTTCGATTGCAAAGCAGCCACAGTACCAACAATATATTTGGCCCTGCACATTTTCGACATAAAATTAGAAAAGTATCCTGTTCAATTATAGATGTATAATTTTGTGGCATGGTAACATCAAAATTAATTATCTGGAGCAGCAAGAACATAAAACAGTTGGCGAAGTGGAGAACATTAATGTCTTCAAATGTAACAACGCATTATTCACCTCTGGTTACTCATCAGCATAGATTCTTATCATATATTTTATTCTAAATGCTATAGTACTGAAATTAATTCTTTTATTTAGCTCCCAGCTTGAGATGATGGTGTGATTTTAAAGAATCCCATGTCCATATCCTAGTGCCCTCATAAGTCATGAGTATAGTTTGCTATTTTTACAGAGCTCTCAATGGAAAATCTAATTCTCTTAATTTGCTTTACCAGTATCAATAAAAATTAGGATGTTGACGAGTTTTATGAGAAGCAAACTATAACTATCTAGGATCCTCTTGGTTCAGGTGAGATATGCATTGAATAATGGAATCATGAAACACCTCACTAAGCATCATTGAAGGTGAAACGAAGGATTCCAGAGAGGCAGTTAAGTACAACCCCTAAAATCTGAATCTTTATCGTCTTTCTCATGGCATAAAGTTACTAAACGTGTCTGGAAATACGGTTAAAAGTCAAGAATCAAGATTACCAATACAAGAAAAGGATCTAGGATCATCAGCTCAACCTTCTTTGAGCCTGTGGAAGCCTAACTTACTACATCCCAAACAGAAAATCACCACACCATCATCAATTTTCATGACCTTAGCAACTGCAACACTATGCAAATTAGCTCGATCGTAAGAATATGAATTTCAGTATCCAAAAATCCTATTTTTTTAGGTGCAAAGGGAGCAATTCATAGGCATGTAAAGCATGTAAAGCATTATGGAAATAACCAGCAGAATTCGATTGAGTATGCATATGCAGTAATTTATGCCCCAATCATAAACCCATCATTACATACATAAAACATCAAAATAATATAAAAGTTTCTTACTAAAAAATGCGAGAGAGAAATTCAACCTGTATCCGAAACCCGCCTCTCTAAGTTCAGCCTCTGTAACCAGCGCCAATCTTTCCAAAGACGGAAACTCGAAAAATGCATATCCTCCTACATTCCCCAAAAATTTCCCCTTCGATGAAATAAAATCCACCATTTTAGTAATCCTCTGTATATTATTATTAGAGGAGCAAATAAATTGAATCAAGCACTCCAAAGGGTCTTGCCTCAAAACCCTAGCGCCCTCCAAATACAACGCCAGCTCAGCAAACCTCTCATCGCAAGCCTTAAACTCATTCCACATGTCATTTAAAGAAATACCCATGTTCAGAAAATCAAAGAGATCAATCTTTGCCATATCTTCGCTGTCTGTGAAATGACAATGGTACCCTACATCGTGGTCCTCGAGCTGTTTGAGGGAGACGAGATGGTGCCCAATAGGGCCGGTGTACTGTAACGGGCCAGTGTTTTTCCACCGGAAAGTTTGGCCGGTGGGGAAAGTGAGCGGCAAATAGAGCTCTGACTTGCTGATGTTAAGGGGTTTCCAATTGACGGCGGCGGCGGTGGCGGGGGGTAATTGGGGATTTTTTAAAATGTTGCGGCGTTTATTGGAAACGGGCGTGATGAATTTGCTGAAGGATTGCCGTTGTTGTGGAGTTGGAGGGGTTGATGGTTGAGGAGGCAAGGGGGTTTTTGGTCTTTTCATGTGTAGGATTGATCTCGGTGACTGCATGGAGAAGAAGAGGGTTCACGTGTATCGACGCGGTTAATACGCCATCGTCTCTACGCCACTCTTGGTTCAACGGTAACATTGATATAAACATGAAAAGACTGAATTGCCCCCATCAAATGATTCAGTTTTATTTGGTATTCTTCCACTTTTTTTTTTCATAATATAGATGAATGACATACGTGGATATTCAGTTTTATCAATAGATGATATACACGATATTGATATTTATTAATAATGAATTTGGATCCACTCCTGTAATAGGATTGAGGGTCTGATCCATCACTAACCGTGGATCTATTACATATACCAACGAGCTAGTGTGGGTGTAGTTGTGTGTGGGTGTGGTTGGATATGGACGGGATCCTCCTCCCCAATCAAACTGTAGTTCTTCCTTCTCTCCCCTCCATCTCCGTTGTGTATCGTCTCCTCTTCTACAGCTTGTGGTGTCATTAGAAATGGTAAAATTAATCCAGTCCATTAATGAGGTTAGGGTTTGACCCGATTTTTTGGAGATTTTTTTAAATTGTTTTATGTTATAGTATCAAAAGTTGTTTAAACTTAATCCAATTATCTTAAATTCACACCTTTTAATTTGTAGTCTTTATCAGTAGCAAAAAAATTGAATATAACTTGAAAATTTTAGTTCATTAACAATAAAAATGTAACACATTATTCATATTTAAGAAGCTCGTTGAAATTTCTTTTCAACGATCGTTCCAAGCTTGATCATCTGTTTTAATTTTTATGTTATCTGATTATAAATACATGTCATGAAATATTTTCAAATAATATATTTATAATCATACATCGAACTAAGTATACAATGAAACAAGAGCAATAAGGTATGCTATCGTAAATACACATAATGTTAATGTAGACAAAGACAGTAATTTCTCGTATAACAACAAAAAGACTTGTCATTTTATTAACCCAAACATTGATTTACACATACAAAAACACATTTCAGTGAGAAGATGGGGGTACAACTTTCAGTTTCAACAAGTCCAGATAGTTACAAGAAATTAAAATATCAAAATTGGTCTCTAGTGAGACAATGGAAAGTCAGCAAGATCCTCTCTATATGGAAGACGTTGGTGCATTTGGGCCCCACCTTCATGCCCGTTTTCCATTTGGACTTGGGCAATCGGGTCAAACTTTGTCGGCTCTATGAATGTGGCAACTTTATCTTTTCGCAACATCAGATATATTACAGATATAATATAAGCTCCCATGAGAGGAAAGACTAAGATTCCAATGAACACATTCCCCACTTTTGGCAAGTTGTTGTGGATTAACCACCCTACAAATGCTGTGGTCAGATAGTAGATGTTGATGCCTATGATTCCAAGCCCTAGTGCCCAAGAAAACACAATGATCTGCACATGTAAGATAGATCAAAATTCATCAATTACTTTAAAAAATTATAAAATTATCTCAAATGTTTATGAGATCGAATATTTTTGTAGATTTTGTTATGCTTTAGTTTCTAAGTACCACAAACTGCAGAAACGGTCTTCAAAAAAAAATTAAAAATGGGTTGACAATCCAACCGACATTACATGAATTAACGACAATAATAAGAAAAATTCACTTACATATATTGAATTCTTGTGCGGTCCCATCTTAGTAGAGCTGCTGCTGAATTTGAGAAGGGGAATGAGGGCAAATGGGAGTTCGAAAGATAGAATCATCTACAATAGAGTTATTTACAAAATGTGTTAATATATTATTATTTCTATTTTTTAAATTTAAATTGCTACAAAAAAGTAGGGAATTGGAAGTCTTGTGTCATACCGACATAGCTCTAATTAACATATTTGACTCATTTTCACTCATAAAATTGATGTATAAAGTATTATAATATGTTTAACACTACGTAAAATGGTCTCATACAAATTTTGATATAATTACTATAACCGGATAAAGAATACGAACCGAGGCAATGATGATTAGTCGGCCGGCACCAGAAGATCCTCCAATTATAGAAACTACTAGACTAGGTGCTATGGCGACGCACCTTGTCATTAGGTTTCTCATCCATTTTTTCATCTTTAGTTCCAAGAAACCCTATATGTTAATTTTAATTTAGAATATGTATGTTAGCAATAATATAGAAAAAAAAAAACAATAAATTAATTAATTAAAACCTGCATAATGAATTGCCCTGCATAAGTTCCAGTGATGGCAGAGCTTTGGCCCGAGGCCAACAATGCAATGGCGTAAATAATCGAGCTTGATTTTCCCAAGACATTCTGTATTGTATAATTAAAATTAGGATATTTATATTTTTTTTGAAATTATTTATTTAAAACCAATTAATTGATAATTTAATTTCTAACCTTCAGAAGGAAAGAGGCAGAGTTAAGTGTTATGTCACTGCAGCGATCTTCATTATCTTTGGAGATATCATCGGCTAAGCAAACTGTTCCGGTTACGGAAATAACTGCAACATTGATCAGAAAAGCAACGAACAGAGCAAAACCACTCTCTATTAAGAAATATCGACAGGCTTCCTGTAATAAAATTGAATGTTAAGAGGAAGAAAATTATTGTTTAATACTGAATTATAGAATATTTGCATTTAAACACTTTGTGATAAAATGTGATTTAATATGTTACTAGAGTATGCCAAAAAAATATATAAAAATATTAAATTCAGGATGCACATTACACCATCATTTATCAAACTATATATAGTTTTTTTTTTTTTTTTAAAAAAAAAAAAGTCAATAGTTCCATACTTCCACTTGCTATCAATAAATTTTAATAAAATAATAATATTATCCTACCCTGCACATATTAATTAAAGTTATTAAGCATTTATAATTTTTGGACGATGTCACCATCGATATCACTACTGTAATACACTTCTAATTTGTTATGAAGCTCAATTACATTAATATAAATTACTTATATCATATTATAACATACATATATTTTAAATTGTGTTGAGTTTCATAAAAAAACTCACCAGTCATATATGTGTGTCCAAATGTGCTAGATTCCAAAAGAACCTAGTAGGCAAGTTGATGGTATCTCTATTCTCTAGCCCTTGCCCACCTCTACCACCTTTATTCCATTATATTATGGTTGAAATGAATATACCACCTTTATTCCATTATATTATACATGGTTGAGATGAATATACACAATTCGATTCTTCAATTTCATTATTTAATTTAATTGAAATACTTAAATACACTATAAGTGTGTAATTGAAAAATAGTGCCCTAAATATATATAAAAAAAAAATGGAAGAGGAATAAATTGGTCTACTTACGTTGATGCCATGGACCGAGTTGGGAACTTTTCTGGATAGCACTAGAGCAGAATGAAGAAATAAATTATGCCTGCAGTTGAATGATTGGAAATTCAATTTCAATTTCAAATTTATATATATTAAAATAAAAATATTGTGCTAATTAATTTTTAAATATATAAAAAAGAATATACGGCATAACAAGGGCACCGAGGAGTGCAATTGCATCGGCCGTTGCACCGTCGCCGTTGAGCTTAGGAATGAACATTCCTTTCATCACTTCTTTCGCCGGCGGTTTCACATAGCTCAGTTCCCCAAAAAAACATGCCGCCATTACAAATACTAATATTGCTATGAATAGTTCCAGCTTTCTCACCTAATTAATTTGAAATACAATAAATTAATTACATTTTAAACTAAATGAAAAATAATATGAATAGCAAAATTGCAACAATAAAATTTGTAGCTTTATATATATATTGTGTTTAGCTATTTTACAAAATATAATCTTATTTTATGAATTACAAATTGTTAAATACATTGTTCAAATTCTAAAATCTTGAAGTGGTACATAAAAATGGAACGATATGTTCGAAAATATTTGTAGATTAAATTTATTGCAAGATAAGTAGAAACTGAATTTTATGAGCAAAAGGGGCTTAGCATTTCCCTTTCGTTATAAATTTTCTTTACGGCAGTTGAGGTCTTTAATAACTCAGAACAAAAATAATTACTACTACTAGATAGTGGTCAACTTGTAGAACTGCACGTTATGTATCTGAATTCTAAAGCTCAATATATTATTTAATTTGAATAAAAAACATTATATATATTATATATATATATATATATATAACTTTTAGTAGATGTTATATGAACGTGGTTCATGATTATTGATCTAAATCTTGATACATTAATTTTTTTTTTTAATTTGATACTTTAAACTTAAATAATATAATATTGTGTTTCCTAAACAATAATATGATATTCTGACCAAATTCTTGATATTTCTAATATAATTCTTAATACTCTTGATTAAATATTTGATATTTTAAAAAAATTTCAAATAATTTTATGGTAAGTATTATTATGAATCATTATTTGATTTTGATATTTTTCATCAAATATTTGATATTATATTTTAATTTTTATTTGATATTTTAAACTTAGGCAAAGTATTTATATAAACAGGTTCATGATAATGCTCACATGAAACAGTTTGTAAAAGTTTAAATAATAAAGTATTTTATCAAAAGTATAAAAATTTCATCAGGAATAACAAAAATAGAAATCAGGATATATATCATATTATTGTTCACGAGTATCAACAATAATTAATTTTTTATTATTTAAACTAACAAATCTAAAAAAAAAAAAAATAAGTATAAAAAATTTAACCAAAAATATTAAAATTAGATAATAATTTATATCATGAACCGTATTCATATAAGATCTATTCTTTCGTATTAGACTCTATGATGAACCATATTTATACCAGAGAAGAATGTATGATTACACAACTATTAAAAATCATAAGATTCGTGTATTTAACTCTGAACTATACAGTACAAGAATTTTTTTATAATATGGTTTTTTTATAATACGATTGAATAGCATAAAACTTAATTAAATGACGTTTATAAGTTATCTCATAGACATGTGGACCGTCATTCCATTCATTCATTGTAATCTTATTATCGTTTTATAGTTGACTATAACATATATATAAAAAAAAATATTGATTCCTTCTCATTATTGTTTAAAAATTCATCCGAAGCATCAAATGAACAACTCTATATTTAAATTCTAAAAATTATTAAAGTGGTATATTAATATATAAGTATAAATAATTTGTGGAGTGGTTGATGTTGTAAAAGATATTTTGTGTTGATTGTAGTTGATTTTGAAAATGAAACACGGCATTAAACAGAGGACTCAGTTAAAATTAAAATTATATTTTTTTTCTTCAAAAGTAAATAAATAAATAAATAAATACTTACGCCATATCTTTGCAGACCGAGAAAAAGAAGAGTGCTGCACCCGGTGCAGAGGACCCCAACCCAAACCGGGATATGGAATAATATGTTTAGTGCAAATGCCGTCCCAATCACTATCACAAATTATGTAAAATTTATTAGGGATTATGATATATTGAGAAATAAGGTTATATATTTTATAGAGATTGTGACATATTGAACTTATTCGAACCAAGAGCAACACAGAATTTATTATGAATATTCAACGTGTAAAGATATGGATTATATAATTTTGAACACAAATTTTTATGTGAAACGTGTTCATTGTATGAAATTGATATTATAACATTTATTTAGTAATATCATATTATTCATTTAGTAATATCGTTGAAATTATAAACTAATATCATTATATAAAATGTAATAATATTAGTTTATAAGACTAATAATATTATTGGATGAATATAATTATATTAATTTTATACGGTGAATAAATTTTTTAGAAACTCACCCAATTTTGATAATGAACCTAATATTGAGTTAGAGTTAGATTTCATTAATACTCCATAAAATGTAAGTAAATTATTTGCAGTTTATTATCAAAGTTGAGTTAACTAATTAGTATTATAAAAGAACCTAACATTAAAAATAATAATAAACACATCTTATATTAGAGTGTTATTTTAAAATTTAATAGATGTTAGAAATATATATTACAAATATATATCTATATATATATATATTATTTACGGGTTATATATATATAATATACAACAAATATATATGATAACTGGGAGGCCTAAGTAAATTATGCCAAAGTCGAGTATTATAAAAGAACCTACATTAATTTCTATATTAGAGTGTTAGACGACACAAACAACAGGGGTCCAGATCAGGATCGGCCAAATTTTTAGAATCTAAAATCATTTAAAAACATATTTTTTTTAATTTCTTTAATAGATTTGACCAAGTTTATTCAAAAATTGAGTACATCTAAAAAAATTGGATGCAAATAGTCACATTTTGGTAACAAACGTTAATTTTAGTTTTCAATATGCAAATGTATAAAATATTTTTGTTTTCTATAATTTTATTTTAATATGTATATATAATTTTATATCTCGTGTAGCCAAAATAATAAACCCCATTTAATTAATTCAAAATCATTACTTATTTTTCCACAAAATGAATTCCACACACCTTCTAATTTAGAGTCTCAATTTTCTTTAGTAGGGGCCAGAGAAATTAAGGCAAACTATTTAATTCACAGCAAAAATTCTATACTTCATTAATTATTAGTACATATATTTATAATTCGATAACAGCACAATTAATATAAATAATATTAAAACTAGATTCATTCAATACTATCATTATATTTATTTAGTAATATCATAATTTTCATTCACCAATACCATAAAATTTATTCTCACCCACACAATTCGAGTGTGTAAAAATATTACTCTTCCGTCCCGGTATTTGATTCTTTTTTAGCACAAAGATTCAGGTGAGTATTATATAATATTGAAAATAATAAAAATGATGTGATGGAAATAGAAGAAAAAATAAAAGGTTTAGACAAAAGTAAGCTAAATGAGTGGCAATATATGTACATAACATGATATAAATTTGGTGAGTAATTACTAAAATTAGAATGGTTAATTTATAATGAGACAAATCAAAATAAAAAGACAAAAGCTCGTTTGAGGCGGGTCTCAACTCTAAGAGGACTAGAGGAGTATCAAATATATAATAGCAGGAGTATCAAATATAAATATGAGAGTATCTTGGAAATGAGAATTGAGAAAAAATAACCTTTAAAACTTGTCAAACTGAGTATTAAATATACGAATAGTGGTATCAATTATATAAAACGAGTCACGAGTGAGTATGAGACCGTCTCACCAATAAAAAATAATATAATATTAATTTATAAAATTAATGATATTACTATATAAACTCAATTTCATAAGATGAAGACGTTCCTCACACGTGAGTTTGGCAAAATAAAATTGGATTCTAAAAAATTTGTGATAAAATTGGAGATGAAATTAATTAATTAGTTAATACCTTCGGGAATATCAGCGGCAATGACTGCCAGCTCGGCAAGAATCCACAAGCAGTATCGAACAAATATGGGGTACTCAGCTCTGCAAACCTCCGCCAAATGCTTGCCTGCACCACCATATATAATTTTCTCCATACTCATTTATATACTAAAAATTATATTCATTTTTTTTTTCGAAAAGGAAAAAAAAATATTATATTAATTTATTCAAAACATTAAATGTAATGTACACACCAGTGCTAACTCCGAGGTTTGCCGCAAGTGATTGAATTATGAGAGCAAATATCAACCCGATAAGGATCACCCACAGCAGCTGCCCGCATAAATAAATATCAAATTAATTAATACCCAAATATTATGAGACATTAATTACAGAAAAAATTTAATTGTTAATTAATTACCTCATATCCATGGTTTGCTCCGGCTTGAAGATCAGTTTCCACTGTAATTTTCACATTTATTAATTAGTCTCACAATTCTTAATTTAACCACTAATTATATAAATCGATATGTGTAAGAATTAAAGCAGTACTCACAATTTCCAGGATCAAGGTAAGCCAAGGAAACCAAGAAACCAGGCCCAACATGTGTCAAGAATTTTTTCCATCCTGGTTTCTGTATAAATTCATTCAAAATTACAACTTAATTGATTCATTAATTGATTGAAATTCTAAAATTCAACAATTGCATAATTAAATAGACTTAAATCAAACACACACACCTGTTGGAGTTGTTCATCATATTCTTTGCTACCTGCCGGCCATTCGCCGCCGGGAGGCGGTGTCTCCGCCACAGAAACAATCCGGTTGCTGTTTACTTGGCCACCACCCTGCTGCTGTAAGCTACCCATATTTATGTTGTGTGTGTGTATTTTCTCTCGGACTCTGAGATATGTATGATTCACTTCACCATACCCTTTATTTATAGTGCATGAATATAATATAACCACTCACACAAATTTGATTTAATTAGTAACTAACATTTATTATTCCAGCACCAGAAATTATGGAGCTAACAAAAAATTACGGGAAGACTTTAATTACTCCCTCACAATTATATAAACTTATTTGACTTTTTTCACAAAAATTAAAAAATTTATTAAAAAATAAATTAAACAAATAAAATTTCTATTATAACTTTATTTAATAAATATTATGATTTTCAATGTATTTGGTGCATAGAATTATATTAGTAGACGAATAAGAGATATTACTCTATATGAAAAGAAGTTTATATAATTGGAACATTTATAAATGATGAAAAATCACCCTATATAATTAAGACGAGAGCACTTAATTTAATTCATGTGTTATCCCAGTTTAATTGGTCGAGGTTCTTGGATTAAATTAAATTTTAATTACAAGTCAAATTAATATCCTAAAGAAAAATTAAGATTGTGGTAAATTCTATTTGGGTCATGAACCTTGCCGTAGGTATTTGTCGAGTGATAATCTCACTGTCTTTGACCAACACTAAACGTACGGTGGAAACCATTCCATTTAATTAATTCTACATGAAGTATTTATTTATTATTTTTTAAAACCAATTCTGCATTAAGTATTTAAAATTTAACAAAATGCTATTTTTTTTTTTAAATGGGAAATGCTGCATTCAAAAGACGCAAAGTTGGCAGTTGGCAGAGTAATATATGAACAAGTTTTAGCGCACAACCATTTAGATAATGTTTCCTTCATGTCTAATGGTTAATATTGGATAACCATAGTGAGGGTGGTAAGGGAGTGTTAAAAATCCCGGGTCGGATGGATAACTTTAGTAATTTAACTCAAAATGTAAACATGAACTACACCTCTCTTATGAAAAGTTATCCAAGATTAACATTCAAAGTAAACATACCCTTAGATATACACTATTTTGTCACCATAAAATTTGTTTTAAATTACTAGTTATTTTATTAAAGGATTATTTTACTATGAATTATTAATTTTGAATGATATTAGTTAGTTGGATTTTTATCGGTACAAGTCTCGAAAGATATGTTAATTATCAATTCGGGATCTGAAAGATGTTTATATTAAGGGGTTTTATCAATTCGGGATTTGAAAGATAGGATAATTATCAATTCGGAGTTAGTTTTATTAAGAATTTTAGTTGGAGGGTATTAGTTATTTCACTAAAAATATATTAGTTATTTCATTAAAATATATTAGTTGTTTCATTATATATATGTATTAGTTGTAAACCAATTTGATGATGTAACTTGTTTACATAATACCAACTCCATAAAATTTTGTGTAAATTAATTTCAACGTGCAATTAGTTTATATTTAATATATATTTTTAATGGCATATTTTATCTTAGACATTTAATTCTGATACCATATAAAAATTTATCTCATTTAAAAGTTTAAAAAATAATATATACTCGCTCCGTCCCAATTACACAAAAATTAAAAAAAAATTTATTGAGAAAGAATTAGACAAGTAAAAGCTTTATTTTAATCATATTTAATAAGTGTCATTACTGTATAGGGAATTGGGTAAAAAAACAAAATCTATATAATTGAGAGGGAGGGAATATATATTATTAAAAAAAATTATGACTTAAGAACTACAAAAAATGAAGAAATAACTACGAAATATAATATTTTTATAAATAGCTAAGATTAAAAAGAGAGTCGGACGCCTCTTAACAGAAATTGCTAAACTATTGCTCCAAAATCAAATATTTAAGGAACGCTGAAATTTATATTTTTAAGACTAAAATAAATAATTGATCATATTAAAATACATATTGAATAGAAGTATATTAATAAATGTGTTAACATAAAGACTATTTTATATAAACAGTACTGCACTATACATTTGTGAAATTTAAGAAATGAAATTTATGAATTACTCCCTCCGTCCCGTAATTATTTTCACAGTTGATTTTTTAACGATTTTTGTGTAAGAATTATTTCATAATAATATGTGTATTATTTTATATAAATGATATGCTAGTTCATCTTATCAATTAGCATATCATTCATATAAAACAGCTTTTGTACACATGTTACTATGAAATAATTCTCACACAAAAATCGTTAAAAAGTCAACTATGAAAATAGTTTCGGGATGTGCGAGTAATATATATTGGACTGATCGGGTACCGTCATATATGTGTATATATATTACACAAGGCATATAAAATAATTATAAGTATGAATTAAAATATTAAAATAATAATAATATGGTAATCCGAGTTGATAGATGATACCCGACATCTATCTTTTGAAATTTACTTATTTTGTATTTTGATGCGAGTTTTCAGCCTTTCCTTGTTTGTGAAATTTGTGCATATCAAGAAATAAGTGGAAGATGACGTATGATGGAGAACTCACTATTTGTTTTACATCATACTCAGATATGAAATAAATTAGCAGACATTGCAGAGATGGTAGGTGTTGATGATGGGGTAATTAATAGATTTTTTTTTTTTTGTTTTAATATTTTCCACCTAATTTTATGCTGCAATTGTAGCTAATTTGGACAAACAATCAGATTAGTTTTAAGATATTAGCTCTTCTATTGACTTCTACATTGGTATGGTAGGAATCTATTTTTCCATATACAGTGGTGTACAAATTAATTGATCTTATATATTGGTATAATATTTTGTTTGATTGTTGATATTTGGATCATTACCTGTGGATTTGTCATTTTATCATTATGTGAAAAAAAAATAGAAATATTTTTAATAACGATACGGTTGAAAGTCTTTCACATTTAAGATCATCTTAAAAAATACATTGGATGATAAACCCAAATCTAAAACTCAATAGAAGGAACATTAATATGCTTAAACTTTAAAGAATTGTTAAAAGACCTTATTCCTGCAAAATATCACTAAAACCTGTCAAAAAAAGAAAAATTTCACTAAAACAAAAAAATGTCTATTGTCATGCGTTATTTAATTACATTGTAAAAAAATTATAGTAATATGTAATCTATAGACACATTGATTTTTTAGGTGTGTAATATGAGTGTTATAAAGACACTAAACAATAAGTGTGTGAATATTTAATTTTATATACGATGCTCTAAAAATACTATCACATCACTTTTAAAACATTAGAAAATACTACCTCCTATTGAAAATGTATGTCATTAATTTTAGACTAATGCACACATATTTAAAAAATTATTAACTTCCTCCTATCAGCCCCCACTTTTAAAATGTTAGTTGTTAGTGGTTAAAGTTACTCGCCAAGTCTCCTTCTAATTTCAAAAATGTAGTTTTATTTTAGACTAATGCAAATAAATTAAAAAAATTATTAACTTTCTCTTATGCCTTAATTAATAGCATTGTAATTTTACATAAAATTTTGAACATTATTATTATCTAAGTTATTTTTAAAAAGTTTAAAGACAAAGTTAAAAAGAAATACAATTAATTAACATTGAAAAGTGTAAAATGATATTTAAATTGCAAATGTTATAAATAGTTAGGAGGACATAGAAAAAAGTTTTTATAAATTTTTTTAGATGCATTAAATTTTAAGTGTGTTGTATATGGCCTATAGGCTGATATTAACGGCTTAATCAACACTATTAATACAATAAAAAATAACCACATATGATATAAGTTACTCCTTCATGAGAAATAACGGTTCATAGTAAAATTAAGACAGAATATATAGTGAATCAGTTTTATTAGTGTTTTTATATAATTTTTAATAGTATTAATTATTTTATTAAAAGGTATTAGTTTAATAATAATACTATATAATGGAATAATTAATATTGATATTTTAAATTTCATACTAAAACTGATTTAACAAGATACTTTAATCTAAAATCAATAGTTCATGTAATGGATATGAAATAGGGTATACAAATACTACGTACATTTAATTTTAAATAAAACTATATGTTTAATCATATATAACTAACACCTAAATTTTAAGTACCAAATTACGTGTTAATTAAGTAGGTCTTTTTCACGATTATATACATGGTTTACTAAAGTTAAAATAACTTAAAGTAATATCACTAAAATTGGTCGAATAATATAGATCACTTGAAACCATTTCACGAAATGTTTCCAATTGAGAAAAAAATATTATTTAAAGGTAAAAACTAAAAAGTAATAGTACGTGGTGGTATGATTTACAAGGTGGACACAAAATAAAACTTATATAGTAAAAGTAATAGTACGTGGTGGTAATGATTTCTTTTTCATAAAGTTATCACTTTTCATAAATTGTTATCACTTTTTAATTTGTTATCACTTTTATACTAATTTGTATCACTTTTTTAAAAAGTGATAACAATTTATTAAAAAGTGATTCGGTCGCATGCATGAGACGGTCTCATACAAGTTTTTGTCATAGTAAAATTATATTTATGTTTTGTCATATAAACTGAGTGTACATTTTTTTTTCGTCAAAAAAAATATTAAAAATATTTTATGTGAAAATATAAGTATTCCTTTTTTACTTTTACGGTGATTTTATTTTTTTATCCATTAAGAGAACACATTTTGTGAGATGAGCTCAAATAAAATTTTACGATCGAATAAATTATTAATACAACAATGGTGAGGGGAGATGCAAAATATAAATCTATGGAAGCACAATCGAAAAAGTATGAGTAAGACAATAGTGGATAAAAATTGAAAAATGACAAATAATATTAATTCAATATTTCAATTCAGGCATCATTTTCCTGCAGGTTCAAAGTGGCATGAAATGCACTGCTCTAGCTAGCTACTTCAGAATATATATGATGCAAGCGTAAATTTATTTAAATGAATATATATATGCACTCAACTTTATAATTTGTTAGCTAGTCAATTGTCCTGAATGATTTGTAAAGAAATATTTCAACTTTGATGACTTATAAGTCTGATTTTTTTAATTATTTGTCTCCTATCGATCTGGAATTATATATGTTACGTGAATTTAAAATTTCATTTATTTATTTGCCATCCACAATGTCCATCTCCAAAAATGTATGAAGCACATGATCACTAATGTGTCATGTTCCATCTCAAATGGAGGATGCATGTATACTTCTTAAGTAATTAATTGAGTTATTATAATATATATGTACAACTACTGTGTATACGTATATTATAATATGTATATATATATGTGTGTGTGTGTGTGTCAAATATCGACCTAGATCATGTACATCTTCTGATTTTCTATCAATGGAGTCGTCTAACACTTTCAAAAAGTGTATTTGCCTTTTGTTTGAGTCGGATTTTATGTTCAATTTGTTTAATTAAAAAATATTAGGGCTCGAAATATCAACTGAATCTTTGCTTACAAATTTAAGTAGAATTATATATAGGTCGATTCATTCTACATTTTATAGAAAACAAATTCTTATATGAAATATTTCACGGATCCTAGATCCGTGAAATCAACCATATCCATATCCAAATTTAAAAAATTTGCGGATCCTTGGCTGGGGTGGGTTTAATGGATATTTCAAAAAAAACTCGTGCAAGGGTAAAAAAAAATAAAATCGCCCCCGCATGCTCCAGGTGTATTACTATTAGGTTAAACATGTGTTATTTTAACAATAATTATGTGTCACTATAAAATAAAAACTGCATATTTATCTAAAAATAATCACTCGAATGCAAAAATAAAAATAAAAAAATGGTCAAATAAATTTCTAATCTAATTATATGTAAATCAAATAAGTCTTTAATCTTCGGCAATTTTATTCTTATTAAAAAAGTGTGATTTATTAAGATGATGACTTATTTGATCTCAATATTAAAGATAAATGATTTTAATGTGTTAAGAAAAAAATTATGGGTCTATTTGATCCCCAAGTATAAGATTTTTGGGTAAATATGTGTTATTGTAAGGGCAAATATATGTATTAAACTCGTGCAAAGGTAAAAATAAATTTTTACTCTCCAGGTTGTGTTATTATTAGGTCAAACACGTGTTACTGTATGAAGAAAAATGTGTTATTAATGAACAAAATCAATATAACACATGGATAAATATTTTATTCTTTTAAGGACTAGTAACACGTACTTGCCCTTACATTAACACATATTTTTGAAAAGAATATGTTACTATATGAATACAAACGTGTTACTGTATAATGAAAGATGTGTTACTATATGGAAAAAAAAGTGTTATTATATGAACACAAACGTGTTACCCTACAGAGAAATATGTGTTACTATATGAACAAATCGGAAACAGAGTAACAATAGTTGCGAAATTAATTCTAGTTTTTTTTTTTTTAGAAAAAACATGTAACTGATAACAAAGACGATCCAGACAACAACACACTTCAATTTGATGTTTGTTGATTTAAACATATGTTACTATATAAACACAATTTTTTAAAAAATCATCAATGTCTTCTCCTTTTTTTGCTCTCTTCTCCTCAATTTGATCTCGTAGTTGAATTTCGTTGTTGTTTTCATCGGATTTCACTATTTTTATTGTCTCATGATTGCCGCCGTATCTGCGTTGTTGATTGTCGTCGTTGTTTTGCACTCCAATCTGCCTTAATCTGCGTTGTTAATGATTTGACCCGTTTTTCATTGGCGACCCGCGAGATTTATGAAACTACCTATTTTAATTAATATTGCACAGGAAAATATTTCACACAAAAGTTGCTTTTTATAGAATTAGATTTTAATTGCAGTCTCACAATAAAGTTTAATTATTGGGAAACAAACATATCATCATTCTGAATGCTGATAATATTGCTGTCAACATTTGCAGCTTCTCAACTGCTCCATTTTATTTTATTCAAAATCAGACGAAGACAAAAAAAATAAGTGGTGAACAATTAAATTCAACCAAAAATATATAAAATAAATCTTCCCATAAAATCGTGAACCAAAATAAACAAGTCAACTCAATATATTGATTTTTATGAATATCACAGGAAATATATATAGAATTGATAGAACACACCCCACCTTTTTTTAATTCTATAACCATTCACAAAATTATATGGAATTGTTACATGTTAACTGGTGGGCATAAACTTATATACTCACCATCTATGATATAATGACACATAATCAAGAGAACCCACAATTATTTCATTAATTATTTATATGACATCACACTATAAGTGGTGGATATATAATTAATTTATTTTCACTGTAGGCATGTGATCAATTTCCGTCCAATTACAATAATGAGACATCATTTAAATAGAGAAACCTATACTAGAGATATCACAAGTAACATTCATTTATGCTAAAGAAATAACAAAAGTACATAAATTTCAAATATAACTATAAAGTGTTATACTCTTTCTCTAATATATATAGCTACAAAGCAAAGACAACTAAATAATGTTTCTTTATTTTTTTTGTTTGGTCAATTTTTGATATAAATTTTGTTTCAAAATGATTGTTGTTTTTGCTCTTTCATATTTCTCTTTAATTTACTCCGAAAAATTTCTTGTTTTGGAAAATATATTTTATCCCACACACCTTATCTCTTTAGTTTCTCTTTTATTGGAGGGTAAATCGGTCAAAAAAAGTATTCCTTATTTTTTTTTTTTTTTTTAAATAAGGACAATAAAAAAAATGGTGGGATTGTGCGAAATGAAAATAATCAAAGATTATAAAAACATAGCCATATAAATCAATATCTCCAAGCATCCTCTGTGATTTTCATGATCTCATCTTAAATAAGTAAATAAAAAAAATACTTCTTTTGAACTCAAATAAGTGATATTTTTTGAATTGGAATAGGGGTAAAATCGTAAAAGGGATAAAAAATTCAAAATTATCCAAAACATCAAATAATTAGAAATAAAAAATAAAAACTATTTTAAGCAATATTTATTTTAGATCAGGGGAGTATAAGGTAAAATCTAATTATTAGACATAATATTAAAAAAGAAAAAGCTAAAATCCTCTTTCTTTTTTTTTCTTTTTTTGAAAAAAATAAATTAAAATTCAATTCTTCCCATCAACCTTATTAACAGAGTTTGTATTTTAGTCGCTCTTTTAGAAAAAATAACTCTCCCATGAAACTTGTAGGGGATTAACACCAATTTGATCCCATAACTTTCCTACTTTATTGATTTCGTCCCATAACATTTTAATTTTCTGAAATAGTTCCATAACAATTTGAATTTATTCAATTCCGTCCCATAACATTTTACTTTTCTGAAATAGTCTCATAACAATTCGAATTTATCCAATTTCGTCCCATAACATTTTACTTTTCTGAAATAGTCTCATAACAATTCGAATTTATCCAATTTCGTCCCATATGTCAAAAAATAGCAAAAAATGGCATTATTTGTGACGGAATTTGGTCCGTCAATATTTCACAGTTTCTTTGTAGTGTACGTTGGCAAAAATTGATGACATGTGCGACGCATGTGACCGAAACGATGCCATTTTTTGTCATTTTTCAATGTATGGGACGAAATTGGATAAATTCAAATTGTTATGGGACTATTTCTGAAAAGTAAAATGTTATGGGACGAAATTGGATAGATTTGAATTGTTATGAGACTATTTCAGAAAAGTAAAATGTTATGGGACGAAATTGGATAAATTCGAATTGTTATGAGACTATTTCAGAAAAGTAAAATGTTATGGGACGAAATCAATAAAGTAGGAAAGTTATGGGACCAAATTGGTGTTAATCCCAAACTTGTAGTATGAAGTCGATATTATTACATTCATTTATTAATACCATTATATTCATTTATTGATACTATAATCATTTTACATTGTGGTATTAATTTATAAGTATAATTATATCACTAAATAAATATTACTCACAGTGGCCCATAAAACCTTTCACACCTTCTTTTTTCATCCGTCCCACTATAAGTTTCACACTTAAAATGGAAAACCCTTTATAAACTTAACTTTTACAATTTTCACTAATTTACACAAAATATTATTACTTTATTTTCGAGTTCACATTTAAAGCTTATTTGGACTACATGTTTGGTAACAATGTATATGTAAGAAAGTTTACATAAGTCGAGTTTCATGGGCCTAATCTAACTTACTAAAGTGCTGCTAGCTGGGGTTTTTTTCTCCTTTTTAGGTGAAACTTCTCCAATGAAATTTGTTAATCATATAAAATTTAATTCATACCAATATTATTACATTTATTCAATTATAATTATTAACAAATACTACACAAAAGTTTACATTCAAACACGTCGAACTCTTTATGGTATTAGTGATAAGTAGGAATTAGTAGGTGAAATTAGTGCATAAATTGATTATTTTGCCACCAATATATCACTATGCTTTTATGTATGCAACTTATAATTCAATTTTATCTTCATATAGTTTGATATTTTATTTTGTTATGTAATTTAAGTATAATGAAGATACATGAACCATCAATGTGAGAGAAGACGAATAGAGGAAAAAAAGGCCCAACGCTGGGGCCCAAGTGTTGAACCTATGTATACATAAGAGAACTTAATTTTGATTAAGGCCCAATTAATGGGCCCATAAAATACCATGTTGGATGGTGACCTAATTACCACTTTTCTTTAGATTATAAAGTGGGACGTGAGGCTTGACATAAATATATTATATTAATTTTATATATTTATGTCTTACCAATGTACTATTAACATAATTCCATATTTAAAATAATTACAACAAATTTGAACCATATAATTTATAATATAATTCAATAATTAATTCTGAACGTTGGTTATATTTGCATCATACAGTTCATAATATTATCTGAAGTTAGAATTAGTGAAATTAATAATAAGCTTAATATCATATTTCACATTTATATATATACACGTAATATCAAGTTCAGTCATTCCAGATCACGCATGTATTTATATTATTTCGATGTAATATCAAATTTACCACACTTAATCTATATTTTTTCGATCGAGCTCGTGACACATATTTTGCCTAATATAATCTATGTTTTCTATGTCTGATATGATTGAGTTAACTACTATTACATGCATGAACGTGATTGCAATTCTATTTAAAAAAAAAATTAATTAATAACCTGAAAAGGTAAAATTACAGTGCTCTAAGTTCTAAATTTCTTTACTCATCTTCTATTTTATTCATATCATGTATATATACACATATAGCATATGCATATATGGAGTAATGGCCTAACATAAGATTGATATAACAAAAAATCTGAAAGAAAAAAACAAAGATTTTATTCGCAAGTGTGATTTATATTTTATAGTATCTAAAATAACGCAAAAGCCGCCCAATTCGAATTTCTAACGGATCGGGGCGAGGAGTGGGCCGAGGTGAATGAAGGAGACACTGACTTCCTACTCGAAACGGACCACCTGGAGGAGGTCTCAAGATCCGAAAAGTATCCGGGTTCGGGTCTGGATCTCGGGCTGTCACCTATCTTCCTTGCACTTTTTTGCTTCCGCAGAGGAGACGGGAAGCACCCGGTCGTCGAAACAACGTCGGGTCGGGCAAGGCCCGGTAAACCAATTGTACGCGGGGATGCACGGGAAGAGCGGGTTCGGGGCTCCGATGGAGAATGGAAGTATAACCCGGCTGGAGGCGGTTTGAGTTTTCGCGGGTTTATTGGTGGTTGCTTTTGCTGAACATGTTTTTGCTTCCTTTGATGCTGCTTTTCCAAAGGGTACCGGTTATCGGGTTTGGGAACACCGGGTCGGATCTCCCACTTGAACGGAACGGATCCGGGCTTCTTGAAGGAATCGTCAGCTGTCATGTTTAGTAGTACTATAACTGGAAGTTCATATTGGTGTGTGAAGTTGATATATATATATATATAGAGAGAGAGAGAGAGAGAGAGAGAGAGTGTTGATTGAAATAAATTAAGAATAATTCTAAGCATGATCAAAGGCGTAGGAAATGGAAGATGGTGGGCCCGTAGTGAAATTTCAATGCTTCATGATAGGAAGTATTAAGTTACAAAAATGAGTCAAATTGACCATGTTCTATATTTGTCGGAAGATGTTTAAATGTATTAAAAAAAATTATTCATCATTTTTTCTTTAATTCATTAAAAAAATTTATAATTATTTATTCTTAATTAATGCAAATGTGATGTAAAAAAAAACTTTTTTTTTTAAACCGATGTAAAATAAAACTTAAAAAAGTGAATGCATTCTAATATTATTATGTTTCTAGTTCCAATCACCCCAAGTATTCTAAAAATAGCATATTTAGGTCAATTTCCATCAATGGATTCAGGGGAGGCATGGGGCGATTATTCGTTATAGTTTTAATTTTTCAATTTTTTTTGTAAAGGTTTTTAATTTGTAACAGTATATAAATAATAATCTCCTTGTAACAAAATCGTAGATTTGTATCTATCCACGTTACGTTACTACGAAGACGTGTGTGACAAAATTTGCAATTAATTGGTGTGATGTTTTCAAAAGCAACTGGGAAAAGATTAGGCAAAGCATGTGAGGAGGGGGGTTGGTTTGGGGTGAGCGGGAATAATATGAAATAAATTCATCTTATTTAATAGTTTCGAATAATAATTGTAATTTTTTAATCTGAAAACGCATTTTTTTTGGATAATAACATATTTTTATTTTAAAGACAATTGGGCCAAAATAATATAGATAACATAGAATACATAATCAATATCAATCACAATATTCATCTTCTACTCTTCATATTTGAAATTCATTTCGTATATAGCATATAAAATAAGTTACTAAATAATTTAAGATAAGAAAAAATTAGCATATATAACATAATGTGTCCCTATTAAAAGAAAAGTCAAATTAAAAATATTTAAATGGCTTTTAGTCCTTACTTCTTATGTGGTCGAAGAGTAGAGTAGAAAACGAAGCCTCAACTTTGACATATTTGCATGAGAGAGAGAGAGAGAGAGAGAGAGAGAGAGAGAGAGAGAGAGAGAGAGAGAGAGAGAGAGAGAGAGAGAGAGAGAGAGAGAGAGAGAGAGAGAGAGAGAGAGAGAGAGAGAGAGAGAGGCAGGTGGAGAAAGAGAGTTGTGATTTGTTGCGGGACAAAATAATTAAGAATATCAGGCGTTCGAATTTCATTGCGATTAAAAAATTAATTCAAGATCATATCAACACCCATGCGCGCGCGAGATAAGAAAATTAAATTTCTTATTTACCAATTTCACCTTGTAATTAAAAATAGTAATTCCTACATTATAATTTAAATTGCTCAAAATTAAACAATACAAGTTTTAATAAAAAAAATATTATTTAATAGTATTAAAATATGTAAAATGAAGGATAAAGAAGTATTTTCAACTTTATTGGAATGTGTAGTTAAGTGTGAAGATTTAACTATAGTGAAAAATTAAGTTGTAAATATAAATAAAAGATGTTTATAAGAGTTTAGTTTGAGAATATATAATTATTTTTTTACTATTTTTGGTATGGAAAAATAAAATTGTAGCGTACGGATGTTAATTATTTTCATTCTATAATACTCCCTCCATCTCATTTATTATTGCTCAAATTAAAATTACATGAATTTTAATGAGAAAAATATTTATTAATATTAAAAGATGTGAAATTAAAGTTAAATGAGTTATTTCTATTTTTGTGGAGAGAGATTGATTAAATTTTAGAGGATAGAGTGAATAATTAAATGACATTAAATGTAAATAAATAAGAGATGTTTAGAATAATTTAATTTGAGGAGATAAAAGTGTTGTTTTGTCATTTTAAGTATGAGAACCAAAAAAATGCATTCATTTATAAATTTTGAGCAGTATAAAATACAACGAAAGGAATATTACTATCAAATTAATAATTTTGATGTTTTATGACGAAAGTTCGTCCATAATTGTAATTGACATTATTTTCAGACTTTGTTCACAATAATGGCAACACAGTACTACCAGGTCCACCTTTTTATATAGGTTGGACAAGATAATTATTCACTACTCACTAGGTACACACTGTGGAATTCATTTTTTTTTTTAAATTACTTGATAATAATGTACATTAAAACTAGACAAGGCTAATATAGTGAAGCCTACTTGGAATAATTCCATATAGAATCAATATTTATTACGATAATACTTTACTGTGCTGGCCTGTGTGCATCCTTGTAATACTAAGCACTCTGAAAATAGCAATATTATCACTATATAAATACATACTAACTTATAGTATTACGTCTCACAATCTAGGTTGTATACGAATCAAATAATTTTGATTCAATTTGGTATTCGTGTTCGAAATTTGATATTCAAATTAGAAATTTTACGATTCGAATTCGATTACAAATATTCGATTTGATTCGATTTTTAATCAAATACAAATACAAAATTATGATATTCGATTCGATATTCATAAATATTCGATTCAATATTTAAATATACATTATATAATATATATTATATATATATATATATATATCACATTATTTATAGCATAGTGCTATATAACACCCATATATTAATTTATGTAAATAAATCAATATATTAATTTTTTCGGTATTATTCACAAAAACTAAAAATCAAATTTAAAAATTGAAATTCACTTTAACATTCTAAGCCCCTGACATAAATCCATTATGATATATGTAAGTATTTTCATTTTTTTTTTTAATTCATTTGAAATGTATGATGTTTTTCATGAATAAACTTATTTTTAATTATTTTTATTTTTAACATACAAGCAAGAAGAACGTATTCATGTTTTTTTTTTTTTATGGAAGTTTGAATTCTCGTCACTTATTTATTGAAGTGTTTTTTTGATCAATTTGATAATTAACATTTTTTTGTCACGTATTTGATTATGTTCTGCAATTTTTTAAATTTGTGGCTGTATTTTGAATTGAAACAACAAAATTAATTTTTAACCGTATACTCAAATAGTATTGTTTAATATATATTTGAGAAAAAAAATCAATTCGAATGGTTTTGAAAAATTCGATATCAATTTCAAATCAAATATAAATCACATTTACTATTCAAAAAATATTCGAATTCGATATTTGAAAAATTTAACAAATACAAATTCAAAATAATGATATTTGATTCGATTCATATACGGTATACCACCCCACTGAGATAGATGTATATCAAGTACAATTGTGTTAGATCATTCTGACGTGCTGCTGTTATTTTCAAGTTTTTATATTTTACTTTTTAAAAAAAAGGTTCAAACATTTTTATTGAGAAGTGATATCAAGCGCAATGCTCATATTTCCCATCTACTACAAGCACACTACATGTTATTGTGTACAAATAAACGATAAATATCATGCGATACTCTAATAGCTCGATATCAATTCGATTTCTGTGTCTCAAGAAAATATGCATATTTACCAGAAAGAAAATAAACTCAATGCAACCTTGCCGCTTGACGAATAGATTGTCGAAAGTGTGGCATACGAGCAGCAATCACAGCAACTCTCCACGTAAATAACAGCTAGACAAAAAAGATTTGGAGTTGATGTTCCAAATTGAATTTCATGATTGTCGTTTGTTAAAGTTTAGGGTGAAGGAGATGAAGACCTAAGTCCCAAAGGGGAATTCCTGTGGCATGTTATTGATAGCACGCATGGTATTGCTAGCCACGTCCAACAGTTGTAAATACTCGTCTGCGCCATCTGTGAGACGCTGCAAAACACAACAGAAGAGAATGACCAACAATTCTAGCTCTCGAAAGAAAAAATATGGCGAATTCTATAGCATCCAGCTTGGTTTTCAAATAATAGGTTTTTAGAAAAGTAGCTGCATGCAGTTTCATTCAGATTGCAAAATAATGGGATGCCTAATTCATTAATAGGAAGAATTATTTTTCCATGAGACTTTGTTTTCCTTTACTTCAAAGCAGGCAGCATCAAAAGCAAAAAACTCACGAATCCTATATCTAGAGGGAAGTATGCATAAATAACAAGTGTTTTCACCTTATCTGCCTCGCCAAATTTTTTGCATATTCTTGCTTTCCGTTCATCTGATATATCGTCTGATTCAACAATTATATCGAACAACTGAAATGCAAACTAGGTCAGCATTTGGCAGGAAAGAAATGATCAAACAAGCGATATCAATCTGACCTGCATAAGCATCTGAGAGGCTGGATATCCTTCAGCAATCACGTTTTTTACTTCCTTGTCAGCAATGTCAAAATCACCACTTCTGCAAGCAGAAAAGAGAGCATGCACAACATCGTCGGGGATGACCTGATCACAGATGTGTTATCAGGGTCAGTACGTGTGCAAGTATAAGTAGATGAACTTATACTACAGTATCATGTGAATACATCAATAGTTAATATTATGTACTGGTGAAATCTACAAAAAACGAAAAAATCAGTGAAAATGCTTAAAGAAATCAAAAGTTGGATTTGTTGAAGCTGAAGAAAAAGATTTGTAATCTAAATGAAGCATGAGTTGCTACAGAGCAAAATCATCAATGAAGAAGCCTCAAAGAGGGGGACTTAAAAATGCAGAGTATCAAAGACCACTCTATAAACTTCAGGCACCATTGAAGGAAAGAGAAGACACTCTAAAACAAAAGTAGACATAGTTCTACAGACATGTGCACAAGTACACAACCAAAATTTAATAGTAACCTCTATATTCGAAATCGAAAAATACAGGTTGCTCTTAACACAATCAAAATGCATACATTCACATAAATAGATGTGTGTGCAATCACGAATTCCTGGTCCTTGAATATGGTAAATCTTCTGAAGTCATCATTCACAATAAATGAAACTTACACCGGACACGCTAATTAGCTCTTTGGATGAAATTGAAGATCCGAATAAGCGAGCAGCACCCTGGAATATAAAGGAATATGAAAACATAGATAATTTTTTATATGAATTTCAATGCTTTCAATAATCAACGCAATGTCTTGAAATTAACAAAATTCTATAAAAATAATTTGAAGTCATGTTCAGCATATAGTTACTGATAGCCAAATGATGAATATATAGTTTCAAGATTTCAGTGAGAATATGCATTCAGTTATCCAGATATGAATTCAGAACCCCTTTAGTTCACTAACATATGATCATTTAGGTGAGGTGAAAATCACAGATGTCTTACTTGTAAATATGTTATAGCGCGGCGAAGATCACCTTGAGACATGGAACTTAAGGTTGTAAGAGCCTGCAATAACGAAGAGCAAAACATAATTGTGTATATGAGAGTGAGAGAGAGAGAGAGAGAGAGAGAGAGAGGGAGAGACTTTGCATGGGCAAATAACTAGTTAAACAAGCATGAAGTGTCAAGTATGTCAATACATGCATACCTCTGAATCCAAGTTAAGACCTTCCTCCTGGCAAATATATAGAATGCGAGAGGTCATAATGTCTTCTGTAAGTGGCTTGAATCTGAATTTTGCACACCTAGATGCAAGGGGTTCTATAATTCTGTTCCATTAAAATAACTACTAAAGTCAGTTCTGATGAGAATAGTATGCATCACATCTGAAAAGACAACCAAATCTTAAACTATAGACGTATTTGAAGCAAATATATTCCCCCAAATCCCCCACCCAAACATAATATAAAGTATAAACATATCTTGATTTGATTGAAGACAGTTATCCAAGTTAGAATTTGACAATTGCCTCAAATGCGACACTGATTCACTTTAGCATTTTCGTTTTGCACAGAGATTATGGGTTTCCCCGATAGCTTGTGAAAAAATATAAAGGTCAGTAGCATGCTCACCCTTATTCAATAACACTCCACAATAAGAGTCAAGAAATAAGATGAAGGGATTTTAAATTTAATTTTAGATGTGCAACAGAAACAACATATTGACATGTTTCTGTGTTTGACACGCCTTTATTGAGTCAAAACAGGTGTCTAGTTAAGTTTGTATTCTGTACTTTTAGTATGTCTACATCTATCATGCAGTGATGGGAATTCAAATTTTAGTGAAGAGATATGGCGAGTTCATTAACAGAGAAACAAATATCAGAGTAATAGCACTCATTCTACGAAATCAAATATCAGAGAAATCGATGTCACACTCATACAACGAAAACAGATATCAGAAACTGATCTCATACTACCACCTCCCAAGTCCCAAAGCTAAGAAATATATTTTTGTTCCAAGAAAGGACTTGATAGAAAGGAGAAAAACACACACAAAGTGAGAGAGGAGAGTCAAGACTTTACCTGCTGATGTAGTTACAAATGAAGAAGAATCTTGTAACTTTTGAGTATGTTTCCATGGTGCGCCGCAAGGCATTCTTTGTAGGCAAATTAAACCACCATTAAGACATGCATGATACATAATAATACATGCAGAAAGCCAGAAACCATCATACTTGCCTGAGCATCTTCAGTCATGGAATCTGCCTCATCAAGAATGATAATCTTATAAGGTGGGCATGGGTAACCACTGTACTCAGGAAGAAAGGCATTGGAATGAGCATAAAGAAGTAAATGCAGTGATATAATCTACACACTGAATTCAGGAGGAATTAAGTATACCCCTGCCGTGCAGAACCAACAGCAACAGCAGCAAAGTTTTTTATTTTTGTGCGTACAACATTGATCCCACGATCATCACTAGCATTGAGCTCCAATACTCTAGACTTGTATAACTCAGGCCTATAAATTCAGGAGAGAGAAGAGAGAGAGAGAGAGAGAGAGAGAGAGAGAGAGAGAGAGAGAGAGAGAGAGAGAGAGAGAGAGAGAGAGAGAGAGGATTCATAATTCATATCACAACCTATATAATGTGTCTCACAAACCCAGAATACAAAATCAGCTTCTAAATTGTACAAGTGGCAGGATAGTAGATAAGCCTAGCATCTATGACATCATTTTGCTTTCCAAAATGTCTCGTTTCTGCTCTAATTGTTTGAATGGTATTTTAGACCATATTGCAAACACAATACAGCATCGAAACATTATTATCGATACTCACGTAATCTTCAGCCAAATATCGAGCAAGATATGGTAAAAAACATCTGTTTTCTCCATAAATAATATAAATCTAAATCATAAATATACAAAAACAAATCGACCATAAAAAAATTACCCGAAAAGCTGATGAGCAATGGCAAGAGCCGTAGTTGTTTTCCCAGTACCAGGAGGGCCATAAAACAGCATGTGCGGACACTGTAAATTAAAATAAACCCAAAAAAACAGGAAGAGGAATATAAGAACCCTAAGCGAAAACTCAGAAAAATTAAAAAGAAAAAATAGAGAAATATTACGTTTGTGGTCTCGAGAGTGTTGGTAAGAACTCGAACGACCTCTTCCTGGTGAGCAACATCCTTCACTTGCTTAGGTCGGCTGTTAAATTCACAGTATCAAGTGGTTGCTAAAATCATGGAGCAACTGCGTGAAAATAGTGAACCAGTGTGTGCGAGAGATAAACGGAGAAATATAAGTTAGTCAATTTACTATTTCTCGACCCATTGCTGAGAGCTCGGCAAAACTGGCGCCATTGCTGCGACTGCGAGGTGAATCAAGGTTTTTGCTTCCAGACAAAGGGCTTTTTTTCCCGCTTGTTTATATCCGGACGGAATTGATTGACATTCTGAGTTATTTTCGTTTCAGTCCCCGTAGTCTTTTAAAATCCTGAAGTAGTATGGATTTTGGTCTAAATTGCACATTTTTTGGCAATGCAAAGTTTTTTTTTAAAAAAAAAAAAAATTAGAGAAAATGACTACTAGGTACTACTAAATACAAAAAATTACTACTAGATACAATGTTTTTAAAAAAACACAACCCACTACAATCTATACTCATTTTACCCCTAATTTGATAAAACTCACCCAAGCGTCACATTCACGCATCACAATTCACATTCTGCCTCTCTCTCTTCCCTCCTCTCTCTCTCTCCACCGCCCCCAGCCCCAAGCGACGGCAACCACCCCAAGCGACGGCAGCCCACCACCCCGCGGCCCACCACCCGACGACGGCCGCTGCTGTGAAGTTGTCGGCGGCGATGAGTCGAAGGCCACAGCGCCACCACCCCGCCATTAACGACGGCCACAGCGCCACCACCCCAATATCAACGACGGCCACGACGAAGACAAAGACGCGACGACGATGACGACGAAGACGACGACGACGACGCTCACCAGAGCCGCCGTGAATCGCTCGCGACTCTTCGACGTCGCCGTCGCTCACCCCCACCGAACCAGACTCCGGACCACCGACGGCGGATCTGTGCTCCACGGCGACAGATCTGTGGGAGATGGCGGTGATGCGGCGACGGCGTCGGTCGGATCTGTGGGAGACGGCGGTGACGGCAATGATGCGGCGACCGACGGCGGCGGATCTATTGAATCTGGGTTTGTTGTTTATAGTTTTGTGTTGTATTTTTTTTTTAATTTTTTTTCGGGAATTCGATCCGGGATTTTTTTATTTTTGGTTCTTGAGTTTTTGTTCTTGTATTTATTTTGTTGTATACAATGACTTCGATTTGGGATTTTTTTATTTTTTCAGTTCTGGAGTTTTTGTTATTGTATTTCCTTGTATACAAGGGTGATAATGTGCGATTTCGATCCGGGAATTTTTTGTTTTTTCGGTTCTTGAGTTTTTGTTACTGTATTTATTTTGTTGTATACAATGACTTCGATTTGGGATTTTTTTATTTTCTGGTTCTTGAGTTTTTCTTACTGTATTTCCTTGTATACAAGGACTGATAATGTGCAGATTTCGATCTGGAAATTTTTTGTTTTCTGGTTCTTGAGTTTTTGTTACTCTATCTTTGTTGTATAGAACGATTGATAATGTTGATTTTTACGCACATGTGCATAATTTTCTGGTTCTTGTGGGTTTTTTTTACTGGATATTATTGTGATACAACGTTGATAATGTGCAGATTTTCTGCACATGTGCAGAGTTTTGGTTTTTTTTTCTGCACATGTGCAGAGTTTTGGTTTTTTTTCTGCACATGTGCAGAATTTTTTATTTTTTTTGGCATAATTCTGGAATTATTTTTTTTATTGTTGTGTGATGATTTTTGCACGAAATTTTTTTTTTTTTTTGCGTCTTTTTTAATTTTCTTCATATGTAGCCTCATATAGTATACAATTTTTTTGGGTCAGAGAATAATTAATATGGTATACAATTTTTATGAAATAAATAAGAAAATATTATCTGCAGAAAAAATAATAAGAAAAAAGTGATTTGCACAAATAAAAAAATTACAAACATTCCTTAAAAAATGAAAGTCTGGCAACGAAAAATGATGAGAACAAGTAAATGTGCAGCTTTGAAAAAGTCAAAACAAAATCCCATCAATGAACAGTGATATGTCATGTTACATTAATTAGTTTGAAAAAGTTGCAGCAAATTGAGGTTTGAAGAAGGGTAAATTGGGAAGATTGCCCTATATTATTGTATCTAGTAGTAATTAGGATTTTGATTGTACCTATTAGTAATTTGGGTGTTAGAATTGTACCTAGATGTAACTCACCCAAAAAATTAAGTATTAAATAAAATTAAAATGAACTTAAATTGATCGTATGCTTGAAGAATGAAAATTTGGAATACCTTTTGAAGTGGTTAAATTTGCTTTTAATTCATTGGAGACTAAATAATATTTTTTAAGAAGTCATATAATTTTTATCTATTATAAGAAAAAAAGTAATCCCTATATTACTAATAGCGAGTTTGTTTTTGCTTAGGTGTCATCATGAGGGTAATTTGAATGAGGTGTCACATTCTTATTAAATGCATATATATGTTAATAATCTATGTGTCATTTCCCTATTGATTTATAATTAATATATAGCATCTATGTGGTATTTTAATATAGGAATTAATTAAAAAATATATTTTTAAGGAGGTTTGAACACTAAACCTCTTGCACAATATGTATATTTTTTAATAAATAAGTTAATATATAAATCTTTAAATATTTTAAATATATATTTTATATCTAAAAAGTGTTATCATATAATAATATTTAAACATAAAATTATATTTAACTTAAGCCTATAAATGTATGTAAGAAAATTTTTGGTTGTATCAACTTTTATAAAAAAAAAAAAACTTAATAGAATCATATATGATATTTATTGTAAATATACGATATATATATATATATATATATATATATATATATTATTCGGAGTAATATTTATGCATCAATTATATAAAAAAAATTCTATTAATCGTCTCTTTTTTTTTATTAATTGTAAAATAAATTTGAAACAAATCTTATAGTAAATTATTTCACATAATTATAATAATTCTAATCCCCAGCATGAATTGTCATACAATTAGCATTACTATTATTTAAATTTAATATTATAATTACAATTTTTTTATACATATACATTATTTTAATATATATATATATATATTATTATTATTTGAAAATATTATATATAATATATTATATTGTAAAGTTTATTTAACGAAAATACCGTGTAATATGCGGGAGCTCATCTAGTTAATAATAAAAATGACTACTGTTTGCATCATATATAAAATGTAGATGTTGAATGTTTGTAAATGAGTCGAATCGAGTTGAACGTCCAAGAATAATTCGGGACAAAAATAATTTTATTTCTAGAATAATTTTTTATTCTAGGTTATTTCTGGATAACCTTCAAATTTTATTTAAAATATTATCGAACTTTAAAATCTTATATTTACTACTGCAGAATCAATCCCCACCTTTTCAAAAATCTCTATTTTAAAATAGAGCGATTTTATGCAATTGTGTTGTATATGAAATTACTAGATGAGCTCCCGCGTATTACGCGGTATTTTCGTTAAATAAATTTTATAATATAATATATTATATATAATCTTTTCAAATAATAATATATATATTAAAATAATGTATATGTATAAAAAAAATTATAATTATAATATTAAATTTAAATAAAGGTAATATTAATTGTTTGACAATTCATGCTAGAGATTAAAATTATTATAATTATGTGAAAGAATTTACTATAAGATTTGTTTCAAATTTATTTTACAATTAATAAAAAAAAGGAGACGATTAATAGAATTTTTTTTATATAATTGATGCATAAATATTACTCCGAATAATATATGTATATCGTATATTTACAATAAATACTCCCATATATGATTATATTAAGTTTTTTTTTTTTAATAAAAGTTGATACAACCACAATTTTTCTTACATACATTTATAGACTTAAATTAAATATAATTTTATATTTAAAAATTGTCATATGATAACATTTTTTAGATATAAAATAGATATTTAAAATATTTAAAGATTTATATATTAAATTATTTATTAAAAAATATATATATTGTGCAAGAGGTCTAAGGTTCAAACCTCCTTAGAAATATATTTTTTAATTAATTTCTATATTAAAATGCCACATAGATGTCATATATTAATTATAAATCAATAGGAAAATGACACATATATTATTAACATATATATGCATTTAATAAGAATGTGACACCTCATCCAAATTAATCTCATGACGACACCTAAGCAAAAATAAACTCTCTATTAGTAATATAGGGATTATGCCTGAAAGTGTATATGAAATTATTATGTATTACATAGATAGGTGATATTTCTTATTATATATTTGTTATTCTTAATAAAATTTTATTTTCATAATATATATTTCGTTGACTGTTAAAAAAATTTCAAATCACATATTTTTGGAATATATTTAAATACTAGAATATTCAGCACGCAAAATTTGCGGGGATAAAAAAAAAAATTAAAGTGAATTACTACTAGATACAATTTTGAACACTCAATTACTATTAGGTACAATTCCTTTTCTAATTACTACTAGGTATAATGTTTTGATTGATTTTTCCAATTTTACCCTTCCATGTACCTGCAGTGTACTTTTTCTGCTCCCAATGAATACACATTTGTTGCAGTGTACTTTTTCTCCTCCCAATGAATACACATTTGTTGCAGTGTATTTTTTCTCCTCCCAATGAATACACATTTATTGTCGCATATACAAGCAGCATTCGTTCATTCACAGATCTATTTCATTGATTTTTATTTATTGTTCGTTCATTAATAGGTTCAAAAATTAGCATTTTCAAAATTGTACCTAGTAGTAATTAGGGTGTTCAAAATTGTTTCATCCATTTTCCAGTTTTGCAGCATACAATTTTCAAAAATATTTTCAGAATTATCACACAACAAACCAAAAATTGCACATTATTCCAGAATTATATCTTGAATTATTCTAAAATAAATCGTTCTTTTTACAATCTGATAAATCAAATTTTCTACATTGAAACCCTCTTATTTCAGCATATGTACAAATTTATTGCACATTTGTAGTTCACTGCACATGTGCAAAAAAATATCCAAAAAACTAAATAAAAAATCAAATATTTCACAGCAGAAAAAAAAAACCACATCTAGAATAGATCCAACCCGTCAAAGATCCAACCTGTCCAAAACTCTTTCTTCACCTGTGTGGCGTCTTCGTATGGACTGGTCTCGTTTTCTCGCTTGTGTCTGGATCGGAGGCCGCCTTCGTCTGGACTGTTCTGGGGCACGGCGGTGGGTGTTTACCGCGATAGTGGGGCGCGGTGATTGGTGGTGGGGTGTCTGATGTTCGTCGTCACGGTGGTCGCCTGATGTTAGCCGTCGCGGTGGTCGTTGTACAAGGTGGCGTCGCGATGGTCGTTCCTACACTCCCGATTTCTCATTTGTATCAACAGATCCTGGACACTCCAAGTCTCTTGGCTGAGGGATCGGATGGGTTTTTCTCCCATTTCAACATCTCCGCCCTGCCGCCACCCTTGGGTTCTCTTTGCGACCCATCATCGTCGCCGATTGTTGTGCTCCCTTTTCTTGAAAAAAAAAATGCGGCGCAAACAAAGTGAAATGGTGAAATGGTAGGGTTTTTTTTTTAGATATAGCAACAAGATTTTTATTTAATAATTATTTTAAGGGATTTAGATTATTTTCGTCCTCTAACTTTTCATCTTTATTGAAATGGTCCTCTAATTATCTACTTTATCAATTTAGTCCACTATATTTACATTCTTTACCAATTTAGTCCACTATGTTTACATATTTTTCCAATTTAGTCCAAATTAGTCCACCATGTAAAATAATATAAAATAACTAATTTGGAAAAATATGTAAACATAGTGGACTAAATTGGCAAAATATGTATATATAGTGGACTAAATTGATAAAATAGATAGTTAGAGGACCATTTCAATAGAGGTGAATATTTAGAGGACTAAATTGACCAAATATGTAAACATAGTGGACTAAATTGATAAAGTAGATAATTAGAGGACCATTTCAATAAAGGTAAAAAGTTAGAGGACTAAATTGATAAGGTAGATAATTAGAGGATCATTTCAATAAAGGTGAAAAGTTAGAGGACGAAAATAATCTAAATCACATTATTTTAATACAAAAAAGTGAAATTAGGGGTATAATAGGAATGAATTGTAGTTGATAGTAATTTTTTTAATTTATTGTACCTAAGAGTTATTTTGTCCTACGGATTGTATCTATTAGTAATTTTTCTAAAAAATTATATATATAATAAATAGTCATATTTGTATTTAATATATATCTATATTGTTTGTATATATTATTAAATAAATTAAATATACACTTTTTCCAAACTATTTCTTTAAGAAATATTTCACCAAATAAATTAAATATAGATTTTCTGTGGAATCTGTATATATCACCAAATAAATTAAATATAGACTTTTTACAAACAATCTATATAATATGTATATTTTACTCATTTGGCAGATCCATTTAGTATATTGTTTTGAATAAAATTTACACACAACTATTTCCTTAAATTAGTTTTATATTTTAGTAGTTTTCTTAAAATTTAGGCATAAATATTTTATTAGTTTTACATTTGGCATGATTTTAAATTATGTTTTGATTTCAAATTTTGTATTTCCTGAAAATTAGTACTCCTCTTTTATTGTTTTTATATTTATTCCTTGTATTCATTTGACAATTATTTACTGATTTATCACTTTATGAAAATTGTTTTGAGTTGATGTGATTAATATATTTGTTAATAATATAGATTAAAACTAATTACAAAAAAAATAAATTATTGAGTAATTATAGTAAATGCAATTTAGTATGATAAATTAGATTTGTGTAATATTTCTTAATAAATTACATATCTGAATAAAATTATATAATAATTTAAAATTTCAAATTTCAAATGCAGATTTCATATAATGAGTTTAATGTTTTTTTTTTTTGAACAGATAATGAGCTTAATGTTTAAATAACATAAATGAATAGTATACAAATCTCTAATTACATAAATTAATTTATATTTTTATAATTAATGGATCGAATTATACCCCTCTACATAATAAAACACACATTTCTATTTTTTTAAATGAACTTTCAAATCAGATTATATAATTAATATAATACTCAATATGTTTAGATATATTTAAAGGAAAGGTGATTTTTTATGCTCAAAAAGCGGGTTGGTGGCGGATTCATATATTACGAAAATACAATATTTAAAAAAATAACTATATTTAAATTGAATTAAATATTTAATAAAAAATATAATTTTTAACTCACGTAATACGCCTATAATATATGTTTGTACTTGTGTGAAATTAATATTTTAAGATGATGACATGTATTCGATTTTCATGGAATCGTGGGTCGTGGATTTAGGAGGCTCAGTTCGGAATATTAAGAGTCCCATAGCCATAGTATTTGAGAAAATAAAGGGTTCGAAATCTTTTATATACATATAATGCACCGTTTTAAAAATATGACGTGCTACTCCCTCCTTTCTTCGTTTTAAAATGCATACTTCTCATTCATTATTTCAAATTTCTTTTTTCTCCTTCAAAGTTATTTAAATTTAAATTTTTAAATCCACACACTGAGCCATCTATTGCATTAATACAGTTTTATTTTTTTACATTTTATATTTTCTTCCGTCTCACATTTTTATTTCTCACCAACTCAATGTCTTCCCATAAATCAATCATCTTGCATATTGTGTGGAGGGGAAGAGGTGATTTTTGGAGGAAATCGCAAAGAATTGACCGAGAAGAATGATTTCCAAAGGAAGTTATGGACTTTTACGAGAAGGAACTTACTAACGGTTAGAAAAAATGAAAATATTTTCTTTCAAGCTATTTTGTGTTTTCTTTCTCGAGTTTTTCAATTTCTATAAATTGAATTTGTTCATTGCTTCAAAGTCCATTATCTCCTGTACATAAAAAAAATTAAAACATGTATTTGAATATTTTTAATATTTCTTTTTTATGAATAGAGACGTCAAATGCAAAAAAAAATTATAGAATTCCATAAAAATTATAGAATTTTATTATGAAACGCAATTAGTGTCAAATACAGAAAATTATAAAAATCCACCATGAAAATTATAATTTTTTTTGTATTGGACTCTAATTGAATCTCTACTACTTCCGTTTCCTCTTCAAGAATATTAATTTAAATCAATTTGAATCTCTACTTCTCTGTTTTCTCCCAGATGATCCGGCCATTGATTTTTTTTCTTTTATTTTTCGTTTTACGGTTTTTTTTTCTATTTTTTCTTAATACGATAGGTTTATTGCGATTGATTTCCTCCACGCCCTCATGTACGATTTTGCTTTTGCCCCTCCTGTACGATTTTGCTTTTGTATTAAATACTTCCACTTTCCATGTATTCACTTTATTGTTACTTTCTATGTATTCACTTTATTGTTGTTTTGTTCCACTTTCCATGTATTCACTTTATTGTTGCTTTACTTTATTGTTGCTTTGTTCAAATCAAATTTTTTTTTTATCTACAAGTGTTTTGTTTGTAAATTCAATTCTGTGAATGGGATTTTATTGATTCTTTTATTTATAATAACTCACATAATCAATACACATGTACATTTTTTTTATCAAATAATTATTAGAAATTATCTAGAACTCTTAAGGGCATTAACAATATTTTTGAAGATTTTTCTACATAAAAAGTAATTTTTAAAATTTTTCAAAAACTCATGAACTGTCTCCTCCTTCGAAGAATATGAATGTCAAATAAAAAAAATATAATAAAAATTTAAATTAAGCATAATTTTTTTTTAAGAAGTCTCTCAATTTGTTTGTATCTTCCTTAACTTATTACATTTAGAAAACAATGTATATTAAAACAATAGATATAAGATACTTTAAAAGTATTAAATATAAAATTAATATAAAATTTATCTTCAATCCCTCATTAAAAAGCGGTTGTACACTCTTGATATATAAGAGAGAACATATATTCGAAGTGATTCCTAATTCCCACAGTTTTAGAGGTGTAGTTGCATATATGTTTGTACTTGTGTGAAATTATTTTCACAATGAACATGGACGGCAGATGAGAGATCCTACACTTGGCAGCAGGTAATAAATTAATTTATAAGTAGATATATATATATATATTTTAATTATAATAAAAAAAATGAAAGAAGACGAGTCCATGTGTTGTATTATTTATATATATAACAAATGCTAATTCCATTATCATTCCTTTAAACCATAGAATTACATTATCATTTTCTTAGAATAACATTATCATTTTCTTCATGCTTCTTGGAATTCCTCGTATCAATAAATATTGATTTCTCTAATTACTAAGATGGTATGTGAATTCTCAGTCCCTCATACTAATATTTCTAGTTGAAGATCTGCTGGGATGACTCAATCGAGAAGGGAAGACAAGTTTGCAAACATAAGTCAGTTTTTGTCAATGAAGAGCCAAGAGGTTGGGCATATACTTCAACAAGTCTCTACGTAGGGACGGTTAGATCCTTTCAGGTATTTTAAAATATGTTTATATTTTATATGCATTGACACATTCTAATACACACTTGAATATACAACATTTCCGATCATATTTTGCAAAAACGTTCATTTGATTTGAGTGTCGAATTGCCGGCATCGAAAAATCCTCCAACGTCTATTTTCAAGTACACGGAGGATCCTAGAGAGTCAAGTTCGTGTGATCATATACAGTGGAGTTCGTGTTTCACCCTATTTAGAGGTACAAAATTTAATTTTTGGAAGTGTATTCTTTTTGCACATATAAGTAATATGAATGTTGGTTCATATGAGATATACTTTTTACTAAATACGTAAGCTAAGTACCTAATATCTAATAATGTGAAATCTAAGCAACCAATCTATCAACTGAGATTTTGTTTGAATTGAAGCCACACTTTTTAAAATAGAAAAGAATTTTAGTTAAGCTCCAACTCTAATAGTATTGTATATAATATCTTTATAAAAAGAATTGGACCCTTAAATTTTACAGTTTTAGGCCCGAGTACTTGTTGCCTTGTTGGCCTCACTAAAGGAGCGATCTTGCACTCGATGAAGTAAGTATAAGGTCTAATGTATAATTAGTCACCTATAATATAAATTTAAAAAAAAAATAAGTATAAGGCCAAAAAATTATTTTACGTTATAATTAATTAGTGTTATATATATTTTTTAGTCATTAATAAGTTCGAATTATTATATGATCTTCTTAAAAAAAAATCATTTGACCTAAAAAAAAATATCACAGTGATTATAATGATACGTCTCTGCTACAGATAAATGCTCATTGAATGCTCACAAAAATATGCAGGCCAGTAGACAAAAACTTATATAAACTGGATGTATACGATGAATTCTATTTATACTATTACTGTTATGCACATTCACTATCATTATCATATTTATAATATCGTATTCACCCAATTCATACAAGTGTTACTCTTTATTGTACATCTTGGAGTATATATTAATAAAAGATGTATTATTAATAACTAGGGAAAATACTTTCTAGTTTAATAAATGACTCCTATTTAATTTTAATTGCTTGACTTTCACAAAAAGAAAATATTTGTATAAATTTTTATTGTTTGACATTTTATTTTATTGTAGAGTATAGTATCCACTGTAAAAATTTGCGAATGTTAAGAGTAAATAGGTTGAGATTAGCTCCTTAAAAAATGGAATTTCATATTTCATAAAATAAAAAGCTGAAAAATACTTGATTTTATGTGTTGTTTTTCACAAAATTATTAAAATTGTTAAATAGTAACATTTCATATATACTTTAGAGAGGAGTAGATCAATGAAATTTGTTCACCGTATGAATCTGATATTATTACATTCATAATTTATTCAATAATAATATTACTCTTTGTGCAATGTTATTATTAAATGAATAAATGCAATGATATCAATTTTATATGGTGAACAAGTTTAACATGAAAGTTTGTGTTAAAAAAATAATTTAGTGAGCACAATTTGTAAAAAAATTTGTACAAAAAAAAAAATCAAGTGCCACAAAGTAATTCAAAATGAGCAATTATGATATTAATAATAATAATTGTCCCGTAATATTTGTGGAACAAATCTAACTCCACTAAAAAAATCAAACGAAGTTGAGTAAAAAATCAAACTAAGTTGAGTAAACTTTACATGACAAAAAAATTAATAATATACGCGGATATGATCTTATGCCCAAAGGTGGACATAAATTAATAATATATGCGGATATGATCTTATGCCCAAAGGTGGGCATAAATTTATGTCCACCACCAATCATGTGATGCCATATAAATAATTAATTAAATAATAGTGGACTCCCATGTATATGTGACATCACATGATAGGTGATTGATATGACACATAAGTGGTGAATATATAAATTGGTGTCCACCTGTGATGATCAAATCCAATAATATATGAATGATATTAACATATCAAATTGGAGGATAGATTATTATTCAAAATGTTGCGCACCTCTTTTATATCGGGCAAAATTCAATTAGCTTATTTGTTAAAATTTTATCCAATTTAAACATTTCAAAATCCAAAATAATAGGCAAATATTTGTGTGCATATTGTGAAAACTAAAAAATAGTGTACATAATTTTTTTACCTAATACTACACTGTAACCAAACTAATACTATACAATGTAACTAATACTACATTGTAACTAAATTAATACTATACAATGCTTGAAATAATACTACACTGTAACCAAACTAATAATATACCGTATCTAAAATAATACTATACTGTGACCAAATTTTGTGCACACAATCTTTTATTGTGCACAATATACACACAAATACTACTCAAAATAATAATAGTAAATTACCTATGTAATTCCAAGTATTTCTGGCAACAAAAATCTACAACAGCTACAAATTGAATGATTTTAAAATTTAAATTTCGAAATTAAAAACATACTATATTTGCAATAAAATTTGTCACATTTTCGTTTGTTTTTTGGCCACATGGTACGCTCTAGGCTTGGACTTAGTGAAAACTGCTATCCCAAGACATATCTACTTCAAATTCGAATTCAAATTTAACATGATTCTAAACCCACATCCCGGTTACCCTCACAGACCAATCAATGTCCACCAATCGAGCGTGTCATTTGTCCGTGACAAACTATCCCGTAACCTAATGGCAACAGCAATTCAAAAAGATTACTTCCGGTGGGGACCACATTGTCCGCTCCAACGAATACCTACGCATGATCCAACGGTCCAGATCATCTTGCAATTCAAATCGCGCAACCCCTTTATTTCCCCGCTTCGAAAGCAACCATATAAACCCTTTACTATTATTAAATCCTCTTCTTGTCCTCCTTCATTTCCATTCAACATAATTTTTGGAATTAGAACCCTGATTTGTCAATTTCGAATTTCGGCTTGTTCTTGCCATTGCGTCGTTGTCGATGGCGAGTAATGCTGGTGCAAGAAGATCGACGACGTCGTCTTTGGCGAAGCGCCATGCCTCTGCGTCGGAAAATATTGGGAAGGTGACGTTGTCCGCTACCGCCACGAAGAAACGACCGGCGCTTGCTAATGTCACTAACCAGAGGAATGGCTCTGGTTTATTCAACCCGGCTCGGGCTTCTGGGCCCGAACCATCCAAAATTGTACGTGTAATTTCGACTCCGTCTTTTTAGTTTTATGTCGGATTTCGGAATCAGGTTTTAACGGTGGTTTTTTGGGGGGCACGTGTTATTTTGAGAATAGATATATACAAGTTATCAAGTGTTGCGTTTAATTCTGAAATTGTCAGTTGATTTAACCCTGTGAATTACATTTACTAAATTGGGGTATGTGCATGGTTTCTTGATGAAAAATGCACTTGTTGTGTGGTGTTTCTTGATCAAGTTCTCCAAAAAATTTAACGTATATGTTCAAAGTAATTGTTGTCAAACTCATTGCCATGGAAATGGATTTAGGTTTTAAAAAAATTCAAAAAATTGATGATTTGCAGATATACTTTTACTTTTTTTCTTTGTTAAAAGTGTTAGGAAACACATGGTAAAGCAGCCTTTAATTTGTTGGCTACCGTAAGATAATTGGTTTTGACAAAATGATGTATGATCCTTTTTTCCGTTGCTTACTGAAATAATACTTCTTTTTAAAGTTGATACAGACTGATTCTCTGTTTCAAGTATCAGATCCTATAAAATTACATGTAATGGAGGCCCAGAGATTTTGTCAAACCTGGCATCTTGTAGTTTAACATGGCCATTTCTTTGTATGTATGTATGCTTATGTTCTTGGTGCATAAAGGTTCTTATGACATTTTTTCATTGGTAATATAATTTTCTCATTTTTCAATAAAATTGGTATCAATAACACTACTAACAGTCATGAAGAATGCAGGTTTCTGTTTATATTAATTCGATCAAATTTGAATTATGTAGGTACCATGTGCCACCAAAATCGTGGGTACCAAGAAGGGATCTTCGGCTTCCTCAAATGCCAGCTTATCAGGAGCTTTTCTACCCCCACTCACCTCTGCAAAACAGAACATGGCTGCTGTTGGTAGATCTACATCTGTCTCAAAAAGTGATGTGGTTCTCCATAAGACAATTCCTGTACCAGTTTTATGCCGCATGGATGTTTCTCCTGTTAAATCAGATGCTTATTCTGTTTCAATGGATGAATCTATGTCCACCTGTGATTCCTTAAAGAGTCCTGATGTTGAATATGTGGATAACTTAGACAACAGTGCAGTTGATTCAATCGAGAGGAAAGCTTCTAACATGCTTTGTATTACAGAAGACTTGGGAATTGCAGGTATTATACTTTGATCTGTGTGAAATTGATAGTTTATATGCTTGTACTTCCTACTGATTGTAATAATGTAAACCATTTTGATTCTTGATTCTTGCAGGGAATATTTGCAAGCGAGATGAACTTGCAGCAATAGACACAGATAGCATGATTGTAGATGTTGATGATAATCTGGACGACCCACAGTTATGCGCAACCATTGCTAGTGATATATACAAGCACTTGAGAGCATCAGAGGTTCAGATTTTATCTATTTCCATTAAGGCATTTGACATCTTTTTGTTATGCTTTGCTTTGTCTATTTAAGAACTCTATGTTCTTGTTTGGTGATGAATTTAGTTTGTCCTTTAACATTAGGCCAAGAAAAGGCCAACTACAAACTTCATGGAAAGGGTCCAAAAGGATATCAATCCCAGCATGCGAGCAATTCTCATTGATTGGCTTGTTGAGGTAACATTTCTCTCCTGTTTAATCGAACTGTATGAGTTCAATTGTTAAAGTAATCCTTCTGACAATAAGTTCAACATCGTTAAACCACAGGTTTCTGAGGAATACAGGCTTGTTCCTGATACATTGTATCTTACGGTTAACTATATAGATCGTTATCTTTCTGGGAATGTCATGGACAGGCAAAGATTACAATTGCTCGGTGTAGCTTGCATGATGATTGCATCGTAAGATTCATTATATTTTCTCTCTCTGTTTCAGCATATTTCATTTTCTCCCTGTATTCTAATTCGAGAAATTTTTAAGCACATTATATAATAGCTCTGAATCTAGAATGTTTACTTTGCAGGAAATATGAAGAGATTTGTGCACCTCAGGTGGAAGAGTTCTGCTACATTACAGATAACACATACTTTAAGGATGAGGTTCTGCAAATGGAATCTGCTGTTTTGAATTACCTTAAATTCGAAATGACAGCACCAACGACTAAATGTTTCTTAAGGTGATCATCGATCATGTAATTTGTATGGTTGTCATAACTCTTTTAGACCGATATATTAACATCTTGTATTTACTTTGTTGAATCATTATATAGGAGGTTCGTTCGGGTTGCACAAGGTGTCAATGAGGTATGTCAAATGTTCATCTCCATTGTTTGACCTCTTCTAAAGGGTGAAGGAATGTATTTAAAATATGCATATGGGCTACTTTTGCAGGCGCCATTACTGCAATTGGAATGCTTGTCTAACTACGTTGCAGAACTATCCCTTCTAGAGTACAGTATGCTGTGTTATGCACCATCACTGATAGCAGCTTCATCAATTTTCTTGGCCAGATTTATTCTTGTCCCTTCCCAGAGGCCTTGGGTATGTTCATTTTTCTGCAATCTAACATGATTCTGATACATATACCCATCCATTTTTCTTATTTCATGTGATATGAATGCAGAATCCTACCTTGAGGCATTACACCCTTTACCAGCCCCATGATCTACGCGATTGTATCTTGGCCTTACATGGGTTTTGCTGTAATAGTCACAATTCTAGTCTGCCTGCTATTAGGGAGAAATACAGTCAACATAAGGTGAGTGAACAATAATAGTCTCTCTATGCCTCCGTCTCTCATGGTTCATTACTAACACAAGCTGTTTTAATGGATCAGTATAAATTTGTTGCAAAGAAGTACTGCCCTCCATCTATACCTCCAGAGTACTTTCACAATGTTAACAGCAGCTAGTCTTGCAATCTTTGCTCTACTACTCCTCCAATGATCAATTGGATGCGGATTCTCTCACTGCTCTTCACGCGACGATGTTAAATGGATTGCAGCTTCCTTTTCGACTTGAAATCTTTATCCTAATTCAGGATTCATGCCAGAGAAGAACGGGCTATCCCGATTATCTTTTCAACTTCAGAGAGGATGACGGGGTAGGACCCCTTTGCAATCTTGTAGCCCAGTTTTTAGACTTAGTTCATGTATAGATTTGATCTAATTCTGTATGTTTTCTCAGTACGTACCTTTGGTTGTTTCCCTTAAAATTCATGTCTAAGAATGGGGAAATCAAATGAAATGAAACTGAAGAACAAAATTTTATTGCAATTATCATCATAAAAACTTTACTTTATTGCATTTAGTTACATAACCAAAATTTATACTATATGGCGCAATGCCTCTTTGATGTGCTTGATTCTTGATTAGGGATAATTTTTAGCCAGTGGCAATCCTCAAATGAACATTTTGTTGCACCATTTGGCCCTTCAACATTGGTTGGCTTTGTGTATTTGGGGCTCCAAGTTGGTGTACCATCCTCATAAGAGTTGTGGGTCATTCTCTGGATCCACGACCCGTCCGATTTGATCACAAATATTTCACCGTAGGGCTGGTAATGGTGCGGGTTTGAAATGGGTTCGGCTGACACGCCAGCATAATCCGAGGTCAGCACCATGTACTTCCCGTCCGGGCTAAACCACGGGTGGTTCGTTCGCCCGCCCAAACCACTCCGGATCACCTTTTGGAGCCCCGTACCATTCGGGTGTATCTTAAACAATTCGAAACTACCCGAACCCGGATTCTCCCTATCGGATGCAAAAGCGATCCATTCGCCATCCGGGGACCAATTGCACATGGTATCGGACCAGGGACCCTCGGTTAAACGGAAAAGCCCGCCAGTTTCTCCTTTCAAAGCATCCATTATGTATAAGTTCTTGTGCCCGGTTCGACCCGACCTGAATACGACCCATTTTCCATCGGGTGAGGCTGATGGAAATGCATTGTTCTTACTTCCTGTGGTTAGCTTTTTGTAACTTGGGACCTCATCATCAACGTTGATTGATATTATGTCAACCTCTGTTCTCTCACTGGAAAATTCGGGTCCAGCACTTGTATACACCACCCCTTTTCTCTTCCAGTCCCACGCTGTCGAGAAGGCGTTTCGGGTAAACACTTTCCGGATACCCGACCCGTCACTGTTCATCACGTACAACCCCGGGAAGTCCACGTAAGCGATCCGTTCGCCGTCTGGTGAATACGAGGGAAACGACCCGTCAACCCGAAACAAGGAGATTCCGGGTAAGGGGCTCCGAACATTCTCGAGTATCAAATCGTTACTCTTGGATGCACCCCTGCATTTATGGTACCCGACCCAGGTTGAATCTGGTGAGATGAATGGGTTTAGATGGTGGGTATTTGGCGAAATGGGTCGGGTTAGATAAGTGAACTTGTTCGTGACGACGTCGTAAAGCTCTATGTGGCGGTATTCTGAATCGGGTCTTCTCGTAGCTACTGCTATGAAGCTCTTGTTAGCGATGGAAGCTGATGGAGTGAACGCGTGCAAACCCGGTGGGGTGACTCGCTGAGTGACCACCGATTCAACACCGAGTTTTCCGTCTTTAGTTTCAAACGACGCCCTGAAAACACTCCACCAGCCATCTTCACATCTTCTGTGGAAATAAAGAGTAGAATCATCAACCCAACTCGGCCATCCCCCGTGCTCGATCACCTTGACCCGATTCGACCCGTCCCGAGTCGAGAACAAATAAATATCCGTACCGAGATCTTCAACCTCCCCACCCCAGCCCTTTTCGTCGTACGAAGCCACCGCCGTCCACTTCCCCGATGGCGACACGGCAGGACTGAAATCCGCAACCCCTTTCGGCGTCAGCCTCCGAGTCGACCCGGTAGTCAACTGAGTCGAGTAAACCGCAGCCCAACTTGCCCGTGGCTTACCCGGGTCTTCGTGAGTCGAAACGTAAATCAAACTCTCGCCCACTAAACTCGGCTTATCCTTCATCGACACCCGCCCTTCAGTACCCTCATCGCCAACTAAAAGAACCTGCAACCGAGTTGACTCAGCTTGACCCTCGAGAATGGATCTTGATTCCGTTCCAAGAGAAGGGGTCTCATCGAGAGCATCCAGATAGATTTTCGATGACCCGTTGCGTTCAGTGACGTAAACAATGTGGGCATTCGGGTCGGGTCGATTGGATAAGAAGGGGAGCTTGGAGAGGGATGAAGACGGCGGAAAATGGCCGTTGAAATTGACGGAATGGCCATCGGTGAGACGAATTTCTTTCGAGGGGCCGTTAGCAGGGAGAGCATAAATGTCGAAAGCATAGCTCGATCTTCCTAGAGTAGTAAATGATATGGTGGTGTCGATCGCTTGGGAAATTGGGAGTAATAACACTAGGAAATTGAAGACAAGAGTATACTGATTTGATCTTTTCATTTTGATTGATAATGGATATGCAAAATTTAGCTGGGTTTAAGCAGAAATGCTTGATATGAAGTGTGTTTAGCGAGGATAAGGCAGATTCTGTTTAAGTTGCAGGTGGCGGATGAATGATGGGTATATTATCCGAATGTCACTCTCAACTTTTACTCCTTGTCGACAATTATCTACATCATTGGAGAAATTTTATTATTTTCTTTAAATTATCCTCAATGTAGGCACTTTAAATTCGTCAATTAAATGGTGATAAATGGATAAATTTATATTAAAAATCAAGTTGTATACTTTTTATATTTTAACTTTAATTAAATTAATTCTCGAATTATGTAGTTAAATAATTAATATTTAATATACACGGTACAAACAAATTAAATTTATGAGAGATTTTAGAATTCCTTAAAAAAAAAAAAAAGACTCAATAAAATTATTTGTATATTCAAAATGTTTTTCATGCAAATCTATAATATATATAAAAGTGACTAACAGTGTAAATCATTTTTGGATCATTTTACCCACTCATCTTTTATTTCATACAGATTCGTCCTTTTTGTTTTGTTTAATTTGTAATATAATTTTTACATGTCTTTTTTATGTATCTACTGTTTTATCCATATTTACTACTTCATTTATCAAGATTACATTTACCATTTTTAAATTAAATTGTATATATGTTAAATGTCGACCCATTTTAAAAAATGGATCAAAATAACCCGGGTGCATGGTACAAAATTTTGATCCATCATTTTTTATTATTGATCTAAATCATTCAAATTATTTTTCAAACTCCTAAAATTTTTCTCTTCTATTATTTTTTGTATTTGTAATATAATATTTCATGCATCTATTTATAATTTGATTTATTTCTATTCGATTTCGCATTCCAAAACTTGTAATATTAATTTTATTATTGAGTTAGAATGTATTTTAAGTGTATATATAGTAATTTTATTTTCTATTATAATTATAAATTTAGAATGTCAAATAATTTTTATATGCTTTTTCACATACTAGATTTCAAGTTATTTTATTTATCATCTTTTCACGCACTACTTATTTACTTTCACGAAATAAACAGATAAATAGGTACGAAATTGAAAACAAAAGAGAAACTTATTTTGCCATGAATTTCTATAACAATGTTAACAAGAAAAAAAACATAGAGTTGGTAAGATATATAGAATTAAGTTTTACCGTAAAATTGATTTACAACTAAATACCCTTTAATAAAACAAAAAAGAAAAAGAAAAAAAAACTCTTCAATAAAATATTAATGAAACAACTAATATCATTAAAAATTAATACTCCCTTCGCTGAATTTTAATATGCATACTTTTCTTTTTTGTCCGTCCAATTTAAGCATACATGTTCAAAAGTGTAATGCAATTAAAACTTTATCTTCACCCCCTAAAATCTCTTTAATTAATCAAATGAATCTCTTTAATTAATCAAATTGTTATTTACGTTATTCATAACCAATCACTTTATTTATAAATGGACCTCACAATACCTCCATAAAATCCTCCCACTTTGGAAATAGATCCTCTATAGAGAGATAGACGGACATATAATAAACTAATAAGTGAAATACAAAAAAAATATGATTCATCTATTACTTTTTCATGTGTGTGTCTCGCTCCAAAATTTATAAGAAATTTACACAAAGAAATGCATAAGACTCATAACTTTATACATAAACCATCAATATTTATTAAAACCCGTGTAAACAAATTTATGATACTAATTTTGAAAGGAGGTGTTATATTATAGTAAAACAACTCATATTTTATAGTGAAACAACTAACACTATTTAGTGAAACAACATCTTTATGCAACTTTGATAAAAATACATTAACTATCACCGGTATTACGAACGAAACGTGCAACACACGTGCTAAAATCTAGTTAATTAAAAACAACGTTTGATTCGAGAACAAGGTGGTTAATCATTCCCATCATAAAACTTCATACGCGTTCTTTGAAATCTTGATGATTCGAAGACATTCATCAATAAAATCATAAAATCAAAAAAGATATAATCACTAAAATTCTCGATTTAATTCAAAAGAAATAAAATTATATAATGATTATATATATATATATATATATATATATATATATATATGAATTAGTTATACACTATAGTTTTCATAATTAATTTTTATTGAGTTTTCATAATTAATATTATTCAATAAAAATGATTAATGTTGAAACATACAGCTCCAATATTTTAATTTCCACGTAACTTTGATTTTGACAAGGGCTCTATAATATGCCATGGCCTTTCTTTTATGAGCTTGTAAATGTTCCTATTACACTTTTGTACTTGTTGTTATTATTTTTAAAATTGTAATTCGAAAATAATAATAATAATTAATACTTTTTATTTTTAATAAAATAATTAATATAATAAAAAAATATATCAATTGTATGATGTAAAATATATTTATTTTAAATTACACTCTGTTTGGATTACAATTATCATTTATAAGTCGTTTGACACCCAAAAATAGATTCGATTTATATGATTCAATTAAAAAATAAATCGAATGCTGATCCCCCATCCTACTACAACAAAATAGAAATGAGTAGGCTCTAAATAGTTTATGTTCTAACCAAACAGATTGGTGAAGGACTTATCCTATAGATTATAAAACACAAAATTGAATATCAAGAAGGATCAACATAAGTCATGTGCTCTTATTTTAAAAGCCCAATTAATATTATTTTTTGTTGTCGATAGGATTCTTAGAATACCAAATTTGGGCCAGGCACATTTTGAACATCACTGAAACTATTTTATGTAATGGATCAATCGGAAATTTATTGAAAAGATTTTTTTTTTTAAAAAAAAAAAACGTGTGAGACCATCTCACAATTAACTTAAACGATATCTATAATATGTGCAATATATGTATTTTTTTTCGAAAGGCATGTAATGTAATGTATTTATTTATTTATTTTTGACAAAATGTAATGTATTTATTTTGAGAAATTAAGTTTGTGCGATGATCTCAAAATAGATCCGTATTCACTTTTCATTTTTCTATGAGTTTTTGGTCTAGTATATTTCATCGCATATTATTAAGCTAACAGAAATAGAAAAATCAATTGACAGGAACCATTGTTACGAGTTATACTAATGTCATGGAACTATAAAATCGATCAAGAATTAAATAGTGGTTTAAAAAATTAAATAGTAATTTATATCATTAGTCATGTTCATATAAAATATATTCTTTTAAATATTCCAAACGAAATATTTTTTTTTTTAAGAACAATTTCTCATAAAAAGCCCATTATTTCCATTACTACTTGTAGGCCCATTCTATACATAAAAGAAGGCATTCAAGAAGGCACGTGGGAAACAACAGCCTCCGCCAGCGATGCCGACCCTGAACTATCTCCACCGAGTCAACTCCGAGTCTCCGCCACGTGAAGTATGAAACGACATGACATAACCCCACCTGAAACTGAAAGGACTACTAGTCAAACATTCAGGAAATTTATTTCACCTTTTTTTTTTTATCTAGAAAATTTATTCCAATAATTTTATCCCACACTATTTTATTATAACCCTATAACGTCATATATCCACATGAATAAACTACTACTATTCATTAAAATCTATGAAAAAAAGGAATAAATTTTTTGGGGAGTGTATTACATCTTTGGAAAAACAAATTAACGATGCAATCATCATTTATTCAAATTAATTCAACCATACATGGGTCTATTTACGTGTTTAAAAATATCAAGTATATTTACGGGATGCAGTGTCAACTACACAGTCTAAATTAAAAGTCGACTTGATATTAATCAAGTATTTAGCAATACCTAATTCAATGAATTTACGAGTCTTATAAATTAAATTTAATATTTATAAGTTTAAAGTTTTACTAGTTTGAAATTTATTTATTTAGGCACGTGGTAATTGAGTCAAGTTCTAATTTAAGAAGCATAATTCAATTTGAGAAGTACCACGCTTTAAAAACTGTTAAAGCTAAAATAATATTAAATTATTATTATGCTAAAATTCCATGTGTCATTCATCTACATCCACAAAAACACAATATTTCATATGGTAAAATATTAATAATCCAATTTAATTTTGACCCACATAATTTTTAATTCCTATATTTAAAAAATATTTCAAGATACAATATCACCTACTTCACAAACTTTTATAAGAGGGTTCATACACTTTAAAAAAGAAGAGTAATGATCGAGGATATGAAGGGTAATTTTATAAACTTTTATTTATAAAGTAATAATATTATTGAGTTGTGTGTATGTGAGTAAAAAAGTAATGTCATTTTGTGTAAATTAGTGAAAATTGTGAGGGTGAAATTTATAAAAGATTTTTTTTATTTTTTTATTTTAAGGGTGTGAAATTTATAGTGAAATGAACAAAAAATGAAAGTGTAAAAAGTTTAATGGGACGGAGGGAGTATAAGTTATTGAGTTGAGTTAAATTAAAAGATAAACTTTTCTGCTAAACTTATTCACTGTATAAAAATAATATAATTATATTTATTTAATAATATTATAATATTTATTTAATAATATTATTATACTTATAAATTTATATAATAATATTAATTTATAAGAATAATAATATTATAGTGATATCAGTTTGATGGAGAAGTTTAACGGACTCGAATCCGAATGTTTGGTGTGCAGTGATTACATGCAATGTGAAAATATGGGCAGTGCAGTATATATAAATATAAAATATATTTATGTCTATATTTTTATTATTTATATTTTGTTTTTGGATTTCTTTTGTGTGGCAGTCGCAGACAGCCATAGTTGACTTGAGTAAGTATGTAATGTTAATAGTCTGAGTGTGGCCCACTGTTCTGGATTTACTGATTTCTCTGTTTTTATGGTTTGACTTTTTTCTAACCTTTAAATGTGGACGGAATATTTTACAATTTCAATACTAAAATAGTATTTCTCCTACTGATTTTATCTATCATTCTAAAGATTTTATTTTATTCAAAATAATTGTTATTTTATGTTAATCTAGAAAAAATAAATATCACATTATAATTTTATGAGTTTATTTGTTTTTTGTAAATTATATGTAATGTTGATCATTTAGGAAAATCAAATAGTCACATTATATGCGATTATTTGTTATATGTAATGTAATGACTATTTGATTTTCTTAAATGATCAATGTTACATAGACCTTGAAATTGAATACACAAATATGCAATTAAAGGTTTTATGTTGCTAGTGACATTGAGGGTCTCAATGATTTTAGATAATCGTTATAAATTTAGTTGTATTATTTTTATCACTGAAATGAAGAATTTATTAATAACAAGGTATGCAACTAAATTTTTTTTTTTTAAAAAAAATAAAAACTAACATAACATCTTTCACGACAAGCCAATCATTAATAAGAAAATAAGATTTGTCGAGTTTTTTTTTTTTTTTTTAACTCCATAACCTGATTTTGATATCATCAACTAACTTATCAAAATATGAATCAAAGCGATTCCCCATTTTTGCAACACCCAAATTATACATAATCACAAACATACAACCACCCTTTTTACCACTCAATTTTATATCTATACCTATCTCAATCTTAAGAGTTGATGGTTTGGAGTTTTGGACCCATGAAATTTGATACAATTGTCATCACTATTCAAATCTAATTTAAATATAAGCTTAAGAAATTGAGTTATCGCCTTTTCCCCCTGCTAACATGAGTTAACTTATTCATGTCAACTTCTATATTATTCAATATAGAAAATATTGAAGAAAAAAAAATGCACTTTCTTATATTTCAGTAGTACGATGGCTTGCATTCGTAATTTTCTTATTACTTGATTAACAATGATTATACTCTCATCATCCTTTAATTGGGATCTTCAAGTTTGATGAAGATTAATAATTAATTAGGGATGGATTGGGTGGAGGGTGGGGACAATCATCCTCTTTAAATTTTAATTTCACTGCACGTGCAGATTTTTTTTTTTTTTTTTTTTGGGACTTCTATTTATCTGAGTCCGCTAAAATATAGTAAAAAATTAATTATCTTTTTAGAGTAAAATTTTGAATTCGTCTGTACCGTCTTTTTTTACGACGTAAAATAATTTGAGTAAAAACACAATTTCTATAGTTTAATTTTCTTGTATTTTCACTTATAAGAGGGACAATTAAGTCATCGTAATCTTTTATTCAATACAAATAACTAAGGTTAGATTAATTAAATGTCAAATCTTTTGTCTACATCAACAGAAATTCAAAGTGACAAAAGCATAAATGCACCTTTTTGCCGCATAGTCAATTCGGTTGTGTCGAAAGTCTTTTATATTGTTGCTGAATGAAATTAAATTATTGAAGTCCAATTGACCATTAAATTCATCAATTGAATTCAATCATTCAATGCAGAGAATTATTATAATCTTGTTTATTTCATGTTATAAGACCGAGTTCTTCTAGTTTATCACTTCAATACAAATTAGATCGTGATTCATCACAATGGGCATTTTTTTTTTATTTTAAAAAGAACACTTAGAATGTACGGTATAATGACAGGTACGATTTTTAATTATAAAGTAATATTTCATATTATGTTAGTAGTACTGATTTGATTTTGTGAGTATACTGTTAGTAACGGCATAGCTTTAAATATTACTCCATAAAATTACTTTTTTTAAGGAATGATCAGTTCACTTGTTTTTTTTTTTTTTTAATGAACCAATTTCAAAACAAAATTACTTAACAACTAATACCTTATAATAAAATAATTAATAATTTTTAATAAAATAATTAATTGTCTTTAATAAAATAACTAATATTATCACATTAATTTTATGATGAAATTGTTTCTCCCAAGAATTTAATTTTTTTGCCTCCCTAATTGTGTCTAGTTGAAATTCTTATAACAATTTACAAGCAATAAGGACTTTTCCCAAAGCGGTAAAAAGGCATTAGGATGAAGATCACATACTAAATTAAGCTCCATCAAGCGCATTAATTTAAGCTAAACTATCCCTAAAATTTATTTATTATAAAAAATTAAATTCATAATAATATCATTACGTTGATTCAATATATCATTACATTTATAAAAAAATACCACACACACAAATCAGTGTACTCTATGAACTGTGTGTGATTGTGAATATTATTGAATAAAATGCTATGATCTGTGAACAAGTTATAGGGTTGTACATTGAAGATTGACTCTTAGTTAAAGATTGACTCTTTGTTTGGTCTTTATTTTGTGTAAAGATTGATAAATATTTCATGGTTTATAATGAATAATTGTACGTAATTGTAATCTCCAACCAAAAAAAGAGAAATATACCCTAATTAATATCAGTATTATTGTCCATCAAATTAAATCTTGAATGTGACAGCCTACCTATAGTGCCGGTTTTGGGATTAGCAAGTAGCAATTGTGCTTTCTCGTGTCTTTGACAAAAATATGCATGCTATCGTCAAATTTGTTGATAATATTTATAATTTTTCAAGAAATGACGTACACTAATAAAAACAATTTAATTTCTGTATTTTAGGTTTACTTCAAAATTTTTAGTCAAGCTTGATTCCCTTTTTTTCTTGAGCTTGAATACTTATAAAGCATAAGAAATGAGACTTAATATCCCCCCAATATATATATATATATATATATATATATATATAATAATAAAATAAAAAATTAAGCTAGCTAGTCTTTTATTTTATTGAAGCCTAACATAATTTAGGTTGGAGTGTGTCTCATATTAAACTTGATTCTAAATTTTAATAAGTCCAAATTGATTTTGAATACCTACATTTAGTATTTTGTTCATCAACAAATAAATTTGCTGATACAATCTCTTTTAGCTACCTTGGAAATTCTCCGAAATGGGAGGAGAAGAAAAGTAAAATGACTAGAAAAAGAAGTACGTACAAATAATCATTCAATATAAACTGTACGAATAACATAAAAAAGAAATGAGTTTATCAATTCCATAATTAGTCTCTTATAACAAATTTCCCAAAATTGAAATTCTTAATAATGATATATATCAAAAGTACCATCATGTACGTCATCCATATAATCCATCAGCAACACAAATGTATACATATATATATATATATACACACACACACACACATATTAAAGCTTTATTTTTCAAAAACATTTTTTTAGTATATTAATTAAAATAATTTATCCTTTCAAAAAAAAATTAAAATAATTTATCATATAATAGAAATGTGTAGTTATTTTATATCTACAAAAATAATATAGGTATACATTTATTAGCATTTTAGGATTAAAAATAAATTGTTTTAAATTATTAAATTTATTAATACTAAAAGTTAGTCATCGGCGTGCACGTGTGTTAATATATTTCTCTATTTTTTAAAACATGCAGGCTAAATGTTATAAATAATTAATTATTAAAAATATGTAAAAAAATTTATCCAATTAATAAGCATGAGGTGCAAGATTCAAATTATGTGATTAAATTTTTAATAAGATTCAATATCTATATATATATATATATATATATATGCACATAATATCACATTTTAAATACAAATCATCAATATAAAATTGACATTTTAAAACATTTAAAATCTCCAAACCCAGCATAATAATGACACATAGAATTTAAATTAACCATAAAGTGATATATAAGTTAAACTAATTAATCAAATATCGTGACAATATCAGCAGACTATACCCTCTATTAGTATATAAAAATGTCACATTTTTTTTTTAAATTAATTATTAGCATAAAATTATAGCAAGTAAATAAGTAGATCGATTTTTTAAATTAATCTAGAAACATATCTTCCGTACGTAAGCCTCTATAATGATATTTTAAAGGTAGGGAATACTAAAAAAACAAGAATGTCAAAAGAAAACACGGATGCTTTCACATTGCAGATGAAGAAATGAGTGTTTGTCACATAATTCAATTATGTTTAAATGATCATTAAATACATATACAGATGATGCCTAGTTGACTACCATGTTGAACATTATTGCAACATTATTTTGGTAGCTCATGACGTCACATGTGACATTTCGCAACCCGAATGGCCATATCTCTATGCATTTATTGCGCTTCCAGTTATAGTGAAATAATATGCACATGCACAATTTAAATTAAAAAATGGGGGTGTGGGGGTGGGGGGTGGGGGGTATGGGGGTATGATTTGGGGTTATATTTGTGGGAGGGCAAGATTTTATAAACCAATGATATTTGGGCTAGCTATTTATATATAATAGATTTGACCTATATATTACTAAATATCTAATAATATAATAGGGATATATTTGAGATTTTTATATTTTATACTATTAATTAAAAAAATATGCAAAATGCAAAATGTGTAGTTGACTCAGCTCAACGAAAATATTGAAGATAGAGAAATTTGAACTCGCGATTTTTTATTGTTGTTTTCATCTAATTTTAGATAAAATAAAAGAGCTTGAGGAAATTTATAAAGAAATGAACCAAAATTTTCCACCCCATTCAATATTATACATTTAAAATCAACTGCCCAAAATATTTCAAACTAATTTTAATTGAAATGACTTCATGAAAACCCTAACTTTTAATATTAATTAGGAAAAAGTGCTTTTCAAACTCACTTTAATTTCAAAATCAGCGACCATTCGCGGCTTCATGTAAATTCATATTTTAACCAAAAAAAAAAAAAAAAAAGTGTCACGAAAATTCAACTATGTATAGAAGAAGCACAAAAGAATTTTAGAGATATTTTCAATGGCTTGATACTTTTGAAAGTGTATATGATATAAAGTGTGGAAAAAAAAATGAAGAAAACCTACCTCATGAGTATCCTCATTATTAAACTTTAGAAAAATCAAGTGATAGTTACTTGACTCAATCTCACCTAACTAACAAATATCGTGTGTAGTTAATTGTAGGCATCAAAAGGATAATTTCTCATTCTTTTGCCCTACCTTTTTTCAGATATTATAGTAATAAATTAATAATATTTTATCATCATACACTTGACCATATTTAACCCTAATATATGGCAAAATATTGTATGAACAAGTTTCACCATATATGATATTAGTTTTAATAGTATTAGTTATTTTATTAAAGTGTATTAACTGTTTTTATTATATATAAGATATTAGTTTTGATTAATACTAGCTAATTGTTTCATTAAAGAATATTAGTGTATTAGTTGAAGGATATTGATTGTTTCATTAAAAGATATTGATTATTTTTCTATAAAGCATCAATTGTACACCAGTTTTACAGTGAAATCACATGAGACCAACTCAATGTGTATAAATGGATGATTGTTATTAAATTAAAATTTTTACCCAATGGTCCACATATATATATATATATATATATATATATATATATAAACAATAATATTTGATTCCTCATAAATACTCCTATATGTAAATAAAAAAAGAAAAAAAATTAATGAGTACAAATACTTCTATCAATGTACAAATTAATAAATTTTCAAAATCACCTTGGAAGCCTGGAAGGCTTATTGCCTTTTCTTGTATGCTTATTTTTTGGAAGATTCGACAAACTCTTACAAAAACAACTTTTTTTTTTTTTTAAAATTTTATCAAACATTTCAAGTTTACATCTTATTTCACTATTACATGGAAAAATATACATTCCAATTTCAATTTGCAATGTATTATGTTAATAAGAAAATATGAAATTTAAATATAATTAAGAATATACCAAATTTCATGCATCGGGTGGCAATGAGTATGTTGAAGCATGTTTGCGCAACCAGCGACGTCTACAAAAATTAACAAATAAACTGGCCTTGATGAACACATTAATTAGTATAGACTATAAATTCAAAATATATGTATCAGTTGTATTGTATAATTATACACGAGTAAATATATAAATTAATATAATTGAATCGTATAGTTTTATACAAATGAACTGTGTAAGATAAATTTGACTGAAAAATATAAAATAAAACGTGTATATTAACATAATTGAGGTGTACAAATTAATATAATTAAAATATTATCCAGGCATAAATTAGTATAAGATTTGTGAACAAGGTGAATATGAGATTTATAGTTGGTGATTAGTATATGTTGTCACAAATTAATTAGTCCAAAACAAATTAAATTCATGTTATATTATTAATTATTAGTCAAACTTTTATATATCTTAATATATAAAACTACAAGAAGATTGATTCATAATAAAAAAAAATTTAAAGACAGAAAACGTTCTCTACTGACAGTCCAAAATAAATACTCAATTATGTTCATTGTGTGTATATAAAATTATACTTACGTATATTAATTATTAGTCAAACGTGTCACCTGTGCAAAAACACCTTTTGACTGATGCATCCACTGTAGTGGAGTTTTCCTTTGGAATCCATATCTTAATAGAATTTATTTGTATTATGTACTTGAGAATTTTTTTTATTAAATTAAATTATATGCATCCATCACCCTTGCTGTATAACACTTAAAAAATAATTTCTTCAAGAAAAAAATAATAATACTATATTGGATGGATCAACTGTAGATGGAAAATCAGGACCATGCTTTATCATTTGATTTTTTTTTTTTTTCACATTTGTATATTATAATGAAAAAGAGTTTATTGTTTTGTTATATATGACCTTCAAACTTTCCTTTTTTATATTTTAATTTTAAAAACTAAACTTCTTTAACAAGTTAAAAAAATAGAAGTAGGGAGGAATTTAATCCTTCACGTCTCGACCTCCTTTCTAGTATGGGACACCATGCATTCTTGAAAAAGGAAAAAAGAAAAAGAAATTTAGACTATGAAACTTTTTAAAATATATTAATTTAGAGTAACACTCATATAGATCAATTGTATGGTGTCAATAAAAACAACTATTACTAATAAATTAATACACATCTTAATATATAATTTATAGTACTTTTTAAAATTGCACATGAATTGAAATGTATACAATAATTTTGTCAAATATTAAATGGATTTCTTCCGGTTGCCCTGTTAAAAACAAAGAGAAAACATTTTTTATAAGATGTCCAAAGGAATAATGTGTCTTTGTTGTAATCACCAACTCAAGATAAGAGAGAACTTGCAATTGCAATTGTTTTAGCAAAGAATATATACTTCTAATTAAATTCAATTTATTCTTTGTCCTTTTCCTAATAATGACAACCTATAGTTTGATCAAATTATTGCTATCAAGTGAGATGCATTAGTCGCAAACCCACTTCAACGAGTCATAATGGTTCCACGTGGATATTACGTATTTTGACCCATTTAATTATAATTATAGGATGAATTCTGTGTTTATTATCACTATTGTTAGTGCATGTGCATAATATTAATAGTAAAAATAAAATTCTTCATATGTATCCGGTTAATATAAGTTTTTACCATTAGTTTATATATTCTTTGAAATAATTAATTGGTTTCATATAATTAATATTCACTCCAAAATTAGTGAAGTTATAATTATTGGAATAAAAGATTATTAATTAGCTGCGAACTATGAAAAATATTTATGAATCATGGACAAAAAATATTCACTCACAAATTTGTTCAGGTACAATTGGAACACAAGTTGAGGAATATTATCTTTTAAATCCAGCAAATAAAATGGGGCATTCCCGTGTAAATTATCACAAACATTAATGGGCAACTTGTTGACATTATAAAATTAATATTAATACATTTATTTAATAATATTATAATAATCATTTAGTAACACTATTGTACTTATAAACCACAATATAAATGTTATAGTATTAATTTTTAAAAATAATAAAATTATTGAATGAACGTAATGATAATAATTAGTTTTATATGAGAGTAACTCACAAATTATTTGCCCCTTCTTTATTATTACTCCCTCCGTCCACTAAAAGTATGTTCGTTTGGTTTTGACAGATTTTAAAAAAACGTACATAAAGTCGATAAAGTAAGGGTATTTTGGGGTATTGTGTGATTCATTTATGAGTTAAGTGGTTGTTTATGAATATAAAATTAAAACATATGAAAATATCAAATGATGGTTAAATGGTGAAGCAAAACAAGTTGATGAAAAAAACAGTGTGAGCATACTTTTAGTGGACAGAGGGAGTATTATTATTACTTTTTTTCGGGCAAATGATGATTCGAACCAATGGTCTCACAGCATAAGTAGTGGACTCTAACCACTTGAGCTATTCCACTTCGTCTTCTTTATTTTCTTTTTAATATTGACTTCTTTTTAAACTTATAAATATATTTCTTTCTTTATTTATATATACGAAAAATAATAACTATAAAGGACTAAACCAAAAGAGTATTGGAATAGTTTTTCCTTGACATTGAATATATATTTGAAATATGTGTCCATTAATGGTAAATGATAAAAGACATTTCTTACCATTTTCATTAGTTAATTCAATTAAAAAAATCATTTTATTGGTGAGTTTTTTTAAAAAAAAAAAAAAATTGGGCCAGATATATCAAAAGACTTACTCCATAATTAATTTTATTTACATCGGGTGATAGAAAACACAAAATTGAATTACTTAATTTATTTTGAATCATTTTTTTACACCTATTTGTAATTTTTCCTTAATTTTATTTACATCGGGTGATAGAAAACACAAAATTGAATTACTTAATTTATTTTGAATCATATACTTGCGTCTAATTGGCCACTGGGTTCCACACTTTAGTGGGAAACCTGGGTTCGATTCCCTTTGAGAACGAATATTTACCGATAAAAAAAAAAATACCTTGCGTCTAATTAACTAGTAATTAATATATGAGTTGGTATTGTGTTAACATGTTGCATTGTAACATTGATTTACAATTAATATATTTTAGTAAAATAACTATTTATATTTTAACTAATTTTTTTTAATAAAACAATTAATATTATTCAAAATTAATATGTTATAATAAAACAATTAATACTCTAGGTAATATTCCAAATAAATTTCATAGTAATTTGTTCAGACATACTTTGCCCTAATCTATAGCTCTAGCCTCTAGATACACCAAAGCACGGCTTTTAGAGGGATAAATTTGCTTTGAAATTTTTATTTATATTAATTTATATGATGTCAATTGATAAATTGAATAGGTAAAGTCCTATATATATTAGGCGTAAATATTATTTAGAAATATATTTAAATTGCACAATATAATTAATATATTATAGGTTCAAAGTGTGTTTAAAAATTCAATAAAATAAATTTTAAAAATCTTTTTTTTTTAATTGTGAGAGATAACTTTAAAAAATAATAATTTAAAAATCTATTAATTTTAGTATTTTATTCAATTGAATATGTTTTGTGATGTTAGCCCTGCGTGTGGTTATCTAATTTGAATTATCTAGCTACTTTTAGGGAGGAATTTTTTTTTTTTTTAAAAATAAGGTTTTCAAGGGAGCTAGAAAAAGTATTTTTTTTTTAAATAGAAAAAATAATTATTCATTATTATCAATATCAGCATTCCGACTCACGTTTAATTAGACTAAAATCTAATATTACCGACACACCAAAATCTTAACAGCAGAAGATAAAGTATATTGTTAGTTCTGTTATCAATTTTTATAAAAAAAGAATCAACAAAATAATTCAGAGGATAGAGATGATTTTTTTAATTTTTAATCATATGATACTACTAAAGTTTTTTTTTTTTTTTTTTTCTGACATAGTGGCTTTCGGTCTTACTTAATTTAGGCATGTGATCAAATAATTTATATATCAAATTAACAAGATATGGGAGCATGCCTAACTATATATAGAATTTTAGGTAATTAATATTTTCTTATATATTATTATTAATTCAAGATTGGATCACCAGATGTATATTATTTTATTATTTGAACAAACACACATTTAGAGTACGTAAAATATTCAATTTGACCATTGGATAGGATAAGTGGATGGGCGATCAATAATATTTAGACAATTTTTGAAAGAAACATATATAGGTGTGTTTTTTTATTTCTTGTGCCAAATAAATGAATTTTATTTTGTGATTAAAGGGAAGAGACTTCCTAATTCTATTTGAGAAGTCTAGATTTTTTTTTTTTTTTTTATATAAGTGCACCAAACACCAAGCATATTTTAGTCTTGTATATATATGATTCTCGATAAATTTATTTTTCATGTGAAAGATAACAATAATTATTGTAAACTTGTATGCGTAGGAGTATCGAGTGAGAGAGGAAATTTGTGATTTTAGAAAATTTTCATATCATGATATTTTTTTCCGTGGTCCGTGAATCCCCTATCCCCTATTATATTAATAGGGAGTTTAAAATTATTGAGGTGTCGTCTTTTAATTGATTTCGCTTACGTATCGTCTTTTGGTTCATGTAATAGCTTACGTGTCGTCTTTTTATTAATTTTACTTATGTGTCAACATGTTATATATGTTTGTTTATATGTCAAGTTTATATTAAATTCTTAATATAAATGAAAATTTTAAATTTCTTGTAATGATACTAATTTCCTAAAATTGTGTAATTTCAGTTTATTGTAATTAATATTCTTTACTCAATTCACAAAATTTATTATAATTTGACATTCTATTAATTTATATTTTAAAATTTAATTTTTTTGGTGTAATCTTTTTTAAATTTTTATATTTCATAACACGCAGGATTTGCGCTAGTTTTCTCTAATTTTAAAGTTTTCCCTGTTAAAATATTGTGGTGTTTATTATTATTTTAATTCTTTATTTTATTTCGTTCGTTTTAGTGTGAATGAGGACCAAGTTTCCCATCACTTTTATGCATTAAATGGTGATCGATATAATTATGTCCTAATTATTTGTAATGAAGATTATATATATATATATATATATATATATATATATATATATATATATATATATATATCACATATCATTTTAAAAGAAAAATGGGAAGAGATAGCTATTTTTTGCCCTCCATCTAAACTCGTCAATAATTAATTGAAAAAACATTATTTTCAAACAGAAAACTGACTTTTCTTGCCTACCTTAATTCAATGTCAATGTAGTCAATAAAATAATTAATACTTTTAAATAATTCAACGAGATAATCATATTATACGTAGTAATTCCATGAAAAAAAGAAGTTAATTATGTTTTACGAAGTCTTAACATTAAAATTAATATATTGTCTTTGAAATTCTGCCATATGTATTATATTGGCTATATATAAAGTGAATTTGTCATGTACGTATTTCTTTTCTTTCTTTGGGCATGTCATCAAAAAGTATTTGTGGAAATATGCCTAACGAAATTTGTATTGTAAATTCAAGATTGTATAATCAAATATATTTTATATTCTCTGGAAAAAATAAACCCACTTGCTTAAGTATCAGAGATAATTTAATTCAATTTGACATAATATTTTAGCTATTTGATTTCGTTTGAAAAAAAAAAACAAAGTGTGTGGATTTCTTTTACATAATCCATAAATTAATAATAAATATAATTAGCTCATGCAGTTATTCTACTGATCCCACGCGAAACTAAAACTAAAAGGGTGGTACATATATACTATTTTTTTTTAAAAGAAAAATCATGTCTAGGAAATTATTTATGGTAAAAAAACATCATTAAAATTGTCTTCGGGATATTAAAACTTGTATTTCTCCTTCTAAAGGAAATTTTAAAACCGTCTTATATATGAAACATGATACTTTTATATGTTTTTATAATATTTTTATTTTTATAATAATTACATTTAAAAAGTATCATAAAAACATATAAAAATATCATGTATTATATATTGAGACAATGTCACACATATTTTTGTACTCCTTCTATTACTTTCTGTTGGATTTGGTGAGCTCTTAATGAAATTATATAGTTTCATTATATATAAAAAAAATTGTTACTCATTTATCGATTCCTAATAATTACCTTTTAGAATCTTAATTTATGGAGTAATTGGTTTGGTCAAACATTAAGGATCAGATCGCAAATTTTCCAAGAATTGAGGCTGCAAAGATCGAAAGTGTTTAACGTACGCATATATAACTGGAATATTTTTCTCAAAAAATTATTCTCTAGCTTTTAAGTGACTCCATATCATTTTTATTGTGAAATTATCTCTTTACTTATAACAAGAGGAATGTTCTCCCATTATTAACACACATAAATAAAAATTAAAATAAAATAATATAAGGTTGGAAACCGAGGTTCTAAAAATTGAATTTGGAATTTTATCAATTTTTTTTTTTAATATTCCACTAATTATTTTTTAAAATAGCAATTCTTATATGAGACAGTTCTTTGTAAAATTCAAATTTTAAAAATATTATAAAAAATTGTAAAACTATCACCATCTCATGTGACTTTAAAACTAGAAATATTAAAATATTTTTTTTTAATCAGAAAAATATTTCTATTTAAATTGGATTTTAATTGGGAATGATTTTTTTGACCATATACATATAATTAATATATTTAATTTTAAAGTTATTGAATGAATTAATTTCAACTCATTAAAAATAAACTATAACTTAAAACTAATTTGAAATTCATTGACTCAAGTTTTTTTACTTTATCCAAATAAATTAAATGAATTTGACCATATATATACATATAGTATCTCAAATTCTCAATTGAAACTCAATCTTTTATAGTTAGACAATACATTACTCCATATACGTAGTATCTATATGACTATATCCATATTTTATTACAGACACTACGGAGAGAATTTATTCGCATCGAATTATTATATTTGAATTTCAGAGTTTATTAATAGCGAAATTCTAGCACTATAGTCCAACATGCCTATATTTGAAAAAAATACTCTATAATTAACTAACCAAATATAAATTCAGGTTATAAAATAAAATAATTAATATATGCATATCATGACAGCTTTTAATTAAAGGCACCCATTGATCAAAAGATGTAATTCTCTTTCTGTAAGAACCTTTCCTTCCTCGGATTTTGCCTTGGGATCGAATCCAACAATGAGAATATATAGTGCTAAATTGTCCGTCCATGTAAGGCAATAATTGCCCTTAAAACATTAGGTTAACATATCTAATAACACTCGTCACGTTTTAATTATATAAATATAAATATAAATTTATTTTACATTTTAAAATAAATTTAACAAGAATATTTTATTTCATATTTTTTGTCAAATTTAATCTAAATTGAACGTTTCAGTTATATTAATTTATATATTTAAATTATATTTATTTGTATATTTTCTCTACCCTATATTTTATTAATATGCACGTTTCACCCTTTTTTTTTTTTTTTTGTCACAAATTACATTCTGCATTATGTTTCCTATTTTAACTTTGTAATTAATTTCATTAAATTAATTAAATATGTAAAATAACATTGTCTATCAATCATGCACCACACTCAAATCATGACTATATATTTAGATAAAATAAACGATGCAAAATAGATATTCTATACCATTTTGCATGGGACCAATATTCTAATCCCACTTCAAGAAGTTAAATGTTTGACTGATAATTGATAGGTGTCTCAATTGCTTATATCGATAAATATACTAAAAAAATGCAAAGACAATTATTTAAGATTAACATCAAAGAGAACCCTATTCTCTGTCTGAGTATTGAAAATTAAAGGGATGGAGGAGAATTGCCATAGCGTGCAAATTATTATGATTCAAAGGTTCTCATTAAAAGAGACATATTAAAATAGAATTCCACCACTTTTTTATACGTATATATATTGCTTCTACCCCCTCACAATTTCACACAATTAATACTTTCTTTGCAATATTTTTTTCTTATACAGTACAAATTTTCCATTTTGGTATTAGGTGAAGCAAAGGTTCGCCATAATGACAGTAAGAACCCTTTAATTAATCTTTTCTTTTTCAAATTAATGGTTAATATAGGTTGCTACTAAGAATGTTTTAATTATAACTACTTTTGTATGTGCATGTACTCACTGTTAAAACCTGTGTGTTGCAACATTATTAGGGTGGCAAATATCTGGTATTTTGGGTAGAAACATTGCATGTTTTTTTTTTAAATTTTTCGATATTTTTTTTATTGCACCTCTAGGATAAAATTATCGTCTTACGTGTAATTCATGATATTATACGAAGTGTGTTTTTTTTTTTTTTTTAACCGCCATAAAACGTTCTAGAAAAGTTCGTGTATGCCATTGCCACTTGGTAGGACACATCCGACCATGCTACCTTCCAAGCCAATCACTCTTACAATATTTAATGATAACTTTTCTGTTATAAATGCCTTTAAACCTCCCTTTTTACCTTGCTTCTTTTATCCTAAGTTTATCTTTTGGTCTCCAAATTCAAGAATATCTAGCATTAACTTTCGGTTGAATGTGTTTTAGTACGCTCGTTTTTTCTTGTCCGTCTAAATTTATTATCAACATATTAAAATTGAATATAACATTTTATCTTTATCCTTTAAACATATTTAATTACTCAAATTGTTATTAATTTTATTTATAAACAAATCTCACAATATTTTATACCCCCTCCGTTCCATAAAACCTTTCACACTTTCCTATTTCGTCCGTCTCCTTTTATAAGTTTCACACCCTTAAAATGAAAAACCCTTTATAAACTCCACCCTCACAATTTTCACTAATTTACACAAATGTCATTATTTTTTACTCTCACATAAACATAATCCAATAAAGTTTTTTTACTTTATATATAAAATTTTACAAAATTACCCTTAAAAACTCAATCATTACTCTTTTTCCAACATTGAAAGTGGGACGGAGGGAGCAATACACTCCAAAATATTTATATATAAACTTTGTTCAATCAGTGCTGATTGATTCTAGTATCATTTGTTGATCTTTTACTTACTCCAAAATATTTATATATAAACTTTGTTCAATCAGTTTTTTTAACAGGGACACTAGTCCCCCCCTGAGTATTTGATTCATAATTTAACAGGGTAATATTTCTTGAATTTAACTCGTTCTATAAAAACTAAAGAAGGTAGGGTGGGTTGGGTGGGTAGGGTGGGCGTGATCTTTTGTACACCTGTATATTGAAGTCAATAATATAATATGTCTTTTAGGAAGGAGGGGTTTTAGGCGGTTGACGAAACGCGTCTCTCTCTCTGCTCTGCCTACTTTCTTCTTATAAATACCCTCATATGTCTAACCAACATTTATCTCAGTAGTATAATCTCTCTACTGCTCTTTAATTTATACAACAAGAAAATCTCTCTGCATTCACTCTTGAAAAGTGTGTCCAAACTTGTGTGCGCCTTTCTGCAACTAGTTTTTAACTACACTGTCAACCAAACACTTGGGCGTGGGCGCCATTTTTCCCACTAAATTTCTGCGAAAACAAACAGAGCATTCATTGAACACTGGAAGAACTCTGAATCATCTCTGATTTTTCCCATTTTTGAATTTGAAGATGAGTGAGAATCATGGAGCTAGGCAACACCACCACCAAGTGTTTGACGTTGCCGTCAATGTGCCTCCTCAAGGCGGCTCCAAGTGTTACGATGACGACGGTCGTCTCAAAAGAACTGGTAATTTTTTATCATTTTTTTAAAAATAATGTTCATCTTTTAAATGTTCATTTTCTTGATTTTGGGGTGTTCTTGATTTGATAGGAAGTGTATGGACTGCAAGTGCTCATATTATAACGGCGGTGATTGGTTCTGGCGTTCTATCATTAGCTTGGGCGACAGCTCAATTAGGGTGGATTGCTGGTCCAACTGTGCTCTTTTTGTTCTCTTTTGTTACCTACTACACCTCCTCTCTCCTTGCAACATGTTATCGAACAGGCGATCCCGATACCGGGAAGAGGAACTACACTTACATGGATGCTGTTAGATCCAATTTGGGTGAGTTTTCTCGGTACGAAGATCATGAACATCATGTGTTTGATCAAAGTTCTGAATGGGTTTTCTTCGGTTTCTGTAGGTGGGTTTCAAGTTAAAGTTTGTGGCGCGATTCAGTACGTGAATCTTTTCGGAGTTGCTATTGGTTACACCATTGCTTCATCTATAAGCATGATGTGAGTACGACTGGTTGAGATTAAGTTACAAATTTATAAAGTAGGAAATCCTTAATGTGAATCTTTATGAAACAGGGCAATTGAGAGGTCGAACTGCTTCCACTCGAAAGGCGATAGCAGCCCTTGCAGAGTTTCCAGCAATCCGTACATGATTGCATTTGGTGTTATAGAAATCATTTTCTCTCAAATCCCAGATTTTGATCAGATATCGTGGCTTTCCATCGTTGCTGCAGTCATGTCCTTCACTTATTCCTCCATTGGTTTAGGCCTTGGAATTGGAAAAGTTGCAGGTATACAAAGAAAGAAAGAAAGATGAGAACATTTCAAATGAACTTTCTTGATTTTGATAGTGTAGTAACATTAAATATTTCTTCAATGATCATTACAGAATCTGGCAAAATCAAGGGAAGTCTCACAGGAATAACAATTGGCACAGTCAGTGGAACACAAGTTATCACTGAAACACAAAAGATTTGGAGAAGCTTTCAAGCTCTTGGAGCCATAGCTTTTGCTTATTCTTACTCCCTAATTCTAATCGAAATCCAGGTACACCTCTATTCATGCATATTTTTAAATAGTATTAGTTATTATATTAAAAAGTATTAGTTGTGTACAGTTCAGGATCGTTCATTGCAATTTTCATTCCGTTTCTTGATGCTAAAACGACCCGTTTTTCGTTCCAGGACACGGTGAAATCACCACCAGCAGAGCACAAGACAATGAAGAAGGCAACTCTTCTAAGTGTAGCAGTAACCACAGTTTTCTACATGCTATGTGGCTGCTTTGGCTACGCAGCATTTGGGGATTTATCTCCTGGAAACCTCCTAACTGGTTTCGGCTTCTACAATCCATACTGGCTGCTTGATATAGCCAACGCAGCAATCGTAATCCACCTCATTGGTGCCTACCAAGTCTACTGCCAACCCCTGTTCGCCTTCGTCGAAAAAACAGCATCAGGGTGGTACCCCGATAGCATATTCATCGCGAAAGAAGTCACAATTCCAATCCCGGGGTACAAGCCTCTAAAGCTCAGTGTTTTCAGACTCATTTGGAGAACAATCTTCGTGATCATCACAACCGTCGTTTCCATGCTCTTGCCTTTCTTCAACGACATTGTTGGGATTCTCGGGGCCTTCGGGTTTTGGCCCCTTACGGTATACTTCCCAGTCGAGATGTATATTAGGCAGAAAAGAATCCCAAAATGGAGCTCGAGATGGATATGTCTACAGATTCTAAGTATGGCTTGTTTGATCATATCTATTGCTGCAGGGGTGGGTTCTTTTGCTGGAGTTATTTCTGATCTCAAGGTGTATAAGCCTTTCAAGACTAGCTACTAATTAATCAGTATCATTCACCTCTGTTTGATCAAGATTTAGTTTATGTTTTTTTTTTCAAGAAAGGTTATTATAAAAAATGTTGGGATTTTAGTTTTAGTTGATGTTCATAACAAAATCATAAGGAGGGAAAAGGGTGTTTATATGTACTTGATCACTGACTCAGAAATCCCATATTTTTCCAGTGTAATTTTCACCAATTTCTCAGTTGAGATGGTACAAAATTTTACAAGAGTGATTCCCTAATTAATATACCTACAATTATTAATTATTTGTCTTGCTTATAATTTATTGTTCTTTTTATTGTCATTTAGTCCCCCGTGATTATAGAATCAATGTTTTTTTTTTTTTTTTAAGTAATAAAGAACTGTATAGACTAAATTATCTTATAGTCATAGAATAATTAATCTGTTGATCAGAATCTAGCTGGCGCTGATTGATAATAAAAGAAGTTCCAATGTAACATACTAAAGATAAAATTTAAATTATTTAAACAATACAATATACTTTAATTAATATCTGATAAATTAATAATTTTCTAATAAGACTTGAGCCTATTATGTAACAATTTTTCTAAATTAATAAATATAAATGTATGATCTCATCAACATTATAAATAATAACCTCCTAGAATTACAAATATGACTAGAATAATGCTGCTTGCTTTTTTATTGATTTAAATCAAACAAAAATTATTCTAACTTTTCTTATGACATCCATCCAAAATTCTGGGGTAACGTTCTAGAACTGCAACAAAAAATTATAAAGAATGTTTATGCTATTATATCTTTTAATGTTGGATAGGATTTTTAAATTTTTGTTTTGTTTTGTTTTGTTTATATAGTACTTAGTTTTATGCTTTGAACGTATTTAATTTTAGTAAATTGAATAACTTGATTCAAGTTCTTAAAATTTAATATTCATGTATTTTTCTATATAATTAAATTTAAATTCGTTAAATATAAAATACCTCTTTAATTAATAAATTATTAATTTATCGATTAATTAATAGTTTTTCAAATCAATAAAATTCAACGATCCAGATAGTACTTTCTCCGTCTCAAAATAACTTGAACACCAAAAAAATAAAAAACCCATCATAAACTACATCCTCACATTATCCATTTTACACAAGATGACATTACTTTTGAGCCCACAAATACATAAAATTCAACACATTTTTTACTTCATATACATAGTTTTACGAAATCTGAAACTGAGGTGTATTAGGTTATATACTGTATTGCCTGCGTTCCTATTCGAATTCATTTTTAGGATAGATATGATCGATTATTTGAGATCGATGTTGCACAAACGAATAACAAATTTCCGATAAAAAAATTTAAAATTATTTTGGAGTAGACATCATATGATTCTTATATTGTGATGAATTAAATTATACACTTACAACGATTGTATCAACTTGGTCTCAATTATTACATAAAGTCTAGCTACATAGAAAAGGTTGGGACCCCTAAGTACAATTGTAGAATATATAGGCATAATTTCACCATCCACTGTTTCACAAAAAACAAAAATATTAGGATTAATTGAACCTGGATATTTTAATCCATAAATATATATATATATGGCCATAAATTCTTGAGATTAATTATGTTAAAAATGTAGTACAATATAAGAGCTAGTGTGTATTTGGAATAATTGTTATTTCTTTCACCAAAATGTAAAGACATGTGGAATATTCTTTATGGGACCACCTAATTATTTTGATTACAATTATAGACCCAAGTTAGTTACACTCTAAACACATAACATGTAAAATAAATTGACAAGCACAATAAGTTTGAAGTATTGATGAGATAAAAATTTTTATGGTATTAGAGTAAAAATGATAGGTTAAAAACTTGATAAAAAGTAAAAATAATTTCACTCATTTAAATTTTACACTCGCTGAACCTCCTCAAGTCTCCCATGAAGGAGTTGACGTCCCCCATAAGTCATGAGAAAAAAATATTAGAGTATTAATATAAATGAATGAATTTCAAATCTCTCGATAAATTTGAACTTTTAGATGAATGCAATTTTTTCAGTTATCTAAATTTATTAATATTTCTTATCACTAATGCACTAATCCAATTTATTTTTCTTTCCAACTAAAATTAGATTTTGAGTGTAACAATCTTCTAAGAGAATGTCTAAAATAATATTTATACAATATTTATTGGTCTAATAAGCCTGTCGAAGCATACTTTGTCCTCATCAGGTCATCACGATTGGATTGGGGTAGGTATCACTCATTGAAATGAAGACTTGGCTCGACAGGAGTATGATTTGTAGTGACTCCTTAAGTGCATGTTGTTTTCTTTCCTTCTAAAAAAAATTAATAATTAAGCCAATCGATATTATCAATTTATGTAAAAGGAATTCTGTAACAAAAAGGGTATACATTTAATGCTTTGCTATATATATATATATATATATAAAGTTTTGATTTATCTTTAATTTCTGAAACCCTAAATTTTGTCTTTGGATGCGAACGGTTGTAAATCGACAATGCAATTACATGTACTAGGAAAATTTCTTGGTGTCTTCTAATAGTTTGCGCATCACATTTTATCAATAAAATTCAAATTGTAATCATTACATTATTTCTAAAGTCGTGATGAATTTAGGGGGTTTGGTATCTACTAAATAGTTTGTGCATCCCATGATATTTTATAAATAAAATTCAAACTTTAATAATTAAATAATTAGTTTCTAAGGTCGGGATGAATCTAGAGGATGAGGGATGATCACCCCTTTATCTTTAATTTATATAGAAAAATTTGACCCACTAATTTGCTTGTAATGGAAGGGGACATTGGTCATGTGACAAAAAAATTAGGTTGTTGCTTTTTGGAATGATGCAAAGGGTATTATTTTATTAATTTTAGAACCAAAGACAGTATAAGACTTTAGGATTGGGCATTTTATTGACCATACATCTACATCAATATTTTTGTAAAGTGGGTTGATGCTCATGCTCCCACCACCCACAAGGATTGATGGAGGAGAAAAGTACAACATTAAGAAAAGATGATCAAGAATCTAACTTCATCATTACCACCACTCATCAATTCTTCATCATCATCAATCTAAGAGATTTTATGTTTTTGGTATATAAGTAATACTTTTTTTTTTATGATATTTTAAAAATATTGTATGTGTAATACTTTAGAAATATAAAAATCAGAAAATCTACAAGTTTTACAATAAAATATTTTTGCAAATCGAACTATAGAGACTATTATTTATTTGTTTAACAAGATTACGTGTTTGTCCATATAATAATACATTAATCAGTAATACAATATAAAATGAATAATATTATATTGTTGTTCATGTAGTAATACCGTTGTTTAATTTGTGCATCGTAATACTATATGTGTAACCACGTAATGTTGTTAAGACAAACAAATAATAATATTTTACGATTTAATCCGATTAAGTTTTTTAAACTACGAAATTTTTATTTTTTATATTTATGAGATATACAGTAAAATATATATAAGTCTTTATATCAATATATAAAAGTTTGACTTGATCTATTATTAGTTTTAAACTCAAGTTGTTTAATTCCTTAATTTGAGTGAGTAATATTTTGATGAACCGGTAGTTTCAACTTTCAACCGTACGAGTTTTAACGTAATCGAGTTTTTACAGAATGAGAATATTATTGTTCTCGCATAATTAAAAGATGCACCTACCTTTTTTCAAGAAAGAATATGGTCTTATTGATTATCCATCTAATTATATTATGGATTGAAGCTGTCAACAAAATAAGAATTTATTAACATTTTTACTTTCAACAATGTTGGAGGTAATACCATAGACAGTTATGTAACATTGAGTGTGTACAATTTTAATCCTAATGTTTTTTTTTATTTTATTTTGGTTATTTAATTTATTTTCTATTGAGGTTGTGTCCTATATTCAAATTTCATCTCATCCAACCGGTGTTCTGTTGCTACTTTCAATTTTTCAATTTGATTACCACAACTTTGGGAATTTCGTTTTGATTGAAGAATCACAGTTAAATTTGATCGAAGGGCATAAAAGTTTTCAAATTAATTTGGGAAAATAGAATTTTTCGGTAAAAATGATCAAAATTGATACTAAAATGACTAAAATTGATACCAAATTAAAAGACCAAAATTGAGAAAGTAAAAATTACAAAACTATAATTGAACTCGTTGTAAGTTACAATACGATCTTTGATATTATCTCAAAATAATATTATAATAAAAAGAGTGTGTTGTAAATTTCACACTTTAATTCCCCGTCAAAAAAAAATAATAAAAATTTCACACTTTAATTAAAATGAAATCCAAAAAAAATAAAATATATTAATAGAATTACCCATAATATTCTTACTTGATTTGCTTCGTTTAAGAAACATAAATGTTGGATAAGCTTGAATTGCATCTCAACTTATCACTTTAGTCCACTTGTAGACTTCGCGGGAAGCCCATTTTGTCTAGAAAGAATTTAAAATATTATTCTAAAAGCTACTAATTAATTATTTCTTGAAATTACGCACAGCAGTATATTTACACCCACATGTCTTATAAATATACACATTGTTATAGGCATTTATTCCTTAATTAAAATATAATATATACATACATGATGGACTATTAAATATACTCTTAAACATAAAAAAATAATTAAGAATGTAAATAGTTCATACACCCACTTATACATTTGCAACATATATATTTTTTTATACAAGTTCAAGCTTAACGAAAGTTCATCCACCGTCTATTGCAAATTCACTCTCAATCGGAAGTCTTGCTTCTTTTTTTGATACATTGTCTAACAAACCTAAAGTTTATTTGTTATGGTAGATTTCATGTTATAACAAAAGTTCTTGAATTTCAAATTTCGAATTTGATCATTTTCCTATTTTGTTGCACCTTTTCAATCAGATTAATTGACTGAAAATTACAAACTTTTTCAATCAGATTGATCGAAAATTATACACATTTTGGTTAATTGGGCCGAAATCTGTATAAATAGTTGTACGTTTATTTAATAATTAGTCTCGATTATGTTAGGATACAATTATACAGAATTTACATGTGTGATCACTGATATAATAAAAAAAAGAGAATAAGTAAAAACAAAATGCACAAACACAACCAAAAATGTATTTTCCATTTTTTATTTTTATTTTAAATTGGAATAAGTCATCCAATTTGGCCATAGTTGTTTGATGGCTGATGCTGATCTCTAGCACTTAATGTGGGAGTATATTATATGAAAAAAATATATTAAACATTATATATATATATATATATATATATATATATATATATATATATATATGCACGCTTGTATGAAAATTATGGGACATTTGATAATCACAAGTTGATTGACAAATTTGGTATTAGTTATCCTAACACATGATGGAATAATTTTAATAGCCCACTCGTGATAAGGATAGTTCTAATAAATGCTTTAACCTATTTTTTTAAATGTTAATATAAATAAATAAATATAAATATGATATGCTTCAATTGCAACTCACGTACGCTTTAGTCCACTTGTACACTAAGTGGGAATAGAAAGAAATAAATGAGCCAGCGTACAACGTGTTTCCCATGCTTTAATTACTTTTCTTTTCTCTAATTACTTTTTTTTTTTTTTTTTTTTAAAAAGCCATCCTATCAGGCCATAATGTCATTAATGATAATCCTTAGCACATGTTACTACAGAAAATTGTCTTAAGTCTTGTATTTTAATTACTATCAATTGTTTTGTAACGATGGATCCAGAATTTATATTTTAAAGAAATTATAATAAACCTCGTATTTTAAATTTAATTAATAGATAGCAACACTTAATTAAAATTACATCTATATATAAACTTAAACATATAAAAACTAAATATATTATTAATATTAATTATACTTGTACATATGCATATAGACCAAAAAAAAGTTAATATGCACGTGTTTATTTGATTTTATGGAAGATTTGATAATTGAAAGTTCAAAATAAAATTTGGTACTGTATTAAATTAAACTAGTGCTCCACTCTATAGAAAAATCAACGGTGGATTTAGGATGACTAGTGGAGTGCCCCCCATACATTACATAATATGATAGATATATTATCACATCAATGTTAATATTTATCGATATTAAATTATAATAAGATTCACATACGTTGAATACAAAAATATTACTATATTTTTACAAAACTTGTCATTATAAATTACTGTTATTAGTATTATTTTACATTGTTAGCAAAGGAAATTCTAAACTTTAAAATATCAAAACTGATGCTATTGGTTATCACTTTTGATCAAATTTGACCAATATTCTTTATTACATAAACTAAGCCTCCCCCTTTTTTCTTTAACGTGAACAATTTCTTCCAGCAATATTGATATTGAAAATCACAAATGTTTAAAGTTTATTGGTGTGATATTAAGTTATTTAATACATTAATACAAATTGGAAATATAAAGAATATTAGAAAACATAAATATTGTATTTCTAATAACATAAAATTAATTATCTACACATAGATAGATATATGATACTTTGATATTCAACGTAAAATAATTATCGATAATATTTATATTGTGCATGCCATAGGAGATACATGACAAGCCGAGGATTTGAAAGCATAACATGCAGAATTAATTATAAAACCCAAATAAGACGAGAAATTAAAAGCCCAATTTCAAGAATTCATTTAAGAGCCCAAACAAGCCTCGAGATTTTTTTAGATGGGGTTAAAATGATTTTTTTGTATGATGTATTTATTAAAGGCAAAAACTTGTATGAGAACGTCTCATGCATGAGACCGAATCACTTTTTAATAAATTGTTATCATTTTTTTAAAAAGTGATTCAAATTAGTATAAAAGTGATAACAAATTAAAAAGTGATAACAATTTATGAAAAAGTGATAATAATTTATTAAAAACTTTTTTAAAAAGTGATGTCCATTCATTAAAATGAGACGGTCTCACACAAGAGTGTCCCTTTATTAAAAATAGTGGTATTTTCATCTGAGTCATTAAGTGGTGTATTTGTAAAATTATGGTGGCATAGGTCTGATCAATTTTATGGGCCTTACTCTAGGCCTTGCTCACTATTTTTTATCTCGACTTTAAGACATTACTATTTGTTTTTTTTTTTTTTTGGACAGCAACTTTACTATTTGATTCTTAAATCTATTCCATCATCTCTGTTTTTTTTTTTTTTTTTTTTTTTTAATTTTAATGGATTCAAGATCTAAAAATATTATCAAGATCTGGAAGACAAAAATTCAAAGGTATAAAAATAAAAGAGTTGATCTTATAATAAAATATTTTTATCATACAACCATTTTTTTATATAAGAATTTATCAAGATAGTCAAAGATCCACACATTTACAATCACAATTAACCAATCAAACTTTAATAACGGTTGAATTCCATTTTATTATAATCACTCAACGCCTGAAGGTTTTTGATTTTTTTTTTTTAACCAAATCACAAGTTCTTTACTAAATTTGATTCTGAAGCTCTATTGAATCATTCTCTTTTTTTTTTTTGCTGTGAGCTTTAAGTTATTTAATTTCCATTTTACAATTAATCAATATTCCATTATGTATGAAATATGATAAATTTAATCGTATAAAATGACAAAGTTGCAAATCTTATATAAAATATTTTTATCATACAACTAGTTCACAATTGATCTCAAATAATATAAATTTAATTTAACAATAGTACGTAGATTATATCTTGATAAATTAATATTTTTAATTTCAAGTAATACTATTGAAAGACTTACAATTTGCAAATTTTTATAATCAATTTCACTGAACTAATTTATATAGTATATTTTTAAACAATATTAATTATTTTATAAAAATATATATTAATTTGATATTATTAAAAAAGTTATCAATCACAGTGAAAAATTGTTGAAAGGCGATTTACTTTCTCCAGTCGAATCTTACGGCAGCCATGCACAATCACGTGGTGGAATCAAAAAAACATTAAAAGAAATAGTTGGTAAAGATCAGGTGAGCCAAGTTTGACCAATGGCACATTTCAAAAACAAACATGCACTTTGACCACAGCAGCCAAGATTGATAATTTGGTATCACTAAGCCTTAAAAAAAAAAAACTTCAATTAAAAAAAAATTGTTTTCTTTCTGGACAACATCATAGTACAGAAGATGAACATGTCCCATAGTATCTTCCCTTTCCTCCTCATCTTCATCTTCATCTTCCTCCATTTTCACACTAACCAAGCATCTGATTCTTCCTGCCCCATCAGTTTCGACTACGTCGAGACCTTCCCATGGGACACTTCCCTCTGCCAAGAACCAGTTCAATCAAGCTGTTGCCAAACTCTACGAAGCGTTTTAGGCATCGGATTATCCAAATACCTCGATCAAACCTCGAGATTTTATCTCCCAGATGCAAAAACTTCATCTTCTTGCATACAAAACTTTCAAGAAAAGATAATATCATTCATGTCAATTCCTAGCTCTGTCTTCCCTGTTTGCTTCAATGACACAACTGAATTTGTCAATAACCAAACGACAAGCTGTGCTGGAATTCTAACAGTTAATGATTGGACACAGAGAGTCGAGTCAGTTGCCCCACTTGAATCCTGCAATGGAGATTTAACTGGGTTAGCTCGGTGCAGCCTGTGTCTGGATGCAGGGTTCAGGGCGAATTCTTACCTCGTTTCATCGCATCCCAACTCGACTAAATGCTTCTTCTTTGCTGCATTCTATGCTGCTGCCGTTGTTAATGAGTTTGGACCAGAGGATGTAAGATCAGCTTCTTGCATATTGGGTGTACCCTTATCCAGATCTGCAAATGGTAAAAAATCAAAGAACAGGATGAGGAAATTGGTTTTCGGGTTTGTGGGGGGTATTGTAGGAATGTGTTGTGTAATTATTCTCTTCATGATTTACAGAAGGTGGGAAAAGATGAAAGAAGAGGATGTGATGCACGAAAAGTACGTTAGTTCTGTCAAGTCCAAGGTTTTGCCTAACATGGGAGCTAAATGGTTCTGTGAAGCAGAATTGGAGCTAGCAACGGATGGATTTTCGCAGAGGAATATGATCGGGAGAGGGGGATATGGAATTGTGCATAAAGGGATACTTTCAGATGGGACTGAAATTGCTGTGAAGAAAATTCTTGATTTGGATTACGAAGATAACGATGATGATTTTATGAACGAGGCTCAGATCATCAGCAGGATAAGACACAAAAACCTTTTACCCCTCAGAGGATTCTGTGTCACAAGTGACAGATTTAAAGGCAAGAGGAGATACCTAGTTTACGATTTTATGTCAAATGGGAGCCTAAATGATCACATTTTCAGCAAAGAGAAGCATTTATCTTGGCCACAAAGGAAGAACATAATTCTTGATATAGCAAAAGGGCTAGCTTACTTACATTATGGGATCAAGCCCGCAATATATCATCGTGATATAAAGCTTACAAACATTCTTCTTGATTCAGAAATGAAAGCAAGGGTGGCTGATTTTGGGTTGGCTAAACAGAGCGAAGAAGGCCAATCCCATCTCACCACACGAGTAGCTGGAACTCTTGGATATCTTGCTCCAGAATATGCACTGTACGGGCAACTTACGGAGAAAAGTGATGTTTACAGCTTCGGGATTGTGATTCTTGAGATTATGAGCAGCAGAAGCGTTCTCGATGCTGCTGAATCTTCGAAGATTTTGATCACTGATTGGGCATGGGGACTTGTCAAAGCTGGAAAAGAAGACGAGGTTTTTCATGAGTCGATAAGAAAGGAAGGGGTGAAGGGAGTTATGGAGAGATATGTACGAGTTGGGATTCTTTGTGCTCATGCGATGGTCGCGCTGAGACCTACCATTGCTGATGCATTGAAGATGCTTGACGGCGACATTGACATCCCACGGATGCCTGATCGTCCATTACATCTCAGTCATGCGATGCTGCAAATGTCGTTCAATAGCACATCTACAAGTGAGGAATCAAGAAATAGATCAAGCATTAACAGTTATCACGATTAGATTTAGGGCCCGTTTGTCTACACACTATTTGAGAGCTTATATGCTCCTAACATCTTATAAATTGTTTTAAGTAGTTTATAAGCTCAGCAAACACCCTCTTAGTCCATATTCAGCTTGCTTATCTATGTATATATGTATTTATTGATGTACAAAAATATGTAATGCAATATAATACCACATTCCAACATTTTTTCTAGAAATTTTACAAGATAACCAGTTTTTCCAGAACAACAAGTTGTTATTTTCATCCAATTAGATTCATTATAGAAGGACTAGAACTCAAACATCTCAGTATTGCATCAATAAAACTTTACTTGAGCTAGATTATAATTTCAACTCAAGATTTCAACTCCCTACTTTATTTGAAAATCCAATACTTTGGTGTGTCAAAATTTGCTTCCCCAAGCCTCCAAGTTTGATTTGCTAAATTTTCACAAGGCAAAAATGAGACAAATTTTCGTAATTTGTTCCAAGATCAAGAATCTTCATAGTGCTCCTAGAAGTCAAATTAATCCCCTCATAAAAAAATCTTATAATTGCCAAATATTCACAGGAATATACATTCAAGATCCCTTAGTATTTCATCATCAAATTTATTTACACCAAATTCAACAAGCATTTCAGTATATATACTTTGCAATAAACAATTCTTTTTCGCACAAACAACAAGAATCCATAAGAATACAGACAGGAGGCACCGATCAAACGTCGGCAGCATCAAACGTATGCGATTAAATCAAGTGAATTGATAATAAACCTAGAAATTCACTTGAAAAACACGAAGACTACAAGAAGCTCATACGAATATCCGATTCAAATATCCAGTTACCAATCTACTAATATCCGATTCAAATCCCTAAATGTAATAATTTACAGAACAAATCAAATTTTGGAAAATCTAACCCAAATACAGATGAAAATTGCAAAGTACTAGTACAACCATAAAAAAGAATGGAACTCACCAGAACTATTTCGCACGGAGAGGGTCCGAATCACATGAACTACTGGAAAGTGGAAACACAAAATCACATGAACTCAATCTGTTATATTAAATTTTTAAAAGTTTCAGCCTTTTATATTAAAATTTTCGATGTTTTTTTTAATTCTGAATTTTTTTTTGTGATTTAGGCTCTCCTTCATCAACATTTATGAGTGGACAAAATTGCCCCTTAGAAAACAATTCAATAACACAAAATGTTTTTTTTTAATTATGAATTTTTTTTTATCGAACTAATGATATTACGACATAAGTAATTATGCGCTTCGTGAATTAATAATTTTATTTAGGTTTCAATTTTATATATAAGTAACACATACGATCATAATTTTTTTTTTTTTTAAGACGGTAACCTATATGAATTGTGGGAAGATGAAAATTTCATAATTCTTTCTTGCTTATGTACGTATATCGTATTAACTAGTCCAATTTTGACTTGTAACTTGATGCTAAACAGTGAACAACTACTTTTCAAAAAATACTTTTGTTCTTAAATTAATTTTGTTGTGCAATTAATTTATATTTTGTGTGTATATTTATATAAAATTATTTATTATACTATAAAATGATAATTGCAAATCAATATATAATAAAATTATTTTATACTCTCTTTGTATTTTTTTAATATTTAAAATTAAAAAAATATAAATAATATAATTTTAAAAATATAGTATTTTATTGTAAAATTGTATGTGAAAAATAAAAATAAAAAAATAGAGAATGTGTAAAAATAATATAAATATTTTATCATAAATATGGGACCATAATTTAAAAAAATATATAAACTTTTTAAGAGAAACATTTGAGATTAAAAAATATTAAATTTAAAGAAGAACATATAAATGGATGGTAGATTGGTCCCACAAGTTGTACCAATACATTTTACATTCATTTTTTTTTTTTAATTACCGTTAATTTAACTTTTTCTTTTTTTCCTTTTCTACCATGATCATTTTGATATTGTTGAGATTTTGTATGATTTAAGTATGTCATGCATCCTAATACTATGCATCATGTTTTTATATAATTTTTTGTGTTAATTAGTTTATTTAAAGTGATAACTAGAAAATAAGTTCAATATTAAACCTAATCAAATAGAAAATGATAATTGAGTTATTTAAATATAAAAAAAAATACCACGATAACGAAAGTAAAAAGTCATCAGTTTGACAAATTTCACGAAAGCGAAGTGAGAAAAGTACAGAAATAACAGAAAATGAAAATAAAAATGAAAAAACATAGATTTTTGTCCTATCATTCCTATCGATACTATCCACAAAAAATTATTTTTCCTCTCAATTATAAAAAAAAAAAGAGAGATAATAATCAAATCACTGCATATGTCACTAATCAAGCAAATGCAATTTATTGGATGAGAAGTATATAATAAGATTTGTGGGTTCAAATTTATAATTTGATGGTGCCATGGCATCATCAAGTCGTTGTTTTTCTAATAATTTTCATAATTGCCCATGCCACTTCCAGATGAATCGGGCCGTTGGGACGCCGTCCTTTTGCCCTCAATTCAGTTGCGTCGGGGTTTTCGGGCCCGGGCTCGGGCTCGAGCTGCTGAAGTCGAAGAAAAGAGATGGTTGGAAGTGGGACGACGACGACGTTTCAAGCTGCTTGTTTGTGCTCAGCTGTCCAGCTCGCTGTCAGTGAACATTGGCTTGGATTCTCAGGTCAATTCGCGCTCTCTAGGGTTTTGAATTGTTGCTTCAACTGTTAAACCGTATTGAATTAGTATACTGATTTTTGTTTGATTACTGGTTTTCCAATTTACGCAATAATTGCTGAAATTGCCAGAAGATTTGATCCACTTTCCTGGTTTAATTATTCCAACATTTCATTTATCTGTATTTCTTGTTAGGCGCAATGGATTTTTTTGTTCCGTTATGCAATGTTATGCTGTCGTGATTTAGTTCGATTATTGTTTCTTGAATACTGAGTAATACGAGGGGTTACACGATATACGTTATTAATGCTGTAAATTGACATACTTCTCTATGATTTTGAAGAATATTTACCCCAATGATTCGTCACATTTACCATGGGCTGGACCTCTTCCGGGAGATATAGCTGAAGTCGAGGCTTACTGTAGAATCTTTAGAGCAGCAGAACGTTTCCATAATGCTTTAATGGATCAATTGTGCAATCCAATAACTGGAGAATGTAGTGTTTCATATGATGTGCCATCCGAGGATAAGCCAATATTGGAAGATAAAATAGTTTCTGTTCTTGGTTGCATGGTGTGTCTTCTGAATAAGGGAAGAGAAGATGTTCTCTTGGGACGATCATCTATCATGAATTCATTTCGTGATCTGGATAAATCTACAATGGATGATAGCATCCCCCCGCTTGCAAATTTCCGATCTGAGATGAAAAGTTATTGCGAGAGTTTGCACGTTGCCCTAGAGAATTACTTGATACCCGGTGATGATCGAAGCTTAAATGTTTGGAGAAAATTACAAAGACTGAAAAATGTGTGCTATGATACTGGATTTCCTAGGGGTGATGATCGCCCTTGCCAGACATTGTTTGCAAATTGGGGTCCCATTTATTTATCCACGTCTGAAGACGAAACACAATCGGAAAACACGGAGGTTTCATTTTGGAAGGGTGGCCAGGTAACTGAAGAAAGTTTGAAATGGCTTCTGGAGAGAGGATTTCGAACAATAATAGATCTCAGAGCAGAAAATGTGAAGGATAACTTTTATGAAACTATGCTGTATGAAGCTTTATTGTCTGGGAAGATTGAACTGATCAAAGTTCCAGTTGAAGTTGGGACTTCACCTTCAGTGGAGCAGGTTGAGCAATTTGCTGCTTTAGTGTCAGATTCAAGCAAAAAGCCCATTTATGTACACAGTAAGGAAGGAAGACGAAGGACCTCATCTATGATCTCAAGATGGAAGCAGTACATGGATCGCATCACATCTGCTAAAAAGCAAGTCAGAACTTCTGAATTTGTAACTCAAGGTACAAGAGAAATTGAAGATTCTGATTTATCTATAAGCTTGGAAGAAGGTAAATCTTCTGATAATGGGGACGGTATGTCTTCTGGGGCAGATGATCAGAACCCTTCAGCTGATAATATCATAAAGGGCACTGACAAATCTGCTCTGATCTCCGTTAACGGTGGAATAGAATCAACTGTTGACTTCTATAAAGATGGGAATCCACTGGATTCTCAACTGCCTCCTTCTAATATTTTCTCCAGAAAAGAAATGTCCAGCTTTTTGAGAAATAAAAAGATCTCACCTGGAATGTACTTCAGTCATGAACAGAAAAGATTGAAAAAGCGAGCTGCTTTACTGTATAATCACAATGGGAGTGCCTTGAAGAAAGATGCTAACTCTAATTTAAGATTCAATCAAGAAGAGACTATAATTGGACAAGTTAGAGGAGTGAAATTATCTTTGGAGCCACAGAATGTGGCTATGACTAATGGGTCATATCAGGATCCTACCCGTCTTTATAGACCCACAAATTATCTGGATAATGGCGCACGTTATGAGAAGAGTACAGATGTTGGTGCTACAAATACAAGCAATGACTTAAACAAGAATCCAATGTCTGTGATGGTTACTGAGGATAGGACTAGTGCTCAAAGCTACGTTTCTTCAGATGATGAAAACATGGAAGTGCTTGATATGTGTAGTTCAGCAACTGGCGTTGTGAGAGTGCAATCGAGAAGGAAAGCTGAGATGTTCTTAGTTAGAACAGATGGATTTTCATGCACTAGAGAAAAGGTAACTGAATCTTCCTTGGCATTCACTCATCCCAGTACTCAGCAGCAAATGCTTTTGTGGAAATCCACTCCAAAGACTGTACTGTTATTGAAGAAGTTGGGCCAAGAACTCATGGAAGAAGCTAAAGAGGTATGTGCTCTTTCTTATGTATTTTGCTTGGATGTTAATAGATATTCTTGTGAAATGCTAGAGCTTCTGTTTTGTTGTTGCATAAGGTATGCATCATGCTTTATGTGCATTGGGAGAATTTCAACTTTCCTTTTATTCATGTAGATAAAAGGAAAAACTTTAACCTTATTAGTTCATAGTTAATACAACATATTAAATTCAATCTGGCACCATTCACTTGAGCATGATATTATCTTGTTGCTAAAGCTGCATGCATGTACACCTTCATTTCATACAAGCAGATTAGACTGCATTGGTGATCCGGGTTTTATGTTTAATGAAAATTTAGTTTGAAAAGTGTTTATCTGTTTTACAGCTCTTCTGTTAGGAATATAAGCTAGGGAGTCCTTAACCCAAACCATGGTCAAAGGTCAGAGTTGACTTCCACTTATATACCCTTCCACATTTTCATGGGGAGCCAATGTGGGATATCGTAACAATCCATCCCCTTTAAACCGTACCTCCACGGACGGCACACTCCGGGTGGCAACCCATACAAGGCCCACATTCTGGGGTGGCAACCCCTGGGCTCACCATCGGGTAGCCCCTTTCTGCAGCCTGCCCGAATCTGGTAGGTCAGACCAATTGTTAGGATTATAAATTAGGGTGCCCTAACTTAACCCAAAACCTTGGTCAAAGGTCAAGGGTTGACTACCACTTATATACCCTTCCACACTTTCATGTGGAACCGATGTGAGATACCGTAACATCTTCATAGAACTAATCGTAAACAAACCATGATGACTGTGTCCTCCAGTTAGATTCTATTTTTCCAGTCTTTCATGTTGTTTAGCCTGCTATTTACAATTTTTACGACCTTATTAAATTTGTGAACAGTCTCAAAATTTTAAATGTACCCCATCGTGTGCTTTTCTTCTCTGAATTTGTGAACATTGCTGGGTTCATTTTCTTGCTTGGTGATTATTATTTGGAGAATTTGCCTACTCTAAAACCGCCAATTATTATTTAAGCTGACTGTAAGTTCTCTGTGCATTCCAGGCTGCCACTTTCTTATACTACCAAGAGAAGATGAATGTTCTTGTTGAACCTGAGGTTCATGATATTTTTGCTAGGATTCCAGGATTTGGGTTTGTTCAGACATTCTATAGTCAAGATACAAGGTCCTCAAATTTTGGGCTCAATGTTTTCTATTTGGTTGTGTTTTTTCTTTAATTCAAAATATTTGCTGACCTGCTACATATATCTATTGCAGTGATCTTCATGAGAGGGTTGATCTTGTTGCTTGTTTGGGGGGAGACGGGGTTATACTTCATGCATCGAATTTATTCAGAGACGCTGTTCCTCCTGTTGTCTCATTTAATCTTGGATCCCTTGGATTTCTCACTTCTCACACTGTACCTCTCTCTCCTTTATCTTCCATTTTATTTTTTCTCTCATTTCTTCCTGACTCCTAGTATTTGTCTTTGCAGTTTGATGATTTTAAGGCTGACCTGAGACAAGTGATTCATGGGAACAACACAATTGATGGAGTTTATATTACTCTTAGAATGCGTCTCCGCTGTGAAATATTCCGAAATGGGAAAGCCATGCCTGGAAAGATATTTGATGTTCTGAACGAAGTTGTTGTTGATCGTGGTTCTAATCCATATCTTTCAAAAATCGAGTGTTATGAACATGATCGCCTCATAACCAAGGTTTGTTGTGTTACTTTTTGACTGGGGAGTTTACTAGTTTAGAGCAAATATTATCCCTTGGCTGAGCTTTGAACTGTGCCTAAGGTTTTCTCGCATATTAGCTATGTGCAAATGTTTAAAATTACAAGGAAAGTATGTGTTGATCATTCTTTTGATAGGTACAAGGTGATGGAGTCATAGTTGCCACTCCAACTGGAAGTACAGCCTATTCCACAGCTGCTGGTGGTTCTATGGTACGTTCTGATGAGAACTGTAATGACCTCTGTACCTATTTAATCTGCCTTATTAATTATAAATATATATAAAAAATAACACTGCATTTCAAGTTCTGTAATGCTGGGGAGTAAGAAACTTTTAGCATGATAAAACAGAATGGCTTAAAAGATACTGTGTACGTAGACTTCATGGGACGAATGCGACTGTCCAGGCAATAGCAATTTTGAATGAAAAAGGTTTAAATGAAATTTGTCAGTTTGATTTCATCAATTCATGGTTTAATTTCTAGAACTGTTTCAAGAAAACAGAGATGGCTTCTCTGCGTTTGTATGTGATCTGAGCTCTTGTTATTACTGTTTAATAGTTGTGTGTGGATAAAAGATGTTTTTACGGGATATGAAAAGAAGATGACTACTGTGATTTCAGTCGTCATTTTAGAACAGAAAAAGTTTCTTTTAGGTTTTTTTCTTGTGCAGTTTATATAAAATTTAACACCTTGGATAATACTAATTTTCTTTTTTAATTTGCTACACTGAATTTAAAGGAGAAAGAAATGGCGGAGATTAAATTAAGAACTAATGTGTCTGACGATATTTCTATCTAGATTATAAAATGCATCCCTATTTGTGAACTTTTAAAATTCAGCTGTTGATCTTGCTGCAATATCTTTTAGAAATAAGTTGGTAAAACAGTACTAAGAATAGGCTACTCTGTGTTAAGGTACATCCAAATGTTCCATGTATGCTCTTCACACCAATTTGTCCACACTCACTCTCTTTCAGACCAGTCATACTTCCAGATTCTGCTCGGCTGGAATTAAAGGTATCGTTTCTACTCGTCGAATAAAACATGATCCGACAATAATACTATTTTCATATAATCTCTTCTTTAGAGAACAATTGTGCAATATCCAATTTTCTTCATCTCAGTACTTAAATTGATAACTTTTCAAAATAAAGATTGTACTGGATACAGTACCATAATGATTATTTTGTACGTTGAGCATGTTTTAGTGGGAAGAAAAAAAGAGAAAAAGTATACTGTGTGGTACCCATCAAAATTTATTGACGATTTATTCTTATATAAAACAGATTATGTAAACTTGATAGATTTTAATGGCCAAACACTACCATTTTGTCAATAATTCTCTCTGAACAGATTCCAGAGGATGCAAGAAGCAATGCTTGGGTATCGTTTGATGGGAAGAGAAGGCAACAGCTATCAAGAGGAGATTCAGTACGGATATCAATGAGCCGACATCCACTCCCAACAGTGAACAAGTGTGACCAAACTGGTGATTGGTTTCGAAGCTTGATTCGTTGCTTGAACTGGAACGAAAGACTCGACCAGAAAGCCCTATGATGGGACGAACATACGATCTTTTTCTTCTTCTGTTGGTGTATATATTACTGTACAGTTGATATAGCAAAAGGGTTACAAAGTGCTCAACTGAGAAATAGCATTGTATTAGGCTGTATGTTTCTCCTGAAGATGGATGACTAATCAATTTAGCCCTCTTTATAACAAAAATTATAAATTATTACAATAAAATTGTCATTTCATCAAAAGGGACATCTATGTTTATTATTATATGATTAGATGTGGAAATTTTTAGAATACACGTACGTGTGTAGATGAATTTAGGGCATACTTTTTTCATTTTTTTTTAACTGTGAAACAAGATTAGTAGATAACACGATTTATTTAATTTCATTGAACCATACATTTTGCGCCGCATTGCATGTTTTACAACACAATTTATCATTACGTAAAGGCACTCATACTCGTCTGCTAAAATATTACTACTAATTCATTTTAATATACAGTTGACTTCTATCATCATTTGTTAATTATATAGAGCTGCTCTTGTACAAATGTACAATATGCCGTCCCACGTTGAAGAATTTAATTCATTTTTCTGAGATATCATCCATCTAGAAAGTTTCATGTGCAAATTTGTATCATATAAATTATTTTAAAATTTTTAAAATAGATAAATTAAATATTTACGGGACAATTTGTTTGCAATCGAGTTTCACCTAATATTGAACTGTGTGTGGGTTGAACTTGTTTACATTTGTGTTACATTTATCTCACACACATCAATATTATTAATTAAAGTTTCCCTTTTTTACCCTCCAAATAGGAACAAGCCCATTATTATAGATGTAAAAGGGGGAAAAGAAGCTTCTGATTCAAGATATACTAGATTGAAATAAAATCCTAGACTAAGCCAGATTTGTGAAAGAAATTATTTTAGCCAAATTTTACCACTTAAAAAAAACTAAAATTGTAGCCCAAATTCTTGGATGAAATTGGTACCGTGCAATTGAAATTATAACTTAATTTCAATTCAATTTTATATATGTTGTTATGACAATTGAATTATAATTATACAAATTTATCATATGCAACTAGTGCATACAAGAATGATTCAAATTTTAGTGGAATAATATGAATTTTTTTATGATAAGTGGAAAAATCATTATGTCGTCTTAATTATAAAAATAATTTAAGAGAATATCCATTGACGAACAACATATTTTCAATACTTGAAAAAAAAAAGTATTACAACAAAGTCAAGAACTCAAATCGAGTCATGCACCAACCATGAGTGCTTAAAGACTTCACTACTACAACCAAACCCAATAAGTAAAAAAAAAAAACAAATCAACCACTAATTAGTACTACACATACATAACATAAGTAATAGTAATAAATAATAATACAAGTGAAGAACCACCTCTCACATTGCTTTCACAGCTTGAAATCTTGGCTCTTTAGGCAGAAACTTCTGCTCAACATAAACCTCCATATAATCCCCAAACACAAACCTCGGATACTTAATCTCCTTTTCCACTTTCTCAGTTACCAATTCAGCCGCCGGTTCAATGGTGGCATTGTACGAGGGATTGTAGAATGACGCAATTGACCTTCTATTCCCATGGGGTTTAGCCAAAACCCGGTGCCAAACACTCTTGTACCTCCCATTGCTCAGCACCTCTATCTGATCCCCTGTGTTGATCACTATCGCGTTCCTGTGTGGCTGCACATCAATCCACATCCCATCTTTCAGGATCTGCAGCCCACCCTCCACGTCATCTTGGTACAGCAGGATCACGCCGCCGGCGTCCGTGTGGGCCCGCAGCCCGTTCACCTTCTCCGGGTGGGGGCACGGCGGGTAGTGGCTCACCTTCGTCCCGAAGAAGGCGGCGCCGCCGTTGTTGAATGCCTCGTTGATGTAGCCTCGTCGGAGGCCTAAGTTTTCGTCCATTATTTCCATCACTTTGATTGCGAGCTTCTTTAGCTCTACCCTGTATTCTTTCATTGTTTCCCTGAAATTTAATTACACAATCATTATCACATTAACATAGTTAATTAATCATCAAAATACTAATTTTAATTAAACTTGGGGGTGTTCATATCCAAATTTATTCTAAATACACCTCAATTTAATCAAACTTGCTAAAACTGTCGAACTTGATTAAAAAAAATTAATCTTTAGAAAGTAAAATAACATTTTTAAAAGGTTAACTAAATAAAGATAGTTTTTAAATTTCGCAATTAAATTCATATTTTTTATATTTTATAATTTTATCATATAATTATTTTCCATCAACGTATGCTTATGTGATGTGACATTCTGAAAAATTATAAATAAATTCATATTTTTTATTATGTGATGTCACATGATAGAATTATTTGAAAGACCTTATATCAAATTGTAAATTTTGAAATAAATATTGTAATTGAAAAAAAATGTGAAACAATCATAATTTATTTTAACTAATCATTCTTGAAAGTTAAAATATTTATTTATATCGGATTTGATCTTATGCCCACAGGTGGACACCAATTTATATGTTCACCGCTTATATGGCATGTCAATCGCTTATCATGTGATGCCACATATACAGGGGAGCCCACTATTATATAATTAATTACTTATGTAGCATCACACGATTGATGGTGGGCATACAAATGTGGACATAAAATCAAATCCGTTATTTATATAATGAATGATTAAAACTTACTTGAAACCGGAAGTTTTTGATGGCCAATCATGATTATTATCATCTGTAAGCAAGAACACATCCTCCCAATCAACATCTTCAACTCTTTCATCACTTTTGTTTTCCATCAATTTATTCAACATCTTCATGGGCTTTGAGTTCTTGAAAAATGGCTCTCTTTCCACCTTGTAGCATTCTGATGCCACCTTCTTCACCTTCTCCAGAAGCTCCTCAGATATTCCATGGTTGATCAACTGTCACAATCAACATTTCGCCACGTGTCACCCCATTTTTTATGTCCAAATTAAAAGAAGTGTGGAATTTAATGAAGTATGTACCTGAAAGAATCCCCATTCTTCACAGCAAGAAGCAATCTGGGCCAGAGTTTTGGCTCTGTCCTCTCCTTCAATCTTGGAGAAATCAATCACTGGAATCGCCATTGATGATGAACAAGATTAAGGACTTGAATGAAAATTGAAATGGACTAATTGAGCTTTAATTAATTCTTAATCACAAGTAGATGATCAGTTGTAGTAGTGGTGCTCAATTGGGTATACTCTGAATGCTATTTATAGAGGAGCAATGATTTTCCTGTCATATTGGAATGTCAACGCTTTCTATTAATGAACTTTAATTATCTTCAATAATTACGTTAAATTAATTGAGCAACCATTGAAGTCATGCAATGGACGGTGACACATTTCAAATTTTAAAAGGGTCAATGTTTTTGCTGATTAGACAACTTTTTTTTCCAGTTTTCAGTTTTTTTTTTTTTTTTTTTTTAAAGAAGAGAAATTAGTATTCAAGATGAGGAATATTGTTATCCCACAAGAGAAGCATTCTCCCTAACAAGAGGCAATTTTATTACTGAAAAAAGGAGATTGGTGGAGGATTAATCATTAATTACTGAATAATTATGACTGTTAAACAGGGGAATAAGTAATTTGCCAAATGTCGGCATGTCAAATTGTGATCATCATATTCTCCTAATACCAAATTAAACAAGCAATAAAGTAGTTGGGGATAGGTTTGGCAGTGGGGTGGAGAATTCTCATTCCCCGCGGGGACTCTGTCCCGAATGGGGCGAAAATATCGATTTCATCCCCCGTGGGGACGGAATGAGGAAAATTTATCCCCCGTTGTCGGGGATAGGGCGGGGACGAGGATCATACTCCCTGCCCCGTTCCCCACGGGGGTTTTATATATTAATTATATTATTTAATTTAATTTAATATGTATACACATAAAAATTTTTATTTAATTTTTTTAATATTATAATTATAATTCTTACATAGTATTATTTTTATTAATGAATTTAATTTTTATTGTATATCTTAAAATTATTTCACAATTAATTAAAATAATTATAATAAAAAAATAAAAAAGTAAAATTGGCGGGGACGAGAAATCCCCACAGGGATGGGAATGGGGTGAAAAATTCCCCGATTACTTCGCGGGGATGGGGATGGGGATGGAGATTGGTCCCCTGACCCCGCCCCGCCCCGCTGACATTCCTAGTTGTGGATTAGTGTCAAAAAGTTATGCATGAATCGTATATTTGTCGCACATTTCATTTAACATTTTCCAATAAATTTAATCTGCATGTTTAAGTTCTATATCTATTTGCATGATATGTTTAATGCACAGAAATTGACCCTTCCCAAATATTTAAGATTGAACTTATAGCAAAAGTGATATATTTTGAAAGTACAATAATGATATTATCAATCTAATCTTAAATATATGGTACACCTCGAGGATTTATTGAATTTTAGTCACGCATTCTATATTGGTTGTTTAAACAAATTTTCTCATTTATTCGAAAATTACATAACCTCGTACCCTGTAATTTTTTTTCTATCTTCTCCCCCATCCATTTCAATTTCTACACTTATAACTTTTTTTTCCAATTAATTCTTATATACCTGCACTTTGTTGTCACTCTTACATGCCAATGAACAAACAAACGGGCAAACATAAGACTAGGTCTTCTTTCCCCCAAACGTACGGGCACTTGAATTATCAACTAATACTTTATAATATAAAAATGTACAATTTTCGTCTTATGAATTTTTCACAAGATAAAATACACATAAATTTAAAAAAAAGTAAAAGAATAAGTATTTTGAGAGATAATTTTATAAACATGTGAACTCAAAAGTAGTGATATTTTATATAAAATTAAGGACATTAAGGGAAATAATTACAATTTTTTTTAATTTTAATGGTAAAAAAAAAAAGCGAGAAAAATATTATTAGAGGGAGGGATCGAGTAATTTTTTTTTAATCATATACATTGAGAACGATAGTCTTAAAAAATCATTTTTAAATAAAGAGTTGGAAAATAAATGTGAGTAAACATTTTGGCATAAATCATAACGCGTCACACCGCTTTTACTTGATATTCAAACCTGTGCCGACTAATTTCGTTAATTGCGTCCACTATAATACTGTGTTTCTTTTTTGGGATAATTAATTTAATTCTTTATCTACCTCCTCCCATTGACTTCCCACAAGAAAGAAATGGCATGCTTCACTTTGGTATGATGAGATAAGGTATTAAAAAAATTAATCACTCATCTGTAGCCATAGTTTAAGGGTTAAGGAACAAGACTTTATTTATAGTAAAATAATTTTCACCAGGTCAAATATTAATTAATTTAATTAACAACAATCGCCAACTGCTTCAGATGTACTTAATCATAAATTAATATTTTTGCAAGAAAAATGATCACCTGTACATGTTGAACAACCTGGACTGTTAAAACATTAGGGGGCACCATTATTTCTTAGCTAATAGTACAGGCAATATTGGTGGATTAACGACAATATGTATATACACACACATTATGTTTCTTTTGTTCTTTTGCTATTTTAAGTGTTCTCTTAATTTTTTTTTTTTTTTGAAAAATTGTAACCCCACATTTTTTTTTTCAGATTTATCTTTATTTTTGCACAAAATTACACCAATTGTCATGCATTTACTTTGACACTCTATATCTATTTACTTTTTTTACACTTTCAATCAATAATTTTACATAAAATATTATATTCATTAAAATTTGTGTCATCCCCAACTATAAAACTTAAAGGGGGTGAACGGAATATATTAGAGCCGGTCTAAGTGAAATTTGTTCACAATATGAATTGATATTATTACGTTCATTTAATAATATTTTTAACATTCATTCAATAATACTATTTACTTATAAACTAATATATTATATGACTTAATCATAGAATTAATTCAGCATATTTGTGTGTGTAAAATATAATATTAGTTTATAAGAATAATAATATTATAATATTAATGGGGTGAGCAAAATTCTCAGTTTGCCTATATATTTTTTATGACTACTTTGCCTATATAATATGCAATTCGATTATTTTGTACGGGAAGCTACCATTAATGTTGAAAGTGTATTAAGTCGAGCATATGTTTGACAATATCTTTTAATGTATGCAATTAATATAAACTAATCATATGATTAATTTTAAATATTAAATGGCAGGCCCTCACTAACTACAATTTCTACAAATGCTTAATCCGGACAAAACTGACACATATTCTACGTACATGTCCCAAACTTGATATATGACTAATCAATATTAATTCATCTCCTAAATGAAAAATAAAATCAATTCCTCCATTTGTGGCATAAATGATTATACACGATGAATTATTTCTTCGAACCATGCATTTTGTGCCACCTTGCATGATTTACAAGACAAAGTGTTATGTGAACAAATTTCACCGTAAAATTAATTTTACTAATATTAGTTTTTTAATTAAAAAGTATTAATTATTTTATTATAAGATATTTATCTTGAATGGTATTAATTATTTCGTTAATAAATATTAATTACTTTTGTTAAGTACGTAAAGGTACAACCATGCTACTCTGCTAAACAAATAACTATATTTTTTTCTTTATAGTTGACTTATCTTTGTCGACAAAATTTATAGTTGACTTCATTTGTTTGGTTAGCTATTTAATTATATGAAGCAGCTGTTGTACATATAAAATATTAACACGTCAATAATTTATTTCAAATTATATACATTAATTTTCATTTAATTAAATATCTTGTCTAACGGTTTCATCACAATTAGAAATTTAATTGCAAAAGTATGCATGGGTATAGCCGAATAAATAAACAATTTTCAGATGGGAATTTACATATAGATTCAAAAAAAAGTAGGCTAATTATAAATAGATTCAAAAATTTGAACAGAAGCATAAAAAATATTTGAACAGATGCACAAAAATATTTAAACATGAATTTATTTGTAATTTTGAATTTTTTCTTTAACCTATTTCTAATTTTCCTTTTTCGGATTAGTATATGATTATTTTCTTGAGATCGATGATGATCTATTGCTTATATGAGCCCAAAAGAAAATAACACAGCTAAAAATCAAGGCCCAAAGACAAAATATATTAACGCCCATAAAATTGAAAGGCCCAACAGAAACTGAGTATATAAAATGTCCTAATTATAGTTGCAAGTATGAAGTTAATTGTCACGATCAAACAATGCAAGGTAGCTAATTAATTAATTAATTACAAAATATATGGTACTATGTAGAATTGTCTGTCATAAATAAAAGCACGTAAACAAACTAGCCCTTCTTCATATGAATGTTCCCAAATCCCACATATATGGCATAAATCACTCTGCAAAACCCACAAAGATTACATCAGACCCATGCATAAAAAACATGAAAATTTGAAATACAAAATATAAATATTTTACAAAAATTTGCATGATGGTCATACATAAAACGTATAGTTTTATAAGGTTTTGTAATACTTTTTAAATTTAAATATTATAAAAATATTTATATCAACGAAGTGAATTAACTCAATTGATTAGAGTCTCACTACCAATATCATCAAGTCATGAACGCTCAATAAAAAATATATATATTTATCTCATATATAAAACTGATTTCATACAAGACTTAGCTCTATATATTTAGATAGTAAGTGCTATTTTTTTCTAGCCATCACTATATTATGTTATGCATGGCTAACAATGCAAAACATTAATCTAAGAATTTTGGTCAAAAAGAAATTTAAGCCAAAACGTGTTCAATGATCAAAGTTATTATTATATATATATATATATATATAAAGCATGGTTGATTTGTCACAATTAATTAGTTTGAAATATAAAGAATTAATAGTTAAAAGGAAAAATGGATATTACCATTAATACGAGACGAGTCCTGAAGATTAGGGTGGGTGGGTTGGAGGCGGTAGGTGTGGGAGAAGAGAGGTAGAGTTGATCCCAGTTGAAGATCATCTCCAAAGAATGGCACCTGCTGGTTCAACAATGGCTGCTCTTCCACCATTTTCATTTCTGTCAATGCAAATGCTTGCTGCTGCTCCATTACTGCTGCTTCTCTCTCTATCTCATTGCTCATCAGCTAACCATGCATGCAAAATTATTATATTTATTTAGCCTAAATTACCAATTAAACTCCCTCCTCCTTACCAATTTAATAAAATCATGTGATCACATGATTGTTTGGTAATTTGGATAAATTTCGAGAGGAAATCTGAAAAATTTATTTATTTAAGAAAATATGAATTAATTGATGCATTTAGTTTATACTCCTTATTTAATTACCCAGTGGTACATTTCTTGATTTTCCTTCTCCAGCAGCACTTCCTACAAGCATAGTTCATATATGTATTGTCAAATCTCTAATCATTATGAATAATATTAATAAATAAAAATGTGCAATAAAAAAACACACATACCGTCCTCTTCAAATTTTCCAATTGCTCATGAAGAAGCTGAAGCTGAAATTCATAAAGTTGTAATTTTTAAGCTGAAGCTTAAAAGCACTTATTTTTCAAATACAAGTGAATCAAGTGATTGTCAACAATTTATACCTGATTAAATAATTATTTCTAAACTAATCCAAAAATGGAATTCATTCAAAAGCACTTTTTTACCAAACAATATTCATTTTTTTCCTATTATAATCATTTTAGAACATTCATTCAAAACAACAATTTGCAAACACCATTGTATAAGATAATATTATTATTTTTTACCTTTCGAGCTCGAACTTTTTGAACAGACTGTTCGAGCTGGTGTTCAAGTTCTCTGAGCTCTTCAAATTGTACACTGCTGAGATCATCACCAGTGTACCTCTGAAGGCTCAATTGAAGATTCAAAGTCTCACTTTTCATTCGAGATATCTCTTTGTACATTTGGTCCTGTAAATTTTATAAATTATTACAATACAACAATAAAATTATACAATGTTAGAAATTAAAGAAAATACGAATACGTACATTGTATGCAGGGTTGTCATTTTCGGGAACTGAGATTCCCTTAGCCTTCACATACCTGTCTATAATCTGCTTCGTGCTGCACTCCAACCAAATAATTAATTAAATTAATTTTGACATTAATTCTACGGTATGTATATTAATTTGTATCAAACATGGCACATTGATTGATTATATATAAATTAAGGCCAAGAACACCTTAATTAATACGTATGATAATTGAATCATTAATATAATTTTTACAATCATTTTCATCTGATGTTATATTTTAAAAATGTAAAATCTAGGCCACGTGAAATAAAATCATTTTGAATAAACAGTGTGAAGATGAATTGCTTGAGAATAAAAAAGTATATATCATTATCAAAGGCTGCTATCAGATGTTCAGAAAAAAAGCTCAACCCAACTAAAAAAATAAAAAAGAAATACTACTAGATTATTTTTCTGAATTTATAAACAAAAATTGGAAATTAAAGACGGCCAAATGTCTCCACTAGTTCAAATTAATTAAAAAAAAATTATGGATTAATCAGAATTGGGATATTTGGGATCTATCTGATATGTAATTAATCCATAAATATAATTACTTGAGAAATTAAAAAATGAATTAATTGGAAGAATATAATATTAAAATATATACCTGAGAGGAGGAGTGCAGTATTCCATGAGTTTGCCCTTGCTGGAGAAGATAATGAGGGCAATTTGGGCATCGCAGAGAACCGAAAGCTCATGAGTCTTCTTGATCAAACCGGACCGGCGTTTCGAAAACGTGACTTGCCGGCTCGTGTTGTTCTCAATCCTCTTCACTTCTATCTTCCCTCTTCCCATATTTAACTCTACTACCAATATTTTTATTTTTATTAAATAATATCACTTCTCATCAAAATAATTAAATAACAACGCAGATCTATAGATTTTAATTATTATATATTTACAACATGAACATGCGAATTTATCTTAATTCAAACTTATAAGATCTACTAAACATTTCGGAATTAGAAAAAATGAAAATTTATGGTAAATAAATTCAACTTACTGCAATCTGAATGTAATTCTTGAGGAAAGGAAATAATTCAGATCGAGGTTAATTTACCTTGTTCGTCTGTGCTCTCTTCTTGGTATTTAGGGTTTTGGATTACAAGTCATCCATCAGAATGTGTATGTATATGTGTATATATATACAACTTTTTTTATTTAATTTGCATGTAAACAAAAGCTCATATTCCTTTTTTTCTCTCTCTATATATATATATGTATATATACGTATGCATGGAATTCTACGAGTATGTAGTGTAGAATTAATTAATTGGTTTAAGAAATTAATTAATTAATCCGACATTTAATAATATATACAAAGTTGCAGCAAATTAAATTGGAGTTTAAAATTAAAGTTTGTTTTGCTGTAAATTGTTTTAAGAAATTTGTTTGAGGAAAGGTTACATTGCTGTTGACGTTTAACCACCACTGTAGCTACCTACCAAATATTCCTGAATTTTTCCATTTTTGGAAACTTAATTAAAGGACAAAAATTCCAAGATTTTCTAATTATGGTGACTGCAGAGAGTTGGACCAAACCATCGTCATAAATGTACTGCATAATTTCTTTTTATTCTCTGGGAAATTTAATTCTTAATTATACATACACATGGTCCTACACGTTCCTCTGAATTATTGAATAACGACTCTGAATTCTCTTGTTATGAGGAAAAAAATGATTCATCTTACTTTAACACATTCAACATAGTGTATGTGTGTATCAATCATATCATTCAATACATGTAATTAACGTCTACTGATTTAATTATCGAAAATAGTACTTCCTCTAGAAAAAGTTTTAAGAAAAAAAAATGGATTAAGTAATTTTATTTATGAATAAAATAATTATTTGAGTGTAAGTCAATGACATTTTTAGTAATTAAGTGGTGGTTGAAGGGTAATAACAAAGTGATTGTTTTCATAAAACGAATTAATGGGTGAAATGTGCAGATTAATATTATTGAAACGAGCAAATTAAATTTAACTGAAAACGTGAAATAGAATATATAAACTAATATAATTAAAATGTGGTGCGTGAATGCACGGATCTAAGATTTATGAACTCGGTGCATATGAGACTTGGTGTAATTTATTATTTTTCAAGGATCTATACAATTGTGTATAATACTAAGAATAACATAAGTTCTCCCGTAAAACTTGTTAACAATATGAAATTGATATAATTACATTCATTCAATAATATCATTAACATTCATTTAGTAATATTATTGCACTTATAAAATAATATCACAATATAAAAAATTATGATACTAATTTATAAGAATAATAGTATTATCGAATGAATGTAATGATATATATTTTGTATGGTGAACAAGTTTCAACTCTAAGAATTAATTTAGGAGAATAATCCCTTCCTAAGTAGTAAATATATGACATCCTAATTTTATTGAGTAACACTTGTGTGAACCGAATGCATACGATAAACTATATTTTTACTATCATGCACATTCACTATCAATGTCATGCACATGCACTATTACTGTAATGGACGTGCACTGTTATAAATAAATGTGACAATTAATGTGCATGACCGTAATAGTGAATGTGCATAATAATAATAGTAAAAATAGAGTTCATTGTCAATTTCCAAATGTTCGAATTTTATTTACCAAAGTAAAGAAAGGAAGAAAGAAATATTAATAGGTGAAGAAAGATGATGAGTATCATGGACTACAAATTTATAATATGATATCAATAAAAGTATACCAGAAAAGGAAACTGTACCCTCACATGACTGTTCAGATCTTTTAGTTGCCCTATTACAATTCATCTCCCTAGCCTAGTACACCAATACCTATCAAAAGGAAAACTTCCACACAAAAATCAGAAAGAAAAAATAAAATCGTACGAGGGATAAACAACAATTATCCTCGAGATTTATCCAAACTCAAACCAACTTCATGATTTTGTTACAATAACCTCTATATTTAGATCTATTTATTTGGACGAACGAACTTCATGATTTTGTTACAATAACCTCTATTTAAATGTTTAACTGAATCTCGCAATTTGGGAAAATTACATAGAACCCGTGTAAAGTATTCTTGTGATTTACTTGAATAATTACCCAAAACAAATAGTTCAATTGCTAAGTTGAACAAACACCAAGGGTAGTTATAATTTATTAATTAGTACTTTGGATGCCACACATACTCCAGGTGGGTGTTATGTTGACTACTCAAACCATAGAACAATCACATCAACAAATAATAATAATAATAATAATAATAATAATAATAGATGAGCAATTATCCCTCCTCCATATATGACCAATTATCGCTCATTTATAGGATAAGTAGAATTTTTTTACCGGGCTGACCAATCAATCCATCACGGGTCGATATCACCTGAATCAAACACAGAATAAATGGGATAAAAGTATTCATCCCTTCTCATCCAACAAAATAAACATTTCCTTAGAGAATATAATGTCCCATTGCTTTTATTTTTATCCATCCCTCGATTTGAGCTTTTAAAGTTTGAAGAAGAAAATTTATCAAACAAAATATTAGTTTCGAGCTTTTAATGTTTTGAATAAGAAAAATTATCAAACAACGAGACTTCACAATATTAGTTAACTGATCAAGTGACTTGTAAATTTGAAAATTGACCTTTACAAATTAGTGTCTTGTAGATGTCACTTGAAACAAATTACACCAAACGCAACATCTACCGTCTATTTATTTACATGTAAAAGTTCACCCTGTTTGGTTGTGCATAGAGTAAACAGATACTATTTAAAAATACATGCGACACCAATTGGTAAAAGTGAACAATAAAAAACAAACCTAAATCAGTTGTACCATCTTTATTCCACACTTTTTACTGTAGTGGAAAAAGTAGATGCATGAATTATTCCAAAACGTGAAAGCAAAAGATTTCATCAAAACTAAGCAAATGTGCAAAGACAAGGTAGGAGATGCAAATTTAAGAGATTAGTTAATTTTGGAACAACCAACTGCACTGTATATGATCAACATCATATTATGCTTTTTTTCTGAAGAAATATCGGGGCAAAATGGTCTAACAAATTTCACATGTACTGAAAAAAAAGGTAATCTTGGGTCATCAAAACACACTAAACTAATTCCCAATTCCTCCCTCCCGTTCAGTCATCATGTTAAGTATACAAACATCTTTTGAATGTACAGCAGTTGAAGCCACATGTACAAGACTGTTTTAAGTGCTAATGTGGCACATGATATGACTAAATTATGACTTCTCTCTTACTAGCCTTTAACACACACACACAAACATCTGTTACAACTGGTTCAAGGATTTAGAGCATCTCTGTTACTGAGTAAACTGAAATGGAGAAGGGGACTGCATGTTTGGATGTGGGCCATGTGGCCAGCAAGGCCGAAGACTCCGTTTCATCCACCCACACATGTAAAGACCCTTCTCCCCCCTGGGTGGGAGGGGGGAGAGTTATATACAGCAGGCTCAACTTCAAGTAACGATATCAAAATGACCTACTCCTAATATAGAGGTGAAACATCATGTTTCAACTGACAACAATTACACCATTTACTACTCTTTCATAATCTACAAATCAAAATGAAACCTGAGGGAGAAAATCGAGACAGATACTTGTGATTCAAAGCTCGTCTGGATAAGCCATCATGTCAAACTCGGGTTCTCAGAGCCTGCTGGAGGAGTTGGCTGAGGGTTTGTTTTGGAGGGAGGAGCCACCACATGCTTTTGGTGTTTGTGCCTTTCCTCCACCTGGGGACCCACCACCTTCTCCAAACGGAACTGAGCTTCCCCCATCTCCAAGTTTGGCTTCCTTTTTACTTTCTTTTTGGGTAATAAATCCACTAGCACAGTGTCGAAAGAATTGCTATTGTGACTAGCCTTGGCTTTTTCTTGCTTTTGCTTGTCCACATTTGGGACACTTGCAATAGGAGCAGGCACAGCTTGAGATACCGAAGCACTCAGAACTGGCTTGCTTGTCAAAGGTGAAACATGGTCGGTTTGCAACCCCAGGTTAACATTACTAGCTTCTCCTCGTATAGCATCCTCCGTTTTTGTTGCTAACACCCTCTTCTTCTTAATCTTCTCTTGATCCTGGGGTGGGGGGGGGGGGGGTTAAGTGAGGGAAGAAAGGGAAGCTGCTATAAAAACATTGAAAGAACTAACCAAGAGTTCTTGATGCATAACAGATTATCATCAAGAAGGTAACAAGCTAATCCACTTTTGCACATACAGAATTTTCTTTTATTTAGAATGCTTATTTTGCATATTAAGTGATTTATCTGTCTGTTGAGCAACTTTACCTATCCACATCTGATTATTTAGAAAAGCATAAAAAGGTAAACTATCATGCATAACTAGAAGGGCCACATGTGTAATATTGGAACTTGAGAGAGTAATGCATCTAACATAAGATTGTCAAGAAGTAATAGGGTACAGCAAGCTTCTCATAACAAAGTACTAGTGATCATTCTTATGGCTTTAGACTGATGAGCATTGAACAGGAAAATCAATTCAAATGTAATGAAGAAAAGATACTCATACCTTCTTCCGGACGACTAGTGCCCTCCTCCTATCTTTTGCTTTATGTATTGCACGTTTAATTCCATCAGTGTTCATTACTCCACTAGGCCACAATGCTGAAAGCTGCATCAGGTAAATGCAAACATCAACTTTTACATGCATAGCTCTTACGTAATTGAATGATATCTGATAGGCAGCAGTTAATAATTCTCAGAAAGAGGAGGGGGTGGGGGTGTTCTAGATGCAACAGACCCACAAGTTCATATTACCTCTCACCCCTTCCCTTCCTTCTCTCTATGGAAAAGAACAAGTTATATGGTCACCATTTTTGCATCACCTGTCTTAAGTGTCCTCATAAATGCCCCATAAAACATGCATTGGCTTTCTCCTATATGGTCTGCTTTGGGATTTTGGGTGAAATTTGAAAACCATGAATTTTAATCCTCAAATAGTAAAAGGTGTATTTGGATTTTGTATACATTTGGGAATTATAATTTTGTAGGTTATGGTAGGATTATTATATTGTAAAAAGTAGTGTAGTAATGATTGATTGACTATACATGCATAATTTTTTTTAAAAAGTAAGACAGGTATAATATAGGGTAGACTTTTATAGAATCCTACAGTGAAATCCAGTTTGGCAAATGAGGATTTGGATTTCAAATCCAGTAAAATACTGGATTTCAATAGTACTGCTGACATTCCATGTTCATAAAGGTCGTACCATTACGGACTTCAAAAGATCTACTGTCGAATCTCAGCGTAATATGTGAGATACTACAATAAACCTAATTCTGGAAAATGAAAACCCCTATTTACCTCTCAAATCCCAATTGGAGGAATAAATAGCTTTCATGTCAATACTGTCTTCAAACTAAAATTAATCACTTCAGAAATTAACTGTCGAAGGAAAAATGTGTAAAATCTCCAGGTCCAGGGCCATTTTCCAAAACTTCCCATCAATATTACTGCATGAAATTTTCCCTATGCTACTTTATAAAACTACAAAGTCATGTCAATTACCTCTTCGTACAGTCTTCTGACTGGTGGTCCTGAATCTTCTTCTAGTCTCTGGAACATAAAAGATATAACAAGCTATAAACACCAGAAATAATATTCATTGAGAAATTCCATTGGGAATAGGAAAACGTGATATTACCTCAACATAAAGGTCATATAAGTCGCAAATCTTATTTTCTAATGCATCATCCATGCTGTATTTTCTTTTCAACGCTTCTTTTTCTTCTGGGCTAGCTTCTTGAAAATCATCTGTATCTGTAGTTTGTTGCTGAACCTGCAAAAATGGCAAATATCAGAAAATAAATTAGACAGAGAAACATTGGTCTCAACATTCGGAAAAAACACCTTTGGCAATAGAATTAGTGCAAATAAAAGGCATACTTTAGATCTCATATATTGAAGTCGTTGCTTAACCATCTCAGCAACTTCTTGCTTTGTCTTCTGCAGTCGATCATCCTTCTCTTGTTTAGCTGACAATCCCAAATTAGCCATGACTCTAAGATTTCTCTGATAAATAGAAGACTTAATTAGCTGGATATAATAATCAATCAAATGTCAGGAATATGCAACAATTAGCTGCTGAGATACATGATTAAGCTGAAGAATGGTGCAACGAGTAAGACTATTTCCAACAGACCAAAAAAAAAAAGACTATTTCCAACCGACCAAAAAAAAAAAGACTATTTCCAAAATCAAAGCTACCACCCATCCACCGTACCCCACGTAAAAGCACGGTGTGCAGAAAACTAACTTAAGAGAAACCACGCGCAAAAGTGAGAAGAATGGTAGCTAAAGAAGTGCAAAATACACTAACATGTTTGCTTTATGGAAAGAATACCATTGGACACGCATGTTTGATCACAAACAATTACGAAAATTAATTCATTTTGGTTGGGCTGGGCAACAAGAAGATTTGCTATCAAAGATAAAACATAATTAAGAGTGGTTCAAGGCGCAATAGGCACGGAGGGCTTTCTGGCACCTGAACACGAGGTACACAAAATAAATCAATAACAAATAATTAAAAACATGTTTGTGCCATGTATTGATTGTAATATATTAATTATTTAATATTTTGGTTCAGTCTATCTTTTGTTAGTCATAAGATGTAAATATGTAGTACTTACAAACTAAATGTTAATGATATTTTTTTCCTTGTATAACTGATATGTACAGTAGGTAGATCAATATCATTATTTCCTTATTTAAATTGCAACTTAAGGTCTCTTTCTCTTTCTCTCTCTTTCTTCATTTTTAGTTGTCTTGTACACCAATGATATACCACAAATTCCGTACACTACTATATATTCTACAGTAAATAACTGAAACAAAGATAATTTATAATTATAAATTATATCAATACATATAAACAACTAAAAATGAACTTAAAAACATGTTTTGGGGATGGGAAAGCACTTGTTTTCGGGAAGCGTGCCTGAGGAACAGGAGGCGAAGGAAAAAGGTGCAATGAGGCACACGCATCTGTAACATCGCCCCCCTCTTGCATGTAGAGGCGTTGGCCTTTGAGCCACTAGCACCTCCAGGCACGCCTCGCTAATAATTATGGGATTAAAAAGGTAAAGCAAAAGAAGTTAAAGCATTTAAAAGGAATCCAAAAATTCTCAGTAATATAAATGCCCATTGAAACCAACTTGATAGAGTAACTAAATTAGAATCAGGTGAAGTATTGAATAAATATTGCACATCCAAGCATTGAAATCTGAATTAAGCTTCTCAAAAAGAAGTGTTTCATTTGAATTTTAGATTGCATATCTTTGCGCTAACATATGGTAGCCACTCCTGAAAAATGTCTCGTCAGATAAAAATGAGCAAGTAAGCAGATTATACTAATCCACCTTCAGCCTACTCGTGAAACAAATAAGAAAAGATAAAAAAAACTATCCTACAAACAGATATTCTAAGATATTAAAAGTTGCAATCACTAAATATTTTACAGGATATGCAGGTGTCTTGGGAAAAAACACACAGCCGACGCAAGTCCATTTTGTCAATCACCATATCCAAAAAAAATATATGCATCAAAGGCAAGATTTATTGAGCATGAAGAACTGAGGTTGAAGACCCATAATCTACAAAAGCATGATGTTCTCTAGAAACCAAAACATAGATTTTAATAATGAGTTGGCCCATAGACCAAGAAAATCATGTGGTCTCATGTCAATAGTGAAGCAAATTCACCCCGAAGTGCTAAAATACCAAGCAGGGAAAAGGGCAGTCTGTTTTTAAAGAAAAATACTGATAATTTATGTCAATTACTAATCTCAAAGAGAACTTAGGGGAGGTACCTTCAGCGTCCTAAGTTGCATCATGTGGCCTACAATACTCATCAGACGATTGAGGACATCCTTTGGTATTTTTCCATAGCTAGCTTGCTGCAGCCATCACAAAAATACAAAATTTAACTTCTCCCAGATATAGAGCCTAATAATGAAAACACAAACCTATAAAAACATAAGTAATCGGTTGAGTGCCAGGGACAAATGTGAACTCATACCACTAATCTAGCAACTTTAGAAAGTTTCTGCTTAATCTCGGGCGACAATCTTCTTTTGACTCCCTGTGAAGAATTATCAGGATCCTGAACCTCTGTAGAAGGTGGTCTAGCTGTTGAGTTCCAAACACACACAAGAAAAGGTAAGCAACATGACACAATTTATCACATAAAAAGAAAGAAAACTAACACCGCAATAAAAATTGTAAATACATTCTGCCACTATCTTCTCTAACTCTCTAATGGCCTTGTCGAGCGTAGTCATTTTTGGTCTAACACTAGAACCTTCTTTTCTTGGAATGAGAGAAACCTTCTGAAAAGATTATGTAAAGAAACTCATTAGGGGCAACAACAATAAACTGATTGCATGACTGCATACAATAAAAGACAGAAAACAGGGAGATATCAATACTCCCAATATAAATACAGGCAGATTTAGGACATCTTCTTTCTGCTAAAACTTAAACAAATACAAATTTGGAATACACATATAACATCCAGCGTCTATAGAACAGGGTTACAAGCCTACAACGTAAAGCCTCGTTCAGTTTCTATATAAGAAAACAAAAGATGATGATAAAAGCATGATACTGAACCAATATTAGTGGTAAAGGGATCCATCATTCTCTATTAGAAGATAATAGAGCATAAGCTCCTTAAATACTATTGCTATCTAAATGGAATAGCTCAAGTGTTAAGAATCCCACTACCTATGTGGCTATGTCATGAGGTCATGGGTTCGAGTCAACATTTGCGGATTTTCCCGATCAAAAATTAATAAATAAGTATTGCTAACTAAATGCCCCTCTATTTAGGATTTTTCACCAACTGTTTAGAATACCAGGGATGCTCTTTGCTACCGTATTTAGTGTTTATACTGAAGTTAAAAAGTTACATATTGATATCATCAAGTTTGTTTTCAGACCCAAGAAAATTGACAGCTACTAGATTTATTTCATATACTGATAATTATAAAAAGAACCAAGTCTACAAAAAGTTCAAACTTTGGCATGCCAGTCCATCATAGCAGGCCCATGTGACAGTGGCAGAGATAATATGATGTGACTAATATACAAAATCTCGGCGAGCTCACATATGACAATATGATCTTAAACATTTTTGGTAAATGATATGACCACTTCAATAACTAGAGAAGGATTACCAATTACTCACCGTAATTTGCACCGGATCCCTACTTGCAGGGACATTAAGGTCAAATCTTTCGACAAATGCACTTTTTTCTTTTTGTTGAAGAGATTGATCCAGCTCATCAGCATTATTTGGGTGTTTAGCAGAATGAGATTTGCTTACAAGTGAACTACTTGGCCTCTGAGTTGAAGAATCTTGAAGTTCATTATTGTTTTTCAATTTGCTATTATTATTCTGTGATGAGATAACTCCAGTTCTCTGCTGGTCAGCATCCTTATCCTGCGCCAGCCCTGAAGGACCCATTGTAGCTTGGGTATGTGCGGTTTTCTTCTTTAACAAAGCTTCAGCAGCATTTGTTCGAGAAGCCTCTAGCACATTCGCCCCATGTACGTCTGGAGCAGCCACTCTGTTACTCTGACCAGTTGAGTTTCTTCCAATTGAGGATGATGTTTTTCTTCCTTTATTTCCTACTTTTACAAGCTTATTAGGATTTTGTCCAACGTCATTCCCATCTTGAGAGTTTGTCACACCTTTACGTCGCCTTTTCTTTGTCTGTTGTTCTGTAGATATGACAGGTTCACTGAAAGAAAAGTAAAGGTAAGCATTTGGAGGACAAGAAAACTCAAGTTGACTGATAATTAAAAAAAAAAAAAAACAAAAACTCCTGAACAAGGAATGCAATGATTTAAATAGGTTAAAATGAAGCAGCTGAACAGAACCAGATATTTAAACAAACATTAAGTGTGAAGTGCAAAATACAGGATTTTCTATACTTGAAAAAATGCAAGGATTCAACAGCAAGTTCGATGGAAAAAAATATTACTTTCCCGAAAGCAATAACAATAGATGTATACGTCATTTTGTGTATTATGATTCATTCAAATCTCTCATTCTTTGCGTTGCATACAAGTCCCTCTCATTAACTCCATATGGATTTCAACATTTGTTTATCCACCATTTAATGAAGCTGTGCAGATCTTAAAGAAATGCACAGGAAAATAGAAGTCTAAAGCAATTTATACTCTATATTTTAGTCTACTCAAGTATTAATTGCTTCTTGTTCCGTATCTCCCAATTCCAAAATTCAGGGCATGTGAAACTTTTAATTGGCTTTATCATGGATTCTGTATTCATGCATAAATAGTTTCCAAGAAAGATAATGGATTAGTCTTAATACGTATCCATATATTCAATAATACCGAAATGAAATCAATCAAGTGCAAGAAAGCATACTAGCATACAGTTTTTTTTTTTTTTTCAGAATACTAGCATACAGTTTTAACTATTATTTTATTGATAAAAATATCAAAGCTAAATCTAAAGAAAACTCACGCGCGCTCCAACTTCCCACGATTTATGAAGAAACCATCATGTTTTATTGATGAGTTATCAACCTGGAAATAGTCATCCTGCAAAGGTTGAAAACTAATTAATAACTATCCTTGGAACAAATGCATATTGCATAGTATTGAGTGGAGAGGACAAAAGAAATCCAGCTATTTGATGAAAGTGCAGCACCAACCAACTCAGCATCATCAATGAAGGAATCCTCAGTATCATACTCATCGTCATCAGGCACGTCATCAAGTAAAACATCTTCATCCTCACTACTGCCATCGCCCTGAAGATTTCAAACAGAAATAAACTAGCATGAGTGAACAGAGAATCATAACTATGACATCAGTCCAGGTCTATAAATTTGCATAAATTATTCAACCACACCATAAAGCATTTAATTTGCCAATATAAGCCTCTCTTTGCAGTGTAGTTACAGAAGTCTGTTAAATATGAACAGAAGAAAGGTTCTGAATATATGAATCCAACTCCAAGGTGATTTACTAAATTACATAACAGAAAACCCAAAAAAAAAAAAAAAAAACAGTTAACAAGGACTGCAATTTCTCAAACCAGAGTTACCACACTAGCTCCAAACAATCACAATTATCAAACAATATTACAATTTCATTGACTGTCTTGACTAACATAAGCACTAAACTTGCAACCGCAACTTTATAATCAAAGATTGACGAATGATTCTTTTCAAAATCGCACATTGCTTAAACCGAAGTATGCGTCAAGAAAATTATTATCTTCAAGGATTAACGTGTATAAGGTTTAATCGAAAATAGCACATTCGCTAAACCGAATCATAGGCTAATAAAAACTATACCCAAACGATAAACTTGATTAAATTCACCAATCAAACGCAACATACCGCATACATTCGCTCGATTTTCTCAATCACATTGCTCAAACGGCTTGTCCCTGCCTGAGCTTGGGAATCCTTCGCCTCATTCTCATCCGGATTCTTCGGAGCCGCCAATTCGGGCGGCGGAGGCGGTGGCTGAGAAACTAACTGTTGTTGGGCTAGCGAAGATGGACCAGGCCCATTGGGCTTACTCGAAGTTGACTCTTTGAGAAGCTTCTTCCACGAAACGATCGTTGTTTCTCCCGGCCGGAGTTCCACCGTGAACCGAATACGGTCTCCGAAAGATTCGCATGTTGACATTGGTTTTGACCCGTGACCCGGTTCGTTGCCACCACTGTCACCGCCCTCTACCATTAAACAGTGTTCTGAACGAATTGGCCAAATTAGGTTTTGGGATTTGCAGAAAGGGGGACAAAATTTGGACAAACGCAAAACCCTAGAGTGGAGTTGATCAGACAGAGAGAGGGGGGGAACGGGATTTCCTTTTTTCAATTTCCCATTTTTTTTTCCCGATGCGTAACGGAGCAACGGTTGCTTGAATAGCTGCAATTCTTAGGCAAAGAAATTAAGAGGGTACTTAACGACCGTTTAAAAATAGATGAAATATATGAGACAGTCTTATAAATAAAATATGATATTTTTTAATATTTTTGTAATAGTTAAATTATTAAAAGTAATTATAAAATATACATTCATATGTTATATAAAAAAATTATTTTAATTAAAAGTTATATTATGATCCTATATAATTATTTTAATTTGTGCATATTAACACTTCTAACAAGAGCGTTTTTAAAAAAAAAAAAATGAATTTGTTTGCAAATACATAAATGAAAACTATCAAATGCAAATAACTTTCAATATTCATATAACCCAAATCTGGTTAATTAATGGAAATGTATGCATATTTTAAATGAAAACAGCAACCAATTAATCATAATCACTTGAAGCTTCAAAAATTACTTTTTTTCCTAATCTTAAAATACATATAAATTTAAAGCTCATACTAGTATTATTTATGTAGGTCCAATTTGAATAATTGTGTTAGTTTCGTAATTTTATAAACGCATAATCTCAAAAAATGTGTTAGTTTCGTAATTGTGTGAAGGTCCAATTTGAATAATTGATCCGTTTGCATTATCTGAAGTTTTGGATGTGTGTTTTTCATACATTTGTTTATTTTAAAAGCTCATACTAATTTTGAAATGTGCATTGTCTGAAATGTTATTATTTATTATTTGGTTGAATCGATTGAGAAATTACTATTAGTTTTTTAATTAAATAAATCAATCATTATTTTTAATAGATTAATATACTATTATTTTAATCGATTTTTTTAGACAATCTATGCGATTGAGAAAAAATTTAAAGGGAAATTGGGGACTGTGTCTATGGAAGTATACATTAGTAAGGTTTATGATAGAATTGATTAAAAAATTTGAGGAGAACATCATGTAAAACTTAGATTTTTATGTCACGTGGGTCGACTGAAAAATGAGATGTGTTAGAATATTTCGCTACCGGTGCTTGTTAATGATGACTTAGTGGGGCCGATTATGGCGATGTGAGTTTGAGGCAAATATTATTCTTAGTTCGGAAGGCTAATCAATGTTAATCAGAAATGTAAATAGGCAAGGAGTAAAGCACAGGAGTATAGTCTGTCGTGGAACCCCTGTGATCTCACTTTTTTTTTTCTTGTTGGTATTTTTATTTTGTGGGATAACTGACAATGAATGCAGTACATTAAATATAATTTTTGCAACTTATGAAAAGGTTTCAGAGAAGACGATAAATTATGGGAAGTTTGAGGTCTTCTTCAAGAAGAATATCATTGAGGATGACAAGAAATCGATGTCAAATGGAGCATTTTAGAAGTTTGACAATCTCTCAACATTGAGAGATACCTGAGCCTTCCATCACTCAGAGAAAAAAAGAAAGTCATTTTCAATTATTTGCGAGATAAATTATGATGAAGATTGTAAGGTTGGAGAAACACAAAAATCACAAAACTCGTAAAGAAAATCTTAATTAAATAAGCAACTCAAGTTATTTCGGCTTTTTGCATGAGCATGTTTGTGCTCCTATCATACTTTTGGTCAAAATTAGGGTGTGAAAGGTGATTTGCAGAAACTTTGGAAGGTGAGGATGTAACCTAACATAAAGATAAGTATTTGGAGACAGAATTGTCTTTTTATAAAGCAACTTATAACAAAAGTATATTGAAGTTAGCGGATTTTTTTTATCTACTAGTTGTTTGACACGTGCGTTGCACGTTGTCGTTTACTTTATAAGATTAGTTGACATATTTTTTTTATTAGTTGTTTGTCAAGTTGCAATAATTTTTATTTAGGTTAATTTTTTATAATGCAAAATGGTTTTTTTTCTTTCTAATAGTTGTACAACATGAATATACTAAAAACACACAATATGCAACAGAGAAGGAAAAAACGCACAATATGCAACAGAGAAGGATATAACCTTAGAGTATCGAGATAAATTATAATTTTGCAAGTAGAGATAATTTTTCAAGATTTACACATCACACCTCAATTCAACCCATCTCATCTCCCCTTAACTCAAACCCCCTAAACAATCAGTGCCTCAAGAATTTACAACTTGCATGTGTATTAGGAGTAATTGTTGAAATAATAAATATAATAAACAATAACCTTAACCTGTATTATTCACTATATCAAGTATGACTACTAATAGGTTGATGGTCAAATATATACACTACTTGTGACTTGTGAGTGAAGGTGGGTGTACTATAGTGCTCCAGAGAAGTAACATAATTAGTTATGTATAGTGTATATACCAGATCTGTGCAAAAAGTAATTTTCCAAGGACTTGAAATACCTGTTCAATGATCATAATAAATATCCAAAGTAACTAATTATTCATTTGGATCAAGCATTAAAATGCCAATCTCTTACACGAAAACAACAGTTTTGAGCATAATATTATCCAAATTTTTCTTGTAATTTAATGGCCAACAAGATACATTAAAGTTATTCTTTTGGAAATCCTAAACGGTCCATTCTTTAGCTGCACCACAGTACACTGGAAATTTTAACCCGAAAAAGAAAAAAAAAAAAAGAGAATTCTTACCAATGCAGAAACAAAACTCATGCACAACTGTTTCAACAGCTTCCACCTAATTACTTTTCCAATGTTTATCAATATTTTCCAAGAGTGGGTCATCTGGATTTGAAGCAGTCATAAGTGCTTGAATGCTGAACATAAGCAACACAATAATGAGAAATTGAGTGTTCAATACACTAATAATAAAAAGGGCCGATACAGAGTTTTATAAGAATCTCAAATCATTAACATTTAGAAACTACAACAAGAATCACATATAAATATTTTGTAAATATCCACCCCAATTTTAGCATCCAACAGTTTCATAAAGATTAGGAAACCTTATATGCATGGCACGAGAACGTTGCAAAATTTCATACCTCAAAAGTACAGTTCTAATCTGAAGTGCCGGACTCCATTTGTCCTTAAGAATATCAAGGCATATCCTTTCGAGCTGCATTGAAGTTTTATCTAGTTCATCAGGATGAATACTCGATGAACCAATTGAATCGAGAAATCAAAACTAAATCAACCTTATGAATGTTTGGATGGTAAATTTTTGTTAGGAAGAGAACCTGAGAGGAGATAGTAATAGTTAGGCACACTCCCATAAAGATACAAACAATATAATAGACTTCTGTTCTGTTAAGTCTTAGTATTAAAATACTGTCATAGAAAAGGCTACCATTATATTCATGTAATAAGTCCATATAACATCTAAAAATATAAAGTTTTTATAGGACAATATTTGTCTGCAGACTGCAGTTGATAACACATTAACACAACTTCTCCACATAATTCTAAGTGCAAGAATCACAACATCCAGACTCAAATCAGTAAAATAAAATTATGCTATTTCTAACTCATTCAGATTTATAATACAATTTATAAATCAATAATTCTGAATTGTTACAGCAGAATACAAGCTCATACAACATTTAACAAATTGTTACCTCTCTCTCATACTGGTGAAATCCTTAGTGATTGCAGCAGAATGAACCAGGGTAAGACGGGCAGCTATATGTAGAAAAATTGACGAAAGGGTATTCAATTTGTTCAAGCTTTCATAAAATCGAAACAAAACTCACTTGTTTATAACTAACAACATTGGTTTATAAAGAATTGTGAAACAATACATACCTTGTTCAACGTCTTGACTTATTGTTGTACCCCACAATGGACAACAAGATCATTGTACACCTACACTGAATATATTAAGTTATCTAAAGAATAGAAATAGACTCAAAAATCAACTGTTAGAGAAAGAGATAGAGGTTATACTGGCCTACAGAGGAACTCCTTATATCATGCTCAGTCAATAATCAAGGGAATAATTTAACATCAAATTACACAAAAATCAAAATATTATACAATAAAGTCTTAACACCAACATAAACTCTCGCTTCTACACTAAACATAGCACGTATATTGGACTAACTATCTAAACTTTCACACCACCCAAACTAACTATTTAAGAAGTCACTAATTCACACATCATTCTCCATACTTTTCTTTTACAGTCTTCATTTAGGGCAAACAAATAGAAGCAGCCTCTGTTCAGTTACAATTAGAACACACGAAGCAATAAGCTCTAGTTAGATATAAAGCAAGTGCCAAACAAAATGCTTATTCAAAATTGATAGTGCGACTTCTTTGTTTGTTATTTATCTATTTTATTTTCTCATCATACTATATATAAATATTTACAAGAATCTTACCGGGGGCAAGAGTAAATCAACAGTGAGAGTTTCATACTCCACAGTGCCTTCATAGGGAACGTTGAGGCGGGTTCAGCAGCGAAGGCAACTGATGCAGGAAGCGTGTACAGAAAACGAACACCAACAGGAAAAAGAACTCTAGATAACCAAGTATCACAAGATTACGTACAATTTCTGTTGATTTCGTGAATCCTGAAAATGCACAAAAGAATAAAGGAGAGAGCTTTCTTCTTGTTGTCTATTTTATTAAAAATTCTGTTCTGCCTCCATACAAACACCAGACCCCATAATTAACCAAAAGCCAAGCAAAACAAATCCCCTTAATCAAGGATACGGGAATTGTAACTTATAAACAAAAAGTGAAAGATATCAAGCTGAGTAGATAAATAACAGTAAAAAATCAATTTAAATCAGTTAATTAAGCTGCAAAAGTCTTCAATTTCGACACAAAAACACAACCAAAGTTATCCATGAACACCAACGCGGTCTCATCACCATCATTCTCCCCTTCGTTTGAACGATTCACCCACAAATCGTTATCGGTCTCATCGCCAGACGTCTCTCTATGATCGGGCGGTTGACGGAGGACACTTGAGGGGTGGCGGTTGCGTTTCCGGCGGATGAGCGCTCTGAGATCCTCATAACATTGGCTTTATCAGTGAGCATCCGGGCCTGTGTCGTGCCGCGAAGGGATATTTCCGCCGCTGTGTCACGTCATGATCTTCGGGGGTGGGTAAGGGTGTCGTCGCGCCCTGCGGAACCATATGGTGGTGTTGAAGGTTCGTCGGTGATACGTGAAGCAGATCGCGAAGCACCTGCAAGCGTATTTTCTGGACGAGTGTGGCAACTAAATGAACACAATAAATTGCGAGGAAGAAGAAACGCAGAGAAGAGGGAAAGGTTGAAGTTGAAGCAGTGGACGGGGGAGTTTTCGGTGGATCAAATTGTGATAAAAATAATTGGACAGGGGTAGAACCGTCCAAAAATGTTTCTCAATATCAAGTCTCTTTTATATATAGTATAGATTAAATGATAACTTGAACTCATTACCTTTGGACATAGATAGTGGAGCTCTACCCAATTGAGTTTTACCATTTTATAAGTGGAAATTACATGATCATTCGTTACTTATCGAGCCCATAAGATGCCAGGTAGAAACCCGTGTTGATAAAGTTGAGGTTATTAGTTTGCTTGAGGCCCTTTTTTTATTCATCTAGTTCGTAGAAATGACAATGTATTTGTTCACGTTCTTATTATAGTTTTTCAGTCTTTTATGAATCCTCATTGTAATATGGATTTCTGTCTTTTGTGATTGATTTACTTGATATTTTTTTATTAGCTCGTTCATCAATGTAATTTTTTTTTTTTTACATAAATTTGTATTCTTTATTTGAAGATTTTCATCGGATTTATGTTCAATAATTATATTTTGGTGAGATATATAATCTTACACTAGATAAGCGATGTATCATTACATGGGTAAATCCTAAAATTAATCGAGAAAAAAAAATGAAAATTGAGTTATGCCGGTTTCATTTTTCCAAACATTTTATCTAATTAAATTTATTCTATTTTCAATAAGTTACAGGCCTAAAGCCCTTACCTTTGCTACACTAGGGTTTTCGGCTGCCATTTCTCCAATTTGCAGAAATACAATGTGGAGGCCATTAGCAAGAAGAGCTCTGCTCTGCCGGCGTACGGCGGCGCCGGATTTGCGCCTTCCTGTCAATCTCCAGGTACTAATCCAACCACTATCATCTACTGAATCTGCATCTCGATTTTCTCATTCCTCGCGCATATCTCATTTTCACCAAAATTCGAGATTTTTCTCGTCGAACTCAGCTGAGAATCACGAGGACCGTCCCTCTGAAAAAGTCAGTCCAGAGGTCAATGAAATCAATGATGGTTTTGATTTTAGTGGAATGAATGTTGTTGGTGGAAATACAAAGTCTGAACTTGAGAATGAGGATGCTATATTTAACGATGCTTCAGATAATATAGAAGGGATTCAGGGTTTTGGTGAATATTTTGACGATTCTGTTCCTTTGGATGAAAATGTGGATTCTGTAGAGGAGAGTGTAGGAGAAGTGAAGACGAATGATCTGGAGGAGGTCGAGAGATTGCTATCTTTGATGCAGAGCAGCGGAGATGAGTCCATAGAAACTCGTTTTGAAGAAATGGATCTGGTTTTGGAGGAAGAGCTTGTTTTGAAGGTACTTGAGACCACATGTGTCCCAGTGGAGAATTTGATGAGTTTCTTCAAGTGGGCTTTAAAGAAACCCGAGTTCAAATTGACTACACGGGCTCTGGATTCGCTTGTTAAGGTGATATGTGCACAAAAAAGGAAGAGAGAGGTCTATGGATTGTGGGATTTGATAAATGAGGTGGGGAAGAAAGAACAGGGGGTTGTGAGCACAGAGAGCTTGAATAAATTAATAGCTAAGTTTTCGATTTTAGGGAAGGGCAAGGCAGCATTTGATGTGTTCAGTAAGTTTGAAGAGTTTGGATGTGTATCTAACGCTGATACATATTATTTAACCATCGAAGCTGTTTGCAGAAGATCCTTCAATTATTGGGCTCAATTGGTTTGTGAAAAAATGCTAAGTGCAGATATGTTGCCTGATGCTGAGAAAGTGGGAAAGATAATGACTTACTTGTGCAAAGAAGGCATGGAAAAAGATGCACATTTGGTTTATCTCTATGCAAAGGATAAGAAAACTAATCTTTCTCCATCATCTATCAGCCTCTTGGTTTGCTCTCTTTCTAAAATTGAGAGAACCAAGCCTGATGGCAAGGAAATCGATAAGGAGCTCGAAAGAGAAACTGTTTCCCTGGCTTTAGAGATATTGAATGATTATTCAGCAGAAGATCGTAAACGTGCTAGTAAGCCCTTTTCACGTGTCATTGAGAAGCTATGTTGGATAAAGGATGTTGACAGGGCTAAAAAGCTGCTGCTTGAGATGGTTGAATCGGGCCCTCCTCCTGGAAATGCTGTATTCAACTTTGTAATCAATGGGCTTACTAAAACCGGGGATATGGTGGAGGCTTTGAATATCAAGAAACTGATGGAGAGCAGAGGATTAAAACCCGATGTATATGCATACACTGTGATTATGAGTGGCTATGTGAATGGTGAAGATATGGTGGAAGCATGCAAAATATACGAAGAAGCCAAACTGAAGCATGCTAAACTGACCCCAGTTGCCTACCACTCACTCATTCGTGGATTCTGCAAGCTTGAACAATACGACAAGGCTGTGAACTTGTTGAGTGAGATGAGGCAGCATGGAGTTCGCCCTAATCATGATGAGTACAATAAAATGATCAAATCTCTTTGCCTCAAGGCTTTAGACTGGGAAACTGCTGAAAAGTTGGAGGTGGAGATGAGAGAGAATGGTGTGATTCTCAACCCTAGAACAAGGGCTCTAATTAGTGCTGTCAAGGAGTTGCAGGTAGAAGAAGAGAGCACTGAAGTTGCTGATGAGGTAATTTAGCTTGGTGGGGTTGAACTTTTTTTTTGGATCGCCACATTTTGGTGATGTTAATCTTGAAATAGATACAACATGGTTTGTTTCATGGATACATACAATTTTACGGATCCTTCGAAACTTAGGAAATGCATTTCGATGGACTGAACAGTGAGTTTCTTGTAGGAGATGTAGCCTTGAATCAGTTGCTGTTATTTTATTTGGTTAATAAATAGGCTTGAAACATTGAAATGAACCATGTCATGTTGAGAAATTGTTGCTTTCCCAAATATAGGAAAGGACTGAAAATTGCTGGAATTGATATTTCTTCTTCCCAGTGCTATGTTTCTTTATTCCTTGTTTGTAGATTGGCTAGGCTTTTGTTTTGGATCCAATTTTAGGATTAACTCTTAATTAAGGTTTACTTTTAGAGAGCTATTCAGGTTCCGTAAACTCATTTTTGAATTAATATCTTTATTTAAAAATATTTGATTTTATGTGATATATATATATTTTTTTTTTTAAATTATTAGATAGTGAGATTTCGTATACTAAACGGTGTTATTTTTGTGTTAAACAGTATGCTGAGTTCATCATTAGATTTTTGTGGAATTTAATTTTCGTGAAACAAGTTCATAAAAGTTTGTTTCGTAATTTTATATGTTTTTCAATTTGTGGTCAGCTCTTAATTTTTTCGCAGATCAACCGACACAAAATTTCTTTTCTTGATTCCCATCGTATAAATGAACAAGAAATCAGGAAATTGGAAATGACGATGATAAGTATTTTTATTTTCAATAAACATGTGTTTTGATTCTTTTGAATTGGAGATGAATGTTGTTATTTTATTGTTATTTTGTATTAAGCCATGAATTCAATTTTTGAACCCTGAATTGAGAGGGAAAAAAAAATTGAAGCTCCCAAAAAGGAAAAAAAAATAACTTGGCTACATAACTATGAGATTGTATAAAGAGCTTGTTTTGAAACAAAGCTAAACATTTCCACAATCATTTTATTTAAAAGTTGTTAGATTGTTTTTTTTTTTAAAAAAAAAAAAAATTGATTTTGAAGTTCCCAACTCATTTATAAACACTACCATAAGTCCATAATGACATCACAAATACAAATCTGTAACTATAAATAAATGTGCAACTTCTTAAAATCATAATATTAATCAAAATAAGTGAAAAATTAAATGACCTTTTTCTTTAACAAGTACGATACAAATACAAATATCTAAGATGGGATGGGGCAGTGCGGACGAAACAGAGACCCGACCCTGTCCTGCCCCGTACTTGAGGCGACCCCTCTACCCATTTCTTGTATGGGACAGGTCCAGATCGCTCCAAACAGGTCGGACAACCTTGGAGCGGATCATTTTGTCATTCCTATCAAAGACTAGATTAAACATGCTACAACAATTAATTTCTGAATAAATGCTTAAGCAACTGTTTTTACATCTCAAAAAAAAAAAATTTATATCTGCAGAAATAACCCATGCTAAGATTTGCAACAAGAAATCAAGATAAGGAAGATCACTCCATAAAAATATTTCAGAACTGTGTTTGGTAATTGTATCATTGTATGTAAGAAATAGAGATTCATTTAAACAGATATATTGAAATCAGCTAATCCAAAATTTCAATTATAACGAAAATCAAAATCTATACTGCTGTGAATGTGTGTGGAAACAAGAAAAAACTGTGCACGGTATTATCATCCCTCTATATTCTTCAAAAGCAGAAAGATCTGAGACGGTTTCAACTTCACATTTGTAATCAACTAACACTATTTTGATGAATCCCAGTAAACCAAACCCTACAAAATTAGCAGCGCACCTATTCACGAAGCATGTGCTGCTGCCTCCATAAGCCATGTCAACATACACTTGTTAAGCGTCAATGGCCACATCATCACTCGATAAAATGGGGACGTATCTGTACATTTACTTAATCATCAGGGTCCATTTCGTCATCTTGCTCTCCAGATGGGACTGACTCAGCTTGGCTATTTTCAACCAATTCCACCACATCTATATCAATGTCTTCTTCTGGTGTTTCAGTATCATCAGAACTCGTTTCTTGAGACACAACTGTTTGAGGATGTTCCAAACCTTGAGGGCACTCATCCTGTCCTTGAAATATTCTCTTTTGTAAACGTGTTAGATCAGCAGTCTTTACTGTTGTACAAGAACATTCTGGAAGGGGGTGAGAGAGAAATGACTTTGGCTTCACACGATTAATTCCTTGCAGAATGCCGTCTTCTGCTGTGCTTTTGTTGAGGTGTTCTCTTACAGCAAGAGTCCAATTGCGTGGAGGATGGTAAAGATGATCGCTGGTACTGTTGAAGAGTTTAACAATATATTTCCTGCATATGGAAATGGACAAATTATTGGAGGAAAGCGTTTGACTAAAAAAAATTAATTAAATATAGATGAGGTCCGGTCTATCTAAAGAAACACCTATTATGCTACTGAAATCACATAAACCCAACTGATGTAATGCAACCACCCCCTTGAAGTATTTCTCTGCCTAAATATGCGACCCAACTGAAATCACATAAACCCAACCGAGGTAATGCAAACTACCCTGAATGTGCGAAAATATAATTTAACGGGCCCAAATATGCCAAACTAAAACTTAATGGCCTAATTTTGTCAGCTCGTACACATATTGTCCTATAATTGCTACCCCCATAGTGATGGTCCTAAAAAAATTATTCCCCATACTATCATTAGTTTTGCAGATACAATGAAATTGCAGTACTTTACCTGTCAGGTCTATACGTTCTACTTGCAGCCGTTTTGAACAACCGATGTCCCATTACTAAGCTGGAAAAATCTGGCCATCTGCTACCATCATTATCAAAACCAGGAAAGAATGCGTCAGCTTCAACAGACACAATATAATCAAGAGCATCCCATATCAAACGATGAGCTTGCTCCCTTAAATCATTTGGGGAAGGATCCGGTTCTGAATCTTTTTCTTGAATCCATCCATACCACCCTTCTTTTTCGTGTCTATAAATGGGTCGATCCGGAGGTGGGGGAAGGGGGCGGGGCCTAGGACCTGCCTTGTCCCATTCTTCTTTTAATTGTTTTGCACTTTTTGACGGCGGAAATTCAAACAAATCTGGAGGAAGCTCGGTTTCCTGGCCAATTATATTGAAGATCTCTTGTTTGCTGCACAAAGAAGTACGATCCACTACGTTGGCGAACATGGCACGTAAAGGAATCAGAATCCTTTGACCACCAAAGGTTTCAGAACCTGCCAAGTATATTCTTGTTCTAGGAGGGTAACCCATAGCTCGAAGAAGAAGTCCAACCTACAAATTTGACGAGACAACTTGAGGTCTTGATTCAAGAAGGAATACATTTCAACAAGATGCTATATAAAGCCACTTCTAATTTCACAATTTATGGTTTTTTGAACAAAAAATTTCTTCCTTTTCCCCTTCCCATCAATGAATAATTTGGTAATTGGCAAGAAGAAATATGTTGGAAAAGAAAGTTTTAGCACTTGGTTCAAATTCTTAAATGGGAATGGTAATGAGAACTTTTTTTCCCTCTATATCCCTGTAATGAAAGGGATATATATTGGAGAAACTGAGAAAGGGTTGTTCCAATGGTGGTTACATTATTAGTCTTTTGTCTACTTTTGGAATAAACGAGAAAAACTGATTATTGATTGAGTAATAGTGGAATGATTTAGGATAAATCATTATGCTTTATAGGAGGGGAGGAATCAATACCGGGTAATGATTAACTTATTTTGAGTTTCATTACTCCGTACCGAGTATGATGAAGGTGAATTGATCATCTTTTATTCTCATTACCATTCCCACTGAGAAATTTTGAACCAAACACCCCTTGAAAACTAAATATCACACCACCAATACAAAGCTAAACATCCAATCTTTGGGTAATACAAATAATATCTGGAGCCAGAAAAGCATAACTGAACTAACCAACATGAGAGGACGGAACTAAAGCATAGAATAACACGGCCGCATACAAAAATTACTGTATACGTAACTGAAGTTCCTAGATATAACAAGATATCTGCACTTCAAGCCTCTAAAAAAATAGGAAAGAGGATTGATAAATCCTAATATGAAAAATTATATACCTCTTCCGGCATTAGTGGGCACGAACCATTTCCTTTTCGAGCATATGAATCTACACTTAGCCCTTCTTTTATTATTCCTTGTTTGATCATCTGTGCTCGACGGTATTGTATGAGTTCCGTGTGTACATCCTACTCATATTTACAGGGTCAAATTCAGAGAGTCAGCATATAATTGATAAATTTTCCAAGGCTGTTCATGCTGTCTTATAGATTACAAAGAATAATGTACAACAAATGAAAGAGGAAGAGGTGGTGTTGTTTTGGGGGGGGGGGGTCCACAGCTGACCTACTATTTAATAGACATTTCAAGAAAACAACAAAAATTCTGGCATGTCTACCAAAGATATATCACCTTATTTCCCAATAAATATCTAAACAAATATGCATTCCCACCACTAGAACACATTCTCTAATAACAATCTCTCCAGAAATTTTTTTTTTTTTTTTTTTTTTTTTTTTTTTTGGGGGCGGGGGGGGGAGCTCTCTCCCTCCATATATCATATATTAGAAAATACAGAAATGGGACTATCAGTTTCCTTAATAGTCAACTTGGTATTCCCAATTATAAAATCCAGGGAAAAAAATATTAATATCAGTACTAGATACAACACCAATGGAGTATAACTAATAATTTGATTTATATTACAAGACCTGCTTTGACACACACGCACAGAGAAAAAAAACCATCTACTAACGGACCTCAATTTTAATCAATTGATCATCAAAACAAAAAATAGAAGAGCATGCCAGTAAGACATACTCCCTCCGTCCCAATATTTCTTTCATAGGGAGGGAGGCACAATTATTAAGGAAATGGGAGAAAGTGTAGAAGAGAAAATAAAGTGTAAGGGTATTTTAGGTGTTTGAATGAGATAAAGTGTAAGAGAGAGAATAAAGTAGAATAAAACAAGAGTGACATTTTTTAAATTTAAATGGTATTGTGAGGGTGTAGTTTATGGAGGGTATTCCTTTTTTAGTGTGTGAAAGTAATGTTGGGACGTCCAAATAAGGCAAGCGTGAGTAATATTGGGATGGAGGGAGTATTAATTACCTGAAAAAGTTCAGCACAACCATGATATGCTAGGGTTTCTCTCTGTAGCCCTGGGTGATAAGCAAGATAAGGTTGACCAGAACCTCGTAGCCTGTAGAATGGAAATAAAACATAAGAACATTATCGTCTCGACATTTAAAAAAATACAGTGAGATCACTCTTTAGGATTTTTATAAGATAATCTATGTTCTTTCAAGCATAGAGAAAGTAATCATGATCTTGTGTCATACAAGGAACATCAAATAGCAAATGAGGGAATATCAAATAGAAATTAACCATAGAAATCCTTACTTGGGCTGAAGCCACTGGCTAGTATACTGAAAAATCTGGTCAAGCAATATCGACTCTTTAAATATGATGATCATGAATGATGAGTTTTCTCAATCTATTAACTAAGATCAGAAACGAATGATGCACAATTACAGAGCTTTTTAATGTACATATTTAAGATGTTTAGCACATGACCACTCATGGGATAAAACTAACGAAAACAGATCCATCCTCAGTTTTTATGTTTAGTAAAACCTTACTCATATATTACAAGTTACATCAATAATTGTAACAAAAAATACCAAAAGCAATCAGTTACTTGCCTTGCTACCATTTGATGCGCAACTTCCATAATTTCTGAACGGAAACGCAGTGCATGAAATGCAACTCGGCATCTGAGCCTTTGGTACTCAACCAAGCTTGAGGGAAGGATGGACTGGAAGGGCAAAAACATAAAAGCAATCAGTCATGGTGGGAAATTTAGAAGATACTATGCCAACCAAAAATAATCAGGTCTCCATGTCATGATAACTTTGTGTTGCTAGCTTTTCTGACAATAATCCCCCAAGTCATTCCTATTTAAAAGAGTAAATAGCAAAATTGGTTGCATATTTATTGAGTGTTGACGATTTAGTCCCATAAGAATCATATTTTCCAATTAAGTTCCATTATTTATAAAATGCTGTAATTTAGTCTTATATTAACAATTTTTTGTTTTAGGATGATAATTACTTTGTGATTTTTTAATTGATATTAATATGTTTTGAGTCACATTATGCTACGTAAGCGAAGCCAAGTCATTAGCTCGGTTGCTACATGAAATTGCGGCAGCTCTCGTGAGCGACATATGCAAAAATTCTATAGGATTAAAATTTCATCATTTTACAAGTTATGAGACTTTATTGAGAAAATTGATTCGTGTGAGACTAAAATCGCTACACCCAATAAATATGTGATCAATTTTGCAAATTACAGAATACGTAAAAGAGTTTAAGGAATAAAAAATAATAAGCACGTATATACCTGTAAGCATCCTCCATCTGCAAGAATTAAGCCAATGACCTTTGATTTCTTCAGTTTAGGTAAAATTTCATGCAGATAATAATTCGGAGATGAGGAACTCGGGGGTTTGATGATTGGATATTGTTTCCGTTTCCTGCCCTCCATCAACTTTGATGGTAGGGTTTTTACAATGACCACATCACTTGCTAAAGCTGCCATGAATTGCTGTTCATCATACAGATATGAAAAACTCTTGAACTTGGAACTGCAGTGTGTTTAATGCAATTTAGGAGTTAGAAACGCCAATGAGATGTAACTTGTCATTTGTTTTTTTCTCATCAAAATTAAAAGAAACCTGATTCCTTTTGATTGAAGGCTTTGTTGAATTTCTGGTATAACAAGAGTAGCATTTAAAAGCCTCGACAACGCAACCAGATCACAAATCTAGAAAATATAAAGTCAATTAGGATCTCATATTAAGCAAGAAAGGAAGCAATTTTTAGAAGAGAAAACTGAGAATACCGAGGTTCTAATCTTCTCGAAGCCACCATAAATTTTAGCATATATGAAACCATTATTTTGCTCGTCTGGAACTGAAACAGAGAAGGCAATAAATCTCAAACGGTGGAAGTTCAGATATATGGTCATTATACAAGATTATTTAAGCAACGAATCAACTCCATACAGCATTATATTCATCAAATAGACTATAATTCAGATTGAGCAATTTTAGCACTGAATATTTTCTCTCATTGCCATCACTATATAAGTTAGATGCGAAATTGCATGAATCTTTATTGAAGAATTCTGAATTCACTATGTGGTTTGGCAAAAGTTCCAATATGCTTTCATTGCTATTCTGTATATAGGCGGGAAATTGAGCTACTTAAGTATGACTGTATGAGTAAATGATCTCCTCTCATCAAGCTTATACAAGAAAGTTGTTTATGAATAGTAACAGCAGAGAACTTTTATGAATAGTAACAGCAGAGAACTTTTAAAGCATGGAGGACAGGGAGTATTTGCTACAAGTGAAGAAAGATATTTCATTGAGCTTATAAAAGAGGCAAGAAAATATCCTGAAATTTAAGATATAACGATGAAAAAAGTCAAAGGTGAATACAACCCACAGGGAGTGAAATAGAAACTATATTCTGGTTTAGAGCAAAATGAGTAGAAGGAAACATTTTTTATACAGATACAGTAGCAATCCATTTCAACCCGGTCAACATACTAAACCATGCACCAGCAACATACTTATATTTCTCAGAGCCTCCAACTATTAATTTCTTTTCACTCTAATTTGTCACGCCTATTGTTTGTAGGCATCGCCTGAAGCATTGAGTCGGGCCTTAGTCTTCTTATTTATTAATCGTTTCGTATCTTTAATTCCTGATAATTCTTCTTATTATGTTGAGTCGGCCCGTGGGCCTAGTTGAACTATAAGTATTGTTATTCATAGGGTTTGGGATTCAGAATTGTTATTGGAATTTTATCCAATATGGCGTGGGATGATATACTCCGCTGTTTGCATTTCTGTGATTATTGCGTGTTCGTATTATTGCTCCTTTGTATCCAACATCATATTGGCATTTAGATTTTATTTGCAGCTAGCTATCCTCAGTCCGTTCATCCCAAGAGCTCATAGTCAACTCGTACACAAAAAGAAATCACTTCTTTCTCCTAAAACTATTATTACAAGTTTCTCAAGATACAGTAATGCAATTTAATCCCTATAGCAAAGCAAATATTACACCACTTATGTAAAATTTACTAATAATAACTGAAATCAAACAGCAAAGTACATATTGGAACGCACAATGACGGCATGCAGTATAAGGAAAAACGGGCACACACAATTGACAACATGATTCATCATTATAAGTGCTTTAGTATCACAACACCACAGTTAGAAAGATATGAATCCCACTTGCAACTACTAAGTAAATTACCAGGATACGGTATAGTTCTCGGATTTGCATATGGCTCCAAGGGCTCCAACACCTTCACCTTTCCCCACAACCTCCTATAGCCGGCACCCTTCACCATCATCAACGGAAATTCACACATTAATAGAACATACAGAATCTAACTTAACATACAAATGAGTTCATCTCATCTTAAGTATCACCAGAATCTAACAACTTCTCTCACCTTTCCAACAGCTGCATCAATGTGATTTACATCCTCAGCAAAAGCTGTGATTGCACTGTACTGCACAAAGCTACTCGACTTCGCAAGAAACATATGCAGCATTATAGATGCAAATGATAATACTAGTCCCGCAAGTGCCACCCATTTTATTTTGGATTTCATTCTAATTCTTTCAAACCAATCCAAATTTCAGCGTCCAACTCCACCCCTACCCTACATACTGCAATGCACATTCAACACCAGCATAAGAGCTAAATCAAATTGACCCACAAATGAAATAGTTTGGAATAGAGCCCAACCCATTGCAATTCCAGATTAAATTATTCCAAATAAAGAAAAGATAAAGTGATGGAAATCAAATTCGGAATATAAGTGAATTAGCAGCAATGGAAGAGTGAGTTTATTACCAAGAGAAGGGGCAAGCTTCAATCGACAGCATGAGTGAGAAAAACCTCGCAATCGAATAAGGCTTTGTGTACAATAGAGTAGTTATAATCACCAGATCGCAGCTCAGCTATTTAAGAGAGAGGAGGAGCGGGATCCATTTCCAATGCAGGCATCAACGCAGATTTCACCCCAAAAAAAAAAACTGGGTTTCGTCAAAATCACGAAACCCTTGATATCTTAATTCCTACTCTTTTGATTGGATCGATGTGAGAAAAAAAATTATGAACTTCACTATTCACCACTGTATAAAACCCAGAAATCCAAAATTGAAAATTAATATCGATGACAGTTTGAATTGTGCAGCGTAAAGGGTTTAAAGATTTACGTATATAATTCTCCCAGATTTGTTGCTTACTGGAAATGGTAATCACCAATTCCGATCATTCGTTTTCCTTGTTTCCATCCTTTCTTATAATCTTGTTATAATATATATATTTTCTCAATTACAGAAAAAAATTGATAACTTCTGCTAGTCAATTACCACTATGCCCCCTCACCTCCCAAAATTCCGTTTGTAGAATCGGGATTTCTCCATGGGCAAAAAGGGAAACATGTCACTATATAAACCCTCCTTTTACCCAATTTCCATTATCCATTAGCACAGAAGAAAATTGAGGCGATGGAGGGATGGGATTTCTTCAAGGGTGGTCGCCCCTCTCTGATCGCCGATGATTTTTCTCTATTTTTAAAAAAGCAAACAGCCCTTTAATCATATCGGAGTTGTGAATCAGTTATGATATATACAGGCAAAAATTATATATATATAATATGTGTGTGTGTGTTTGATTTTCCATTTGTTGCCTGAACAATATAAGGGTGTGCTTGGATTTGGGTTTCAAATTTCCGGCAGATTTGTGCTGTCGGGTTTGGAAAGGCGTGGCGAGGGATAGAGTATGAGGCTGTGAAGATTTCATTTCTTTGTTTTAATGTCTGAGCTAATGGGTTGGGCATCGAGGGATCCGACCCGTATCTTGGCAGGGCGATCCGGCCGCTGTGGATTTGTATCACATGTGACCGGCGATTTGCAGCCATGGCGGTGTCGCCTTCTCCTTGCCCCTTTTTCTTACAGATCTGAGCCTCCGGTGTACACTATTTTGTTCATTTTAGATATTTTATAATTTTGTAAAATCAGAAAAAATTAGATTTCATGAAGCAATGTTTGATATGTTATTGCAAACCCTTGCAATTGGAAAGATGGAAACAATTTTTATTTTTTTTTTTTGAAAAAAAACTTATAGCTTGAAATGAATTGTTTCTACACAATTTTCACTAATAATCTCATTGATTTTAGGTATTTGGATTAAAAAAATACTCCCCAACTCCCATAAATACTTCACAATTTTATGGACATGCGGACCAAGAAAATAGAATAATAAGTTGGTTAAAATTTTATGTATAAAGTAAGAAATAAGAGTTAAATTTTTATATATAGAGCAAGAAATAAATTGAATTATGTGTATATAAGGGGGCAAAAATAATGATATTTTGTGTAATATTGTGAATAATGTGGATTAGAGTTTGAATTTTTATTTTGGATAGTTCAAATAAGAAAAGTGTGCAAGTTATTAAAATATTAATTATTTGTATGTTACAAACACGTTTGTATTAATTTAAAAAAAAAAAAACAAATGTGGTTGTTATTCTAATAACTATTAAAATCACGTTATATAGTTATGTCACCGTAAAATTAATAATAATCACATGATAAATAAAGGCACAGTTGATTGGTTTTGTTCAAGTGCTTTTGCACTTTTGGCTTAAAAAAATAATTATAAAAAAACTGAAAATTATGCGAAGATAGGAATACTAGCTTCCGTGTAATGCATTCTCCTTCTCGTGAATATGGAAGCACGTGAAAGTATTAGTGCTAATTAAATTAAATATGAAATGCAAGCATTTGCAATATCTCAGTGAATGCAAGACTACTTGTATCATGACAAAACCGTGCATTGTTTTTTGTGTGAACAACATTGCATATCTGGCAATAGGGACACTCTTCCCTCTTTTTTTACAGAAAAATAAAATTTATTAATTAGCTACAAAGGCACGAAACATGTGGAAGTCCAACCACAAAGTTCGACGGATCAGTCCAACAATGGGAGCTCTCAAAAGATCGAGAAGCCCTAACAATGGACACTCTTCCCTCTTAGGGTGAAAATTTCTCGAATATCACTAATAACTCGTTTTACATAATTAATATTTTTTATATTTTTGCTCATATATTTAAATTTTTTAATGAACAATTTTTTCTCAATTTTCATTTTTTACCATTTGATATCCCTACTAATATAGTTGATACTCTAAATTTTATTTCATATGGTATGATATCATACAAATTTTCCCCCTATCAATATACTTTTTTCGAATATTGGGAAAGCTGATGTAGGCTGTCAGCCCCCTTCAATTTGATTACCCTTCAATTTTGGTCGGCTAATGTATTATAACATGCCTTCATTTTTTTTAATTAATTTTCATCTGATTTGCAAAAAGGCTGTAATAAAATTTATTTTTCAATCATTAACGTTTGACATATAACTATATATGACTAACTGTATAGCGTTTAAATAAGCGAACAAACTATATTTATTTTTTTATTGGGTTGATTCTATAATCATATCCAATTATAATTAATAATTTGACAAAAAGACGGTGTAAAATCATCTCACGAATGAGTTCATAAGATAAATTACCATTTAATCAATATTATGGAAAAAATGAATTACATTGGTTTAGATTTTATCTACATTAAATATAGAACTATAACATGAATAAAATATTTGAGATGGTCGCATAAAATTTATAATAAATGAGCTTGCTTTATTTGTATTTATTATAGAATTTACAGCTTAGATTTTATTTGTTGAGGTGGTTCTATCAGTTAATGTTAATTAAATTTATGCATAAGTATTTAATATTAGGCTTATAGTATAAAGTTCGTAGTAAGAAAGTATTACTCAGTAGTATTTATTATTGAGCTTGGCCTTAGAATTTGAGTTTATGCTAATCAAATTGTGTGCCTTTTTTTTAAGAGGATAGACGCTTCTCAAAGTTCATATATATTTTATATTGTATGTAGATGCTGCATGTTTAATTACATTCTGGAATGAAGGAAGGAATAAAGCTAGGCCAACAAGAAATATTTCAGAACAAGCATTAAATAAACTTTAATTGTAATTTAAAGTTTTAAAATTAAAATTTTAACACTACATAAGGTGGATTAAAAAAAAAAGCAATATACAATGCTAGAGATTAATGTATACATTTAAAAAAATATTAAGAATAATATTATTTTAATTATTTAATAATATAATTATTTTGAAATCGTGCATCGGACGAGCAAAAATACTAGTTTGCATGAATGACAGTTTTATATGGGGTAAGTTTGTTTTGGGATTTAGGTGTGCAGGGGAAGTCCGATTTTAAATTCCTAACTAGCATGAGACGTGGTTCGCAAAGTTCTAAACTCATCCGTGTGAGTCTCAAAACAAAAATACCCATAAAGTTTTAGTTGGAACTTGGAACTATTATCTATGGGCTTAAATAAAATTTTGGCTTTGACTAAAATTAAATTGATGCATGGACTTTGCTTAAATTTTTTGTTGGGCCTAAATTTTTTTTTTTTTTTATCGGTAAATATTCGTTCCCAAACGAAATCAAACTCAAGTCTCCCACTAAATTGAGGAATCCGGTGGCCACTAATTTTAATTGAACTGATTGTTTTTTATTACTTATTTGCACAATTTTTTTATTAACTTATATATATATATATATATATGTTTTCAAAAAAATTTAATATATATATATATATATATATAAAATTCTTATGTTTAGAATTACATGATTAATGTATATTAAATTTGTCACTTAAATGTTTTCAAAAAAATTTGTCACTTAAATTTTTCAAATATTTCGTGTTTGAATTCCAACCTTTAGAAAGTTTAATGACATTTTTTTTTAAAAGTAAGAGTTAAGTAATTAAAAATTTATGAATTTAAATTGATTAATTATAACTATTTTCTCTATTTAAATTGATTATAACTAATGATTTATATCTACTTATGATTTTTGAAAGGTAAATACTTGTGTATCAAAATTAGGAGTGGTAAAAAGTGAGTATTTTTTATAATTGAAGTCGGTAAAACAAATTTTGTTAAGGTTAAAAATGGGTATTTCACACTATTATCATTTTTTTAAAAAATCAAAATATCCTACGAAATAGCCTACTCCCCACTTAATTACTGAAATAACATTGTTGAACAATATTTTAAAAACCGGACCCGCCGGTTTGACCGGCTTAACCGGGAACCGGTCACGGTGCCGGTCCGATTCTTTCGGCATACCGATTTTTAAAAAAATCAGTAAGAAAATTTTAATTTTTAGCATTTTTTATAATTGTTATGAGTTATTTTTAATTGTAAAAGTTTAAATTTTAGATTTTATTTTTATGAACATGTAGTTTGAAGTTTTAATTTTTGCGTACTATGTTAATCTTATACAATATTTTGCCTTAATAATGAATTTTATGTTATGTCTTTATGAATATCTATAATATTTGTAATACATTGATATATATTATATATAAATAAATATCCAAATTTTCCAATTTTTTTACAACTATTCAATCGATTGAACCAGTGAACCAGTTTATTGTCCGATTCACTAACCTGTTCGATATTAGAACATTGTTGTTGATACATGAGAAGCTAGAGGTACAAGCTCATCACAACACCCTTGGAGACATCGCCCCTTCTCGAAATTCGTCACCCAAAATACCATATCTACCCTTCTTCATCCTCAAATAGTCAAATGCCAAAACCCTCCATCACAAAATCATACTCAACTCATTAGCTCAAAAATGAGGTGAATGGGGAGACGGGATTTCTTCGAGGGTGGTTGCCCCTCTCCGTTTGCCCATGATTACTTCAAATGAACAAACAGCCCTCTTTTCATTCAGGGAAATTAATTGTAAATGCTTATATATGTATGTACTGTGATAACTCTGTCTGATATCAATCATCGATCATCATACTTCTACTACTACTACTACATCTTTTCTTCAACAATTTATATTTTCCTGTTATTCGGGTCGGATTGAAGGGGCTGTGATGATATTTCATTGTACTAGGAGCTAATGGGTCGGGCATTCGGAGTATCCGGCTCGTATCTTGGCTGGGCGACCCGGACGGCACGCGATCCGTCACGTGCAACCGGTGATATCGCAGCCATGGCGTCGCCGGTTTCCTTTTGCCTAATATTCTCACTGATCTGAGCCTCAACGCAGACATTTTGTCTTGATTCCTATTCTTTTTAAAATATTTTCTCAACTTTTTCAGTGAGAAAGAAAATTGAGGCGATCTGGGATTTCTTCTATCCTATCTCTTCGCCGATGATTTTTCTGTAAAACAAACAGCCCTTTAACCGGATCAACACACGTACCTTCATTTTTTCAGTTATACGTACACACACGACACATACTGTTGGTTGAGCAGTATAAGGCTGTGTTTGTTTTGGGATTAAGATTGGTGTTGATGGATGTTGTGACTTGTGAGTTGTGACTGACGAGGCTGTGATGACTTTCTTCTCTCTCTTTTTAGCTGTATCTTGGGGGGATGGGGGGTTCTCGGGTCGGTTTGGGTCACATGCAACCGGTGATTGCAGCCATGGCGGTGTTGCCTTCACTTTACCCTTTTCTCCTACAGATCTGAGCCTATTTTTTTTGCTTTTGAAATATACTGATGGATAAATATTTTCTGCATTATCAATAGGCTATTTGCTTCATAGTTTACAATTTACATACAAAAATATCCAAAATGAAATGACATTACATATATGGGTTCTGAAATCACATATTCAAAATTTGATGTGTTAATCATGCTGATTAATTTGTTTTAATGATTATATTACCATTTGGACAAAAACTCGTGTTAGATCTTTTTACGCATTTCATTTCGCGAGACGGAGTCATTTTTTAATAAATTTTTATTACTTTTTTAAAAAGTGATATAAATTGATATAAAAGTGATAAAAAAATTGAAAAGTAATACATTTCACATTATAAGTGATAATAATTTATTAAAAAGTGATAATAATTTATTGAAAAGTAAATCCGTCTCACGAAATGAGATCCGTGAGATGGTTCGCACGAGACTTACCCTAGGATTTGTTATGTCTGTTTGGAATTATTTTGCTGATTTTTTTATTATATATCAATAAACTGAATCTATGATGAGAGTTCTTAAGATTATGGGTTAGATTCAATTATTACGAAAAAATTTAACTCAAAATCTTTGGCACATTTTAGTTAACTTGTTTTTATAAAAATTAGGTTGGTTTTGTGATACTAAGAGAAATTACTGTATTTATAATAGTGTTTACTGTATGTGCACTATATCTCCCTTAATACACGTTTTGTAAGAGGTACAAGTGGTTTGCACCTTGTTTTTTCCTCCTCTCTCCTATATAGCAGTTATTTCTTCTTCCGTATGCTGTCGTGGGGTTTATTAAGATCCCCCTATTCTTCCGTCTCAATTATATCTTCCTCTTTCCTACGTAGCCCCAGTGTGAGATGGGCCAAACCCTTCTTAGAAAGGCTTTTTGTGGGCCGAAGCCCACGTAGCTAAAGTGTAGTTGGGTCACGCCTACTACAATAGGCAAGGCTCACCTCCTGGCGGATTTAGGGGCCCATCATCTAATGCCTAATAGATCTTGAAATCTATTTAGCATTGTCACGCCATTCGTACTCAAGTCATTTTTTAATAGGACGGCCAAATTTGGCTGCATCAGTTTGTCTCACTATATTTTTTATACATTTAATAATTTAGAAAGTGTATAGTACATTTTCTATTCAATTAAAATATTTAATAAATAAAAAATGGGTATTACTATGAAATAAAGTATACAATTATAAAATATTTTGGTAAGAAAAGAATATGTATCAGACTCGATAAAAATTAAAAAATATGGGTAAACCTAAAAATTTGGCCCCGATTAAATATGGCATTTGCCTTGGTTGGAATGAGCTGGCCCATATCCCCAATTCCAACGCGCGTTGGAATTCGCCGACTCAAATACCATATATGCCCTTCTTTACCAGCAAAATTTACTTCCCTTCGGATTTCGCGAACTCTGTTTACATATATACCCTTCTTCACTTCAAAAGTCAAAAATCCTGATTTACACAAACAGATCAAGAATTGAGGCAAAGAGCGAGGCAGGAGTTCTTCAAGGGTGGTTGCCCCTCTCTCTTTGCCCATGAATGAATTTCTCCAAATAATTTAACAGCCCTTTTCCATACAGAAAGACAAATATGTACGTGTTTGTGAAATTCTGTCTGTCTGGTGCTTTCCGGCATTATCGATCTTTTTTTTTTTTTTTTTTTTTCAAGTGATAATGCATCGTTCGGATATGGCGTTCTGCTTTTATGCAGTTCCAATCGGGTCGGATAAGGGGCGGTGACGATTCTTCATCTTTCGGTTGAAGCTAATGGGTCGGGCGTGGGAGTATCCGGCTCGTAACTTGGCGGGGCGACCCGGACGGCGCGTGAGACCCACGTGCAACCGGTGTTCTCGCAGCCATGGCGTCGCCGGTTTCCCTTCTCCCAACAATTTCACTGATCTGAGCCTCAATTAATTCTTTTTTTCTCAATTACCAAAATTACCCTTCACATCCCACAACAACATTCGTAAAACTGTAATTTCGTGATTTCAGCATGGGTAAATTGGGAACAAGGTCACAATATAAGCCTTCTTTGTCTCAATTTCCATTTCACATGAGCTCGGAAAGAAAATTGAGGCGCCGGAGAGATGGGATTTCTTCAAGGGTGGTTGCCCCTCCCTGTCCGCCGATGATTTTTCTCCACTTTTTCCAAAACAAACAGCCCTTGTATATTTTCTGAAAACAGACATATATACACCTTCCAATATTAATTAGATGAGCAAGTCTCTTGTAAATATAATTGTTCACACTTTACTTTGCCTTATTATCACTACAAGGGTATGTTTGCTCAAAACGTTGTTTTCAATTTTCCGGCGATTTTATTTCTGCCGGGATTTGTGATGGTGTACGGCGGATCTGGTGACTGAAGAGGCTGTGATGATTTCTTTCTTCAATCTCCGAGCTTATAGATGGGGCATCGGGAAGTGTGACCCGTATCTTGGCGGGGCGACCCGGATGCAATGTGAATTTGTGTCGCATGCAACCGGTAATTGCAGCCATGGCGGCGTTACTGTTTCTATATATGCCCCTCTTTCTTGCAGATCTGAGCCTCCTGACGTGAATTCATTTTAATTATTTTATAAGTATATAATCCATTTTTTTTTTTTTGAAAAAAGTATATAATCCTTATTTAAAAATTATAAAAAACTTGATTTCTTGAAGTATTTAGTAAATTAATGTATTTATAAGAATTATAGTTAAAAATTACTCTGATTAAAATCATTAAATATAAATATAGAATATTACTAGAAGTTCACTAAAAAAATTAGTAGAATTATTCTAATTATTAATTGAAGAAAAAAATCACATGCTTTGAGAAAAAAATATGATAAATGGAGTATTTTGGGGTTATTGAAAACTTTTATTGTTGGAATCCGTGGGTGGGATAAGTTATAAAAAAAAAAAAAGTGAAATGAGAAAAGGTAGAAATAAAATATGATGGACCCTCAAAGATAAAATGAGAAAAAATAGTTAACAACTTGTTTGGTAGAAAATATAATTCATAAGAAAACATGAAAATTTCTATTTTATCTTTCAATACTTTTTCAATTTTCTTCAAATTTAATAAATCAATAAAAAATACAAATTAAATATTATAATACTCAATTAATTCTACAAATTTCAATTTAACAAAAATTAAACATTATTTTTTCCTAATTAAATATTAAGAAAAATGAAACTTTCCAAATTTTCACATTTAAAATTTCAATTTTTTTCAAATTTAATGGGAATAAAAATACAAATTAAATATTATAATACTCAATTAATTCTACAAATTTTAATTTAACAAAAATAAACATTATCTTTTCCTGAATAAATATTAAAAAATACTTTTCTTTTCCTAATTAAAAATTAAAAAATACTTTTCAAAAAGCCACATTTAAAAAGGCACAATTTTTGGTATGAAATTCATAAATCATTCATCTTCTTCAAATCCTCTCCTCTCATTTTTTCGCCATCACCCGTTCTCCTTTATTCCGTTTATCTGCCGCACCGCCTCGTGACGACGTTGTTCCTATTTCTCAGTCCAGCGTTGTTCTCCTTTTTGCCGCTCTCCTTCGCCATCATCCGAATATTTGATTCTTCGCCAACCCTAAACTATATCAAAATAGCGTGCAAGTATGGAATTTTAATTTTGGTTGCTAAATGATTTTGATTTCTCTAATTTTAATTTTTTTCAATTTCTTGTTTGTGGTTGTAAAATGAATAAAGAGTATTTGTTGCAAAATTATGATGGGAATTAGAGTTTTCAGGTAAGGGTTAAATATGAATTTCTACATATTTTCTTCATTTATGTTAGGCCGTGCAAAAAAAATAAGAAAAGGGAGATTTGATTTATTGTATGAATTGCAGGGAATGAAGAGTTGACCGTGAAAAGCTTGGGGCAATCAGTCAAATTTGTCTTTTCTACCCCCACCAAAATGAGTTCTTAAAGTAAAATAAGTTGTTGAATTAAATATAAAAATAATGATAATTTATGTAATTATATAAATATTATGAGGGTGAAGTTTATAAATAAATTGATGAATAGGTATAACTCAAGTGGTTTTGAGTCATGGGTTTGAGTCATCCTTTTCCCGATTAAAAAAAAGTATAAATAAATTTTATTTTAAAATGTGAAATATAATGCTGAACAAATTAAAAAGGAAAATGTGGGAGCAAATTATGTATTTTTGTTACTCTAAAGTAGTGTTGGTAGGCAGGAAAAATATTATTTAATATTGTAATTTTGATTGATAATTTTTTTTTATAATATTAAAACCTCTGATTAATGATATAATTTACAAATTAACTATTCGTTCTGTAATTTAAAAACCTCATCACAAATTCACAACATTGTAATTAACAATACAACTTTTTTTTTTTTTTTTGGAAGAAAAACGATACAACAATAATTAACAATAATTAACAATCTTCTTCCCAATTAAGAAAAGATGGTGTAGATTGGGCTAGTTAATTACCACAGTACCCCTTACCCTAGACACCAGTTCCTGATTTCAGCATGGGTAAAGTGGGAAACAACAAGGTTAATATATACGCCTTCCCCGATCCATTTTGAATTATCCATTATCTCAGAAAGAAAATTGAGGCGGCGGAGAGATTTGGGATTTCTTTTAAAGGGTGGTTGCCCTCTCTGTTCGTCGATGATTTTTCTTTACATTCTCTGTAAAACAAACAGCCCTTTCAACACAGATACGTACGTATTTGTCAACATATATATATATATACACACCCACACATACGTACTGTTGGTTCAGCAAAATATGGCTGTGTTTGTTTTGGGATTATGCATGATGCTTGATGATGATGATGATGATGATGATGATAGATCTGGTGATTGTAGAGGCTGTGATGATTTTATTTCTCCTTTTTACTGAGTTAATGGATCGGGCAATTTGAAATGCGACCCGTATCTTGGCGGGGCGTAATTGATGGCCTCTGTGATTTTGGTCACATGCAATCTGGGATCGCAGCCATGGCGGCGTCGCCTTCACTTTGTCCTCTCTTTTCTATAGATCTGAGCCTCCGATGTACAATATATTTTCTTTCAAAATATATGAATATTAAATCTAATTTGTTCACACGTGAACTTGGCGGGGCAACCCCGACGGCGCGTGATCCTCACGTGCAACCGGTGTTCTCGCAGCCATGGCGTCGCCGGTTTCCCTTTTCCCAACAATTTCACCGATCTGAGCCTCAATCGCAACTGTGTAGAAGAAGGCGTCAAAAAGGTTATATTAATGGAGTAATTCTTAATTAACATCATTTTTCTCAATTAAAAAAGAAAGATCTGTGCTTGTCAATTGCCACAAATACCCCTTCACCTCCCACAATAATATTCGTAAAACTGTAATTTCGTGATTTCAGCACGGGTAAAGTGGGAACAAGGTCACAATATAACCCTTCTTTGACCCATTTCCTTTTCACATGAACTCGGTAAGAAAATTGAGGCGACGGAGAGATGGGATTTTTTCAAGGGTGGTTGCCCTCTCTGCCCGCCGATGATTTTTCTCTATATTTTCAAAACAAACAGCCCTTAAATCTTATCAACGCAGAAATGTGAAGTTGTTAAGACTAACATACGTATATAACGAAACCTCTTGATATAAATACTCCCTCCGTCTCAATTAGAAAGTTATATATTTCTGCTTCAAAATATTGTTTTCAAATTCCCGGCGATTTTGCTGCCGGGGTTTGTGATGCGGTGGTGGTGGTTGGTGGATCTGGTGAATGAGGAGGCTGTGATGATTTTTTTCTTTAATTTCCGAGCGAGTGGGTCGGGCATGGAGAAACGTGATCCGTATCTTGGCGGGGCGACCCGGATGCGTTGTGAATTTGTCACATACAACCGGTGATCTGCAGCCATGGCGGCGTTGCCTTCTCTTTGCATCCTCTTTCTTACAGATCTGAGCCTCCCACCAACCTAATACTTGATTAGAATATTTTTTGCAATTTTTTTTTAGAATTTAATAAATTAGGTTTCTTGAAGTGTTTAGCTGAAGATAAAAATTATTCAACGAATAAAATAAAATATACAACATACAACTCTAAAAATGAGGTTTTGGATTTAAAAATTTAAAATTGATTATAGTTTCAAATTTTGAATATTATTTTTTAAAAGACCACCATTATAACACCTAAAATTTACTACCACTAAGGGATGACTCAACTTTTGGTGAATTTATTTTAGATGTCCTTGTTTGCTTGCTCATTGCCCTCTTATTCTTGTTCGTCATATTCATAGAAATGCCAATGTTTTAGTTGTTTACCTAGGTTTTCTCGTTTTTTTTTTCGAGCATGTTTTAGTTGTTTACCTAGGTTTTCTCGTTTTTTTTTTCGAGCATGTTTTAGTTGTTTACCTAGGTTTTCTCGTTTTTTTCGAGCTCTTGTATTAGGGTAGAGCCTCCTCTGATTGTGGATGGTCTACTTAATGATTTTTGCACTTGTGATGCTTAATGTAATTTCTTTGCTTTCGATTTTTATTTTTACTATTACACTTTTTAATACAATCAATTCTATCTCTTTATATTTTAATACATTTAAATATTAATTCATATCATGCAAATAAAAAATTGAAATTTTATTTTTAAATAAATATAATGCAACTGTCAAAAATAAATTATAATTTTTTTTAATTTAATATATTATATTTAAAAAATTGATTAGAAAAAAAAGTTATTATACTTTTGAGTATTTTATAAAAAAATTGAAATATAGACAAATTGATCGGGTCTTGAGTTGAGACAAAAAGAGAAAAAATAGATTTTAAATTTAGAAAAAAACAAAAATTAGACCTTCAAAATTCAAATTTAAATTACAACGCTTTAAAAATTGAGCTCTAATATGAGATTCTTCCAAAATAACTGCAAATCTATAATTATAGGATTTTATAATAATGAGTGACAGAGAGAAAATTGATCAAGTGAAAAAAGTGATTTCTAAGGGAGTTATTGATTATTTTAAAAAGGAAGTTATAACCTGTTAGAATTTGAAAATTTTAATTAAAAATGTAGAATTGTTTTCTTTTTTTTGGACCTAATTAAAAATGTAGAATTGTTAAAATTTATAAATTTGAATATCTTGATTTATGTTGAGTCACGCCACGTGTCAAAATGGTAATATTGATACCAATTAACCCAAAATTCTAATTGTCCTAACTTCCCTCAAAATTCTAAAAGCCACTTTGTAATGATAATACATTTATTATGCAATGAATGGGTGAGAAACTTTTCAGAAGTTATTCCATATCTTCGTTCTATATGTGCGCTTAAACTTATAAATTTCTGTGTGTTAACATGGTTCATCATAAGTTAATAATATTAACTCCGGAGGTTTTTCAAGTTCTTGATATTTGTCTGATTTTGGTTGCAGCGTAATAATCTATTAGCAGAAATTTATTCCCAAAAGGAAATGATTCCAAAGACTTTTGGTACCATGGTCTCCAAAGAGAAGATAGAGTTTCACCTCAATGAAATTGGTCTCATGGACGATCTTGAAGAAGGGAACGAGTTCTCTAGAAAACCCTTATATGCTATCAACTCTTACTCCAAGGTTATGGCCCTTTATGAGGCATAATATCTCTCTTGTTCGCTTATCAGCAAACCGCACTTTGGTACTATGAACAACTTTTTGTAGTTTTTTTTTGCAATCTGAAGATTATTTGTTACTCTTTGTTTCTGTTGCAATGATGGGTTAGTTCATTTACTGCTTTTATTTGTATATCGTAGATTTAAACAAAATTAACCACTGAATCACTGATTCTAATGTATCATGCATTTGAAGCAGAGTTGCATTCTAGGACATATTAATGTATATATGCATACTAACAAGATTATAATACGTAGATCATATATATGCAAGTGGAGTCAAAATTAGAGTACCATGATTTGCACATATGCTATGTTACAATAATAGATTGTAAGAAATATTATGTCGAATTTAAGTTGAACATTTTAATATAAGCTTTTGCAAGATATACTCAATATGTTACCATTCAAATGGTGTGTCATATTGATGTCTCTTTTTTTTTTAGGAGACTTTATGTTATTTTCTGTTGCAAGAACAAAATATATTAGTAGTCATAAAAATGCCTTGAGACAGAAAAATATATATTCTTAATTTATGATTAATTATATCTTCATGCAAAAGAAGCTATCTGGCATCTGCACATTTTATTTGTGTCAATGAAGGATGTAAAGAAGTGGATATAACACTAGAAACAAATAGAAAAAACAACAGTAACGAAAGAGATTGGAGACGAACATCATCAGATTGACTAAGAAAATGAATTCGTCCAAACAATTGTGTTGAGCTTGATAAAGACCTCTGTTAGAAACTTACAACAACAATTATTATTTGAGAATGAAATATTTTTGAAAAAAATTGTGCTTTATGGCTCTTTTCCGAATAATACATCGGCCTTAGCAGTTTTTCTTCCTTTGCTAATAAATTTGTGTGGACTTAGCAGAATACTTCCTTTGCTAATAAATTGGTGTGGACTTAGCATTGTTGTTGTTTTCAAAAGCTCACTATTATTTTTCTCAACACTTTTTCTTTTCTTGGGAAGATTGACCTGTATTTACGCTTGCAGAAAAGAATAAATTGAGGCATCATCATTTTGGTTATGACTACTGGTGCTACAATTGTGGTGAATGATATATCATATCCCAATGACATTCTAGGTTTTGGTTACGGATTCAAAACATTATTTCTTCGCTGAAGAGGTTCTAGAAAACTGGTTTCAAATTCTTAGCAATTCAGAGAGTTTGAAGTCTATCTTGGTTCCAATCCTTTGCAACGTAAAACCTACAAGTGATATGATTTCTCAAATATTGATGAATGGAATTAGATACTTGATAGAGGTAAAACAAAGAATACGATGTCGGTTTTTTCGATTCACTGAGTTTGATTTTGCTGCTTATTCTTGCATTAAGTTTTCATTTTCACAATTTATGCATGCGTGCAAAAATTAGTATTCTTATGTGGTTTCCGACAGAATGAGATGCTTGAAGGAAAATAAAGATGTACTCAAACTTAATGGTCATTTCCAGCGAATTTTATCGTAGTGATGCTATATTTTCTTGATTTTCATCTATCGACATAAGAAATACACATGTTTCAGTTGGCTTTTCAATATGTGTTAACGTTTCAAATAACCTCGTGTTTCAAAAATTGGTTATCTTAATTCTTAGCGGTAATCACGTGTCACAAAAGAGAGATTTTAAAAAGTTAAATGCAAGACATTAGAGAATTCACAAGACAATTATTTTTCTCAATTGCAAAATTTATCCTAATAAGGCACAAACTAGTAGGTTTTTGGTATGAGAATGTTTTTCGATATTAGAATAAACATGAATAAAAAGTCTGAAAATTAAATTTTAGATAAATCACAATAATAATAATATATCCTGAGATATCATAACCATTTCATTATAGTCCACATTACTCACCTGTAATATTGACTTTATTTCAGGTTTGGTTCCTCTACATTGCCACCAAATTAAGAGATTGTACATGATCTTTTTCAGCAACACTTAAAAGATATCATTGTCCAAAAAATCACAAAAATAATTTCCACGCGTATATTTCTAACAAATAAAATTATTTTTTTAAAGAAAGAATATTTTTTAAAAAGATTTCTAAAATAGAAATCTAACTTAAAGCCCTAAAAACATATCATCAAATTGAATAGAAACACAACCACATTTAATTTGTTGGTATCTACGTGGATATTTATGTGGCATATTTGACAACTACGCCATTTAATTATTATCGAAAAAAAGACCAACTTCAATTTGCAAAACTTAAAAAAAATGGTTTATGATTTAAAAAAAAAATGTTGTAATTGATAAAAATCATAAATTTTTTTTTTTTTTTTTTTTTTTTTACAATTAACCTTTAAAATAATAAACAAGAAGCAAAAATCAAATTTACCAAAGCGAGAATTTACCACGGGCAAAAAGCTAATTAGTAGTAAAGGGAAGATAACACGTAAGGATCTCATTATTTTTACCATCTCATCTTATATCCCATATCAAATCAAACATGTCCTATAGTTTGAGATAAATACGACGATTCACTGTGCACCCACATAAAATTGACATTTGTGTCAAAAGTACAAGACGCTCTCTAAAAAGTACAAAATGGAAAATGGAAAATGAAAAAACAAAATAATAATACCTCAATTGACACGCCTAAATCCCGATTTGGTTACTTTTACCTTACTACTAATATTGTACGATGAGCCGATGAGGGGGTGCGTCAACGACTAGGTAAATATTCCCAAGATTTTGTCTGATACACCCCCCACCCCCTCTCTCTCTCACTATTTTTCTTTCGCACCTTAAATAAAAACCGTTTTGTCGACACCGCCAAACAATTATTTTTCCCTTGCAAGATAGCGTACTCTGATATATATACACAGAGGCGTTGATTTTACTTATACATATAAGTTCTATGTTTTTCTTCTTAATCAATTAATCAAATAATTCAGCCGCGTTGATTTTCTGCGCGGTTATTGATAGGGTACGACCTCCCTCTTTCTTTGTTACGCTTATTTAATTTGTATTTTTATCGGCGTCTACATCCAGCATTGTTGAAATAGTTATTTAATAATTAGGGTTTGGGTTTTCTGGGCAATTAGGGTTATTGGGCTTTCTGTTTATAGCCTCTTTTAGGATTAACGATTGTGTGTTTATATCCAATTCCTACCTGCATTGGTGTGAAATGATGTAATGTTCTTCCCGTTTTAATTTTTGTGTGCCTTTCCTTGCCTACTTGCTGGCATAAATTCATGATAATTTTGTTCATGTGTGCCTTGTCGTTTCCGCATGCTTGTGCACTTCCCATGGCAGCGACTTGTGGCAGAGATTTCTCCGATGTAAGTTAATTTCGTGTCATATGTTGGAAGACGTGATATATATTTTGTCGATTTTTAGAACTATGTTTTTTAATTTTTGTTGGATTCAATTTGTTAATGGAGTTTGAAAGGAAGGTCTAATATGATATTATTGATTTCATATTGTTATTTACTTTATTGACATGTTCTGGAATTGTTTGAAGCTTATTTGTGGAAATCATAAGTGGCTAAATGTAGTTCGAATTTATCACACGATGTCCCCTCCCCAAATGTTGGCATTTCTTCTTTCCCAGTATGTGTTTGCTTTATTTGCTTATCCATGTTAATTTGTCCTTTATTGTTATAAGATATTTCTACTGTAAATCACAGGGAGACATTTTTATTGGCTGCATGACTAGTGCTTGCAAAGTTTTTCGTCATATCTAATGAATCTCAGTGAAACAGGTAATATGTTTACAGAGACATCATTTGGAGAAAATATAGGTGGCATTAAGGTAGATCCATCCGTGATTGATCTTGATTTGGACATTGAAAAACTATCAGTTTCGTTTTCCCCTTTAACATATCAGTCCTCTTGCGCGGAAGCTGATGGATCATCTGTGAGCATGGTTGAACCAGATCTTTCAGGTGCTGAGCTTCTTTCAGCGTTTGATTCAATGTATGTTGATGAGTGTTTCGAGCAAAGGGATGGTGTAGCTCCAGACATTAATGCTGATGCTTTTAATCCTGTTGGTCTAGTTGACCTGTCTAGACAACAGCTTGATGAGGGAAAATATACTTGTAAATTCAATACTTCTGACTTGGCCAGTATTGCTGAGCCATCTACACGGGAGGATGGGGAAGCTGAGTTTTCGGTTAATATTGACAAGACCTCTCAAAAGAGTCATTCTCTAATTGTATATACATCTTCTGGGAGGAAGAGCACGCGCTCTACTAAATCAAATCAGAACAACAAATCCGAAGAACCATCAAAATATAGAAGGAATGCCAGCAAAAAATCAGTATTTGATTTCAGCTCCTTGCAAATATTAAGGAGGAGTAGAAGTTCATTTTCGACGCGAGCTCGATCTTCTGTTTGGGGAAGTATGGGGAATATCTTGCCAGTTATTGAAGAAAACGGTGAAGTTAACATAAATATATGTAATGAGAAAAAACTAAGAAGAGGGACTGGTGGTAAAGGTAAAAGAAAGGTAATTAAGGATCAGACAAATGGAAAATCAACTGGGAGAAGGTGCACTCCAACTGGTCATATTTCTTTGAAGGTTAGGATTGGCAATAAAAGCTGTAGTGTGGGTAATGCTATTGAAAATTACAGTTCATCAGGGAAAGACACTCCTGACTTAACTGACACAACGGAAAACAAGTTGGGAGAGGAAGTGCGTGGAGGTGTGGTATCACCATGTGAAAGGAAATTGGAGAAGGTGATGTCATCTGATGCTTCTGCTCTGAGCAAACATCTTGAGGTCAGGGACACTTTTGATAATCAACCCTTTGATACTTCAAGCGTCGTCCATGAAATCAGAAGCCTGGAGGAGGGTGGAAATTCAGGAGGTTCGACTGAAATCCGGTGTTCTGATGCCGGAACTTCGCCTGATTCAGAAGTTATAAATTCTATTCCTGATGCTCTACATTGTGAGAAAGGTCCACCTGATTTACAGGATAGGCTAATTGTGTCAACGGCTAGTGTCTCCACGAATGATTTCTCGTTTTTGACTTTATCACCAAAACATTTGAAAAAAGGAAAGAAGAAAGATAAGTTCCATCAGGCAGAAACCAGAAATGATGCTAATGGAGTTATTTCTATGCAAAATATTCCAAGTTTGAGTGCACCCCTAACTAAATCTAAGAAAGGAAAAAAGAAAGATAAGCTGTGTAGGGTAGGCGATTCTAGTGTGGAAAGCAATCTAACAGGTGAAACCACAAATACTGCTAATGCACATGCGGACTTTGTAGTCGGCCAAAAAGTGGGTGATATCTCAGATTGTAGTGATGCGTCCATGACTAGGACTGCAGAACCATTTCAAAATGGCGCTGAAGCAAAGCCTTGTTCTGGGCTTGTTACACCAAGTGTTTCCTCAAACTTGCCGGTCCGCGATACGTTGATTCCTTGCAGCAATGGGAAAAAATTCTCCAAATGCTCTAGAGCGAGGGGAGGGAGCAAGGGCAGGTCTAAAATTTTCCCGAAAGAGGAAGATAAAGCCTCTGAAAAGGACAATAAAAACAGTGTAGATTGTAAGCAACTAGTTGATGAGGAGTTTGCTGCTGGAGATGATCTTAACAGAGTGGAAGGCCTTCTGCAAGCAGGTATTAGTTGAAGATCTGATGTAGATACTTGTACTCACAATTCCCCCAAGCCAGAATTACACTTTAGTCTTGATCTTTCTTTATATTCACTCTTGCCCTCAGTCCCCTGTCTCACAATTTTATTTATTCACCTCTTGAAGACTGTAAAATGAGCCTTATCATATTCTAATCAAATTTTCAGGAAATCAAACACCATCTGATATTGGAGGAATTGGAGCATTGAGCAATGGTTTAAGTGGACCAATCAACAGCCTGCAATTTTCATCTGATGGGGTGAGGGAGCAATATGATCCACCAAGAAGTGCGTGGGTACTTTGTGATGAGTGCCAAAAATGGCGGCGGATACCAGCGACACTAGCAGATCAAATTGGAGAAATTGACTGTGGGTGGTAAGTAATCATGATTATGCAGTTGGGTGCTGCCTATAAAAGGACCATATGATAAAATGCATCTTGCTATTAAGTACTGCGATTTGTATTCCATATATTTAAGCTTAATCAACAATTTGCATAAGATGCCCAGAGGTTGTGCCCCTCTAAAGGTTTGCTTATCTATACTTCTTGGTCTGGCATCTTTTATAAACTTGTTCATAATTTTCTTGGAATCTGAGTGCAGGGTTTATTTTATCTTTAACTACAGTATTTATTGAGATATTCTGGTTTATTACAGATTCGCAAATATTTAATCATTCACTTAATATTTAAAGGTACTAGTAATTCATAGCAACAAGTGTGTTGATGTCTGTGCAATCTTTTGTCTCAAGTAATGGTACACTAGGAGATATAGATAATTGGTTCACATTTTGTTTTTTCTTGGTTAATCCAAATTCCCTGCTGGAATTTTGTGTGGATATTGCTATATTGTAAGTACCGGTTTCTTCAATTTGTTTGCATTCTATAAGTTCTTCAATTTCATTCAGATTCCCTTTTTTGAGGGTAACAATCAAGTCAAGTGAGGTTAAAAATAAAAAGTTCACTTCAGGTTTCAAAAGAGGAGATCAAGTTACTCTTTTACGTAGTGGAAACATGAAATACTGCTACACTTCAATATCAATCATGAATGAAATCATTGGTTAAGTACTGTTGGGATGCATTTGTTACTTCTGTAAGAAGTTGTTTATGCATTTATCTTTTTGGGTAGACTGACTTATGGATTTAATATTTTCCATTGTCAAGGACTTGCCAAGATAATACTGATAAAGACTTTGCTGACTGCTCAATTCCTCAAGAGAAGTCAAATTCAGAAATCAATCAAGAGCTGGAAATATCTGATGCTTCCTGCGAGGAAGATGCTTGTGGTACCATCATGCTGTCTAATCATGACAAATCAAACAGTATGTCTATCATTCTTGAAACAATTTTTTTTATGAGACAATGTGCATCTCCCTTGCACTGAACTTGAGTTGATTGTTCATTTTACAGCTGCTCAGCGGTCATCTTGGTCTCTTATTAAGTCAAACTTGTTTCTGAATCGGAGCCGCAAAACTCAAACCATTGATGAGGTGAATGGCTTAGCTTTGTACACCTTCATTATAATGCTCAGAGCACACCTAGTTTCATCTTCATTTCAGTGTCATATCTTATAAAGTTATCATCTTGATTACGATTTATTATATGTAGGATAATGATGTCCTTTTTACGCATAGAAATGCGTTACGAACTGGAAAAGACCTTTACGTACTTTGATAGGCTTTCATATGTATGCATGCGTGCCACTATAGACTTAGCCAACGTCTCATATATATTATTCTAATAGAACAAAGAAGGCGATTTGGCAGCTCAACATGTTCCAACTGGGATGATATGACTCCTCTGAGAATTCTAAACATTTTTCATTGACTGATTTATATTGAGTTTGGGAGGGAAAATGATTTTAGGAATTATAATTGATTCACTTTACAGCACTAGTAAATTTTGTTCCTCTGTGTGCTATAACTAGAGGTTGCATTCTCCTATTCAATAGCTTATTCATGTAGTCAGTCCTTATTAGAAAATTAATGCCAGAAAATGAAGATTAGCTTCAATGGTTGCATGTATAATATCCATGACTCATATGGTGTGTTTCCCCGTTTAGTTTTGGATGCATGTTATGAGTCTTAACCTCTTCTGAATGCATGGAAACCTTTTAAGGGATTATATTACTTTATATATCTAGTTTTAATCAGAGGGGTCAGATATCTGTTTACAATTAAGGCTGGATGCCTCTTCGAATTATGTGAAATTTGACTAGATAATTTGTCTGAAATTTGACTTTTTTTGTTTCTTACGCCCCCCTATATATATATATATATATTTGTATTAGTATACATCCCGTTGTCTTGTAGGGTATTCAATGGTCTGAACTCTTAACATGTGCAATCAACTAGTGGACATGGTTCTCCTTTTTTTTTTTTTTTTTTCAGAACCTGCTGAAGATTTTGTATATCATATTGCACTATAAATAGGTGTGGTGTTCACCTCTGAATATGAATATATTAGGGGTCTATTAGTTGGATATTATGCTGTATGACCAAAGTTTCATTCAGTGCTGTGGTTTGTTGTTCGCATACAGCTATCCATGAATGTTGAGGTTATGTCTGTCTTGGTACATTGCAAATGCATGCCGTTGGGTATCTATGAGCTGATATCCTTTTGAATCTTTGGCATGCATGTTCTGCACAAACTCACACGCCATTTTCGTCTTTTTTTTTTTGACTATGTAATCCACCGGAAAGCGTTTTCTTTCTGTTTGTGCCTAACAGGTTATGGTTTGCCATTGCAAACCTCCCTCAGATGGAAGAATGGGCTGTGGAGAGAAATGTTTGAACCGGATGCTTAACATTGAGTGTGTTCGTGGAACTTGTCCATGTGGTGATCTTTGTTCAAATCAACAGGTGCAGAGATATACATATATATATATATTTTTTTCATTTCAGGCTGTATAGGTTTAGTTGCATTTGTGTCTACAATTAACTTTCAGTTCATCCTTGATTGCAGTTTCAAAAGCGCAAGTATGCTAAATTGAAGTGGACTAGATGTGGAAAGAAGGGACATGGTCTTCAGGCACTTGAAGACATCTCTGAAAGACAGTTCCTTATAGAATATATTGGAGAGGTAACTTGCATTCCACACACTTAAAATTTAAGCCTTCAGTTATTTACAGGGGTCACATTAGTTAATTGGATACAATGGAGTGAGCTTACATGCTTGAAAAGTGGTTTTTGTGTTGGGGAACCTCTACAACTGAACATATACTTGTAAGATGCATATGATTTTTTCTGGTTAAAAAATGAAAGCATTGTAAATAAAAAATAAAAGTAGAGGAGTAAAATGCTCTACATCTTAAAAATAAGGTCCAATTATAAATGGCCGGTTCGTGTCATTTGATTTACAGTGAAAATAATATTGATATCTGAGATTTTCCTGAAGCTTTGATCAAATTTGGTCCTCGAGGATCCTGGTCCTCCCTACCTGCTAAAGTCATGGTGGAGAAACTCCTCCATTTTGTTTGGAGACCAATCTCCATCATATGATAAGACTTTATTAGTGACTTGAGGAAGTTATTTCTGGATAAGTTCCTTCTCAATTTCTCCTCCCACTTAACGAGGAAAGAAAAATTGGTCCTGTTTCTGATTGTGTACTTCTTGACGTCACATTCATGCACCGATAAATGTGCTAACTAGGTTAAGTAATCCCACATAAATTGATTTGTTGAAATCTGCTGAGACTCGTAAACCAAGTAACTTCAGCGGTGCTTTAGATTTCATGTAATTTTAACCTAATGACAAGAAATGAACTTCCCGAATTTATATTGCACAGGGATACAAATTTAGAACACAGAGATGGAATTTCAATTCTATGTATTTTTGATAAATCTCTGGATGTTGCAGGTACTTGGTGTTCGCTAATATTGTACAGGGATACAAATTTAAAACACAGAGATGGAATTTCAATTCTATGTATTTGATAAATCTCTGGATGTTGCAGGTACTTGATGTTCGTGCATATGAAGCAAGACAAAGAGAGTATGCTATGAATGGTCACAAACATTTTTACTTCATGACATTGAATGGGAGCGAGGTTCGTTATAATCTCTTTTCTATATCTGGAAAGTTTAAAATATTGTCACCACTTACCAATAAATGTGTAAGGGTTGTACTTGTTCAAGTTCTCCGTCTTCTTGGCTGCATTACCTTTTGCTCGCTGGTCTGTTGACCTCAATTAATATTAGTAACTTAGTTCTGATTACTGTTGCATTTTTATGTCAATATATTATAATGTCAAGTGTCCTCTGATGATGTTTAAAGGAGTGCATAGTGTTTGTTGCATTTTTACTAGTGGAAGCATACTTGGGAATGAAATGATGCTCTCATGAAAACTAAATCAGAGCTTTCCAACTTCTGGTGTTTTTTTTTGTCATCCTTTTCTTCTATTTACTCTTTTCTGGAGAAGGGTAATAAATGGTGATAAAATTAAGGTATAGGCCAGTAACAGAGGTAACAAGAACGAATTCCTCAAATGAGGACCCAGGGAACAAGTTCTCTGCCACAAGCCACACGGCTACAAAATTGAATAATATCTTGATTGATCTTTCGTAGGTAAAATCCCCAAGATAAATATGTTTCTCAGGTCATAAAATCCACAGCAAGGTCCATTCACAAAGCCCGCTTATAAAATACTCATCTGTCTCATTTTTTATTGCTCAAGCCGAAATGACAAGAGGTTTAATGAGAAAGTTGTTTATTAGTATTAAAAGGTGTAAAGTTGAGGGTACATGAGTCATTTATTCTTTATTGGATGGAGGTTGTTTTAATTTAAGAGGATAGAGTGGGTAATTGAGTGGCATGATGTGTAAATAAGAGATATTTGGAAGGGTTTAGTTTGAGAGGGTAGAGTCCTTAGTTTTCCATTTTGGGTATGGGAAAAAAAAACAAAAGAAAACATTTATTTTGGGATTTTGAGCAATCTAAATGAAACGGAGGGAGTAATAAATACTTAAGAATTAATCCACTAATTAAAATAAAGAGAACAATAATAAAATATAAATACTGTATACAAATCACACCATCCTCGTGCGCTTCTATACACCAACGGTGGTCTATCAAATGGTGTTAGTTACACAGTATAATCTGAGTCCTTTGTATTTGCAATTGTCACGGGCTACGCTGAAGTTATGATTTCTACATCATTGTTGTGTTATTAATTTTAAGGTTGTATTAGAATTGAGAGTTCTTGAAATAACCAAGTGGGTTAAAATCTTTGAAGTATCTCAAACGGAATCTGATAATACTAAGATTCATTTTGAGGCTACATTAGAATGCTTCACCATATCTGTGAATTGTGATTATAATTTCATGTTTTATCAGAATTTTAGAATTAGCAAGTGTTCAAATCCTTGAATATTCCATTTTTTACTTGGAATTGTGGAGAGAGTTAATGTTGCAATGAATATGATAGTGAAAGTCATGTTTGCCTTTATTTAAATAGTTGTGAACTTTAACCCAGCTCACTGAAATCTTGGCCCTTGTGTTCTATGTCATACATATCATTATGTCAAATTGTATGTGATGTTCATTTTCTTGTTTATGCTTCTGTTCCAGGTAATTGATGCATGCGCTAAAGGAAATCTTGGTCGGTTTATAAACCACAGTTGTGATCCTAATTGTCGCACAGAAAAGGTATTATCCTCTAGTATAATGTGCTCTTATATGTAGCAAGATTATTCAGTGAAGATTAACGGATTTGTAGTTTCTCAGTAAATCTATAATTCTTGTCAAACAAATTATGTCATAAAATCTGCTGAACTTTTCCAGTATTTCATAATTATTGTTCAAACATTAATGTTATAGCCAAGGGCATATCACATTTGCTTTCAACTGTTTACCCGTCTGTGTGGTCTATTTCATTTTAAATAAATTAATTTCATTTCAAGTACCTCTGGTTTATGAAAACATGGCTAATTCATATTCTATTTCTGTTGCTACCTCTCTGTTCACTTATTTCTATTCTCTTTTTGATGCTTTCTCCGTGTTCACTTTTTCTTGGTTAAAATTATGTTCAATACGTGAAACACATTAAGCTGCCTGTTCTCAGCTTTGGTCAGAGAAGCTTAAACACACATTTTTAAAACCAGCATATAGTTTATTTGCCCAGTACTTAAACAAAAAGATCTTGATTCAGTAGTTGCATTTTTAAGAAATTATTTTCTAAAAATAGAATTTACCTTATATGGTTGTAGATGCTACAATCTTGACTGATAAAGTCTGGAGAACTTACTATCTCACCTTTATACTTGTCAATGACTTGGCTCACCTGACCACTGGGTTCTTCACTTTAGTGGGAGACCCGGGTTCGATTCTCTTTGAGAACGAATTAATGGAGTGGCTTGGAGAAATTTAGGAGTGTTTGGACGCCTGGTGAACTAACTACTAACAACTAACATTTACCGATAAAAAAAATAAAATAAAGGGCAGATTGATTTTCCATTTTATTGTTTATGGAAAAACTATATCTTGTAGTCTTCAGCCCTAAAGAAAAATAATAATTTGAGTTTGAGGTTTGAAAAAGTTAACTGAAGACTTTTGTCTTCCTGACAGTGGATGGTGAATGGAGAAGTTTGCATTGGACTCTTTGCTTTGAGAGATATTAAGAAGGTAAGTTCCCCTTGGACAACTTGTGCAAGTACATTATTGTTCATTCAAGATTTAGCTGCAGCCTTATTGTTTGGTTGGCTTTCATAATTTCTTTCTGATACAGAATGATTTCTGTTTCCTGTAAAGTTTACATGCTGACTTTCTTGGTTTTTTTTATTTGCATGGCAGGGTGAAGAGGTTACATTTGATTACAACTATGTACGCGTTTTTGGGGCTGCTGCCAAAAAATGTGTGTGTGGTTCACCTAATTGCCGGGGCTATATAGGTGGTGATCTTACAAACTCTGAAGAAATTGCTCAGGATGATTCAGATGATGAATACGGGGAACCAGTTATGGTCTGCGAAGATGGAGATATGAAGGAAGATTGGAATGAAATTATGTCGAATACATTGAGTAATGGAGAAAATGGAATCTCAAGTGAATCACCACAAAATTTATATAGTGTGAAGAAAGTTAGTACTGCTGTTGGTGAGAGAATAACAGATTCACACACTTCTGATTCTTCACCTCAAAAAACTGGAAGTGTAAATTCAGTACAGGTTGCAGAAACTAGGGTTGGAGAAGGAGTTGATGTTTACAACTCTGTCTGTGATAGTTCTGAACCTCATGTTGCTGAGGAGATGAATAATAATAAAATTACCGTCAAGCCCTTGAAAGGATCCATGCCAGCAGCCCTTAAGGTTGAAAAGGGCCTTCAGTCGAAGATGCATTTGTCTTCCCAACTCATGGATAATTCAGATGGTGTTTTGAATAAAGCAGTGTCCTCTGATCATAAACCGGAATTTATTATATCACCGAGCAAATCATTGCCCGACACTGTTGAATATAAGATGAAGCTAAAATATGCAAAGTCCAGTTCTTTTGCAAAGACTAATCGTTCATTGTCTTCAATTAAGAAGGGGAAACCTAAAATGAAGGTTTTGAATGATAAAACATCCCCTACTGTGGACAAGTTAAGTGCAACACTGCATAAATCCAAAAAGTTACCTGAAGTTTCTTTGAACACTCAAGTTGAAGCAGGTATGCAGAAATCTAGTAGGTTATGAGTTTAAGTTGAATCATACTTTATTTTTACTATAGCAAACTATTTAACTACTGCAGTAGAGGGGAAACTGAACGAATTGCTCGATCCAGAAGGAGGAATAAGCAAGCGAAAAGTAAGTTTGCCCTCTTCTACTTTGAGCTATCACATGACTTCCACTCCTATTTTTAAAGGATCTGATACCTTTAGTTAATGTTTATAAAATCAAGCAACAAAATCTATTTGCTTTGTTCCTTTAAGTTTTGCTAGACATAAGAGTTTGAATTGCAGATCTCTCGATATGTACTCTTTTAATTGTGTTTAAGTTTCTGCCTACATATGGTTGTTTCCATTTCTTAAGTTTTCTTTTGATATAATAGGATGCATCGAGAGGCTACCTGAAGCTTCTTTTTTTAACTGCTGCATTTGGGAATAATGACCATGGTGAAGCTATTCAGAGGTACTTTAGGATACTAACTCTATGTAATTCATTTCTATAACCCTTCTTCAGCCATTTGTTGGGAAAAGTGTAGCTGCTTATGTGCATGTGGACAGGTATACTTAGAGATGCTTTATTTCTTTTTCCTCTCTTGCAGTAATCGAGATCTTTCAATGATCTTGGATGCACTATTGAAGACAAAATCTCGGACAGTTCTGGTTGATATAATCAATAAAAATGGTAAATATTTCATTTGTTACATACAAAAGAAATTTATATGAGACCTTTTGGTGATGCAATAATTGTTTGCTGAAACTGAACCCTTTTTGGTTTTAGGCTTGCAGATGTTGCACAACATAGTGAAGCGCTATAGGAAAGAATTCATCAAAACTCCAATTCTGAGGAAGCTTCTTAAGGTAATTTTATTGGATCAATAAAATCTACTTAACCACATGAAGATTGAAGAAACAATGGGTTGAGTGAGTTGCGAGTGATACTAAAGCTGTCAAGCTGATTCAATCAAATCATTTTTCTCTTTGGTTGTAGAGTCTAAAGCTGTCACTCAGTCTAATGCTTGAACATGTCATTGGTGTAGACTAACAAGAACAATAATGAATAATCTAACTGAAAATGGAAGTATTATCGATTACTGCTACATACATCATTTAAGATACAGAAATAACAAGTAATGGAACCTAAGGCTCGAAAGTTTCTTTGCTCAAGTAAGAAATGCTTAAGAAATTGAAAACTAGCATGATAGGAAGTGACAAACAGAGTAGCTCAAATCCATCATCTAACACACCCCTAAGTTTTCCGGCCGGAATCCAAATGAAAATATGTTTTACCTACTAATGCAATGTGACATCGACTTGCAAGAAAGGAGGAGGGCAGACACTTTATTGGATTTGATGAATTGGTTTCTTGTTGCACACATCATGTTGTGAAGATAAAGTTCACATATTGTTTAAACTAATTTGTTCTTGCCTACACAAGGAAGTGTCTTTCATTATGTTATCTGATTCAAGAAATGGTTTTTTGGATTACTGTTGGATTAAATACAATAAAGAGTTATTGAAATACTATACAATTGAAGAGTTGTTGACAGCTGTTGCTCACTGTTCTTCCTCAGGTATTGGAGTATCTAGCAACACGAGAGATTCTTACTTTGGATCACATAATTGGAGGTCCACCTCGCCCAGGAGTGGAGAGGTGAAGAAAATCCTGTTGCATTTCAGATTTTATTGCTATCCTAAGATTTACATGGCTTTGGTAATTTAATACATGCAAAATTTGATAGTTGTTTCTGATGAGGAGCTCAACGTTTTTCTCTTCTAAATCTGATACATTTCGCCCTTCTTTGCTTGGGAGAAAATATTTTCCTACTTTCTTTTTCTCATTGATCCTTTTTATTTTCCAGTTGACTATGTCTCATGCTGAAAACAAGTCGCTCTTTTAAACTATATACCACACAGAAATAAGGGAAACATTCTTGTCACTGGATAAATATTTTTACAGTCTTGTACTATTCTTGGAAGATATTCTTGCTTTTCAGTATATGTTAATACTGATGGTGGTTTTGTGCTTTTCTCATTATGCTTTCTAATTCATATGTTATTCTCGACTTGCAGCTTTAAAGATTCAATATTGACTCTGACAGAACATGTGGACAGACAGGTAAATCGGTCTTCCATTTATCAATTCAGTGGCTGCCCAATTAATTTAATTTATTGACATGTGTCGTTGCTCCCAATAGAGATTCGACAAACGTGGTTTAATCTTTGTATTGCCTTCAAACTTCTTGGTTGAATGTCCTAATAACAAAATACAAACAGTAAAGTAGAATCATTAGTGTGATTATTGTTTAGTAAAGGAGCCAGGTTCGTGATGCTTAACCGCTCTTGTCCGTCCTTTGTCAAAGTCCTGCCTAATAGTATTTTTCATACTCTGATTATATTCATATTTGTTAACCAAAGATTTAATTTTGTTTCACATAAACAAATTTGCTATTCCATTTCTCTGTTCCGTCTCTTATTGATTTTATCCGGATTCATTAGTGAACTATATGTGATCTTGGTTTTGCTGCATGTTCTATAGGTATTGTTTTCTATATTCCATATCTAACAGATAGAAGATTCCCTAATGAAATGTGTTTTCTATACTCCGTCCCAGGTCTATCAAATTGCACGGAACTTCCGGGATAAGTGGATTCCGAGATCCTTCAGAAAAAATTGCTGCAAGGAAAGGGAGGATGGAAGGATTGAATCTCATCAGCCTTCAAGCCATGGTGGTTCATCGGTATCATACGATCATCAAAGTGATAGAGGTGCTACAGCAGAGACTTCCACGTTAGATCTCTCAGCTTCGGGCAGTTGCTGTGGGGCCCATGAGCCAAAAACACGTAAACGGAAGAGTCGATGGGATATCCCGGTGGGGCCCCCAAATTCGAGAACCGGGACTAACTCAGCAGGTGATTCAAAGCTTAACATTGACGAGGATGCCCCTCCTGGGTTTTCATCTCCTTGTAATGGCTCTGTAATTCCAATCAATGATGCTTCGACTGCTATCAATCACCCAGAAACAGTATTGGCTGATTCTCAGCCGAGGTTTGTTGCACGTATGCCTCTCTCCTATGGAGTTCCCTATTCTCTAATGCAGCAGTTTGGAATCCATCAAGCAGAATCACCTGACCGCTGGGCTGTAGCTCCAGGTTTGGCATTCCAGCCATTTCCTCCATTGCCTGTTGGCCGATTAACATCTACTGCTAGAGGTGCCTCATTGAGTGAGGGTTGTACAGAGAAGTCTGGACAATGTACTGATACTTTTGTAACTATTCAAACTGATCAACAATATACGAAGACATCTGATATCGACTCAGAAGGAAGAAATGGGCAACCGGATTTTCAGCAAGGAGGTTCTTGTAACTTGGGACGGAACTACTTTAAGCAGCAAAAATTGAACCATGTAAAGATGGCCCCACCATGGGTTCGAATGAGAAATGGGTGGGGATTTATGGGCAACAATGCAAGAAATGTTTTGCCGGGAGTAGGTTTAGCTAATGGGCCAAAGGATTTTAGGAATTCATACAATGATGAGGTTTACAGGGGGGAATTTCAGATATGAAATTCATCATCAGCATTTGTTGTGAAGAATTAGCTTTCAATTTATAGGAGATTTTCCTTCTGAATGTACAACAGTTATTTACTTCACAGTCCTGCAAAATGGCAATATTCTTTTGTTACTTCAATTTTGTTGTCAGGCTGTAAGTTGAGGCTCTGCCCTCTTGCAAATCTTATCCTTCTTAAAGGTAAGCATTCTTTATTTATATAGTATTATTACTTTTGATATAAATCTTGAAAGTAAATTTATTTGGTCATTGTTCATCATTTTTGAGGCATGGATTGAATTTGAATCCATCACTCATCCTTGAATTTAAAATCTCAGTCTAAGCACAATACTGAGTTTCACAAACTCTCATCCCTCCCTGCAGGTTTGAACATAACAACAAAAATTCAATAATATATACAGTTTATTGTCTCTCTTCCCTAATATTGTTTAAGTGAACTTCTGATTTGCACAAAGCACCATATTTTGAGCAGTGTCTTGTGCCTCCTCCATCCATCAAAATATCTTCCAATCACTTTCCGATAGCTAGGTCTTCTCTGAACCAAATTCCAGTACTCAGCTATATTTGGTCTCGTATCAATATACTTGTCTCCCAAATTCAAGACAACGAGTCGACTCAGTAGTGGAATAAATGCGATATCTGCTAGACTAAACTCTTCTCCCACCAGATACGTCCCTTCACTCAGTTTACCTTCTGCTTCATCCAGAATCGTCTCAAGATGCTCTTCACTTCGTCTCACAACTTCCGGATCTCTGAGCTTGTCTTCTGTTTCGTAGGCCTCCTTGAGCTTACGATGATATGCACTTGCTAGTTCAGGACAGTCGGCCATTCTGGCTATGATGACGCGCCTCAGGAACTTGGAAACGGAGAGACGATACTTAGATGGGATGTGGGAGAGTGTGAAGTATTTGGGGTTCCATTTCTGTATTTTGTAAATCCATTCCACAATTTCTCCACTACTCAGACTGGATTCATCCCCTCCAGATGAAACCATAGCTATTCTCTCTATGTACCTGCGTTTATGTCAACATTTGACATTAACATAAATGGAAATGGAAACACTTGCATCTGTAAAAAAAAATCACTCAAATATCATCAGCCGGCCGGTGGGAGTGATCAATCTAAGTTTAACTCTTTTTGAACAAAATATGTATATATTACTCCTCCGTCCAAGAATTGGGCTAGTTGTTTTTTGCATGTGTTTTAAGAAAATAAACAAGAAGATTGTAAGTTGAATGATGTAAAATATTATCATTTTAAGAAAATAGCCTATTTAGTTTGGAGGCATAAATATGGAAACATAACTCAATTCTTGTGGACAAAAGGGAGTATTATCTAAAAAGCAAACAAGAAAACAAATAAATAAATATAACTCATTAGTATTCTTGGGGGTGTGTACCTAAGATAATGTTTGTTTTGGGTTTTAAAAACCGGTTTAGGATTTATAAATCTAAAAATCCTTTTCTACTCCGTAGAGCAACTATAAACTTGCTATCACATTTTCCAACATAATCAATTTTCTCTCACACTTTAATATATTTAAATTATAATTCCATCCAATCATTATAATCATACCCGACGACAATCACCCTACTTAAAATCTTATAATAAATACACACCTTATAATTTATTAGGATTTCAAATTTTCCAAAACGGACATTGCCTAAAGGCTTGTCCTTCAGAATGAAACCAAAGAATGTGACAGATAGCAATTTCCCCTAAGAATCAAGTCCCTTAAAAGATAAAAACAACTAACAAGGTCTATGTTTGTTGATACTAAGCATGGCGACTAAACAGGTATATTTCACCAGATGTAGCATCTACAAAACCCGTTTTCTTGAACTATGTGATAAAAGATTGAAGATAAAACGTACTGAATGATTTGTATGGTGTCGTGTAAGATGTGGGAACCATTCTGGAAAAGTGGGAGTTTAGCATTCGGATTCTTTCTGAAGAAACTCAACTCCAAATTCTTGCCCGTGATCGGATTAACATGGAACGATGTGTAATCGATGTTCTTCTCCTCCAATATCAGCCTCACTTTCTGGCTATCCAAAGAACATGGATGATGATACAGCTGCATTCTGTTAACTACTCATGTGTTTGCTTTGTTGCCCGGTTTTCCTGCAACAGGTTGCACAATCACATTGTGGGCATCACATAAACAATCAAATCCCAAAGATGTAATAATTGAGCCACATTTCTATAAATAGACTTACTTCCCATTTTACTTTGTAGAAAGCAACTAGCCTTATTATTGTGGATGGAGGGGATATGTTTTAATTTGTATATACTGTCAAACATGTATCTTAATCCTGTTACATATTTATCATGCTCTAAATTTGGAGGTAAGTAGACAAGAATTTCTATTTTTGAAACTATGGTGTGTTTCTCTTACATATCAAGATTATACAAGTAGCACCTAATGCATCATTATTATCTTTCGATGCCCAAAAGAAGAGTGTGATTTCTAATAAATGAATCTACACCATACCACAATCTACTTGTTTTACAGAGTTTTGCAGTTCAACTATTACTCTTATTTGCTGAAAAAGATGATGGACAAAGTGCTTGAGCAAAATGATAAAAAACCTTTATACAAAAGAGCATCACAAACATGGGAAACAACAACATTAAACCAACTGAAATTGGTTCAACAAGGCTGATCAAATTACTCAAGAATAAGAGGTTATACATATCACCAAATATGTTTTTGATAATTAATCCTCAGATGCAACAAAACCATTTAACAAATTCAGACTAATTATAGTGATCGCAGACAACCAGAGTTACAGAAACGCCAAAATCATCATACTGATGAAGAAAACACTCAGACAAGATACTAACAAACCATGGAAAAACAATATGAAGAAAGCAGAATATATTACCAATAAAATTCAAGGAAAATCCAGCAGATCAGAACCCTGAAAGAAAGAGTAAACTCAGAAATTTGATGGGGGGTTTTTGGGAAGTATTGGGCGCACGTGAAATTAGAATCAAAAGATACCCCTTTTCTGATCAAAAAGCATAAAAGGGTTCTTATACAGATAGAGAAACAGGGAAAAAGAGTGTGATTATGGAAGAATTTTGGCAAGGCAAAGAGAGAATCTCTTATATTAATTGAAATATATTAGTGTGGATTGATTGTTGATATCGTAAACAGTTATTGGTAACCTCCCACCACCCATCCCATTATACATTGGCATGGGGTCACTCAACAAGTCTTCCCCCACTCCCCCACTATAATATTCGGACCCCCCCCCTCCCTCCATGATAGAGTCATCTTGACGATACTGTTCCCAGATTTATTTGACCCACCATAGAAATGAACTTTATAAGAAAAAAAATTGCAATGCAGCAATAAGATCACCCTGAATTTCATGGTCCAGCAAAGCAAAGCGTTAGAAATTAATTCACAAATTCTCTTTACAATTCCAAATATCATTTGAATACTAATGTATAACTAAAAATAAAAGTTCAAATGAAATAGATTTTATATAAATTCATGAACGATTATTTTATTTCATAAACCACTATCCAAATATATTTAATACTTTAAACTTTTTGTTTTCGATTTATAATTCAAAACTTATATTTTATAATAATTTAATTTTTATGAATATGGACAATTTAAATAAAAAAAAATTAATTATTATTGATACTCATAAATAATAATATGATACCAATAATCCTAATTTTGAATATTCTTAATCAAATACTTGATATTTAATAAAAAAATAAAAATAATTTCATGATAAATATATCATAAATTATTTTCATCAGTCAGTTTTTTTTTTCACGATTACCTTCCAAAATTCGTAAGTTTTATAATTTTCCTCGGAAATTGCAATTGATCCCCGTAAGTTTAATACATTATAACTTTCTCGAATAAACTACAATCATCCTCTCGATGTTTATCTAAATTATTAAATGAATTTTATGGTTTAAATAAATTACAATTAACTTCTCGAATACTCCAATGATCATAGTACACAATTACTTTTTTTATTGTTATTATTATTTTTTTTTTTAACAAGTGAAGAAAATACTTATTGACCCCGTCAAGGGTCTTCGTTTGGGTTTAGAAATGGTCTTTATGATTTCTTAGGCATCATCCTAAAATTTAGGGCCACTAATAAGTACTCTATATTCCTAATTTAGTTGTTAAAAGACATTATGTCTCATTCATTACTTTTGGACACAAAAATTAAAATAAGTAATAAAATAATAAAGTCATAAAAAAATATTTTTAAGCAAAAGTGAGAATAATGGAATGGTAGTAAGTATAAATTAAAAAATATTTGTCAAAATTAAAATGAAAAACCCCAAAAACTTATAGTAGACGTATTAACATGAAAAATGGAAAATTTATAATGGGACAAAGGGAGTATTATGATATGAGTACATCTCTTATATATAATGATTCATTTGTATTTTTTAGATAATTTTATATAATAATTGCAACTTCAACTATTCAGTGAAACCAATTACCTAGTACGATTTATTAATCAAGTCTTACCTTAAAGAATACATTTATATTACACAGTTCATCTGGTGCTTACAAGACTTTATGTTAATACTTGATGGGTTTATAAACATAATGTCCATCTTTCACACAATTATTTTATTAATCTTTCTTATTTCTAACTTTTTAAAATGCTCAATCCTATTAATTATTCGAATGTTGTCCACAGACACAAGTAGAACATGACAACTAATTGATGATTTAATGCATCGACTTAATGATAAACTATTTGTAATTAAATAATCAATTTTAAGTATATTTAATATTTTTTCCAATGATATACTTCAACGAATCTTTTTTCTTGAAACAAAAAATAAAAAGATACTGGACCCAGACTCACCACAGTAAAATTTCAAATAATTACTGCATGATAAAATCAACATGGGCCCTTTATATCTATATAGCCAATACAAAAAATTTAAATGATTAATTTGAGCATGGGCCCATTAAAAATGACATAAATTAAAGGCGCTTCAAAAAAAATATCTAGCAATTAATTTACAGGCTGGAAAAATTAGACTAGACTTACAAAAATTGGATCTCAAATAAATGTTGCTATTGGAATGTGACATTACACTAACCAGAGTCGTCAAGGTGGGTGACAATTAATTGATGATTTCATGCATAAACTTAATGACAAATTGAATTTTTTGTCCATTTAATCAATTTTAAGTATATTTAATATTTTTCCAATGATATACTAGGTCAACGCCTAATTTTTTTTTTATTTAAAAAATATTTTTTTTATACAATATTAACAATTATAATATCACACCACAGTAAAATTTAAAATTTATATTTATAGATGATAAAATCAAAATGGGTAATTTTGAGTTATTAAATGAATTAAAAAACTTTAATTTGATTAATTTGAGCATGGGCCCATTAAAATGAACTTTGTTTGTGAGATATATATTGTTTTATTTATTTAAAATGATAATTACCAATAAAATATTTGATTATATTTAATTATGATAAATTTAATGTATTAGAGCTTTTAAATTATAATTTTTTAATTTTAAAAAAATAAAATAAATAAAAGCAGGCTGGCCCGCAACCCGTTTCGACACCTTTAGAACTGACAACTTCATTATACTTTAAATATAAATATTATGATATTGTATTTTTTTTTATTAAATATGAATAATTTAAATAATAAAATTGTTATTCATGATACTTTTGAAAAATAATATGATACCACTAATTTTAATTCTTGATACTTTTGATGAGATTTTTAATAATTTTGATCAAATATTTGATACTTTAATTTTCAAAACAATTTCATGATAAATTCATCGTGATCCATTTTCATATAAAATTTTGCTCTATTATAATATACTAATGATGTTAAGGTTTATTTGATTATATATATAAAAGGCAAGATAATTATTTGACTTTTTATATTTAATTATGATGAAATAATTTAAAGTTAAATATATTTTAAATTATAAATATTTTTAATTAAAATATTTAAATTATGTTTGTGTGTTATTTATTATTTGTTGTATTAATTTTGTTATTGTTGAGTTGTTTTTGATGCTAATGAACGTGACAACTTCAAAAATATTTTTTTAAATGTTAAATTTTATAAATATTTTTTTTTTTTTAAAAATGAATAATTCAATTATATTTTTTTTTTCAAAAAGTAGATAATTTTTAAAAATAATTTCTGAAAAAAATGACATATTTTTAAAAATTATTGATACTTTTTATGAGATTTTCAGAAATTGAATAATAAAGGGTATTTTAGGGAGTTATTGGAGGGTGTACTCAATAATTGGTGAGTGTTTTCATCATATGGGTGTTCTCAATAAAAAAAAGTGAGTGCATATAACCTGGGCCTATATAAAATTAATTTTACGGGCCATTCGCACATCGCGCAACATGGTATCACAATGTTTAGAGTTAGACGGGCCATTTCACCCTTGGCCCAACACTGTTAGATGGGCCATTTCACTTGGCCCAACAGACTTTTAATGGTGCGTTGAAGAAGAGCCAAGTACATGAATTTTCAATGCATTGCAACTTTTTTGTTAAAAGTACAGGAAAAAAAAATTGTCACGATTCAACTTTTATATATATAAAAAAATCAGAATTAGACTGGTATGGTTCCTTCTTTATTGGCACAAAATAAGTCCCGATAAAGGCCTTATTGGGCCTCAGACTATTCTTTAGGGTGTATTTATTTTGATGATGTGTGATAACATGATATAACTAAAATGATGTGGTAAAGGGCTATTAAAATTCTAATAATCGGTGTTTAATTCATGTACTGCTATTTATTGGAATAAGAACATCTTTATAGAAATAACCAATGTTTACTGAATAAATAAAATTTATAATTTTAATATTAATGTAAAATAATTATATTTTTATTTTTTATATTGAGATGAGATGGATGGTGTGAGTGGGTGCGTTGGGGAAATATTTATATTTTAAGTATAGTTTGAAAGATTTTAAAATATTAAGTTGGGTTATCCCTATTTATTTTTTTAGTTTTATAAGTTGTAAAAAGCTTATTTCTAAAATCTTATAAATTATTAAATATTTTATTTTATCCAACACTTTGAATGATGTTATAAATTATTTTAAAGAGCTTTTAAGTCCAGTTAAACTGGCACTAAATAAAATTATGAATTGGGCTTTGTTATATTTGGTATCGGCCCAAAATATAGGTATTTCTGGTCTTAATTTCCTGAGATATCTGATTTTAATTCTGGGCTTAAAATTTAATTTCACAAACTATATTTTTTGTCGACTGCTCTCATTTCCAACCTTTTAAAATGCCTAATATTCTACTTGTAATTGAAAGAATGTTATTGCCCACATGCGTAAGTAGAAAATAGAATATACAGTAAATTAATAATTAATGAAAGATCACATGCGTCACTTTATAATGAATTATTCGTAATTAAATAAATAACTAATCATTTTGAAATATAATTATACTCTGCTACGATCAATTAAATTTATTCCCTCCATGATTTTTCTTCCTTTTCTTTTTATTATACAAAAATAAAATCAAATATGCTTTGTGCAAAAGCAAAGTGGGCCTCGTATATCTCTGGAGCCCATACAGATTTTAAATGATGAGTTTTTCCATTGGTCCATATTATATACTGAAATTTTAAATGGCATAAAATAAAAAAAAATCTAGCATTTAATTCACAAGCATGGAGAAATTTTAATTAGATGCACCAAACAATTGAATCCTATAATAAATGTTTTGATTGAAATGTGAGTTATTGTTTAATGTTACAAGAAATGTCAACTTCAGTAAAGCTTTCACCTTCTTTTGCCCCTAAAAAACGTGACAACATTTCTCAAATCGCTAAGAATTAGGCCACGATACGACTTTTGGGTACGTACGATTAAACATGGGTTGTTGTAAACTCCAGATATTTTATTGGAACAATTTGTTGTTGTTGGAAGATTTTTTCGTGTGTGTATGTATAAAATGACAATGAGATTGTGTTTTGATTGAAGAAATGTATGGTAGATTTCAAATATATAATATATATAAAAAGACTCAATATTTAGTGAAACTTGTTCACCATTTGAAATTGACACTGTTATATTAATTAAGTAATACCATAAAATTTATTTAGTTATATTAATTAAGTAATATGTAAGTTATTTTACCATAAAATTTATTTAGAACACATATTACTATGAAATAATTCTCACACAAAACCGTTAAAAAGCATTTATCTCTTGGAGTAATACTTTAGCATTTATTCACACAGTTGGCGCGTAAAATGCTATGATATTATTGAACGTGTATAATGATATTAATGAATAAATATAATTTTATATGTTGAATAAATTTCACAAAAGAGTTTATTTTTAAAAAATAGGATTAATTGGATTGAAACGAATTTGAATTTTATAACTTTCATTTTGAACTTTTTCTTTTAAAGAATTTGAGTGATTGTGTAGATTCGAAGTCTTTTTATTTAAATCTATACTTTAAATTTCAAATCCTTCAATCCAAACCCATCTCCAAATTTTGGTTAAATGATCATTTAAAAACTAAACGTGAAATGAATTTCATGTGGCATAGTTGCGTTGCGTTTTTTTTTTTTTTTTTATAGATTCATCGAATGAGTTAATAATTTTACAAACTCTCCTATTAAATCTATTCATGACATGAGTAAAATTATTAATATTACATTCATTCATATTATAATATTTATTTAATAATATTATTATACTTATAATTTAATATCATATTATAAAATATTATACTACTTATATTAATTTATATAAGTAATATATAATATTATTAAATAAATATTTTAATATCAATTTCACTAACTCTACTATTTACTTAACTATATTGATTCATCACGGACCATAATAGGCCTCCAACAGGTCGTATGCCTTGTTAAATTTTATATGGATAACTTATTCCCATCACGCCAAATTATTGAGTACACACTTCTAAGTACAAGCATTTGATGTGTAGTAATTGTAGTTAAATTTTTCATATAAATGTTTGGTCTGCGGTTGATTTTTTTGCACAAGTATACTCAGAAGTGTGCGATTAAAAATTTCACACAAAAGACATTGTTTGAATAAACTTTTCGCACAAATATGTGTATTCAGAATTTATGTGTACTCAATAATTTAGTGTGTGTGAATAATTTGACTCATTTTATATTACTAATATATAAAATATATTATTATGTATGAGCAACAATTAATATAATTATGTCTTCAAAAAACGTGTTCCAATAAATTGAAAAGTGATAGTGAATGCGTATGACAATGATAATAAAAAAGAATTTATTGTATGACAATGGTATATACCCGTTTCACACAAGTTTTTTGCATGGATTCGACCACTAGTAATACTTATAGGCGTGTACACCATAAAGCTATGAAGGTTTTGCAACTATATACCTTAGTGTTCATTATTTTTTAATATAAAATTAATTATCGATATGTAATTTTAGATCTATACATATATATATATTTAAAAAAATTAACATCCTACTACTTAATAAATATTTATCATTCACATTAAAATAACACATGTATTTAAATATTTTAATAATTTTAAGGGTAATTTTTAAAAAAAATCAGTAATTTATATTAGAAAGTAAAATATATATCAATTAGCGGACAAACTTTGACCATCATCATGACATAAATGTAATTAATTATGTCTAACATCGATTAAATTCGTAGCTCAAGAAAATTGGACTATAATCTGAAATTCGAATCTCTTCACAGAAGTGAGTGAATTTGATCAATTTTTTTTTTTTTTTTTTAAGTTGATACACTATAACAACTTGGGGGGGTTTGGTTGTAAAATTTTCAATGACAATGAGAATGGATCATCTTTTTCCTCTATGCCCCTAGAATATTGAAGAAATAATTGTTTCAATCACGGTTACATCATAAGTGTTGTGTTCCAATTTTGAAAAAATAATGAATCAAAATAAGATTGTAGTAATGGTGGAGGAGAATAATTGAGGAGAATCCATTGTAGGAGGGAAAAAAGCTAATGTAATAATTATTTTATTTAAGAGAGAAAGTAATGACATTGATCATTTTTTGTTCTCATTAATAGTTATTCTATATTCATTCTCATTCTTATTCCTATTTAAAAATTTCAATCAAACGCCACCTTAATTAATAATTATGTAATTCTTCATTGATATGATAGTTCATCTTAGTTGCAATGATTTGAAACGAGTATATAATTATTAAAGAAATGACACACCAAATATTACACATAACATTGTTGTTATTATGTTTTATTCTTTCAGTTAATCTGTCATTTTGGTTATCCAAACAACAGATTGTTAGGGACTATTCAACTTATTTGGGAAATATTTGTAAGCAATTATAAGTACATGTAACAGCACCTAATTAACTTCTCAACTAACTTAATTATTATACCAAATTATATAAAGGACAAGTTTCCCATCTCAGGAAATGAAATTCGTAAATGTTGTATTTCGATAATTTAATTTTTGACCGGCCCCAAGTTGGACTTTGAAAGTTGGACTTTGACATTGGTTTGTGGTAAAAAAAGAATTAGTGTTTTCAAATGCTAAGCTTAAATAATTTTGATACAAGTGCATCAAACATTAGTCAATGCACGTTATTTTGTGTTTGATTCTAGTTAAAGTCATTTCTCATAATGGTAGTCTTGTGAGAAACGAGAGAATAATAATGTATACTTATAATAACGAAAGGGTGTCGAATTAGAGAAAAAATTTGTATGATATTAAGAAAAAATAATATACATAGTGATCTTTTTTTTCTCATGGAATGTGGTTTTTCTTCGATTTTGAAGTTTACATGTTAAATTCTTGATTGTTGTTTTGTTTCTTTATATATTTTTTGCTTGTTCTATTTTTTCTTGTAAACGAAAATTGAGATTTTCAAAGTGGTATCAGAGTTATGGAAAAAAAAAAATAGACGATAAACAATAAGGTCTTTATGAATTAGATGAGGTTGACCTAAATAATATGGGTCGGATACAACAAGTCTTAACGATAAGATCTCTGTCTAGCTACTAGATGGATTGATCTAGTTAGAGCGGAGTGATTTGGTGGTCTTTGTTTGGAGGGGAGGAATATTGCTAGGTGCCAAACAATATCCCACGTTTAATTAGCATGGGAGGATCTTGATTTTATAAAATTTGACTAGTAGCTCCATTGGTACTAATGAGAGCTAAAAAATAAATTTGTGTGGGTTCGTGATTAAAGTAAATAATATCATATCAATGTGAATAGATGGAGGTTCTTTCAAAATTGAATATAATTCACTACTCAGGAACTAATTTGATACTTCTCCGTCCACCAAAATTGTGCTTGTTTTTTTTTTTTATTTGGACTCTCACAAAAAATGTGTGTACACCTTAAAAGTCAACAATTATTTTATCTTCACCCTCTAATGATCACTTTATTATTTAAATTGTCATTTAACTTTATTTACAAACAATCCCTTTCTTAATAAATAGATATCACAATATTTTTAACTACTTTATACCTTTTTTTTTTTTAAATCGGTGATGATTATAGACATTTTTTTATGGAGGGAAGGAGTATATTATATCGAATATAATTCATCATTAAAAGTAGTATATGTTGACCAATAATAATAATAATAATAATAATAATAATAATAATAATAATAATAATAATAATAATAAGATATTTTTTTCGAAACATAATTACTCTAAGATAAAGTTCGTAAATTGATGAAAAAATAAGTTATGAATTATTTTATTATAGTAGAGAATATCATAAACATATATAATGATTACTTATAAAATAAAATATACATATATATTAATTAGAATATGAAACAAAGGATGATTTTGTGCCCATATGCGAATAAACTAATTAATATGTACTTCTCTTTTAGACGCTGCAGACAGCAGCCAATAATGCTAATCAATATGTTGATTAATTATCATATTATATAGATATAATAAAATATTAATTTGTGAACACATGTATTAATTACATTGAATTTAAATATCATGTTAATGTTCCATATATCAATTGTGATATACCGGCGTGCAGCGGTGGGAGCATTAGATATTAAACTGGATTTTTTTATTTATTAAAAGATTATTAGTTTTCCGTAAAAATAATTATTCCATCAAGGCTGGCGATTGAGTTTGGTGCATAGCCTTAAATGAAAGATTCTTCTGTCAAATCATGATGTTTAATTTTCATCAAATTTTGTAATGTTAATATTGAGGTACATCGAATTGTTAGAGTAGATTTTCATTCCTTTCATATTCTCATTATTAGATCCAACTTCTTATGAATGATTTTCTTGATATTTCATATTGTTGTTACTTGTTATCATAATTAATTGTTAAAAAAAATACTTTTTAATGTGAAATTTTAGAGAGAAGTATCATATATATTGTCAATTTTTTTATAATCAAATTGAATTGAGAATCAGCCATGAGGTAGGTAAAATTATCCCTTAAAAATATTTTAAAGTTAAATCGGAAATAATCTGTAAAAGTGGTAGAACTAGTCTAAGGTTGAAGAAAAGGAAAAGGATTGTAGTGGGGGTTTAGTTTTGTATTGTTTGGAGAATGTGCAAATGGAGAAATGATCAAGTTTTCTAAAAAAAAGTTTTGAACAGGAGGCTATAATTGAAGATATTATAATCCATCTTTGTAGTTGGGTTTCGGTGATCTTTCTAACATTTTGCAACTACGCGTTCTTTAATTGGCTCTTGTATTGTTTGAAGAATGTGAAAATAGAGAAATGATCAAGTTTTTTAAAGAAAAAGTTTTGAACAGGAGACTATAATTGAAGATATTAAAATCCGTCTTTGAAGTTGGATTTCGGTGATCTTCCCAACACTTTGTAATTACGCGTTCTCTGATTGGCTCACTAATCCTAAATATTTGTTTTAATCTTTGTAAAAATATTTTGTATTGTTTGAGTACTGCTTGTACCTTTTTTAATGAAATTTTTTCTTGACAAAAAAAAAAAAGAACTAATTTATTCTTCCATTATTTATTACATTTTTCAATAATTTGACACTCTTGAGGTATTCTGACATTCTTTTTGATATTTTTCAATATTTTGACATTTTATAAAATTTATAATTTTTAACTTTATTTTTAATGTAGTATAAAAAATATATAAAAAATAAGAAAAAAATATTTTAATGATTGGAATGAATCTATTTACAAATAATATTATGGTATACTTCACAATATCCCATAATCCTTTGTTGGAATTTTGAGTAGAGGTAGTGAGATTTGATTGGGCATTATACATGTTAGTATGTTACCTACCTTGCACGTGAAAAATAGTATAGTGGAACCGACATAATACATCAACGGCCCACATTAGCAGAAATGATGGCCGATCGAATGCAACACAAATTCTCAAATAATTAAAAAGAATCACATGCTATACAATCTTAAAAAGGTCCCACAAATTTGGATTACATTTGTTCATCTAATATTTTGGGCATTTATTAAATCTCGTGTCTTTTTGCCTTTTCCAAAATGCATTCACAATGTTTATTTTTTTCAACTTTAAATACTGTAATTATTAGCTCTTTAATCAAAAGTAATGCATAAAATATTGAAAAAGATAATACTAAATACCTTTGCATTATAATTCATCGATTTATAGTCTATTGAAATTTTATTTTCTCATAGATGGGTGTGGAGTTTTTAATGTAAGATTGTAGTCTGAGTTGTTATAATTAGATTTTATTGAGTTTCAATTTATTATTATTTATGGGTGGGTCTCGAGTGAAGAGAATTTGCTACTATTTTTTAAACTTACAAGAATCATGTTTTCAATATTCCCTCTTAATTATATCATAAGCGTGACAATTAATAATTCTAAAATTGATCATGGGGCTATAGCAATAAAATGTAGTTATAATAATAATAATGAACGTTCTTTAATTAATTATACAATTTTTTTCCAGAAGTACTCAAATTTTAAGTGTGGCTCAAATTTTTTACAAATTTGAATGAAGTGATAAATTCGTTTGTAATTTTGGTAAACTTTGAAAGATTGCAATTGATTATGAAAGGGAAAACAATGGAAAAATAGCATGTCGTATCAATAGAGAATTATGAGGATATTTCATTCTTGTCGAATAGGTAAAAAACCTTTTTCAAAATTTTGGAACACCACAAAATAAAGTTAGGTTGAATGAATAACTGAAAATGGGAAAAAATACTCACGTCCATTAAAAATAATAATTTATACCCACATGTTTAAAAATATATTTTCTACCCACTACCCAAAATTCTCTCAATAATACTCTTACTTTATTGTGGTCAAACCTCCACCTCTCACCCACCTTGCTCCTGAACGACCCATGGAACGAGTTGTTTCATGAGATCGTTTGAACGATCCAATGTAAGTCGTTCCACCCAAATAATGGGTGAGAGGGGTGACTGATGGTTTTGAGGTGTATGAGAGAATGTGGAGCATGTGGATATAAAATATTTTATTTAAGAAGGGTGGTTTAGGCAATTTATTACAAAATGAATAAAAAATATTTTATTTTAAATAGGTGGACAATTTTTTTTTATTTTTTTTAATGAAAGTGAGTATTTTTATTTTTTATGAATGAATAAATGGATAGCAGCCACGTGGCTTCAATTAATTATCATAAAGAAAAAACAACTGACCTATGTTCTTAATTTGAATAATTTTTCGGTCTAACTTAACATTAAAAATAAATTGATATCTGATACGGGAAGCATTTATCACTAGTGAAAGAAATAAGATAGGTATAAAATTCAAAGCTCTGGGTAAGTATCTATTTATGAATTCTCAGATGGGATTGGAAATTTTTTATTAATTAATTAATTGCCATGAACAACTTGAGGTTAAGGGTGAAAAGGAACAGAAAAGAACCACCTGGTTGACTATTTACAACGACAACGCCACGTGTGTTTATTTAGTTGGACGGCTCACGTGAGGAGTATGGATCATGGCGTATGGTCGGCTACCTTGAATAAATGCGGAAGTAAATGTCTTTTTTTTTTTTTACTGAAAATGGCCTTTTTTAATATCGTGTTAAAGAATATTTCAATGATTTATGGTATCTTCTATGCACAAATTTAGAATTCATGTAAATCATTCGGTCTGATTTATTTTAAATAAAAATTTGTACGAAATAAAACTCATTTGTTTTATGAAGACCATTAACAGATTAATTAATCTATAAGTAAGAAGAGTATAACAAGAAAAATAATTAAAAAGTTGACATTATAGTTGTTAAAAGGGTGTGTATGCTCTTCTTTTTTTTTTTTTTTTACGGAAAATGTCCCTATATTTAGTGTTCATGTTGTGTGGCTTTTGTAACAATCCACGTTGAAAGAAGGATGTTTATAAATTTGTGCTTTGATGGTTATGAGAGATTTTTTGGCCCCTTATCATATAGAAAGAAGGATGTAAAGTTGACTTTTAAATTTCTCTCAATATGTCGGCCCTTTATCATGTAAGCAAATAGCATGATAATTACATGTCTGGTTGCAATGAAAGTTATTTTTTTGGCAATGTAATATTATCTGCTTCTATTTTTTTTTTCTTGATGTGACAAAACAGTTTTACTAAATTTTTGCATATACAAGTTTCACATTACGCAATTAGATTTTTTTTTTTTTTAAATTTGTAATGCCTTTATCTTGTGATTCTCATGCACTTATGTAGTAATACCTCAATATAATACACGCCTAATACATCGAATAGTACGGTGAAAAATGTTGGAGGTATTGTTTTATAAGCATAAAAGTATTATTTGATATAGCAATAAAATATTGCAAATTGAAAAAAAAAATTGGACAGTACAATTGGTGCGTGCTAGAATTAATTACTCAAATTATTTAATGTAAAATTTTACAATTGTCACTAATCTCATATTAATACTAACTCTCTTGATGGACGATGAATTTTTTTTTTATTATGTGAAATTCTCTATAATTATCATTTTTTTAAATATATTCTAAAACATTATAAAATATTGTAGAACAATTTTTTTAATTTTTTCTAACTCCATATTATAAGATTAAATTCTATTTTTACTACAGTGTCATGCACATGCACTGTTATAAGTAAACATGACAATAATAGTGAATATGCATGACAATGATAATAAAAATAGAGTTTATCGTATACATCCGGTTTATATATATATATATTTTTTTATCTTTTACTGATGTTATTTAGGACTATATTATCTTTAGAGAAATAAATTTACCTTAATTTTGGATACAAATAGTATTGGAATTCAATTGCATTAATTTAATGTTTATGGGATCAAAAGTAGTTTTTAATTTTATTGATAATCAACAAGCTCAAGTCAAATTTATTTATTTATTCAATACAATAAATTTAAGTGTAAGTTTCATGTTCAAATTAACAATATACAAATCACTTTAAAATAAACATATCAAATATTAGTGAGGCAATTTGTTACTGAACGGGTTAAGTTACATGTAGATTGATTTGATATATTATATTATCATAAAATAAATATTAAACTTTTTGTGCGAATTCAATAAATTTCCTTGTCTATTTTGCACCAACTTAGCTGCATGTTGGTGCTTTATTTAATTATTATGGTCTGCATCGAATTAAACCTGATCTATTATTATTAGTTATCAAATTCTATGCAATGTTCATGATTTGATTGGTGAATAAATAAATAAAACTAAAACTAATTGAATTTGTCAGTTTGGTAAATAAATAAAACAATATACTGTACTAACTTATATCATACCATAATCTTATTTTTTTAATGGAAAATCAATAAATTAATTAAGCAGGGTGCTCCAAATCGACATCAACAGAGACAGTAAACGTCTCAGGAATAACAAAAAAGATCATAATCTTATCAATGTTCAATAGTAGTTATGAAGTTGATTAAATAAAAATCATCTCAATTAAAGATCACTCTTTATCCGTGTGGAAAGTGAAAAAATAAAATCCTAGTCTATCTATCGTCATCACCCCTTGCCGCCTTTGTCTCTATCTTTGTTTAATCATAAAATTTTCTTACTCTTGTTTATTTTTTAGATCATTAGATCGATCTTATCAAACGATGCCGTGGTTACAGTATCCGCTTTTTAGGTTGTACCATTTGATCACTGTTCTTTTGTTTATTTTAGTTTAATATTTTTTTCAATTCATTCTTCCATCTCCTCTAAATTGTTAATTGTGAAATTTTCTTCACATTGTGCAAACTGTCTTCCCCTTTACGATTTTTTTTGATACACTTTGTTTGGGGTGGATTGTTGTTTTTTCAGATATGATAGTGGGTCAAATTGATTCTTCAGTCTCTCTGATTGTTGTCCTGATCGGGAAGAGACAAATGAAGTGAAGACGATGAAAAACACCTTAGTATGAGGTGCTTTTATTCGCTACAAGATTTATTAAGTAATGGTGAAAGACACACACCTTAGTGTGAAGTGATTTTTTTCGCTAAATGTCTTTAAAATTTTTTTTTTTTTTTTTGAATTTTTTTAAAAATTTACTTACGTGTTGTTTTTTTATGCAAATTCTTCATCTCCTCATTATTGGATTGAAGCAATTTTTCTCATTGTTGGAAGACTTAGCTTTTAAGATGAATTAGCAATTTTTCACATTGTTTTGAAAGTTAATGCATAAGAATATATTAAAAATTAAAACACCATATATAACATTGAAATTCAGCAATTAGCATTAAAAATATGTTGCATGACATAAAGGTTGGAGTAATACAAATATGTGAAATGAGTAACATCATTTAACTCGTGTGTATCGTTCAATTGATATTCAATTAATATTAATCAGTACCCCGTCAAAAAAAAAATTAATATTAATCAGTGAAACGAATAATGTCCGTTAAAATAAATGCACTGCGATAGAATTTGTATTGTTTGGTTAAATTTGATATTGTATTTCTTTATTCAAAACCAAACAATATATAGTTTAGGTTTATAAATAGATTTAAGACCATGGATCGATTCATTTTGAACTCTATCTAGTTAATTTTTTGTACGACGTGGCTATTAGAAAATATATCTGCCGATGAAATGGTTTATTTAATTAAACTCGAAGCAATTAGGTAAAAATACTAAACAGATTTTTTTTTTTTCAAAACAGCATTCGAGGTTAAACTTTTCCATACCTTTTTTTATCACACACCTCACTGTATATTTAATATTACAAAGTATGTCTTAATTTTTTCCGTAAAAAATTAAAAGATAAACTAATTAACAAGTGATGGAGCTGGTCTTTTTTTTAAAAAAAAAAAAAAAAGAACAAGGGATGGAGGTAGTATAAGTTAACGCAGCTACTTGAGTTTGACTTGAGTACTCAACTATATATTCATCATGAACGAAACATCAATTTTACTGTAGATGATTGCGAAATTATAATAATCATGTTATACTAAATACGGTTCTGTATTTAATTAAAGTTTCTAAACTGAATTTGGACACGATAATTTTATTTCTCAGTATTTGATTTGTTTTACGTTCTAAATGGTGGTCTTATCTTATTTTATAGAAAGTGTTGTGTGAGATTGTTTCATAATAAATTGATCTTACTTTTCAATAAAAATATTATTGATTTTAAGATAAATTATATCACTTTTCAAAAAATGTATAAAATATTTTATTTTAAAACAAAATTTTAAAAATAATATTTTTATATTAAATAAATTGTACTATCATTTTAAAAAATATATATGGAGTACCATTTTAAAATGAAAAATTTAAAAATAATATATTAATTTATATAAAAAATAATAATATATCTATTAAAAATGATAATATTCTAAAATATCAAATAAATTAGGATATGAAGAGTATACATGGTATTGTGTGAAATGTTCTTATGTGAAATTTATTTGCAACTAATAATTTATAGTAAATTAATTAATATTTTTTAATGAAACAACTAATAATATTACTAATATTTTTTTTAATGAAATAACTAATATTATTCAAATTAATACCTTATAATAAAAATTACTAATATTTTTTAATAAAACAATCAATATTATTAAACTGATTCAAATAATAATTTGTCTTTTTTAAATTACTCAAGAATGGCGTGTTTTTTATGTGATGATAAGAGGTTATTCATTATGGGACACTGTTGTATGAGACCGTCTCATACATGAGATGAAGTCACTTTTTAATAAATTGTTATCATTTTTTCATAATTTGTTATCACTTTTATACTAATTTGTATCATTTTTTTTAAATAACAATTAATAATTTATAAAAAGTGATTAGGTCTCATGTATGAAACAATTTCATACAAGTTTTTGTCATTCATTATATACCGAATGATCACCTGCGCATCTATCATAGATGCATGTAAATGGTTTAAACGTTACTAGTAATTTCATAACAAATATATCTACTTACATATGTACTTATTACCAACAAATTATTCATCTTAAAGACTATGTTATCATTTTATTTAATTATTAGTTTTATTAAATTTAAATAAATTTTATAATTAAACATGAACGAAATTTTATAATTATCTTTATATATAATTTACAAATTGAATCAAACTCGGCCATTAATCATAAACTGAATTACAATAATCTTCCTCCACGAGTCAAATTACTACTCCAATATCGAATAATTAGGTATAATATTTTTTTAGTTAAAGGAATAATTAAGTATAATTTTGAAATCCAAACTTACAAACAAGATAAGTGTCGCGTTCAATTATTTTTCAACCCTATAATCACACTGACTCTCAAGCAGTCAAAATTGAAATTAATTGCGGTAATAACTTAGCACAACTTACTTTGACTTTAAACCAACAGTTTTATATATATTTCCTATCAGAATTTAATTGAGTATGTCATGCTGGTATACAATATTTTAAACTCTGAACGAACATTAAACCGAATAATGAATTGAGTTATTAAACCGTAAAAAAAAATTGGATGACTGAAATATCACATCATAATATTTACTGTAATATTTATGACAATAAATTGCATAAAAATATAAAGCTTAAAAAATATGCACATCTAAATATTAATTTTTTTTAAAAATTATAAAAAAATATGAATTTTTTGGATCTCCGATTCATCAATTATTTTTGATCCGTTCATTAAGAATCAAATTAAACTCGCTCCGTATTAAAAATCATACCGATACCATATTTGATATAATTTTTTGAACAACAACAAATAATTAATCTTAAGTGAACAATTTAACCACGCAATGTATATTACATTTGAAAATATCACAACACACCTTCTCATAACTAAAAAAGGTCACTTATACAAGCATTGAGTTTTTTTTTTCAAAAGGTATACAAGCATTGAATTGAATAAATAAAAGAAACAAAATTGACTTGCGAAAATAACCCGAAAAGGAAATCATAATCTATTTATCTCTATATTATTAATAGGGAGTTTGTTTTTTTAGGTGTCGTCATGAGATTAATTTGAATGAGGTATCACATTCTTATTAAATGCATATATATGTTAATAATCTATGTGTCACTTTCCTATTGATTTATAATTAATATATGACATCTATGTGACATCTTAATATAGAAATTAATTAAAAAATATATTTCTATGGAGGTTTGAACCTTAGACCTCTTGCACAATATGTATATTTTTTAATAAATAAGTTAATATATAAATCTTTAAATATTTTAAATATCTATTTTATATCTAAAAAGTGTTATCATATGACAATTTTTAAGCATAAAATTATATTTAACTTAAGCCGGTCTATAAATGTATGTAAGAAAAATTGTGGTTGTATCAACTTTTATAAAAAAAAAAACTTAATATAATCATATATGATATTTATTGTAAATATTTGGAGTAATATTTATGCATCAATTATATAAAAAAATTATATTAATCGTTTTTTTTATTAATTGTAAAATAAATTTGAAACAAATCTTATAGTAAATTCTTTCACGTAATTATAATAATTCAAATTCCTAGCATGAATTCATACAATTAATATTACTATTATTTAAATTTAATATTATAATTATAAATTTTTTTATACATATACATTATTTTAATATTTATATTATTATTTGAAAATATTATATATAATATATTATATTGTAAAGTTTATTTAACAAAAATACCGCGTAATACGCGGGAGTTTATCTAGTTAACAAATAAACCCAAGTATATATCATGTAAAAGAAAAATATAAAATCATTTTACGTTATATTATTAGAAGTAATTAATGCATATTGCATTATGAATTGATGATGTTATCTATATGCAACACAAAATAAAGTATAATATTTTACAAAAGGCCATTCAAAATGCAAAATCAGATACTGAAAATCCTTAAACTGTACGTCATATCTAATAATTATAGATTTAGTTTTTCAAAAAAATAAAAAACTATAAGATTTAGCCAATTCGATCTCATCTATCCTATTGCACTTTTCTACCTTTTTCGTTCAATTTTTGAAATCTTCTTCTTCTTTTTTATTTTTTTTATGATATTCTCCTCTCCTCTAGTCTCGTAATAAATTATTCATGTTCAAAAATTATAACCGCCCTCCTTGGGAAGACAGTGTTTGTGCTAGAAGGTTCTCACATATCTAAATAATTAATCTATGATTTATCATTAGTATATTATTTTACACAATGAATTAGCATAATCATTAATTGTTACAGTATTTTTTTTTTTTAAGGGTAGTGACTCCAATTCATCACTTTTACATTTTCCCTATTATTAATAGTATTAATTTGATATAAATATTATAAAATGAATACACCTAAAATTATTTTAATTGTATGATAATACTGGTTTAGAAGAAAGTGTTATTCCTCCAAATAAATGAGGTGAAACTAGATTATTTTGAGTTTGCAAATTTTTACATGAGAATCATGTTTATTTGGGATACATTATTATTATTATTATTATTATTATTATTATTTTGATCGATAAATATTCGTTTCTAAAGGAAATCGAACTTAAATCTCCCACTAAAGTGAGGAATTCAGTGACAAGGTGAGCTAAACCACCGATTCATTTGGGATACATTATAATTCTAGAATATATAGTCAATAAAAAGGAAAAAAGAAAAAAAAAATGTAGCGTACATGCTCAAAGTCCACTTGCTACTATAGTACTATAGCCTCACATAACCCCCCACCAAAAAAAAAAAAAAAAAAACCCAACCCAAGGATTAAATTAGAAAAAGAGATGAAAAGGGTGGACCCATCCTCCCACCCCCATTTCCAACGCCAAAAGCAAACGGTAGCTTATTGTAATAAGTTGAGGAAGGCAGCAAATCAAACGTTTCCTATCTAATTTTTGGTGGGCATATGATTTCCTGACATCTTACAACTGCTGCTAAATTCTTGAAAACACAAACCAAAATCTATTCCAAATTTCAGTTACAGCTTTAACCACCCAGGAAACCACCCTTTTTCTTTATATACCCTCTTTCCATGCCTTCTCATATTGCTGTCGGTGCCTGAGACATAAATTACACTGTTTCCATTGCCTCAGATGGTGGTTGCCGGCGGCGAAGAGGGCTCCGGCGGCCGAACGGTGGTGGTGGGGGTGAAGCTCGACTCCCGCAGCCGAGAGTTGCTGACGTGGGCTCTCGTCAAAGTTGCTCAGGCCGGTGATCGCGTCGTCGCGCTTCATGTTCTTAAGAACAATGGTTAGTTCCATTTCATTAATCATGATTTTCTTTTTAGTAACAATTTTTTAAAATTCATGTAAATTGCTCTGTTTTTACTCTGGGGATTATACAAATTTCACCACACATTCTTGTTTAAGTTGTCTTGCATATTTATTTTTAAGTAAGAATTCTGCAGAAATTGATTGATTTTGTGAAATGGGATTCTGCAGAAATTGTTGATCGTGATGGGAAGTCATCCCTTCTCTCTCTAGTTAAAACATTTGACACAATTCTTGAAGTTTATGAAGGCTTCTGCAATTTGAAACAGGTAATTAAACTAATTACTCATCTTCTTCTCTCTTTTTTTTTTTTTTAAATGTAAATTCTTTTGTAAGAATAGTTCTGAAATTCATGAAGTACAATCTGCAGTTAAGTTCCCACACGATTTTCTACAGTGTCAGAAAAAATCTAGCGGTGGGTACACTCAATTTAGTGCAGTTGGACATAAATTAGGCGAATGTACCAAATAAGTTGAATGTGTTCCAAAATTTCATTTGTCGGTGGATCTAAGCACCCATACCCCTGAATTTATTACATTTTCATTTATGACATCACCATGTTCTCTGACCTCCCTTATTTTCATACAAGATAATTAGAATAATTTCAAGATTACTAGTAATAATTGATTTTTTTTTTTTATCCGTAAATGTTAAGTGAGGAATCCGGTGGTCAGGTAGACTAAGCCCCCTGGTTACTAGTAATAATTGATTTAGTTTATCTGAACAAAAGAATCAATGAAATGTAGTATAAATTTGGATTATTTGGTGTTAATTCTGCAGGTAGATCTGAAACTAAAGATCTGCAGAGGTCAATCCGTGCAAAAAATCATCGTTCGTGAAGCCAAATCGTACTATGCAACTGAGGTTATTGTAGGAACAGCTCAAACTCATCACACAATTCGTTCTTCAGCCTCTGTTGCTAAATATTGTGCAAAAAAACTGTCCAAGGATTGCTCCATCTTAGCAGTTAATAATGGCAAAGTCGTGTTTCGTAGGGAGTCCTGCTCAGCATCTCGTGTTAATGTCAAAGGTAGTTAATTAGTTATCTAATGGTGTTTTGAAAAAAAGTGATTCTGGCAGCTATTTGTAGTGATTAAAAGGCCCTAACTTTCATTCATAATCTAGTTATGTAAGAATAATTTGTGGTAATACTTATTTGGTTTCTTGAACAGAAATTGAACATAATCGTAGAAATGGATTACTCAACGCCCTTCAAAGATCGTTCAGTAAGAACATTAAAGTGCTTGATGATGGTAATCCGGTGATCCCAATGCTTACCTGGGATGATCATTCATGTGGTAAATCAGCTACATTTGAACGAAAATGTTCGGTTTGTTCGTATTCAGTGGGGCCCGATGGCTCGTGTGAAGAGCCTGTCAAGGATGATGATGATGATTATAAAAAGAATTCAATGGCGATTGTCCCAGTACAGAAGATAGAGGCTGCATCCAGCTCGATTTCTTCGTTGTTAAGGGAATTGCCTGAGCTGAAACCTGGTTGGCCGCTTCTTCGTCGAGCCATCATGAATAGATCATCGTCTTTTAATTCCCAAGTGAGGCAGATGTCAGTGGTTCAATGGGCCATGCGGTTGCCTAGTCGATACTTTACTTTATCAATCGAGAATTTAACCCGAAAAAGATGATCTGATCTTAATCAAGATCATGATCAAGACCAATGTGAACTAGATGGAGAAACTGGTGCGATTGTTCTGGTTGGAAATGAGACGGTGTCTGTCCCGTCTTCACCCGACTGTCTCTCGAGATGCTTACCTGAGGAACTCGAGGGTCTTCACGAGAAGTATTCGGCCACGTGCCGTTTATTCAAGTTCAAGGAACTTGAATCAGCAACATCCAATTTCATACAAGGTTCTTCTTCTAATTAACTAGTCTTCTGATTTTATTATTTTTCTGTTGAAAAATGAATGATGCTTACATTTTGTGTGAACTCACAGGGAATATGATAGGGAAAGGAGGCAGTAGTCAGGTGTATAGAGGTTGTCTTCCGACGGAAAGGAGCTTGCTGTTAAGATTTTGAAGCCATCTGAAGATGTCTTAAAAGAGTTCGTCCTGGAAATCGAGATCATTACAGCTTTGCATCACAAAAACATCATCTCACTCTTTGGATTCTGTTTTGAAGACAATCATCTCCTATTGGTGTACGATTTCCTACCGCGAGGAAGCCTCGAAGAGAATCTTCATGGTAAACAATTACTCGATAATGTGAATCTTGGTTTCATGTTATTACATTATCCTCTAAAAAATGACTATTGTATATCAGGTAATGAGAAGGAACCATTTTCATTCGGGTGGAACGAGAGATATAGGGTTGCAATCGGTGTAGCTGAGGCGTTGGATTATCTCCACAATCGAGAAGGTCAATCCGTAATCCACAGGGACATTAAATCATCAAACATACTCCTATCCGATGATTTCGAGCCACAGGTGGTGCTATAACACTAAGGGTGTGTTTGCAAACTCTATTAACGGTTTCTAGAATTTTTTTTTTTTCAAAAGCTACGAGGAGTAACTTTTGAAAAAATGATTCTACCTCAATTCACAGAGTTTGCAAACACCACTGAAGCTTAGGCATATCTTTTGCTAAATATGCATGAATGCATAGTTATAATGTTTGTTTGTTTGATCAGATTTCCGATTTTGGGCTTGCTAAATGGGCATCAACGACATCAACTCACATAACATGCACTGACGTTGCTGGTACTTTTGGATACTTGGCTCCGGAATATTTCATGTATGGCAAAGTAAATGAGAAGATCGACGTCTATGCATATGGAGTAGTTCTTCTAGAGCTTTTGTCAGGGCGAAAGCCTATAAGTAACAATTGTCCGAAGGGCCAAGAGAGTCTCGTGATGTGGGTATGTTCTCTATACACATTAGATTGAGTCGAACCTATCGTTTTAACTCATAACACACGTAAAAAAATTTGATGATCGTTTGCAGGCGAAGCCAATTTTAACATCCGAGAAATTCACCAGCTTGCTAGACCCTAAATTGGGAAACAATTATGATCAAGAACAGGTAGAGAGGATGGTTCTAGCTGCCTCCCTCTGCATTAGACGAGCACCACGAGCTCGACCCCAAATGAGCCTTGTAAGTCCGTTGTATTTTTTTCCGATTTCAGTATCTCTTGTTTAGCTTATTTCTTGTTTCCAAGAGGGTGCAGCTATTAACACCCACTGAATTGCTTTGTACACTCATAAGTACCAGATTTTTAACTACCTAGTACCTTCAAACACAACTATAAAGTGGGTGTATATAATTTTGTGGGTGTTCACAGCAGTTGCACCGTTCCCAAAGAGACAAATTTTGAATATATAACAATTTTTTGTTGATAGGTTTTGAAGCTTCTTCAAGGTGATCCCGAGGTTGTTAAGTGGGCAAGATTGGAAGTGAATGCTTCCGAGTGGTCTGATCTCCGGCTCGGGTTTAACAACTCTCTGGATGGGCCGGATGCATTAGACGATGAGGCATTTTCACAAGATAATCTCCAATCACACCTCAACCTTGCAATGCTTGGCGTGGAAGAAGACTCTACGTCCATAAGCAGCATCGAGCAAAGTCACGTTTCTTTAGAAGATTATCTTCGAGGCAGGTGGAGCCGTTCCTCTAGCTTTGACTAACCGCTGTTTCTTGCAACACGCAAGGCTATACAAAAAGTAGTTTGATTTCATATATCATGCACGCGTCGCCATTTGTTGTTCGTCGTGGTTGTGGGCTTGGATGTGAGGTTGTTTGTGTGTCTTCCCTCCTCCTCCCCTTAGTATTTGTATAGGTGAAGCCCTTTTTGTGTGGTTTTTTGCAATCTGCATAAAATAGATGTGATGTATTTTTGTTCTTAAAAGCCTCCCTTCAAAGTGTACTATATACACAGCGGTTACATTAAATATATAATCCAATCTTGTTGTGATTTAGATTCTCAAATTTCACTCCACTTTTGCAATCTATATGTGTATACATGTAGAATTGGTAAGTCAATATTTAATTTTTATAAATGTAACAACTAAATGTCAAAATTAAATTTTTTATATATACATGAAGGCTGTGTTTATATCTGACTGAACTTTATGGCATCATTTTCTTGAACTTGTCAATGATGGCAACATATCAATAAGCTCATGTTCTGGTGATACCATTACCAGCCAAGCTTTTTAGGCTTTAGATCCCTAAAGAGAACCTCACATTTCACATCCTATATCTTGATTCTTATCCCCCCCCCCCCCAACCCCAACCTTCCCTAGTCTCATCAACAGCTATTACTTTTTTTTATATATATGTAGATGTCTATATAAGTAGATTAGTCTCATATAAAATTAATTTAAGAACTTTACTAGTTCATGTGAAATCACCAATAAAATTTGAGTTAAGTTGTGAAATTTGTTTTATATTAAAAGATTCTTTGAATCTCCTCCCACAAACGAAAAAAAAAATGAATCTACTAAAACTAGTTGGACTGTGTAAAGTCTTAAACTACAGGGGGAATGACAAAGTATTGTGCGTGAAATTTATTTTGAGAGTATTAATGTTTTCACAAAAATATATTAATTATAAAATAATTTTGCGCTGTATTTTTTCCACTCAGTACAAATTCTTAAAAGTTAGTTTAATGAATTATGAAAACAGTGTCCAGTAGTGTAATTTGCATTTCTTCTGAGCTATAACAAATTAAATATACAACAATTGGATATTTTAAATATATCATAAAGTTTTTTGTCGAAAAAAAAATATATCATAAAGTGTTGACTGATTTTTCTTAAAAGTATTGCGTTCAAATTTCAAAGGTTTTTTTTTTTTTTTTTTCAAAAAGCAAATATTAGTTTTCAACAAAATCATGCGGTTTCAAAATAAAGAAAGATGACCTGTCAAAAAATAAAGAAAGACGAGCATGGCCGGACTAACAACCTTCTGTTCTGCACCTTTCATAAACTGATGTGTTTTCTGGCCCATATATATTGGGCCTTTTGGATTGGGCACTTTATATTCCAAGGCTCATAAATTAAGGCCCAGGTTAGTCACACACATAAAATATCTTAGCACACACAAATTCTGAAGACACACACATAAAATTTTGGTACACACACTGAAATGTACAATAATACCCTTGCAAGTATATTTCCCCTCCCTTACGTTTTTTTAAAAAAATTTGCAGCACACACACACAAATTTCTCCTCTGCTCTCGCACGCTGTGTTTATCTTTTGTAAGCATGAACCGCCGCAACTTGCCGCTAAGTCGTCTAATATAATGTTTACGCATATGTATGTGGGTTGAAACATTGAAAATCATGTTTATGATTTGCTAAATGTGGATTTTTACGCATAATTTATGAATTATGTGGTTTAGGGTTGATTAATACGTAACGAAATTGAAAAATTTGTTGGGTTTTTGAATGAAACCGATGGGTTAGTGTGCGACTCTGGTTATACGCACAACATACACATGTGCGAACAAAAATTTCGCACAATGTGCTTGTGTTCGAAACTTTTGTTAGCACAAATGTATGTTGTGCGTATTTTTTTTTTCGCACAAAGTGCTTGTGTTCGAAACTTTTGTTAGCACAAGTGTATGTTGTGTGTATTTTTTTTTGTGCGAAAATTGTTTCAGCACAAGTGTGTCTTGTGCGACACAAAATTTCGCACATCACACCTTTGTGCGGCGAACCAGGTCCGCACACGGGGTTACGAGAAGCTCAAAAATTTCTGAGTGCGAACAATGAAATACCATCGACATTACAGTTTAAATACGTCATATGGTCCTAAACAACTCACATTATTATAAAATGGCACTAAAAACACAATATTTCAACAAAAACTCTAGTTTTAAATTCATATAAAACACTTCAATATATATATTTACATTCTTCTTTTTAGCTCGTGTATTAGGCTTCATTTCGACCAATAACTTCAAAAACAACCATCACCAGCCGCGCAATGCCCACGGTGTAATTTTTTTGGAGTTTTTTTGCAGTTTTCGTTGGGGACGTTTGGGGTGGAGAACGTGTTCTTCACTTTACGTCATTCACGTTCCAATCCATAATAAGGTGTGTGTACTTGGAAGGTCACTATGTTTGAAATTAGGGGGAAGGGTATTTTTGTCTTTACACATTGTGTTGGATTTAAAAAAATTGATTTATGTGTGCGCTTAGAATTTTTCTATGTGTGACTAACCTGGGCCATAAATTAATTGATTCGGGCTTCACTTATCCAACTGTCGCGCATATATTGGGCCTCATTGATGGGTTTAAGAATACTTTGATGGGTCCAGCTAAATACACATCCATATTTCATAGATACACTTACCCAATACATACACTTCCCTACATTATTCTAATTTTATTGATACACTTCCCTTGCATTACCCATAATACCCCTGCTGTAAAAAAAATACTCAAATTAACGCTATAACATACACACACCAAAATTAACACAGTAACATACACACACCAACGACTGAAAAAAGGGGAGGCGACGTCTCTGCGAAAACGGGAAGCAGGCGGTGACGGAGAGGAAGGTCGTGGCCGGCGAACTCAACTGCATTATCATGGATAAACGTCACAAACCTATTGAAAACGGTTAGTCTCAGAGCATTAATATTATTGTATTAAAAGGGTTCTTGGTTTAATATACGAATGTTTTAGGATTCTTGGTTTAATATACGAATTTTTTGAGTTTGATGTGTTCTCTACGAATGTTTAGAGTTCTTTGTTTAATATAAATTGTATTTTAGTGTTATTTGTTGGAGATTGATTTTAAATTTTTTTGAATTTGATAATAGGTATTTGGGTTGTTATTTTGTAGTTTAATGTATTCTATACTCTAAATATTTATTTTATTTCAATCATTATTGGTATATCTTGTCTTGGGTATTTGTTGTTTCGCGCGAAAATATTTATGGATTAACAATTTGAAACAACTAAATTCGAACCTGGTTTGCCGTTCTTGTCATTCAATTTCGGCAAGTTGTTGCCAAAGTTGAAGCAATATTTCAAAAATATTTTTTTAGAAAAAGAAGTAATATTTCGGAAACATATTGCCGAAAGTGAAGACATATTTCGGTAACTTGTTGCCGAAATATGTGCAATATTTTGGTTACTGTTTTACGAATTTAGTTATGTTTCTCAGTCATTAATCGAAAATTTACGCTGTTTTTATTCTTATATATCTTATTTCTCATTTCCTATTTCTCTACTTTTTCAGTGTACCACAGAACTAGGCCGACTGCTATTTAACTTTTTTTTTTGGGAGCATGAGGTGAGACCTTGCTATTTAACTTTTTTTTTTACTTAATATGTGGTAACAATTAATTCATTTATGTTTCTTACAGGTTACTTGGAATCCATATCGACAAATGAGAGAACATTACAAGTTTAATAAGGTGACATATTTTCATGGTTGTATCGTGTGTGGTGATATAATGGAGCCATACATGCCAGATCGAGTCATGAGACAGTATGGATATGTGCAGACTATACCAGAGAGACCTCTTGCTGCTCGTATTCAGAGGGGTGGAGCTAGTTCAAAAAAGACTAAGCTTGTGTGGGGTGCGTTAGCTGAATATTTTGAGACTTGGGATACACACTTGTTATCAGAAGAAAGACTTGGTAGACCGGCCATGTTGCCATGGGAGTCTGAGGAGGAGTACTTACCATGGTTTATCAAAAACTCTCATATATACATGATCAATCCTGCCATAGGACATCGGGGAGAACCAGATATTGCTCCTCATTCTGAAGTGTTAACTAGAAATCATGAAGCTCAAAACATGATTTGGTCTTTGGAGAGATGGAGAAGCTGGAGAGACATGCCGCCAGTGGAGGAAGCAATGAAAGTAATGGAATCGGTTTTTACTACACTTCAGGGATCGAATGATGCAGGACCATCTACACGTTCATCAACGGGAAGAGGAAGGGGCAAGGACAGAGGCAGACATTAATCTTAAACCTAGTGGAAGGAATTGAAACTTTTTGTTGGAATTGTGCATTTGATTTTTTGTAGTTGTGCATTTGATTAGGAAGTTGTTGTGTACTTGGGTAACTTTTTATTGATTTCGTATTTGGGTAACTTTTAGTTAATTCGTATTTCAGTGGAAAAAATTCGAAAAATAACAGCTGAAACTTGTGAAATATATCGACAAGAATTTTACAAAATTTGACAATATTTTCGAAAAATATTAGTCGAAATCTGTATTTGGTTGCTTTGAATATTCATCAGTATTTGGTTCGTCGGAGTTGACACAACTTTGGGCATATGCTTCAACAAAACTTTCGTTATCATATTGGTGATTATCATCTTCATCCGCCAAATCAAGAAAATCAATAATTATCGAATGTTCGGTCAATAGTTGTGGAAATATTGTACAATTTTCAGCCCTTTGATTATTTGAAATTTACATAATCTTTCGGCTAATATCTTTCGAAAAAAAAATTCAGATTTTGGCACTGTTTTGATTTTTCTACAAATATTCATACATCATTTTCCGAAATATTGCTTATATTTCAATAGACCAGGTTCGAAAGTATAGTGTCGTGAAAATTTGAAAAAAATGTGCGAAAGACGTATACTACCATACACATCCTATTTTTAGGCCTAAACTATCGTATCTAATATCCAATATATCAAAATACACCTATTAACAACTTTCAAAGTTCAAAACATACCCAATACATAAAAATATACAAAAAAATCACAAACCCATTGAAATAACTTACATATGTATATTAAGACTCTCTAATGGGTACCATGCTTGATTACTCCTTCAATAAACACAACAATGATTTACTTGATAGACAAAATAGTACAAAAATGACGATCTTAAAAAATGGTGTTGAAGGTTTTTTACCCTAGGTAAAAATCGGTAAAAATGGTGGAGGAATAAATGTGTGTATCTAAAATACAATTTTCTTTTTTTTTAGTTAGTAAGGGTAATTTAGATATTTAATAATTATATTAAAATTATAAAAAATTAAGATATGTGTATCTATGAAAAATGGATGTGTATTTAGCCAAGCCCTACTTTGATTCCAACTATCGCGTATTTATATACGATAAAAGATGTTTTTTTTTTTAAACAACAAAAAAGGAGGGAAGACTTGTTGGGATGAAGAGAAGGGAGAACATAGAAGAAGAATTAAAAATAATAATTAATTGAACGACAATGGCGAGAGAGAACATAGGACGAAAAAGAATATAAAAATGAAGTTTGTATTTAAATTTTCGAAATTTAAAAGATGATATATAAAATATTTTAGAGTGATTATAGTATTGAACTTATATCCTAAATTGTATAATTTTTTTTAAAGTTTTTATAATTTAAGACGAAGTGATATAACTCAAGTTTGGGTCATATGTATAAGTCACCATTTGCTCAATAAAAAATAAAAAAATTTTTGTTATTCAAAATTTTCTGAAAGCATATGTTTTTTTATCAGTGAATTTAATATAAATTAGGTTAATCTACCTCCACTGAATTAATGTATTTATTTACTTCTTTGTTGAGATTTCTCACTTCCAATTTTTAAAGTTCAAATAAAAGTAGAAGAATTGCTAAAGAAAATTTGAGGACCAAACTAAATAAAATTTAAAATACTCTCACAAGGACTTTTCTTAAAAAAAAAATAAAAGTGACGACCTATTTTTTTTATAAAAAAGTACTAAAAAAAGATACATCTTTCCTAGACTAATCTTTTTTTTTTTTTTTAATAAAGAATTTTTTTTTTTTTTTAGGGTTTTCCTAAAAAATTACTATGATCATTTATTTCATTTATATTGTAATTCTGACGTAAGGTAACACCATCATGTCATTTGGATATATCAATACAAAATATCGTCTCCGCCGTTCAAAGTTGAAAAACCGCACACAAGAAAAAGAAAAACCGTCTTTGACTACACAGCGCTCACGCAAAATCCGACGGAACCACCACACGCGATGGATCTCCCGCCGCCGCCTCTCTTCCGCCGCAGCCATCACCACCACCATCTCAGGTATGGCAACGTTCTCCACCCTCCTGAATTCATTACATCACCCTATCCTCACCAACTTATCCCACCGCCACCACGGCCACCACCACCCCAACCACAACCCCTTCCTCATCATGTTCTTTTCCAACCACCGCTGCCGCCTCTCCCTCCTCCATCGGCGCGTCACATTGCGCCTTCGTCTTTTCCTCCCCGCTTTACCTTTTCTCCACCACGACGCCCGTTTCTTGAGAGATCTCATATTGACGAATTTGATCCACCACCCAAACCCTATTTTGATCGAACTCTTCTTCCACACCCTCCTCCCACACGTCCCATAGAAAACATACCGTTGCGGGTTATCCATCATTATCCTGAGCGAAACCCTATAATCAGGGATGCAATTTTTCCTTGGGATTGTGTTGACAATCGAATACGTGAATTCCCCGAAATTTGGGATCGTAATTTGCAATTGGGTGCTAGGGAACTTCATACTAGGGTTTCTGATATTGATATAGGTGAGCATGACAAACGCCATGACCTGTACAACAGGATTGATTATGAGGAGAAGAGACCGGATAATGGTATGTATGATCAAGGTCGTGAATTGTACAGTGAGAGGGATTATGATGAGAGGAGATGGGGTGATGAGTGGAGATGGAATAGTGTTGAAAGGGGTGATGATGAGAGGAGATGGGATTCTGATAGCGAGAGATGGGGTAGTAGAATTAGTGATTGGGGTCATGACCTGTACAACAGGATTGATTATGAGGAGAGGAGACCGGATAATGGTATGTGTGATCAAGGTCGTGAATTGTACAGTGAAAGGGATTATGATGAGAGGAGATGGGATGATGAGTGGAGATGGAATAGTGTTGAAAGGGGTGATGATGAGAGGAGATGGGATTCTAGGTCTAATGGTGTTATGCCTGAATTAAGAAACAGGCAACCAGAATTTGTGGAGAATGATCTGAGTTTGGGTAGGTTTAGAGGTAGGTTAGGGAAGGGGGATAGTAATGGAGAGGTTATTAGGTCTAATCAGAAAAAGAGTGCATTGCATAGGATTCAATTTGGAAAAGATTGCAGCAGCTCTAGTAGAGGTTATAAGCGTCGACCCTTTCCAAAAAGGTTTTGTAAAGATAGTTTCAAAGGCAAGAAAAAAGGGGTTGAAAGGTTGCAAACAAGAACGGAAATTGAGAAAGAGAGGGAGCAGAGTCCTGTGGAGCTTGCTATTTCATTCAAGTCAAATGCCCTTGTGGCAAGAGCTATTTTGACGCCATCTCGTCTTGTTGAATCAGATGTAAAGTCCATGCCTTTGAACAAAAGATTAGTGTATACTGTGTCTGGTTCACCATCTGCCAAATCTGACAAAGATGTGGTTCTTGATCTTACATCTGATTCACCAAAAACTTTAGAAGGCCTCCCGGATAATGCTGTATTTTCTGGGGCTGGAAGGTTGACTGCCAATGATGCTGGTGATTTAGGTGAAGGCAATCCAGAAAATTCCAATATGAAGGTTATTGATTTACAGGAACCGAATATTGTCAGATCTGTAATGTCACCTTCAAGCTGGTTAAGGAGGAAGAGAAGAGATAGGAAGCAGGTTATGCGTGAAACCAATTTGCAGATGGAAAAAAATGGTGATGGTATTGTGAATGCTAACGATTGCACTGATAGTCAATCTACTCTCACAAAGCTCAACTCAGATACTATACTTTTGAAAGACAATCTCTCATCTGCAGTTCTTGGGGGGAATCCTGGTTCACCTCCTTCTTTAGGGGATAAGGTATCTGAGAAAGCTGATATTTGTGATTCTTGCAGTCCCTTTGTTCCTAAACTGAAGAGAAGAAGGGTCAGTTTGACCACAACATCAGCTTGTGAGGCTGAAAATGTAATTACCGACTGTTCTGATCATGCAAAGAGACTGATAACTACTGCTGAGGATGCTGATGATGTGCTCCAATTGGGAGCTGATCAGGTTGTATGTCATGAACATGATACGTCTTTAGCTAATAAGAGTACTGGTGATGGGAACAGTTTGGGTTTCAATCAGAAAATGTATGATAGTGCTTCTGTACCAGATGCAGCAGAGGGTTCTATTGAGCCAGTCTATCAATATGCTAAATTGGGCAGTGTGAGCGTAGATGATATTAATGAGCATCCTGTTGTGGTTGGGTTGATGTCCTTGGAATGCTCTTTTGTTAAAGGGCCTACGGAAGTGACACTTCCCAATGAAGATTATGATGTTGCTGGTTTGTCAAGGCATCAGGAAACCAGGACCACAGAGGTTCAGGAAGATAAGCATTCCTCAAAAAAACCTGAACTTATTTCATCTGCTGAGTCTGAACGTGCAGTAACAGTAATGCAAAAACCAGAGGATGCTACCATTTTTGATGTAGGCTCCAAAGGTGCCAACTCTAAGGACTCTTTCCTGGATCAGTTGATTGTACCCCAAGTTGGTGTAGACACAAAAATATTCAGACGTTCAGATTGTGCTGATGTTGCAGATTGTTCAAATGTTGGTTTATGCATTTCCACAAGTTCTGGTTTCCATTCAACAGATTATAATGGCATCATGCCTGAATTGGATGTTTCTTCTCCTGTTGGTTTTGGGACCAACATCGATTCTGTTGAAGGATCTCCTGAAGTATTAAGTAATGGAGAAACTTGCTTATTTGTTGATTGTTCACCCAGGATCACTAGGAAGAGGAAGGCTAGAGGTGCTCAGATGGGACCTTCTGGTACACAGACTAATGTTTGTGCTGGTGCAGTTAGATCCGTAGATGGTGAAATTGCAAGAGGTTTTGCTGCAGATGTTTCTGCAGTGGAAGCTGACTTTCTTGATGAGAAAAACAGCTGTAAGGAGAATGACAACTTAAGAGAACGGCCCTCCAGGGTTGAAGATTGGATCCCAGAGGTCGATTCTGGTGCATCTGGCTTATTCACAGGCTCCCATAAGAAGCAGAAACTTTCCAGCTCAAGATCGAGTTACTCATCTCTTTCAGAAGATGATGCAATTGCAGAGGGACAAACTAATAATCCCCCACTTCCTGATCAGTTGTCCAATAGACTAGTTGAATGGGGTGCTGAGGGAGAGGTCACTTCATCTGCATCCGCAGCCATCGATCAGTGTGGTACTTCGGATTATATTGTAAGTTTGGATGAGAATCGGGCTGACAACAAATCGCATGGGAACGATGATCTGGCTTCCATTGTGAACAGCATATCATTATGTGCAGACGATGATGACTATTCTTCCGATTCTAGTGATGATCTGTTAGTCTCTGGCCTTGACATGCGATCTTGCATGAGTTCGCCAGAACAGCGGCTTGCTTACTCAGACTTGAGTTTTACAGGGAAAACACAGGCATCAGCCTGCCTATCAGAAAATCAAATGATTTGTGGGAGTGCCAACATATCCAAGAAAAAGCCTTTGTCTGCTCATCCAAATATCTTTCGTCTTGGGAAATCATTAAAGGCAGCTGCTAATAATTTAAAAACAGATGCTGGCATTCCACCATCACAACTTAAGGGTACTACTCAAGTTGTCAAGAAATTGAATCCTGGATTTGGGAAACTAACTTGGAGTAGGAACCAGCTGACTTCTGCCGTTCCTAAGGTTGTCCCTGGTCAGAATTCTTCAAATTTTGGTAATTCAAGGAAATTATATCCTGTTCCTGCTTCAAAACCAAGGACGTGGCTTCGAACTGGTAATTCCTCTGTTGCGGTTGCAGAAGCGAAATTACAATCATCTCCAATTCTTCAGAGTCATGAGACCAGAACCACCCAAAGTTCATATGTGCGGAAGGGTAACAGCCTAGTGAGAAATCCTTCCGTGTCTGGTGTCACTCCTCCAATTCATGGTTCAAGTTGCTCAGTTTATAGACTGAGTCCTCCCGTTTCCATGAAGAATAGCCAATTATCTGATCGCAAGACTGGTGATGGTGATGCCACAACTCTTACGAGAATAGAGCAGATTAACACTTCTATAATGATCAGAACACCAAGTTTAAATCCTAGTGGGAAATCTTTAAGCTGCGGTCCATGTAACTCGGGGGAGCCTTTGCCAGTTGGGAATCCTCCCAAAAATAGTTCTAATAAAACTGTAGATGCTCCAGAAGAGAGAGTAAAGGGTTCTGTGGTTCCTAATTGCCGAACAGATTCAGTCATTAATTCAGACATCCAGAGTACACTTGAAGAAGGAAATATAAAGAAGATAAAGTATGTCAAGAGGAGATCAAATCAATTAGTTGCTGCCTCTAATTCTGATGATTCATCTATATTAGGGGCCGGTACAAACCAAACATCATTGTCTGATGGCTACTATAAGAGTAGGCAAAATCAGCTTGTAAGAGCATCATCCAAAACTCATGTCAAAAGAGGGGAAGCAAATGGCAATGCAACTCGGCTGGTTCCTCATTCAGTTCTTCCTAAAACTTCAAACAGGAGACAGTCTGGTTTTTCTAAGACTGGCAGATACTCAAAATTTTCTCATGTATGGAAACTACGTGACACGCAATGTTCAGAGAAAGAGAAGAGTTCTTTGGGGCCTCAGAAAGTCTGGCCGCATTTGTTTTCATTGAAAAGAGCTGCAGGTTGGAGGAGGAGTCTTATATTAGGTTCAAAATCGAACAGCATTCCGTTTTCCTCCATCAGGTATGTGGAAGTCTTATGCATATCTCTCATTTATCATTTGTACAGGATTTTGTTTATTTTTCCTTGCTTTGCAGTGATCAATTCTAATGATGCATCTGTTGCATGTTTTCTTCTGTTTTTTTATGCTTGTGTAGCCAAAAGTTGTTGTCAAGAAACAGAGGAGCTATTTACACGAGGTCAACTCACGGATATTCTCTTAAGATGTCGAAAGTTTTAAGTGTTGGTGGCTCTAGTTTAAAGTGGTCAAAATCAATTGAAAAGAATGCAAGGAAAGCTAATGAGGTTTGTTGAGCACAAGTACTTGTGGAATAATCATATTTAAATAATAGGAGTGATGATCTTATTTATGACTTTTCTGTAGGATGCTACAAGGGCTGTTGCTGCTGCTGATAAGAGGAAAAAAGAAGAAAAGGGTGCTGCGCCTGTTGCTTCAAAGAGAAGAAATCATGTTTCTCGTAAGTTGGTTCCTAGTGTAAAGCTGCGTCCAGGTACGACGCTCTGCAATCCTGGTGTGGCATTTAAAATATGCAGGGCTTATTTTATTGAGAAACAATGGTTTTGTTTGACTTCATTTTCAAAGTTTATATTTATCTTTTCTAGTATTAAAACATAACCCATATTTTGTTTTATAGTATATTTGAATTTATTTAAGCAAATGTTTCCCTAGTATTACCAACTTAATATTCACGTGGGTAATTTTTGAACGATAATCTTTTTTTCTGTTCGATGGAACCAACCCTGCATAATTTGATTGGTGAGATGAAATAAATAAATAAATAAATGATATTTAAATATTATTACTTGTATAATAAAATACTCCCTCGAACATATACCCAAAAGGTCCCATCCTATACTTAATTGAAGTATTGAACATTTCCTAAAATGGAAATAAATGAACTCAATCCTTTTTAACTATTCACTTCAAACATTTCAAAATTACACCTCATGCCATTACTTTCCTCTCACAAACAATATCATCTTTTCAAAATAAAGTGGAAAAAACCATTCAACCCCTCCAAAAAGCAACTTTATCTCATATGATACTAATAAACAATTCTCATGTCAAAACCCGTGCCAAAGAGTAAATGTTCAAATAAGTAAGGGATTAGGGAGTACTATTTAACATCAAATAAAATTAATGTTTCTATATTATTCCTATATACTTTTTCTTCAACAAAAAATATTATTATTATTATTATTTTTTGACGGAACAAAAAATATTATTAATAAACGTAGATACAAGTGAATGAAATTGGAACAAACCATGCCCTGATGGTATTTGTTGTTTATGGTGATACAAGGCATAAATGTAGATTGTTAGTTTTTGGATGGTTCAGAATTACGGTTTCTCAGTGTATATAACCCTTGTCTACACACATTAACAGGGGAACGGATATTTCGTATTGGTTCAGAGCGATACAAAATGGACCCGACAAGGAGGGCTTTGCACAGAATCCCAGGTGATCTGATGTTTCTTTTTCATTCGCTTCCTGTGCCATCTCGCATTGGTCTATCTTCTGTATCATAAAACAGAAGCATTATGTTATTTACGTCTGTACCATGCAGTCTAACGTTTTACACTTTTTCATTGTTTTTATTATTTGGCACAGAAGGATTTTATTTCTCCGGTGTTTTTCCTTATTTGCAAGCATAGTTTTGTTTTACATACCAAACTTATAGCTGTGAGTGAAAACATGTAATTTGACCTTTCAGAGCTATAGATTTTTTTTTTTTTTTTTGATCGGTAAATGTTAGTTGTTAGTGGTTAGAAGTTAGTTCGCTAAGTCTCCTTAGACTTTCAAATTCTCCAATCCTCCTTATACCTCCCACTCCAAATTCGTTCCCAAAGGGAATCGAATTCAGGTCTCCCACTAAAGTGGGAACCCGGTGGCCAAGTGGGCTATGCCCCCTTGGTTTTCTTTCAGAGCTATAGATTAATAACTCAAATGTTCTTAAGAGTTAAGAGACATATACATTAATCATTGCTGCCAGAAGCAATTATCTGTTCAACATCGTTAAGTGTAATATATTTCTGGTTTTTTGGGTTTTTTTTGCCCTTGGTCGTTAGGACTCGCTATACTTTTATATGTATCCTAGAATGGTCTCTGCTAACTGTATGTATAGAAGTCTGATCTGATCTTCTGATCTCCTTTCTCCATGTCTTATCCAGCTGAGAAAGAATCAGCATCTTCAGTTGCTCTTCAATCTGAGAAGAATGTTAAGAGATCTTATATTCCGAGGAGGTTATTAATTGGCAATGAAGAGTAAGTTCTCATAGGCAGATATCTGTGCTTATATCATGGATTTTTATGTGAGTTGTTTCTTATGTATTGAAAAGAATTATGTATTCAAGTAATGAAAGATGACATCAAGTGGGTCTTCCTTGAGAATATTTTAGGAGCATTGGAGTATAATTAGTACCTTGAAATTTTTGTGTAGATATGTTCGAATTGGAAATGGTAATAAGCTGGTTAGAGATCCAAAGAAACGAATTCGTATCCTAGCAAGTGAGAAGGTTCGATGGAGTTTACGTACTGCCCGATTACGATTGGCTCGAAAGAGAAGATATTGCCAGTTCTTCACAAGATTTGGAAAATGCAACAAGGATGAGGGCAAGTGTCCCTACATCCATGACCCCTCTAAAATAGTAGTCTGTACTAAGTTTCTCAGCGGTTCATGCTCCAATCCTGACTGCAAATTGACTCATAAGGTAATAGGACATTCTTATTTTATGGTGATCAGTGTATGGTATCACTGTGTATTTATGCAAAGTATTTGATGCAGGTCATACCCGAGAGGATGCAAGATTGTTCATATTTTCTTAAAGGTACAGAGTAGTAGTCTTATGGTTATGTGAGATTAACTTCTTTAAAGGTCGAATATCTCACTCATGTTTTTACAGGGTCATGCTCTAATGAGAGTTGTCCTTATAGACATGTAAATGTGGATCCTGATTCGGTTGTTTGTGAAAGTTTCCTCAGAGGATATTGTGCTGAGGGCAATGAGGTACCGTGTCTTGGCTTCTATTATTTAATTGTTTACAAGTTATAACCGTGCCTAACTGTGAAGCATTTAGGCTATGTTCCTTTTCGGCTTCAGTGAGATTTGACAAATCTGGATGGGGAAATAAAGTAGATGAGAGAACTTCAATGAATAGTAAATTTGTGTTATAGTTTGGGATGGAGAAGTAGGAGTGAATGTAACTTTATGTCAAATCAATGTTTTTGAGTGATGATGATATACTATTTTATTGTTGTTGGATAATAAATAATGATTAGGTGAGAAAAAAAGTAAGAGAGAGAATGAGTAAATGTAAGAAAAGTAGGAGGGAAAATGAGTAAATGTATAAAAAGTAGGAGAGAATGAGTAAATGTAAGAAATGTAAGTAATGTGATAATTTTAGATATATAGGTGTATAGTAGGGATGAATGTGTATTTGAATGGAGAATTGGATATGTAAATCCAAAAAGTGGACGGGATGGAGAAAACCAAATCTTAAATCCCGACTTCGCAGGCTGAAAAAGAACAAGGCCTTGGGGAAAATAGTTTTTTTGGTCTTTAGTTACCCTTATTTCGGATTCAGTCTGGTTGACTTTTACGAATTGAAAATTGTCCGATAATTTTCAATTGTTCGACAATTTAGTTTGGTAATCGTAGGAGGTGAAACATTGATATGACAGGATTTGATTTGTCCACATGGCTGAGTCTGATTGGCTAACCGGATGCTTCACCTTCTATAGCGGACTAAAATATCGAAAAATTGATTGCATTTGTTGGAAGTTGGCAGGACTAAAATTGAAATAGGGGTAACTTGATTAAAAAAAACTATAGGAGGTGTTGACCTAAAAGTTAAACCTCAAGCTGCATTTGTTGGGTTTTATAGAACATTGAAGCACACGAGCATATCTTTTTCATTTATTGTTTACATCGATTAAACTCAAGTTCACACATCACATGCACACTACCCCACTAATCCTATATCTTGTGAATGGATCATATCTCCAAACTTGCAGTGCCGGAAGAAACACACCTATGTCTGTCCTGATTTCGAGACTAAGGGAATCTGTCCACAAGCATCTACGTGCAAGCTTCACCATCCTAAAAAGAAAACAGAAAAGAAACCTACCACTGAACAAACGATGATTGTAAGAGGCAGGTACTTTGATGGCGGACTCGTGGGACTTGCCGAATGCAGTGAAGCTACAATTGAGATGCACTCCACGGAAGGTAAGGTTGACGCTGATGAAGGAAAGTACCCTGATTATATTAGCTTAGAAGTTAGTGATGATGAAGTAGACGAGACACTCTGATGAGATCTTGGTATTGTGAATAGAGATAGTGTAGTTGATTCTTTGACAGATGTAGTCTAGGTAGGAAACTAATAGTTTTGTTGTGATACATGCTTCTTTATTCTAGTTAGTTAAATGTTTAGGTACACAGTTGTAAGATCAGAATAATGAAATTCAAATTTTGGAGTGTTCCAAGTTTTTGTCCAATCTGTGAATTATCCTATGGCGTGAGGCAAATATTTGGGACCCAATCTTTTTGAAATATTGGTCTTTTTCCACCCTAAAAGGGTTCGTTTTGCAGTAATTTGATTAATAATTCTTATTTAGAACTCTATGGTTTATTCTAGGGTGAAATGTTATAAGTGAACTTAAATTGTTTTTTTTTTTTTTTTTTTGAAATATTGGTCTTTTTCCACCCTAAAAGGGGTTCGTTTTGCAGTAATTTGATTAATAATTCTTATTTAGAACACTATGGTTTATTCTAGGGTGAAATGTTATAAGTGAATTTAAATTGATTTTTTTTTGGCAGTATTTGAAAATAGTGTGTCTTGGTCAAAATATTAAAAGTTATTAAATAATCGTTGTTTTTTAAAAGTTAGTTTCCTTTTTGTGTATGATTGTTTTTTCAAAATCAATCTAAACATTAAGTTTCTAATTAGACAAGAACAACACAGGTCACTTTTATTCAAAAAAGGGTGCTTATAGATGGTCCCTATATAAAAAGAATTCCAAGGTGAAGTGAGTTGAATTTTAGTGGTACATATTCACTTGCATTCTCTTAAACAAGACCCTTTCCTTATCCACAAACAATGGGAGGACAGAAAACATTAGCCTTCCAATTCAGCAAACCAAATTCTGCACATCTTGAATAAAATTAACAAGAAAAAGTGTCTCTGAATAAGCCATGGCTACAACTTCAACCTACATGGCTTCCACCAGCTTCTCCATGCTAAGATGGAGAAGCAACAACCAACACTCTCGAAAAAGCCCATTCTTTGTATCAGCTCAACAATCAGAAGTCGAACAAGATATCAACAAAACAGAAACAGAGGCAGTAGAAGAGGAAATGAAGCAGAAACAGCAGACGCCGCTGAGGCCAGCAGAGAAGCAGTTGAACGTGCAGAGCAAGAACATGTCTAGAGAGTATGGGGGCCAATGGCTGAGCTCCACCACCCGACATGTAAGGATCTTCGCTGCCTACATTGATCCCGAAACCTGGGAATTCGACCAAACACAGATGGATAAGCTTACTCTCATTCTTGATCCAACTGATGAGTTTGTTTGGACTGATGAAACTTGCGCTATGGTTTATTCCTACTTTCAGGAGCTTGTTGATCATTATGAGGTACCCCCTCTTCCTATCTTATTTCCATTCAGCCGAGATTATGTTGATATGGTTTTGATATGAAACCCGATGGTTGGTTTTTTATGAGCCCACCATTAGCATAACCTACGTGTACTATGCTACACCGTACAAGTTTTAATAAAGAAAACCTACCATCAAGACTTCATTTCATTACTCTACGTTAATATACATTCAAAACGATGATTTGATATGAAAAAAAAGTGAGAATATGTTATGATGATCAACAGGGGGCTGACTTGACAGAGTACACGCTTCGATTGATCGGTTCGGACATAGAACACTACATCCAGAAGTTGCTTTATCAAGGAGTGATTCAATATAATATGGATGCAAGAGTGTTGAATTTCAGCATGGGAAAACCGCGTATTGGATTCAACTATAATGGTCAACTTCCAGAAGACTTGTAGCTTTTCCTATAAACAAAATCAATCAGAGAAACAAAAGGTATCTAGATTGATATTATATGTGGATATCAAACAGTAGGGCTCTTCATGTTTTATTTCGATCAGTGCATAACAATCGTGCATTCATGATGTCATCAAATGCACTCGAGTGGATGATCATTCATATTTACGAGATGAAATATAATTTTAAGCGCAAAAAATTGTGTCAGACCGTGTTACAGTGAGACGATTCACTAAACTAACACAAATTGTCTCACACAAGACCTACTCAATTTTAAGTAGATGACCCTTTAACTTCTAAATATTAGTATATTACATTATTACACGTTCCTTTCTACATATATTCATCATGGCAAAAATTTGTCTGTAACCATTTTACAGTATGACGGTTCACAAACTATCATAAATTAACATCCATTCTTCTTCAAAGTATGAAAATATTTTCTAATTATATTCTGTCTCACACAAGACCTGCTCAGTCGCTTATATTTATGAGGATGCAAAGGCTCTTGAGATGTGGATTAATGAAAAGTGGGATGTAATTGTTTTTGGAGCAAGGAAAATGAGAGTATATTGTAGTTTAATATGTACGTGCAACTACTCATTTTTTATTAGGCATGAAGTTTCTGCCTTTAATTGGTATAAGAAAAGAACTTTTCTTTCTCATTTTATGTATATGTGTACACGATATGGTAATACGTATACTTGTTTTACGTAAATTCTACTGGATATTTTTAAATAATATTAATTATTTTATTAAAATATATTAATATGTCAATATTAATTATTTCGCTCAAAAGTATTAGTTGTTATATTAGTGCTATTCAACCTATAATAATAGAGAGAAAAATAAGTTGGGCAAATATCATTTGGGCTCTACGTCTCAATTTGGATGAATACTAAGGGCGATCACTTAAGGTGAAGTCAAGAACGAAATTGATATCTCTTCCATTTTCGTCGAGAAATATAGCCTTAAAAAGGTGTTCCCTATGGAAGTATTTTAGCATCATGAAGGTGTTTCCACCTAGTAATTAGACTTTCTTTCCCTCTCACTAATTACCCAAACAACCATTCGAATAACTAATATATGTCTAATGATGAGATTCTAATGCGATAAACCTTCTCTTACGAATCAATAACATTACAATTACATTTAATCATTAAAAGCTCTCACCCATTAGTTTAATCATGTTTATGTAACGAGTTAAAATTCAATTTGGTCCCATAACTTCGTACTTTTCCATAAAAGGTCCAAAAAATTTAAGATTTTCAATTTTGTCCTATAATTCCTTAAATGGTTTGATTTCAGTTCAAAAGTCACTGAAACTCCATAACCGACGTTGTATTGATATCCATTTTCTTTGGGTCTTTTGTGAAAATGTTTAAAATTATAGAACAAAAAGTGTAAAATTCGGCAAAAAAAGGATCAAATTCGGAACAATTACAGAGTTATGGGACAAAGTTGAAATTTCTAATTTTTTTGGACCTTTTACGGAAAATTTTAAAGTTATGAGACAAAATTGAATTTTAACTCTTTACGTACGTAACACTAGTCGTCTAAAGTAAACATGCTTAAAAAAATAAGTTAATATTCATGATATAGATATAGCAATCCCCATAATTAGAAGCACAATCCAAACATCTTGGGATGAAAAAGTGTATAAGAGTAGGGTAATGCGTGTTTTCCCAAAGATCTGAATAAGGGTCATAATATCTTGGGATGAATTTTGCAGATTGGTCCCCAAAATCCATGAAAATTCTGATTTGATAACTGTGTGAAGAAGCAGCTTGAAATTCTTTATCTTAATGGACATTCTTCGGATCCTGTCAGTCATTGCTCATTTTTACCCGTTTCCTACAAAATTAAACAACATTATCAAACAACGGCTTTAGTAATTTTGATCAAAATCACACCAAAACTTCACCAAAGAATGAAGTGTTTATGATGCAAGAATGACCCTAATCAGGCAAAAATTGAATGAAAATCGCACTAAGAAATTAAAAATTGAAGGGGAAGCTGGGGTGCATTAAACCTGAAATTGATATGGCCGGCCGGCGAATTTGAGACGAGGCTACGATGTGGCCGAAATCAGAGAGTCTTGGCCCTTAGCTTGTTTCCTATCCCAAACATCTTGCCTCTAATAATTAAATCACTCTTGGAATATTTATAAAAGGTATTAACCCAACATTTTACGATTCGTTGATCCGTAGAAAATAAATTTATTTATTCAACAGCTTGATCTCATGATTTTATCAACAACTAGATTTGTAATTTATGATAGACCTTCAAAAGTTTCTAAAGTAAATAGGTTAACAATATAAAATTCCCTTAAATCAATGACAATTGTGAGATAAATTAAATATATAAGAGCCATTCTTCATCATCCACAAAATTCTTATCTACAATTATATAAATAAATAAAAGTTTGTATCTAAAAATATAAGAAAAATGAGAAAAAAAAAAAAAACAACCTACTGATGTCTATAATATCACTACATATCAAACTGGAAAAAAATATATTTTTTTATCCGGTAATTTACCACGTTTTGGTTTAGGTCCCATTGAATTTTTAATTTTGATCTTTGTCCTGTAATACACTGTTTTGACTTTTTAATCCTATTGACTTTTAAATTTTGATTTTCATCCTGCAACTTACATATTTTTACCACATTTTAGTTATTATATCCATGTAAGTTATAGGACGAAAATCACAATTTAAAAGTCAATAGTACGAAAATCACAATTTAAAAGTCAATAGAACCAAAAAGTCGAAAGAGTGTAAGTTACATGACAAAATCAAAATTTAAAAGTTAATAAGAAACCAAACCCCAAAAAAATAATAAAACTACCGGACAAAAAAACATTTTTCCCTAATAAATATGCTGATGGATCTGAAAGTCTTGTTGAAATGGTCATGAAAATAAATCTGAAATAAAAATATTTTGATTAGGAATTTATAGCTAGAAACATAATTTTTGGAATTAAACAAAATATTATTAATTATTAATATATTTTTTAAAAATATATATTTATTTAAATAAATTATGTAGCATCTAATTAAATAACCTTTTCAATTTTTCATTCTATCCATACATGTCCTGAATCCCATCATCCATCCCTTTAGACGTTTTGCAATTGATAATTTGAAACTATTACCAACATCAGATATAAGTTCGACAGAATAATATTGTTGGAGAATTATATTGAAGATGTATTTCCTTAACTTCCATAATTTTCTTTCCATTTAATTTTTTCAGATGAAGTTGAGGTATAATAAATTTTGTTTTCTATATCAACCTACAATAATAGAAGAAGACAAACATAAAATTTTTCAGATTTAATAAATAATAAATTGTATAGAAAGTGTACAATTATACAATTAGTTATATATTAATTGAAACTTAAATATTTTATATTTATTTTCTTATGTTATTATATATAGGTTAATATGCTGAAACAAGACTTACTATAACCTTAACTCCATCGGGAAAAAATGGGATAAAAAAGATGGAAGATAAATAAATCTTTAACAACGGACAATTCTCCATTATTCAGGGGAACTTGTCTCAATTGGTATTAGTTCATATTACCAATTGCACAACGTCTACAAGGATGGACAATGGAAGTCAGACCACGTACAGATGGAACTAAAAAATTAAATTTAAAAGGTATTTTAGTCAGATGTTAACACAATTATTTAAATAGATACATATTTTAAAAAATATTAATTAATAATATTTTGTTTAATTACCAAAAACATATAATGTTTTTAGTTTTAATTTCCTAAACAAAATATTTACTTTCAAATCTATCAGCACTTTTATTACATAGGATATATTAGACATCAGCGAGTTACATTTTTTTTCTTCTCATTTTTGCTATAATTTTTTTTTTAATCTAATCTATTTATATATAGAATTGTAGAGAAGAGCAGTTTGTTGATGATGAAGAAGAGCTCTTACATATTTGCATTCTCTCACAATCTTCATTGATTTAAATATAATTTTACATTGTTAACCCTTTTATTTAATTAGAAATTTAAAAGTAGTTATCATAAATTCCAAATCTACATATTATGAACTGTTGATAAAATAATGAGATCGAATTGTTGAAGAAATCAATTTGTTTCTACAAATCAACGAAACGTAAACATGCTGGCTTGATACCTTTATATAACTCCAAGATTTTTTGCAAGTGATTGAATCAGAGGCAAGATATTGCCGATACAAAAATAGGGCCAAGATCGAACAAAAAGTTTCTCCATCGTGATTGGATATTCTATGCAAACACCAAAATCAAGACCTGCTCAACAGAAAATCAAACCCTCCAAGATATTTAAATTTAATAATCATTACAAATTAATTTTTTATTGAATATAGATGCTCAAGATAATGAATACAAACCTGATGCACATGATCTTCTCCTGCTAGAAGCTTTAATTCAACCATAAGCACATACAAATTGAACTCTATGTGTGTGTTTGTGTGTAGAGAATTCCTGAACTATACATCTCGAAAAATTGCGATGAATTTGTATTGGTGTGATGAAATGGTTGCAATCTTTGGGATTTTATAGAGCTGGTTGAACGTCAAAATCTTAACCTTTTTCTCTTTTCCGCCCATGGTATAAAAATTCAATACTGCCTTCTCTTTTCACCCATAGTATATAATTCCAATACTGACTTCTCTTTCCGCATTGCATTACCCTTGGTATAAAAAGTGTGTTAAAATTCAATTTCATCCCATAACTTTAATTTTTTCCGCAAAAGGCCCCAAAAAATTTGGAAATTTCAATTTTGTCCCATAAGTTTGTAATTAATTGTTCCAAATTTGGTCCTTTTTTTTGCCCGATTTTGCACTTTTTGTCCTATAATTTTGAACATTTTCGCAAAAGGTCCCAAGAAAATGTGTATCAATATGACGTCGTTTATGGAATTTTGGTGACTTTTGGACTGAAATCAGATCATTTAAGGAATTATGGGACCAAATTAAAAATCTTAAATTTTTTAGGACCTTTTGTGAAAAATCTGAAGTTATGGGACCAAATTGAATTTTAACTCTATAAAAATCCAATACTGCCTTCTTTTTACGCACATGGTATATAATTCCAACACCGCCTTCTCTTTCCGTCCATGGCATCACCCATGGTATTAAAATCCAATACCGCCTTCTGTTTACGCACATGGTATATAATTCCAACACCGCCTTCTCTTTCCGTCCATGGCATCACCCGTGGTATTAAAATCCAATACCACCTTCTATTTCCGCTCATGGTATATAATTCCAACACCGCCTTCTCTTTCCGCCCATGGAATAATAATTCCAATAATGCCTTTCCTTTCCGCCCATGGAATAATAAATTCAGACCGCATTCCCTTTCCGCCCATGATATACACAAGATGAAATAATAGTTAAATTTGAGAAAAATACAAATAGGTTCAGAAGTTACGGGACTAAATTGAATTTTAGCTCAAATTATGGGACAAAAATCGGGCTAAAAAGGACCAAATTTGGAATAAGTACAGACTTATGGGACGAAATTGAAAATTTTAAATTCTTTGGGACCTTTTGCGGAAAAAATTAAATTTATTGGACGAAATTGAATTTTAACTCTTAAAAATGAGATCATATGCTTTTAATTGTTAAACTTCTGTAAATTCATAGCTAACTCAAAAGTGTTTTACAAAGGACTATATATACAAAATGTAAATGCTAATACAATAATTAGTTAGCTCTAACAAACTATTTTGAATATAAAATAATTAACTATCCTTGATCCGTGACTTGCCCATGACGAAGGCATATTAATGTATTCTAATATGCTCCAAAAAGATTGATCGGGACGAAAACCCCATTGAAGGCATAACTTTTGAAACCTTGAAGGAGACAAAGTGATTTAGTGAGTAGATCTGCAATTTGATCCTCTGTTGGAATGTATCGAATATCCAAGACTTGAGATTGCACCTTTTCTCGAAGGAAATGAACATCCACCTCGATGTGCTTTGTTCTCTTTGTGAAACGCCGGGCTGAATGCCAACTTAATTGCCCCTTGATTATCACACCAAAGGATGGAGAGATGAGCGGAAGCCGAATTTCGTTTTCGAAAGCTTGGAGCTCCATGTTATGAGATTCGGGCCAAGTTTTATGCACGATCCACCGGGTACTGCGTCTATCATCAAGATTTTTTGCATAATCTGCATCGGCATAGCCAAATAACCTGAAATTTGAAACGGGAAAAAAAAACAAACCAGAATTTTAGATTCCTTTAAGATAACGCAGTATTCTTTTGCACATTTTCCAATGATTCTCGTGTAGGATTTTGCAAGTATTGAGATAACTTGTTTGGATGAGCAATATCTCGGGTCGGGTAAGAATAAGGTACCGCAACCCACCAATAATACTTGAAAAAGTGTAGGATCGAGAAAGGAGGACTATGAGAAAAGATTTTTGACTTGGGCGGGATGGAGTTGGACAAGATTTACAATGTAAGAGATTAGTTTTGAGAAGAAGATCCTTGAACTTTGACCGAGTAAGCTTAATGAACTTAGGATCAACCCGAGCCTCAAGACCCAAGAAATAATTGAAGTGCTTGAGTGAGAATTTGAGATGAAGAGCATTGATGAGAGACTGAATTTGCGCGGATCATCACCAGTTATAAGTATGTCATCCACATATACTAGTATCGAATTTGTTTGCCAAGCTCCATTTTGTGAAAACAGGTGATCATCATGAATGCTTTTAATTGCACCAAGAAATTTTTAAGAGTATCATACCAAGCCTTGGGAGCCTGCTTCAATCCATATAATGCCTTTCAAGCTTACACACATGCCGCGATCTACTTGAATCAATAAACCCTCGGGTTGCAAGATGTATAGATTTCTTTAAGTTCTCCTTTTAAGAAGGCATTATTTATATCAACTTGTTGAATTGACCCCGCTTAGTCACCGCCAAATGAAAATGATTAAAGTCCGAGGCTTAATAACCGGACTAAAAGTGTTGAAATAATCGTGAAAAACCCGGGCTACAAGTCGAGAAATCATCCACTTTGTGCCATCCTTATTGTACTTGATTCTAAACAGCCACTTGGTGGTTATAAGGTTCATATCATCGAGACTTAGGCACTAATTCCCATGTTTGATTGTCTATTAAAGCATCGAATTCATTTGCATTCTTTGATTTCCACTCGGGAGTTGCAAGATGTTCCTTTAAACATGATTCTTTATGTGGTACACCTTTGGCTTCATTATTTTGACTTTGCCCTTGTAGTCATTGGATGAATATTATTAAGTATAGATTTAAGAGGAGATGCGAAGAGGGTGAGACAGAAGAAGTGTGTTGTTGTTTCTCTAGAGTAATCATGAATGTAGGGGAGAGTATGTAGTAGGAAATTCCAAGATAGGTGACTGGGAGATAACATATCGGTATGAGGGACAACTAATGGAGATGATCTAGTGAAATTAGGAATCTCAAGAACGGAAGTATCGGTGAGGTGATGAAAATAGGATTGGATAAGGAAATTCTTTTTCATTGAACTCCACCGTAGGTGATATATATATTTTCCCTGAAGGATGAAGGCAAGAATACCCTTTATGAACCGGGGAATAGCCAAGAAAAATGCACTTTGAGCTTCGAAATGAAGCTTTGAGGAATTATATGGTCTTAGAAAAGGGAAGCAAGCACACCCAAACACCCTTAGCATGGTGTAATCGGGATTGTTTATGAAGAATAAAAAAGGAGTTGCTTTAGGACAGGAGTAGGGGTTATATTAATGAGAAACACAGAGGTTTGAAAGGCATACCACCAAAATTTCATTGGCAAGGAGTGTGAGCTAGGAGAGTGAGGCCGATTTCTCGTTATAATTTGATGTTTCCTCTCAACAAGGCCATTCTGCTGATGACTATAAGGGCAAGAGAAACGAATCTTGACTCCAAGAGGTGTAAGAAACTTTGCCAAAGCTATGAACTCACCACCATTGTCACATTGAATACTCTTTATTTTCCTTTGAAACGCCTTTCAACCCCATTCATAAACCGAGTAAATATACAACAGTAACCCAGACTTAAAATAGGAAATATCCAAGTGAACCTAGAAAAATCATCAACAATGGACAAATAGTACTTTCGAAACAACCGAACTCGGACCCCAAACATCTGAAGTATATCAAAAGGAATGATTTAAAGTTTTTTGATGAAACTTTCCAAGTTTGCAATCATCACAAAATAAATGTAGATGCATTAACAGGAATATTCAATTGTTTTGAATCTGTTGTGAGACTAGATGAGCAAGGATGACCTAGTCTACAATGCCACAACATGGTCTTATTCTCGTAAAATGCATTTATTAAATTACAAGTCATAAGGTTGTTTATTCTCGAAGCTCTCTTAAGGAAAATCCAAGATCCGGCTGGTACACCATGTCTAAGCACCCCTCTCGCCAGGATCTTGTGTGTTTCCAAAAGTCCTTTACAAGGCAACAATCAGAATAAAACTCTAACCGTTGTCTTTCAAAAAATTGAGAAATCTTTGAGTAAATTCTTTGTGATATAACATTAAAACATTGTGTAATCGAACCTTATAACCATGTTGTAATGTAGGAAAATGAACCAACATGCTCAATAGAAGCTGACGAACCATTTTCTAAACCTTGATAAGGAGTTTGCATGCTCATATTTGCTAATTGAGAAGTCACATGATGTGTGGCTTTTTTTTACAAACCATTTTTTGGAGACATGTAAGAAGCATCCATGAGGAAAAGTGTAAGAGTTACCAGAGGAATTGGTAGGTAATTGAGGTCTGTTGCACAAAATGATGTTCTATGTGCCCGATTGTTGAGTATTCTCGATTATGTAGGATGAGGAGCCTTGTTCAAGACCTGTGTATGAAGCGCCAAACCGCTTGTAATGTATCCTGTGTGGTAATCTTCACACAACTTTATATTGTCCGATTATGCGAGTGTAATGGTATGAAGAAATCTCATGTGTTTGAATATTCTCGGAGAGAGAGGAGGCATGCACCTCTTGTGAGATAGACAATAATAGACTCATATTCCACACCTAAACCACCGAGGATATGAAGAGCAAGATCTCCATCATCAATGGGTTTGCTGCAAGTAATCCATCCGCAATTGTTCTCATCCAAGAAAGTATTTGTCATCATCGAGCCTTTTTTGTTTGAAGTTGAAACCGTAAATTCATTGATTTTTCCTCGAACACCTTCCATACTTGAAATGAATGAGAACATCTATTGACATGCCCAAGCATGTTTTTAAGAAGAAATTGATCTCGTTTGATCCACTCGGTGGACAAGGACATGAGGAGCCATCGTGAGCAAGCCTCATCACCGGGAGGCTGCAGAGCAAAACAACACATCCTTGGCTACGGTGGCTAGTAATAAAAGCGCAATACATATAATTGGTGCGAGAAAATGAGAATGTGAAGAGTAATGAATGTAGGAAGTTTTTTAGTAGAAGTAGTCATGATTAAAGGAGAGAACAAATCAGAAAGCAAAACAAAGAAAAAAAGAGATTGAAACAAAAAACAAAGGAGCTATGAAGATGAACACACAAAAGAAAGGAAAGATGAAGATGGTCAAAAAAATAGCACATTCAAGGAAAAATGGCAAGGATACCATGTTAAAACTTTAAATTCATAGCTAACTCAAAAGTGTTTTACAAAGGACTATATATACAAAATGTAAATCTAACCGCAAATGAAGTAATTAGTTAGCTCTAACAAACTATTTTGAGAATATAAAATAATTAACTATCCTTGATCTGTGACTTAATACCCTGACGAAGGCATATTAATACTGTACTCTAATATTAATGTTATCATGAAATTTATAACATGTTTAATTTGCAAGCATCGACCAAATCCGATTACTTTAATGATTATAGACTTATATCGGATATGATTGCCCCACAATAAATATTGTCTGGGAATATTATGTAGAAGATTGTAGTCTAAAGTTGTAGGTCTTACCAAAAGTTAGCACTATGAAAATGATCATCTTCTCCTTGTTCTAAGTTTGTGCTACTTTCCTTATCAAATGATATACTCCCTCCGTCCCGCAATTAACTTCACACTTTTCCTTTCAGGACGTCCCACAATTAACTTCACACCCCTAAAATGAAATATCCTCCATCAACTACACCCTCACAAAATGTCACTCTTACTTTATTCTACTTTATTCTCTCTCCTACACTTTATCTCATACAACCACCCAAAATACCCTTACACTTTATTCTCTCTCCTATACTAATTTAAGTTTTCTTAATAAACGTGTTTCTTCACATGTGAAGATAACTCCGGGACGGAGGGAGTATATATTATTGTTTGGCTGATCGTTCTCTATTTTTTTTTCTTTCATTAACATTGTTGTACGTAAATGCAGATTTCTATTACTTTCTAATTTAATTCACTGCTGAGATTTTTTTTTTTTTTTTTTAAATGTTGTTCGGTTGTCCATTTATAATTGAGGGTCAATTGTTCTATAATATGTATTAACGTGACCTGTAAGATTTACTTGATGTATCCTGCAGATCTTCTTCTAATTTGGTTGAATTATGCGATAATTGAATATTTGCAAATTTGTTTTGCACATGTACAATTATTTTACAGTATTTTCTGCGTGTGTACATTTTTTTTTTTTTTTTTGCACATGTATAATATTTTTTTGTGGGCCTGAAAATAACAAGGACATTAATTGGAAGTAGGACCCGAAAATAAAAGGGCACACAAATGAGAAAGAAGAAAAATGAGCTGAAAAAAATAGGGGAAGGTGAAAGTCAAATTTGGAAAATGGGTCCACAAGCAACTCTCTGCAATTTTTCAAATGAAGTAAAAGAGAACATAACTTTTTGTGTTGGGAAATGGGTACCTTGTGTTAGACCCATAGAAAGTGGGTTGCCGAGATGTAACAATGCATGGTACGTCTTGGCTAGACGATGCTAGGATGTATCAGTGCATAGGTGCATCCTGGCAAGGCGGTGTCGAGATGGCCTAAGTGCTAGGCGTCTTGGCTGGTTTGGTGTTGTGTGCGGTGACACTTGGGGGTGAATCGTTCACTTGGCTGATGATGAGGGGCATCAAGCAAAGGCAGTGTGGCAACGTCCGTGTGCTAGGCGATGGGGCAATGTGCTAGTATATGGGCGGAGCATGCCTAGGTGGAGTCGTCACGCCTAGGCGACGCCCATTGCGTCTAGGTGGCATTTGGGGACGTGGTGGAGTCCTACCAGGGCATGGGCAATGCGCGCCTACGCAATGCCTAGTGCGTCTAGGCGGTGAGCGAGGACGTGGCAGAGTCATCCAGTATGTGGGCGCCAGGCGGCGCTGATGCGAACCGCGATTTACGATTAATAATTTCGACGCCCCGACTCGGGTCGGCAAGCAAAATCGAAAGTTGCAAGGAATTTTGCTAAGTAAAAGTTACTGGATATTTTTCATAATCTCTCAAAAGTGATGATACAAGGAGTTATATAGCCAAATTACTCCACCTAACCAAGTAACTACCTAACAACTTTAAAGAAAACTACCTAACAACTTTACAATTAAAAGAAATGATAGCTAATTCTCTTAAATGAAAATCTTATTAGCTATTGGACCAATACTGACTTTTTGTATTCGCATCAGGCGCCTATTGCGTCTAGGTGGCATCCAAATGTGGGATCCAGGCGGGCAATGAGCGAATGACCCGTCCAGACGGTTAATTGAGGCATGTGAGGTGGATTAGATCAAGCAAAGGGAGTTCGAATACGGTTGAAGACAGTTTTCGGAGGAAAACTACCCATGAGAAGCTGGAATAAGCCTGAGAACAACACTTGGCAGGTTGAAATCAAATCCGACGGCTTAAATTAATTTGTCCTAGTGGTGGGGATGTCTATCATATCTATTCTATTATTGTATATTCGGTTATACATATAATAGAATAGGCCTTGAGTTGCACAAGATCAATGTGTGCAAGCCTTGACATTCCTTTATACGAATTTGTGTCAATACTAGGGTTGGGAGTGAGTTGCCCGTATGCTTGTGTGTGTTGTACGTTTATGTCAGCTGCATTGCTAATCGTACTTAATTACTTGTTTGCATCGATCCACATTAAATCACTAGATCACTAAAATACGAGTGTTGGTGAGGGAGAAGGCTGACTAGTTGAGCTATCCATGTACACCTTGGGAAGTGGAGCTTAAGGGGTGAGAGAAAATGAATTGACTATTACTAATCAAACAATAGTATCAGCATACCCGATCAAAAAAAAAAAAAGTATCAGCATAAATTCTGAAAACGCATGCAAAAAGGCAATTTTAAGGGCAAAATTGTCTCTATACTCTTGATTTTGACTCAATTAGTAATGAAGGGAAGTACTAATATTATAAAGCAACTATATATCCATCCTACATTGTACTATCTACTAATAATCCCCCAAATTTAATTGAATTAACCATTGCATGAAGATGTGCCTACATTTGGTCTTGTTTCCAAATGAACCCTCAATCTCCAACCATTTTGGCCCCAAGAAAGGGGCAAAATTGTCATTGCACCTCAATCTGGTGTTAATAAAGGAATCACCTGCACTAAAATATCACAAAAAAATATTGCAAATAATTCCTTACCATTTAATTATATAAACATAAATTCACATGTAATCAAAGACCAATGGAGATAATAATTATAAATCCAAAAAGTGCGTACATAAATTAAACGAGAAATATCCAGTTTAAACTAAAATACGAACAACATAGAGTTTGTTCGTCAAAAAAAATGTAGTTTAATTTCAAAATTATAATATCATTTCCAAGGAATTAATTATCACCCACATGAGGAGGATCAACTTCAAGGCAAACACAGTCGTTCCATGGTCGAAATGCTCCTTCACGATCCATGTTCTGAACAACATTAATTACGAGTCAAACTCACAAGTTGATATGGTGTAATTTTACATAAAGTAAACTCCTCAACAATTCAACTAGTTCAAATCTAAGATGATATGCACACCACACTTGATCTATCAGAAATAAATAATTTTGTACATTTGATTTCTTAAAATAGATAAAGCTTCCCTTAACAGATTATCATGATTGGCTAAATGATTTTCCTGTGAAACTTGTTCACCGTATGAAATTGATACTATTACATTCAGTAGTACCGTTGCTCTTATTAACTAATACCATAATATTTTACATTGTGATATTATTTTATAGGTGAAATGCTATTACTAAATGAATGTTATGATATTCATGAATGAATGTAATGATATCAGTTTCATACTGTGAACAATTTTCACAAGAGAATTTGTGAAATAATTTATATGATGCATATCAAATTCAGAAGGAACATAGAAAAATGCAAAAAAAAAAAAAAAAAAAAAAAAAAAAAAGAAAAAAAGTTATATATTTACCAACCTGAAGCCAAAAGAAAAAACCACGAAGAATGGCTAATCGTTTTTCCCGTTTATATTGGGATCGCACCAATCTTTTAAGATCTGCATTCAATGAAGTATATATTAGTGCCAAAGATTACTCATGAGGCTACCAGCACATATATTTGTGTTAAATGCAAAAGTGGTCGCCAGAAAATTTTCCCACACTTTTTTATACAAAAAAGAATACTATTGTTAAAAAAATCACTTTTGCAATGACATTTTTTTTTGTGGAACCACCACTTTTGCATTTAACTCAGTGGCATTATTAAGATCCCCAAGGCTCGGGATTACTAAGCGAACACACAAGGAAAATGTTAGAGTTCCATTTTATATTTCATTATCTAGATGCCAGATTGAACTTGTGACCTTAGTCATGCATTCACCCGTTCCACTAACTCAAAAATCCTAAAGCCTTGTTAATTTACTAAGTGTGCTCTTTTATATTGAGATGTGTTGTGTTGTTAGGAGATTGTGATGTGGATCCTAAGTTCAGATTGTTTGCATAATGAGATAATATATGGAAAAATTGCGCTTTTAGTCCCATATGAATATCTCCAAAACATTTTTGGTCCCTATAAGCAAAAGTGGTCCTTTTTTGGCAAAATTGGTCCAAACTGTTAAAACCAATTTTATAATAAATTTTACAATTTTGGGACCAAAAATATTAAGTATTTAACGATTGGGTCTAATTTTGCAAAATAAAGGACCACTTTTGAACATAGGGACCAAAAGTGTTTTGAGAATATTTCTAGGTATTTGACAAACCTTCATAGCGATCAAGGTAAGATCCAGCCATCATTGCATCCTGTAGCGTGGTGTACTCATCCCCGTTATATGGCTTTCGTAGTTCCTTCAACACTTCTTCTCTGAAGGCAAGCTCACTCTCGTTGCCATCATCAAACAGCTGTCAATAAGTAACAATTAATAGCAATTGTAGAAGAGGAACAAGTGATGGAGGAAGGAAAAGTAGACATACCCTTGAAGGCACAAGAGGGCTCAATGGTAGTATCATTTGAGAAGAAGGAGCTCCTTCTGACGCCAGACTACTCGTATCGCCCTTCTTTTCCACTCCCTTGTCTTCCGGGCCGGGTTGATCAGCCAAATCCTCATCCTCGTCGCCATCATCAATCTCAATCACTTCGGTCGTTTCTGACAGAGGAGTAATCGTACCAGCTTCCTTCTGGCCTTCTACTTTTACTCGAACCTGCTGTATCTTTTTCTTAACCTGTTCATCTTCCATACCTTTCGCTTTCTCTTGCGTCTTGCCTTGAGCTCGTACACTTTTCTTTTCAGACACAGGATTACTCATATCAGCATTCTCGCCTTCTTTTATTTTCCGTACTATGTTCCTTTGAACCGGTTCATCTTCAGTAACTTTCGCTTTCCCCTTCTCCTGTGTCTTATCTTGAGCTTGTTCACATTTCTTTTCAGACACTGGATTACTCGTGTCAGAATTCTTGCCTTGTTCTTTTAGTATGTTTCTCTTAACCGGTTCATCTTGCGTAACTTTTCCTTTCCCCTTCTCCTGAGTCTTGCCATGAGCTCGTTCACATTGCTTTTCAGAAACAGGATTACTCGTACCAGCATTCTTGCCGCCTTCTTTTTCTTTGATCGGTAGTGTTCTCCTCTTAACCGGTTGATCTTCGTTCACTCCTTTAGATTTCACTTGCTTCAGTGTCATCTTGCCTTTCGCACCTTGTTGAGCTTGTGCACATGACTTTCCTCTACTCGTACTACCCTTCTGAACCGGTTGTTTTTCGCTCATTCCCTGCAATAGCCTTTGGCTCCGTCTCTTAGCCGGTTGATTTTCGTCATCATGACCACGCACATTTCGCGAACTACTTCCCATAAGAACGACCCTCTTCCTTTTATCAACCCTGTTCTTTTCAGCATTCTCCAAGATAAAACACATAAACTTGCTGTAGTTTGGGTGAACCGGCTCAATCTCATTCACAAGTCCTTTGAGATCATTCAATTCCTTGTTAAACTGATCTACACTCTTTCTTTTTGATCTTTTCAAATCCTTCAATGCCTCCATTGTTATGTGCTAGATAATTTGTTTCTGCTACTTTCGCACCCACAAAACCAACCACTTGTATTAACAAGTCAAACGTTCAGTTCCAAATACTAACAGGGAGGCTGTCCTGCAAAAAAAAGAAAAAATATGTAATATAAGAAAAATCTTTGTATAACCCCTGCAACATATATCGAAGGAAAAACCAAATCTTGAAACATATAAAGTATTAGGGAAAAGAGGTTTTTTTGACTAGTAAGTTACCACTATTTTGATTTCAGTCCTCTTAATTTTCATGAATTGAAAATAATTCTATAACATTCATTTTTCGACATTTTGGTTCAGTACCATCAGGCTCTGTCACGTGGACAAATCATATCAGTGTAAACGTACTGGATATTTCACCTCCTAAAACGTAAAAAATTATAAGTTACAAGACTATTTTCAATTCCTAAAAGTCCACAAAACTAGAATTGTAGAGATAACTTGCAGGACTAAAAACTAAAAAATCATTATAGATCATTAACTTTACGTTTGTTCACATTTGAAACATAAAACATACCCTGTCAACAAAAAAAAAAGAAACATAAAACATACAGCCCCTACGTACAAAGCACACATATATATAGATGATCTTCAAGAAAAATATTCATCCATATTTTATAAGTTAAAATTCAATTTCATCCCATAACTTTACTCTTTTTCGCAAAAGATCCCAAAAAAATTAGAAATTTTAATTTCGTCCCATAACTCTGTAGTTGATCCGAATTTGGTCCTTTTTGCCGAAATTTGCACTTTTTATCCCATAATCTTGAACGTTTTTGCAAAAAGTTCCAAAAAAATGTGTATCAATATGACGTTGGTTTTGGAATTTTATTGTCTTTTGGACAGAAATCAGATCATTTAAGAAAATATGAGACAAAATTGAAAATCATGAGTAAATTTTTTGGGACCTTTTGTGGAAAAGTCCGAAGTTATGAGACCAAATTAAATTTTAACTCATATTTCAATGTAAGCCATAAAGGGATTAGAATCAATTATATCTGCCTTCCTTTTTAAGATTAGTCTCTTCAACACTCTTATATAAAAGGAGAAAGTTATTTTTGAAGGACCGTAACTTAATGGGGGTGGCAAAATAAGGACTCTGACTTTTCGGGTTGACAAAATGAGGACCGTAACTTTTTGAGGTGGCAAAATGAAGACCGTAACATTTCAGAATTGACAATTTAAGGACCATAACTTTTAAAAATAGCAAATTGAGGCCAAATCAGCCCAAATCAATTCAAATTGGTCCCAAAATTCAGCCCTAGTTCAGGACAAATGGGCCGAATTTCAATCCAAATCAGGTCAATTAGCCCGATTTGTGAAGATTTGACCTAAATTCGCCACCTTTTAAACTTATTGTCCTTAATTTGCCAGCCCGAAAAGTTACGGTCCTTAAAAAATATTTTACCCTATATAAAAGCCATGCCTTTTGTGGCCATTACTTTCCGTAACTCACAAGCAGAGCATTTTGCAACGCATATCCAATTATATTAATTTCTTCAAGTTGCCATCTTCTTTAATTTATGTGGAAGAGATTAGTCCGTTTCTGAATCATAAATTGGAAGCCATTCTTCCAACTCTGAATCATAAATTAAAAAATATAGTCAATATCAATCTCCTTTCATTTTCTTTGATGCAAATAATCCAAAACATAATATGATGAAAATGGGTCTAGAATTTCATTTTGAGGGGAGCGGAATTCGATGTATTAAAAATCATATCATGCATAGTAAAACTTCATGACGAACCTTTATAAACTAAAGGTCTAAATAAAAAATTTCTTACATATATAGAGAATTTTTTTAAATATCCAGGGGGGCGACCACACCTTGCACCCTACTTCTTAGATTAATCCCAGATGATAATGATGGTAGTTATGTTTGTACTTAAACGCTTCAAAATAGAGTTCTTCAAGATCATACTATTGTGGTGAAATTTATGGATGATATATCTCATTCTTCATTGGAATAGGGAACCCTTCACACACACAAATTAGTTCTTTATGAATGAATCCAATGTAATTATCCAAGCGCCAAACCCATGGAGATTTGTGTGAAGATGAGGATAGCGGAGGCTCGGAGCATCACAACTAACGAATCATTGAGAATAAAATTGCTTGAAATTTTAACAAGAGTGGGTGGAATGATAGAAAAATCTAGTTTGGATGGATTAATAAAATTTACTTCTAAAAAAAATTATTTTCTTCAAGTTAGTGATATTTTTTCCCGTGTAGGCAACCGTAAAATTAATAATTTTTTGGGAAGAGATTATTCGATTTGCAAAACATTTTAAGTTTTTCACAATTTTAGTGATATCCGATTTATAGTCGCATTAAGGATAACATTCTTTGTGTCGTTTTTGAGTTAAAATTCAATTTCATCCCATAATTTTAAACTTTTTTTCTACAAAAGGTCCCAAAAAATTTAGAAATTTCAATTTTATCCCATTACTCTGTAATTGTTCCGAATTTGGTCATTTTTTTACTGAATTTTTCACTTTTCATCCCATAATTTTGAATATTTTTGCAAAAGGTCCCAAAAAAATGTGTATCAATACGACATCGGTTATGAAATTTCTATGACTTTTGGACTGAAATCAGACCATTTATGGAATTATGGGACAAATTTGAAAATCTTAAATTTTTTGGGACCTTTTGCGGAAAAGTCCGAAGTTATGAGACCAAATTGAATTTTTACTCTGTCATTTGTTGTACTACCTAGTTACGGACTTCCACAACTACACACAAGATTAAACGCTAAATTGTAATAGTGATCCTTGTCGACCACATATATACAAGGAAAATTTACATATTGAAAAGTGTTAGTTTTCATTAAATGGTGATGTAGTGCAAATTCGCAAAACTTGTCTGTATTTAGTTTTCGTGTCATAACTTCTTCTAGAAAATTATAATTCATGCATGGTTGGTCTGACATTGGAAAGCCAACTCAATTATATTTTCAACCATATATTATTCATCATCAGATCTCAAGTATTTTGAAAGATATACTTTTAGGTCGACCATGGTTATACGATAAAAATGTTATTCATGATGGTAGAAAAAGATATAAAGATATCTTTAAACCCGAATCTTCTACGAAAGAGGAAAGAAGTGTTTTGCTAACTTTGTCGCAACTTGAGAGAGATACTCAAAATGGATGTATGATCTGTGTTTTGGTGGTTAAAGAACGAGAGGAACCTTTCAAGTTATGACGTTAAAGCTCTTTAGGAATATTTCAAAGATATCATCCCGAAAGACTTACCTCATGGAGCTTCCACCAGTATGAGAAATTTGGCTACAAAATAGTTTAATTTGATGAATTGTTCTTCTAAAAAAATGTCATTATTGGATGAGTCCAAGCGAGAATGAAGACCTAAAACAAGTGTTGGACTTGCTAAACGAAGGCTTTATAAATGAAGTTCGAGTCTTCTGCATTTCTAACTCCAAGGAAAAATGGTTCATGATAGATGTGTATTGATATACAAACACTTAATCAAATTACCATCAGATAAAGGTTTCTCATACCAAGGATTCATGAAATATTTGATATGCTAGCTGGTGCGCATGTATTTTCTAAAATTGATATTCGTAGCGGCTACCATCAAATCAGAAAGTTCATAGATGGCATGAGAGGGCTTATTTGAATGGCTAGTTATGCCATTTGGTTTATCCAATGCTCCAAGTACCTTTATGCAGATAAAGAATCAAACAATTCGTGACTTTATCGACAAATTTATCATTGTTTAATCAAGACTGCTAGCCTTTGTTTGAAGCGGGATTGCTAGTTGTCATGGCAGTCATCCCAAGCCTTCATGATTTTGGCAAGGTCATTTCCCACCTTAGTCATGGTCATGAAACTTTGTTGAATTTGTGGTTGGTTCAGTTGTCTATGGGACCGCATTCGCAATGTAGAAGATAGGATGAGGGCCAACTTTGCATGAAGTTGACCCTTATCTTGTTAATCAGTATACTGCCTAGAGGCGGCATGATCTTTTGTCACCGCATGTTTTTCCGAGCTATCATTTATTTATTTCATCATCGACCACAATATCTTCTCTGTTTTTAGCTTGACTAGTGACTTTAATTTTCGAAAATGCATAAACCCTAGGATTTTCGTAAAAGAAGGAAGGGTGATAGGAGCCGACAAACAGTAGTGTCGGGATTCTGATCCCTTTCTTTGACGCTTGGTTGTTAACTAGACCTTACTTTGATGACATTCTTGGTTTATAGAAAGAACTCGTTGGATCACATTAAACACCTGAGGGTAGTTTTGCTAACTTTGGAAAAGGGAGATTCCCAAAGGTACATAAAACCAACTTAAAGAGAAAAAGATTGGTCCTTGTCGGGTATTGAAGAAGATTATGACGACGCCTATAAGATTGAGCTACCAACACATATACACACTTCTACTACATTCAATGTTTGTGATTTGACCACATATCGTGGAGAGAATGATCTGAACTCTAAGACGAGTTCTTTTCTACATGGAGAGGATGTAGTAGTGCAGATTCGTTAAACATGTCAGTGTTTAGTATTCTAGTCATAACTACTTAAAAAAATTATCGAATCATGCATGGTTGGTGGTATTGGAAAGCCAACTCAATTATATTTTTCTACCATATATTACTCGTCGTCACATTCCAAGTATTACGAGAGATATGACCCTTCAATGTCACGTTTAGAATTCATGAAATAATTTTGGAAGCTTGAAAGTTATTCTTTTTAATCCATTGAACCATTAAGCATTTGTTGCTTATAAATACGGCACACTACGTTGTTAGCAGTTATATTACAATATTTTATGAATTATTTATCAAGATTGAGAAAAAACTTCTCATGTATTATCCCCTATTAGTTCATTTTCCTTTCTTGGTTTCTATCCCTCATCAAAAGGTAAAAGCAGAAAAAAGAAAGGTTTTAAGATACAATCATTATAAATTCTTGTTTGCACCTCTTTCCTAACATTCAATATATCAGAATAAAAAGGGAAAAGTGCTCTTTTAGTTCCATAGGAATATTTATATCCAAAATACTTTTGGTTCCCGTGGGCAAAAGTGTAATTTTATTTTCTAAAATTGGTCTCAATCGTTAAAAGAAAGTACCATTTTAAACATAGGAACCAAAAATATTTTGGGAATATTCCTATAAGACTAGCACTCTAGCAGTGTAATTATCTCTTACTAAGAACAATATTAATCATATTCTAAATAGGCTTGTCCTTCAAGCGCACATACATATTAACAATGATTGGATTTACATCCAAAATTCTCTTTTATAAATTTGATGTAAGCCATTAAATGAAAAATTAAATAAGGAAATGGCAAAAGGAAAAAAAAAACATATTAAGAAAATCACCTGAAGAAAGGTAACAACTCAAGAATGCCTGTGTACGTCTGTATTTGAAATTGCCAGAGAAGGTGATCAGAAAGAGCTGTGATATGTATCAATTTTTTGTCCACTGTACATGATAAATGACATCACACACCATCAATTACCCGTTACGTGGGTTAAGAGTAACAGAAAAAATGTAACCTTTTTACGGCAAAAAGTTTTTTTTTCCATCCTGTAACTTTAACACATTTTGATTTTGGCTCTATTAACTTTTAAATTTTGATTTTTGTCATGTAACTTACACTCTTTTTTTTGACTTTTGTGTTCTTTTGACTTTTTAAGTTCTGATTTTCATCATGTAACTTACATGAATCTAAACCAAAAACTAGTAATAGAGTGTTGGTTATTGGACGGATCAAAATTTAAAAGTCAAAAGGACTAAAAATCGAAAGTTTGTAAGTTATAAGACGAAAATCAAAATTTAAAAGCAAATAGGACCAAAACCAAAAAGTTGTAAAGTTACAGGATGAAAATAGTTTTTTTTTCCTTTTCATATTAAAGGTAAAAGCATAGAAAGAAAAAAGGTGAAAAAGATGCAATCATAAGATTTTCCTGTTTGTAAAGCTCAAATAATGTTGAGAAGAAGACGAATATTTTTCCTCCATTTTCACACACTCATGCACAAAACACACACACATTAAAATTATTGGTTCTGTAGAAATTTTCTTAAAAAGTTGCTGTAAGCCAAGAACTGAAAAATATATAAGAAACAGGAAAAAGATAAAGGAAATATGAAAAGCAATAGTTATTTAAACGTGTCTTTTTCCAATTAAAAGCAAACACTACAAGAAAATCACCTGAGAAAAAAACTGCTTCTGTCAATTCAAGAATCTCGAATTTGTCGCAGAAAGAGAGTCCACCGGAGTTGAGAGAGAGTATCTTTCTGAGCTGTTGAGAAAGAGGGAAGTAATTTTTGTGTGTATAGTTAGTGTGTGTATATATATTAATTTCATCAAATTATATATATATATATATATATATATTGTATTTTTTTTCTCTTTCTTGTTCTCCCTTAAAAGGAAAAATAAAATAAAAAATGTAGCTTGGCTGGCAAAAGGTCTTGTTTATTCGACTCCACCTTAAAAGGAAAAAAAATTAAAAATCTAGCTTGGCTGGCATAAGGCCTTGTTGGTTTTGGGATTGACCTAAATTGAATTATTTTTTTTTGAATTATTTATCCGAGTTAAAAGGAAAAAAATTAAAGACTGAAATGAATTATTTATCCAAGTTTCCTTAAAACGAAAAAAATTTAAAAATCTAGGTTAACGGAGAAAAGGCGGCCTTATTTGGTTTCAGGGATGAAACTGAGTAAATCCAAATAATTCAGTCCAAATTAAGACAAAATCGGGCCAATTAGCCCAAATTTCAGTTCAAATTCAGCCCAAATAGAACCAACTAGCCCAATTTAAGTTGATTCAGACTGATTTATCCTCAATTCACAATTTCAAATTAAAGCTATTGTCCTAAATTTGTAAGTCCGATCAAATAAGTTATAGTTTTTTCCCAACGCACAATACACACATTAACAGTTATGGGATTCGTGGACAAAATACCTTCTAAAACTTGATGTAAGCCAAGATATACAAAAAAAAGAAACAGAAAAAAGAAAACAAAAGGTGGAAAATGACGTATAGGTGCCTTTTTAGCAGTTAAACGCAAATAAAAGAAAAATCACCTGGAGAAAGACTAGGCTAGCTCTGTCAATCTTGGATTTCGTCGGTGCTTGAATTTGTCGGAAAAGGAGAGACCGAAAGGGGGGTGAGAGAGAGTAGAGAGTATCTGTGAATTTGTTGTGAAAGTGAGAGGCTCTCACTCTCTATGTGAGTATTATATATTTTTCAATAATTATATATATTAATATATATTTGTAATTACAAAAGATGCTTTGTTTTCTCTTCGTGTTCCCCTAAAAGAAAAATTAAAATATGGCAGGTCACTGGCAAATTAAATGTACTTTGCGCGTTTGTATAAATTGGGAAAAGAAATTTATTAGGGATTAGAAAAAGTGTGTATGAATTTAATAAATTTTCCCAAATAAATAATGGAGATTATTATTTGGGTTGGTCTGGATGATGTAAGGCTCCATTTGGATGGAGTCATATGAAATCAACGGATTTGAGGATAATATACCATACATTAACAAATAAAAATGGAGAAAAACTAAATTAATGGATTTGGTTCACACAAATATTACTTATAAGTGAGAGGATAATACTCAACAAAACCTAGTCATTTGAAATCCTCTCACTTCTCCCACTTGTGCTTAATATTTGAGAAAATCAAATCCATTCATTTAGTTTTTCTCCATTTTAGTTTGTGTGAATGCATGGTATATTAATTTCAAATCTCTTGATTTCAATCCACACCATCCAAATGGAGACTAAGAGTAAATACCCACAAAACAAAAAAAAAAAAAGTCAACATTTGTTACAAAGATCAAGATAAGCATTCAATTATGATAAGAACTTGTATGAAACAGTTTCATGCATGAGACCGAATCACTTTTTAATAAATTGTTATAATTTTTTAAAAAAGTGATACAAATTAAAAGTGATAAAAAAATAAAAGTGATAACAATTTATTAAAAAATGATTTTGTTTCATATCCGTCTCATGCATGAGACGGTCTTACAAAAGAGTGTCCTTTCAATTATAAGCCTTAACAAAAATTGTAAAATTAATAATAATAATAATAATAGTAATACTAATAACAATAATAAATAAATACTAAATATGCTTTACAATCACATTATTCACTTGTTCATAATTTATAATATTATTATATGACCGACTTAATGTGCTTACTATCTATAATTTCATTGAAACAGAAAATGCAACAATTTTTTCGAAATCCCCTTTGTTCAAATTCTACAATATAACGTGCTTACTATCTTTAATTTTCAAAACAATAAATGCAATTTTTTTTTCCAAATCCCCTTTTTCAAAATTTACATTGTAGATTATTTATATCTATTTATACTTAATTGTAAGAGTAATCCCACAAGAACAAGGTTCATTGTAAAAGTGGTTTTATTTTTGTCCAATAATAGTTTCAACATATTTCCAGCAATTTTGTAGTAATTTTTCTGGCCAACATGTTTTGATATCAAAAGGATTATAATTGATAAAATAAAAAGAAAAATGACCAAATCTAGATCCTGATAAAGTTACAGGACTATTTATAAAATTATCTCGTAAAAATAAATTCTTGTGGGATCTATTTTACAATAACTATTTTGCAATAAAAAATACATGAAAATGGACCGTTTTGAATATATACTAAAAGTGCAATAAAAAATTCATCTCACGGACATTTTGCAATAAACCTTTCCCAATTAAGTACCTCCCATAATTATTACAAAATCTTGATTAAAGTTTCGTTGAAAATATATAAATTTACATTTTTAGGTAATATAATAAATAAATAATTTCTAATGACGCGCGCGCACACACACACACACACACATATATATATATATATTCATTAATTTATGTGGTTTCTTTTCAAGTTAATATCAAGAAACGTCCTGTAACTTATGTTGTGTCCAATTTTAGTCTTTTATTTTGTTGCTTTTTCAAATTTAGGTCCTTTTGGTGTAATTTTTGGTCATGTATTTTTTTTTCAATTTTGGTCCATTTTTTGTTAAATTTTAGTCTCGTATGTTTATTACTTTTTTCAATTTTGGTCCACAATGACCAATATTGACATCAAAAAAGGACCAAAATGAAAAAGCTAAAAATATACAAGACTAAAATTGGACACGGTCTAAGATATAGGATGATTCTTGATTTAACTTGTCTTCTTTCTATAATTCTCCTCGAATAGAGATGACTCATCCTCGAATCTTATCTGGTCTAGTCTCTACTGTAGCCATCACTTAAAACTAAATATTTGACATAAAAATACGATGCCTCTACACTCGGAAGGGGTACGCGGTTGGGTTGATCTTCCAGACTCGAACCCAACCATGTGGAAAATAGGTATGCTTCAAGGTAGAGTCAACATTTAATGCAAGACATGCGCGCTAGAGTATTTAGCACGAGTCCACACAACAATCGATATGCACTCCTAAACGCGATTCGTCTAACTTTGTATTATAAATTGGAATGGATTCGTTAGAATCTGTATTATAAATTGGAAACGGTTCATTTGACGCTATATAATATATTTGAAGCAATTCATCATGCCCTATATTAAATATGAATAATTACCCTAATTTTTTATACTATTGATGAATTCTTAATACGATCTTAACTCAATATTTGATACTTTATATTTTTCAAAATAATTTTATTTCACAATAAGCTTATCATGAACCATTTACCTATAAAACTTTGTCTTCAATAAATATTAAAAGATGTTTTAATTTTCTCTTCATGTTTCCTTACAGAGAAAAATGAAATATCTATTACTGGCGAATTAATGTACTGTGCATGTGTATATTTACATATGATTTTATTTTGGTTTGAAAAATTGTTATGATATTAAATTATTATAAATTTTCCCAAATAAATAATTGAGATTATTTTGTGGGTGGTCAAGATGTAAGCCTAAATATTTAGGTTACCAAAAAAAAATAAAAATCAATGTTACAAATATGAGCATTCAATTACAAACCTTACCAAATAAAAAATAATAATAAAAATAATTGCGCCATTTGCCAATATAGGGTCTAAATAAGAAATATATATGGAACAGAAAAATCAAACTACTTACCTTTTTAGTTATTTGTCCTTTTAAGTATTTTCACCTCTTTTCCTGACCAAAAAAAAAAAAAAAAAAAAAGTATTTTCACCTCTTTCTTTTCAAATTAGTCCCTTCAAAGGTCTCGTAATTTTTTAATTCAGATTATTCATCTCTCATATCTTTCATAAGTCATTAATAATTATTTTTTAAAATTTTTAATTAATGACAGATAAAATTGTCTAACTAAATTTTAAATATCTTATTTTTTTTTTTTAAATTACTAAAATAATATGTTTATTAAGAAACAGAAAGAGTATTATATATACAATCCTTTTTTATAAAATTGGTGTCCCTTAAACATGCATATGTAGAGTATATCCATATATATCATAATTAAGTCATCATAAGTATTACAAAATCTTAAATGAATGGCGCTAGTAATTGAGATTATATTTTCAGTTTTATTAGGAATGATGTCATTAAATCTATTAAATTTTATTAAAACTTATAATGTAATATTTCCCCTATTCTGTATCGTGAAAATCTATATTTTATTGTATATTTCCAATTAAGTCACCAATAATTAATTACTCTCTATCTCCCAATATAAACTTCACATTATTTGGGCACAAAAATTAAAGTAAGTGATATAATAATAAAAATAATGCAAGTGATGTGATGGTGAGATAAAAAAAAAAAAAAAAAAAGAAAAAAAGAGAGAGAGATTTAGAGAAAAGTGAGGATAATTGAATGACAATAAATATAATTAAATAATAGTAAAGTGTATGGATATATATTTAGAAGATGAAAAACTTATAGTAAGACGGACAAAATAGAGAAACAAAATGTTTGTACCGGGTCGGGGGAGTATAATATAAACAAATCCAAAAACCATGTATATATGAGATATTTTTTTGTAGTGTACGTTTTATATGTATATAATACATGATATGAGTCACTATCTAATTCTTGATACTATTAGTCATAATACTTTAAATATTTTTTTAAACTCGATACATTAAATTTAAATATTTTAATATTATATTTTTTATAATAAATATGAATAATATTTAGATAGTAAAAAATTAATTGTTGTTGATATTCCTGAATAATAATATGATACCACTAACACTACTTCTTAATACTTCTGATAATATTTTTAATATTTTTGATCAAATATTTAATACTTTAAAATTTTCAAAATAGTTTGGCTGACTTTGTTTTTAAACTTATCTTTTGAACCTTTTTTTCATATAATAACTTTAAACAAAATTTGATTTTGAGATAGTCAACATATTACATGAATCCAAATTCATTTGATGGAAATAAATTTTCTTATGAAATATTGTTGATCATGCACGTGGAAATAATTTTAAAAATTTTGCATGTATAGGGTTTGTCGACCTTTAGAACTTGGGCAAAAAAATTGTTGTTGCAAGGCACAAATTTTTTTTTTTTCATTTTGTAATATATATATTTTTTTGTTATTTGAAATGTTTTTATAAAAATCAAGATAAATGGTTCATTAATAACCTTTAAACATGGGACATGTGCACATTTTATACAAAACAAACCATTTTGATTTAAATTTTTATCTTTCGGGTGAGATAGTCTCATATTACATGAATCAAAATTCATTAGAAATGGTCTCTTATGAAATATTGCACATGCAATATACTACCTTCATTCCAGTTTAATTGTCGTTTTAGAAAGAAAAAAATCTTGTTCCAAAATATGTTTTCATTTTCCAAGAGATATTAATTTTTTGTTATTTTCTTAAATGTTTTGATAGGCATGATAAATGGTTCATTAATAACCTTTAAGAGGGTATGTTGGTCATTTTATACAAATAATCATCAGTATTAAATAACTTTCTTATGTGTACATAAAATCAGCATGTAGAATCTCATTATGGAACTATGAACATTAGTGAATTTCATCGTCTAAATGATTGTTGTTCTTGCAAGAACAGGTAAATGGTAATTATTTGGATTAGAAGTTCTCATTTGGAAAAATTACACTTATTTTTTTTTTCTAAAAAAAAATGTCATCCAAAATATTTTTGGACCTAAAAAAACTTTCATCAATTAAAAATGGGAAAAATTCATTTTTCATACCCAAAGTTTTCTTTTTCCAAATAAGGTATAGCTAATGCAATGACAACAATCGTGCTAATATTGTATTTTGCAAGACATATTTTAAATTTTTAATTGAAACCGATTGCCTCAGCACACAAAAAAAGTGCAAAATTGTCACTGCACCACATGCAATTTAAGACATCAAGGTAAGATCTGCCTTTGATTGCCACATTAAGCCTCTTGTACTCATCCAAGTCAAATGGTTTTCTAAGAACCTTAAGAGAAATTGACAAAAAATGTGCAAATTAATTGAGATGATTCTTCCCTCTTTTATCAATTAGCATTCTTTTTTTCAAATTTTTTGGCCCTTTATTCTCAAATATTTTTTCATCTACACTTTTAAAAAAAAAACTTTTTTCATTAAATGTAATGTATTTTATTTTGTGAAATGTATGTGGAATTAATCTACAATGTCTTTTTTAATGAATTAAGATATCTCATGAAATGTATGTGGAATTAATCTACACATATTTAATGTTCACTTTGTTTACACTAGGACTATATAATAAAATATCTAAATTCATTAAAATAATATTGTAGATTATTTCCACATAAATTTCACAAAATAAATTACATTACATTTAATGAAAAAAATTATTAATACACAAGAGCCAAAAATAAAAAAAAAATTAGGGTTCTTTAAGAGAAAAAGAGAGAAGTGAGACTCAAAGTCATCCGTTTTTTTGGGGCAATACTTATAACCCTAGATGAATTCGTACTAAAATAAGATATTTTCATATGAATGACATATCAACTAATATAAAATAATTTTGAGACAAAAATGAACTTTGATGACCAATTTTGAGAGTGCCTAAAAACCAAATCTGAAAAAGGTAAAAGGCACAAGTACTAAAAATGAATTTTTCCCATTAAAAATTCTATCTTACTTCCCATAAGTCGTTCTGGAGTTGCATAAGGGTCGCTCTGGAGTTGCACAATGACGTAATATAAATTCATTTTTGATAAAATTACACAATAATTCGTGAAATGGTCTTACTTACCAAGTTTTTAGCTTCAAAAAATTCTGGGTTTACAGTGATTAGCTTGTTAAGAAATTATGGCAACGATTTTAAATTCCAAATAAGGTAATAGCTAATGCAATGACAACAATCGTGCTAATATTGTATTTTGCAAGACATATTTTAATTGAATCCAAGATTGCTTCAGCACACAAAAAAAGGGAAAAATTGTAGTTTTGGTCCCATGAGAATTTTGATCGACATAAATGTTTTAAATTCTTTTTGGTAGAAAATTTTTTTTTTTCAAAAATAGTCTCAACCGTTATTTTTTAGGATCAAAACTGCAATTTTATTTCATTCTCTCGGGACCAAAATTGTAATTTTTTTGGGACTAAAAATGTCCAAACAAACTGCGGGACCAAAAGTGTCAAAAAAATGACAATTTTTCAAACCACTCATTCTCTTGTGACAAAAAATGCAATTTACCCCAAAAGAAAGTGCAAAATTGTCACTACACCACATGCAATTTAAGACATCAAGGTAAGATCTGCCTTTGATTGCCACCTGAAGCCTGTTGTACTCATCCAGGTCAAATGGTTTTCTAAGAACTTTAAGAGAAATTGGCAAGAATTTGTGTGGGACGATTCACAAATTAGCTCAATTAGCATTCTTCCTTTTTAAAGTGTTAAAACTTTATTCGCAAATTATAATCCGTCTTTGAGACGGTCTCACACAAGACCTACTCTTAGAAATTAAATCGAGTTAATCCCTGTGGATACGCCGTTCGTGCTCATTATGCGCTATAATTTGTATACTACACTTGCATAATAAATTGGCTAAAAATATTGTAAACAATTAATTATTTCCTCCTTTTGCAAAAAAGAGAATTCATTTTCTGTGCACTGACTTGCAAATTTGAATGATCAATGCAACTTGACTCGGTCCATTTACAATATCTTTTATGAACAGTGAACTCGTACTCGCTATCCGAATGTGTGAATTGGGTTAAATACTGCACTCGTGCAATATTTCGCAAAACACACGAGAACGAACAGTACGTTTACATGTGTTGGACAAATTAATCAAAGTGCACAAATTGAAGATGTAAAAATAATCCTAATCATTACTATATACATTAAGCACCTTCCCCATTAACAATATAGTTCGTGCGTGTTTAGTGCATGTGTTGAATATACCTTAATTTAATAGTTCGTACATTTAAATTCATTCATATATGATCGATATGTTTAAATTTTGTTTGCAAATTGATAAGACAAAAAAAAAAAAAAAACAAGTAGTCCATTCCATTTCCTCGTCGTGGGAATTTAATTTTGAATCAACTTTGCACCAAAAAGACACCAACCATTTTGCACCTGAATTGAAGACATCAAAGTATATAAGATGCAGCCATCATTGCATCCTGTAGCGTGGTGACTCATCCCTGTTATATGGCTTTCGTAGTTCCTTCAACACTTCATCTCTAAAGGCAAGCTCGCTCTCGTTGCCATCATTAAACAGCGGTTAACAATGCAACAACCAATAGCAATAGTAGAAGAGGAACAAGTGATGGAAAAAGTAGACATACCCTTGAAGGCACAAGAGGGCTAGCTCAACATTCCTTGATCATAAGCAACACTCTTACCCTTGTCTTTTCGACTCGACGGTAATTTCATTTGAGATGGAGGTTGGAGGAGCTCCTTCTGACACTGAATTACTCGTATCACCCTTCTTTTCCGCCCCCCTTGTTTTTGGATTGTTATGCACTGTACAAATCGTGCACAAAAAAAAAAAAAAAAAAAAAAAATCGTGCACAAAAAACTTACTATTTCTTTTAAGCCACGTTTACACCCTTAGATTAATTCAATCGTGTTGATTTGTAGACGATTGACGATTCAAAAACATTTGAGCCCCTAAAAGTTTCTTTTAAGGCACGTTACATTAATTAGACTCCTTCTAACGATTATATTAGGATGTTAAAACATTACACAAGGAAATCAAATGAGCCCCTAAAAATAGGCAGCTGATTCCGCCCCGTCCTGTGTCCTGCCTTGCCCCACCCCCAATTCAACTCCATTTTTTTCCAACATCACTATAATTTTCCAACCTTCACAAATGCATCACCCATCCAAAACCACCAACTCAGACTACTTTAGTTAAGAAAATCGAAAGCATATTTCAAAATTTAAACTACAACATCATATCAAGATCACAAGACTTTAATTTCAGAATCCAAAAGATATCAAATCAGTATGCTTAACCAGGATCACTCAAAGTTCAATACTTGTGCAAAAAACATTACACTGAGTTTCAATTTTCTAAGCACAATTACCTTCAATTTTTTTTTCAAATCTCATCTTCTTAGGACTACAACATGTTAAAGACAGCAACAAGAGCAAAAATAGCACCAAACATTAAAATTATTCTACAGTATTAATTGTTTGTTAGTTTGTTGTAGAATTAAGGAGTTCAATTTCTAAAAAAAAACATGTTTAAAGGGAAATTGAAAAAAAAAAAAAAAAAAACCATAAATATCATATTTTTATGAAAATGCCCGGTAAATTTTCAGTTATACGAAAATTTCTTGTAACGTTAATAAAGTACTTTTATCAATTTTTTTGTTCTGACATGGCTTATTTTTGAATTGTCACGTTAGCCTCTTCTGGTTGAGAAACTGAAAATAATCGATTGTGGGGCAATTTTATCAAGAATTTTAAAGTTATAAGGCATTTTTGTATGACTAAAAAATTACAAGACATTTTCATAAAATCATCAAAGTTATAGGGCATCTTTTTCAATTTCCCCAAATTTATATAAAATTTAAGATTACATAGACTTGAAGCAGCCGATGGCTTGCCACCATTCTATATTTAAGTCTCGAGAATAGCTAGCTGTCAACTTTTAATTTCCTTTTTATTTTGGCAGTGAGGTTTTTTCATTCTTTGTTCATTTAATTTTTACTCAACAAATTTTATAAATATAAATAAACAAAAATTATGAGTGACATTATTAATTTTTATTTATTGCATGAACATGAAAGAATTTTTTTTTTCACACAAGGCCCTTTAAAACGTTGGACCGACTCTGAGTTTAAGTGGTTAGAATTAACATTATTGTTTAAACCTTAAGGTCATGGTTTCGAATTATGAGGAAAGGAAGGATGGAATTTTTTTTTTAAAAAAAAACAACTCAATTAATTTGGTCGTAATTAACTAGCCATAAAATCATTATATAACACTGCATAGTTCTCGCCTGTTTTGTGCATGTGTTGAATATGTTTTAATATAAAAATGTAAGATTTTGATATATGAAAGGGGAAGACGTGCTTAATATATAATCATTTTGTACATGTTTGTGGAAAAATTGCAAAACATGTCCATTTAGGTTAAGCAAAATTTATCCATCATGTAGAGAGGCCCCCAGGGGCATAGACGGATGGTAAGTGGGCAAGGTGACTGGAGCACATACACTCCGACGTCATGGGTTCAATTCCGTGTGGTGATAATTCTTTGCTGAAATATTGCAGAGGTTGTTGCTGGAATTGTGTCTCCCGAAAGTCCTCTCCCTTGCATGGTCATTTGTCATTCGTGCACATCCTCGATTTACCACCCTAAACCCCCGACCAAGGGACCTCAATACAGCACAGGTGGGGGGTATGCGCTTTCGGGTATTTCCTCCTTATCAAAAAAAAAAAAAAATTTATCCATCATGTTAACGGTAGTAATTTATGGCCACAATGCTATTTTTTTTTTATTTAATGTCCAATTGTATCGAAAAACTTAAAGTACATTTGGCCTGTCAAGTGACTATCAATAAGTGGAATTCGACGAAATTGGAAGTTAGCAATAAGAAATTGGAGATTCAAATAGTTGTGGAAAGTTAGCAATATACAAGAAATTGTAGATTCAGATAGTCAATTCTCTACAAGCCTAAGAGTAATACGTATAAATATATAAGTTTTATACTCCCATTACAGAAAAATGATATGTTTTGTCTCGTATGAATTAGATTTGTATAAATTAAAAGAGAGCAACATTATATATTTACATTATATCTCCAGAAATGCAACAGTTGTGCTAATACTGTATTCTCAGGACATATTTTAATTGAAACCATAATTGCCCGAGGATGTACTCACGTTTGGTATTGCCTCCAAATGAATACTCAATCTCCAACCATTTTGCATCCCAGAAAAAAGTGCAAAATTGTCACTGCACCTCAATTTGGTGCTAAATAAAATATCACCTGCACCAAATTTTACACCAGAAAGGTATTGCAAAATAATTCCTTATAATTTCATTAAAGAGTTGGTCTTATGTGAACCAATTTCATCGTGAAACCGGTAAAACTAATTTACAACTAATACTCTTTAATGAAATAACTAATATTTTTTAATGAAACAATTAATACCATACAAAACTAATACTCACTTCATCCCATTTTAGATTGTTCAAAATCCAAAAATCGATGTTTTATTTTTATTTTTCCATACCCAAAATAGCAAAAAAATAACTTTACCATCCCAAATTAAATTCTTCCAAACATCTCTTATCTACACCTCATGCCACTCAATTACCCACTCTACCCTTTTAAACTAAAGTAACCTCCCTCCAATAAAGTTGAGATGACTCATATACCCTCAACTTTACACCTTTTAGTACTAATAAACAACTTTCTCAATAAAATTCATGTCATTTTGGATTGAGCAATAAAAAATGAAACAGATGGAGTATCTTATAGTTTTAACAACTAATACTATTTAATGAAATAACTGACACTATCAAAACCAGTTTGTTCACAGAAGACTTTGCATTCACATGTAATCAAAGACAATTGGAGATAATGATAAATTCAACAGTGCTTACATAAATTGAATGAAAAGTATCAAGTCAATGAAGAGAAAAGAAATCAATACAGATTTAATGAATCATAAAATATGTAGTTCAATTTCAACATTAAAACGTCACTTCCAGGGAATTTTACCAGCGACAGCTTCAAGGCAAGCAGGGTCAGTCCATGGTCGAAATGCTCCCTCGCGAGACAAGTTCTGAACAGTAGTACGAGTCAAAGTTCATATGGTGTGATTTCAAAGGATCTATAACTAATAAAATCCTCACCACAGTTTGATCTATCAGAAATAAATAGTTTTCAATAGCAATGCACATTTAATTTTTAAACTAGATAAAGCTTCACTTGACAGATTGATTATCATGATTAGCTAAACAATTATATGATGCGTAACAAACTCAGAAGGAACAGGGGAAAATGGAAAACAGATAGTATATATTTACGAACCTGGATCCAAAAGAAAAATCCACGGAGAATGACCAATCGTTTTTCCCGTCTATGAAAGGAGTGTAGTTTTTCTGTAACATCTGCATTCGGTAAAGGATATGTTAGCGTGCCCAAGAATACTTCTGACTCGCATAAGGCTACCACAAGCACATATATCTGAAGCATTATTAAGACCCCCAAGGCTCGGGACTACTTAGCAAACACACAAGGAAGATGCAGTGCTCCATTTTATATTTCATTATTCAGATGTATGACAAGTGTAGGCAGATTTGAACTTGTGACCTTAGTCACTCGGAACCCCAAGGGTATGTTTGATTTGGGATTACAAAATCGGATTTGGGATTTCAAAATCTAAATTCAGTTCTACTTTGAGATTTTGGGATAAAAATCCAATACATCTTACCTTACAAATACCTATAACCCCTAAGCATACCATTTTTTCTCCATCACACCCTCCTCAATGAGCCATTAATGCAACTGTGTTTTTTTATTCCCACACTTCTTTTATTTATCACTTTTCACACATTTTTTTCTCACTTGTACAATTTCCAATAAAAACACATTAAATTACACAAGCACTCAATTGTTATGAATACAACCAACGATAATATAATAATACAACATCACACACTCTTTCACATCAATTTTGCATAAAGTAAAATCGAAACCTACTTAAATCTCAAAACAAACACACACCATTACTATATAATAGGATCTTGAAAACTAGATTTCAAAAGCCCTCTAAATCCCAAATCAAACATTCCCTAAGGTCTTGTTTACTATGTGTGCTGGTAAGCCATAATCTTTTATATCGAGATGTGTTGTGTAGGAAATTTTGATGATATGGATCCTAACTTTAAGATTGGATGCATAATCACCTAAAGTGGTAATACCCAAAATCGAGCTAGAAATTTTTCCCGGGCAAATAAGATAAAATATAATACGAGACAAACATGGATTTAGGTGAGACTTTACGACAATCACACCCCTAGGGGAAACAAATATGGTCTTTGACTAACCTTCATAGTAAAAAAGGTAAGATCCACCTGCAAATTCCTTGTAAAGCCTATTGTACTCCGCCTGGTCGTATGGTTCTCTAAGAACCTTCAAGACATCATTTCTAAACGCCAGGGTCTCAACGCTTTCATCTGATAGCTGTTAATAATGCGACAGAAGTAACAATTAGTATCAATGCTAGAAAAGGAACAGGTGACAGAAGGAAAAGTAGACATACATTTTCATGATATCTCTTTGAAGGGACAAAAGGGCTCAAGATCCCTTGCTTAGAAAAGGCAGCATTGTCTAGGATTTCCAATTCTGGAATCTCAGAGACAACAATATTACCCTTGTCTTTTTGACCCGATGGAATATATATATCCCCATCATCATCGTCTATCTGAATCACTTCTGGAGATTTCATTTTCTTCTTTGACTTGGCTTTCAGACCTAGTTGAGATGGAGGAGCTCGTTCAGACATTTTTTTTGACACCGGATTTCTCGTACCAGTCTTCTCTTCTACTTTTATTTGAATTTGCAGTATCTTATTCTTCTTAACAGGTTGATCTTCGTCCACTTCCTTAAATTTCCCCTTCTTCTGTCTCTTGGATTTTGGACCTTGTTGAGCTGGACAAGATCGCTCACACAGCTTTTCTGGCACCGAATGACTCGCACCAGCCTTCTCAGACAAATGTCCTACTTTCTTCTTAACCGGTTGATCTTCAATCACTTCCTTAAATTTCCTTTGTTTGTGTCCCTTGGCTTTCTCATACAGCTTTTCTGACACTGGATTACTACCAGCCTTCTGTAAATCATGCAACATAAGTAACAATTAAAACCAATGTTAGAAAGATCAAAAAGAACAAGTGAAGAGACAAGGAGAAGTAGACATACACTTCTATGAGATCCTTTTGAAGGCTCTCTCGGGCCTGGTAGATCAACTTGATTGCAACATGGGCCCAACTGACTATTATCCTCATTGTCATCATCTAACAGAAACGCTTCCGGAAGTTTCCTTTGAGTCTGGTTCTTGGATTTCACACTTTGTTGAGCTGGATTACGAAGCTTTTCTGACACGAAATTACTGGTACCAGCTTTCTGGCCTTCTACTTTTATTTGAATCTGTAGTATCTTGTTCCTCTTATCCGGTTGGTCTTCGTGATCACGATGACCTTCGTGTTCCAATGTATTTTGCGAATCATTTCTCTGTTCGTACTTAGGATCGTCCTCTTCATCATATTCATCCTCATCATCGATGTAAGTAGTATCTTCCCTCTTCTTTTTATCATCTCCGTCCATTTCAGCATTGTCCAAGATAAATTGCAGAAATTCTTGGTAGCTAGAATTTATACCATCTTTATCATTCAAAAGTCTTTTGAAATCATCTAACTCACTGCAGAACTCCTTACACTTTCTTTTTAGTCTTTTTAAATCATTCAAAGCATCAATGTGATCCATTCCTAAGTGCTAAATAACCTGCTTCTAATACTTCCTCGGTTGCAAAAGTAATTGTATGTCCTGCAATAGAAATCTAATATGAGAAATTATATAGTGACTAATATATACAAGAAAAACCTTTGTATAAGTTTCTGACTAAGAAATTGTAGTAAGAGATGATAGGCAAACATAACAAGTGAAGACAGAAAATTTTTGAGGAGTGCACTGCCCAAAAGGATGTAATCCTCCAGGATACAACTAGAAGAACAGGGAAAAGAGAAAACGAATGGGCCAACAAGTAATAGATAAAAATGGCTGAAAAAATTTTCAGAGAATTAGTTTCGACTTCTGTTCTAGTCTTTTAAACATAATCAAGTCAATTCAATTACCACCCCTTCAGGGATTTTCTTTTTTCTTCTTTGAGAAACTAATAACCCCTATATAGAAGAAAATAAGAGATCCTTAACCTTAGCTTGTTAACATTTGAAATAAGTTTAGGACAAGATTGCTAAGGCTATTTTATTTTCTTCCTCCAAACAAAAACATACGCCCCATCCCCCACCACCCAACACACACACACAAACACACAAATATAAGCATGCGATTTTTACTAATCAAAAGCAGATAAATGAGAATCACCAGAGAACGAAGGTTTCGCCAATTCTTGAGAAATTTGAGTCAATTCATCGGGTGGCTAGGGTTTTTGTGCTTGAAATGGTCTAATGAGGCGGCGGAGAGTTTTTTCTGACAAAAGGGATATGATTGCCCTAATTTGTGACGAGTACTAATTCACTCTATAAAGGAAATTTGCATATATTGTCCCTGCACTTATATTTTTTTACTTTTGGGCCTAAATTGTAATTTGTTATTGTTAACATCAATGTTGTACACTAGGGGCCAGACAGGCAGAACATTGGGCATACAACTGGTGATTTAATTATTTGTAAATGTGAAATGTGAACTAAATGGGGGAACATTAATAAGAATTGATTTATAAAAGAGTGTACTTTCAACCAAAAATGAAAGGTTGGAATTTGGAGAAATTACCCCTTTTTTTGGATAGATGGAGTTATATACATGTATGAAATACTTTAAAATACATAAGTTCAAACCAATTGAACCTATAAATGCATTGCGTGTCTATTAATTCACATGCTTTTTAGTTGAAATTTTTCCATAATCATACATGAATTTTCATTAGTCTGTTTAGTTTGATTAAACAAAAATTAGACAATTTCCATATCCCTATAGTAGAAATCTACAGCATACATTTATTTCCAAATTGCCACCCATAATCATAATATGAAATCTAGAATTTGGATCAGTGAATTCCAATTGAGGCTAGCAATCATATCTTCCATTCCAAAACAAATTAAATAAATTTTGATTTGATGAGATGAATTTTTAAAAAAGAATCAGAAAAAGGAGGCATTGTGAAAGAAATAGATCTAGTGCATAGTGTCCATCCTAATATAGCCGTATATATACATGATTTTTTTTACATGTACTCTATAACAATCCATATCGATTAAACTAGCTTTGTCCTCAAAATCAGCCAGAATTTTCTTAGATGTCATATATGCTAAGTTTCCATTAATATGGAAGACCTTTAATAATTCAACCTACTTCCTTATCTTTTCCATCATCAAGTGATAGTGCAAGAGTGCAGTAATTTCTAAACCAGAAACAATATATTGTATTTTTTAATATGGTAATTCACGAGTCAAGAGATAAACTTGTTTCTTTCAACTGTACAAATTGCCCTTGTTGCAGTAATATACCCTAAGTTGTGTGCATTCAAATAGGGTCTTTATCTGACCATAGAGCCAGATGGGTTGATTTGATTAACATAAGCCTCTGATTTCAATCTTAGAAGTGACACCTAAGTTATAATATGACTCTTTATAAATGGAACTCGTTAACTTAATCATATCATGCAAAACCAGAAAAGAAATTTCACGTGTATATATGAAAAAGGATGAGAGAGCATGCAATAGAAGTATGTTCACTAACCTGAAGCCAGAAGAGAAGGATGGTCAAGAGTTTGCTACTATTGTATCAATGCCTTTTAAGCATCAATTTTGGATCTGCATGGATGTAAGAGATGTATCACAATCATTTATAACAATCAAAATAAGATACTTTTTAGATTGGTTTTGGTATAATCAAGAACTATTAAATTAGACTCTTGATTAAATTAAAATAAGTTCTACAAATGAATTTTATCCAAGCATAAGTGCATTAGTATTCTTATTACTTCACATGATCAATACATATAAAAGAGGCTGCATCTATAATCATAAGTTTTACATTTAAATTGTGACAATTTGCCCTTCTAAAATTAATAAAATTGTCCGTCATAAAACCAGAGATATTTTATACCCATTGTCTTAACAAAAATTCATCTCGTCTCCAAAGAATGGAGGCTCCACTGCATTGCATGCACTCCATTATTCACATGCTCCTCTATGATCTGATCAAACAAACATGGTAATAAAACTTAGGTACAGAAAATGTTAGACCTAAAACATAGTTTAAAAAGACAACTTCTGATGTTGAATAAGATCACATATGGTAATGAAATCAGTTTGCAAAAGTTTTATAGAAACCCTCAATATAGTAACCAAATGAAATAATTATGTGTATTATGTGCAATTACAACATTAAGCTAAAGATAGATCATGTTCGTTTTCTGAATCAAATCTCGGAAATTACAGCTTTTGAAAGGTAATAAAGAACAATTAGGACAGGAAGCAATGAAAACTTACAAGAAAACCTCAATTTGGAATACTATTAAAAAAAAAAAAAATTATGCTCATGATCATTAAGAGTGCCCCTGTTTCTCCAACCTAATATCTGCTCCAACAACAACCGCAAACTTATATGGAAAATAAATTTCTATATTTTGAGCATCTAGTAAAGTTATAAAGCAATGTTTATGGAAGAAACTTAGTCACACAATCAATGAACAAAGATACAGAGCGCGCAAAGAAATATTTTCACAAACCTGAATATCTATCTCAATGAGCACAAGTGAACAATCTTTCTCCTCATCAATGTTGCAATGATCATTGTGCATTTGTGCTGTTGATATCTTTTACATACATTTCTGCTTCTAAAGTGCCACAGATTTTTTTCTTATGCTCAGTGACGTCATCTCTCTTGTTTTTCTTCTTACGAGGAACCAATCGCTGGCTCGAAGTCTGAACAGAATGACCTTGTTTCTCATCGACATTGTCATATTCATCCAATTGTCTGAATCTCTCACTAAATTATGGATTACATGCTTTTGCAGGTCTTATCACGTATTGATTTCTCATTATACTCCTCAAATATCGCCACAGTACCTTCTCCAGAGAGTGCCGAAGTGCCGGTGAAGAGAAATTCTTCTTTCTAACCACATCTTCACTATATTCTAATGAAATTGATGTTAATGGAGATAGCTTCTGAGAAGATATAGATGGAGAAGGGATCAGATTGGGGGTTTAGTAATTTTTAGGGTTTAAGTGATGATTTGAGGTCGAAATTGGATTTGGGTATTGAATGATGGAGTCGAGACGTTGCATTGGCGGTGTGGTGCGTCGAGGAAGAAGGAATGGAAAGTTGTTTTTTCTTTTTCTTTTTTTATTTCATCCGCGTACTTATTAAATAAATTTTGGGTTTTATTTGTTAATTTGTATTTTAAATTTGAAGATTTAAATAGAAGTTTTACTTTTTTAGTCTGAAATTGTAGTCCTCTCAACTTAAAATACTCGGTAGTCAGTATTTTTTTGGTCGCCGACCAAATTGTATTATTATTTGGTTTAGGTACCGAGAAAATGAGCTACTCTTTTGTAAAATATTGTATCGTAAAATATCATTTAAAATAAAAAAATTTTAAAATCTTACCGGTCAAGTTTAAAATAACGGGTTACGCGGACTTCTTCTTCCTCTGTTCGCTCCAGAGTTTTCATGGCTATTTTAGTGTCTGTGTTTCCTAACCACGCATCAAGACTCTTTAAGGATAAATGCCGACGATCCGATGAAAAACAACAACGAAAATTCAACTACGAGATCGAATTGAGGAGAAACACGCAACAATACAGAAAAAAAAAGAGAATACATGAATTATTTTCCTGAAAATTGTCAAATAATGGGTGTTGGATGATCCGATTGATGAAACAAAAGTAGTGGAGAAAACTTAAATACTGATTAATACAAAGTTTATGCAAACTTTTGATGATAAAATTTTGTTTCTGTTTAAACTGAAATTAGTATTGCAATTGTTACTTTGTTTCTGATTTTTCATATATAACACATATTTCTCTATAGGGTAACACATTTGTGTTCATATACTAACACTTTTTTTTCCATATAGTAACACATCTTTTACTATACAGTAATACGTTTGTATTCATATAGTAACATATTTTTTTCAAAAGTATGTGTTACTGTAAGAACAATTATGTGTTATTGTAAGGGAAGTGCGTGTTACTAGTCCTTAAAAGAATAAAATATTGGTTTTGTTCATTAATAACACATTTTTCTTCATACAGTAACACGTGTTTGACCTAATAATAACACAACTTGAGAGTAAAAATTTATTTTTACATTTGCACGAGTTTAATACACATATTTGTCCTTACAATAACACATATTAACCCCAAAATCTTATACTTGGGGATCAAATAGACTCATGATTTTTTTCTTAACACATTAAAATCATTTCTCTTTAATATTGAGATCAAATAAGTCATCATCTTAATAAAATCACGCTCTTTTAATAAGAATAGAGTTGTCGAAGATTAAAAACTTATTTGATTCACACATATAATTAGATTAGAGATTTATTTGACCATTTTTTCATTTTTATTTTTGCATTCGAGTGATTATTTTTAGATAAATATGCAGTTTTTGTTTTATAGTGACACATAATTATTGTTAAAGTAACACATGTTTAACCTAATAGTAAACACACTGGAGCACGCGGGGGCGAATTTTTTTTTTTTTTTTTACCCTTGTGCGAGTTTTTTTGGAAATATCCATTAAACCCGCCCCGTCCCGCCCAGGATCCGCGAATTTCTTAATTTGGATTTGGATATGAATTATTTCACAAATTTAGGATCCGTGAAATATTTCATATAAAAATTTGTCCGAGAAAATACAGTACAAATTCATTGCTTGGAAAAGTTACAACTTTAAAAACATAGCATATAATTGTCAATGTTGAGTAATTATTACACGAATTATGTTTTTAATTATAATCTAACTTCATAATCTCGTCTTCATTTCTTCATGATCTTCTCAGTTAAAAATTCCTTATTTCTGTAGATTTTTGTATTTCTTCATTTCCACACAAACCACACTATTTCAAGCCAAACAGAAACAACAATCTTCTTCCATTTTTTTCTTTTAAGCAAGACACTAAACATCAGTAAATTTGTGAAAGAACCATAATGCATGACCATTGGTACTTGTAACAATCAAAGCATGCCGACCAAATAGGGACGACCGCCTTGCAAGTGAAGAAGATGTGGTTTCTGAATTCATCATCTTCACTACAAAGATAGCACTTGATGTCATCATTTTCGGTGAAAATCTCACGTCGTTGAAGAATTGTTTTTGTAGGGTGCAAAGCTTTTTCATATCAACTTGAAACTCTTAGTGACTTCCCTTGCCAATGTTGTTCCTTGCGTTTGTTAGAGTCGAAATTGGTATGTCTCCCTTGTTGAGAAATTTCTAATATGAATAAATTTTCATCGCCATGAATCTTCCTCGCCCTTTGTGATATTGAATATGTTAATAAAAGATGTTAAATCATTAAAGAGTTCAATTCTTGTTCAAAGAGGTCTTCGTCAACTCTAAAACCACATTCAACCACCAAAAAAAAAAAAGAAAAAAAACTCACTCACCCACCTATCCTTATCAATCTAGGAAACTTCTCTATCAATATACCCTCACAGTCAAATTTTCCTCCCTAAAAAAAAAATGTCTCTCATTCCCTATTTTTTTTCCCAAATTTTCCGTAAACCAACCCTGTTTTCCTTCTCCTATCACCCTCAAAATATCCCTCCATAATTTTTGTTCAACTCATTTTTTTTTTTTTTACGTATTTCAACTCTACTTAAATATCATAAGTATATGCATTGTTTTGTGTGTTTTAAGATTGATTTGTAGTGCTTTTTCCCAATTTACGTTTGTATTATTTAACTTGATCAGGCAAATTAATGTGTTGTTCATGAGAAAATTATAAAGAATTCAAGAGTAAATATTTCTATAAAACTATTAAGTAAGGGTATGTTAGGTACTTCTTAACAAAATGCAATAGACATCCATTATTATAAAACATCAAATACTATGAATGAGAGTAGCATATTTTGAAAACTTACAAATAACCCCTTTAACAAAAGAGGATGGTAAAATTTAGAGAGCCCAGAAAATACCAATTTCTCCCTTCAAAAAAATATTATTAATAATTTTAAATGAAAAAATTTATTAAACATGCTTGCTTTTACCCTTGTCGTTTAAAATGAACATGATCCTTTGATATTATAATATATTTTCTACTCTGGAAACTTCAAAATAAGAAATTATACATACTTTAATTATTTTACAAACAAACAGATATGCATCTATTATTGAGTGAAATTATACACAATGAGATGTAATACTTCTATCTGCTTTCGTGTGATACTAAAATTTCTAAATATAACATTGAAAAGTATTACATGAGTCAGCCTCATACAAAATTTCCTCTAGAAGTAAACATTCAAGTAAAGATTTCCATTATATACATTCAAAATGTTGATCTACTCGAGCTCGAATCACATTCCATCACTGAGTATACCAGAAACTTGTCAAGCCCTCCATTCATATTCAAGATTTGATCTGTGCAAAGAAAATTAAAAAACTACAGTTCATCATTATGCTAAATTAGACAAAGTGATTTTGAGAATGTTTTAGGGAGATCCTGGCTCAATCGCAAGGCATTGACGGTCTTTCCAAGGTTGAAATGCTCCTTCTCGGCACACATTCTGATCAACATGTACAAGTCAAATCCAGACTATAGCATAATAATTTAAGTACAACACACAAATATCATATCATAGCTTTGGGCACCAAATATATTAACTAACCTGAAGCCAAAAGAAAAATCCACGTACGATGGTCAAGCGTTTTTTCGGTCTATATCGGTGTATTGAGAGTTTCTTTGCAAGATCTACATCCAATTAAAGTTATTTAAAAAATAATATGGCAAAGAAAAATTTGGACACAAATAAGACTAGTTCAAGAACACACATTTAGTGGTATACCTGGATACCAAATGAGCAAAGAGAAGGGAAATTAACAAATAGAACAATCAAGATGTATTAGAAGACGAGTTCTTTTCCCAAACATACACAAAACTTGACAACAGAACATCATAGATATGCTTACTAACCTGGATAATACTTAAGGAAGGATCCAATTCTGAGTGCCTCCCAATGCTGCTTGTACTCCTCTTTGTCATATGGTTTGTTAAGAACCTCCAAAAGCTCCTTTGTAAAATCATCAACCGTTGGACAGCCAGGCTCAAGGAGGTCATTCTATTTAGACATCATGGAAACAGAAGTAACAATTAATACCAACTTTATCAAGATTAGAGAGAACAAAAGTTAATCCAGAAAGGGGTCAAAGTTCTATCAAGAAATGATATACATCTGTCGTTGAAGGCACAAAAGGGCTTGGCATTCCTTTAATAACTGCAGTGCTGTCCAGAATTTCCACTTCAGGAAGAATTTCAACATTGCCTTTTTTATTCATTTTGAAACCCTTCTTATATGTCACTGGGCATTTACTAGTCTCGACACTCCTACTTTTGCTTTGGACTTCTTCTATACGTAGTCGAGTTATTACACCTTCATCCGGCTCATTTTTCACAGAATAATTCCCAAATGCAGCCTTTTGATGTGAGAGTCTACAATCTCCTTGACCTACTTTCATCAATTTTCTCTGTTCTTCAACCACATCTTTCCCAGAAGCGGTCTTGACATTCCACTCGTTATGAACTTCCTCAGTATGCAATCGAGTTTTGACACCATCATCGGGCTCATTTTTCACAGAAAGATTCCCAAAAGCAGCCTGCTGATTTGAAAATCTGCGATCTCCTTGACCTACTTTCATCAATTTTCTCTGACCGGAAATTTTTTTATGGACTTCCTCCGTATGTAATAGAGTTTTGATACCATTATCTGTCTCTTTCTTCACAGAATAATTTCCAAAGGCAGCCTTCTGATGTGAGAGTCCATGCTTTCCTTGACCTTCTTTTATCAATTCTCTCTGGCCATGTACAACAACTTTCTTACCTGGTTTTCGATCAACACGTTCAACCCAATTATTCTTTCGTCCCTGATGGAACTTTTCATTGTCTGTCATAACCGTTGCTTTCTCATTTTCCTTGAGTTCTACTTTGACCTTAATCCTCCCCTTGAATTTTGCACCCATCTGTTCCTTGTATTTCTCAGCTGATCGAGCTTGATCAACATGCTTGTTCTGATATTGTATCTGACTATTGTTCTTTTGACTTGGATTCTCATGTAATACTGTATTTCTGTTGGCCCCACCATCTTCACCAATCACATTCTTTCCCTTGCCCGGTTTCTGTAAATATACCCGGCTGCATACCTTGTCTTTCTCACGACATCGAGCTGGATCATCACGCTTCCCACAGAGATTTCCCATCTCCCGATTAGACCTTCTACCAGGCATCTGATACAAATCCCCTTTGTCCATTCTGATAAATTCCTCAGCATCAGCCTTATGGTTAACCCCATACTGAAGATCATTCGCAACATCAGAATCCTCCACTAGATCAATGCTGACATTTTCCCTTATCCTTTTATGGCTTACATTTTCTCTAGCCTCGCCCAAAACAAGGAGTATAAAATGTCGGTATTCACTGTCCGTATCTTTCTCCTCCGCAACTCTTCTGTACTTATCCAACTCATCAAATAAAATACCCTTTTCCATTGACCTTTGCTCAGCAATAAAAGCATCAGCGGCGGATGATAGCTCCATCGCCATTTCTAAAATTGAAGAACTTCGACACACTGTGCAAAATTTTGGACAGCATCATGAACAACATTCATTTACAAATTCAAAAAAAAATCAGCATGCACCCATAAAATAGACTTTAAATAGTATTTATGTATATTAGTTTTGTTTTTAAACATCACAAAACTATATGCATAGTTTTTTCTTCACGGTGGAAAACCAATGGGCAGAAGATCAAATGTTGGGTTTAAACCGAATGTGAATTTAACTAGGATTCACAACCAAAAATCTCTACAAGAAAGGTAATTTTTTCTTACCTTTAAGGTTGATGATCTTCTCCTCTGTCAAACCCTAACCTTCGCCGGTGCCGTCAATTTCTGGCCATAAATCGAATTCAATTTATTGAATGAGGTATGAATCGTCTTCACCGGGGGCCTGGAAGGAGGAACTGGTACTAAAGGCAACTCATCTACAAATCTGGAGATCAAGAGGCTTCCAATTAGAAGGCTTACAACTAAGGAAAGAAGGAGAAGTTGTGCTACAACTGTGATGAGGCCATAAGTGGAAGGAGTTGTTCATATTATTGGTGGAGAAGTTTGATGCCGAAGATGGTGACCAAGCTACTCATTAATGTTGCGAATGAAGAAGAACGCCTTTTATCCAAATTGCAGATTATTAGTACTTGTTTTGTTTGATTACTTACCAGCATTTAGTTTGTATTCATGTGTTCATTATTGTTGATTTTGAATTACATATAGTTCGAAAAAAAAAAAACTTAAATGCTGATAAAAAACTTAAATGCTGATACTCGGTTAAAATGGGTTGTTCGTCATCTGAAAAATACTTGTTAATTTATCGAGTTGTCTCGAATCCAACTTGTTAGATTCGACAAGATAAAAAATTCTTAATTAATTTATCGAGTTGACTTCGAATCCAACTCGAATAGGTTCCCGTTTGTTATTTTTTTATCATTTTTAAATTTATTATTATTATTATTATATACCCAACATCTTTGTTTTGATATTAAATAATTTAAATATGTAATTACTAAATTTATTATTTTTTTATATTGTTTTTTTTTTTAATATTTTATTATTATTATTACAGTCACTTTTTTATTATTATCACTTTTTTATTATTATTATTTACATAAACATCTTTGTTTTGATATTAAATAATTTAAAATGTAATTACTAAATATATATACATTAATATTTATATATTGTTTTTTTTTTAAAATAACTAATATTATTATGAACATCGAGTGAATATTCGAATTCTATTTTACTATATTACATTTGAGTTAGCAGATATACATGTCACCTATGCGAAAAAAGTTATAGGGGAACTGGGGAAGAGAAGAACCTCAAGAAGCGGCGAGGCAATATTCAAGAACTGATGAATTAATATTTGTCTAATTATCGTTAGTAGAATTGAGTGGGCAAAGCAAACCCAGGAGAAACTTTCATAGGGAACGGTGAAAGATGAAAATGACATGGAAGAAGAACGTTAGCGATGGCAAAAGCAAGAAACGACCCATCGTTTTTAATCCTAATCTTCCATTTGAAGATGTTAATACCACTTCCGATGCTAATTCTGCATCAGAGCCGTTGAAGGAAGGCGAACTACTTGGAAAAGACGGCGGAAGCATCAAGAATACAGACGACGATGCTGAAAAAAGTAGAAATATTGCTCAGGAGTTTGAAGCTCAAGGCAATAAACTTGCGGAGGTACTTCTCGTTTCTTTGCTTCGATTCTTTAGCCCTAATTTGACCGATTCGGGGGTTTTCAAATGTTTATTGTTTTGTTTTCTGTAGTAAAGGGTTTTGATTTTATATATATTGTATATGATGCTTCTACGATGTAAGGATTCTCAAATTGAGTTGATCAGCGTGTAGAATGATGGAAGAATTAACATCTGGGGGTAATTTAAGGTGCTGATTACTTTTTAGAAATGTAATCGACTGTTGATGATGAAAAAATCAAACAATTGATGTTGAAAGTCATAAATCAAATGACTGATTGATTAAAATTGAACGATTAATCTAGACTTTCTGTAACAATCTGATTGATATAAATCCGGATCCCCCAAGGATAGAAGGGCACTTAGGTGCCATTAGGAAGTGTACATCTTTCAAAATCTGAGGAAGAGTTATCATCCTTCTGAATAAACTAGTTGGATATTTTCGTACTTCAAATGGTTAACGATTAATGAAGTCTAATTATATGATTACTTGAATGGGATGGGATGGGATGGTTTCTTGACATGGTGATTCATAATTCGTATTTGCAGTCGATGCTCCCCCCAATTTATGAGAACTAAATGATTGCTTGTTTCTCAATAAGTGCATGCCTACAGGGAACAAAGAATTTCGAATCTAAACAGATATTCATTGACTTTTGCTTCTGTAGGAGGGAAAATACCGTGAAGCACTTGGGAAGTGGGAGACTGCAATAAGTTTAATGCCTGAGAAAGCTGTTTTGCACGAACAAAAAGCTCAGGTTTTACTTGAGCTTGAAGAATCTTGGAATGCTTTGAAGGCTGCAACTCGTTTGTCTTCTTTTCCCCCTCTCATTTACATGTCTTTTTCTTCTTTCCTTCAATAAAGGCATACACGTAACACTAGGTTTGTTGTTCTCTATTATATGAACGCTATCTCCTTTACATACTATCATTTTGAAATTAATAAATTTCATGTCTCCGTGTTTTAACTTGTTACCCTTTGTTAAAGGTGCTACGGAATTGGAACCAAGCTGGGCTGAGGTAACGTTTTTGCTCTATGGAACTGCCTTTGCGTGTATTATGCTGTGATTGGTCTCACCAAGATAATAAGGTACTATATATTGGGATGATAGTATAACAATTAGTCGGGGGACTTATTTCTTCATTGATGATGAAGTTGGTGGGAATGAGAAAATCATAGGTGCAGTTAAAGTAGACAACTATAATTGAGTACCTGTTGATTTGAGTGAAAAACATAAAATTGTGATATGTGTTACTGTAGAGATATTACAATGTTACTTAGCCTTTAATACATCTTTATGCAGATTAATAATGCATGAGCATGCAGCTTTTTAATCGTGACTTTCAAATACTTCAAGCAATTACAATACTAACATGATATAACGGTGGAGAAGAGTTGCGTGTGCACATATACCTAAAATTTACTCTATTTCTCTGTCATTCTGGATAGGCATGGATCACTCTCGGAAGAGCCCAATTAAACTTTGGAGAGCCCGATTGTGCCCTTGAATCTTTTGACAAAGCATTGGCTATTAAGGTATATTTTTAAAAAAAATGAGTACAGGATTTCTCCATCCTCCATGTTTAATACCTTAATCTTCATATGATTCTTGCTATTTTTCAACAATTACAATCATAATGAAAATGTTACCTATAAAATTAGCATGCTGGACCCAAAATTGTCTTTTTGTACTTATATATGTGTGTGTGTGTATGTATATATTCTGAGATGTTGTTATGTGCAGCCTGATTCTGTGGAGGCGCAAGGTGATAGGCAAGCTGCATCGCATCTAGTGAAGAGGCGAAAACAGCTTCATACGACAGGTTTGAGTGCAAATGAAAACCGTTTTCTTGTTGGAAATCAGGGCTGAATCCTGATATCAGGAAAGACTCGTTGCAAGTTATGTTGACTTTTCCCACTTGGCAAAGTCTTCTGTAAACCAGTTTCACCCTAATACTAGTTTGCATTTTTGTGTGTATTTACAATATTAGTTATTTCATTAAACTGTATTAGTTTGTTAGTATTAGTTGTTATACTATAATGTGATGTTTGTTTTACATTAGATTATATGGGAAAAAGTTATGTTGACTTCTCCCACTTGTCAAAGTCTTCTGTAAACTTGTTTCATCCTAATACTGATCTACATTTTGTGTGTATTCACAATATTAGTTGTTTCATTAGATTGTATTAGTTTCTCAGTATTAGTTGTTAATACTATAACGTGATGTTATGAACTAATTGTATGGTAAAATTGTTTTACATTAGTCCAACTCCCCCAACTTTGGTGAATATGGGAAAAAGTATCGGGGTTTTGCTACAATTTACTATTAAGGGTGTGCTTTCAAATTCTACAAAACAGCTTTAATTTTTTTTTTCAAAGGATGTGAGATAGGTTTGAAAAAAAAAAAAAAAGATTTTGAAAGTTGTTTGTAGTAATTGAAAAGAGGTCAGAAATATGTCGGTGCAATGTATTCTAGGATACCCTGTCTTTCCGTAATTGGTGTTCTCTGTTCAGTTACAGCTACATTCGACAGACGTTTAAATTGTAGATTTTTGTAGCCATTTTTATGATATTCACATAATCTTTGGACTTAATACATTAAAATCATAGTAGAAGTATTATTCACTTGCTTTTTTGAACTGTGTTCATTGTTTTTCCATTCCAATTTTGACTCTTATACAGCAGGAAAACATTAGTTTCACTTTTAAATCTATTCTCAATCAATTGTTAACCCACCAACACTCAAATTAGTGTTTGATTAAGTTCAAACATCAATTTTGTCATCTTCAATTTATATCCTCGGACATAACAAGATTAAGCAAATTATTCGCTTAGTTCTGAGTTGTGGAGACGAAGGAGAAGGAATAAATTAAATATATATATGTTGTTATGAAATATGAGAATGTGAAATAGAAAAATTTTGATTTCACTTAATTATTAAAGTTTGTTTCTTACATATTTATTTTCCTCCAACCAAACATCATCTTAATATAATGTTCGACTACTCTTAATATAATGTTCGATTAGAACATGAACTGATAAAAAATAAAAAGGGTAGTATAATTACAAATAGGTTCAAAAAATTTGTATAGAAGCACAAAAAAAAAAATTACATAGAAGCATAAAATATTTGCACATTGAACCTATTTGTAATTTTGAATTTTTTTTAACCTATTTGTAATTTTCTTTAAAAAACATATATAAATATTCGAGCTACTTAAAAGTTAAAATCGGAATATGAGAGTAATCAATCATGAGTTGTTCTTATGTATTTCATATACACGGTAAGATTATTGTGTTAATCCTTTTAAAAAATTTAAAATATTAAATATTTGATTAATAGTATTAATAATCTCATTAAAAGTATCATAATTTATATTAATAGTATTTTTTAGGTGTATCAACAATAAATTGATATTTTTACTTTTTTCAATTAATCATATTTAATTAAAAAAATACAATATTCTTATATTCAAATTTAAAATATCAAGTTTAAAAAACAACATTTAAAGAATCAAGTATTCAAATCAAGAGTATCAAATATTTAATCAAAAATATTAAAAATTGAGTTAAATTGAAAATTAAAACAATTATAAACAAAACACATGAGATTTATCATCAATCATATCATTTTATGTAACGATCGATCAAATACCTAATTATTACCGAACTTTTAATTTTATACAGAACGATTAGCAAGTTGCAAATTCTCTCATATTTCAGTCAAAGTCGCTTTAGCGACTTTTCCAGTTTCAACTTAAAGACGCTTTATGCATCAAAGTTCAATATATACACAATTTTTATTTTTTTGAAAAAGTTCAATATACACACAATTAGCAAACGAATCCTTAGGCAAAAATCTCGTCAGCGGAATCTCCGAAAAGGAAAACGCACGAAAGGCATCAAAAAGTACCGGAGAGTGAAAATAATAGTATTAATAATTGAAAGAGAGAAAAGAGAGAGAGCCCATAGAAAATGCAGCGGAGCCATCACCGGAGGCGGCGGTTCTCGTCGGATTCCGACATTGACTTTGACGAAGACGAGGATGAAGAAGAAGAAGATCTGGAGGAGGAATCTTCGGCGGCCCGGCGGCGGTTGAGAATGAAGTGCTTGTCGTGCAAGGAGGATTACGGCGATCGCGATGCCGGCACTTGCCGCGAGTGCTATGAGGAGGCCGGAGAGACGGAGGAGGAACTGAAACGTGAGATCGATGACCTCAAGTCTAAGGTCAACTTTCTTCGCCTACTCTGTATCGGGCCGAATTCCGTAACTAGGGCCAATACTCCGTGCTTCTCCGACGTCGTTCTGGTCGCTACTGGTTCACCGGATTCAGATGATTTGCAGTGCAATTCGCCTTCCATTCCTGCCCATCGGGCTGTACTGGTACTGTACTCTTTTCACCGTTTTCGGGCTTTTCCCCTTCTGTTAATGCGATTAAAATTAGGCCGGGCCAAATACTCTAGCTATTAATTTGAAAGTTGAATTTTAGACTTTAGGAAACCACAATTGATCAAATGCACTCAGCTGTAGACATTAGGTACAGTGTTTACTGCCTATTTATACATTACACACTTACATATGGCTACATTTGGTTGAATATATTAGGAGCAGTATTATTTGCATATCTGTATGTGGATTTTGTGTTTTTCTGTAGTAGATACTGAATACTACACCAGAATTATTTCAGAAGAATATGCTGAAACCAGCACAATATTTCTTGAAATTACATCTGATTAATGTAGCATATAATAACATATCTTCTAGCATTGATGTCTACTTGTTCATGGACTATTCCTGTGATTCTTGTTACTCAAGCAGACAAGTCGATCTCCAGTTTTCAGAGCAATGCTCGAAAATGAGATGGAGGAAAGTCTGAGTGGAACGATCAAGATAAGCGACGTATCATATGATGCCCTTCGAGCATTTATCAACTATTTGTACACTGCAGAAGCATGCCTTGATGAGCACATGGCCTGTGATCTCTTAGTGTTGGCTGAAAAATATCAAGTGAAGCATCTGAAAACTTATTGTGAGAAGTATCTGATGTCTAGACTTAACTGGGAGAATTCACTACCCTATTATGCTTTTGCCCACCAGCATTCTGCTAAGAGTTTGCTCGAAGCAGCCCTTTCGTTGATCTTGGAAAACATGGACAAGCTCAGCAAACGAGAAGAGTACTTGGAACTTGTGGAGAAGGATCCTCGTGTGGTGGTGGAAATCTATGAAGCTTATCTCTCAAAACAAGTGAATACTGCTGCTCCAAGTAAAGATACAATGACAAAGGCAGCCTAGGCTGAAGAATCAGTTGGCTAGATTATGAGGCTTTCTTGTTTTAGCATGGTGAGTATTGATGATTTGATGTTGATGAAATATCTTGCATGTTAAAGCTTCTTAAGATGTTATCTGGTGAAGTTCTTATGCATACTATTTTACTTTTACTATGAATCACAACACAAACACAGAACATGTTGAAGTAATATTTGTATAGTTTTATTTTGGGAAATATGGAAATTTAATCCTTTGGGTTAGAAAAACTGGGAGACATAAATTGATTAAGATACTCTATTCATGAAATGTGTTGAGAAGAAACGTAAGGTATGGAACTGGCTTAGATTTTGGAAGTTTAGGGGTTTGAAATGAGAAATGAATACAAAATTGATGTTTGATACTCCCTTTTCATCTAACATAGACTTCCTTTCTACCTTTGTGAGTTCCAAATTATAGTCCACATTTTTTCATTAAAAGCAATTGACCAAAATATTTCTATTTAACATACTTTCAACAAAGTTTCAACGAAATTTATTTTTTGTCATCTCGTGCAAGGATAAAACAAGAATGTAGGAAAAAATTACAATCCCAACATTTAATATCTTCTTTGTGAAAATTTATCCAAGCCTATTTTACTGGTACGGAGGGAGTATAAGTAAAACATTCCTGGATTCATATCATAATTTGGAAGGTCCCTTTCCAAACAATCATTCTTGTTATGTTAGACTCTTCTACAATCAGGTATGTGTATACATATGAGAGGAAATTACTGGTTCTTTTCCCTATTTATAATTGAAAAAATAAAAGGATTTACAATCGCTTCTCACAAGTTATAAGTTTCCAGTTAGAATGGGGGCCTTCTCCAGAGTCAAACAGGAAGGTCACCCACCCCATTGCAATTGCAATTTCTCGGAGATCATTTATCACAGCAGTAACGTCGCGTATGTAAGCCCGCCCGCCTGGTCTCAGGATCCGATCCATCTCCAGCATGATGTTCGTTATATTACATCTGCATGAGGATGAAAAGATCATATTCAGACACTTGCATCTTTAAATTTTAGGATAATCGCACACTTGATTGAAATTTGTACCTTCTCTGTTCTACTGAGAAAAGACCTACTGCATTCAGCAGATCATATGTTCTTGGAGGAGTATCAAATGGCTCACACCTGTGAGATTTTCCATATGAAGATACTATCAATGAGATACGTGACGAAAATTCAAAGTACATAGGAATATTTATACATACGTACCAATCGTGCATTACTCCTATAAGCCCACGATCGTATATCACAGGCAGAGTATTTGAACCACTAATGGGAACAACATTCATAACCCAATTATTAACCTGGAAATCAAGAAAAGCTGCTGCAAATCTGCAGTTTACAAAAATGTCAAAAATAAAGACAAGAAAAGCTATGATTGAAGAAGAAAAAGAAGAAAACATAATACCCTCCATATCCTGCTTTCATGTCCATCACATTTCGTATGTTCAACTGATGCACGTGAAAAGCACCTATGTATCCGTTGACCATATCATTCTGATATTTCGACTCTGCCTTGTATAGTTCCTTCCTCGAATTATAAGCGTCCATTTGTATGCTAAAAAGCCTGTCTGGTGGACTATGCAAACGGGCAGGCCAGTTCGTAAGGTTAGCTCCATAACCGTTCTCAGGTAAACGGGTTATGCATGTCTTCACATTCACATTCCTGCAAAAGATCAAATATAACCAAATTAGAATAGTGGATGTTTTTAATCATTTGCTTCATTTTAATATTTTAAGTATAGTATGATCACTCTCAATGCAAAATTCCAAGGCATATAACATAATTCAAGGCAGGAGAAGAGAAATGGAATCGGGATATATACCATATGTCATCTGGATCATCATTGGTGTCACATAGTGAAGGTTTTACATCAGAATTACGGTTGAGATAGCAGGTATTATTCAGAGGCTTCTGCCAAATTGCAATGTATCCTTCCTTATTTACTAGTTTCCAACACAGGTTGTTGGTAAGTTCTTCCATTTCTGTGAAAAGTTAAGATTGAGAAAGTGACAAAGTTTAATCTTGGAAGAAATTGCATAATTATTTCTAAAAAAGATGTGTGAAAAAGTTTAATCTCGATGAATTGAAACTGAAAGTGACCTCTCCATTGTTCTACAGGCTGTGCTTCCCAGATAAAGTATCCTCCAGCTCTAAGCACCCTATTTGCCTCAAGAAGCAAAATCCCATCTTCACACACACACACACAAAAAAAAAAAAAAAAAGTTAGATTGAATGATGAAAATACAGATCAAGGGGCCATAAAAGACGGTCAAAACTTTATTTTGCTTCAATAGAAATCAAGATTTTGTTCAATAACCTCGTAGATATCAAAATAAAAACAAGTGTACCATTAAGAGTCCAATTAACCCCACATCGAGAGCAATGAATCAAATCGAATGCTTGGCTTGGGCAAGGCAAGCGGCGGGCCCCAAATGTCGCTACCATTGCAGGTACACCTCGCTCCAGTGCAAGTTGAACCTGCTTCTGATGAAAATCTTTTGAAGCTATTGACAGAGTCGTCACATTTCGTTCCATCAAGTAGGCACCAAAATTTGCTATTCCAGAACCAATATCTAAAGCAACCCGTATACGTTGGCCAAAGGTAATCTCAGGAACCATCTATATTCATTTTGATCCAATTATCAGGTTTAGACAAGTAAAGAAATTAAATCAAGGGAGGATAAGATCAGAGACTAAACGAACCTTGGATATATGATCCAAGTATTGATTTGTACCATGGATAAATTGAGGCCCCTCTCCTGAAAATATAATTTTATCACCTTTTCTTGATACCCCATTTTGGCCTCCTTTATCTTCAAGCAAGTGCGTATAAGGTACATTGTTAAACCACACCTGCATTTTTATATCTTAATCTCTTCAACTACGTCCATTCGAATGAAATGAAAGAACATCATTCTTCAAATTAGGAAGAAACATTACTTCTCAAGTGATTGCTAGAAACTAGTAATCAACATTCCTAGATTTCTTGAACAGAATACTAACACAAAATCCACATTTAGTAAAATTATTTTTCAAGAATCAAGATTTTTTGTTCTCTACTACCAACATCTCAACCAGGTAAGTATTCTAAACTGAAATTTGCCAAATCCCTTTTGAATAAATTAAATTTTATCTAATCATGAACTTCAACTCTCATTAGCAGCAACATTGTTGGTGACTATATATCATTGATTCAAGAAACTAACTAAAAATTAAACTAAAAATGAATCAATCCCACTAAAAATTGGCAGCAATAGAAGTAGTTTCAAACAAAAAATTAGTACCTCATCCCGGCTTTTCGGCCATGGAATGTGAAGCTTGTACCCTTTAGGCCATGGAAGCAAACAATCCAACCCTTTGCCATTCTTATGGCAATGCCTCTCATACTTTTCAGATAAATTAACCCTAGAAATAGCATCAACATTGTCCAAACAAGGCATATAATCGATCATACTCTCATCACAAACCCTGAATTTCTCAACTTTAATCACCTTCCTCTCACCACTCTCCCCTTTTTCCTTCTCATCACTGCTATTGAAATTCACCACCACACTCTGTATCAGCGCTTCATCAAATTCCCCAACCTCGAAATCATCTGTCATGACTCCAAACTCATTTATAATCCCCGTTCTCTCCAGAATCACCGCCGGACGCGGCGGCGGCGGAGAAGGGGTGGTTGTGGTGGTGGAATTGAAGAAGGATAGGTGTTGATTTTGGGTTGTTGGTGTGGGGAACACGGAGACGTGTTTTACGAGAGAGAAAATGGTGAAGGAGAGGAGAGAGAGAGCTATGATCTTTATGAATGTCGGGGTGGTGGTGGTGGTGAGGGCTGACGACGAGCTCGTGATCATGGCTTTCAGTCTCTGATTTTAATTTTGTTACAGAAATTGGAAGAAAGATTTGCAGATTCTTTGCTGAATTAATATCACTGAAAAAACCTCGAAAATCAAAAGCCACGATTCATATGGGAAATTTGGTTTAAAATGGAATAAATCAATTTCAATCTTCTAAAAGGTAATTAAAAAAAAATACTCATCTCTCGAAAAAGTAGAGGTACCTCATACCTCCCAAAATTGCCAACAATTTCTTTATTTTAATTTTAAAATTTTATTTTGTATTCAAACTAAAAACAATAATTATTTCTCATTTTATTTTTTCTGATTATGCATCAATGATAATGGTGTTATAGTAGTAGAATTTGACTATTTTGAAATGAAATAAAAGAAGCAAAAAAAATGCAGAATCTGCGGTTAAATAGGACAAATCATAATTAAACCGTGCATGGATGTTTGCAAATTAAGAAACGAACTCAATACAAAAAAAGAAAAACCTCCGGTTCTGTCCAATTTCAGGTAGTAATTTAAAGTTTGAAACCCCCAACTTTCTGAAATCGAACGACTTTAGTATAAAAATTAACACTGCAGAGTCTAAATACAGGAGGGTTCTTTGGCGGTGGAACGTTTACGATACGATGTTGCTGCTGTTGTAATAAATGCATTGGAATCTCGTCATTAATTTATTAGGAGTCAAGAGAGGGCAAAGCACCTGAATAGAAAATTAATTAGAGATTATTTTAAGGGTCAAGTAATAACTCAAATTTATGACCTAATCTAGTATATATATATATATTACTCATATTATACTCCTACTCCTTTCGTTTCTTATTAACTTGCTGGTACTTTTGGGCGCACAAAATAAAAAAAAATATACTTTTTGTTTGTTTTGAATTGATTTGTGAGGGTAATTTTGTAATAAAAATACATGTTTTATTTTATTGAATGTTTTATAATAAACATTCTGTGTAAATATAGAAATATTAGTTGAGGGGTTGAGGTTGTAAAAGATTTTTCCATTTTTTGAGTGTGTAAATTAGTATTAGAGAGTTCAAATGAAACGTGTGTAAGTTAATATAATTATACGCACTCCGTTAACATTTCTATTTTTAAGCATAAATTATTTTTCTGCATGTTTCTATTTAGTTTGTGTCCACTGGTAATAATTTGTCTTACATCTTTTTGTAATCCTCTTTTCTGTACTCTGCTATGGACATTACTTATGCCCAAACCTCTTTGGTTTGATAATAATATACTAATAAGTTCTAAATTCAAAAGGTATATATACTTTTTTTTTTATTTTGAAATACAACTGATTAAAAATATATCTTTTTCTTTTTTATTAGTTTGCCGGATTCAACGTCGCCGGGCTACGGTTTGACTTCCGGTGGAGAGAAGGTCTCCAGCAGGGAATAATTTGTATAGACCATAAAGGACACAAGATTTAAAAGGAAATGGAAGTGTTGAGACAACATATATTCACACATTAAATGGAAAAAAATGATGAAGGGTCAAGAGATTGTGCATCTCTTCAAATGGAAAATTAAAGCAGCATCATAATCTAGGAAAATAAGTACAATTTTTTTTTTTTTTTTGATTAGTAGAAAGGAATTTTTTTTTTTTTTGAAAGAAGTAGAAAAGAATTTTTTGATTAGTGAAAATAAGTACAAATTAAATAGGACACATGGGACTTATCTAATTAAAAATGAAGGATTTTACAGTAAAAATTTTTTTAAATTCAACTCATTAATACTATCAAAATGTATAATAACCTTTTAATAAAAATAACCAAATTAGCTTTCAATATGTTTTAATATAATAAACCTAATTCATCTACTCATAAGTAACATACGAAATAAATTGAATATTATATTTCTTTTTTACATTAGTTTATTTACTGTGGTAACGAGGAACGTGGGCTAAAGAATGCACATAATCAGGCTCGTTGGGCTAAGCTCAAAGCTTCGGCCAACAAGCTCAATCGCAAAATAAGCCAGAAGAAAATAACCATGGACTGACTGATTATTCTCAAGGCCCATCTTGATATATTAGTAATTGGGCCAACTAACCAATTAATGGCCAATTAATTGTAATTGTTGTTAGGCCCACTAGAATAGAAATTGTATAAAGGTTCTTACTATCTACACATCCACTTTTATTAAATACACCCACTTTATAACTATGTTTGAAAGTACATTAAGCTAAAAATTATTGTAAATAGGGGTGTATCTAATAAAAATGGAAGTGTAAATAATAGGGCCCTTGTATAAAAACCCCTGTAAATCCGATTTGTGGTTAATCAGAAAAGTATTACTCCCTCCGTCCCGGAACTATCTTTATAGGTGAAGAAGTACGTTTATTAAAAAATTTAAATTAGTGTAGGAGAGAGAATAAATTGAAAGGGTATTTTGGGTGTTTATATGAGATAAAGTGTAGGAAAGAGAATAAAGTAGAATAAAGTAAGAGTGACATTTTTGAAATAAAATTGATATTGTGAGGGTATTTCTTTTGAGTGTTATTTCCAAATTTGGGGTGTAAAGATAGTTGTGGAACTGACCGAAATAAAAATTGTGAAGATAATTGTGGGATGAAGGAAGTATTTCTTTTGTTCATCAATTTCTTCCCCAAATTGATAATCACCGCCCCTGTCGACCTAAGTCGGAAGTCCGATTAATCAGCGCCGTCGCCTTACTCTTATCATATTGCTCCGACTCTGTGACATTCCATGTTCATTGATATTATGTCTTAATTTGGAAAATGTGAGGTTTGTGCCATTCCTATTCTCAAATTTTGGGCATAAAAAATTTGTATGAGATGGTTTAATACATGAAATATGATACTTTTATATATTATAATTATTTAAATTGTTTTTTTTAGGAAGATAAAAATTGTGAAGTGGTTGAAAATAAACTTATTAGCATATATTTGAAAGTTATGATTTAAAAAAAAAAAAAAACTCTTTAAAATTCAAGTCATGACAAAAAGGAAAAAAGAATAGGTTAATATTTACTTAAAGAAAAACTACGTATAAACTTTATTCTGTTTTAAATATTGGTGTAAGACTAATCGACTTAAAATCAATTTATTTAATTGATTAAAAGTGGTTGAGAACGCCAAAAAAAAAATTACTTTCATTTAAGAAAGAAAATTAAATGTTTTAAGTTGTACTAATTGTTGTTTCCAAAAAAGTTATACTAATTGTTGTTTCTAAAAAAGTTATACTAATTGTTAGCAAACACTATATATAGAAAAAAAAAAAAAAAACAGAGCGATTCATTTTTATACCGATAAATTTTGCAGGCAATTAATTGTTGTATACATGGATACGATTATATTTAATTCCCTGCTTCTTACGTTGAGTAATATTTTTATGTGACATTAATTCCATTTATTTAATTTTATACATAAAAATATAGAATTAATAAATATTAGAAATGAAACACTATACATTTGTACAAAATTTAATTAAGAGGGTTCCAAGGAATCAAGAAACATCATGACCTTAAACTCCTCAAAATCAAGCAACCCATCTGAATTAGAATCATACGCCCCAATCATCTTCTTACAATCCTCCCCACAACCTTCATCCCATAACCCTAATCTAGATAATGCAATTTTTAGCTCCTCACAAGAAATAAATCCATCATCATTCAAATCGAAAACCCTAAAAGCTTTACGAAGATCTCTCTCCAACATTTCATCTTCTCTCTCGACTTCTTGTATTTCATGAACAATATATTTTGTCCCCTCATTCATCAAAAATTGGTAAAAGAAGATAAAATCAAGAGGGCCGAGGGCATCATCGCCCACGAGTAGCTCGAGCTCGTCTCGACTAGATCGTAAACCGGTCCGCTCAAGAAGCCACATAAGTTCATCTATTGTCACAAGCCCATCTCCATTTTTATCTAGCTTTTGGAAAATCTTTTGCAAGTGATGTGTGGTGAGAGGATACATTTTTTGGAGTGGTACGTATATATTGAGGGAGGACTAATTAAAAAGTGATTGTTGGTTTTTGTGTGAATTATGTGTACACATATATATAGAGGACTTTTGTTGTATTTTCGAGAAAATTCGATAACACGGTTTCTACTTGTACTTTAAGTACGGAAAGAAATTAAATTGGAACTCTGAGGAAAGTTGCAGGAAGCTTCGACGAAAAAATGAAGCAACAACAGAACTAATTCGGGACAAGTTTGGTAGTACAATATTTTTTTACGTTTTTACAAATTTAACAAATTTGAGATTGGTGAACTCTATTAATACTATATATATTATTTTATTTTATTTTATTTTTTTGAAAGCATACATAGTATTTTATTTAAAATGAGAAAAAAATTTTGAGACACGTTAATTTTTATCTCGTGGTGTATTTCATTTTTATATTTTATTATCTCAATTATACAAGTTATGTTTACAATGATAATTATTATTAATAAATTAAGATAATACTAAATTGGTAAATTATTATGTGGAATTGGAGTTCACGATGCAATTAATTTTTTGAACAAATTTTAAATTAATTTTATTTTAAATAAGTTCTAACTTGTATAGAAATATATGTCGCAATTAAATTAAAATTACATGAGTTGCATCCTATTCAATGAATACATAAGTGTGACTCTATAAATATTGAAGAGACCAAAGAAGTGTTTGGTTAACACCTTTAAAGCTAACAAAAAACAATGAAAGGAGAGTGTGATGTTTGGTTGAGGAGAATCAAATATATATGATATCTTAAAAGTAAGTAATTAAAGTCATATATTCATTCCTCTCAATTTTTGGAGGAATGAAAGTCATTGTTTTTTAAAATTTCATATATAATTTTTTAAAAATTTATTTTGCCTTCCAAATTATTTATTAATATTAATAACAAATATTTTAAGTATGATTATTATATAATATATTTTTTAATATTAAAAAAGAGTTAATAACAATTTTAATTATCAATAATTTTTATAATTAAAATCAAACACTTTTTATGGTAATGATAGTCATACCTACATATAAACCAAACAACTCAACAATAATTAACATACCCATTACTATTTTGCACTACTTTCAAACCCATTATTATTCCAATTCCTTTCAACAAATCAAGCACCCCTAAAATTAAGAATAGAGATTCCAAAATTTAGAAGTTCAGGTTGAGTATTGCTATTTTTGGTTCGAAACAGGGAAGGTGTCATTTGATACTTGGCTTTTTTCAAAAAAAAAAACTGTTTGCTTTGCGCAGAACTATATTATGTCATTGGACTTGTCATTTGTATATGCGAGTTTTTAATTTATTTTATTTGGACTTGTCACTATCTATACGAGTTTTTTATTTTATTTTTATTTTGTTATTTGTTATAGTAGATGCCGTCATGTAATATGGTAGACTGCATTTGTGAAATCTATGAATAAAAAAGCCTAACTACTAAGGTGTGTTTGGATGGAGATATGGGGATAAAGGAATACACTAATTTTATTTTATGAACAATAATTAATTCCTTGGTATTATGGAATTCTCATACTTCAAGTTTTTGTGAGGAATGACTTTTATTTCTCACAACTTTAATTCCAATTCTTTTCCCATGCCATTTCTCATAACAAGCACCCCTAAGTATTGTTTCAAAAAGCCTGTCAAAAAAAAAAAAAAGTATTGTTTCAAAAAGTTTTTAAAGTATCGAATTTTTATTTCACAACAATCATTTGAAATAGAAATTAACAAAATTTGCTAAGTAAAATAATGTCGATATAACATTTACAAATCTCAAGTCTCAACTTTTTAATTTCCATTAAAAATTGTAAGTCTCCATTTCAAAATTTTCAATTCTCAATTTAAAACCCTAAGTCTCGGGTGATCTAAAAATATAATTCCTCAAATAATGTAAGTGTTACATATGTATTTGAGGGTGATACTAATTGACTACGATTTGATGAACCGTTAAAGAATACTTTAGTGAAACAAAGATTTAAAACTTTAAGGACCTTTTAAATTAACTAAAATTATACAACATCAATCAATTTTATCACCATCCATGAACCTATAAAATTTAAAAATAAACATGCATTTTAACTATTCACCAGAATTTTCAAATATCAATATTTTAAAATTCGGGATTTTCTCGTCCCCGTTAGTAGGGGTGGGAATAGGTCAGACTACCCGACAGGGGTCTACGGCCTGGCCTACTAAAACCTAGCTTGAGCTCGACTCGTTTAATAAATAGGTCAGGCTCAGGCCTTTTAAGAAGTCTATTTAATTAAATAGGTCAAGCTTAAACTTTTTCGTAGGCCTTTTAAGTCTAACAGGCCGGCCTTTTAATTATATATATAATAATATAATATATTATATTATATATTATATATATATAATAATAATATATATAATAATAATATATGTGTAATATATGGTATATAAGATATATGTCATTGGAGTATTGTTTTTGTACTACTTGAAAATTTTGTTATTGCTTTTGTTAGTTGATAATTTTTTGTATATTAATTTTATTCGTATTTTGAATTTTATAGTGTTTACGGTGTAATGTATCAAGTGTGATTTTTTTAAAATTTGATGAAAAATAGAAAAATTATAACAAATAAGACTTTAAAAAGCTTTCAGGCCTGACCTATTTACTAAAGAGGCCGGACTCAACCTTAAAAAAAAGTCTATCATAGATAATAGGTCAAACTCAGGCCTAAAAATTATACAATAGGCCTAGACTTTCTCTTGCAAAGCTTGGCCTGACCCGACCTATTTCCACCAGTCCCAAAACAAACGTACCTTTAATCTCAAGTCATACATATTTTGATTAGTTCTTCAAAATAAGTTTGGAAATTTCTACTAATATCTTTGTGGTGGTTTAAATGCAAGTAAGAACTAAAATTGCAATAATTTGTGACGAAGTGGTATAGTTCAAGTGGTTAAAGTGGTTAAAGTTCCACTACTTATGACTCAAAGGTCATTGGTTCGAGTCATCCTTTGTCCGATAAAAAAAAAAATTGCAATAATTTGTTCCTGGATTAATTTGGCAGAAATGTGGTAGCTCAAACAGGTGTTTTCCGTACAGCTCAGGGCAATCACCTATGATTATCAGCACACTCTGTAACCTCTAATGATCAGACAATTTAAGAGCAACAAATTAATTTCCAACGACTTTTTAACTGCCAACTGATTATTAATTAGTCAAACCCTATTAAACTTTATTTATTATGTGATTAAATTAAACCCCTAGCTCGTGTGATTTAATTTACACAATTAATTGATTAGGGTTGATATTTCAACAAGGGCTGCTTGGTAAATACCTGGAAGTTACATACAGTTGAAAATTTTCGTATGGATGAGGATGCTTGCAAGAAATCAAGCTACCAGATCATTCAAACACTGTTAGACATAAATCCTTAAAAACCACATGATTTTCTACTCTAAATTATTTCACTCTACACGTCTTGCAGACGTTACACTTAGCACAATATATCTCTTATGTCGATTTACATATTATTACACACGTATGTCCAAGTGGATGCTGTTATTAATTATCCAAATTAAAAAATTAATTGCAGGAAAATTGGCTAAATTTGCAGCTAGATATAAATAGCTAGCTAGCTCTTTGTATGCTTGAATGGTTAGGATTTGCTTTCTTTTATATCCCCTAGAATCTAGAAAGGCTGGCCATGCCATTGCCACATTTATCATTCGCCATACTTTAAAAGCTAAAAACGCTCAAATTGGGGCCCTCTTTCGATATTGATTTATTTTTTAAAATTTTTATATGTAGACATTTTTCTATTTAGACCTTTTATTTTATAAGATTTCGCCTATTGGATTAAAACTATACATTTTATAATTATAATGTGGCGTTTTTGATCTGCCTCTTTCGAAATAAAATTATAGATCCGTCCATGAACTTAATTCCTATTGCAAATAGTATCAGGTGAATCATTTTCTTTCCACTATTATTGTCCTGCATACAAAATATGACTTTTAAGAAAAATATTTTTTAAAGAATGACATTTTGTAATTTAGGGGTGGCATACCGTACCGAAATTTTCGATATGCGAAAATGCATACCGATACCGTACCGAAAATTTTGGTATACCGAAAATTCGGTATACTAAAAATATATACCGCATACCGTACCGAAATTTTAGTATATCATACCGTACCAAAATTATTGGTATATACCGTGTATACCGATCTATTGGTATTATATTTCATACCGAAATATTAATATACCGTGTCATACCGAAATTATTTAAATAAAATAATTAATTATATTGTTTAATATTGTATAATTCAGTATGGTATATACCGAAAATACCGAAATATTACCGGTATTTCAGTCGACTTTTCAAATTTTTCATACCGATACCGTACTGAAATTTTCGGTACGATAACCATACCGTACCGAAAATTCAGTATTTTTTGGCACGGCAACCTCGGTATACCGATATTTTTGGTATTTTATCCACCCCTACTTTGTATAGACATAGACATAGTGACATTGACGCACGAAGAAGCATAACAATATAAACGAAACTCCGTTGATTCTAAGAATACCCGAGGAATCGAATGAGACACAGGGACGAACACATCTCAAAAGAGGAACAACCTCAAATATATTAATTCATTATAATTCAACTCCCTTTCAATGAATTATAACTCTAATATAAATAATAAATGAAATCTACTGAAATAGGGGAAATAGTTTAATTAAAACAAAAAAGAAAGAAAATAGAATAATTTAAATAATGTCTTCATGAATTTCTTGATTCTCCAAATCATATGAGATCGGCATTGTGATCTCGTCTCCATCAGACATTAAAAAAAAATGAACTCAAGTACTCAAGAAACCTAGCTAGCCTTTTATGTTCTTTGGTTGCAAATAAAATTTCATAAATGTCATTCGAAAATTAATACTGATCATACAATTTAAAATAGAGGATCGGGTGTGGAGACACGAGGAGTGAGTAAACAATAGAAAGGGTTGACTAAGTAATAAAAAACTGCTAAAAAAATCAAAGAAATCTGCCACGTGGTGACTATTTTATCATAAATTAACATATATACCAAATCAAACACAAAGCCTTTTTTGGCGCGCCTACAACTTTATTAATTTAATTTGTCAAAATCAAACACCAACATGACTAATCCTCAAGATCATTAATGTCAAAAACCAAATTGATCAGAATGAAAAAATAAAAATCAATAAATGGAAAAATAAATTAACAAATCTCGATCGGGTTGCATATATACATAGCCAATCTAAATATACATCTCTATAGAATCACCAACACATACCCTATAATCAATTTTCCTACATTGATCAAAAAATTAAACCATGGCAAGAAACAAAATAATGATCCGACACAAAAAATTCAATTAATAATCCAAGGAATATAATTCTCTTTTTCAAAGTATCACTGTTTAGCATACGTTCCAGACCCTCCCTCAGTCGGAATCAGAGGAGGAGGGAGGGACGGACATCATATTCTTAAACTCTTGAAAATCAAGAAGGCCATCGGAGTTCTCATCGTACACTCGGATCATGTCCTTGCAATCCTGGCCGTTGGTTTTCTCCCACAAGCCTAATCTGGAGAGCACGCTTTGCAACTCGTGGCAAGAAATGTAGCCATCGCCGTTCAAGTCGAAGACCTTGAAAGCTTTGAGAAGGTCGTTTTCGACGTCATGATCATGGCCGTCTGCATTAATCGTCGGCTTGATCATGGCGTCGTAGAAGACGAGGAAGTCGATGCAGTCCAAAGTGTTTCGTCCCACGAATTTTTCGAGCTCTTCCAAGGATGTACGGATTCCGATTTTGTCAAGAAGAAGGTGCAGCTCGTTGGTGCTGACGTGGCCTTTGTTGTTTGTGTCCAAGTTGTTGAAAATCTTTTGTAGATCATCGGGGCTTATTGGAGACATGTGTTAATTTGTACAACAAGAGATAATATGTAAGGAAATTAAATTTTCTTGTTTCATGGCACGGTTGTGCAATTTAATTAGTTTATATAGTGGGTTGGGGGTGGAAGAATGCTATGAAAAACGAGTGGTTTAAAGGAGGTCCACTAAGTAGAAATATAATGTGTTTCAAGGAAAAGTTCGACGAAAGGGAGAAAAAAAAACAAAAAAGTTGAACAAAGAAAAGATTCTAAATGTTGTATCATTAATTAATAGTGAATGCATATTTTTATTTGGCCGGAAGGTCTTGTATGTATTAGTATCTTGCTGTGGAGCTTCCATTTAAATTGATTATAGTTTAATATTTGAAAAAATATATATATTGAACTTTGATTACAAAAGTATTATGATGAACTCAATTTAGCATACAAATTAATACTGTTTTTTTTTTCTTTTAGCAGACAAAGTAATATTGTTTAACATACAAAATATCATTGTTTAATAATTTTGATAAAAGTAATATATAAAATTAACCATTTTATTTTTAAAATGGTGATATTTCATATGATAAAATATGATATAAGCTAAAGAATGATATTTTAAAGAATAGAATAATGTGAAGATTATTGTTATTATAAAATTATATATGATCATGTGAGTTTTTGTGTTTTATTTGCACTCATGTGTTCTATTAGTCATAAGTTCATTCCTCTACTTGCTTAACTTGAGAGGAGCCTAAATTTCGCGCTCCACCACTGTTTCAATTTTTCTTTTTCCTTTTTAAAAAAAAATGGCATAATTATATGTTCAATCATATATATAGTACCCGGTATAATAAAATCAAAGTAAGAATATAGAAATTTCAAATAGCAGAGATTATTTTGCAGGTGGTCTTTATAAAACAAACGGGAAAAGACAAAATAAAATCACACTGATGTGCATTAATAATATATAGTGTAATTAATGTAATTTTAATTTAATTTAACTCATTTCTAAATAGATTAATTTTTTAATATTAAATTCAAATTTAATTGTACATGCTAACTGCACACAAAAATTTATCAATAATAATTTTTCTCGCGTTTTGTTTTTGAAGAATGTGATACATGACCATAAATTTATATTACCAATAACTTTTCTTGCGTTTTGTGTTTGAAGAATATACATGCCCATATTTTATTTTGGCAAAAGTACTTGTATGAGAGGGTCTCATGCATGAAATTGAGTCACTTTTTAATAAATTATTATCACTTTTTTTAAAAGTGATACAAATTAGTATAAAAATGATAACAAATTGAAAAGTAATAACAATTTATGAAAAAAGTGATAATAATTTATGAAAAAGTAATAACAATTTATTAAAAAGTCAGATTTACTAAAGTATATATTAAAGTAGTGTAAATTCCCATAAATTCCGCGTGTAATGCAGATTTTGAAATGTTTTATTTAATTTAGAATTTTAAACTATAATATGGTATGATATTAAATCTCAATAAATCTTATTAATAGAAGAATTTTTTTTCGAAAATTCCACGAATTTAGAAATTTAGTAGCATTACGAATTTAAATGATTTTTATTACTATCGTCTTATTCAAATTTCACATTTACATTGACTTCACAATGATTATGTGATGTACATGAACCATTATGTGCAATAAAATCTTGCCCAATGCGTACATAATGGAACACAATATTGTATTGTGTAGTTAAAAAATGTACATAAAAAATTGTACTGTCTTATTCTGTATTATAATTGAAGTTTTTTTTTTTTTTTTTTTTTAAAGTCTAAGTAATATTTTAAGGTAAAAGCTGATATTTATTCAATTAATATTATTCATTTTTGTTTCGCACGGAATGTTTTCCATGGAAAGACTTCGCAATAGCTTTTGCACTAGCTAAATGTAAGTTTGATTCAAGGAAAAAAGAGAACAGTATAATGATCATTTCTTTTAAAAATGAATAATTTTGTAAGGGAAAACAAAGGTAGATTAATTATATTCATATTCCGAACTGTCATGTTGTCCATCATTTCACAATGCATGCCAGTCACATACATATAAGTTGCAAGATTGTTCCCTGTCTAAAAAAAAAAAAAAGTTGCAAGATAGTGTATTATAATGGCATAGAATGAGTTTGAAATATTGTAAAAGAGAAAGATAATTATGACTGTTGTAATAATATGTGATGTATATATGTGAAAATTAATAAAATAAGAAACCGTGAGTACAGTCAATGCGCCATATGCAAGAAAAACTTCATCATGTAGTTTTTGTTTAGTTGATTTTATAAGTTTTTTAATATAGGTTATAAATTGTTTAGAAATTTATAAGCCATATTAAAATGTTTAGTAAAAAAATGTGTAAAAATTTATAAAATTTTAAATAAATTGAAATAACACAACTTATTTTCTTAATCACCCCACCTCAATCCATCCACTCAACTCCAAACCTAGGTCACCCTCAACCCCACCAATCCTCACTCAACATAAAAAAAAATGAAAATAATTATTTTATATTAAAATTTAAAAAAATAGTTATTATAAATTATTAAAAAGCTAATAAATTTTATTAATCAAGCACTTTAATAATTTATAAACTATTTAAAATTTAAATTTTATGAACTCTTAAAATAACTTATAAGATATTTAAAATAAGTTTAGTTAAATAAACGGTTAGTCTTCTAGCAGGGAAGATTACGTAAACAGATTAATATCTTTGATTGTTAAGTACACTTCAATACTTTCATATGTTTTAACTAATTACAATCCATTTTTTATTGAAAATATTAAATTATTTTTAATTAACCAAAACATTTCTATTCAACACACTTAGATTTTAATATAGTTTTATTGAACGTTTAATTTTTTATGTCATCTTAGGCCAGAATAAAATAGGAAGAATTAAACTACACCTCCAATAATATTTAATTGTGTAAATATTGTATGTATTTATATTAGTGGCGGAATAAGTATATAACTATAGATAATATGGTTTAAGAACTAAAAATCCTGTAATGTGGGCAGCACACCTTGTATTAGCCTCCATTATTAATTAATTAATTTATTATATTAAAAAAAGCCGCAAAATCTCCAGAAACTTGCCAATAGTCAATTTTGACCTTTTCCAGAAAAACAAGAGAACGTTCTAATCTCAAGGGACCATTTAACTTGATCAACGGTCAGTAAATAATTTCATATCAGCGAACGACTTGAACTAACGATCTCCTTAGTCATTCGTCACAATCTCAATTTTTTTAATAATAAGACAGATCCTCTCTCTCTCTATATATATATATTTTAGGAATTTAAGAGAGAGAGACACATATAAAATAATAAGTGAAAATATATTGTATCTATCTTTTCAAAATTTACAAAGGATATATATTCTTTGTTACATTCTTTGTTACTAAGCACTCGATTCATTATATATATATATATATATAATTTCGATATGAAGGGTAGATGACTAGTAATATGATATAAATAACTAGTAGAGAGAACAAATAATTAGCTATTGTGTTGGATTAGATTATACAAGAAAATTCAACCATTGATTTCATAGTTTATATCATTGTAACGTTGAGTTATAAGATAAATTTAAATTAAACATATCTTACATATTGGCTCCTTGTTTATTCACCAATAATACAGTTTTATTTTTTATATATATATATATATATATATAATATTATTTATATTGTAATACATTATACTAAAAAAAAGATTTGTTTTGATATTCCTGTCTTAAAAAAAAGATTTGTTTTGATATTAAACTCCATAAAAATTATCATCAAAACTCATATCATTATTCTACAAATATAAATTAATATATTACTCGTTTCAAGTAAAATAGAGACATCCAATAACACAAGACTTTTTTTCTTTTTTAAAGAAATAACACAAATCTTGTTAGAAGTGATAGTTTTAGTCGATAATTTTGTAGGGTAGTGTACATCAATGATTACTAATACCTATTTGATTGTAGTTGGACATTGTTATGTAGGATAACACTTGAGTACACCAATTGTATCATATAATTGATGCACTAAAAATAATTTATATTGACTAACTAATATATCATTGTAAAATAATTAATAGTATTATTTAAAAATACCTTGAGTGTACATAAATATTTGCATATTATATAAGATTGCATATTGCAAATTTACAATTTATTATACAAGCTATCTATGTACTAATTGCTTATATAAAATGAAATAATATCAAATTTAAATATGATATATATATGGGTCATTTACAATAAGGTAGAAAGAGGTAAACCTTATTACAACTAGGTGTAAAAAATTTGTACATTTACACTGCACACAAAATTTGCTAATTTTTTACACCTATTTGTAATTTTCATAATTTATATATATTTATATATATATATATATATATATATATATATATATATATATATATATATATATAAATAAGTGGGTATAAATCTTGGAATTAAAGAGAATATTGGGTAGAATTTGCGTAACGCAAAGGAATTTGTAGCGCAATTGGTAGTTGGGTAGGCTTACAATGTAGTTTCTGATATGGAATGTCAAAAAAAGGATCAACACGTTTACACACCACATATATAATTGAACAATCAATTGTAGGCAGCAGCATGGTGAATCTGTCTATTTTACTAGAACAACATTTCTAAGAACCTTTGACTTTTATTTTATTTTTTGACAGGATTGACTTTTATTTTATTTTAATAGACGTCATCTTGCGTTTTTGTGATGTTTAACCAAATACACAATCCAATTGGCTTGCTAAGTGGGTTGAGAATAACCCAACTAAATTTTTGGTCCCAATTAAGTATGTATCTGGTGTAGAAGCAATAAAATGATTTGATTTCTCCAATGGATATCAACCTCACTATTACTATTACTATTATTATTAGGAATAGGAGAGGAATTCAGAAGTCAACTGCAAAACTAGACTGTCTTAACATGTGGAAATCGGCGTACCATGCCAAAATAAGGATCCAACATACAGACAAACTGCAAAACCACTGTCTCAACATGCAGAAAACAACGCCACGGCAGAGCAGAAAATCGATTTATAAATTGAGTCAAAAATTATTATTTTTTTAAAACAAATTGAATCAATAAAATTCAGTTAAATAAAGTCCATTGATTTTATTAAACTGTTTGATTTTTAGATAGAAAATTTTGGGTTTCAATTTTTGATTCAGTTACAAGTCGAAGAAACCAAATGGTAATATTATTTATGTATATTAATTAATTAATTTATTTATATTATGATGGTATTATGTATTTACAAATTGAACACTATATCATTATAATTTTACATTAAACATTTTGTGGCACTTTTGTATGAAACCGTCTCATGCATGAAACGGACATGAAACAGAATTACTTTTTAATAAATTGTTATCATTTTTTCATAAATTGTTTTCACTTTTACATAAATTTATATCACTTTTTTAAAAAAATATAACAATTCATTAAAAAGTGATTCTTTCTCATACATGAGACGGTCTCATACAAATTTTTGCCTAACATTAATGTATGCCATTTTTTATAATTGATTTTTTACATTTGATTTCTGCACATTTTTTGTATGTCTAATCATAAACAAGAATAAAAAATGTACCATAACTCGTACAGTTCAAATTTAAAATCTTCAAACGCAAAAAGGTAAACATTGACAATATGAATAAATGTACGAGATAAATTTGAACTGTGCGAAATAAAAAAAAAAATAAAAATAGCTCAATAAAAAAAAAGATATGTTAAAAATTTTAATTTTCACCAAATTGACCGAATTAACAAGTTGCATTGATTTGGTTCGGTTTCTCCAAATTCGATTTTATATACATGTAACGCAATTAACTCAATTCAACTGAAAAAAATGATCAAAACTACGCCAAAAAAAAAAAAAGGAATCCAAGATAGAGAGATTTATTTTCACCAACTGCTCAATGTCCACATTAGTAAAGAAGAAATGTTAATTTTAGTTTCATGAATCGTAAAAATTCTCAGAAAACACTTTCTGAGAAGTTGCAGAAGCCCAAGGATTATTTCTCAATGCTACAAAAATCATATATAAATTGGAAGATGACTGTTCCATAATACAAGAAGATTAGGGGATATACCTCAGGGATTTAACGAATGCTTCCCAGGCTCTTTGTATATCTTCTCCAACTGCTCAACTTTGTTAATTTTAAATCCCCTGATTCTCACTTCTTCAGGCACTGAAGTGTCCCTATAATCAACGTTTTCAATAATCCATCCCGCGTTCTTCACTGAGCCGCCCACCTTAACCTGTCGACAAAACAGCAATAATCACTTTCAATTGGTGCATATGAAGAAAACATTAATTTGTAGACACAACAGTATTAGTCTTTTTTCAATATACAACTAATACTTTTCATCAATGAGCTAATACCTTTCGACCATTTTTTTCTTTGAATCGTGAAAAAATAAAAAAAACAGCTTGACTGAATTTTTTTTAGTCAAAATTGTTAATCATAGACAGGTGGTGACTGCCCCTCTCTCCTCTCTGAAAATCATGTAAATTTTACAAAATCATCATACTGTATTGCAATGCATTTGAGTATGGTGTCATTTTTAAATACCTCGGCACCATCAACAGCATCTATAACAAGAGCTCCATCCAAGGCAAGATCCTCGAGATCAAGGCTTTGGCCCTTTAACACAAGGGTTGATCTTCCAGTAATGGAGCAACTTGCACCAACTTTGCTTCTAATGTCTGAAAACGTGAGCCCCCATTTAGGTTTCCATGCGATACGAGGCCATACATCAACCTCCTGTCCATTGAATACACTTTGAATGGGATCGTCTACTTTAACACCAGCCTGTGACAAAACAAACGGGATTAATTGTGAGCCTAAACAGCATTTGAACATTGAAAAGCTTTATTTCAAAAGATCACCAAAATCAGCAATACTTGCAAAAATTAATGAAGAAAGGAAGACCAATTTCAAATTTGAGAATGATCATAAGACATGCAAAATCCGAGGACTTCTTTTAAATGCAGGATATGTCTAGTCCCAAAAAATAAAATAAAGATAGAAATTTACAATAATGTCAAAAAAAACATTAAGCTCTATTTACTTTTCAGAGGAGACTGATATTTTATACGAACTTTTCATTTTAACAGGAGTATATACCTTTCTCAAAATAAGGCTGTTTGCTCTATATATGGCCATCTCTCCTGACGTAGCACTGTGATATGGATTACCTTTTGGTACCTTTGAAATGTGAATACAAGTAATATAAGATAAAAAATCAATTTCAAGATATAATGTGCACAACATTTTCCATATCAGGAAAAAAAAAAAAAAAAACCTTGATTATAAGAATAAGTAAAATAAATTGTTGCATTAAGAATTACTTTCTACATGCATTTGCTGAGATCTTTGTTTGTGGAATAAAAATCGTATCTTTAAACATTTTAATATTAAGCTCTAAGTTTGTCTTTTCTAGTCAGCAGAAAGCTATTGAACAGTGGCCTATTTTTTCCCCTAATTTTGGCATATCCCCAACTCTGACATAAAATTTGTGAATAATTGGTTTCACACAAAAAAATCACCTGATATGTTAAAAGGTTATATACTGCAGATACCTAAAAAATCATCTTGGTGTAGTCTCGAATAGCTTTTAATTCTTTAATATACTGAACCATTTAAAAAAATTATTCATCAAGGAACACAATACATTTCCAGTAACCAAATTTGACTACTGCAGAAAAGTTACAGTGTATACCAACAAATTGTTCAAAACAGCACAATGCAAAGAACATGAAGTATTGTCGTATGAAAAATGAAAGTAAAATATACCTACCAATATTTTAGGAATAGAATCCGCATTTTAAAGTAACTTGCCTGAGACAAATTTTTTTCTTTATACACAGGATTCCAGTTATGTCCCTAGAGCTTGTATTAATAAAGCAACCTAATAGGTTCTAGGTTTTATCAGATCAAACACTTTTTTGGAACAACAATTTTGTGCAAGGCCAATTTCATTAATATAGTAAACACAATTACACCACAAAATTGTCCAAATTTCCAAAAGAAATCAACAAAGCAACTCTATGATTGAATATTATGGTTCCCTCATATGACTTGAAGATTGAACGGGTTGATGACATTCAAAAGATAAGATCTTCAATGGCAATGCAAAATGAGAAGGAAAAAAAATTATGTCTAATGCTTGCTAAATGTATAAATGTATATATCATACCTTAGCTGCATCTTCAGGATTGTTCTTCACAGGTGCATAAGCAAACCAAGCCTCCATCACCTAAGAGGTTTAAATATATTTTTGATATGATGATACAACAGAAAAAACTTACAGCATAAGGCATCCAGGCAAAGGAAAAAAATTTGAAGGCAATTGCCAAATATCATCTGCTTACAGTAAATCCAACTCTAGCTGAAGGTGGCAGAGTTTTAGGATAATCTTGCATCATACATTCAAGCCGAGTAGATGACTTGAATGCAGTTTTAGTTGAATCTTTGTATCTGAAGTCAGACAGAAAATCATCAACTTAAGAAATATGTGGTGGATCAGTAAAGATGTCCAGCAACAAATATGCAAAAAAAAAAAATTAATAATAATAATAGTAATCCCATTTGTATGATACCATTTATGAATGTTGCAGTTACTGGAAATAATATAACAGACACAACTCAAGTGTGCCACTGCAGAATTATTCTATAACTACGGCACAGTGAAAAACAAGATGAGCCATCTTAATTACCAAAGGGTCTGTCCTAAAAGTGAAAGTGCTTAAACACATAAGGGCGCCATTGAGGAGAAAGAGGGCTTACTTCGGATTAACAAACTCCTTTATGACACCACTTGTTTTCGTAAGTTCCTCCAGATAAGGACCAATCTCAAAAATCAACTGCATAAGAAATCTAGAAAAATCAATCCAAAATCATATGATTTAATACATAAGTAGATGTCCAACAATGAAATCGCATGTTGATGCAATTAAATTCATTTCTATACCAGATCATCTATGGATCTCACTAAACAAATGCAATAGGGTCCTTTCAATTGGCATTAGGTTATAGATTACTAATTCAAAAAAGAAGTTTATAGGATGCAAACAGCCAAATAAAGTAATAACTATATGAAGATCTACAACTACAATGACTGGAGAAAGTTTTAACATAGTTGTCCTTGTGTATAAACAGAGATAGTAATATATACTTGGTTTATGTTTCCAGGAAAAGGAGAATAGCCCGTTTCACAGTTGACATCACCATCAGGATAACCTGAAGCTCTCAGCAATGGATCGAGTTGATTGTATTCCACATTGATCACCATTGTCCTCCCTGACCAAAATTTATGTTTCAATAACTCGATACCATTGTATAGGATACATTTGCTGCAAATACTGTCACGAAATGCTAAAGTTTTTCAATATGATATTAAATTCAGACGATGCCTCAGTTGCTCATTAGATTTTTATTATTCATTTAGACTGAAGTTCATCAGCCTGAGTTGCCCGGACAAAACGACAATAAGAAAAGGAAAAATACTTGGTGTTTACATCCAAAGTAGCATAACAAGAATATTTGGTCATAAAGCAAATTTATGAATAATTTTCCTTGATGCTTTTGTTTCAGAGGTTAACTGTGGAATATGGCAAATGGAGTATTAACTGGTGATTTTTAACATTACCTACTAGCTTTTGCTGGATATGAATACGTACAATTATAATTTAAATTGTATTTGCTCTTGTGGAGTTTTAATAATTTACTTCTATCGAACTCCAGCTGATTAAAAAAACAGGATTGATGTATGAAATAACATGTGCTTATCTGACATTTTAGGAACATTAGGTATTAGGTGTTTTGCCTAATCAATGTTTTGAGACCGAATTGTTGGATGAAATTATGCCAAATAAAAGAATCCTGGCAAGTTACTTCAGAACCCAAGTAGAACAATATTTGAAAGTCACTTTCTATAAGCATTTATTATCAATAAAACCTACCATCTTTATGTGTTAGTTTAGTAATTCCTCCAATAGCTTCCTTAGCTTTACGGGGAACCGCAAGAGAATTAACATGGTACTCGTTGATGGAGCTCACACCCAATGCAGCTGGAATTGCCTACAACAGTGACGCAAAATATTAAAAAAAATAAAAAAAGGAAACATTCACAAAAGTTTAATCTTATGATAGGAAGAAACAGTGTCAGAATATGACACTTCAGCCAAACCTTGAACAGAAGACCATTAGTGTCTTGGAAAAATAAAACCCATTTCCGACCAGCAGCAAGCCTGCAAAGGAAATCAGAGGGTCAATCATGACTAAAATGATACTGAATAGTAAGAAATAGCTTCAGAAAGACGAAAGAAAGTTCACTTGCATAAAGGACATGAAATCCACATGTCAAACATACCATTCTTTAAGGAGGCCGCTAGAGTATAGAAGTGAATGAACATCTCCATGACCATGAGGTTTTGTCTATAGAACAATTGTACGAGAAGAACCAAAAAAAGAATTATGGCTCTGAAGAAATTGGGGCACATTAATTTGGTTCATCTTTATCAACAAGTTCATCCTAATAAAAATAATATGGAAACAATACCTGAATTCTGAACTTATTATTTGGATCCACAGCCAGCCTAGCATCATTATCATCTAAACAAGCAACTTTTTCCTAGGAAAGTGAAAGGAAGCAATGTAGTCAACTCCAAAGCTGTTTTAAATTCCCTGCATTGTAGATATGCTCAGTAGATTACCTGCTTCAGCAGTTTTATTTGCGAGGGTTTCATTCCAAAATAATTATTCGTCTCTAAGAGCTTTAAGGTACGTAAATGAGTGTCATCTGATGTCATTATGGCCAAAGGAATCTCTGTTGGTCCTTCACCTATATTTAAGGAGAAGACATAAAAGAATGAATAGACATGGGATGATCATAGTAAAAGTATTTTCGGAATTACTTTGTGAAGGTGATTAAATTACAAACACTTCCCTTAAACTGGAAAAGTTCAGCTGACCTAAAAGCAAATATCTAAGTATCTGTTCCTTTTAGTATCACAGATTGCCTAAACTTATTCATTTGCTCCAGTGATGTGATTAATGTTCAATCAGCTATATCATAGATGGGTGATCAAAAAGACAACTGTGCTTGGTAATCCTCTAGAATAGCTAAACCCAGCCAAGCAGAATGTTATCAAAGTTTTCACGTGGCCCCACATCTAAGGTTTGTAACCATGTTGAAATCATGAGAAGTACATCAAGTCAGAGTCAGATTCACTTAAATGCAGAAAAACTTGCTGTAAGTCTATCACCATTAAATAGAATAACAGATATGATATTAAGTTCTCAGCTCAATGGAGTTCAAGATGTTACAAGTAGCTTAGATAAGGACAACAATGTACAAACCTTCAGCTAGCTTACAGCTGGCCTCTTGCAAGGCAAGTATTGATTCAATGTAGTGCTGTACGAAACAAGTCCCAGTAGTAGTCTCTAATGGCAGAGCCACCTGCAAGGGCAAGGATAGTTTGTCAAAAGAACAGAAGTTGATTCTTTCCACTTATAAGCACTTGACAAGTTTCTTAACCAACAGAACATAAATTACATAAAAATAGATGATTAACCTCAAACTAATCATGGAAATTATCAAACTACTCAGACATCATTGTCTTACCTTTATACCGTTGTACCCAAGACGCTCTCCAAGGCCCCCAGCAACAAGCACAAATGCAGCCTTCCTCCCCTCACGGATACCGGCATTTTCATATTGAATGAAATTGTCTTCACCAAAAGTCAAATTCTCACCAGATGGGACCTTTTAACAGATAATGTAACAGTTCAGTGAAACTGCCAGTCATTTGTAACATGTAGGAGATGAGAAAATCCTAGATGAATATGAAAGACAAACCAATTTCTCTAGAATAATTGATAGAGTAGGCCACAAAACCAAATGAAGGAGCATAATAATACAACTGCCAGGAAAAAAATTCTCCAAAGAATCTGGTTATTTGTTTGGATAAAATTATTTGAATCCAATCAAGTGATGTGTTAAGCAAAACAACCTCTACTTGAATTCCAGAGACAATGAAATGCGTTTGCATTTGCTAACTCTTTAGCAAATTACAAAGTCATGGTGACACTTACAGAAGGAGAAAATCCATCATATGGGTTCTTCCCAGCCTTTGACTCTGCCAAAAGTTCCCTGGCAGTTTTGATGTATGATGCTAGACCACCAGGATAACTGGCATTAAGCCGAGCAACCTGGGAGAACAGTGAAAAAAAACTAGTTAATATTTATTCTCAAGAAAAAAGAAATGGAGAAGCATTTTTGCTTCAAGCAGAAAGAATGAAAGAAAAGGGCCAAAAGATACAGTGACAGCAAAATAATATTAACAATAAAGGGAATGCTGCCATATTTATCAAAATTTTTTATTATTTTCATTTTGAACTTTTCAAGATTGACATAAGCACAAAGACTTAATAGAACACCAAAAATCCCAATGAATCATAAAGCATATCAAAAACTTGCGAGTAAAAAGATGAAAAAATCGTCTTGTAAACTTTGAAAAGAACAAGGAAATTAAAAAAAAAAAAAAAAAAAAAAACCTTTACAAAAAAATAAGCTCTGCTCAAATATATCTTAAGATAACTCCCAATGTGAGATCAAACATGACTAGAGACCAGAGGTTAGCTGTCAATAACAAGTTGAAATCGAAGTGCAAGGTTCAATCTTTAGCATAGAATTGAACTAGGTCTACTAACGAAAGATCTTAATTACCAGAAATAAAATCTGATCTAGAACATTTAAAACCGAACAAACAAATAAAATTGAAAATCACGTTTTATCCGAAATTCGAAAATAAACTACAAAAAAATCTCAACCATACCAACAGAAGTGGGCTCATCTCACAAATCCGATTCAACAAAATAAATAACTGGAACTAAAGAAACTTCAACATTCCGGCAATCACCTGATCGAAGAAAGCACGCTTCTCATCATCTTCAACCCCAGGCTCCGGCCAATGCTCGAACAAGTGTGCCTGATTCAGTTCCAATAGCACCTTCGCCAACTCCAACTACACACACATCCCCAAAAAAGCATCATAAACCACATCTATTAACAACTCAACCGTATCCAGACTTAAACAAGTATAATTAACTGATTCAGGCGAAAGAAAACGCGAACCTGTTCAGGAGAGAGGAGCGAATGATTTTTCCGGAGATTGGGAGCGGCGGCAGCCCAATCATCGATGCTGAGTTTAGAAAGGGCGTCGGCGGTTGATCCGGTCATGACGTCAGTTTCCGGTGCGATCGCGCCGGCAATAAGGGGATAAACTGATGCGACAAGCGCTAAGCTAAATAGGAAAAATGTTTTTTGTATGGATCGTATATATACACAGAAGGCATCTAAAGAGACGACAGTTCGTTGCTGATGGGACGCCTATTACCGACCCGAATATGGAACCGGGTTGGATCGACACACACCGAATCTTTACAAATTTGTAAAATCGAATTAACGAAAGAGGGAAAATATATTTTTTGGGTAATAGGAAATACCACATAAGGCAGCCCCTTTCAATGTTTCAATTTCAACAATGAATTGTCCGCATGGAATCAATTTGAGATGTCAAAGTATTTCCACTCCAATCACGTTATCATTTATCACTAAGGAGCAAAAGAGGGAAAATATTAAATGTATAGAACCAGGTCGGATCGACAAAAACGATTTGGGTTTACTATGGGGTAAAATCGAATTAATGAAAGAGGGAAAATATTAAATGGAAAAATTTCATATTACGGCTCAATTTTTAGGTAGAGACTCAATTTAGATTTTGAATTTTGAAGTGTCTCAAATTAAGATCTAATTTTTTTTTTTCAAGTTAAGAACTAATTTTATTCATTATATCTCAATTCAAGGCCCAAAATTTATTTTTATTTTTTCATATCTAATCATACACCGCTAATTCATTTATTATAAATACCCAGGTTCATCGTCTAGATTAAAAAATAAAAAACTTGAAATACTCATGTGTTTATAATTTATTTAATTCAATATATTATTTTTTAAAAATTTATTAGAAAAAAACTATTATAAAGTATTTTATACTCCCTCCGTCCCGTAACTATCTTCACACTTTCTATTGTGGTTCATCCCACAACTATCTTCACACCCCAAATTTAAAAATAACACTCAATATCAATACCCTCACAATATCAATTTTATTTCAAAAATGCCACTCTTACTTTATTCTCTCTCCTACATTTTATCTCATACAACCACAAAAAAAAAATAATAAACGTGTTTCTTCACATATGAAGATAGTTTCGGGACGAAGGAAATAGAAATGATTGACATAAAGAAAAACTAATCGAGTCTTAAATTGAGACACACAGAAAAAAATTGGATTTTAAATTGAGAAAAATCTAAAAATTAAACCATAATTCGAGACACTTCAAAATTTAAGACATAGATTGAGACTCAACCTAAAGATTGAGTCATAATATGAAAGAATTTCATAATAAATTTATAGAACGGGGTTGGATCAACAAACACCAAATCTTTACAGATTTGTTGGATAAAATCGACTTAACGGAAGAGGAAAATATTAAATTTATAGAACCGGGTTGGATCAACAAACATCGAATCTTTACAGATTTGGGTTTTACTATTGGGTAAAATCGAATCAACGAAAGATGGAAAATATTAAGGGGTCGTTGTTGGGGTAAAAAAAATTGGGTAATGAGAAAACTAGTGATTTATTGAAAAATGAATGATTTTTAAATGATTGATTATAAGAAAAAAATTATGTAAAAAAAAATAAATTAATGATTATTTTATTTTAAATGATTGATTATAAGAAGGAAATTATGTAATCAAAATAAATTAATGATTATTTTATTTTTAAATCATTTTCATTACCTACTTCTAAAACCCCAAATCAAGCAGGCCCTAAATTTATGATCCCGACGTGAAATTGATAAGTGGTGGTGGAAGGCGGTGGTTGGTGGTGGCACGGCCGTACAAGTGGTTATTTTAAAATCTGATTAATTTTGTCGTCATAGTCTCGATTGGAGAGACGTCATAATTTTAATTATTGGACAGGTTTTAAGGAAAGTGCAATTATTATCGTATATTTGTTTCTCGGCAATATTTCATTGATTTATTAAGCAGCATTCATGCCAGAATACAGATTTCCTTAAATCCGCAATGCCTACAACACTATGGTTATTTTTGTTTTGTGTGATTATTAGGGATATAGTTTGTTTTCCCTAAAAATCAAGTGTTTGTTATTGTTGATTTGAATTATTTATGGCCCGCAAAAATATGAAAGTCTAATATATGTTTTCCCATTTTTTAGTGAAAATGAATCTTTCTCTTTATGAGGTATTAAAATAATCATCCATTTATTACCAAGTTAATTGACAAAAATATCCATTTTTTATTTTAAAAAGTTGTAGATGGGGGTATAGTTGTAAAATTTTAACTTATCACATGAATTAATTCTCAATACAAACACTTGAAAATATTATGACTCATGTTAAACTATGTTGTAAACTTGTAATATATATTAACAAACATTTGATTTGTATGATTTAATAAAACATATCACACATAAAAAGTCATATGTATCACATGTTTCACTATCACTCAAAATTTAATACCTCGAAACAAACAAGTCCTATCAATATACCAAATCACAAGTTAGGGTTTATTTTATACAAAACGATGTTGCTTGATCATGCGTATGTTGGGAAAATTAGTTTTTATTAATTTAAAATTAATAAATATGTATTTAATTAATTATTTAATGAGGGTGTGAGACACTTGTCTTTGACTAATAAAAAGATGGCTTAAGTTTAATTTTCGAAAAATTAAAGGGGACGAGAACAATCTACTCACAGAGTAGATCATTGTAATATATTTATGATGTTAAAATCGAATTTCAATGAGTGAAAATTAATATACGAAGATGAAATTTTAAAATAACACATTTTATGAATCAAATTATGAGAAGTAGTGTGATAATCAACTTAAGAGTTAATTATCTTACATTGATTAATATGAGAAAAATCACTCCTTAAATATAGGAGTAAATTAGAATAATTCAAATTATAGTGGTCAAGGAGAAATTCAATGGATCACACGCGCACCGCCCGTATGACCATGTCGTGCCCGTGGTCTGTAGGTCTTGTACATTGGGATGGATTTGGGCCTAGGAGCTCACTTATCTTTCTGGAGCCCGATTTTTTTTGGGCTGACCCAAGTTAAATTCATAAAGCCCACATAATTTGAATTGGATATTGAATTTGAATTTCAAATGCAACGAACCACGAAGTCCGACTATCTAGTTCATAGAATTTGAATTGAATATTGAAGTTGAATTTCAAATACACGAACCAGTCATCCGGTTGTCCAGGTTCATGGACGTTTCAAATCAAAGTATAACAGTTAGATCTCTTACAATTCTACCTGAAATGACAATGAGTTAGCTGGATTAATTTTGGCGTATTTAGACAAAGTCGTTTTACTTTTGAAAATATTATGTCATTACGTGAGCACTAACTGTGACGTATTTGTTTTGCAGGCAAAGAATAAAATCCTTGACTCGACTTGCTCATATGTTCGTGATTGTTTTTGTTGTTGTTCGACTTACCTTCTCAAAGTAGAAGTTATTATTGGAAGCTAAAGTTATTATTGGAAGCTAAAGAGTATTAGTTCAATTTGTAATATTTTAATTTCCATTTTTTTAATTACTGTTACTTATTTTCATCCTGATAATTATAAAAGTAATCGTTGGTGCTCTATAACCAACATCGTAGTATTTGAACTTTAAAATTTACAATATGATTTTAAGTGATGGTCTCATACATGAGATAGTGATTGCTCTTAAGTATTTGAGTCATATTTTTTTTTATCGGACAAATGGTGACTCGAACCTATAACTTTTATAAACAAATGAAAGTTTAATCAGTTGAGTTATATAACTTAGGTCATATAATATAAAGTAATGAGATTTGATTTATATATGAGATCGGTCTTATAAATTTTTATCTATATTTCTGTAGTAAACGATTAGTATTGTTTTTTTTTTTTTTTTAATATCTGCGCTTGATTTCAGGAAGAAAATTCTTTATGTGATACTTCCTCCATTTCTTAATAAGAACTTCCATGCACATTTTTTCTTTTTAATAACGTTCAGAGAATTACATGTTCCCAAAATAGAAAAGCACACAAAATTTTCACCGTCCACATCATTTCTATTATTTTAAAAGTGTTATTCAACTTGCACACTCTTGCATGACAATACCATAAAAGCATGGAAATGTCCCCTCCCCACCTAATCCACCCCACTTGGAACATAAAGTGAATGTTATTATTTTTTTTTGAGCTAATTAGTTACATGAATGAGGGAGTACAAAATATTGCGTGACACGTGGGATGATATTATGCAAGATTAGTTTTGTTATTCGAGGTGAGCCAATTCGAATATTTGAAGATGGAACGCGACTCGAGTCTTCATTGAGACGTGCACAATTATATTAACAAGTTGAAAATAGAGTTTGTCTTGATTCGCAAACAAGTTGAGCTCGAGCTTAACGAGTCTTTATATATATATTATATTGAATACATTGAGTCTAAATTGTTTGTTTATTAAACTAAATTCGAGCCTTAGCGAGTTAAGTCGGTTTTCAAACTATCAATTCAAATAACGGCTCTATTTTAGATGCTTTGTGATTTGGCTCCAAATTAAATGTATATATTTTCACCTATTTATTCATTTTTCCTTTTTAGAATGCAACGGATTTTGAAAGCATATCTTTCATGATATATAAATCCGACAACTTTTTTTTTTTTTTGATGGATTAACTTCATTCTATTCTCACCTTTAGAGAGTGAGAGTTTCACAGTTGGCATAACCCTTGTGTTTGACTGGGAGTATGAGGGCGTTTACCATCTCAAATGCAAGTTTAACTTTAAAAGTACTATTTTTAGAAACAAAAATAATTTTGATTGATTAAATAATTATTTTAAAAAACAATTTAAAACGGCTTAAAACTAGAATTCTGTTAAATATATTAGTAACTTTTAACAAATACCTCAATTTTTATTTTATTTTTACCAAAAACACGATCTTTCAAACAATACTCACTATTAAATTTCCTACATAAATAATTTGAATGATTCATAGACATAATCTCTAGCAATACTCCCCAAATATTTTTTGTTAATAAGTGATGCAGCACAAAAGATGTAGTACCATGGACAAAGTTTACTTTACGTGAAAATAATCTCATTTTTTTCATTTAATCAAAAGCTATCCTACGTGTTCATGAAACTCCTATTTATAATATATAATTAGTCCTAAAAACACGATCCACTAACAATTAATTGAAACATGAACAAAATCTTAAAACTATATAAAATGTAAATAATAACAAACAAGTAAATACATTTTTATCTCCATTATTCTTTCTCTTTTTGAAAAGATTCGTGCTCGAATCTCCGTTGATCTTATCTTTAGTACTCATATCGAGAAAAAGCCAAATAAGTTAAAGGCAAAATCTCGTACGAGACCATCTCATGTGTGAAATCGATTCACTTTTTAATAAATTGTTATCACTTTTTTAAAAAGTTAGTATAAAAATGATAATAAATTAAAAAGTGATAACAATTTATTAAAAAATGACTCCATCTCATGATGATCTCATGCATGAGACGGTGTCACACAAAAGTACCCCTAAATTAAATCATCACAAAACTTGACTTCAAAAATATTTGTAATATGTGGGTAAAAAAAAAACGGAGACTTCATTGAAGTATCAAACATAAGTCATTTTGATAATAATTTTAAATATGTACAATAAAATTTCATTTTGATAAGCACTTTAAAATTGCAAGTTCATTAATTTTCTTCACATGAAGTGTGAGAATGTGACTTAGAAGCCGTCAATTTTTACTTTCTCAATGAGATGCGTTTTTTTTTCTTTCTAAAAGTTTTTTTTTTTCCTTAAACCGTAAAAAAGAATTTTAGGTCACTTCCATGTTCAAAGGTTTATTTCAAAAGTGTTACCATCATCTGCGAAGAGTGTGGGTTTATAATGACTTAATATGATTATTTTAATTTTTGCAATCTGTCACTACATAAATTCAATCTAATTAACTCCAATCATCCATTCTAAAGTAGGTTGCCTGATAATCCAAAATCCAGGTTTTATTACTATAAATCTATCTATTTTATTTTGATGAAAAAAAATAAAAAGTGCCCAACAGTTGGTTACTAGTCAGACCTCATTTAGTTTTTCACATTTTAAGAGTATAAAATACTGATATGTTGATTTGTCTTTAAATTCGATTAAATGTTTTTGTAAGTTTAATCTAATTATATGTGTCATAATTTTAATGAATTGGATTTGTACGTTTTCACTTCATGTTGATTTGTACTTAAATTCAAGGAATTACGAAATAACACAAATAAAAGTCGGAGAAAAAACAATAACAGAGCTCTACATCACATGTGCTAAACTAAATAAATATTATACTTAATTATGCTACAAATCCAAATCATGTTAATAAATACTAATTAAAGCATAAAAGCAGAGGGAGCCAAAATTACAGTGAAGGGATTTGATTGGGGCATTCCATCAAACATGTTGTTGGCATATTCCATGGAATATCCCATCTTCACCTTTTTAAACCTAATTCCCCTAACAAAATTGGCTTGTAGTTGAAGCAAAAATCACTCACTCCAAACACCATTAAAGACAATGACTGAAAATTCTCACTTTAAATGATAAGATTCACCATCAGATAGCAAATATATTCAAATTACATATTAACTGTTCTATTTCTACACGTACACCAGTATTTTGTTTAAATTACAGCAGGTCAACTTAAAATATCAAATGTTGTATCAGAAATCGCGTTCGCACAATATTTGGCACCACATTCGCACTTGGTAGAGAGAGAGAAAGACTGTATTTAATAATGAGATGCTTAATTTTCTACAGACTTCCTCTGCATAAGTATCCCACATCGTAAACTTATTAAATAAGAGACATCGATATAATAGGCGAGAGTGAGTCTAATGGGCACGACCTTACTTGAACAGGATCTGTTCTATAGGCTCGTACCTCTGTATCCTTGAGTTCTAAGGAGACAGGAAACTAAGGCTGGTTGATGAGCCATGGCTGCTCGATCAGAGCGTGATTAACAGCCTCACGGTTCGGGTCTCCGAGCCGCTGGGGCAGTAGAGGATCGTTCCTGGTTGGCCTCGGCTACCCAGGATGGTCTAGCAGCTGTCTGACAGTCTCTTACTTTTTTGGACCAGTTTACGTGATCTCGAGTCACCCTTTACCCGATAAAAAATTAAAATATTAAAATTGTTATCGCTTGAGCTTGTGGAGGAAGTCGAGATTCTATCAAGATTTTTTTATTAAAACGAGTCTCATATTTAAAGGTAAATCTGGTTCTAAAAAGCTCATATGAGTAAGGAGACTTGATTCGTTAACCAACCTGTTCATGATGTCATTCGACGTATTTTTTTCTTTATTAATTAAACAAACTGTAACTAAATCTGGGTAAAGAAAAGCAAATTCACGGTGAACATTAATCCTTCTTTTTTTTAGTCAAAAGTCAGAGAATTGAAATTTATGTAGCATCGCTAGTTTGATCAACAGGTCGAGAATTAAAATTTTCCATCACAAATCACGAGGCTGAGCAGCGACTGGTCGTTTTGAATCAAGAAACTGACTGTAGATATCATATAATCTTTGCTTTGGATGAAATGAATTTCAAGAGAGAACTGGTGATTTTACAGGCCTCTTTCCAGAAACAAAAATTGCAATGGATTTCTGTGACTTTGTGTGTGTGTATATATATAATGTACAGAAACAAAAGTCACAAATAGAGTTGAACCAAGTAACATTGCAAAATGCAACAAAATTCCAGAAAACAAAGTTATTCCATTCTGCATGGAAGTTAAAGAAGACTCATATCATCACTATATATTGATATCTACCAGAGAGCAGAAATTTATTTTGTTGCAGCAAAAACAAATACATCCATCAAAACTTCAACACCATCAGAAACTGGAATGAAATTGATGAAGGTAAAATATAATTAAGACTAGAAAAAGAGAGAAAAGGGTAGTGAAAGAAAATATTAGGTTGGGGAGGAGAATAAGAAAAAACCTGATTGATACTCTTAGGAGCAATAGAATCAAATTCATCAAAAAAGAGAAGGCATGGAGCCGCCGCACCTGCATTTGAGAACATATCCCGAACGCGCAATAATTCATTCATGTTAACAAAGCACAACAGATATGCTACATCCTCACTCGCCCTCAAGCTATGAGCACTAAAAGTTTTTTTTCTTTTTCTTCTTACAACTTTTATATGAATCATTTGATATTGAATATACTTCATGAAATCTAAGAAGGATAGGCCGCCCGTTGATATTCTTTGACATCATGACGCAATTTGGATTCACAATTACATAAAAAAATAGATCTGAATTTTTGCAATGTAGGGAAAATCCATAAAAACAGAGCACCAAGATGCTTTACATATTTTGTTTTTCCAGTTATTTCTACAACCAACCAATGATTAAGATTTGCACTTCATATATTTATTTCAATCTTAAGAGAACTGCTATACGAATAAGCAGGGGGACTAAAATTAAACTTGGTTTGTCATAATGCAAATTCTCACATTATCAAGCTGGGTCCATTCTTGTAATCTCTTCGGTCATGTTCTACATTTTCATTGTAGAGCACAATAGACATCTGCGTTTTCATAACATGCAAGAAAAGAAACACAACTCACCATGGGGGATTGAAAGGAGAAATTATTATTTGAAAGACAGTGATTACTGACGAAACCTCCTGTTAGATTAGCAAAATAAAGAAGCATAATTAAAATCTAAAAGCAGAAAAAATGAAAACTATGATCTTACAGCTTGTTCAGAAGCAACTCAAGCAAGCCCTTTCACTGAGATGAAGCGTAGTGAACAGGCTGCAGCAGCTGCACCAAACATTTGCAATCTATCAAATATTTAAATTCGATCCAATTAATTTCAGCCTTTCATTCCAAAGTATGTTTTTTTAATCCAACTATAAAGCTATCTATTTTATTTTGATGAACAAATAAACAATACCCAACAATTCGTTACTAATCAGGTCTCTTAACAATCTCATTTACTTTTCGGGTGTGATTTGTGTGACATTACATGATATGAAATCACGTGCTTGCATACAGCTGCTGATTCTCATTCTCCTGTAAAGCAGTAAAGATAAAATTTCAAATTTATTTACAAGGAATTTTGAAATAACACAAATAAATGCAGGTGAAAAAACAACGAGAGCTCTACATCATCACATGTGCTGCCTGTACTATACTAAATCAATATTATATTAATTACTCTACAAATCTAGAATAAGTAATTAACGTATAAAAGCAGAGGGAGCCAAAATTACAATGAAAGGATTTGATTGGGGCATTTCATCAAACATGTGGTTGGCGTTTTCCATAGAACATCCCATCTTCACCTTTTTTAGACGTAAGTTCCTTCAACAAAAAACAATGACTGGAAATTCTCACTTTAGATGAAAGATTCACCAATCAAAATCATCCCATTTCGTGGTTTGAATCATATAAGAAATGTTGTATCAGAAATCGAGTTGGCATTACGTGAGGCATCATATTCCCACTACGTAGAGAAGGTATCAGAGAGACCGCAGCAAAGATCGTCTTTATGATTAACATTTCCACACACTTCCTCTGCATAAGTATCCCACATCGTAAACTTATTAAAAAAGAGACATCAATATAATAGGCGAGAGTGAGTCTAATGGGCACGACCTTACTTGAACAGGATCTGTTCTATAGGCTCGTACCTCTGTATCCTTGAGTTCTAAGGAGACAGGAAACCAAGGCTGGTTGATGAGCCATGGCTGCTCGATCAGAGCGTGATTAACAGCCTCACGGTTCCGGTCTCCGAGCCGCTGGTGTAGTAGAGGATCGTTCCTGGTTAGCCTCGGCTACTCAGGATGGTCGAGCTGCTGTCTGACAGTCTATATCTTTTGGGCTAACTTCATATTTTTACGTCGGCCTTGGTTGGAGGCCCATCCACACTGTTATTGGGCTACGGTCCATGGCTTCAAGAGTTTTTTTTTAGTTTTTAGTTTTGAGTTTTTTGTATGATTAAAAATGGAAAAAAAAATTGCGTTTTGAGTTTTTGTATGATTGAAAATCTTGAGTTGAGACAAAAAGAATATAATTGAATATTGAATTGAGAAAAAAAAAATTAAATCTAGATTTGAAGCAATTTAAAATTAAAGATATAAGTTGATACTCAACTCTAACTTATCTGTAGAGAATATCCATAAATTATGAGCTTTTTTTTTTTTGACGGGCATAAATTATGAGCATTGAGTTGATCATATAGGTGGAAAATTAAAAAATAAATCATACTCAAATATGTTGGATTCAGATTTTTCAATAAAAATGGAAATAAAAAAAATTTTAGAAAATACAAAAGAAAAAGAAAATAAGTAATACTTTTTCAATAGAAAAATTATTTCAACAATGCAATCTTCAAACAATTCGACGAACAACAAGTTCGAGTCAAGGAAGAATCCTTTGCCCCTTTATTTTTTCTTTCTAATCTTTCATGTTCTCGTATTCAAGTAGCACCACTTGAAAACGAGCTCCAAAAATTTTTTTATTTCTTAAATTTATTTTTAAAATTTGGCCATGCACATGCAATCAATGCCAAATCGGTGAGAAGACTTTTGAATTTCAAATTCAGATGAAATCCAGATTCGTCTGAAATTCACATCCACTTTTCTGGGCCTGACCCGGATAAAGCCTAGAATTTTTGGGCTCGGGCTCGGCACGGCCGGGCGGGCGGCGCGCGCGCGCGCGTGTGACTCATTTATGTGTACATAGCCCACTTATAATTTGAACTAATTTAATCACTTCTTACATATAAGGAGTGACTTAACTCCCACATTATCCGATGTGGGACAATTATCACTAGTATTAATGTGGCACATTTAATACCTAAGAGTGATACTTTAGTCTTTCAATGTTTACATCAATTTCCCACTCACCGAAATTCGGTTTTAAGAAATTATCTAAACAACCAACACAATCTCGTTTAATTTCCCGGAAATTAAATATCAAATTATTTTAATTAAATAATCAAATAAATTGATTAAAATAATTAAACCTAATTTCTCCAACAGATTTTTCAATAAAAATGATAATAATTATTTTTTCTCTCAAAATAAATATTTACGCAATCTTCACAATTCTACACAATTATAGGCTTTAGCCTTTATTTATTTATTTCTTCTTTCATGTACTTTACTTCTTCTAATTTTTTTATTTCTTATACTCCTATTTATTTTTAAAATTTGACGAACAATCCTACAAAAGAATCGTGTTTTTTTTTTTAATAAAGTACTTTAATTTTTGATCTCTTACACATGAATTTTACTTGATCACTTCAGTAGCATTATTCCTCTCCAATAATTTATTCTATTGTGATCTTGAATTGATTTCTAATTTCATGTTATTATTAATAGTTGGAATGCTTTCTAGTAGTTAACCCGAACATATTTTTTTATTTATTATAAAAAATATGAATAATCTAATATTATTTTGCACCGACCCCTCAAATCGTAGGACCAGCTCTGCTCTAAGGTATATCTTATTTTGCTAGAAACTCGACACCTAATCTTGTCTTTGTTTGCTAAAACACGACACCTAATCTTGTCTTTGTTTGCTAAAACACGACTTTTGCAGTCTTTCAAAAAAAATGGTTGCCACTTGCTTGGTGAAGGATCCCAAAAAAGGTCCAACTTCAGAAAAGCTTTTGATGCACTCTCAAATGATATCCTTACTGGCATTGTATGAAGACAAGGATCAGTTAATCATGTTTCTTCTTATAGAATTATGCAACATCATTGTATTTAAATAAACATGTGATCTAATAAGAAATGCTTCGTTTTCTGTGATATTCTATGCCAAGTGCTAAAACAGTCGGATCTGCTTGTATATCAGCTTTACCAGTAAAAAGAAACTAGGAAAATCTTGAGTAAAATGTCAATTTTCTTTACATCATTATCATACACATATTTGATGATTCTAGCACGAGCTGTTGTTATGTGCAGCAAGAGTACATTCGAGGAATCAGTGCATGGAATTTCAATTCGTAGGATCTGAAGAATCAAGTTGCCCTGGTAAAAATGCCAACTTCTATAATGTCTATTTGGAGGCATTGATTTTTATTTTTCAACTGTTAGCCTCAGTATTCATTCTTCTTTTTACCTCCCTCCATTTTCTTCTGATCTGCATGGTTTTTTCTTGTTATCTTAGGATGAGCTCAATGATATACATAATTGGAGGATTTTGTTTCTGCGTTTTCGATGAAACCTCTACAGGTTACTGCTCTTTTTTCTACACTCTAAGTAATAAGAGGCATCAGTATGCTAGCTAGTACCATAATGTCAATCTTGTTAGGATCCAAGATCATAATATCTAATAAACTTTTCTAATCAATAATCTTGTGTTTTGTGATAGTTAAATGGTTCTTTTGACGATGATGTCAAAAGTGTGGAAAGATTAAGTCTTAGTTTTCTCTTTTAGATAAAATTCTAGAGCTTAATAATTGCCTTCCATGATGACAAAATAAACAATTCCCAACAGTTCGTTACAAGTCAAGCCTCTAAACAAATCTCATTTACTTTTTCATACTTTGTGTGCCAAGATCATTTGTAAATGTTAAATATAGATTAAGGATAACAAGATAAAATATATATTTGAGCAATTTACTTTTCTTGTGTGATTTGTGTGTCATTACATGATATGAAATCGCGTTCTTGCATACAGCTGTGGTGATTGTCATTCTCCTGTAAAACAGAAAAGGTAAAACAAATTTATTTTCAATGAATCATGAAATAACACAAATAAATGTAGGAGAAAAGGCAAGGAGAGCCCTACATCATCACATGTGCTGCCTGTACTATACTAAATCAATATTATATTAATTATTCTACAATTCTAGATCAAGTAATTAACGTATAAAAGCAGATGGAGCCAAAATTACGGTGAAAGATTTTGATTGAGGCATTTCATCAAACATGTGGTTGGCATATTCCATAGAACATCCCATCATCACCTTTTTAAACGCAAGTTCCTTCAACCAAAAACAATGGCTGAAAATTCACACTTTAGATGATAAGATTCACCAATCAAACAGCATATGTTTTCAGATTTATATTCTAACAGTTGTACAAAGTATATACACCAAGCCATTTGCAACATTCAAAGGACATTCAAATAAAATATGTCTAACCTTTTCCATTTCGTAGAGAAGGTATCAGATTCTGGGAAAGAGAGAGACCGCAGCAAAGATTGGAGTATATAACTATCTTTAACGAGATAATTTCGCATAAGTATCCCACATCGTAAACTTATTAAAAATAAGACATCAATATAATAGGCGAGAGTGAGTCTCTTGGGCACGACCTTACTTGAACAGGATCTGTTCTATAGGCTCGTACCTCTGTATCCTTGAGTTCTAAGGAGACAGGAAACCAAGGCTGGTTGATGAACCATGGCCGCTCGATCAGAGCGTGATTAACAGCTTCACGGTTCGGATCTTCGAGCCGCTGGGGCAGTAGAGGATCGTTCCTGGTTGGCTTCGGCTACCCAGGATGGTCGAGCGGCTGTCTGACAGTCTCTTACTTTTTGGACTATTTTGTATTTTTACGTCCGTATCCTTGGTTTGGAGGCCCATCCACATTGTTATTGCGGTCCATGCCTTCAAGAGTTTTTTTTTTTTTTTAAGTGAAACCACCTATTGATTCTTACTTTCTTTTTTATACATATTTTTAAAAATACTACAACTTTATTTGCTATTCTAATATCATACCTTTTATTTTGGTGATAGCTCAACTTTATAAGGATATTATTAGGAAGAATTTCGTTTAATTAAATATTTTTAATTTGGGCAAGGAACTTGAGTATTTATAATAAATTTGTTGAGAATATGAAAATTTTAAAATATAAAATATGTTCCAAATTATAGATAAGTATACCTAACCAAAAAATTAATTCTTAATAAAAAAATATTAGTGTATGTATGATTACAAAATGAAAAAAAAATCAAATTTTGTATTGAGACAAAAAAAAAGATATAATTGAATCTTAAATTGGATAAAAATTAAAATTAAATGCTAATTTAAAACAATTTAAAATTAAAGACATAAATTGATACTTAACTCTAATGTATCTGTAAAGAATATCCACAAATTATGAGCAATTAGTTAATCATATTCGTGGAGAAAAAAAATCATCATACTAAAATATGCTTGATTAAGATTCTTTAATAAAAATGATAATAATTATTTTCTCTCTCAATGCTCTCGTAGCAAGAAGAATATACTTGAACAAGAATGATCTCAATAATAATTATATTATCAATGTGTTGTGCTAATTTTGAAGTAAAGCAGACAATAAATGTTTTTTTTTTTTTTTTTTTTTGATTGAGAAATAGTAGAATATAAAGGATAAATGTTTATATTTATATAATAAAACTCCAGGTTACAAGCCTAGAAAACGTTAAATTTTACAACACATTAGGTATGTGACAATAATAAACGTACATCAAATTACGTTTAAACTCGATTTCACAAAATATTTGGCAAAACTTTCCCACTTAGCCATCGGATTCTTGGTAGCACATTTTCATCTGTCCAAACAAGCCTCTCCATCTAATTTACCACTGCGAAAGAACTAATTAATGCTATATGAATTTTTTTGTCCTGCCCAGATTCCAAGTGATTTAAGCCAAGGTTGCTCGTTTACCTTTCGCATCTCTTGACTGCACATAAATACAAGAATGTATAAGAGATCGCACGAGCTGCCATGAAATAATACTCAAAGAGGGGAGAGAGAGAGACCTGAGCAGCGGCTGATCGTTTTGAATCGAGAAACTGGCTGTAAATATCATATAATCTTCGTTTCTCAGCTTCCGAAACTGATGATTTAGCTTTGGATGCAATGGATTTCAAGAGAGAATTGGTGATTACAGGCATCTTGCCCGTTGAGTTGCCATCGTTGTTGTCTAAAAGCTCGTGAACTGCTTCAAGTTGTGCATCCGAAAGAAGTGCTTGAAGGTCGGCCCCACTAAAGCCTTCACTCATTTGAGCTACGATTTCCAGGTCAACGTCACTATCCATTGGTAACTGCAGTGGGAACAAGCAGACTGTGAATCAAGAAAACATGGGTTATTTTGGCTTGAACTTAAAAACGACAATTGGAGGAAGTTTAGTCAATCAGTGCTACTACATAAAGGCGATGAATAGAAATAAAATGAGGTTCTTGCAGATTACCTGTTTAATGTTACAGAGCTAAGAGGAGCAGAAGTTCTATAGTATACATGTTCAAGATGAAGATAATCAAATTACTCACTAAATCATATTGTGCAACCAGGTTTCGGATCTAATTTGGTTCTACTTAAGGATTTTGAAATCTGGTTTTATAAAACCACCACTACAAACATCTAATAATCCTACTATCACACTTTCTAGTATAATCAATTACAACTCCTTACACTTTAATATATTTAAATCACAACCCACTTCATCCAATCATTACAATCACACCCAACAACAATATCATATTACATCATTCACTCTTACAAATTAATTTAACATAAAGTTAAATCTAACTACACTCAAATCCCCAAACAAACACACTTCTGTTTATTATGATTTCAAAATTCACTAAAATTTAAAAAACCGGTTTCAAAAACCACTTAAAACACCAAAAAAAAAATCATCATAAGAAATTATTGTCGATGCAGAGATGTTATTTCAAATATCCTATCCGCAGTAACCCCGTTACTACTAAAATCTCCAGTATAATTGTTTGAAAGGAGAGAAAGAACATGCATTAACTCACCATAGCTTTCCCTTTCTTTTATTGAAGTAAAGAGAACGCAAGGAAGCAATAGATGGATTATAGTTCCACTAATCATTATAACTGAAAGGGCAATTAAAATGACTATCATATTGTTTTGTATATTGGTTCATAATGGATGATAAAACAATGCAAATATAGTAAGATAAAAATAAAATATGAGTCAAGGAGTAAGGAAGAAGAATATATGAGAGAACAAAAACACTACAACTATCAAAAATCCTTCAAAATAAAGAAACTGTTTAGAATAGCAGATATAGGTACAAACCTTTCTTGAAAGGACTTTAAGAATATCCAACCTTTCCTGAAGTGAAGGAAAATCGCAAAATAAAAGTCGGTCCAGCCTACCAGGCCGTAGAAGAGCAGCATCAAGCAAATCTGGTCGACTGATTTTCAGTGGAGAAGTGTTAGAAAACGTGAAAAAAGGAAGGCCACTAAGAGATAGGCTATTTCTGTGACTCTGTAGAATATTTTCATGTACAGAAAAAAAAATGCAACACAATTCCAGTATAATCTCTAAGAAGATTTAAATCATCAGTATATACAGATATCTAGCAGAGAGCAGAAGTTACCTTGTTGCAGCAAAAACAAATACACCCGTCAAGACTTCAACACCATCTAACTCCGTCAGAAACTGGAATGAAATTGATAAAAGCAAATATAATTAAGACTGGGAAAAGAGAGAAAAGGGTAGTGAAAGAAAATATTAGGTTGGGCAAGTGAATAGGAAATAACCTGATTGACCACTCTATCAGTTACTCCAGTATTGTCATGCCCTCTCTTAGGAGCAATAGAATCAAATTCATCAAAAAAGAGAATGCATGGAGCTGCTGCAGCTGCTTTTGAGAAGATATCCCGAACCTGCAATAGTTCATTCATGCTAGTCAGTTGCCTGTAGAACATCTGAAGTGAGATGGGTTATATGTATCTCCACTATTTGTATGAAGATAAACTCCTTCACGTAGTGATTATGGAAATTTATCAACCCACAATAATAGCATAGTATTGAATCACTAAAAGTTATTTTTTATTTTCTTTTTTTTCTTTCAACTCTTATATAAATCATTTGATATTGAACATTTCTACATGAACTCTAAGAAGGATAGGCTGGCTCAGCTTTGACATCATGAAGCAATTTGGATTCACAAATTACATAAAATAAAAAAGATCTAAATTCTTTCAATGTCGATAAGCCATAAAAGCGGAGCACCGAGATGCCTCACATATTTTGTTTTGCCAGACATGATTATCATGATTGTAAACCATCATCTGACACGATTTCCACAGCCAGCCAATTGAACATCACTGACAGAAAACTTACCTAGCTGATTACGATTTGCATGCCATATATTTATTTCCATCTTATGAGAACTGCTATAAAAATAAGCATGGGAACTAAAATTAAACTTGGCTGGTCAAATTGCAAAATTGAATCACATTATCAAGCTCGGGCCACTACCCGAAAAGTGAGAAATTATATTATTTTTATCTCATCTCACTCATCCTAGTAATGACATGACTCTTGAAATTTCTTCAGTCATGTTCTACACTTCCATTGTTAAGCACAATGGACAAATTATTATTTGGTAGACAAAGTGATTACTAACTAAACCCCTTGTATTAGATTAGCAAAAATAGTCTATAAAAGTAGAAAAATGGAAACTATGCAGGTTAAACTATATCTTACAGCTTGTTCAGAAGCACCAATATATTTATTAAGCAACTCAGGCCCTTTCACTGAGATGAAGCGTAGTGAACAGGCTGCAGCAGCTGCACCAACAATATGTGTTTTCCCACAACCAGGGGGTCCATATAACAGAATATTGGAGCGCAGTCTCAGTGGAGCTTGTGCAAAAATATTGGGAAATTTTGAAGGTAGCTCGATCATCTAATATGAAAAATATGAACATCTTAAGTATTTTGCAGAAAAGATCCAGCATGGAAGTTAAAATAATGCATGGAAATTGAAATAAGAAGCACTCAACATTTGAGAAGATCTAATTCATTTGAAAGAATATTACGACAAAAAGGTGGTGATAAGATCAGCTATCTGCAGCACAGCAAATAACAACAGGGTGATATTCAAATTATTACAGAAGGGTCACAGCATTTTATTTTCTCCAAACATAAAGGCCTTCTCCCATGCTTCTAAGTTTAACTGAAAATTTTCTTTTTCTTATAATCAGCTCAAGTTTTAGATCTTCAAAAGCAAACATTCAACTCCGAAGTTAGTCATGAAAGAAAGCAAACACAAAAAATCTACCACCCGCACTACTATCTTTAATTGATAGTCTTCTTTAACTGCAGAAATGACACATTCTTATTGTATACGAGATCTTCAAAAGCAAACATTCAACCAGAAGCACCTATGAAAATTGACCCTGAGATAACATTACTTCAGACAAACAATAAGTATTTGGCTAAACTACTGGAAATTTCTGTTTCTTGTAGTAGTCTAAGTTTTCAAGATCATTGCTCCTTTTAATCTTTCTGGCACTTTCTGAATGTTAGTACGGATATCAATGAGGAAGAAACAACATATGAGTTGTAACAGAAACTAGTGTTACATTGAAGACAGTGTAGAAAAGATTTCACCTCTTCAATTGAACTCCGGATGTCATTAAGACCTCCAACATCTTCCCAACCAGCGTGACCGCCTTCTGTAGCTGGTTTAGTGATATCACGCATGGCTACCGGAAGGAAATTTTGCATTGCTTGCACAAAGTCATCCCTGACCAATGTAGGTTCCTTATTTTCAGCAGGACCAGCAGATAATGAGCGACCGATGGCAGCATGCACGGACCTGTCGACCAGTATTTCCTGAGGGCAGATAGATTGCACATAAGTAAAAAGATTTGGCAAAAAGAATCAGACCCCAATATATAGATAGAAGTTGAGCTTTATTCATTCATGGATCACATACCAGGTCGTAAGCATCATATCCATCACATTTTGATGCTATATCTGACAGGAGATCATCAGAACATTGCAACGACCGCTTCTGGATCTCATGTTTCAATATGGCCGAACGTTCAGTAGCAGCAGGTGCAGGCAGATTGACATGAAAGTCGAAACGTCCTGAACTCAATCAAGTGTAGGTGTAAGCTCAAGTCTTCCAACAAGAAAGAACTTTTACCATTAAATCCAGAGTGACGAACCAGAACAGCTCAAGCTCTGTGGAAAACTAGTCAGGGATTGTGCAGTAGCAATGAAAGCTATGGGGCCAATGCCACACGAACTCCTTTGTTTTTCCTAATGTATCATAACATGAAAGAACCATAATTATTAACCAGGAAAAAAAGGATAAGGAAAAAAAAGATACCAGCTGGAAATATCTGGTACATCCATCAGTAGGAATTGCTATGCTCAAAGATCGAAGGCTTAAAAATAATAGCAATATTTTGGTTTAACAAACTTTACTTTTAAATATTTGCAAGGGTGCAGTACTCCTTATTTATCTTATATCTTCTTGTACTTTCATTTGATTATCAAGAACAAACAGATTCATAAAAAAAAAAAAAAATAGAATAGGGTAGCACGAAAGTCTTGCCTCATATTCATCTAGTATATCAGCAATGAACTCAATGAGTGCTGTAGAAGATGAAGAAGGCTGAGATCCATCCAAATCTGAGGAAGATGCTACGAGGTTATCAAGATCATCCAAGATGACAACAGAGGGTGCATGATCCAAGGCCTCAGAGATGTGGCTGGAAAACACTTGACGAACAGTGGAAGGCTTCTCCAAAGTGAGTCTAGAACAAGATACAAAAACTCTGCAACAGGGAAACCTTGTATAAGCAAATATTTTGGACTAACTAATCAATAGAACTCATGTAATAATTGGAGAGGAGATACTGTGAAAATTGTAAAAGAACAAGTGAAATTTGTTAGAATCTCTACCACACTACAAGTACGAAAACATGATTGGTATTTGATAACCAAAACAGAAACATCTTACACATGTGCCAAAATATCTTTACACCCTTCAACATATTTCGCAGAAACTTTGGCCAACAATGTTTTTCCAGAACCCTGCAAAATACAAATGTGTAGCACATAACAATTATTCCAAATAAATAAATAGAACTTCTTTCATCTTTCCAAGTAGAAAAGTTAATCATCATGCATAACTAACAAACTGAAAAAGGGTCATCCTTACTATCATGTGAAAGATGTATGATTATATTTCATTAGAAGCCTTCAGACTGATTCCTAGTGCTTGAACATCCTATGAATATGCATGAGTGATAAGTAAAAGGAATCAAGAAAAGCATTTTAGATTATTTATTTTCCCTTCAGCATGAATGCAACTTACTGCCTTTATTCTAACTCTTCAAAATTTATGGCCACCAACTTTCAAAGCTGGCATATGACACTGAATAGCAAGAGACTAGACAACCCTATAGCAGTAGACTTGCTCAACATCTTCAGTGTAGCCCACAACATGAGGCTGATATTTTCCTTGCATTCCACAAGTGGTCACTTTAACAGAATTTTGTTCAGAAGGATTACATCTTGATAAGGATGTGTATATAGTGATCATTTCCATAAACCTATCCCCAATTTGTAATATTTTTCAAGCCCACATCCTCTCACCCTGTTAATGTTACAACCTCTATAATCAGAAGGACTGAACCTTCACATCCCCATATGCGTGCATGTGTGTGTGTTAATGCAACTCCATCGGACCTTTCTTAAAGGAAGATGGAAGGTAACAAAAACGAATTTGCCTGTCACAATGCAACACGGGAAACATATCAGCTACTTCTGGAGAGACTTACTGCAGGTCCACAGATTAGAATATGCCCAGGTAATGGAAGATTATAGGTACTGAACAACATTCCAGAAGTAGGAGATAACAAAGCTGTCAGCCCTGCATGTCAATTACTGAGTTAGAATAAAATGTTCCGCACATACATAAAATGCTACTATAAATGCCAACAATTATTTTGGTAGCCAAGCCATGAACTGTAGATTGACTTTGTTCTATTTGAGCCAAATCAGGATAGAAAATTGTAATAATCGTTCTGTTGATACAGCTTAATATCATCTGCTGCTAGAAACAAACTTTGAGATTTCAAGGGGTTTTTAGTGGCTAATTCCAGGCTACAGAGCTGCAAATATGACCCCTACTGCTTCTTTAGGCTTTACTTCGAGATTTTTATGCTTTGGTTAACAAGGAACTTTTGTAATTTTGTAGTCCCTTGATCTCCAATAATTAATTATAGAGTCCCACAGAAACTTCTGTTTTCTGCACAAGGATATGCCAAAATAGCCTAAGGGGGGTGCTTGGTTGGAGTAGGTGAATAATGAAAATCAAAGTAGAGTGTGTTTTGGAATGACTCTACTATGACTTTGATTCCCAAAAACAAAGGAATCTCCCATAGTTCACCTATTTGAGAAGTATGACTTTGATTCCATACTCTTCCATTCCTATATCATTTACATTCCTTACAATTTTACCAAGCACCCCCAAAGTTTTCTAAAATATTTGTCTCCTGTGAGTATACAAATAGAGCCGCACATCAGAAAATTGTTATTTCCACATATATAATTAGTTTTCTAACATAAAGGAGTAAATCAGTCCCAGTCATAAAACAAAAGGAAACTAGGTGAGAGAATACCTACTGTGATTTACATCAAGCGGGGCTGTACCCATCCAATCCAATGAAGAAATTGTAGTGCTTAGGACATTTTCAGGGGGTGTTTCATAGGCTACACGAGAAAATAAAATATCCCCCAACTGCAGCTTTCCTAGCAACACATCTAAGCTTCTTGAAGAACAATTGTCCCTGCTGCCTTTTTCAAATGCAAGTTCGTAAGCAATAATATTTTCATGCAATGACTCCTCTGAAAGTGACAGCATATAAAGGACATCAACAAGTGGTTCTTCAACTTGGTTTCTGTTTCTGGGAAACTTGTAGCCAGATATTTGTATCTTTCCATGTCTAGGCAATTTGTGAATTTTGACTCTTAAATGAAGTAAAATTTTGCTTCCTATAACCAATGAACTTACATCCTCTGCTGAATTTGTAACAAAAGTATCAAGCTGAGCTAGACACCACACGTGTAAGAGAGATGATAAACCATTTTTATGTCCAACCTTACTATGTGTTTCTCCATTCTTAATTGTTGTTTTTTCAGCCCCGTCATGGGAAGGTCCAGAAGAAAGGTCTGCAACTATCTTTTCATGCATGGACCAATCACTAATGCCCATTTCAGAATTTGAGCTAATTTTTCCAAGTGCATCTCTTCGTTTATGGTTCTCTTGATTGCTGACAACCTCTAGACCGTTGTTCTCCATATATTCGTTCTTCTCAACCATCTTGAAATGATAAGGTGAAACTGAAACTGAAGGAATGTCTTTCTTTGGAGTAATGTAACAATTTTTTATATGTATCCCTGAAAAAAGAACAGGCAAATGACTTCCACATACTTAACATGAATGACCAAATAAATTTCGCTAAGAAAAAACAAGAATTTGGAGTTGCAGTAACAAATATAACAAAATAAGGATAAAAAACAGAGATCTTGGGTGATAATGGATCAATATTCATCAGTGCAGAAATATGTTTAACTATAACTTACAAGAGTGTAGATCTGCTCCCAAATAGAGACGAAGAGACTGAGCTAGCATTATGTGTCCTTTTGCCACTGACTCAGATAATAATATGCGAACAATAATTTGATGGCAATCCCGCTGATCAGTGAGATTACCATTTTTGTTTCCTTTTCACTTGCTTTGCTTTTTGCCTTGGCCTCTTTCGATATTGATCTCGGAGATATTACCACTAACTGAAGAGAACTGAATGAATACTTTTTAGCTGTTTCTGGATGGATGAAAACACCAGAGGTGAAGACCACATCCATTTTAACGCCATTCTCCTTAAAATTATATATAAATCTATTGTCTGAATCTTGGACACGGAGTTGTGCTTTTGTAATTGCATGACCCTCCGCAAGAGATTTTGTGGATGAACTTTTGCGTCTCTTTGGAGCTACTGCAACTTCAGTTCCAGGCACAAGTTGGACTGGCGAAAAATCTCAAGTCAAACAATGGGCATAAGTAAATAATATTCTGCTAACCAGAAGTTAAGTAACAAAGATTCTTGTTGAAAGCAAGAAGATCATATTAGATGGCATATATAATTAATAATCATATGAAACAACAAATACAGTTGGGCAGTATAACAAATGTTACATGACTAAAATAGATACCCTAATAGGCATATGACTTTCAAGGATTTTAAAACTGAAGTACGCTGTTACCTACTGGTTTCTGGGGAAAGGTTGACATGACAAGAAAGTTAACAACAGTTTGTCCATGCAACCACAACGGGAACCTCATTTGTTCGTGGACAATTCCAACCTGCATGAAGTACATATAGTTATAAGAACTCAAACACCTAATACGACCATCAAACCTTCCTTAAAATAACATATCACACCCTAAATGAATTCCCAATTTTCTCAATGGTCATGCAGAAACCTCCCAAATCATTGCATTCTCTTGAATACCAACTCACAAAAACTTGAATCCAATATCCTAATTCTAAATCATCATTTCAAACTCCGCCAAAGCTGCATCCACAATATAAAAAAACTCACAGAAAAAATAGCTACCATACAATCGTAGTATGTCACCTGCTTCAGGATAGCACTTTCGGCAAGCTCAGAATTAAGCTCCAAAATCTCCCAATCATCCTCTGTAAGCGGCTCAATTGTCACCAGCGTAGCCTTGGGTAAATTGCTCACCACACGCACTTTAACCACAGTGCGATCACTCAATCCAATGCAATCCGCATACTGACGAGCAATCTAAAAATTTACCCAAAAAACTTAGGGAATTTCCACCAACTGAAACTAAGAAATTGAACAATTGTAATATTTGCACTATTCACTAAATGATGTACCTCGTGAATTGGCACGTATGATTGAGAAATGAGAATACGTGTGTGATTTCGTGTAAATAGATAGTGAATGCAGTACATGGTGTATTTCGACGAAAATAGTTTTCAATACCTCAATTGAGGAAGGGGAGGAGGAGGCGGAGCCGCACCAAGCCACGTGACAGTGGAGTTCGTGGGAGCGGAGCTCGAGCGCAAGAATTGGAGGGAGGTAACCGGACTGAAGGGACTGGATGAGAGAGAGAGGAAGAGAGACGAAGCAGCTTTCAATTCCCCCCACTACTCTCACCTCAAACTCCATAGCTGACCAGCTTATACTAGAGTTGTTACTTTGATGGAAAATGGCTTTTATATATTCACGATGAGGTTTCCTACTGCTCCTTATTTGTCCAGTTCCCTGTGATGCTGAGCAACAAGTCGTTAGTTTCTTCTGATTATGATTGTTTCTGTATAATGATATAAGTGCGATTTATGTACACACTGGATAGAATTGGGGGATCGTATTTGTGTAGAAATCTCTTATCCGTTTGTTAGGTGTTGGAAAGCGTGTTTGCAGTTTGCTAATGCAAGGAGGTTCGTTGGGCCAAAATCTCAGTGGGCCTGAGCTTGTTTGTTCGTTCGTCAATGCATTGGGCCGAGTACTGATCAAATAAAAGGTTAAGGTAGATTTTTTTTTTTTTTTGTCATTTAAATATGAAAAAATAAAAATAAGATATTTATTTTTAAATTTTGAGTAATGTAAAATGAAACGGAAAAAATATATTTTAGAATACACCTCTACACTTCTTTTTTTTTCTTCCGCCCACCTCTACACCTCTATATTTTAGTGTATCTCTTAAAGAAGGTGTATATATATAACCGACCCTAACTAAAATTAAATTTATGAAATCATATTTGTCATTTCCGGTGTTTTATTTTATGTTTCATAGTCTGACATTATGTGCAATGTTAAAATATATTCAATAAATTACAAAGAACAATTAATTTATGTAAAAATTGAGCTGCATAAAAAAACCCAAATTGACATATATAAATCATCGTATGTAAACTTCTAGCTTGATCCAATTGTATTCTTTTTATAAAGCACTTATATATACTTAGTGCATGTCTTAAAACTACGGAGAATCATTTATTTTGAATTTTAAAAAATAAATTCCCTTGCACTGCATTTTATTTTATACTATGGATCTACGTAGGCGTCCGTTGTAGTTATTTTAATTTATTCCTGTTCTTGGTGAATATTATTGTTGAGTATTAATGTATGCAAAATTATGGATTAATATATACTTAAGGTTAAGCATATATATACACACTTATGTTAATGTTTAAAATTTCAATTTCGGTCGTTATTCATCAATTTATATATGCAGTGAAGTGCTAAATCTTTATGTACGGTTCTCATCCTTCTGAGCATATTGCAAAACTCCTTATTAATTATTCATTGTTTAAATTTAATGAATTATCTAAGCTTTATTTCTTTAGAAACCAAATCACCTTAAAATATTCCAAATCTTGAAGTTCTGCTTTTTTTAAAAAAAAAAATAGACTGAAGAGAATAACAAAATTATTGAGGATGCATGCAATAAATTACAACAAACACCTTCTTCATTAATTTGGTTACAAAACAACACATATAATACAAAAACGTTACAACAAAAAAAATAAAATTAAAAAACCTGCTTACACAAAAGCAATCTTACAAATCGCACACATTATACACTATAATTTGCTGCACTATATATTTTGTTACAAATACTTGTATTAGACTGATCATACATGAGACGTGGTACTTTTGCAGCCTTTCGAAACGTAATACAAAAGCCTACAAAAGTACCACGCCTCATTTACGAAAGAATTGTTGTGAACTAGTTAGAAGGGCTAACTTTTCCTTTATTATTGTGATTCTTGACAGCAGTAGCAACCGTCTTGGCAGCTTTCCCGCCAGCCTCCGCAATTTTTTTCACAACCATTGTCGAAACGTGTGGTCTTTCTTTCGGAATAACACTTCCCGCCTTGTTCGAATTCATCGTCGACAATTACTATATTGAGATCAAAGATTCTTAATTATTTCTCCCTTGCTTGAGTTTTAATTTTGTTTGTGTTCAAGATATTAATCAAGCTGGAGGCCGGGTTGGTATTTATATATAGAGGTGGAAACTACGTGTTTAGCCTAATTTCTAAGCTATTTCAAGGAAGAAAGGGTTCGATTGCTGATGAATTTCCAAATATCTACGTTTGATTTTTATTTTATTTTTAAGAAAAGAAATGGGTTTTGTGTCATTGTGATTTGTGTGTAGTTGTGTTGTTTCTGCATGTATTTTCAAGAATATATACATGCGCGGATCTATATATGTTTTGGTTTATATTTTATTTGTAATCAATTCTATGAAATTTCATGTTACGACTAATTCACAGGTTTAATTGGGATGATCGATGGAGATATAGCAACACATCTTGTGTGTGTGTGTGTCTCTATATATTCCGACCAATTCATACACGGTGAGAAGAAATTAATTTAAGGACAGCGTGTCCCGTCAAAAAAAAAAAGAAAAGAAAAAAGTTAGTAGGATTTGGTCAACACTTATTTTTTAAATAGTTGACTTGAGAATATTTAGTTAATTAATTATACTATTATGCTCTTAATTATTACATCTCATGTTAATTATACTTATGTGAGAACACAAAAATTTGTATCATACAATCTCATAGATACATTTATAAGTTTTTGTAATATTTTTGAAAATTTGAATATTATAAAAATTTGCAAAAGTATGTTTCACTTGAGTATTTACCAATTACATTAATTGTATATAAACTTATTCCATAAATTAATTGTGATAGGTGGGCAAAAATTGACTCCAAAATTCCATGTCGTGAATCAAATTAGACCTTTAGTTTAAGGAATAAAGGAGTAATAACATGGGTTAACTTCATACCTAACACATAAATATTGCCTACTGGAAAATAAGATATTTTTTTTTCTTCTAATTAAATTTGATATTCCTATGTTTAATTTGATATATATATATATATAGTATATATAGATTGTTAAATTAATTAAATTGCGTTTATATTACTTAGAAAGACCAATAAGACTAAAGTACAAGCATTTATTTGTTTCATGCTAATTAACATAATTTCCAGGAAGAAATATACTTTAATTGTTCTTGATTATTAAGATGTTTTCTTTTTTTTTTCTTTTTTTCTCTAGAGAATAATTGATTTTCGGTGTGCGTGCATTTCTAGCTAGCTAATGGATAAACAGTTAAACACTCGCACCATTAATTTACAATTTTTTTTTTTAATTTCATATATAAGACTGTTGCTCAAATTTAAATGGAAAACATATGCATGGAAATGAAGATCCTCAACGGCTGAAATAAGACTTGAAAATAAAGATTTTTTTTTTTTTTTGAGAGGGACCTGATAATTAAGATTAAAGCTTGATAAAGGGATCATGATAAAATTTCATTGTATTTCATCTTAATTTCTTGTCTTCTCTATTTACAATGTGTTCTAATTTAAGTATACATTCACAAAAATGTAAATTAAATTAAGTTTATATATGTAAAAGATACATATAACTTATGTATAGACATAAAACCATGCACACGTATAAATTTTCAAAACAATTATATTATATTATATATATATATATATATTATGGTATAACTAAAATCCTCATTCTAGAGAAATTATAGTATAACTCATGTTTTCTAACAAATTAGATTAAAACATATTTTCTATTTTTCCGGGCGCTGTGGACATTAAATTTTCTTGAAGTTTCATAAGCTATACGTTGCGAACCCTCTTTTTTCAAAAATAATAATAATAATAATAATAATAATTGAAGGTGTGCGTGAGTGTTTGATAGAATGGTGTCACTAATGTTGGCACATTCGAAGAACAACACAGACAAAAATAAATGATCAGAAATACACAGCAGAAGTTTTAAACACTTTGCAAGATGAATATCAAAATTTTGTATAGACTATGAATAAGTCTATACTGTCAATCGACGAAATATCACTATTAATTGTTAAGTGATACAATCGGTGAAAACATAAGCCAGGTGGTGAATAGATCTCTGTATATAGTGACTAGATGATAATCAATATAACCTATCACTAATACTAATAAAGATCCAATGTTGAGTGAAATGTTGTAACATTCACCAACGAAAGTATCGAGATAGAAACGTACAATAAACTCACTAATCTATGTCAATAGACTATACTAGATTCTCTCAACTCCAAGTTTTAATCTTCATAGCAGTCGTGTTTATATAGATAATCTGGACACTCTTAGTGCTTGAAGATAACTTCCACATCTCCCTTGAAAGTAGGTAACTTCTTTGTAACTTCTCCATGTTCTTTTCAACTCCTCACTCTTGCCTTTTCAACCGCATGACTTATGAAAACTGACATAAGTCTTCAAACTGTAAAAACAAGATATTGAACAAGACATTTCGTGGGTTAAGGGTTAGTGGAAGTGGAAGGACGAATTCTGATGTTGTGACCAGAATGTTGGCACATTCTGAGCAACACTTGTCACTAACATCAACAATAATAATAATAATATAAGAATTATAAGAAACCTAATTCAATAATTTGCTATTTTACATTTAGTTTGCTTAGTCACTGTCAAACTAAAAACAATCCGTAATGTTTGAGGCTTGATGACCGGGCTAAAAGTGTTGAAGTAATCGACACCTGCATGTTGCTGAAAACCTTGGGCTACAAGTCTCGCTTTCAATCTTTCCACTGTCACATCTTTATTATACTTAATCCGAAACAATCGCTTGGTGGTTATAAGGTTCATATCATCAGAATAAGACACTAATTCTCATGTTTGATTATCTATCAAAGCATCAAATTCAGTCTGCATTGCTGATCTCCATTCAGGTATTGCAAGAGCCTCAGAAACTGAATCTGGTTCCTTCATGCATTTAAATGTATGTGATACACCTTTGGCTTCACTATTCCTGACTTTGCCCTTGTAGTCATTGGGTGAATGTTATTGAGAGGAGCTATGAGAGGAGTTGTATGTGAGGGTGATGCAGAAGTAGTAGTTTGCAATTTACATGTGTAGAGTAATCTGAAGAATGTAGGGGAGAATATGTCGAGGGAAACTGTATGGTAGGAGACTTGTGAGGCAATATATTTGCATGAGGAGCTGCTGAAGGATTAGAACTAGTAAAGTCAGGAATCTCAATATGTGATGGAACAGTAGGCCTGAGAATATCAGTGTATGATGGGAATAAGCTATGATAGGGAAATTCTTTTTCATTAAACTCTATCGTTGGTGATATGTATATTTTACCTGAAGAATGAAGACAAAAATACCCTTTATGACTTGGTGAATAACCAAGAAAAATGCACTTGGAACTTTGAAATTGAAGTTTTGACGAATTATATGGTATGAGGAAAGGAAAACAAGCACACCCAAAAACCCTAAGCATGGTGTAATCAGGAGGCTTTTTAAGAAGGGTAAAAAATGGAGTGGACTATTGTAGAACAGGAGTGGGGGTTATATTGATGAGAAACACAGATGTTTGAAAAGCATGCCACCAAAATTTCATTGGCAAAGAGCTGTGAGCTAGAAGAGTAAGGCCAATTTCAGTGATATGCAACAATACCATTCTGTTGATGACTATAAGGGCAAGAGAAACGAATCTTGACTCCAAGAGGTGTAAGAAACTTTGCTAAAGCAATGAACTCACCACCATTATCACATTGAACACTCTTTATCTTCCTCTGAAACTGCCTTACAACTCCATTCATAAACTGAGTAAATATACCTATAACCTCAGACTTAGCGGTAATAGGGAATATTCAAGGAATCTGGAGAAATCATCAACAATGGACAAACAATACTTAAAACCATCAATTCAAACAACCGAACTAGGACCCCAAACATCAGTATGAAGTATATCAAAAGAAGCAGTAGTGTTGTGTGTAACAAATTTAAAGTGCTTTTGATGAAACTTTCCAAGTTTGCAATCATCACAAAACTGAAACATGGATGTATTAGCTGGAATATTCAATATTTTCGAAACAGTTGTGAGACTAGAGGAACAAGGATGACCCAATCTACAATGCCACAACATTGTCTTATTCTCAGAAACAGATTTATTAACAGCATTACAAGTCATATCAGAAGGCTGTTTGTTTTCAGAATTTCTCTTAAGGCAGCCAAGATCCAGCTGGTACAGTCCTTGCCTAAGCACCTTTCTCAGGTCCTTTGCAAGGCAACAATCAGAATAAAACTCTATTACTGCAATATTATCTTTCAAAAACTGAGAAATACTGAGCAAGTTCTTTGTGATGTCAGGCACATGTAATAAATTGTTTAACTGAACCTCATAACCATGTTGTAATGTAGAAAAATTAACAGAACCAACATGCTCAATAGAAGCTTAAGAACCATTGCCAACAATAAGACTGGAATTGCCTTGATAAGGAGCTTGCATGCTCATGTTTGCTAATTGAGAAGTCACATGGTGTGTGGCTCCACTATCTACAAACCATTCAGAAGCTGGAGGCATGTAAGAAGCATAAAAAACATGAGGAAAATGATAGGAGTTACCAGAAGAATTGGTAGGGAATTGAGGTCTTTATTGCACAAAGTGTGCCTGTGGCTGAGAACCTGTGCTTGAGTGTTGTGTATTCTGATTTCCAGAAGATGTAGATGATGAACCTTGCTCAAGACCAGTATATGAAGAGTCAATCTGCTTGTAACACTTAGCAGTAGTGATGCAGGGAAAGCGTAAGGATAATTACGAAACTCCGTTGATTCTAAGAATACCCGGAGGAACGTAAAAGACAGAGACGAACTCGTCTCGAACGAGAAAAACCTCAATATTTTAATTTATCAATCAACTGTCTTACAATATTCATCAGACCACTATTTATAATAAGATAAACTAGGGTATTTGTAAGCCCTAAAAGCCCGACCCACAAACAATTAATTAAACTTAAACAAATCCTAAAACTATATAAAAATACTAAATAATATAATAAATAATCTTCATCTCCATCATTATTTTTGCCCTTCCTCGAACTGAGCGTGTCGTTCATTTTATTATAATATTGGAGATGAAGATTGCTGCAGATTCCAAGTCTTATCAAGTATTTGTAATACTTATTATTTGTCCAACATGTATTAAATTTTAAAATACCAAAACACCCTTCTCTTTTTATTAATTTTTTTTATTTATAAGAAGGACAAATTGGTCTAAAATAAATTAATACTAGTTATACTATTTCATACCAAACATAATATTGATAGCTAATCACTAATTATGTAACTGAATTTTCTGAAACCAAACAAAATATTGACAAATAGACTGGTATTACAAATATAAGTATTATAATTAGGGCTCGTTTGGTTTTCTTTATTGGATAATACCTGAACTATAATACCTATATTTGTAATACCAGTTTATTTATCAATATTTTGTTTGGTTTCAAAAACTTGAGTTAAATAATTAGTGATTAGCTATCAATATTATGTTTGGTAGCAAGTATTATAACTAGTATTAATTTATTTTGGACTAATTTGTCCTTATAAATAAAAATAATAATAAATACATCTTGATGAATGTGAAGGGTGTTTTTGGTATTTTAAAATTTAATAGATGTTGGAAAAATATAGGTATTACAAATATCATATGAAACTTGGAATCTATAATACCATGTATTAGGTATTATTTGAACGGGCCCATTCTTAATAACGGGTTGAAAGTATAATGTATACAACAAACCAAACAAGTGATAAAGTTGTATTAGGGATCAATACACCCCTAATAAAGGAAACCAAACGAACCCTTAGGCTCCATTTGGATGGAGTGGATTTGAAATCAAGGGATTTGAGGATGATATAACATGCATTCACACAAACTAAAATGGAGAAAAGCTAAATAAATGGATTTGATTCACTCAAATATTAAGCACAAGTGGGAAAAGTGAGGATTTCAAATGACTAAGTGAGAGGATTTCAAATGACTAGGTTTTGTTGGGTATTTGAAATCCTCCCATTTATAAGTAATATTTGTGTGAACCAAATCCATTCATTTAGTTTTTCTCCTTTTTAATTTGTAAATGTATAGTGTATTATCCTCAAATCCATGGATTTCAAATGACTCCATCCAAATGGAGCCTTAATGTATTATCTAATAATGACAACCAAAATGAGGCCTAACAGTTGTAAGGGATGAGCCTGTGAAGTTATATATATGTGATAGTGTGTGTGTGTGTGTGTTTTTTTTTCCGGGAATGGGAAGTTGGTCAGTTTTGATGAGAACCCGTGGAGTGAGGAAAGGTTCATTTGAGGGATAAGTTTCATAATTTGTATAAAAAAATAAATTCCCTTGCATTGCAGTTTATTTATACTATGGATCTTTTTTTTCTTTTTTCTTTTTGACAGATTTTTATACTATGGATCTACGTAGGCGTCTGTTGTAGTTAATTATTTTAATTTATTCCTGTTCTTGGTGAATATTATTGTTGAGTATTAATGTATGCAAAATTATGTATTAATACTTAAGGGTTATATATATATATATATATATATATATATATATATATATATATATATATACATGTACATGACTTATGTTAATGTTTAAAATTTCAATTTCAGTTGTAATTCATCAATTTATATATGCAGTGATGTGTTAAATCTTTATGTACGATTCTCATCCTTCTGAGCATATTGCAAAACTCCTTATTAATTATTTATTGTTTAAATTTAAAGAATTAATTAAGCTTTATTTCTTTAGAAACCAAATCACCTCAAAATATTCCAAAATTTTGTGTTTTTTTTTTTAAATAGACCGAAGAGAATAACAAAATTATTGAGGATGCAATAAATTACAACAAACACCTTTAATTTGGTTACAAAACAACACATATATATAATACAAAAACGTTACAACAAAAAAATAATTAAAAAACCTGCTTACACAAAAGCAATCTTACAAATCGTACACATTATACACTATAATTTGCTGCACTATACATTTTGTTACAAATACTTGTATTAGACTGACCCATACATGAGATGAGACGTGGTACTTTTGCAGGCTTTCGAAACGTAATATAAGAGCCTACAAAAGTATCACGCCTCAAGAATTGTTGTGAACTAGTTAGAAGGGCTAACTTTTCCTTTATTATTGTGATTCTTGACAGCAGTAGCAACTGTCTTGGCAGCTTTCCCGCCAGCCTCCGCAATTTTTTTTGCAACCATCGTCGAAACGTGTGGTCTTTCTTTCGGAATAACACTTCCCGCCTTGTTCGAACTCATCTTCAATAATTACTATATTAATTGATCAAAGATTCTTAATTATTTCTCCCTTGCTTGAGTTTTTTGTTTGTGTTCAAGATATTAATTAAGCTGCATGCCGGGTTGGTATTTATAGAGGTGGAAAACTATGTGTTTATCGAATTTTGGGTGCCTAATTTCTAAGCGATTTCAAGGAAGAAAGGGTTCGATTGCTGATGAATTTCCAAATATGTACGTTTGATTTTTATTTTATTTTTAAGAAAAGAAATGGGTTTTGTGTCATTGTGTGTAGTTGTGTTGTTTCTGCATGTATTTTCAAGAATATATACATGCGCGTATGTATATATATATGTGTTGGTTTATATTTTATTTGTAATCATTCTATGAAATTTCATGTTACGACTAATTCACAGGTTTAATTAGGATGATCGATGGAGATATAGCAACATATCTTGTGTGTGTGTGTCTCTATATATTCCGACCAATTCATACACGGTGCGAAGAAATTAAGTTAATTAAGAACAGCGTGGAAGTGTAGGATTTGGTCAACAATAAATTTTTAAATAGTTGACTTGAGAATTAATATTAAGTTAATTAATTATACTAACATGTGAAATGTTATATTATGCTCTTAATTACATCTCCAATGGTATACTTATGCATGAGAACACAAAAATTTATATTACACGATCTCACACATGAAATGTGATACATTTACAAACTTTTGTAATATTTTTGAAAATTTGAATATTATAAAAATTTGCAAAAGTATGTTTCACATGAGTATTTACGAAAAATATTATTTGTAAATAGATTTATTCCATAAATAGATTGTGGGTGCGCAAAAATTGCCTCCAAAATTCCATATCGCGAATCAAATTAGACATTTAGTTTAAGGAATAAAGGAGTAATAACATGGGTTAACTTCATACCTAACACATAAATATTGCCTACTGGAAAATAAGATATTTTTTTTCTTCTAATTAAATTGGATGTTCCTATGTTTAATTTGATATGGTGTGCTTATATATATATATATATATATATATATATATATATATATATATATATATATATATTAAATTGCGTTTATATTACTTAGAAAGACCTATTAGACTAACGTACAAACATTTATTTGTTTCATGCTAATTAATTCAACATAATATCCAGGAAGAAATATACTTTAATTGTTCTTGATTCTTAAGATGTTGACTGACGTTGCACAAATGTAAATGGAAAACATATGATGGAAATCAAGATCCTCAACGGCTGAAATTATAAGACTTGAAAATAATTTTTTTTTTTTTTTTGACAAGGACTTGATAATTAAGATTTAAGCTTGATAAAGGGATCGTTATAGAATTTTCATTGTATTTCATCTTAATTTCTTGTCTTCTCTATTTACAATGTGTTCTAATATTTAAATGTTAGTTTATTAATTATTAGTAGTTAGATCACCAAGCACCCAAACAGTCCAAGAATTTCCCCAAGCCATCTTATAACTTCATAATTCGAAACCGAGTCTCTCACTAAAATGAGGAACCGGTGGCCAGATGGGGTGGGCTAACTGGTTACATGTGTTCTAATTTAAGTATACATTCACAAAAATGTAAATTAAATTAAGTTTATATATGTAAAAGATACATATATAACTTATGTATAGACATAAATCCACACGTATAAATTTTCAAATCAATTATATATATATATATATTATGGTATAACTAAAATCCTCATTCTAGAAAAATTATATAACTCATGTTCTCTAACAAATAAGATTAAAACATTTTCTATTTTTCCGGGCGCTGTGGACATTAAATTTTCTTGGAGTTTCATAATTAGCTATACGTTTTGAACCCAAAATAGTATATAAATTATAAGAAACCTAATTCAAAATTTTGATATTTTACATTTAATTGAACTGTTTAATAAAAGTCATTATAGATCAAATCAATCATCAATAATTTTTTCCATCACATACGAGGAAAATTTATATATAAAAATAAATCCGTAGATGATAAAATTAATTATAACTGAATAATTAAATTAATTAAGTCGAAATAAACAGTTCCTCTAATAAAAAAATCACAATAAACTCTCTTCTGTATTACATGAGAATATTAATCTTACAACATCATCAACACTGTCTTATTAAAACACTTCAATCATGACCAAGTATTACATGAACTATAGCTGAAAAGACAAATTCGTAACGAAATTATGTGAGCGTACATTAAATCAAAAAACAGATACATCAAATTAACATAAATAATTTAGTCATAGTTAATTAAAGATAAAATAAATAATCCTTATTTGTTTTTCTTGACAACTTTAACAACAGATTTGACAGCTTTCTTTCCCACCTCTGAAATTTTCTTCCCCATCATGGTTGAAACAGGTATCCTTATTTTAGGAAAAACGCTTCCACTGCTACTTCCTCCATAGTTGGAACTCATCTTCAATCTTAATTCCACTCAAATTAATATATCAAAGCTTGATGTGTTGTGTGATACTTTTACCACAAGCATGTATGCTATTTATAGACTTGAGAACCAAGTGATTATCTTTTCTTCTTCTTCTTTTTTTCCAGGTATTTTACGTGTAATTTGGTGCTGATTTCAACGTGGTTTCTAGGAAGATTTATAGGAAAATTATATTGTGTGTGTGAAAATTAAGGTATGTTATATATAAAATTGAAATGAGTATTAAGAAACGAGAGCAACAATTTAAACATCTTGTGTGTTGGTCATGCATGGAGGGGAAGAGATAGAGAGAGAGAGAGAGAGGCCGCGTGGCCGTGTGGGGCAATGTGTATGTGTTTAAATATTCTTTAAATACTTTATTTGATTTTAAACTACTATGACTTCAAGTAAATTTTGTTGGTTGTTTAGCAAAATTACCTGGAATTAATAGATTTATGTGATTCAACCGAGATCAACGGATCATTGGAATAAATTAAATGGTTAGAGCTTCATACTTATAACTGTAAAAAAAATATATATAAAAATCATAAATATTGATGGATGCATCAGTATAAAATTAAAAAAATAAAGAAATATAATACTCCCGAGTTTTAATAGTGACATATAATGTAAATAAGAGACGTTATATAATAAGAGTTTAGTTTGAGATGACATAGTTTTTTTTTTTTTTTTTGTTATTTTGGGTATAGAAAAATAAAATTATAACGCCCATTTTTAGATTTCGAGCAATTTAAATTGTGACAGGGGAGTAACAAATTTTAATACAATTCAACTAAATAATATTATTTAAACTAAGACTACAATAAGAGTCTCGTACTGTAAATGTTCTACTTTTTATTTTTAATAAAATTATGGTCATTCTAAATTACTATTCAGATTTTTTTTTTTTTTTTTGATATTCAGATTTTGTATTTTTAGCAACTCAAATGTTAAAATTTAACGTTATGAAAAAAGCTATATATATTGTAAATACGATCTTGAAATGCTACATCATCTACTTTAATTGCTTGTCATTCATCCCAATTATATAGATTTTTTTTGTTAAATATCTCAATTATATAGGCTTATTTTTTATTTTTTCCTAATTCATTTACTAATATAACTATATATATTAATTATGTTGAAAAATATAACACTTATTAAATAGAATTAATATAATAAAAATTTTACATGTCTAATTTGTCTTAAAAAAAATTCTTAGTTTTTACGTAAAACAATCAGCCTATACTCGGATCAACCTACATGCATAAATACATAACAATGTGAAAAAAAAATGCGTTCTCATAAATTCCGTTACAAATTAAATTTAAGAAGTAGTCTGGAAGAAAGATAGGCCAAAGTAATTAATTATTTGTTAGGACATAAAAAACCAAACAAATTCATTATTTTCCCCAGAATTGGTAAAAAAATAAGAGAAGAAAGAAAATGAATTCAAGATTTGTGGAGTAGTTTTTATTACGTTTGAGGTCGTAGAATTTTTAGGGGAAAGATTTAGATATCATGTTGAATTAGTCTAGCTGTAGTGTTGAAATGGTCTGTAGCAGTGTTCTAAAGAAAATGTTCTGACTTCTTCTCTTTTTAATATTTTGACTAGAAAGTCAATTGTTGTTCATTAATTAGGGTTCACCAGTTGACAATATTTTTATAGTAAGACTTGTGTGCAATATTGTACATCTAAATTCCAGTATCCATTGATGCAGGTCATTAATGAGTTTTTAAATGCAAAAAATGCTCTCTTGTTTTTTTGCGTATTATAAAGGATTTTGATACCAAAAAAATTATTAACTTAAACAGGTTATCTTAAGGCCCTGTTCGGGATGGTTCCAAATTTTTTATTTTTTGTTTTGAAAGTTAAATTTGAAAACAAAACGTGTTCGGGTAAAATGAGATCAAGTTTGTTTTTTACTTAATTTGAAAACGGTTTTTGGCCAAATCTCAAAACCATAATAATACGTTTTTAGTTTTTAGTTGTAACCCGAACCCTACATGAACCCGGTCCGCGGGCGGGTCTCGGATGGGTTTGGACCCGGTCAATATTAGGAGAACCTGACCCGTAAATTTTTATTTATTTTAATTATATAATATACTTATAATATTAATAATATATTATTTTCGTAATAATATTATTATTATTATCATTTAGAATATACTTATAATATTATCATTTATAATAATATTATTATTTTATTAATATATTATTAAAAAAATGATCATTTATAATAATATTTTAATATTAATAATATATTATCATTTAATATAATATTAATATTATCATTTAATACTAATAATATTAATACTATTTATTAATTTTTTTATTTAATATTAATAATATATTAATATTATCATTTATAATAATATTATTATTTTATTAATATATTATTAAAAAAATGATCATTTATAATATTATTTTAATATTAATAATATATTATTTTATATTACTAATAATATATTATTAATAATAATATATTATCATTTAATATAATATTAATATTATCATTTAATACTAATAATATTAATACTATTTATTAATTTTTTTATTTAATATTAATAATATTAATATATTATTTTTAATATTAATATTATAGTACTATCATTTAATATATTATAAATAATATTATCATTTATAATATTATTTTAAAATTAATAATGCATTATTTTATCAATTATAATATAATTATAAGTATATTATCATTTATAATATTATTTATAATATAATATTAAAACAATACTCCCTCCGTCCCACATCAGTTTTCACACTTTCCTTTTTGGTTTGTCCCACATTAGTTTTCACATTCCAAAAAAGGAAACCCCTCCCTAAACTCCACCCTCACAATATTCACATATTTACACAAATGCCATTACTTTTACACTCAATTCAATCACCTTTCTTACTTTAATAATAAAAGTTTACAAAATTACCCCTCAATACTCCACTCATTACACTTTTTCTTAAAATGTGTGCCCAGATTAGTATGAAAACTAATCTGGGACGGAGGGAGTATTAAATATAATAATATATTATTTTAATAATATATCATTTTAATAATATATTATTTTAATAAAATGAATAAAAAAATTTAATATAAAAACTGAAACTGAATTCATAATCAAAATTCAAAACTCAAAACTAAATTTCAAAACAAAAAACCAAAAACCATCCCCCAAAAAAAGCATTACACATCTCGGGTGTTGGAGACCAATTTATGCATGGCCTAAACACGCGTGACCGCGTGGGGTAATCTATGTCTAACATAATACTTCATACGCATATTATTTTTTAAATATTATACTACATCAAAAGTGATTCGCACCACACTTTATTTATATATTTTCTTTAAATGAAAAAAGAATTCTAAAAAAATTGGAAAGAGATCTAGGTAATTTAATATGAATAGCATTGTTTTCGGTGAAATTAGAACTTTTGACACTTTGAAAAAATTGCACATACCATTTTCGAATCTAATCAATTTTTAACTACTGGTATTAAATATACGTACAAATGAACTTGATTTTCTATAATAAATAGGGTGGGAACGAACAATATAAAAAAATTAAAACATAAACCATTTACAAAAAATATTTCATAATTTTGATAAGAAAAAATATATTTAATAAAAAAATAATTCTTTATAAAAATTAAAAATTAGCCATTTGTGATTAGAAATAGAAAAAAAAAATTGAGCCTTAAATTGAGACAAAAAATATAAAATTGAATCTTATATTTAGAAAAAATAAAATAAAATAAAATTAGACCCTAATTTAAAACACTTTATAATTCAAAGAATTGAAACTCAACATAAAATTGACCCTTACATAAAATAATTCTCAGCTATTCATAATAAAAATGCCAACGACAACCTTATTTAAAAAAACAAAGAAAATATAGTAGCTACAGTTGAGATTTTTTTAGCGTTGGCATATTTTTCAGGAAAAAGTATATTAAAGAGTACAGAAGCATGAAAAGAAAAGTGGAAAAAAATAAAAAACAGTTGAAGCCCATTTAACTGATGGCATATATGTATTAAGCCAGATATGCTTGCATGCCAATTTGCATCTATATGTATGAAATTCAGATAGTTTGCTTTCATTTATATATGTATAAAATTAAAAAAATAATAATAATAAATAAAAAAGGAAAAATAAAAAACTGCTCAACTGGCCCACCATTTCCTTCTCTCCCAATTTACACACACCACCCAATGAACTATCCACTCCATCAGATATAATTACTTGTTTTGCACCCACAAATATCAGTAGATGATCATAGCATTTGTATCATAACATTGTTCTCACAGAAATTTCATATTTAGGCCGTTTAAATACGGACACCTTCCTCACCATAGTAAAACTAAAAGTGAAATTAAACCAATTTCCTAGCTAAATTAAATCACATGAATTGAAAATTTTTATACAAGGTTCTGGAGAAAGTAATACTACTCTTAAAATAAAAAAATATCAGTGAACAAGATAATGCCTTATAATACCTCGTGACTCATCCAACTGAAAGTTTGCGCCAGCATCTCATCAGCTACTGGGTCGACCACATCCTGTTTAGATTATATAATTTCACTTATGAAGTATTGCAATACAATGATTAAAAGTAAGCCATAAGATACACAAAAGTTTAAAATAAATAAAAAACTGACCTTAACAACACGGAGAATATCAAAGCGAGAAACAATTGGATCAGTGAGTTCTGCAAGAGAAGATTTACCAGAAAATTATCAAGAACTGCTATGTAACAGCTGAACCTTAGAAATGGTATAACCCTTAATAACAAGTACAGCCTGCATTTTTCTCCGAGAACGTAGTAGAATCACTATTAAGTTCCCTTAGATAGTGGACTAGATGATATCTAGAAATGGAAAGAAAATATAAGCAAATTGACAATAGCCATGATTAAATGCACTCGGGTACATTTTCATCTCGCGGAAAACCTAAGAAAAATTACCCTAATGCATGTATTCAAAATCCAAATGGAACCAAATCACAAGGAAGAAAGCCAACAGATTAATTAAAGCAAGAACAGGCTTACAATAAACCGTGTTCATGCTACTCTTAAATGATCACTTGTGGCCTCAATGTAATTGCAAGCCATTTGCCACATGGGCAAAAAATGTAAACTCATATAAAGAACATGGGCATCATGTGGTAGGTAACTCTTACTTACACTACGGATCTATTCAGGCTGAAACTGGCACAGAAAAATGATGCCCATATAACAGATTATCAAATTATATGGAAGAACCTAAGTAAATACGGAGAAAGTGATTATATTTCAAACAGCCCAATTAACTTATAGAAATAAACTTGACATATGTGTACCTTCAATTTCAATTCTTAATGAGTTGGAGTCTAGTTGGCGACCACGTATTTAGGGATGGCAATGGGACGGGTCAAAACTCGGATCCGCCACAAACCCAGCCCGTACGGGACGGGTAAAAACCCGGTCAAACGGGTTCCGGGACGGGTCTGGACCCGGTCAACCAGGTCTTTAGGGTTATATTTTATTTAAATTATTAAAAGGTTTATATTTTAATTATTTTATTTAAAAGTTATATATATTAAAAGTTTTATATTTTATTTGACGTGTGATTAAATTTAAATATTTGTATTTGATTTTTTATTTGTTGCATGGTTAAGACACTAAGGATATTTTAATTTTTATTTGTTACAGTTTCAATGTTTCACGTGAATATGTTATATTTTGAGAAAAATGTTAATGAATTTTTTATATTTGTACAGAGTACAGAGTTAGAAATATGAAAATCTTTTTTTTTTTTTAAAAAAAGGCGGGTCGGGTAAAACCCGTCGGGTCCGAGCGGGGCGGGTAACGGGTCCAAAAAATTTCTAGCTGGGGGGGTCCTGGGACAGGCCAGACCCGTCCCATTGCCATCCCTACACGTATTCAATTTCAGCCCGATTAAGTGTAATTCGGGTTGTTTTGTCCTTATTTTGCTAAAATTAAAAGTTACGGGCCTAAATTGCCAGCCTGAAAACATACGGTCCTTATTTTGTCACCCCCTAAGTTACGGTCCTGAAAAAAAAACCCCCTTAAGTTTTAAAAATTGATCTCAACCATTTATTTTAAAATTTTTAATCTCAACCATTCATCTATTTATTAGTCTATAAATAATTGATATATCTCTCATTTATTTCTCAACACAAACCCTAATTTCTTCTTTCTCACCGATTTTTCTCATTCCTCTTTCTAACCTCTTTCATTAATTCTTTTTTGCATATATATATATATATATATATATATATATATATATATATATATATATATATATATATATATATATATATATATATATATATATATATATATTAATTCATATGTGATATGGTTATAATCTCTTTTTTATTTATTTAGGAATATGTTAATCTATTTTTTTTCTTTTTTCTTTTTTTGATTGTTTTTGCAGATTCATATATCGAAATTTATGATGGGTATTTTCGTTGCTTTATGTTTCTTTTTTCCGGAAATTATTATTTTTGCAGATTCATATACATTAATTACAAATTCATATGTTTTAATATCTTTCTTGGTTTCTTTTATTTTATTTTTTTTTTTTTTTTTGCAGATTCATATTTTGAAGATTTTGATTGGTATTTCAATTTTTAACTAGACTAGATGTACACTTTAAAAAGAAAAAAACTAGACTAGATGTATATTTTATATAAGGAGTTAATTTTAATATCTTTCTTTAATTTTTAATTGTTTTTTTTTTTCAGGAACAGAGTTTTGCAGAGTTAATTATGAGTCACTTGGAAGAGAAATAAATTAACAAATACTCCAGTTTTTTTGTTTTTCTAAAGGAGCATTTCATTTTTTCTAGATTAATATTGTGAAATCCCTTAGCAATGGGATGTTGGATAGAAGAGGAGAATGGTATATTAAGGTGTCATAGTTGTGATTATTTTTTGAAGAATCATTATTTAAAGTCAATAATTGGTATATATTTATGAAGATATGATAGACCACTAATTATTTTAAAGATTATGATTGATATATTTTTTAATTATATTTAATTTTAATTTAGAATACAATTTTATTTGAGTTAAAGTTAATTTTGTATGTGTAAATTATTGTGTATTTGTTCATTTATTTATTTACTTTAAACAATATATTCGGGCAAAAAGAAGTGAAACAATATAAGAAAAATATATATATATATATATATATATTCTTTTGAATATGAGGAAAATATAATATTAAAAAAAAATTCAAATGTACATAATCAATCAATATTTTATGTATGATGATAAAATAAATTAAGTATAATTACTTATAATCAAACAAAAATACAATTCTACCATTTCAAACTAAACTCTTACAAATATATCTTATTTACACCATCAATTCTACACTATTGCTAAATTTTCTTCATACACTCCAATAACGTTGAAAAATTCATTTATTGTTTACCTTACACTTTTCAAAACTAATAAACAATACTTTTATTAAAATTCGTGTCATTTAATTTTGAACAATTTAAATCATAACGGAGGTAGTATGTATCATGTTTGGAAGTTGAAGTTTGAATCATTCAGAATTTATGAATAATAAAGATAAATATATAAAAAAATAATGCAAAAATAATTCAAAATTTTAATTAAAACATATCAAGAGTAACACATAAAAAAATCTTAAATAATTTGTGTGTTTGACTTTATTTTTTATTAAATAAAAGAGATACGGTAAAATAATATGTGAAAATTTTAAATATAAGTGACAACTCGATGTGGATTTTGAAGTTTGAAATTTTGAAGAAGTCACCCAACTAATTTTGAGATATTTAATACAAAATCTCCTTATTCAATTTCTAATTTTCTCATACTTTTGAATTTTTAAAATTTTAAATTATTTTTTAAAAAAATAAAAGATGTTTGTAAGAATTTAATTTGAGAGAACAAAATTGTTCTTTTTGCTGTGTTAGGTATAGAAAAATAAAATTATAACGTCAAGTTTTTAATTTTGAGCAATATAAATTATAATGGCGGAAGTTATATATTATATTTATTTAAAAGGTTACATTTTAATGATGTTAGATGCATGTTACTCTCCATTTAAAGACAATTTATGTTGATCATAACCAATCCAAATTAAATAATTATATAATTAAATTATTTTTAAAAAATTACTACATTTTAAATAATTAAATAATTTCTTAAATATGTATTTTTTTTAAAATATATATATAAAATTCTCTTCAACCCCGATAGTATTAGTATATATATATAGTTAAATTAATTAAATTGCGTTTATATTACTTAGAAAGACCCATAAGACTAACGTACAAACATTTATTTGTTTCATGCTAATTACTTCAACATAATTTCCAGGAAGAAATATACTTTAATTGTTCTGGATTCTTAAGATGTTGACTGTTGCACAAATGTAAATGGAACACATATGCATGGAAATCAAGATCCTCAACGGCTGAAATAAGACTTGAAAATAAAGATTTTTTTTTTTGACAGGAACTTGATAATTAAGATTAATTACAGCTTGATAGAGGGATCATTATAGAATTTTCATTGTATTTCATCCTAATTTCTTGTCTTCTTTATTTACAATGTGTTCTTTTTTTTTTTTTTTATTAGTAAATGTTAGTTTGTTAGTTGTTAGTAGTTAGATCACCAAGCACTCAAACACTTTACATTGTATTTCATCTTAATTTCTTGTCTTCTCTATTTACAATGTGTTCTATTTTTTTTTTTATCCGTAATATTAGTTTGTTAGTATTTTGATAACCAAAGTGAGGAACCAGGTGGTTAGGTGGGCTAAGCCACCTGATTACAATGTGTTCTAATTTAAGTATACATTCACAAAAATGTAAATTAAATTAAGTTTATAACATAACTTATGTATAGACATAAATCCACACGTATAAATTTTCAAATCAATTATATATGTATATATATATATATATATATAATGGTATAACTAAAATCCTCATTAATTCTAGAAAAATTATATAACTCATGTTCTCTAACAAATAAGATTAAAACATTTTCTATTTTTCCGGGCGCTGTGGACATTAAATTTTCTTGGAGTTTCATAATTAGCTATACGTTGAACCCAAAATAGTATATAAATTATAAGATACCTAATTCAAAAATTTGCTATTTTACATTTAATTGAACTGTTTAATAAAAGTCATTATAGATCAAATCAATCATTGATGATTTTTTCCATCACATACGAGGAAAATTTATATATAAAAATAAATCCGTAGATGATAAAATTAATTATAAACTGATTATAGAATAATTAAATTAATTAAGTCGAAATAAACGGCTCCTCTAATAAAAAATCACAATAAACTATCTTCTGTATTACATGAAAATATTAATCTTACAACATCATCAACACTTACATGAACTATAGCTGAAAAGACAAATTCATAACGAAATTATGTGAGCGTACATTAAATCAAAAAACAGATACATCAAATTAACATAAATAATTTAGTCATAGTTAATCAAAGATAAAATAAATAATCCTTATTTATTTTTCTTGACAACTTTAACAACAGATTTGACAGCTTTCTTCCCCACCTCTGAAATTTTCTTCCCCATCATGGTTGAAACAGGTATCCTTATTTTAGGAAAAACACTTCCACTGCTACTTCCTCCATAGTTGGAACTCATCTTCAATCTTAATTCCACTCAAATTTATCAAAGCTAGCTTGATGTGTTGTGTGATACTTTTACCACAAGCATATGTATGGTATTTATAGACTTGAGAATCGTGTGATTATCTTTTCTTCTTTTTTTTTTTCCAGGTATTTTACGTGTAATTTGGTGCTGATTTCAACGTGGTTTCTAGGAAGATTTATGGAAAATTATAATTGTGTGTGTGTGAAAATTAAGGTATGTTATATATAAAATTGAAATGAGTATTAAGAAACGAGAGCAACAATTTAAACATCTTGTGTGTTGGTCATGCATGGAGGGGAAGAGAGAGAGAGAGGCCGCGTGGCCGTGTGGGGTAATTTGTATGTGTTTAAATATTCTTTAAAAACTTTATTTGACTTTAAACTACTATGACTTCAAGTAAATTTTGTTGGTTGTTTAGCAAAATTACCTGGAATTAATAGTTTTATGTGATTCAACCGAGATCAAGGATCACTCGAATAAATCAAGTGGTTAAAGCTTCACTATTAATGACCGTAAAAAATATATATATATATATATATATATATATATATATATATATATATAAATCATAAATATTGATGGATGCATCAGTATAAAATTTGATGATATTGAAAAATTAACAAAAAAAAAAAAAAAATTAAAGAAATATAATACTCCCGAGTTTTAATAGTGACATGAGGTGTATAGTTTGAGAGGATATAGTTTTTTTTTTTTTTTTTTTTTGTTATTTTTGGATATAGAAAATAAAATTGTAACGCCCATTTTTTAGATTTCGAGCAATTTAAATTGTGACAGGGGAGTAACAAATTTTAATACAATTCAACTAAATAATATTATTTAAACTAAGACTACAATAATAGTCTCGTACTGTGAATGTTCTACTTTTTATTTTTAATAAAATTATAGTCATTCTAAATTAATATTCAGATTTTGTATTTTTAGCAACTCAAATGTTAAAATTTAACGTTATGAAAAAAGCTATATATATTGTAAATACGATCTTGAAATGCTACATCTACTTTTTTTTTTTTTTTTTATCGGTAAATGTTAGTTGTTAGTGGTTAGAAGTTAGTTCGCCAAGTCTCCTTATAAATCCAAATTCTCCAAGTCTCCTTATATCTCCCACTCCAATTCGTTCCCGAAGGGAATCGAACCCAGGTCTCCCACTTAAATGAAGAGCCCGCATCGTCTACTTTGATTGCTTGTCATTATTTTATACTTCATTCATTACAATTATATAGATTTTTTTTTGTTAAATGTCTCAATTATATAGCCTTATTTTTTAATTTTTCCTAATTCATTTACTAATATAACTATATATATTAATTATGTTGAAAAATATAACACTTATTAAATAGAATTAATATAATAAAAATTTTACATGTCTAATTTGTCTTAAAAAAAATTCTTAGTTTTTACGTAAAACAATCAGCCTATACTCGGATCAACCTACATGCATAAATACATAACAATGTGAAAAAAAAAATGCGTTCTCATAAATTCCGTTACAAATTAAATTTAAGAAGTAGTCTGGAAGAAAGATAGGCCAAAGTAATTAATTATTTGTTAGGACATAAAAAACCAAACAAATTCATTATTTTCCCAAGAATTGGTAAAAAAATAAGAGAAGAAAGAAAATGAATTCAAGATTTGTGGAGTAGTTTTTATTACGTTTGAGGTCGTAGAATTTTTAGGGGAAAGATTTAGATATCATGTTGAATTAGTCTAGCTGTAGTGTTGAAATAGTCTGTAGCAGTGTTCTAAAGAAAATGTTCTGACTTCTTCTCTTTTTAATATTTTGACTAGAAAGTCAATTGTTGTTCATTAATTAGGGTTCACCAGTTGACAATATTTTTTTAGTAAGACTTGTGTGCAATATTGTACATCTAAATTCCAATATCCATTGATGCAGGTCATTAATGAGTTTTTAAATGCTAAAAAAGCTCTCTTGTTTTTTTTGCGTATTATAAAGGATTTTGATACCTTTTATAATTATGAGTTAATATTTTTTTTTTCAAAAAATTATTAACTTAAACAGGTTATCTTAAGGCCTTGTTCGGGTGGTTCCAAATTTTTGGTTTTTGGTTTTGAAAGTTAAATTTGAAAACAAAACATGATCGGGTAAAATGGGACCAAGTTTGTTTTTTACTTAATTTGAAAACGGTTTTTGGCAAAATCTCAAAACCATAATAATACGTTTTTTGTTTTTAGTTTTTAGTTGTAACCCGAACCCGACATAAACCCGGTCCGCGTGGGCAGGTCTCGGATGGATTTGGACCCAGTCAATATTAGGTGGACCCGACTTGTAAATTTATATATTTATTTTAATTATATAATATACTTATAATATTAAAAATATATTATTTTCGTAATATTATTATTATTATTATTATCATTTAGAATATACTTATAATATTATCATTTATAATAATATTATTATTTTATTAATATATTATTAAATAATTATCTTTTATAATATTATTTTAATATTAATAATATATTATTTTATATTACTAATAATATATTATTAATAATAATATATTATCATTTAATATAATATTAATATTATCATTTAATACTAATAATATTAATACTATTCATTAATTTTTTTATTTAATATTAATATATTATTTTTAATATTAATATTAATATTATAGTACTATCATTTAATATATTATAAATAATATTATAATATTATCATTTATAATATTATTTTAAAATTAATAATGCACTATTTTATCAATTATAATATACTTATAAGTATATTATCATTTATAATATTATTTATAATATAATATTAAATAATATATTATTATTAATATAATATTAAATATAATAATATATCATTAAAATAATATATTATTTTAATAATATATCATTTATAATATACTTATAATATTATTTAATAATATATTATTTTAATAAAATTAATAAAAAAATTAATATAAAAACTAAAACTGAATTCATAACCAAAATTCAAAACTCAAAACTAAAATTAGTTTTGATTTTTAAAAATTTCAAAATTAAAAACCAAAAACCATCCCCCAAAAAAAGCATTACACATCTCGGGTGTTGGAGACCAATTTATGCATGGCCTAAACACGCGTGACCGCGTGGGGTAATCTATGTCTAACATAATACTTCATACGCATATTATTTTTTAAATATTATACTACATCAAAAGTGATTCGCACCACACTTTATTTATATATTTTCTTTAAATGAAAAAAGAATTCTAAAAAAATTGGAAAGAGATCTAGGTAATTTAATATGAATAGCATTGTTTTCGGTGAAATTAGAACTTTTGACACTTTGAAAAAATTGCACATACCATTTTCGAATCTAATCAATTTTTAACTACTGGTATTAAATATACGTACAAATGAACTTGATTTTCTATAATAAATAGGGTGGGAACGAACAATATAAAAAAATTAAAACATAAACCATTTACAAAAAATATTTCATAATTTTGATAAGAAAAAATATATTTAATAAAAAAATAATTCTTTATAAAAATTAAAAATTAGCCATTTGTGATTAGAAATAGAAAAAAAAAATTGAGCCTTAAATTGAGACAAAAAATATAAAATTGAATCTTATATTTAGAAAAAATAAAATAAAATAAAATTAGACCCTAATTTAAAACACTTTATAATTCAAAGAATTGAAACTCAACATAAAATTGACCCTTATATAAAATTATTCTCAGCTATTCATAATAAAAATGCCAACGACAACCTTATTTAAAAAAACAAAGAAAAAATAGTAGCTACAGTTAAGATTTTTTAGCGTTGGCATATTTTTCAGGAAAAAAGAGATTAAAGAGAACAGAAGCATGAAAAGAAAAGTGGAAAAAAATAAAAAACAGTTGAAGCCCATTTAACTGATGGCATATATGTATTAAGCCAGATATGCTTGCATGCCAATTTGCATCTATATGTATGAAATTCAGATAGTTTGCTTTCATTTATATATGTATAAAATTAAAAAAATAATAATAATAAATAAAAAAGGAAAAATAAAAAACTGCTCAACAGGCCCACCATTTCCTTCTCTCCCAATTTACACACACCACCCAATGAACTATCCACTCCATCAGATATAAGTACTTGTTTTGCACCCACAAATATCAGTTGATGATCATAGCATTTGTATCATAATTGTTCTCACAGAAATTTCATATTGAGGCCGTTTAAATACGGACACCTTCCTCACCATAGTAAAACTAAAAGTGAAATTAAACCAATTTCCTAGCTAAATTAAATCACATGAATTGAAAATTTTTACACAAGGTTCTGGAGAAAGTAATACTACTCTTGAAATAAAAAAATATCAGTGAACAAGATAATGCCTTATAATACCTCGTGACTCATCCAACTGAAAGTTTGCGCTAGAGAAGTCAGTGCTATTGAAGAAGGGTGTGAGATCAGTGATTCCCATATCGAGTGCCTGCATTCATTCACGTATTAGCTATTATTAATCATAACCCCTCTTGAACGTCAAATATCCAAAAAAAATTGAGAATAAAGTAGTACCTTGCTTCGTAATTCATCCACTTTTACTTCAACATGAGGAAGGTTTGAAGTTGAACCAGATACAATTTCTTCAAACTGCAATGTATCTTTCACTAGTGTTCGCAGAAGGTGCAAAATGATACCGTTGAAGTCCTTTTTGAATATCATGTACCTTTTGAAACTCTGCAACAAGGTTTGAATCATTTTCAGTTACGCTTTGCTAAAAAAAGAAAAAAAACAACTTAATACTAAGTTTTTACGAGGATGGATAGTTAGATTTGATCCACCATTGAGTCTGGACCCTCTGGTTTGTGTGGCAGTCACAAAGTTTTTTTACAGCATAATAAACTAATTTAATTTTGAGTTTTAACCACACAAAACCAAGCTGCTGCTAATTACTACTAATAACACATTTATTACTAGAAGATAAGATCGTACAAGTATTAAAATGCGTTTTCTATGTTTATTTCTTCCTCATTATGAGGAGTCATTACTTGCGAGCAATAAGGAACATTGATTTAAGATACAACTGAAACCAGTGAAATGTCCACGAGTACCTTCGATAAAGCTTTTTGAACACCAAACTTCTGGGTAGAGATAAATGAATCCAGTAGAACTCGGATGGACATGTCCACATCCTCCTGAATGACATGCTGTCTAAGGTGCATTCTCGCATGGGCTTCAGACATCCGTATCATCGATTCGATATGCCTCACCGCAATAGGAACTCCTTGTCCATGCTACAAATGCAAAAAGAAAAAAAGAAAAAAATATGAAAAGGCCATTAGTGTGGATCAGTTAGGAATTTTAATACATCAGGAAAATCCAAGCTATCTCACAGATGATTCTCTTCGTAGTTCAGCATAAACTTGTGTCAGTTTGTCTAAATCTGCATCATGCAACCTCGGGAATACATTTATCTTGGCATATGTTATGTATTTCTTCAGCATATCCTGGGAAATTATCTGCAGACACGGAGTATTAATTCAGACAATATACTTGATCCAAATCATAAGGTTTTGAGTGAGTGAGATCAGGATTATTACGTCAGGATCTGTTTGTCCAGCTGAAGCTTGGCTTTCATCCTGTGAATTGTTCACAGGCCCACCTTTGGCCTGTGATTTGTAGTGACTATCGACTACAAATTCTGCCAGCATCTCATCAGCTACTGGGTCGACCACATCCTGTTTAGATTATATAATTTCACTTATGAAGTATTGCAATACAATGATTAAAAGTAAGCCATAAGATAAACAAAAGTTTAAAATAAATAAAAAACTGACCTTAACAACACAGAGAATATCAAAGCGAGAAACAATTGGATCAGTGAGTTCCACATTTTGTGAAAAATTCTTTGAAGAGTCATATCTGCAAGAGAAGATTTACCAGAAAATTATCAAGAACAGCTATGTAACAGCTGAACCTTAGAAATGGTATAACCCTTAAAAACAAGTACAGACTGCATTTTTCTCCGAGAACGTAGTAGAATCACTATTAAGTTCCCTTAGATAGTGGACTAGATGATATCTAGAAATGGAAAGAAAATATAAGCAAATTGACAATAGCCATGATTAAATGCACTCAGGTACATTTTCATCTTACGGAAAACCTAAGAAAAATTACCCTAAAATGCATGTACTCAAAATCCAAATGGAACCAAATCACAAGGAAGAAAGCCAACAGATTAAAGCAAGAACAGGCTTATAATAAACCGTGTTCATGCTACTCTTAAATGATCACTTGTGGCCTCAATGTAATTGCAAGCCATTTGCCACATGGGCAAAAAATGTAAACTCATATAAAGAACATGGGCATCATGTGGTAGGTAACTCTTACTTACACTACAGATCTATTCAGGCTGAAACTGGCACAGAAAGCTGATGCCCATATAACAGATTATCAAATTATATGGAAGAACCTAAGTTGATACGGAGAAAGTGATTATATTTCAAACTGACCAATTAACTTATAAAAATAAACTTGACATATGTGTACCTTCCACCAATAGGATTTGCTGCAGCAATTACAGAACAGCGAGCTTGGAGAGATGTGACTATCCCAGCTTTTGATATGCTAATACTCTGCTGCTCCATTGCTTCATGAATACTTACCCTGAAGCACAGAGATTACAATCAGAATGATGTATGACTTAAGCAGGCAAGAACTGAAGGTACATCTATTTACCTGTCCTGGTCATTCATTTTATCGAACTCATCAATAAGACATATGCCTCTATCAGCCAAAACAAGTGCCCCTCCTTCTAGAGTCCACTCCCGTGTGACTGGATCCTTGTGAACCGCAGCAGTCAGACCTACAGCAGAAGCTCCTTTTCCAGTAGTGTAAACAGCCCTTTGTCCAGTCTTTTCCACGTACCTAATAAGTTTCTCTATCACTATTAGACCATTTAAACACTAAAGCAAGAACTCCAAGTTTCATTTATATACATGACATATTTGAGATAAATTAGAGGAGAATCCATAAATGTATTTAGAAGCAAGGACTTGGAATCTACACTATTAAAATACACAATCAATTTTGATGAACTTTATATTAAGGGTGTTAAGAGATTTTTAACTCTCAATTCCGTCAGCTGAAATACATTAAAAAATAATCCTTACTTGAGGAACTGGGACTTGGCAGTTCCAGGATCACCAAGCAGGAGTACATTTATGTCGCCTCGTAGACGATGTTTTCCTTCAACATTCTTCTCTTGGCCGCCAAACATAGCAAGCGCTAGTGCAGTCTTTATGTCATCATGACCATAGATTGATGGGGCTATGGACTTAACAATCTGACCATTTAAAAAGAAAATTAATAAACGTAAATAAAATACACTATAACCAATTGCATGAAATGCCAATTAACATTGAACCTACTCTTTCTCCAATTCTTGGGTCTTTTGCCAACTTCTCAATCTCTTCTTTGTCCTCTTGGGTAAGCTTGTAAGCTGAAAAAAGGTCCTGTTTCTTGGTGACATAATTTGCTTCAACAACAGTGGCAAAGACTGGAAATCCATTCTTTGTGTTCAAAGACAAGTCAAAATTGTTGGTATATATACCAGTCACCTCCTGGATTTAAAAATGAAGCATGTAGCATGAGTCATGGAGTTATTAGTATCAGTCTTAAAATCTGTTGCTAAGGTTCAAGATGAGAAAGACTTACAATCTCTTCTCCAGGTCGAGCACAATCAATGAGATCATTCAACAATATCACTTCCTTGTATCTTGGAAGTCGACCAGCAGGAACAATTCCAGGGCTTTCTTGAAGAGTGAGTTTCTGGTAGTTTCTATATATTGTCTGCAGCAACAAAGATATTAACTAAGCAGGGATCTCAGTTGCATTTAGTAGAAAGGCAAAGGACAGTATCTACCTGCTCAGTATTAACAGTAAAAGGTCCTTTCGATTGACACTCTGGACAAGAACCAACCTTCACCTCTGAATATGAATTCTGGAAAAAAGGTCCCAAAATAGCTCCACATTTATTACAATCATATTTAACTTGCTGCAACTGGGGAAAGACTCCAGAGCGTCGAGTCACAACTCCGCCAATTCGGATCATAGTGTTCAAGTGTATCTGCCTACAGCGCACAAATAGAAAGCAAATTCATGTGATCACAAAAACCACACAATTCTGTAGAGCAGTCACATCTGGGCTCAAATGCATTACCTAATGTTGCGAATCTGATCATACACTGGTAGGTTGCTAATGCGCACATAAATTTTTTGATGGATTTTCCGGTAATTCGGATGCAAGTCAAAAACAACCTTATTTGCAACTTCTTCCATAACCTCAAGGACAGAATGAGGAGCATCTGCTAGCCAGATTGCAATGTTTGGATGGACATATATGAATTGTTTGTAATCAATATCAAGGCTACACTTGTTAACTGCAGATAGAAATTTATAAGTTAATACAACTATCAACTTTTATCATATTGATCAGTAGGTGAGTGCAAACAAGCACTTGCGGCTTGCCTAAGTTATACAGGAGGAAGTTTCTTACCTGAGACCATTTCATTGATCTGCCTCAGATACTCAAAGTCCCCATGCTCATTCTTTTCGTTCACGTATGTAAGCAAGAAGTTCTTGAACTTCCTGCCAATGAAACGCCTTACTTCATCTCTAGTAACCCACTCTCTGAGAGTTCCCTGAACTCTATACATCGAAAACTCACCTTCATCATTCTCTTCCTCCTAAAGATATAGCAACCAAAAAATAAAATTGGGTTTATAAATACTGATACATGTCAGTCAACTAAAGCTAAATCTGAGCCAAGGGAGACCATACATCATATGGATCATCATCAGTCTGATCAGTCATGGGAATGTCCTCCCTGGAATTGCCCCGCTGTGATCTACCTGGAGAACTAGGCATTCCATCAGTATCATCCATATTTGGAGTGGTTGGAGGCCTGAAGTCGGCTCTGGTTCTTTTTGACGGCCTACTAAAATCTTCATCATCCGTGTCTGCAATCAATAATTGCTAAATTTAGCTTGGTCAATCAAAAACTTGATCTAAATATGACGTGGTCAAAGGATAGCACAGACTCAGCGGAGTACATTATTACTCTTAATATAGAAAAACATGTTAGCCAACTCAGTTCAGCAACAAGCCTCTCAAGACATATAACTAAATTTTATTTATCACAACATATTTAGAACAGAACGAATTAAGCCGGCAAGAGCAACAAATCCAAACGTATAAATGAATTTTGCATTAGCATGGCCGAAAAGAGATATTTTCTAGGAATATAGCAAAAACATGACTGCTGAACATTGTAAAGATGAATTGCGAAACATTAGATCTTGAATGGTGGATAACGGCAAAGATGTTAACTATGGACCTTGGTCATGAAGAAGGTGAGGAAGCCTGCGCTGAGAAATAGGCGCTTCTCTGGCATTAAGTTCTTGTTCCGCAGCTCTGCGATCCGCCATTACCTGGTCGAAATCCCTCTCATCTTCAACGGAATCGTCGAGCCCCAACGATTCGTATTGGTCCTGCTCGCCCATCCTCTGATAATCACTATAATACTCACATCACAATTAGTAAAATCACAGAAAGTACACGAGTAAACACAACATTACTCGTACTGACGATATAGAGGCACCATTTAATGAATGAAATACTCACTCCATGAAATTGTCGTTGAAGAGGTCCTCCCCGTCCTCCTCTTCTTCATTATTGATGTCCTCAGGTTCGTCTCTGATGATTTCAGGGTCAACGGAGGCTTCGTCGTCATCATCGGTGTAATTCTGGCTAGTGTTGAATGGCAGCTGGTCAGAATTGAAACCGGCAGACGTCGGAGAATCAGGTGTTGCCGGCGGAATCTCGTTCCCCGCCGCGCTGTCGCCTCCCGATCTGGGTGAATAGTCATCCCTCGCCATTTTTGCCCTGCAAAAATCTCTGTTTACAGTGTGTTGTGTGTGCGCGCGCGCTGTTCCAATTAGGGCACTCAAATTTACTTTAATCGAATTTCCAGGGTGTTGTTGGTTTTGGCGGGAAGAATTGGCGCTAAAATGTGGCTTCCGCCTCCCCTGAGTGTGACCCACAAAGGCCCAATAATAGCTCTATTTACTTAGAGGGCTTTCTTTATGGCCCAACATAAAAATATGCAAAATTAGTTGGGCTTAAGTTGCCCGATGATGAAAAAAGATCCAAAATGCTGACAGCTATATATATATTTTTTTTTTGGAAAGGTCAGCTAATTTGTTAATTAGATATAACAAATATTAGAAAATATAAAAAGGGTCAATCTCCTTTTACCTTATTCATAAAAAATACTTAAAACGCAGAGAGTATAAAATATAAATATAAATCTCAACAAAATTAATTTTTTTTAGTTTTTTTTTTTGAGTTTCCGTGCTCAGAGAAGTGTGCAAAAACACTTAGGACGGTGGGATTATAAAATATAAATAATTGAAATAGTAAAAATATTAATTTATTGTTAATACTTTTAAAAAGTAATATGATATTATAATAATCTTGATGAAATTTTTAATATTTTTGACGAAATAATAATACATATTAACACAAATAATAATCAAAGTTATATCACAAAGTGTATGCACTTTGCAGGTATTGGTCCCTCTTTATCTTTTCTATAGTAATTTGACGTTGCTTTTTACGGTAACACCCCTAAAATTTAAAATAAATTATTATTTGATAATATGTAAATTTAATAAATATCTAATTATACTAAAATATTTAGCCCAAAAATTATAGGGATAACTATTAATTTTAAATTTCCATTTAGATCTCTTCTTGAAAAATTCTAAAATCCCAAAGATTTATTTCCTATATTCTAGATATATATTGAGCGAGTCTCTTATAAAATATTGCACCATGTAATATTAATTAAAAAATAGAAAGATTTAAAATTCGTGGATCATCATACGGATCGTGTCAAGATAAGAAGATACACAGATTTGCGTGAAATAGGGCAGAAATCGCGATGATGACAACCAGCGCAGAGAAGGCGGCGATCAAGAGGCGATTCAACAGAGAATTTCGACGAAAACAACCGCGGAGATCAATGAAAATATCAAATTGAAAAAAAAACACGCAGAGATAAAAAGGAAAAAGGAGAAGATATAGATGTTTTTTTTGAAAATTTTCTAATAATTGCTACAGATCTTATCAAACACAATAACAAAGTTTTGGATCATCTTTGTTATCAGTTGCATGTTCTTCTAAAAAACTGGAATTAATATCGCAACTCCTAATATGGTTCTGATTTATTCATATAGTAACACACATTTTTCCATAAATTAACATGTTTGTGTTCATATAGTAACACATTTTTTTGTTCATATAGTAACGCATATTTCTCTATACAGTAATACGTTTGTGTTCATATAGTAACATATTTTTTTCAAAAGTATGTGTTACTGTAAGAACAATTATGTGTTACTGTAAGGGTAATTACGTGTTACTAGTCCTTAAAAGAATAAAATATTAGTTTTGTTCATTAATAACACATTTTTCATCATATAGTAACGCGTGTTTGACCTAATAATAACACAAGCTGAGAGTAAAAATTTATTTTTACTTTTGCACGAGCTTAATACACATATTTACCCTTACAATAACACATATTTACCCCAAAAATCTTATACTTGAGGATCAAATAGACCCATGATCTTTTTCTTAACACATTAAAATCATTTCTCTTTAATATTGAGATCAAATAAGTCATCATCTTAATAAAATCACACTCTTTTAATAAGAATAAAGTTGTCGAAGATTAAAGACTTATTTGATTCACACATATAATTAGATTAGAGATTTATTTGACCATTTTTTTCATTTTTATTTTTGCATTCGAGTGATTATTTTTAGATAAATATGTAGTTTTTGTTTTATAATAACACATAATTATTGTTAAAGTAACACATTTTTAACCTAATAGTAACACACCTGGAGCACGCGGGGGCGATTTTTTTTTTTTTACCTTGCGCGAGTTTTTTTGGAAATATTCATTAAACTCGCCCGGCCCAGGATCCGCGAATTTCTTAATTTGGATCTGGATATGGATTATTTCACGGATCTAGGATCCATGAAATATTTCATATAAGAATTTGTCATATATATTAGATATGACAAAAACTTGTATGAGACCGTCTCATGCATGATACCGAATCACTTTTTAATAAATTGTTATCACTTTTTTAAAAAGTGATACAAATTAGTATAAAAGTGATAACAAATTAAAAAGTGATAACAATTTATGAAAAAATGATAACAAATTATGAAAAAGTGATAATAATTTATTAAAAAATGACTTCGTCTCATGTCCGTCTCATGTATGAGACGGTCTCACACAAGAGTGTCCCATTAGATATTTAATCCTCAATCTTTTTCTTCAAGTAAATTCTCTTCTCTATTCTATAAATACAATATCAAATTCATAAACCTTAAATCCACAAAAAGAAATACATCTCTTATTTTTTTTTGTCATCATACGAACTCAACCAAATATTTTTTTTCTCCATCAGAGTATTAAACGTAAGTTATTTAGCACTTTTTATTCGGTTGCCTATCACCACCATTTTTCTATGATATATTTTATTCACGACAAAGACCTTTATTATCCACGACAAAATATTTTAAGTTCCCTAAAATTCCTTTCATTGGCTATACTCCTATATTATTTGTAAAAAGCCAGAAGCCTTTCTCCATTTCAATCAATTTCAAAGAGGAGCAACTAACCTTCCTTCCAATTCCAACTACTCCTACTACTTCTTCTACTACTACTGCTACTACTACTATTATTATTATTATTATTATTATTATTATTATTATTATTATTATTATTATTATTCTAAATTTATTTGACTATTATAGGTGATGAAGATCCGCTCCATACAACAATTTAATAATTTATTTTACTACAAGTTCAATCAAGATTTAAGGTGTGGTTTACTTGCCTTTATTGAATATTCGTGTGAATAAATTGTATACCTGATGTATGTTATGAAAGTGAATGATATTAATGTGATTTGTCATAATTAAATGTGATTTGTGATTTTATTATTATTCATGTGAAATATGTGTGAGGATAGGTTTTCTGACCTTTATAAAGGAGGTGATGACAGGTCTTCTGATCTTTACAAACGAGGTGACGATAGGTCTTCTGACTTTTTATAAAGGAGGTGATGACAGGTCTTCTGATCTTTATAAACGAGGTGATGTTAATTTATTAATTACATGATAAAATTTTATATGTGACAATATGTGAATTTCATAATTGTTTGAGGTTATGCATTTTATTTGTATATTATATTTAGTCTTGACAAGGGAATTACACTGAGCTAGTGGTTTGCTCATACCATACTTTTTTAATATTTTCAGATTGAGGAGCTGATGGCGCGAGAAAGGTGGTGGATGACATTCGATTAATATTAGAAATTTTATAAACTGTTATTTCGTTATCAAAATTTACATAGTGAATATAATAAGATAATATTATTTTTGTACGATTAATATTTTAAAACAAATATTTGTGTGACACGATTTTAAATTTTAAAGTCTTCCGCTGATTATCAAAATTTATTTAAATTAATTTTTTGTTCACGCCTGTTGTTTTAAATTATTAATTATTTCTCAAAACTTATTGTTATGAAAATTGGGGCGTGACAACATGCATCTCTAAAAATGCGTGAGGTGTTCATATTTAACTTCAGTTTTCTAATTATTTTCTTTGTGATTTAAGGGGTGCAAAAGGGTCTTCTTATATATGATTTTTTTGTTATGCTGATGTTATAGAGAAAAACAAAAATCGAATTTGCTAGTGAAATTGTGTGAAAAATTTGAACATGTGGGTCTAGTGATAGTGATTGTATTGAAATTTTTGGTATGTGAAAATAAATAATGATATTGTACTGAAATTTTTGGTTCGGCATACTAAAAATATATAACGTGTATCAAATTTTTCGGTATATACCATGTATACTGATATATTAGTATGTCATTTCATAACAAAATATCAATATATTGTGTCATACCGAAATTATTTAAATAAAGTAATTAATTATATTAGTTAATATTTTATAATTTGGCATGGTATATATCAAAAATACCAAAATATAAATATATTATCGGTATTTTTGTATATACTGAACTACTGACTTTCCAAATTTTTTATACCGATATTATACCGAAAATTTCGGTAATTTTCAGCACGACAACTTCGATATACTCATATACCAATATTTTTGGTATTTTATCCACCCCTAATCTTATCTACTTTGTAGGCATATACATATACCCCTTCATTGCCGAAATAACTTTTACAAGTAATTAAGAGAGAACACACAAAAAAAAAAAAGTAATGATTGAGATTTTAAAAGATAATTTTGTAAATTTTTATGTATAAAGTAAAAGGATTATATTGTCAATATTAATGACATTTTGTGTAAATTTGTGGTTATTGTTAGAGAGGAGTTATGAATGATTTTCAAGGATATGAAAGATATTGTAAAATGGACAAAAACATTAAATGCAAAAAATATTCCAGAATGGAAGTAGTTTTATAAGAACATGATTTATGATATGAACCATTATTCAAATTCATGAACTATTATTCAATTCTTGATATTTTTAGTAATATTAGATATTTTAAATATTTTTTTTAATTTCACATTTTAAATTTAAATATTATTATATTATATTTTTTTTATTAAATATGATTAATTTAAATAGTAAAAAAAATAATTGGTGTTGAGACTATTAAATAATATGATACCACTTACCTTAATTTTGTATACCTTTGATGTGATTTTTAATACTCTTGATCTGATCAAATATTTGATGCTTTAATATTTTCAAAACAGTTTTATGATAAAGTTATTATGAACAACTTTCATATAAATCTTTGTTTATGTGTAGCTTCCTTTGTGAAACATTTTTTTAATCAAAAAGAGTTTTATAACATAAGAAATAGACAAATACTTATATAAAATATTTTACGGATCAATGATATGTGAAATATAGCTTAAATAGAAAAGTTTGCAGATCCTATCCGGGGTTAGACCGTGTCAAGCGCATGTTTCCCAAAAAAATCATGCAAAGGCAAAATATAAAAAATCGCTCCTAGATTGTATTACTACAAGGGTAAACATGTGAAAAAATGTGTTACTATATGAATACAAATGTGTTATTATATAGAAAAAATGTGCTACTACATCAACATAAATAAAACCAGTACAAACTTGAAATAAAAAAGTAGATTTAAACAGATGAAAAACATATTAAGAAATATATATTTGTCTTTATATTAACACATTTGGGAGCAAATTTTTCTGCTTAGTCTCAGCGTGAGTTTTTTGGAAAAATTGTTTGACCCTCTTCAACCTGTTTCGAATTTGCGATTTTTTTGCAACTTTATTAAATATGTTATTATTATAAGTAAAAATATTTTATAGGATAATTATACTATCTCGCGAGTAGGTTATCCATAATATTTAGAAACTTTCATTTCATCTAATTATAATAAAAACTTGGGAGAGACCGGTTGAATCATACAAAAATCTAGAGGCAAACATCCTCTGTGTTTGTGTGTGTTGATGAGTGATGAGTGATGAAAAATAAAGAAATGCGTGAAGGGAGGGTTGGGTATATAATATTTAATTAATTTATATGATTGTATATATATGTTAATTCAAAGTTATTTCATGAAATGTACATAGATGTTAAACGAGCACACACACAATTGTTTCTCTCCGTGTATACTTCGTGTGGTTCTCCGTGTATACTCCGTGTGGTTCTCCGTGTATACTCCGTGTATACTTCGTGTGGTTCTCCGTGTATACTCCGTGTGGTTCTGCTTTAATAATCCAATCACATTGCAAGTTTTCAATATGTAGAGCGAATCAATTATTTGTATTATACTTATTTGAATAGAATCAAGCGTATAAGGAAAACTGGCGACAGTAATTTGGCTATATATTGATCTTTTTAACCAATTTTACTCAACCTTTTTTTTATTTATTGGATGTTGCATTTTTAAGTTAAATAAGGACATTAAAGGTTGTTAAAACCTACCCATATTACGTACTAACATTTAGTTAAAATTGACCTAAATTAATAATTAAAAAAATAAACAGCTATGTGGGCGTGCCTCCAATTAATATTCAAACGCAGCCTACGTATATCTTATTTATTTTAATTTACATGCTTGCTAATTATCCGCTAAGTACCCTTTACTTTGCGTGTCACCCACATAATGAGATTTTCCAGATTAGTAACATAATTAGATTTTCTAGATTAATAAACCGTCTGGTGTGACATATTATCCTACCGTCTCACAAAATTTATAAATTATAAATAAGAAAAAATACTCCTACAAACCAAAATAACTAATGTTTTAAAATTTGAGAGTGAAATTAAAAATGAAGGTACAATGACAAATATGTCATCATTAATACTTCTTCCTATTCAAAATATATGTCATTTTAAATCAATGTACACATAATAAAATCATTGACTTCCTCATATACTCTTAATTAATATAAATGAAATATTTTATTTTAGTGTAAAAAATAGTGCAAACTGCTGGAGATTTATTGTTGACACTATAATAGAGTAGTGTTGAATTTACACAGAGTGGTGTTAACTGTTGAAGATGGTCTAAAACAAACTTACAAGCCTAAAATATTAGAGAGTAGTTAAAATCAAAGTGTAAATAGATAAAAACACATTTATCTATTCTACATCCATCTCACAGCATCATTTTACACAATAACTAATTTCCTTAAAATTAACAATAAATAAATCTTGCAAATATTTTTTTTTTATAGTTTAAAAAGTGCAACACATGAATACTTTCCTTTAGGGTTACATAAGAAATCTTGCAAATATATTTCCAAAAGTACACACAGCGCTCCACAAGATTGATTACCAACTTATAACTATATGATGTAACGAAGTATAAATTAAAGTTCAAATATGGTACTAAAATGGAAACTAACCAAACACTAATTACAACGAAAGTGGGAAGGTAATTAAGGGTTTAATACTTTTGCCTTATTGTTGTAAGCAGATTTGACAGCTATTTCTGCCAACTCGATCAAAAAATTCCAACCTTTGTCGAAAAAGGCACTTTTTTCTTTCTATTTTGTGCTGCGTTTGTTTGTTGTAACGTAGGTATATATGATGCTATTTATAGTAATTAATTGGCATTTTGTGGTTTAACCATCTAATTAAAACCATTTCATTTTTCGTTACTTACGTGTGATATATTTTTCTGTTTAATTATTTCTAAGCGAATTCATGGAAGCTAAGAGGATATTATCCCAAAGACGACGAATTAACAAAATGAAAAAGCGAGTGCTTCAAATAAATAAATTACTTCATAAAAGTTACAAACACTTGCCATACACTGATACACATAATAAGAAATACACGTACAGCTAGAGCTAGCTGATGCCCACTATATAAATTAATATCGATCACTTATATTTGTATATAAAGTGGAAACTAAACATTAATCATTGATTATATATAACAAAAGTGAAGGGTGTAATTAAGGGTTAACTTTTGCCTTATTGTTTTGTATTTTCTTGTAAGCAGATGTGGCTGCTTTCTCTGCTAACTCCACAACTTTCTTCCCCACCTTTGTCGAAACAGCCTCTTTTTTCTTGGGAAAAACACTCCCCTTCTTCACATACTTGCTGCTGCTCATCCCATTACTGGAACTGGAATCCATCTCTCTCTCTCTCTATTATAATAACAAGTGTAGTTTGTTTAATTTGTAAATATTTCTTTCTATTTGTGTTTCGTCTCGTGGGCTATTTATAGCAAGGCCTTTCATACTATTTACCCTACATATAAATTGTTTATTTTCGGTATACATTCCCTACATTTCCGTGTGATTTTCAATGTGACTTCTAAGAAGCTGAGAGGACCGATACGATATCGTTTGTTTATGTTTGACAGAGGGGTGGGAGTGGGGGTGGGGGTGGAAAATGGAAAAGAGAAAGAAATTAATTTGTTTTGTTAACTTAATTGTGGGATATTTCCTTCTTACATATGATCAACTTTTTTTAGGTTAACTAATGTAATGTGAATTTCCGACTTGATGTGGGGGGTTACGTTGAATGAACGCGTCATTTTAGTCAGTTGTGATCCAAATGAAGGATTAAGATTAGCACCATCTCGCCAGATTTGTTAGAATTAATTAATCTGCAATTTAAAAAAAAATAGAAACAAAAATTTACTGATCAGTTCGTCAAGAGGGCACTATAAAACTGGAGATCTACTATTTTTTACAATATGAAATACAATGTATGAGGGGTTATTTATATTCAAAATTGGATAGTAACTCTATAAACCTATCGAACTCAATTACTCTTAAAAGACAAAAATAATAATAATAATAATATCGTAGGCAGTCAATCAAATTCATAACCCAACAAGATTTAATTAAAATCAGTCTTAACACACATCCGGATTAATATATTGTTGTGTGTCACGCCACAACAACTGTAAGAGTTACAACCAGATCGCAATATAAGTATTTGGTAATTATAAAAACAATTATAGTTCCTGCCAGTTTCTAGTTTTGGGTGGTCAATTTTCTTTTCCATGCATGTTCAGATGTTCTTGGAGTAAAAGAAACCGACACTACCTTACCCTACTAATGATCATAAACTATACCAGGTAGCTTTCACTTTTTACCAATTAACAAATACTCATATATTAATATTTGGAGTGACCTTTTAAAACTTGTTGTCAAATTGATATTATTATATTTATTTAATAATACAATTATACTTATAAATAAATATCATAACATTTTACACTTTATTATTAATTTATAAATGTAATATATTATTAAATGAATATTATCCATGGTATTAGTGAATAAAAGATCAGTTTGTGTAGTATTAAGTTGTAATTGTTGGTTTTGCAATTGAATTTCTGCATTTTTAATTAGGACCACACAGATGACAGACCCACCACACGTCAATTTACATGACTTTTTGGTTAATCTGGGAATTAATCTCCACGTTTATACGTGCCTATTCGTTTATTGTTTTAATTTTAAGACAACCACAACAATAATGCGCATGCACACCAACACACCGAATTTGTTGTGTTGAACATAAATTTATTCCAAATTTATTTACTAATTTGTTGTATTTGACATAAACTTTAATCAGATTTATTCTCAATTTTATTGTGTTGATCATAAAAAAATATATATATATATACATCTTACGTACGTTGCAGCGAAACCACATTGCAATTTGCAATAGAGCACAACCACAACACACACACACACTAGTGTGAATTAATTGAACATTTCGTGTTACATCTAAGCTTCTTCCCTGAAAAACCTACAATCCCCCTCTCTACATTTTTTTTTCTAACGAAGCTTCACATAATTAAACAAGAACAATACAAGTAATTTTAATTTTAAAATATATTTATTATTTTTTAAGCAAAATTTCTTGTTAAAAACCCGGAAAGAGAAGAGAAAAAACCATAAGACTCGAGAGCTTATAAATACCCGGCCCCCATTAATTCAAACACAAGAAAGAAGAATAAACTAAGAGAGATAGAGATCAATATATAGATACACAAAATTTTATATATATTTGCGATGAATCCTGGAAACGGTAAGGGGAAAGAGGCGGCAAGTGTTATTCCTCCAAAAAGGGATCACGTGACAACGATGGTGGCAAAGAAAATAAAGAATGCTGTCAAGACTGCTGTCAACAACCACAACGATAAGGGGAAAGTGAGCCCTTCTACCACTAATGATGAAACTGCTTCACTGGAGGGTGACTCTTAAGGCAAAATCTTGTGTGAAGCTGTTTCATAGTATGAAATTAATACCATTAGAATCATTTACTGATACTATAACATCTAATTAGTGATAGTATTACACTTATAAACTGATATCACAGTATAAAATGGTTATGGTATCATCAAATGATTCTAATGGTATCAGAGAGTGATTCTAATGGTATGAAACTGCTTCACTATAGGGTGACTCATGGATTAATAAGTTATTTTTAGTTATGTTTGATGTGATATATCTATAATTCTATATATATACAGTTATACACGTTTGTCCAAGTGCAATGATTTGTAATGTGACTATGCGAGTCTATTTAGGGAATAAATTGTATTCCTAATAGAGTCATGTTGTGACAAATAAATTGTTTTTTTGTGTAATTATGTGTAATGTAGTTTGTTCAATTTGTTTGTTAGGGTTGTGAAATTAATTCGTCTATTAATTAGCGGCTTGAATTTTATTTTACTGCCTTGTTTATCATTTAGTTTGATTATTTTACTGACACTACTTTTTATTTATTCAGTTGCGTGTGATTCATAAATTTATTAAGTAAATTGTATTATTTTTGTAATTAAGATTTCTTTTTTTTTTTTAATGATATCTCTTGAAAGTATTTTATATTTACAGTTGACTAAATACAATATCAAAGAACTAGTAAATATATTATACTAGTTTAGTGATTTTTCACACACACATATACAATGTTTTAATGATTGTGACTTTTCTGGGAACGGATAAAAAAAATATATATATAGGTATGCTGATTTGTTATTATGTAGGACTCCATATTATAAATTATAAATATATATATGTTATTGTTATATAGAGAACATCATGATGTCAAGCTACTCGAAACAATATGAACTATTGTAATAACTAGTCACTAAAATGTCGATATAATGGGAAAAAAATATAAAACTGAGTACTGAATTTTTTTTTTTTTAAATCAACTTAAATAAAAAACCATCCTTAATTATTTTTAATATCGTGCTAAATATTAAAGAAGTTCAACTTTTATTCAACTACGTGTTGATTTCAATAACTTAACATTCAAAATTTCAAGGTGAATAGATGAATAAGTTCACGCTCTAATCTAATTTATACCTTTATTTGTGCAACTGTCAGAGAAAATGAATTCCATGTAACATACTTGAAGTTAAATGAATGTCAATTGTGAGAATAATTGAAGAAGAATTGTCATAATTACAAAAAAAAAAAAAAAAAGATATACGTGTATGAAATTAATGCCATGTAATAAGATATGAAAAGATGATGCATATATACAATAAAATCAAAAGTAGTTTGGTAAATTCAAGTGAAGACATGACATTAATTTAAGTAATAAAATATTGATGGATTATTGGGTGAGATGCTTTCATAAATGATGATGTTCCACTTAAACTTTTGAATTATATTCTCCTTTAAAATATAATTGAGTTTGACTAAAAAATATTTATAAAACCTTATCATACAAATTTTGTGTATATAATTACATTCATGAATATATTTACTTTTCCGCTAAATTCATTAAAAGTACGAATACTTATGTGTAGTCTTTTTTTTTTTTTGAAAACATACTTATGTGTAGTCTATTAACTATTTCCAATATATTAAAGTGTACATGTGTAAATAATTATATATATATATATATATATATATATATATATAATATTGGAACTGGGATTGAAATTCGAAATATTTCACTTTTTCCTTCACCTCGATCTATTACAATTAGAAAAAATCCCAACCTATAAATTTTTTTGTAAGCAAACAAACGTCATAATTTACGAGACAAGTACAAGAAGAATCTCCACAAAAATTAAAGATTCAAAAAGGGAAAACACACACACACACACACGAAGCCCAAAATTAAATGCCACAATATATATATATATATATATATTGACAGGAATTAAATGCCACAATATTAACATTAAGAGAGATTAAAGATATTGAAAAATCGGAATACAATGCATACAATTTGTCACAAGCCAAAAGGGCCCTATGAACTAAATTCTTGAAAATAACCGTGACCAAACACAATTGGTCATTTAATTAATCATCGAGAAATTGTGTCAGTATGAGTATGTCTTACAGTAAAAATGTTTTATCATTAAATAAATGAAGAGTTTGCTTGCTTGAATATCCATACCCCAAGTGACCCTTAATTACCACACTTCCACGCATTATTGCATTAGTAGCATAAGTACAAGTTTTTAACATAAAAACATGTGCACTTTATTAGATCCTTTAACATGTGCCATACCCAAAATAGTGACACAAGGATTTAAATGTAAAATAAAGTTGATAACACTTGATTCCATCAATCACGCAAGTCCAAACCAAACATACAATTAATAATGCAGAAACCAAATTTATCCAATTTCAAAAGCTATGGGTCGAAGGTGCTTACATACAAAAAGTTCGATGATCAATCGCTTATTTCACCATTCACTTCATCGTCACTGTAGATTGCTGCATTCTCATTGCCATCTTGATCACCATCATCAACCTCCATAGAAACATCGGAACCCCCATCATCATCATCACTGTCATCTTCGTATATACAGGGTGTCACTGTATAACTCTCCTCCATTCCATCATCAACAACCTGCACATACAAATGCTTGATTAAAAGATTCCATTAGGTACAGACAATAGAAATAATTCAGCAACTTAGGCAGACCTCTGCATAAAGTAAGTCCAGGCAACTTGAAAGTTTGAGAGCATGGCTGTAAGTAGAGACTCTAGATTCAATGAGCTGCAAATACTGTTAAAGATTCTTCTTAAACAGCAGCGTGACAAGATAATATTTCAACATAAAATACACTGTTTCATCCAGAATTTTAACTGTAATAGTCTTAGAAAATTATTAATTAAAAATGGTCTTTGAATTGAAAATTGCTAATCTACAACAGTTATAAGTTATCCCTGTTGGCTATCCCAACATAAGTGTTTATAGTTGCTCAACACAAACAATACAATGATCAACCTCCCTACCAACCTTTAATTTAATTAATGATCCAAAGAAATTGTTTAGACAGCTGTTTATGAACAAATAATCAATTTCTCAACTTAAAAGTTTAGGAGATAGATATATTAAACAGGCATTTGTCCCAGATGATTGCTTGAGCACTATGAAAATTAATGTTATCCTGCCCACGTTAGTTGTGAGATCAATCACCATAAAAACATTTCATTTAAAATGGGCTAGAACTAATCATCGGAAGCCAAGCCAAGCCCAACCAAATATGCAACACAAAGAGTAGAGGAAAAAATTGTAGCTTCATTTTCCTCCCAAAGTAGTTGAAAACTTGAAAGTGACATAAGACAACAGATAAACTTACTGGTCTACAACTGTGCAAGGGATGCACCTTAGACTAATAAAAAAATGAAACTTGACAAAACTGGAAGTGGATGAAATATATATCATTAGTAAGACTATAAAACCAGCACTCATCTGATGAATGTAAACTGGCTAGGACATAGCAATAATCCACATTTCTTATTAAGAGACTTTTCAATATCTATATATAAAAAATTAAACTTTAAAAAAAAAAATTCTAACCTGATATAAAGAGTTTAGAGCGGCCAATGAAGATTCTTGGGACATAATACTGCTAGCATGCTGAAGAAGTAGGCTTCTGAGCCATGGAAGAGCACAGGCTAAAACCGCGCCTCTGTAATTATATGCACATCAAGAGTTTTCATGTAGAAATATAATTATATAAGAAAGGTTTCAATCAGCTTAAAAGATGACAAGAATCTCACACATTCAGATCCAAAGAATCCAATGCAGATTTTGCTTAATGACATGATAAGATTAGTTGTCAGCAAATTCAGACCCACCTTAAGTTTGCTGATGACGATTACAACTAGGCAGGAACATTTTATGATTCATCCACCCTCAAATTTTGAACCACAGTACCTAAAATCAAGCCCCAATAATCCAATACTCAATAGAATATGTTGCTGGAAATTGAAGTCTATATTACATGTGGCAGTATAAGTAATAACCAGATACAGATTGTCATTAGCCAGAACCATTTTGCATTGAATGAACAAGGGATAAAGTTAGACAAGAAACTATTGGACATGATGCAGAGCCTGATTTTCACATTTGAACAGATACTTAGACTCATCTCAGGGTTTAATCCTTACCAAATAATAGAGCTTTTTAATTACCTCAAATGGACTAGCGGTACAAGAGACTGTAAAAACTTCAGAACATCAGAAGGATTCAATGGCCCTAGGGAATTTGCAATCACCTGCAGTATCATGCAATCACCAGAAAATGCCTGAAAAAGAGAGCAAATCATGATGAATCGTGTAATTCAACTCCGTTGATCTGGGAATACCCGGAGAATAAGTCGATCGTTCAAAAAAAACTATTCAATTCATAATTCAAGAAAATGCCTGGACTCCTATTTAAAAGGATAAACTTAAAAAATCATAAAGCTAAAATAATCAAATCAAATCAACATAAATAATAAAATCATCTTGATATTGATTTTCATCAATATTCCATCAAATCACTAAAGGGCAACAACTAACCTTCATCTGACAAGCAATTTAGGAGCAGGGCACGGTCATCTGCTCGGAGTGCTAGCTTAAGTAATATATAAACTGAGTCCACACTAGGTGGCTTTGCTGAGTCTACAGTTTCAAGGTTTGGAGAAACGTCATTTCCTTTCACCCATTGTTGGTTCATCCAAGTCCATCAATACCTTCAATCAAAAGCAAAATTAGGTGATGCTTCCCCAAATCCCAAGGATGAAAACATCATGATGTAGAACAAAGGAATCCCATTTCAAATTCACACAATTCAAAAACTGTAACGAATCCCTCTTTTATAAAATTTCTATTCATCAGGTAATTATACAAATAACTAAACTCAAATCACACACCATGCGGCCATGCCTAACTTTTTTTTTTTTTTGCTATATTCATACAATCAGAAGAAAACGTCATCTGTAAACTTACTCTTCTGCAATTGAACCTCAGTGGCTTCTTCCCGCCCTCTGTTTTTTCGTTTGCAAGACTTCTTCTTTCCCATAACTCCTAGAGCAGTGAAATTAAGAGAATAAACCGAATAATCCAATTCAGGCAATACGAATAGCAACAAAACAAGAATCCATTGGCATTATGAAAAAAAATGTGAGTTGTTGATTCCCACTGAACAGCTAAATCCAATTTGGGCAATGGTAAGTTAGACTAAATTCCAACGGCTAATGAAGTAATCATGCTCAGAATTCGACAAAAACAGAGACAGAAAAGCGGAAGCCTCAAGAAAATGTAAATGAATTGACTTCAAATGAAATTCCAACTCTGTCAAATATTTCATTGTAAGGATGGATTTGCAGTAGCCTCTGATAATTCTACAGAACTCAACTCGTTGTTGTTATCATGAAAAAGGCCACAACAGCGATACAGAGAGTGAGAGACGACGGAAATAAAGTGTATCGGGAGACGAAGAAAAATTATAAATGGATTAAAAAAAATCTAAAATTATAAACAGGTTACTATTTAAATATTTTTATATATTTATTTAAATATTTGTTATGCTTCTATTCAAATTTTATAAACTTCTTTGTAATGGATTTTTTAATTTATATATAAATGACCCAATTCTAAATTCTATTTAGGCATGACATAGTCTTGACCCTTTTTTTTTTTTTTGAAAGAAAGTTTTAACCTTTTTTAAAAAAAAAAAAAAAAGGAAAATCTTGTGTTTTTTTTATATTTATGTAAAAAAAATAGTATACTATGTTATATTTTTTATTACAAAAAATATTTGATTTAATATTTTTCCACGTATCAATTTCTTGATTATTTGAACTTTTCAATATTCAGTTATAATAGATGTGTAACATATTCTGTACTTTAGTGATTTTCTAATATATAATTTAAATAATAATTTAAAATCTTATATATAATATAAGAAGAAAAAACTCCACCTATACCAGAATTAAGCAGTATATATTTCTTGACTACAATTAATGTGAGTGACCATGCAACACTTGATTTTAAGTATTATGATTGTATGAATATAGTAATTAGTATGAGCAATTTAAGAGATGTATATATTTCGAACAATTTTAGCTTACCCTACTTCCATGCATAGATATTAAAAATTAACGAAAATTTATTCCTTTTCAATTTTGAATGACCATATCCATTTTTTATGCGAAGAGAAACAAAAACATTTACATAATTGTGATAATGCCATTGTTACATGACAATTACCTCAACTTATTCAATTCCTCTCCCTAACTAAATAAAATCTAAATAACCATGGTCAATTAATTTCACGGACAACGTGAAGGAACTTGATTCGATCCTTTAAATCGAGCATCGACATTGGAGCATATGGCCGTAGTTGGTTGTCCATTGTAAGTGATTTTAACCCCAACAAGATCTATGTTTTGGCATGGCTTGCTCTTGCTACATTGAAATATCACCGCTGTATTCTCCGCCGAACTACCTTGTACATACACGTACTTCACTCCTCGTATTGCCACACTCGACTCTCCGTTATGCGTACATGCTCCATGGGGGCAATAGTGCTGATCTATTAAGATCGGATTACCAACCGAGTTCAATATAATGTTTGAAAATTTAACATTAGATACAACGGGAGATGATTTTGAAGGGGCCCATGTTTTGATCCTCAACCCGTTCTCGGTGTTGCTCAAAGTGCAATTCCTCACCGTAATTCCACTCACGTCCTCTTCATTCTCATACCTACCTAAGCTTCCGATGCTGATGCCATGGCCTGGCCCACAAAACACACCGAAGATACGTACATTTTTACTTCCGTCCCCCAATGAGACACAGTCGTCTCCGGTGCCAATGATGGAATTCACGATTCGCACGTAGTTGGAGTGCGAAACGTGGATTCCGTCAGTGTTGGGACTATCGTAGGGAGCCATTATACGCACGTTTTTCACTTTCACATTTTGAGACTCGTGAATGTGGACATGGAACATCTTGCTGTTCACTAAACTTATGCCTCGGATTAGGACATTTCTCGCGCTACTTATCTTCAATGACTACAAAACAAACACATATAATAATTATGTACATTAATCTGCATAAGATAGAAACAATATCATAATCAAATTAATTTGATTAACAAAGCCGTCAGTTGTACCTCTCCTATATATATAGAGGTAATTAAAATTCCAAAAATAATGGAATTTTTAATTCCTATTTACTTTTAATTAAATATGTGCGTATTCCACACTATTATAATTAAAACTCAATTTAGTCATTTAGACATTTACGCAAAAGGTTTTTGAAAAATTTAAGATTTTCAATTTTGTCCCATAATTTCATAATTGGTCTAATTTCAGTCCAAGAAACACCAAAATTCGACATATATCACGATGCCGTATCGATACATATTTTCTTGGACCGGACCTTTTGCATAAAAGTTCAAAATTATGGGACAAAAAGTGCAAAATTTGGCAAAAAAATGACCATGGAACAATTGAGGAAATACGCACTTACAAAAAAATAGTCATTTACCGACGAACTTACCGACGGATTTCCGTCGGTAAAACTGGTTAATTCGCCGGTAAATACCGATGGATATTCGTTAGTATTCCGTCGGTAATTACCGACGAATATTCATCGGAAAACACTGTTTATAAAAAATTCAAAATTTTGTAGGTAAATCTGAATTTCGAAATTCCGACGGTATTTTATCGGTATTTGTGACGGAATTTATCCGTTGGTATTTTACAGTTTTTTTGTAGTGATGGGACGAGATTGAAAAATATAAATATTTTAGGATATTTTGTGGAAAAATCCAAAATTACGGTATCAAATTTGAATTTTAACTCCACTTTATTATATTCATTCACATATAATGTAAGATAGAAACATGTGTAACGTTTAAATATAATCATGAACGTGTATTTATCAAAGACAATGGCAAATACGTTTAAATATAATCACGAACTTATATTTAATCAAGATCGATCCAAACAGTAATTATATATATATATATATATATATATATACATATTTGTGTGTGGGAGATAAAATAAAAATTAAAAGTGAAGGAGATCAGAATTGAAGTGTTTATTATTACGTACAGTGGGACGAATGCCACAATTTTCGGAATTGTTGCAGCCTGACCATGCGGAGGCTCCATTGCCATCAAGGATACCGTTGCCGGAAAATATAAGATTGTCCACCTTTTCAAAATGGAGCCAGACGTTCTGATCACCGGAGCCGATGCCGCCGGCCACAAGGGTCCCGTCGATATGAAACCGGGTCGGGCCATTGCATGGGCCTAAAAAATATCCATCACTCACTAGGAACGTACCTTTCGGAATAGAAACTGTGCCTCCGGGCGTTTCACACGCTTTCGTCCATGCATTTGCAAGAGCCTGCATCATGAAGAAAAATAATATATACTTATATAGATAAAATTAATTAATTAATTAATTAATACCTGTTTGTTATCCGTTTTTCCATCGTTAATCGCACCAAAATTAGTGATAATGAAATTATTATTCTGTCCATGAACGTCAACACTGCAAATGGAACTAATAATGAAAAGAATTATTACTCCATGAGAACTCATTGTGATTCCTAGCATAAAATGTGTACTATTGAGTGTGATTTTGAATAGAAATGAGATAGAAAAAGTGTTTTTGTATGCGTATAAATACGTGTTTAAAAGCTAAATCAAAGGAGAAGAATTAAATACTCAGATATTAGGGAATTAATCAAAGATGTATTTTGTAATGTATATTTCGTTAGTTATATATGCTGCTTGATTCTAGTGATTTCGATTCATTGGGATGTAACTATGGAATTAGTATAACCCCATCGTATAATCAAAATACCAGTAATATTTTTACCTTAGTTAATTTCACCGGTTTCACAAGAATCGAATGCATAATTATGACGCTAAATATGGTAAGCACATGATATCCTCAAAAGAATATTGATTTTAATTGATAAGTCGATTTCATGTATATTTAAGTGATACTTTTAAATTTTGAATATCATAAAAACAGATAAAATATGAGATCCCCTTTTATAATTTTTTTTTTAAATTTCCAAATCGGTAGTGTTAAATTATCACTTATCCCATGAAGAATGTACATCTACATCACAAGATTTAGCCTTGCAAAGGATCAAATGCGTCTCACATAATTTCAATAGATTGGAAGAACTCTAGCATTGAATTAATTAAGGAGTACATATATACTTCTTGACAATTTGTGTGACCTTGTAACACTTCAATTTTTAGATATTCTGATGGAGTACTGAATATTGTAATTATATAGAACAATTTAAGAGATTTATATTTCTATAAAAAAATTAACTTATCCATAGATACTATAACGAATGTTTCTTTTTTTTCAATGTTGAATGATTCACCATGTGGGTCATTAGTCCCATGCACACTCAATTAATCATTTGTTATACTTAGAGAAACAAACACATTTATATATATAATGATGTCATAGTTACATGACAATTACCTAAACTTATTTCCCATCCCTAAGAGATCAACTAGAGTTTGAAAACTAAATAAAATCTAATTAACCAACCAAGTAATAATCAAAGTGGTTAATTAATTAATTAATTTTAGGGACAACGTGAAGGAACTTGACCCGACCCTTTAAATTTAACACCACCGACAGTGGAACATATGGCCGTAGTTGGTTGTCCATTATAAGTGATTTTAACCCCAACAAGATCTATATTTTGGCATGGCATGCTCTTACTACATTGAATGTTCACCGCCGTTTTCTCCGACGAACTCCCATGAACATCTGCAAACACCACTCCTCTTATTGCCACACTCGACTCTCCTTTACGCAAACAATTTCCACGTGGGCAATAGTACTGATCCACCAAGATCGGATTACGAACTGAGTTCAAAATAATGTTCGAAAAAACAACATTAGATACAACGATCGATGATACTGATGGGGCCCATGTCTTGATCCTCAACCCGTTGTCAGTCTTGGTCAAAGTACAATTCATGACCGTAATTCCACTCACGTCCTCTTCTTGCTTATACTTACCTACAGGGATGGATTCATAATTTCGTCTTAAGGGTGGCGAAAAGTAAAGGGGAGGAAAATTTAATAATTCAAGGGGGCGAAATGATAAAATATTACGAATTTAAAATATAAATAAAAAAAAATTCCATACATATAGTAAAAAAAATTTAAAGCCAAGGGGGGCGACCGCACCCCGCGCCCCCTAAATCCGTCCCTGCTTACCTAAGCTTCCGATGCTGATGCCGTGGCCTGGCCCGCAAAACACGCCGGAGATGTTTACGTTTTTACTCCCGTGGCCCAAGGACACACAATCGTCTCCGGTGCCTATGAAGGAATCCATGATGTTTACGTAGTTGGAGCGCGAAACGTGGATTCCGTCAGTGTTGGGACTATCGTGGGGAGCCAATATACGCACGCTTTTCACTTTCACATTCTCAGACCCGTGAATTAGGAGCTGGAACATCTTGCTGTTCACTAAACTTATGCCTTGGATTAGGGCATTTCTCACATGAGTTATCTTCAATGACTACAAAACAAAGACATATATTAATCTATGGAGTTATAATTTAATTCGCTCCATTAGCATTGGACTTTTCCACAAATGGTTACAAGACAATTAAGATTTCAATTTTGTCTCAATTTTTTAATTGGTCCAATTTCAGTCCAGAATTCAATTTTACAAACAATATCACCAAAAAAAAGACCAAACCTCGTGATAATTATGGAGGTATGAGACGAAATTAAAAATTTTATATTTTTTTGGATTTTTAGCAATAAAATTTTAAGTTATGGAATGCAATTGACTTTGAACTCATAATATATATATATATTTATTAAATAATATTGTATTTATTACTTTTCGTACCCCTAAATTCAAAATTCTGGATCATAGGGAACTAAATAAAATTAGAAATATTTCTTCATAGGGAACTAAATCGATCGAATTTGTAGTTCCTTCACTTCTAATTAACCATTTGTGATTCCATTTTATATTCATAGTGTAGATAGAAGATAAACATAATCATGGACGTGTATTTATCAAAGGCAATGACAAGTAGGAGGGGGGCAACTGCCTCACCAAATAATTAGTCTACCACTAACCGATCAAAAAAAATTGGTGTACCACTAAGTAACTAGAAGGGCATATATTATAGACTGAATGAAATAGAACAAAAAATAAAAACTTGAAGTATTTATAATTACTTACAGTGGGACGAATGCCACATTTTCCGGAGATCAGGCAAGCTGACCACGTGGAGGCTCCATTGCCATCAAGGGTACCGGTGCCGGAAAATGTAAGGTCGTCAACCCTATAAAATTGGAGCCAGAAGTCCTGATTATTGGAGCCGACGCCGCCAGCTACGACGGCCCCGTCGATAAAAAACCGGGTCGGGCCATTGCAAGGGCCCTCAAAATCTCCACCACTCACAAGAAAAGTACCTTTCGGAATCGAAAATGTGCCTCCGGGTGTATTACAAGCTTTTTTCCATGCATTTGCAAAAGCCTGCATCATGCATGAAGAATAAGAATATTACTTATTATAAATATAAATATAATTAGTTCAATAAATAAATAAATAAATAAATTCATAGTACTTGTTTGTTGTCCGTTTTCCCGTCGCTAATCGCACCAAAATTAGTGATAATGAAATTATTATTCTGTCCATGAGCGTCAACACTCCAAATGGAACTGATAATGAAAAGAATAATTACTCCATGAGAGTTCATCATGATTCCTAACAAATAATATATATGTAAATGTGTTCGAACTCTTGAGTGTGTTTTTGATTAGAAATGAGATAGAAAAAGTTGTTATATAATGCGTATATATACGTACTTAACAGTACAATTCGAGACTAAATTAAAGGATTATAATTAAATTCTTACTTATTAGGGACTTAATCAAATATGTAATTTTGGTATAGTTCATTAGCTATGCAGCTTGATTTTAGTCATTTCAGCTAATAGGGATGTAATTATGGAATCTAGTTTAACCACATTTTTATTGATCGTACAACTATAATACTAGCTAGTAATATTTTTACCTTATAAGTTAATTTCGTTTACCGGTTTCTCAAGAATCGAATACGTAATAATTAATGATAGATATATATAGCAAGCCTGAACGAAGGAATTTAATTAATAAGTTTCTTTTTCATGTATATACATTTTACTTGGATAAATATATATAATTTTTTTTTTTAGTTTTGAAAATTTTAAAAAAAAATTGGTATTCGGTTTTATATGCAAATTTTCGGTATAACTAAAAACTAAATCGAAATTTTATTATACATTTCTTCACATGAATTAATTTTTTTCAATTCTTTTTTTATGGTTCGAGAAAAAATATAAAAAAATTGTTTGATTGAAATGTTTTAGTCAAAATTTGGTCAAAATTACACCAATATTGCAAACAAAATGTTACTCAACAATTATATATTAAAATTAAGACTTACGAAATGGTAAGTCAAGTGGTTAGAGCTTCATTTTTTATGTCTAAAGGCCATGAGTTTGAGCACTATTTGCCCGATCAAAAAAATATTAATATTAAAACTATGAATTACAAGATATTAAACTAATACAATCTTAAATTTGTGAATTTTTAATTGATATGTTTTATCTTTAAGATATTACATTAATGTATTATCTTTTAAATTTTGAGTTAATATTTATTCTATTTTTTTAATTTATAAATTAATAAATACATCTAAAGGATCAATAAAATTACATCAACCAAATCACACACATTAAATTAAAACAAATGCTATAAAAATAAGTATTGATTGTGATTCTCTCAGGTATGAAATGTGATATTTTTTAACTTTTTATAATATTTAAGTTTTAAAAGTATTATAAAAATATTATTAATCACACTTGCGTGCATACAATATTGAAATTTTAATTTATTTCTAAACAAATCAGTATATATTTAAATTAAATTAAAATGGAATAAAAAAATTCAATTGCAATGTGCATATCACTTGCGGATAAACGTATTATATGCCATGTACTTTTGTAATACTTTCTCCGTCCCGGAAAAACTTTTATATGTAGGAGGGCAGACACTTTAAGAAAAAAGAGTAATGATTGAGGTTTTGAGAGATAATTTTGTAAACTTATATGTATAAAGTAAAAAAATTTTATTAAATTATGTGTATGTGAGAATAAAAAATAATGATATTTGTGTAAATTAATAAAAATTGTGAGGGTGGAATTTATAAAGAGTTTTTCATTTTAAGGATGTGAAATTTATAATGGAACGAACGAGAAAGAAAAGTGTGAAATCTTTTATGGGAGCGAATACTTTATATTATTATGCGAATGTAGTATATATCTGAGGTGATCTATTGCATCACATACCGATAAATATGAATTACACGTGTCATCATCTCTCTCCATCTGACACCAAGTTTCAGCTCAGTTTGAAATTCCCTATGAATCCACTCAATCAAGCAATTAACCATTATTTTAGAAACATAACAGAGTGATGGGAGCTGAGAAAGGTAGAGAAAGTGACGGCGCGGCGGCGGTGCGGCGGCGCTACGACGTCAAGCAAGGGAGTGTTTTCCCGAGGAAGGGGACGTCGGTGAAGAAGATGACGTTTGATTTAATTTTCCAAACCGTCGTTTCCTGTTTTACGACAGCCAAACACGACCTTACCAAATGAGAAGAGAAATGAGAGATGGAACTCAAGGAGTACTAGTGTTTTTCCTCGTGTATGAAAATTAAATCGAAATTGTACTTTCTATTATTTTAGTTTATTTATGAAATCAAATTTTGCATTTCTTATTTCCTTTTTTGTAGATAGACTCTGCGTGCACCGTCGGAAATGGTTGAGCGATACCAAGATTGAGTTTTTTTTTTTCGTTTCATCGTTATATTTATTTATTGGTATCATATTATTTTATATATTGAATTAGTTTATAAATGTAATGATATCATTAAATAAATATTATAATATTAATAAATAAATATAATAATATTAATTTTATACCATAAAATCACGTCATATAAAAAAATAATTATATTTGAAAGACGTTTATGTACTTTTATTTTTAACAATAATGTAATCTATATTGTAAAAAAAAAGTTACCAGACTTGACTAGCCAATTCATTCACACATTACACGTCAGCTTATGATATGACAATAACAATTTTTTTTTTAGTTTGCAACTACTTATAAAGGCAGTCAAGTTATTTTTGACTGACTTTCCATATATTTAAGGGCATTAGTTCAAGTACCGACTTTTTGTTTTGAAAGGGAGTTAAACTACCGATTGATGTCGTAATCTCTAACGCCATTGATAAGATGAATAAAAATGAGTTCTAATTTTTACCTTTTCTGGTTCAAACGTGTATATATACATATAAATATATTTCATACTTTAGAGCATTGATTAGGGATGAAAATAGGTCAGACTATCATACATAGGTCTACGGTCCAATCTTTTTTTTTTTTTTTTATCAGCAAATATTAATTTGTTAGTTGTTAGAAGTTAGTTCACCCAACACTCAAATACCCCAAGAATTACTCCAAGTCACCTTATAACTCCATAATTCGTTTTCAAATGGAATCGAACTCGAATCTCCCACTAAAGTGAGGAACCCTTTAGCCAGTTGGGCTAAACCACCTACGGTCCAACCTATTAAAGCTCAGTTCGGCTCGGCCTTTTAATAAATGAGTCACGCCTAGACTTTTTCAAAAGCTTAGACTTTGGCTTTTACAAAAGAATTTTAAGATCAACAGACCGACTCATTTGAGTCTACATATATATATATATATATTATCCAATGTAAATATTATATATTTATTAACTATTTTTATATCAATATGTAATTACTACTATATTCAAACTCATTATTCGATTAATAAACTTTACCATCAATAAATCCTAATTTTATTAAAGTTGATTTTAAAGTAGCTATTTAAGGTGAAATAGACACAAATAGACTTTAAACAGATTTTCAGGTTGGTTCGTTTATTATAAAGGTCAAACTTGACACTACTAAAAAGATTATTATAGGTAACAGGTTAGATTTGAGTCCAACACCTATATATCAAGTTCAAACTTTCCAACGAGAAACCTATCTCAACCTGGACTATTCTCACACCTAATATTGATACAATTAGGCATCAACTCTATGTTGAGTTAATAAGTGTAGATGTGATCACACTCATAAAAATTGAAAAATCATCTAAGCGTAGGAGATAATGCTTGACGTTTCACCATTGAAAGAGGATAAACCATCAAGGGAAAATTTTATTTTGGCATTTGATTCACATTAAGAGAGCCGAGATAGGTTGCATTTAATTTGGTAGTTTGGAGTGGACAACTGTGCCAATATGGCCCAATTTTTTTTTCTCTCTAAGTCACACTTTTTTTTTTTTTTAAGTTATCTCACTTCAGTGTACCTACGTTTTATTTTCTCTTTCTACATACTACCCTTTAAATCTACCTAATTTATTTCTCTCCCAAACTTTTTAGGCAAATTTTGTACAAACTGCACTGCACAACAAATTTGTTATTTTAAATGGTAATCCGTCCATTTTTAATAAGTACTTCCTTCATTTTATTTTAGATTTCTTAAAATTAAAAAAATACATATTTTATTTTGTTTCTCATACCTAAAATAATTAAAAAATAATTTTACCCTTTCAAACTAAACTCTTCCAAACATCACTTATTTACACTTCATGCAACTCAATTACCCACTCTCCTTCCCAAACTAAAGCAATCTCCCTCAACTAAAGTTGAAATAACTTATTTACCCTCAAATTTATACTTTTTAATACTAATAAATACTTTTCTCATTAAAACCAATATCATTTTTTCTTGAACAATAAAAAATAGGGCAGGGGGAGTATCATTTATATATAATAGATGTGTTGGAGGGTATTATGGGGGTAGTGTGGGTTCATTTATGAATAAAATGATTATTTTTAATAAAATTAATGTAAATTTAATTATTTAAAAAAATTGGAGGATGAAAATAAAATATTATAGTATTATATTTTAAGACATTGATCAAATGTATTAAAAATCTCATTAGCAATATCAAATTAAAGTCAGTAATATTATATTATTTTTTAGGAGCATCAAAATCAATTAATTTTTTTACTATTTAAATTATTCACATTTAATATAAAAAAATATAGTATTATAATATGTAAGTTTAAAATACTAAATTAAAAAAAATATATATATATATAATGTAACAAGTATCTGATAAAAAATATTAAAAATTTTATAAAATTAAATAGTGCTTCACGATAAACTTATAATAAATCAGGTACATATAAAATGTATTCTTATTTATGTCTTACAATATTATACTCAACTTTTCAACTCTCACTTGTTTCTCCCTTGCCCACAATTAAAATCGAGATTAGAATTGAAAGGGCAAGAAAAAAATAAAAGATGCGGAATGAGTGCTGCACCAGCCAATAAATATTTGCACATTTTGATATCGTGAATTTGTATTTTTGGCTATCCTAGGACTATTACCCGAAATACCCTTATATTGTAGGAGTAATCATCGATTCAACTTTTTAAATTTCATTTTAATTTTAAGTACGTCCTGATTTATTTAAAAATAAATTAAAATTACATCTTATATAATTATTTCAACTAAAAAATAATCCTCCTCATGACAATAGATATGTCCAACAAATTTGTCTTTTTTTTTTTGAGTTCCAGTTTAAATCCGGTTCATTACCATAATTTACATGAGACGTGTAGGTTTGAAATTGTATGGTTCGTTAATACAATACAACCACATGCAGTTGTCGGGACCTGCCTTAGTTCGTCGACACATGGCGTAATCTGATTGCTTCATCTGTTAAGCGTGCCAACTAATCCCACAGACAACCAAACCCCACCTTTTGTCACTCAGTCTATATACTCCCACACCCACAGATCACTTCTCTGTGACTCTGAGTAAACTGAAAAATGAGTGATACTGCAGCAACTGCAGGGTATGACACTAGAGGAGTAGCCGCCCAGCAAAACCCTCCCGCCGCCGCCGGACAGCCGAACAGGGCGGCAGCCGCCGGACACAGGGGAAGGACGGTCCCACCACAGAGGGGTAATGTTTTTAGAAACATCATCGCTGATATCAGAGGAACAAATGCAAATCATGATTAATTTTGTCATATACATGAATTATCATGTGTGACAATATATATATATATATAATTATGTCCTTTTAATTTGTGCTCATTTTATGTACCATTTCCTTTTTTAGTTAATAAAACTTGTACAGTTATTTAGATCTCTCTCCTCCTCTGTTGTGCAACGATTGAATTAATCAACTACAGATTTTTGGGAGGGGAAGAATTAATGACACCCATAGCAGTAACATAATTAATTATTTAAACTTTATAATTTTTATATTTCCTTTTTTAACTTGAAGAGGCTCCAAATTGATACATCCGAAGCTGAGAAATCCAACTACTACCAGAGTACCTGTTGAGTTTATGATGGTCTTCGAAAATTCACACATTAAGATAATTCTTAAAAGTATGGAAAGGGATCTTTTATGGCTAGGAATAGGATTAATTTATTTGTTAATAAATTCTTCATGCCTTTTGACCATATCTCTTTCAAGATCCAATAAAATCTGTAATAATTGTTTTTACTTTAAGATATATAATCACTATCATGCATGCACCCATTTGGATAAAGTTGTGTACTGTGGTGGAGAGTTGGCACTCTGCAATCGACAGCATGACGACTACGAACCCCACATTTATGACGTCATATTTAACATTAATTTACAATTGCATTAACTATATGCTTTAATTGCAAGATCTACAAGACAAGAAAATCCAATCGTATGTAAGTTGAATATTTTCTGAAGGAACATAAGGCACATGTGAATAACATTTTTTTTACCTAACCTAACTTTAACAATTTTATTGCATGAATTTTTTATGCAAGACGCTGTAATATATATCAAATACGATGAATTTAGTTTAATATAATATATATATATATATATATATATATATATATATATATATATATATAGCTAATAATTTGTTTTTTTTTATGTATCTTTTACCTCGTTTATATACTTTGTAGTGTACATTCAAATTTATTTTTTCCCAAGTACTGTAATAGATTAGTCAAAAACTAATCTTACAAGATGGTCTCATCTCATGTACAGAACAAATCTCATTCACTACATTACATGGTTCATTAGTTTAATCATGAAATTTAAATTCAGTTATGTCTTTATAAAATTTCAATTCAATTATGTTTTGAAAGAGAGTGTAACCTAAATATTAAGTGGATTCATGTTGATATATAGAAATTTGAGAGATTTCATTGAAGAAGAAGGAAGAATTGCATTATCAGAAGGAAAGATTACAAAATTGCTATAAAGAATGCATGATTTTTCAGTAACCTAATTTGGTGGGTCATCCCTTATTTATAAAGGAAAAACAACCAATTAAGAAACTAATTAACAAATTTAATCGAGACAACTAACAGTCTAACCTACTGGAAGAACTAATTATCTCAAGAGGGTACAATAATAAATATATGAAAACCAACATTTTCATATCTCAAGACCCCCCCCCCCCCAAAATGGGTGTGGATGTTGCAAAGACCCATTTTGGATTTAATCTTGATGAGGGAAGCTAAGGGAAGTGGTTTGGTTAACAAATCACTAACATTTTCTTCTGATGGAATATGTATCAACTGGACAACACCACCTTTAATTTTCTCCCGAGTGAGATGGCAGTCGATGGATATGTGCTTGGACTTCTCGTGTAAGCAAGGATTATGTGGCGCACGCCGATTTACTGTCAGTGTAAACACGAGCAGGTAACGTGATAGAAATCTTCAAGACTTGTAGAATGTACAAGATCCATTGAGCTTCACAAATAGTAGTTGCTAATGCCCGGTATTCAGCCTCTGCGGATGATCGACTAATGGTGGTTTGTTTCTTGGATTTCCAGGAAACTAAAGAAGTGCCAAGGTAGATGGCATAGCCTGTTACACTCTTTCTGGTTTTTGGACATCTAGCCCAGTCCGAATCAGAGAAGACATGAAGCTGAAAATCATTTGCACAGGGTAGAACACCCCTTGGCTCGGAGTCACTTTTAAACATCAAGAAGTCTGTGGATGACTGTAAATGAGCATTAATAGGGGAATCCATAAATTGAGATAAAGTCTGAACACTATAGGAAATATCAGGATGTGTTATAGTTAAGTATAACAGCTTCCCAATAAGTTTTCTATAATGTGCAACATCAGTTAGAGGAGTATCATCAGTAGTTAAGAAACCTTGCTTAGAATCCATAGGAGTGGAGCAAGGTTTACACCCCAAATAACCAAAAGAATCTAAAAGATCAAGAGTATACTTCCTTTGGCAAAGTTGAATGCCTATATCAGATTTAGCAATTTCAATTCCAAGCATATATTTCAAGTCTCCAATGTCTTTAATAGTAAACTTGTTATGAAGATATTCTTTGACAAAATTAATATCAGTTAAGCTGTTTCCAGTAACAATTAAATCATCAACATAACAAAGCACAACAGTGATAGAGACATCAAAAGATATTGTAAATAAGGAATTATCAGCTTTGGATTGAATGAAACCAATGACAAGAAGACTTTCAGAAAGTTTACTGAACCATTGTTTTGAGGTTTGCTTCAGGCCATACAAACTCTTATTTAATTTGCAAACTCTGTTGTCATTTGTGGCATAATAACCTGGAGGAGGTTTTATATAGATATCCTCATGAAGATCACCATGTAAGAAAGCATTGTTTACATCTAATTAGTGTATAAACCAAGATTTGTTAACGGCTATTGCAAGAAGAATCCTGACTGTAGTAATTTTTGCTACAGGGGAGAAGGTATCAAAATAGTTCACACCCTCTCTTTGAGTATAAAGGTATCAAAATAGGTCACACCCTCTCTTTGAGTATAACCTTTAGCAACTAATCTTGCTTTGTATCGTTCTATACAACCATCAGAGTTATATTTTACTTTGTATACCCACTTACAACCTATATAATTTTTATCTTTTGGTAGAGGAACAAGTGTCCAAGTATTAGTTTTGTCTAAAGCATCAATTTCAGTTTGCATAGTCATTTGCCAATTTTTATCTTTAACAACCTATTCATAAGTTTTTGGTTCTACAATGTGAGTTATGACAACTGTAAAAGCCTTGTAAGAATTAGACAATTTAGCAGTAGACAAATAATCAGAAATTGGATATTGTTTACCAGAGGAAATGACATGAGCAGTAGAAGAATTGTGAGAAATAGAGTTAGACAAATCAGTTCCATATAATTGCAAATAAGCAGGTGGAGTTCGAACTCTAGTAGATCTTCTTAAAGTAGTATCAATAGCATCAATAGAAGGAATAGAATTAGACAAATTGTCATAGAGTTCATTAATCAAATCATTATGTATGCAAGGATCAGTAATGTGATCAACAATAGGAATGTCATTAGTATGAGGAGTTGGGTCCAAAGTATCATTAGGATACATAGTATCGTCACCAGAGAAAGCACCATCAATATCAGAAAAGGAAGCTGTAGAGAAGAATTGATCAAGAAAATTTTCAGTGAGTTTCTTGTCTTTGTAAGGAAAGATATGTTCAAAAAATTTAACATTTCTTAAAATAAAAACTTTTTCATTAGCTAGATCAAGAACTTTGTATCCTTTAGTTCCAAAAGGATAGCCAAGAAAAATACACGTAGTAGCTCTAGGGTCAAATTTTTGTCTATGAGTTGTTAACGTGCTAGCAAAACAAAGACAACCAAAAACTTTAAAATAAGAATAATCAGGTGCCTTGTTAAACAATTTCTCAAAGGGAGTGGCATTTTTCAAAACATGAGTAGGGATTCTATTTATGATATGCGTAGCAGTAAGTACACAATCACTCCTAAATTTTAATGGTAAATTAGATTGAAAAAGGAGGGATCTTGCCACTTGAAGAAGATGTTGATGTTTTCGTTCAACTTTACCATTTTGTTGAGGAGTTTCAACACATGAAGTTTGATGAATGATTCCAATATTATGATAGAAAGTATGAAGTAAAAACTCAGGATCATTATCACTTCTTAGCACTTTTATTTTCTTGTTAAATGGGTGTTAACCATATTGCTAAAATTTTCTATAGAGACCTTAACTTCAGATTTGGATTTCAGAAGGTATATCCAAGTGCATCTACTATAATCATCCACTATCGTTAAAAAGAATCTAGAACCAGAATAAGATGTAATGGAAAAAGGACCCATATATCACAATGCACTAATTCAAAAATAGTAGAAGACATGGAGACACTAACAGGGAAAGGATATTTCTTTTGTTTAGCTAAAGGACAAATATCACAAGCATGTTCAAGTTCAGGAAATTTTACATGTAAATTAATGAGGAATATGTTGCATAGTAGTTTTAGGTAAATGACCTAGTCTAGAGTGCCAAATATCAAAAGAAGAAATATGAAAGGCATAAGTAAAGTGTACAACAGGAAAGGTCTTTAAACGATATAATCCACCACTTTGTTTAGCAAAACCAATCACTTTCAGAGTTGTGTTTTCCTGCAATTCACAGTGTGAGGCCAAAAACTTGACAGAGCAATTAGAATATCTAGTTAGATGACTAATTGAAAGCAAGTTGAAATTAAAATCAGGAACATATAAGACATTATATAAAGTTAAATAATCATTGGTAACAACATTCCCAATGTAAGTTGCAATTGAAAAATTATTGTTAGGAAGACTAATTTTGATAGTAGTAGAAGAAGGAATGGATGTGAATAAGGTGTAATCACAAATCATGTGGTCAGTTGCTCCTGTATCAAGAATCCAAGTGGAGTTTCTTGATGCAGCAGCAATTGAGTGAAAACAATAGTGTATTACATGTATGATACAAGATAGGATCCTTGGATGCAATGACACCAGCAGCAGTGTGATTATGACCCCCAGAAGCAGGTTGATTCTTTGAAAACTGAAGGAATTGGTCAAAGATTTCCTGTGTGAACAAGGATTGGATGCTACAGGTTCTTCTTTAGGGGGTGAGTGTACTAAAATGTTAGCTGAAGATTTAGAATCAGTGGTCTTTCATCTAGGACCTCTAGGTCTTTTCCAACCAGGAGGGTACCCTATAAGTTGGAAACACCTATCGACTGTGTGTCCAAGGACATCACAATGGCTACACATAAGAGGTTTTTTCATGTCTTTGTAAAATTTATTATTTTTAGCAAGCATGACAATAGAATCAGTGGTAGTAGAAGGAGTTAAAGCTCTCTGACTTTCTTCTTGCAAGACTATGGAATATACTTTGGCTAAGAGGGGAAAAAGAGATGTAAGTAAGAGCTGAGAACGAATACTAGAATAGGTATCATTAAGACCAATAAGAAATTTCATCACATCATCTTGCTCTTGGATTTTACTCACTAATTGAGGAATATCACAAACACACGAGGCATGAGCGGCACAAGAACATACAAGAGTAGGACGATAACTCAGATATTCATCCCAAGAAGATTTGAAAATATTATCGTAAGTAATAAGATTAAGAGAACCTTGATGAATATCACTCAAAGATTTTTCCAGATGATAGACACGGATTAGATCAGAACGAGTGTACCTGATACTAAGCTCATCCTATAAATCTTTGGCAACGGTGAAATACTTCAAAGTGGATTTGATCTCAGGTTTGATAGAATTTACGATCCACTGAAGAACGAGATTGTTAGCACGGACCCAAGCGGCCAAGATCGCAGGCTCGCTATTAGAATTGGGTTTAAGCACGTAGCCATCAATAAGGGTCAATTTGTTCTTCACTGAGAGACCGCGTTGGACGGCAATACTCAATTCGATGTAATTTGTGCCATCTAGCAAATCTAGGGCAATAGCAGTAGCCGGATTATCATTGTGATGAAGCATAAGAGGAGATAAAGAATTCTTTGCTAGGTCAAGCTCCATGAATCACAAAAAAAAGTTTTCTTTTTTATCATATCAAAATATACATGATCTCGGCGGTGAGTCTCACGATCGAAAGGGGGAAAGACGGAAGCGAAGAACCAAGGCGTTTCAATTCAAGGAAGAATTGTAATTGAAGAAGAAGGAAGAATTGCATTATCAGAAGGAAAGATTACAAAATTGCTATAAGGAATGAATGATTTTTCAGTAACCTAATTTGGTGGGTTATCCCTTATTTATAAAGGGAAAACAACCAATTAAGAAACTAATTAACAAACTTAACCGAGTCAACTAACAACCTAACCTACTGGAAAAACTAATTATCTCAAGAGGGTACACCAATAAATAAATGAAAAACAACATATTTTCATATCTCAAAAATTCACACAAGAATTCTTCATTAATTACTATCATTGGTAAATTAAATATAAATAAAAAGTTGGCATGTTTAAATTTATTTCTTTTATTATGATTGATTTGGGCGTGGCCATGTGGGTCAATGACTCAATGCATTTTTATTTTGTTTTGTTGAAGTAGAAATATGGCGCTACAGTATTGAGGTACTTGTCGGCTTGTTGAGGACTTTCAACTTGCAACTTGCAAGTATTAATTATATTAATTTGCTTTTGGAATCATGAAATTAACTTCCAATATCAGTTCATGATTAATTTTACATCACATATAATTATAAATAATCAAATTATTCATAACTAGGGTTGATTTAACGGTGGAGCTTGAAATTTAGTGGGTGTTTACAAATTCAGCTTCATGAGAAGAATAATTTTTATTTTAATTATTTTATATATATAGTGTTTGCAATTATTTTTTTAAGCACTCAAAATTAATTTTGACAAAATAAATTTTACTTACGTTTTGAGGAATTAAAATTGGAACAAAGAGATGATATTTTTGTTTAAAGAAAATGACCTTAATCTCCTTTCAGAAAAGCATCGTCCTTAATCCTTATGTTGATCAAGTCTAGAAGAGAAAAATATAATATAATACCAATAAAAAAGATATTGATCAAGTCTTTGCGTTCAATTTCCAAATGACAAAAGCGGATTGGCTATAGTATTCCGCGTATCCAAATCACTCGTTTTTCAGTCCCGTCACTCCCCAAATTCTATGAATCTAATTAATTATATATATGCCAATAAAATTGATTAAAGTCAGATTCGACAAAATGAATGACACTCATCATTACACAAACACAATTAGGGGAAAGTCGAGTATCCAGAAAGCGGTGGCGCTACCACATAGAGGGGATGTGCTGAGAAGAATACTTGCTGATTGGAAAGGATGGAAGTTCGCCGGATATGACATAAGAGGGAAAGTCGCCGAAGAGACTGCCGGCGAAAGCGGTGGCGCCACCAAACAGAGGAAGACTGACTGATGCCAAAAATTATTATGCAAATTCCGTATATATATAATCTGAATTGTGTAATCATTTTGTTATGTCAAATAGGTTTTAAGTTCGATGGATTTAATTAAAGGATTAAGGATGTCCTGATAAAACTTCAGAAATAAATAAAGATGCACTTCATTTCATTCATTTTTCCTATCAAAACTTCAATTCTATGAAACTTTGAAGTTTCCAAGTTTAAACTTTAACTAATCAATGTGTTAGTGTGTGATTTTTTTTTAGTGAGGAAGGGAGGGGCATTTCAATTTCTTTTTGTCACTAATTATGTTTCAATCTGTATTTTACATTTTTTGATCTTTAACAACTAATTATGTTTCAATCTGTATTCCACCTTTTTGGATCTTTAACACATGGATTCAAAACTATTTCCAAAACATATGATTTTATTTGTTGGTGGGGTGGGGGATGGGGGTTGTGTACTTTGTTGGTTGGAGAAATAAACATGACTTTGACATTTCATATATGTTGTTGCGATCATGGTGTACATAAATCTAAACTGAATAATAAAAGTTCACTTGACTATCTTAATCACATAAGGATAATAATACAATCTCAATCTAACCAAGTCTGACTAGATCTTATATCCATATATTAAATATTTGTTAGTTCCCAATGATACCTAATAATTTGATAATTACCCAACATATTAATCCTATAGTGAATGAAAAGATATTTTATGCACCAATTGTATTGAATAACTCAAATGAAAAATGCATCAGTTGTTTTTCATTAAAAGATGCAGTTATTTCACTAAAAAGAGTGAAAGTAAATATTTTCCCAAGTCAAACAGTTGATATTTTTTTAAAAATTTTTTTACGTGAATTGAATTGTGTATCAGAAATTGAGAACACGGGAGGAAAGGAAACAAAATTCGACAATAGAAATCCTCCTAATCAATAAGCCCTTCACTGGAATAAGCCCTAAACAATATGGTTCTGTTTAAAAAAGGGTTGTGGGAGAATCATAACTCTTAAATTTTAAAATTTGAAATCCTTAATAAATAGTAAAAATGTGTTTTTCTTTGAGGTTTAAGTAGGGTGTGATATTATTTTATGTCAAATCAATGTATAAGAGTAGTTGATATTATATTATTATATTATATTTATGTAAGAGTAGTTGATATTATATTATTATATTATTATATTATATTTATGTAAAAGTAATTGATATTATATTATTATATATATTGTATTTGTGTAAGAGTGATTGATATTGTATTACTATTATATTGTATTTGGTATGTGTGTAAAAAATAATAGTAGTAGTTTGTATTGGAAAAGATAATAATAAATTTATAGGTTTATATGTATATATTGAGTATGAAATTTAAAAATTGGATTTCAAATCTCTAACTTACATGAGACGGAGTCGGAAAGTTTTAAATCCATGAATCACAGGGAGAATATAGCTTGGGCCTAATTTTCTTTAATTTAGTGGTCTGGTTAGATTGGGCTTTTGTATTGTATCATTCAATTAGCCCAATTAGGTATATGGTACTTTTCTTGAATTCCCAAATAAAAAAAAATTACGAGAATTTGGGATCTCTTATTTTACCTATTATTTTATCTTATATTTCAAAATAATGTCACACGCTACACCTATTAAGTGACAATTACTTGAAATATTAATATATACAAGATAAAAACACCAGTTAAATATAGAATTTAATACTAAGAATCAAAATAATTATAGTGTAAATTTACACATACTCAATCTAGCACGATTAAAAATAACCAAAAATGTAATCAAAACTTGAATATAGCATGATCACAAGAGTGGTGACCCACTCAAAAAAAAAAAAAAAAATGTGCATATGAACTTGTGATTTGAGCAAATTACCAAATGAATAATTTGATTTCAATAAATTTTCGCTCCGACCTTGAAATTTACCCAAATTACCAAATGAACACCGAATATTTATCACATGATTTGTTTGATAGTTTTGGATAAATTCCAACATCCCATAGGGTTTGAAAAAGTAAAAAGTAAAAAGTAAAATCATCATTATTTTGCAATTTGGCCCATCTTACCGTTACTCCCCAACGGGTTATTAACCCGGCAACAATTTTCAAAAATCTGAAAAAGAGCACACCAATAAAGTACTTTTCCCTTCATTTTCAACAATTTCCATATCTTATTACATCATATCCTTTGCTACTCTTTTTCTCAATCTTCATTTCATCTAAAAAAAAAAACCCATATCAGATCTATTCAAGAATGGGTTCATGCATCAGCAAATGCAGACCAAAGAAGAAATTCAAGGAAGATGATAGCCCTCATCAAGTCCATGATAAGCTTGTAATATCACAAGGTCCTCCAATTTCTTCACTTCCAGCAAAAATGACAGCAATGCCCTTACAGAAACCTCTTTCTCCACCTCCATCTACTTCTTCCACGTCTTCTTTTTCGTCATTCTCTCGCTCCAAATGTAGCACCATGGCTTCATCAGTATCATCATCATCCTCCTCCTCTTCCTTGTCCTGTTCTTCCTCTGTTTTGAGCGTAAAAGACCGGTCTTTTTCCAACGAGTTTTTGTGGTCTTGTGTGAAGGATAATCCTCATGCAATTGGCCTTAAAGAAAAAAGACTCGAAAAAACAGATTTTTGTACCAACAAAATCCATTCTCACAATCTTGATACAACATCGTTACTTTCTTCACCAAATGCTGCACCAAAATTGAAGCAATCAGTACAAGAAAATGCAAAGATCACGCCTAAAAAACGCGTTCGTGCAAGCTCGCCAACTCTTGTGAGGCAAAAGAGCTTCAGAAAAGAGACTAGTTCTGTTCCTTTAACGCCAAACAGAGGCCTAAGATCGCCTTCTCCGAGTCGAAGATTCAACGGGGAGAAAAATCGAACCTTTTTGACAAATGGGACGTTCGAGAATTCGTACAAGCGGCCCGTTTTGTCCAAGGGGAAATCGGCAGTTAATTCTGGCACATGTGGTGTGAGAAGGGAAAATTTTCGGGCTTCAATTGCAAGCCCGAATAGAGATTTGTCGATAAATCCTGATTCTTTGGTAAGAAAAAAGGATGCATTATCTCAACAGAATAGTACAAAGATTGATGCTGGAAATATTAAGTCTATCCAGGATATGGATGTTGTTATGGAGGATATTAATAATCCTCTTATTGCTTTGGATTGCTTTATTTTCCTGTGAGTTTTTTTTTTTTTTTAATGCATGGATTTAGTGTGGTTTGATCATTTTGTGTTTATAGTCCATTTGTTTTTGTCAAAATATCTTGATGGTTTTAGTTTGTCTGGGGGGTGGGTGGGTGTTGGGGTGGGGATGTATTTTCAAAGTTGTACACTCTTGAACAGGTATTTGTAACATTAATAGTAAAGACAAACAACTCACTGTCATATTGTTAAGAATTTTGTTCTGTTTGTTTTGGAGGCTGTGTGATTGTTCCTCTGTTTATGGAAATAGATTAGGTCGTGTTTGGCATTGTCCCAATTGTGAGTGTTTTGAGTTTTGCTATATTGATTAAGTTATAACAGTTGATCTGAAATGTAGAGTTACAGGAACTAAATAAATTCTGAGGTTCTCAATTCAGGAAATGTTTGGCGTGTCATGTTTTCTCTTTAGTTCAATTAGATGAGGAAAATGATTATATATTTAAGTTGGACACTAATTTATATATTCCCTATTTATAATGTGATATTAAATAAGTAATTAATTAAATAATGGAAGACTGTGGGGACGAAATTGGAATAAAACTCGCCTCACGTTTGACAAGAATGAAGTAATAGAGATTTCAAAATATTATGAATTAACAACATCGAAGAATTTGGGTTCCTCAATGTTTCAATTTTTTATTGCATCAACTTCAAAAATAATTTTGTAGTATTCATAAATACTATTATAGAAATTCATATAGCCTGTTTTCTGTGTTCTTACCAAATGAAGAACACCAGATTCTGTAGATGAGGCCTAGAAGATTATCAACGCTCTTCGTTGATGATTCTTGAAGCACTTCTATAGCTTCTGGCCATGGAGAAAAACCTCGCCTCATGTACAATCATTTTAGTCTTTACTTATTCTAAGATTAGATCAAAACCCTAATATTAAAATGATTGAGACTAAATTACCCCGTATGAAGTATGATGGAGTGAATTGATCATTTTTTATCTCATTAACCACCACAATTACACCAAGTTCATACGATTATCATTCCTATTGAAGAATTTTGGACCAAACACGCACCCCCTTTATATGTATGTGAATTGCTCTTGGCTCTACATTGTTTGTTCTGTTACACCCGAATCCTCTGTTTTCTGTTGAGAGGTTTTCCATGGATTCATTTCATAACTCGGAAGTTTGATATCTTGTGATCCTATTCAAATATATAGGTATGAGAAACAGTTTGCATGTAGATTTGTCAATTAAGTATGCAATGACAATGATAAATCTTGTTTTGATCATTTTCAAATAGGCCAACAAAACCAGAGTAATGATCTGAATAAAAAAGTAATGTTAATTCTCATAGGAAAAATAATTCAGAAGTTGTAGTAACAATTACAGGTTAGAATCTCTAACACTACCATAATACATTCAGTTTTATTCTACATACAAATCCCATATGTGGATGGGATCTTCCAAAAATTGCACCTGTACATCTGATTCTCTGATGTGTGGCTCAACTTCTTCTTCACAAAATGAACCTCCTTTCCATGTTATAGAGTTAGAAAAGTTAAAGTGAGTAGTCGGCTAATCGCTAATCCTTGCCGTCTGATGAAGGGAGCTTCTGATCCATCTGTGTAGGCTGAGAAGATTGAGTAAGAGAATTAGTCCCTCTTGATGGAGCTGAAGATGGAATTGGCAGCTTCTTAGGCAGCATTTGCTCCCAGTTGTATGGCTTAGGCAATCTTGATGCTTCTGAGATGAAAACAAGAGCAAGAAAGCTCAAAATCAGACACATTTTTGTCCAAGATTCTGACATGTTGAATGCTTAGAGAAGATTTTCTAAGAGGGTCTCTTTTAAAGTCCTGTGTGAGGAGGTGCTTTTTAGGGAAGCAGACATGTTCAGCAATCTAAGTTGTGCCAACTTGTTTGTTTGAGGAAAGATGAAACAGTTGGGGGACAGTGAGGTGATATAATAATAATAATTCATAAGTTGGTTAAAATTGTTAATTATTTTTTTGTTGCTTTTGTTTATCTTATCCCATTTTAGAGAAATACTTGTGTTGCAATGTTGAGGAATGATCCCATGTAATGGGACCACTTTGTAGGAATTGGCCAATTTTTTTAAACTGGGGACATATCTTTGTTGTCAGACTTGTCAAAGTGAAAAAAATAATCAGTAGTGTCACTAGGATTTTAATTTGCTTATTTAATCTTGTAATTGGAATGTAATTATGTAGCTTCATGGTTAATCCAGGGATGGAAAGGGGTAGGGCTGGCTGGTGGTTACTTGAAAAAATACAATGCATCACCATTTAAAATAAAAAATAAAAAATTGAACAATGATACTAAAAAACCTACTCTATAATATTTTATATATATCTTAATGTAGAACAAGTCAAATTGTCATCCCTACATTAATTTTAACGCATAAAAATGAAGTTTATAAAGTCACGGTCATCTGATTACACTCATGTATATATTTATTTACAACCGTTGATGAAATAAATAAGTGTGCAAAATAAAATAAACCTAATCAAAAGCATGTGACATTTTTTAATACTCCCACGTAATAACCTTATAATAAGAGCCACCCAATTAAGAAATTAGCTTGTTTTGATTCTTGGAATTCAATCATGCAAACATGAGGGAAGAATGGGTTATAATAATGCATAGGGGCCAAGAGTAGGGAGACAAAACCCAATTTAAAAGGTTAAAGTGTGCTGTTAAAACTCCCAAATGGAGCAGCTTGAAGAACTCTTTGTCCACTCCTTTTTTGCAAAAGTGTGTTATTTTTTTATTTTTAATGCACAAATAAATAGAATTGGATGACAGTAGGTACTGTCTGTTACCTTAACCAATTGTCTTTCACAAAAGGGGCAACTTCTCCTTCACTCCATGAGACAAACCCTAATTTTAGTGATGAAACAAATCCTCACCAAAAAAATCGTACGTACATCTCTATTTAAGTTTGAATTCTTTTCAAAATTATGGGCATATCAAAGAAAAACATTATCTTCATTTAAAATTGAAATAGAAGTTTTAAGTAACAATCAAAGCATATATAAAAATTGAATATTGTAGTCATGAAAATTAGCAAGAGTTTGATAGCCCATTAGCAATAAGCATGGGTTTTATACGATTCAAGGTTCATGATAGAATGAACTATTATTATCATTCAATTTTTTATAATCTTGCTCAAATATTTAATATTTTAAATATTTTTTTATTTTATACATAAAAATTTACAAAATTACCCCTCAAAACCTCAATTATTACTCTTTTTTCTTAAAGTGAGCTTTATCGGGACGGAGGGAGTATATAATAATGTATTTTTATATTAAATATAAATAATTTAAATAGTAAAATAAATTAATTGTTGTTGATACTGCTAAACAATAATACTGATCCTAATTCTTGATACTCTTGATCAATTTTTTTTTTATTTGTAAAAGATCAAAATGAATATATGATAAACTTATTATAAACCATTTCCAACAACAAATGATATATATATACCATACACAATTTTTTTACTTTCGTTTTACAAAATGTATTTTGACCGCAACATATATTGAACCAGTCATGTTTTTACAATCTTTAAATTTATACACACAATTAAAATCATAATATAAAAAAGAATTTTATTGTGTTTAAAGTGTTTTCTTTAATTAATGTTGTTGGATATATTTAAGATGTTTATTTTTTATTGAATAAGTTTTATTTTGATATTTTTTATAACTTTTTTTTTTCTAGCTAGAGATAAATTTGAGTATCTTTTATAAGCTCAGTATATAATTAAAAATCAAATTATTAATTAAATAGATTAAAATTTAGTAAATATGACGCCTGTATCACCATGAATCAATAATTTCTTTTATAATAATATTCAAAAATAAGTTCAACCACGAACTTCTCAATTTTATTCGTCATCCATCAATTACAATTTTATATTTAAATCTCGTATCATAAGATCATCAATTAATATGTGATTATTAATATTATCTATGTTGATACAATTATGATTATGAAAAATTCGATATCAAATAGAAAAGAAAATGAATTAAAAGGTTGAGAAAAATAAGAATGGGAAATGGCTTCTAGAGGTTTAAAATTAAATGTATGATTAGAAGAAGACTCTTTTAGACAATGAGGAGTTGGACCAGATGGAAGACTCCAACTTTTGCCCAAGTGGTGGGCCAAAGTATAGTAATCAAAGGATGTGGGGTTGTTTCGTAATTATTTTTTCATTTGATTTTACTTTAGTTTTTTGCAAATTTAATATGCCAAAAAGATATATTGCACACGGGCGTGTAATTTTTTATTACTTGGAACAAAATAAAGGATGGGTCACAACAGACCTTTGTGCATTATTTTTGGTATATAATTTGAATGTAAAGCACAACAAATTGAGTACTCAGAAAATAAAAAACTTTGTCAAATTGGATCAGTATGAGATCTTTACTTTAATTTAATACTAATATCATTACAAATTTTGTTGCTCAACAGTTTACTCATTTATTTATTTCAATACATATGCTAACTGGATTAATTTATGACAGTGAGCCTTCACCTAAATAATGAACTTTTTCTTCTGTCAATTATATTGAATTAGATGAGCTGACATAGATGAACGAATGATATCGGCATCATAGAAAGTAGTACACAGGGTTGGAAACATTAAAAACTACTTAAAAGTAGAGCCATCAAAATGGGTTAGGTCCATTGGGTCAGTCCGCCCCACCATGCTCAAAATGAGGGTTGAGTTGAATTTTTTTTAGCCCGCTTGGAAGCGGGCCTAGACGGGCTGGCCTGTTTGGGCGCGGGCTTTGGTGGGTTGGGGGCGAGGTTTGGCGGGTAGGCCCGACTAATTTTTTTAATTTTTATTTATTTTTTAAAATATTTTTATATACTATATCAACAATTATAAATCATTTTTAAGGATATTTAGTAAATTTTATATTTATAGATGATGAATTTAATTTCTAGGAGACTATATATTTTTTTAGTTATTATGGTTAATGAATTATAAATTTTAATTTTTTTTTATTCTATAAACTTCAATTTATAAGAAGTTATTTTTGTAATAAATGAACGATGACCTTTATTTGTGAGATATATATTATTTTTATTTATTTAAAGTGATAATCACCAAGATAAATTATTTGATTATGTTTGATTGTGATAAATTTAATGTATTAGAACTTTAAAATTATTATTTTTTTAAATTTAAAAAAATAGACAATTATAAAAAAAAATTAATGTGGCTAGCCCGCCAATAAGTGGGTTGGGTTGGGAGTTTTGTAGTCCGCCATATATCTGGGCCGTCCCGCCGGCCCGTTTTGATAGCTCTACTTAAAAGGCCTTAAAAAAAAATACTTGAAAATGGGCTTATGAGTTATGACCCGGTTTATTTAAGCTCACTCACCTCCACTTTTCAAATAAACAATTTAAACCTATTATTTGTACAGGCCCAAACTTAAGTTTTTTCAAAAAAAAAAAAAAACATTTTTGCAAAGCAGGTTGACTCGTATAAATACACATATGAAATAGTATATATTTAAATAAAATATTTATATAAAACAATTCAATCTTCAATAAATCCTAAATTTTCTAAAAAGAAAAGAACAAAAATTCTAAATTTTAAAATTACAACATTAATATAATTACTTTAAAATTAGAGATTTAAGATGAAATAGATTTAAAAAGATTTTAAATATACTTCTAGGTACGTCTCGTATTTTAAATAAATGGTATCATTAGCCCACTGATTAACAAATAGTACAAATTAAACCCCCCTTGCCCACCCCTTTTTCTTATTATTAGTATCAAATGACTAGCGAGTTAGCACAATTGCACACACTCTTAAAAAAGGCACTTTCATGCTTTGAAAATTTGAGGATCATAATTAATAAACATGTATGAGATCTACGCATGTAAAACTCCCTTTAAAATTTTATATTATTCGACTCTTCTTGAGCATAGTTTGAATGCATGAGGACAAAATTGAATATTTTTTAAATGATTAGAATTTCACTATCTATATATATCGTGAGGTTATAAGTTTGTGTTATCATTTAATCGATTAAAAAAAATTGGATGCATGAGTTATTTAAAAAATAAATTTCATTACTAAGTCTAAAAACAAATATTCGTTGTCCTAAATAGTTTGCACATTTTTCTTTTTTATTTTTGACATACTCCTTTCGTTCCACATTTGGTTTGCACATTTAGGTTATTTGTCCATCTTACAACAGTTTATACACTTGTCTTATTCATCTGTTTCATAGCTGTTCGTACACCTATAAATAGAAACACTTTTTATTTTTAAAGTCCCCATAATACACATTTATTTACATCAATGTCATTTCTTTTTCAACTCAATTTATTATTTTCTTACTTTATATACACATGTTTTACCTATAATATTCCTTCATTTAAATTGGTCAAGACGCAAAAAGTGTATTTTTTTTAATATACATGTCCAATCAACTGAGCAAATAGCTTTGAGACGGATGAAGTAATAGTTTTCACACGAAAAATAAAAAATATATTAATAACTCTTACGCTCACAATATACACTTATTTACGCTCTAGGTTATTTTTTCTAACACACTTAACTCATACTCACTATCAAAAAATTAGATTTGACCGAAATGTCCTTACTTTATCAGGGCAAAAAATAATAAGCACCACTGTATTTGATAAAATATGCACAAAACACTTGTTTCATTAAATGCGAACATACAGTGATTTCAGGAATACTTTTTATCAAACACCCGAGGATTTTATGAGTATTTTTATCAAACATATGAATATTTTATGTATTTAATGAAATATATGAGTGTCTGGTATATAATTTATTAAACACATGCATGTTTGATGTATTTCACCCGATTTTATCATTATAATTAAACAAGAAAAAATGCCCAAATAAATTTTCATTGATATGAGAGTGGGGGAGTACGTGTTAGTGAAAAGGAAAACAAATTAAGAAGAAACAAGTCTTTTTAGAAATTGACCGTTAGAATATGTCATGCAATAGAGAAAAATAGTAATTTTGGAGGTAATAATGATATTTTATAAACAATATAAAAATATAATATTAGGAGAATAACATAAGTATTGTCTCCGTCCCATAATAATTTATACATTTTTTTTTATTTGCATATACCAAAAATAAAAAATTCATCATAAACTCCACCCTCGCATTATTCACAATTTTACACAAAGTATCATTACTTATGCCCACACATACACACAATTTAATTTATTTTTTTCATTATATATAAAAGTTATCAAAACTATTTCTCAAAACTCAAATCATCATCACACTTTATGTCCACTAAATGATACGGGATTTAAGGAGTATCATTTAAAAAAGTGTGGGATTTAGAGTAGAGTGCACATATATACGTGGAAGTGTAAGAAATGAGAGATTGGATTGGTGAGTGGTGGATTTAGTTGGCCCACATAACCCAGAATAACTTTAGCTACATCAATTTATTTCCACTCTGTTCTCACCATGGCCACAAGTCTATCTCTTTCTCTCTTCCTCTTCCTCCTCCTGCATCACACATTCACACACAGAGAGGAAAAGAGAGAGACAGAAAAATTAAATTGTTGGGGTGAATTGCGTCAAGAAAATAGAAAAAAAGAAGAAGAGGAAATAAGTAATGCAAGAAAGAATATGAGTAGTGTTTCATGCGGTCCATGGCCTCCACTCACACTGCTGCATTTTCAGTTTCTAATTATATTCATAATTGTAAAATCAGGGCTTCACCCCCTTCTGTTCTGTTGCCCCAATCCTTGACTGATAGAAGACCATCTCACAATGCCCTTGTTTTCCAGGTTCTTTCTTTTCTTTCCCCTCGAAATTGGCTGATTTTGAATTTATTTGCTTGATTTCTTGCTACTTTACTTTATTTTATTTGGAATATTGAGAATATATCCTACTTCAAGAAATGTGATCTAATGTTATAGAGACCCTTTTCTGGCTGCATTTCTGCTTCAATATAGTATGCAAATTCTGTCATGGACTACACAATCTGCTAATTGGTACAAAATTATTGTGCTTTTTGAGCTGAGCCCAGATTTGTATTGTTGTCTCCTGAATCGAGGGCACCTCTTCTTCAAAGTAGTAATAATGTTTAGCATACCAAGTAACACTATTTAGCATATAAACACATTAAAAAAATGCTTGATTTTATGTGTTATTCTTCTCAAAATTACTAAACCGTGATTTGTATGCTAAACAATATTACTTTGTATAATAAATAGCAGTTCATCATAAAAATCTATGTCATCAAAGAAATGATTTTCAACCAAGATCTTGTTTTGGCAAAATGTAAATCTAGCCTACTGATATAACTATGAACATATATGGCATAGTGTGTTGCTAAAGCTTTGATCTCGAATAAAGTTAATTGCAAAAGAAGCTCACTACATCTAAACTGATCATTTTTCTGCTAGGCTGCAAGACTTTTGGGTCCTCCAGCAAGATTCGAAGCTTCGAAGCTAAAAGTCTCGTTTATGGAGGAAGACGAAGTTAGCACCCCGACTAGAATCGTCCCAAGAACCTACACCCTCTCCCATTGTGACTTCACTGCTAACCTAAGTCTAACCATTTCAAACATTATTCAGCGCGATCAGGTAATGTTCATACAAAAAACTATTGCATAAATGAGTCGATGTATGTAGATTAAGTGTACATTGTTTACACTTATTGCAGCTGAAAGGGTGGTATAGTAAAGACGACGTGGTTGCTGAATGGACGAACGTGAAGGGCGAAGTGTTTCTAAACGTCCATTGCTATGTAAGTGGACCCAACTCTTTATCGGCCATGACTGCAGAGTTTAGATACCTCATTTTCTCCAAGGAATTGCCATTGGTAAGCTCATCGGATTTGTTAAACCATTTTCAAGATTGATGAGGTTTCTAAGTTTTGAGACATGAATCTGCAGGTTCTTGAGGCTGTGCTGTATGGAGATTCAAAGTTTTTCAGAGAGCATCAAGAATTAATGGATGCTTTAGTTAGAGTTTACTTCCATTCCAGCTCCAACAAATATAACCGTATGGAGTGTTGGGGGCCATTGAAGGATGCTGCACAGGTACGCAACTACAACGTATTCAGGGGGTGTTCGATTCATAATTCTTCAATAAATATCTTCAATAAATATAGGGTAATTGTGGTGGTTAATGAGAATACAAAAATAAAGTAGGCTATGAGATCCAAAAATAAAGAGTATGGTCAAAACCTTTTTTAACGGAGATATTAACAGTTTCATGTTTCATGTATAAAGTAAGTATTATTGTGAGGTCCATTTAAGAATAAAGGGATTGTTTCTTAATAAAGGCAATGACAATTTGAGTAATTAAAGAAATATTTGAAGAGTGATGTTAAATTGTTATATTTCATTTTTTAAATGTAAATACTAAAATTGGATGGACAAAAAGGAAAGCGAACATACTAAAATTAGATGGTGGGAGTAGTATTTTAAAGAATGAGTCTGGTGGTTTTGCAGGGGAAAGGAGTAGAGAAGATAAACGGATACCTATACGCAAGCAAGGAAAGTTCTGATACACGCAAGTTCTGGGGAATCCCAAAAACTATATTTCAAGCACTTGTTACCTTCCTGCTATAATTTCATTAATTAATGAGATGATGATGAAGATTCACAACATACAAGTTCCATACTAGCAGGAACTGTTTTCAGGGTTGATTTGATTATTTCGTATGTAACTTGGGATGAATACTTGACTGCCAATTCTTGTTTAAAGAAAATTATTTGGTCATTCAATTCAAGATTCAAGAGATGATGTGTTATTGTTATTTCTTGGCAGAAGAATAGGCAAATCTTGGAAGAAAAAACAAAAGCAATGGTCCATCAGAATGACAAAAGAGTTTAACACCAGAAAAGAAAATAAAATAAAAGAACAGGATCTATATCCACAATCCATATGCAGAAGTTCATACCATCATCATCAGCTACATTCATTATAACCCCGATATACACAAGCCCCAATGTTTGAAGTCATATATAATAACAAGAGAGGTCCTTATAAAGATACTTTAAACGTCTCAACGATGGGAACAAAGCAAAACAAGCAATCATCGAGCATTCTGTGCATGGTATCAGCCCAAGATATATAGTTTACCTCATTATTCAACTCAAAACGAACGATTTGATTTGGGCGACGACGACTTGGCTTTAGCAAAATCAACCAGGTCTCTGAAAAGTGCGTCTTCAGGCTTCTCTGGCTTTGCTGGGGGTGGTGATTTGATCGACAGATTCTGGGTCTGCCCAACTAAGCTATCATAAGACGACCCCGATTCACTACCCGAACGAGAGGGCCCACCCTGGTACTGCTCAAAAAACTGCTGTCTCTGATTGTATTTTGCGGGTGGAGGAGGAAGGTTTTTTGGTGGCGGGACGTCCCAAGGAGCAGGCGGCAGTTGCTCAGCAGATTTGCTCACGAGGGCAGGTTCGTCATTTGTTGCCTTTGGAGCAAACATCAAGGCTGTTGGATTTATGAAATCATCAGGAGGAGATGAAGAAAGCTTTGGACTAGGCGGAAGAGCAGAGCTTGTGGGTCCTGAGGTTTGTGAGGAACGTTGGCCTTCATAGGTATCGCCACTGAGATAGTCGACCATGGATGAATCAGAACTAGTAGGTTTCCTCGACGATGGTGGAGGTGGGAGAATCGGGCTAAACACTGCAGGTTTCTTGGCCAGTCCTTGAGAAGTATCCCTTGTTCTAAAAATACGTCACTTTAATCAGTACTTTCGATAAGAAACTAGGAGCAGAAAAGGACATTCCAAATACGTGTTAACAATACCTTCGAGCTAACTGTGCAAAATCATCTTCAGACTCCTCGTCCTCATGATTCACATTCATCAAAGGTGCAACTGGAGTTGTCACAGAACCTGCTGGTGTTCCAGCAGCAATATCATCATGCTTACGAAGAACTCGTTGCAAGTTATCATTCAATGCCAGTCCCTTGCATAAAAGGTCCTCGTCTCTGAAAATTTATGACAAAGTTCATTTGCTTTAAAATGACAGCTTATAAAATCCCAAAGTAGAATCGGTTTAAATTTTGTAATCCCAAATCAAACATTCCCTAAAAGTTAAAAGAGGCAGTAGTTCTCTTACACAGTATTATTCACGAGAACCATGACTCGCTTTTGGTATGAGCGACACTGATCAACCAAGTCAACAATCACCTCGTCCTTCAACCCCTACAATGTGATTCAAACAAAAAAATAAGGGTTAGACATCCACGTTTCAAGTTTAAAGCATAATACACCAAAATCTAAGCATAAGAAGAAATCATGGATAGCAAAGCTTATGCTTAATCAAATTGATCATTATCTCAGGGAAAGTAACACGGGGCGCCAAAGGAATCACCAAGAGTGCAAAAAATTAAAGAACGGAAAAAGTAAAACATAAGGATTAAGAAATCAACCTGAGGACTGTTAGGATCCAAGGCAGAAAGCATTTCCATAAGAACATCTGAAAGTCCCTCGGCATTCTGCATCTCTGGCAAACTATATCATAGAAAGATGGTCAAATCCATGATGTGTAATTTCTGAGAACAATGAAGAAACATGATATAGAGGCATAAATAATATTTCAAGTATTGCATGGAATTTTACGAGGTTGTTTGAAAAATGAAATCATTATATAACTAATTCCACCAATTGAAGATATAAAAGATGTGCCAAGTAGGAACACGTACCGTATTAACCCAAGAACAATTATATGAGATATTATGGAAAGCTCTAAACTATACTATTAATCAGAATAGAGTATACGAAACAATAACTACGTATTTAACTCAGGATAAATTAAAATATTTATTTGGATTGCATATAAAATAAAGTCATACCATATTGATTGAGATTTCTTAAAAATAAGTTCCAATGAGGCCCTTTTAAGCATTTTTAACTGATATCATACACAAATTCAAGCAAATAAAAACAAGATGAAGAAACATATATACCTGAGTCCAGAAACATCTTCTTCAAGAGAGGCTCGAACAGCAGCTTCCTCGTATGGAGAAGTAGGTTGCACTATAGGATGTGTTTGTGGTGGAGTGAACAATGGTACACTATTTTCCGCTCGAGGTGGAAACTCTACCCCAGCAGACTATCAAATTTAAAACACAAAGGACACAAAAGATTGGAATGAGGGAGTATGAATTCATCATCCACCCTTTTAAAATTGCAAAAATACGAAAAAGGAGATTCAGATATATGCCCACTGCTAAAATATTTCAAATCTCTCTAGGGTGAATTTCAGAATTGTTAAAGCATAGAAAAGTACAATAACCACACAAATGAGTAGCTTATATGTTAACATGATTATTTACGATACCACTATCATACCATAAAACTTAGCTTCCTCTACTGGGTAAGGTATATTCGAATCCATATTATATTATATAGACACAGAAAAGTGGCAGACAAATTATAATCACCTTCAGTTCATTGTAAGCAGCATGATACTGGGGAAACCTTCCTGTAGGACCCCCTAAAGCTTCTTGCCAGGAATCGATCAGCACTAGAATCTTCTCTCTCACATTTAAATCAGGCTACAAATATACATTGCAAGGATGATCAGTTCCATGAGGTTATATTTGGGGGAGGGGGGGGGGGGGGATCACAGGCAAAAAGGGCACACTACCTTTTTCTTAACAATTTTAACCATGTCATGTAAAATATCCCGCTCGGCAATCTGCTGAAACAAGTTTTCTCCGCAATTTTTGCTTAGGGTCTCCAGCACCTGAATCATTAAATTGTTAGAAAGATAATTTTTATTTTATTTTTGGTTGAGCTTCAATCAATGACACAAATTTACAATATATAACTTCCCAGGAAGACATAAAGATACATATACATATGGTCATAAATGAAATTCATATTCATATATTCATGCTCATTAAATAGGCAATAGTACAAGTGCAATTCCTCTCATGAAAGCGATAATATTAGGAATTAAGACCCAGAAAGAAGAGCCTCATTTTGGGAATTATGTGTTCTAGAAGCTTCAGCTTCTATATCTTTGGGATCTGGATAATGCAGGGGCTCATAACGAAATAGAAGCAATACCTTGGTAAATGGCATAAATTTAAGCATTATAGTTAATAAGGAACAAGAATAATTCTGCTAGAAAAGACACCTATATAGTTTCAAGTTTAAATATATTTGGAAAAGTCTGGCTGTCCCCATTTTACGGGGACGGAATGCCTTCCGTGTATCTAGGGACTCATATTGACATAAATGCTTTTGATCACAAATTGCGTGCTAGTCAACCTCATCATGGTAAACATGTTGGAAAATATTATATAGAAATCTGACCTGGAAATATCTATTTTAAATGAAAAACAATGAATGATCTGGAAATATGAGCATAAAAACATGGAGTCTAAAATATCATTAAATTGAAACTATCATGAAACTTAGAAATTTATTCAGTTACAAGATCAGAGATATCATTAAATTCAATGAACGAGGAGAACAAACTTACAAATAACGCAAGGAGCTGTATTTTAGGGCTTTTGTTCCCCAATTTTTTCTTGAGTATCTTCAAGGCGTCCTTTGCTTGCCTGCAATTTGGACTCATATGAGATAACATGAGAGAATAATTCATACAAATAAATTACTGAATGAAATTTACCCAAAACTTGTAAAAGTAATTAAGAATTTACCCAGGATCCATGTTAATCATATCGCACAGCTCGATATTTACTGCCCAGTCTGGACCAATCAGCATATCACTGGTAGCCCTCTCTGCAACAGCTGCCGCATTTGCCATATTTTGCGGATTTTGTCGTTTCAATTCCTAAAATAAAGAATCAAACGCCGTCATCAATTCAGAAACACGACAAAAAATCCGTTGGAAGCGACAAAAAATCAGTTTATAAATCCAAAATTCAGATGGCCAGCATCAAAATCAACAAAATCTTATAAAGACTAGCATATGTGATATCTTCACCTAACACAGGAGAACAGTAACAAATAACAGAAAAATCAGAAATTCAACACCCTAGAAAACCTAGGTATATTGTTTACAATGTTGGCTAAAAAGGTCAATTTTCACTATCATTGACTAATTACATTTGAATTACGAGATGGAAACCAAGACCACCAGGGAACACAGATAATCAACGCACAGAAAATTTAAAAAATCCACAGATCAAAAGTAATAACGATCTAATTACTCTCTGCAACTTACCCTAAATCCTCTTCGTATAAAAGACATTTCCAGAAGTAATTAAAAATAAATGTATAACTATAATCTGTATAAATCACTGTACCAAAAGCCCAACTCAGCTACACAAAATAACACCCAATAATAATTAAAACCCCCAATCTCCAAAATCATCCACCATGGTACAATTGAAATAAATCCAGCCAAAAACCTCAGAGATCATACCCTATTTAAGGAAAAAGAAAAGCCCCAGTTGGGATATGCAATGGCAAAGATCAGGAATTTGGGGAAACAATAAAGACGGCGAGAAATCCAAAGAAGTAAAGAAGGGATCTTTCGAGGATTACCTGCAAGAACCCCTGAAGTCTTGTCGAGTCCACAGAGATAAAACCGAAATTGAATATATACAAATATGTGTATGTATATATTGCTAGCAAATTCTTTACTCTAGAGATGGGGTGTTTTGCGTGAAGGAGCTTGGGCTTTCTACGTGTTTCTTGTGCGAGTAATGCGTGTGCCAAGTTTCAACCTTTGAGCAATGAATAATGGAAGAACAAATTGTTTTTTTTTTCTTTTAAATCGTAATATTTAAATCAAGGCCGTGTTTGGTTGGAGAAAAGTAAAGGGCATCAACGAGTAATGGGAAAAGAATACTCACTCAATTTTCTATTTATTGTTATTTATTCTTATTTATTTGTGACAAAATTATCTAGATGGTTCAAATTTTTATCATTTAGCTTAAACAATAGCAAGTAGGAATGGCAATTAATTCAATCCGATAGAACACTAATGTGATACTTAATTATTTTATTAAATGATATATATTGTTAACTATAAAATTATTATTTCATTTGCCTAATTTAGTATGTGTGCTTTTTTTTCATTCAATTTTAATGTGCACATACTAAAAATAAAATATAATATTTTATCTTCAATCTTTTTTTTTTAAAGAATCTTCAATCTTCAAATATTACTTTAATTTAATTATTTTATCCCATTGACTTTGGTACGCTATTTACTTTAATCAATTGATTTTATTTATAAACAATTATTTTATTCATAAATAGATCTCACAAATACTCATATATAATATCCTCCAAAATATTTACTTTATATATAAAATACTAATATTTTTTTAAATTTGTAAAAAAAAAAGGTATATTATTAGTTTTGAATGTTATTAATTAAAAAATATTAGTTATTTTAATATTAATTGTAAATCATTTTTATGATAAAACTTGCACCAACACTGTTTAATTATATTTTCCTATATTCAATATGTTTATGTATGATCTCACTAATGGAGTTACATTTTTTAAACACGCATATCGGCTTCCACATAGTTTTGGAGTAACAAAGGAATAGAAAAGTTGAAAGAAGAATGCATCATTTTATGAAAAGAAAACTGAGCCAATTTATTAATTTATTTTTTTTATCGGTAAAAATTTAAACTGATTCAATTTATTTATTTATTGTTTTAAGGAGAAAATATCCGAACGCGTAAACCTCCCACCTGTACCAGAGGCCCCTTGGTCAGGTGGGTTATAAATCGAGGGATATGCTTGAGTGGTAGTCATGCAAGGGAGAGGACTTACGGGAGACACGAATCCAGCAACCCCTGCAATATTTTAGTAAATAATTATCACCACACGGAATAGAACACGGGATGTCGGAGTGTATATGGTCCAGTCACTTTGCTTACTTTTCATTCGTCTATGCACCTAGGGGCAACTGAGCCAATTTATGCCTACTATGTTGGTTGATCAACGTCGCAATAAAAACTCGCAAATTGATAACGAAGAGTTAGTGTTAGGAAATTACGAATATAAATGAATTAATCTCACATTTTTATAAAGTCACATTTTTAGAGCAGCGAAATTTTTTGACACATTATATTAGCAATCAATGGAGATACATATTTGATAATGCAAAAATCTTACTAATTTCCTGTACAATTGGTATGATGCTTGTTTGTATATCTATTTGAATACTTGTGATTTGAGGGCAACAACCTGGCTAATCATTTATCCAAACATTGTGACCACGATAAATTTTTTGATAAGACAAACCTTAATATTTCAAATCATAGCTGTTTGTAAAAGATTTAAATGAAGAGTTCTTTCAATATAAGTGTATTCTTAGTTAGTATTATATTTTTTACCCTCGTGTTTTTTCTTACAAACTTTTAAATAAGTAAGATTTAAACAACATGTGCTCAAAATATCCGATTCCGTGACATACCCTTTCTCTATTTGTGGTTTTATTTTCCCATTTTTGTTGTTACATTGTTTTTATATACAACAATTCTAGTATGTTGCAGACTAAATAGATTTTGGATTTATTATTATTTTTCTATTAATTTTAGGATGAATATGAATATTTTAGTTTTTTTATTTGAGTTCGAGCAACATATGCATAGCCATCCCTAATGCAAAGAAACATTATTCAAAAAAAAAAAATTATCAACACATAACTAATTTTATTTTGAATTTTAACCACTTAACAGAACAGATGGCTAAAATAAAAATAATTTTGGTTAAAAATAATTTTATTTTCTCAAACATTATTCAAATTTGATTATAAATAATTTTGCGTCTAAATTTTACTCACTTTTCATAAGTAAAAACTATCGGAAACACCCCTAGAAGTGTCCCCTCCCCAATTGAGATGTAAGTACAAAATTGAATTTCGTGTTGCAACTTTTAACTCTTTTTTTCCTACTTCCATCCAGTTGATTTTTTTGCTTTTACTTTGTTTTTCTTTTTAATTTTTTTAATATTATCGTTTTTTAATGAGCGACTAACTAAGACTTGAAAATAAATTTCGTGGGCATGATTACCTTTAAATATTGAATTAAGGAAAAAAAATGTAGAAAATAAATTTGTGATAAGAGCATTGATGCCAAAAACAATAATATATGTGTACATGAAATAATTGAAGAATAGTTAATTTTATATACAAATAACGAGTGTAACTAAAATTTTGATGTATGCCTTTAGCCGGTCATTGATTCCATGCCTAGATATAGAACGATCATTGTCATCCATTTATTTTCCTTCCACCAAACACAGTCTTACACTCTCCAACGCCTTTTACTAAACCGGCAGGTGGCAGTACTAATGTTAATTGCAGGCAAAATGAGGCATAGAGTTGACCGACGTTTGACGGTGGTTGTTGGATTATTCTTCATTTTGACTTTATAATTCTGGGCATGCCGGCGAATAATCTACGTGGAAAGCGCGTTTTTGAACTTCCACAGGCCCCACCTCTCCTAAAATTGCTTCTTAAATGGAGCACGACTTCTGCTTTCAGATGGGTCATTATTAGGAAGCTTCAATTAATTAATTCCTAATAATACGATTCAACTATCTGAAATGAAAGCAGGTTTGTGTTTTGTAATTGCAGCTCTAATAATTTCTTACAACTAGTTTGTATACATCATTTAACAAGGATAAATTAATAAAATCAAGTGAATTTTCTTCTTAATCTTTGTTCAATTACACATTTTGTCTTTTTTTTTTTATCGGAAAGGAATTTTATTGCAACGGTTATAAGGTATACCCAAAACATACAATAGAGTATTTTACATCAATTCAAAGTATTCTTACATTTCATTTAACAAAGATATATTTTAAGCAACAATCAACTGAATTTACTTTGACCTCATCAAGAACTCGCTCCCAACAAATGATCTTGTCGAACACATTTTGTCATTTAAGTAAGTCTGTTACTAATTTTTTATATTGAAAATAGCAAAAAAATAAATAATTCAATTTTTTTAAAATATCTCATTCAAATATCTTAAAAATTACATCACATACTATTACTTTATTACTTTAATTAATTATTTTATTTTATTATCCAAAGTAGAAAATAATTTCATACCCTCTACTTTATACCAATCAAATACTAATAACAACTCTAACATTAAATTTGTCCAAATTTAATGGAAAATTAAGTGACAAAAGAAGTATATAATTTCAAGGGTTAATTACAATTTGCAATATACACTATATCACATTTTACAGTTTGCAACATGTACTATATTTTGAAACAAATTGACAGATTGATACCTCAACTCAAATTTTGTTCCTTTTTTTTTCGGCCAAATTATATTTGACGAAGGTTATATTTGTCCTTTCAGGTTTATTAATAATACCAAATGTTTAATTTCTAACAAAGGTTTGATCTCTAATTTGGCCAGAAAAAAAGAATAAAATTTGTATTTGAGGTACCAATTTGTCAATTTTATATAGTACGAGTTAAAATTTATTACAAAATATAGTACAGATTGTAAATTGTAATTAATTCTAATTTTAATTCATTTTATTTTCGTTGAGTTTTAAAATTTTGAATCTACTCGAATGGTAAGTGAAGTTAAATGGACTTAATTTAATAGGTTCATCTAAAAAATTGTTATTTAATTATACACATACTTTTAGTCTTTTTTATCTATTTGTGGTTATTGAATTATTGTAGAAGTAGAGGTAGAACTTTATCATGCAAGGTATATAATTTGTGTTAGTTAAATCAGATTGAGCTCAATTAAGTAGTCAATTCATCAAGTTATAATTTTTCTAGACCTTCTACAAGTAGTACATAAATTCTTAATTATATTCTAGTTTTATGATATCTAATCGTCAATAAAATTTGTTGATTGGTTGGCGATGAAATGTTGACTATATGTTGTGTATTATTTACGAACCTAGGTTTTTTCTTTTTCCATGCGTGGGTCAATCATGTTCGTGAGTATCTAGAACCAAAAGTGAGCGCAGCGTAAAATATTCGAAAATGATTTGAGATGATAATGCAATTAATTCATCATATTTATTTTCAAGTCATCAAATATTTCATACCAAACATTAATATTATATTTCCTAGTTGGTCATGCTATGCATGAGGATCTTATTCTTTTGGCAAATGCAGCCTTTTTTATTACAAGTCTTATCATTTGTTTAAGAAATTGGAGCCTATCATTTGGTGGATTATTTAAATTTGAAGCTAAATGATGGATATTCAAGCTAAGGACAATGTAAAATAAGAAAATGGTTTTTAAAAAATAAATAGAAAGAATTTCATATAAGTGCTCAATTTTTAGGTTGAATTTTAATTTAAATTTTGAATTTTAAAGTCTCAAATTAGGATTTAATTTTTATATTTTTTAATTATACAATTTTAAACTATTTTTTTTAGGCCCAAAGGATTTTATTTTTTTATTTTTTATACAAGTATTTTTTTTTATAGGAATTACATTTTAGCAAGTAACGTTCTGAAATATATTTTATATGTTTTATGGTTTGAATTTTTATATTATTCCCACTGTATTTATTATAAATATTCAAATTTATCGCCTAGATTAAAAATAAAAATAAAATCAAAATTTTATTTTATGTATGTATCTAATACAATTTTCATATAAAAATTATAGCTTTTAATGTAATATAATATATTTAAAAATTTGATTAGAAACAAAAATGTATTATACTTTGAATTTTTTATAAAAGAGATTGAAATAAAGATAAATAGGTTGGGTCTTGAATTAAGATAAAAAAAAAAAGTAGATCTTAAATTGAGGAAAAAAATTAAATTTTAATTTAAGATACTTTAAAATTTAAAATGTAATTTGAGATTCAACCTAAAAATGAGTTCTTTATATGAAATTATTTCTATCAAATTTCGATTGTCAAGATAATCAGAGAACTACTACTCCTACACCTTAATACTTTAAATATTTCCTCTGCAACCAAGTTTCCTCATTCCCTCTGCTTCGAATGTATCTCTGAATCTGCCATAGATGAGAATCCTATTTTCTTCAATTCTCCCTTTGAATATTTTGTAGTTTAACAAGAGCCCATAAGTATGGCCCAATTTAACAACCTTAAGAGAATGGGCTGGGCCAAAATATTTTATCTTCCAATAAAATATAACAATGGAGAATATAATTAAAGGGAAGCCATATTTGCACCCAAAATCATAGCAGTTGAATTCCTATATGTCACTTTTCATGTTCTAATATATATTTCAATTTCTGAATTTTTAACACATAAATCCAAGATTATGGATATGGTGATTCGTTGAATTATTTTTAATAAATCACGTGTCATCCACCTAAATTATGAAACATAAAATGGAACACACAAAATGATACAGATGATATCATGTGAAATCGCACACTCACTTATTGGTCAAATTTCTTAAAATTTATTAAAAAATTAAAAGCACCTATCAAAAAGATTTACATCATAAGAAATGTTCTTATATTATTAAAATATTATTAATTTCTTTTAAACTCATTTTTCTTTAGATTTTCATCTCAAAAATGGTATCAAGAGCCTAGGTTTATTTATTTAATTTTTAAAATATAAATATTAGAAAAAAAATTGGCAAATGAAAGATATAACAATTTGGAAAATAAAATGGTTCTTTGTAGAATATAAAATTATTTGACTAGTATATTTTTTTAAGCAAATTGAAATGCGTGTTATTATCCATTGCGGAAATATCTATATTTTTATTAAAATGCGCGGGTACTGTCATTATTATTCAAGAACATGACGACTCTTTTGGAGATGCAAGCTCAATTGTACTTGAATCAATTGATGAGGTCGTGTCGTTTATTAGCAAATTTTAGAAATTGTAGAGTTTTGTTGAGTAAGGAGATGTGATAAATGATAATCTTGTTCACAAAGTCATATTTTTTGTCAAGTATAATCGGTTTTGAGAATGATTATGGAGTTCAAAAAGAACAAGAATAGGACAGATCAGCTATTTTCTAAGCTTGAATATTCGCTCCAATTCAATCGTGAGAAATGGAGGGACTGGTGCAACTGTCTGCCAACAAATCCGGTCTCTGTTCTAGAAAGAGAAAAATCCCTACACCTCGGGCAATCTCATTCTAATAGACCAAAGACAAAATAAAAGGTAAAGAACCACCAAAAGTCTAATCCCTAGTTGAGGGACCCATAAACAAACTTCATATAAGGAGAGAGGAACTCCACAAGGGCAGCAAACACACTAAAGCGACGAAAACCTCCGCGAGGGAGTAGAGGGCCCACACAGGGAGGGGATCTCTACAAGGGAGAAAAAAAAAAGAAACTACAACAAAAACTACCAAAATAACTAAAAAATCTACAAAAACGAATATAAAAAGACAAACTAAGGGGTCAACGGGACGATCCGACAACGATCCGTCATATGCACGACATCATTGAAGAAGTCGTCTCGTTGGCCCAAACACAAAGATACGAACGGAATAACTGACAAGAAGGCGACGGCGAAGACAGACGGCGGAGGGGATGGCTGGCGTGGGTGGCGGCGGCGGAAGGGTTTCTTTATGCGAGAAGGCCAGTGGCGGATAGCGAAAAGCGGTGCCGCTGCGGAGTGTGGATGACGATGTTGCTGATGACCCTTTTGGAATTTACTTGAGACAAAAAGTTGAAAAAACAAAAGGGGCTAAGATTTGAGGAGGAACAACTTATGAGAGAAGCTTTTGGAGAAGAAAGTTGTCTAGAGAGAGAAAGTCTCACTCAGCGCGTACGCTGGAGTTCACCCCTTAATTACATCATGTTATTAAGTATTGATCGATTCCAACAATTTTAATACTAATATTTTTGTTAAGAAAATGGGAAATATACTTTATTTGTACACATTACCAACAAGTTTTTTTTTTACCTTTGTCCTCTCCACTTTAAATTTTAAGTTTTACTACCTTGTACTTTTATTTTTCTTGGGTGCTATCTTACCAACGAAGAGAATAAACGATATTAAAATTTTTGAAGTTATATAGTATTTTCTTTAGTGAAAGGAGATAATTAAGATACATAAAAGTAAGAAGGCATAAAATAAAATAAATAATTGTACAAGGAGTAAACTTAAAATAAATAAGAGCACAAGAAATAAAATAATATAAAAATTACAAAAAAAAATTAAACTTAAAAAGTAAAGTGCAGAAGAAAAAAAAATGCTTGTGGTACGTAATGTGACGGCGCCTACAAATTACAATCATGATTTTTTTTTTTTAATTTCACAATTAAATTGGGGCCATATGTGAACATAAACTAATAGCGTGTGTAAATTTCAACAAGTGCATATGAATTTGTTAATGTTTCTAATTTTGGGGTATATTAATTCAGTTATCTTTTGTTCCTTTATCCCTCAAAAGCACAGTAGAATTTTCGTAAAAAATTAATTTCAAAATTCAAGGTATTGGGAAGACCTAAGAAGTGTTCTTGTGAAATTTGTTCACGGTGTTAATGGATTCCATTAAATTTATAAATTAATATTATAATATTTGTTCACACAACGTATACAAATTTATAAAATATTATAATATTTATTTATAAAAATAATAATATTATTGAATAAATATAATAGTAATATTAAATTAATCAAATCGGTGAACAATTTTTATAGGAACGTTTGCCGAGATTATAAGATAGCATAATACTGCTTTAAAATTGAAATTTCCACCAGAATTTTGCAAGAACTTATGTGCCTATTTCTGTTACCAACATTAAACTATATTGTTACAAATGAAAGAGATGGTTCAATTTTTTACCCTGGGAATGAAGAAATAGAAGGCATACTGAAATTTGAAACAAATCAAAATTAAAAATAATAGCAACAATTAAAGAATATACACCAAAGTTGTCATTTTGCAGTATTATCTAAAATGTGTTTACTTTGCATAGTTGTCATTTGTTGCTTCTGGAATGGCAAAAAGGCCAGCAAGCAGACAACAATCCATTCTTTTTCCTGCATTTCAATAAACATCCATCACATTTCCTCATTAGCTCATTAGATCATTATTACAAACAAATTTGGGGGGTTTTTTTTATATATATATATTTGATAATATAGTAATAATTAATGGAACTTGTCCTCGATAAGTAAACAGAAAAATATTAAAAAAAAAAATTCAATCTTTGCTTGTGTTTACTTAATTGAAGCACATTCAAGCAAAACCTTGCTAATTAAACGAGTACGAATATACAATTTAACAGAAATGATGACTTCTGGTTATATAAGTATACGTATAAATTGGTGAGATAATTCAAGACAATTTTTCAAATGAAATCTGTTCTGCATTCATACACACCCAACTTGTAGTACTGAGTCATTAAATGTCAGGATTTACAAAATCAAGATAAATAAATTAATTACCAAACATATAGACCAACCAAATATTTCAAATTCTTGAAATTGGATCCTGATTTTATCAGTCAATCTTTGAAAATAAAAAAAAAATCTCGGTTCTGTATGAATAATCAAATGTAAAAAATATATGCAAAAATAAATCAACAATCAATTCAATACTGGAAATCAGAAATCAAAATTTCCAACAATATTTAACATACCTTCCACCGGCATCGCTGCTTCCGCCGCTGCTGCTGCCACCGCCGCCGCTACTGCTGCTGCTTCCGCCGCCGCTGTTATTACTTGTTCTGCTGCTATCACTATCACTAGAGCCTCTAAATTTCCTCTTCCACCAATCCCTTTCCCCTTTTAACCCCTCAGACTTTGCAGAAACTTTGACACTATTATTCTTTTTCTTGGACTTAAACGAAAATGGAAACACCATATTCAAGAACAACCCTTTATTCTCTAAACTCAAATTCCTTTCAATTTTCTTGCCCTGATCATCTCTCTTCACTTTCACCACAGCCCTCTGATGCAAACTCACATCCCCTGCTGCTGCTGATCCATCGGGCCCTGATTGCGGGCCCGGATTTTCAATCGACCTCTGATGCTCCACCATATCTTTCAAAGAAAGTTCGTACGATGATTCCGGCATGTTTTTCACCATCTCCATGAGCTCCCACTGCCCTCTAACAATGGCTTCCGCCCGAGAATTCTGCGAAAAAAGCAGGGGATGTGACGGGCTCGGGCTGTTCTTCCATAGGCGTGGTGATTCTGCATCGTTTTCCATGGATTCTTGATGATGATTGCGCCAATTGCTATAACTAATTTCTTGTTTTGTGGATGGTTTCTGATATTTTTGGACTAGATTGGTGGCGCCCCATTTCTGAGAAGTGGGATTTTGATGATGCGGGTTGAAAGATATAGTCCCTGGATCATCGTACATTGTGAGAAATTGAAGAAATGGTAAATGAGAATGTAATAAATATGAGTATGATGATGGACACTCGTGTAAGGTTTTAAATACAACAAAGACTTCAATTGGAGCGGCTATTTTATTGTGTTGTTAAAAAGCGTGGGAAGATAGTCAAGGGCTTCTAGATGGGTGGTGTAGGGCCATTTTTTTTTTTTTTTAAATTTTTCAATTTTTTCTTGTAAAAAAATTCTTGCAACCGAAGCAATTAATTAGTTTATATTAAAAAAATGGATTTATATACTCCATTTATTCAATATTAGTATGCATAAAACTTTTTACACGGGTTTTATAAAATATTAATAGTTTATGTGTAAAGTAAATATATTGGAGGTATTATGAATAAAGTGATTGTTTGTGAATAAAGTTAATGACAATTTGAGTAATTAAAGATTGTTTATGAATAAAGTGATTGTTTGTGAATAAAGTTAATGACAATTTGAGTAATTAAAGATATGTTATGAGGGTGAAGATAAAATATTGTATTTCATTTTAGAACATTCATACTTAAATTGGACGAACAAAAAAGGAAAATATGCATACTAAAACTGGACGGAGGGAGTAATATAGGTAATACTCTTCAGTTATCACGACTGATACTCTTTAACAATATAGGATATACTCTTTCGTTATCACGACTGAAACCTTTTAGTACTATAGGTAATATCGTTCAGTTATTACAATGAATACCCTTTACTAAATGACCAATTTCACCGTAAACCCTTGTTCACAGTAAACTTTGTCTTTTATTTTTATTTTTTACAATTTTTTCTTGTAAAAAAATTCATGCAACGGAAAATTAATTAGTTTATATTAAAAAAAATGAATTTATATATTGAATAATATTAATGCATTTTAGTATATAGTTTAAAAACAGTATAATAAAAATTTATGGATCAAAATTAAAATCGCAACATGTTCAGGGTGGTCTTGGTTTTATTTCACTATCAATCATGAATTTTTTGGTGTCTATTTTATAAGGACAACTCAGTTTCGTGCTACACGAAGTATAGCGTGTGTTTCTTTTCAATATTTATGTGTATTTCATATAATTATTTATATACTGAGCCATTTTTTTTTTCAATACCTAGTTAGAAGAAATTATTTTTTCTGTCCTTTCCCTACGCAAAGTCATGGTCGTGTTAAATTAAGGGTTAAAGGACATTAGATATTAAATTTTTAACAAAGTATTATGTACATCGTGTGAATCTTACACGGTAAATACCATTATTTGTAAAAAAGAATAAAATAATGACTTAAAAAACTAATACTATTATTAATAGCTTATCGGTAGATTGAAATTAGGCAAATATGTAATAAAGAGAGTCATATATCAAATGATTAGAACTCTACTATATATGTCCTAAATTAATGAGTTCGAATCACTATTTATCCTTTAAAAAATAAATAGAGTCGTAGAGAAAATCGGCTTGCATTAATGAGGTTTTGAATGTAGAGTATCAGTCTGGAAATGCCTAATTAAAATTGATTAGGGATTAAAGTAGGAGTACATAGATGTATTAATTAATTGATATTTTAAACAAATGTTAGGAATTATATTAATTGTTGGGTTCGTGGAATAAATAGAGCATTGCAACCAGGCTATAATAATAAAATCCCTCCTAATACTATTTGGATTTGAAAATATGTTAGTTTTGTAGGATGTAAGTATAATTCAATATATACATATTTAATTAAAAAGCAGAAAAATATAAATATATTTATTTATTACTAAATATGAAGATATCATAAACGGAAAATCTCCATATATATTCTTCTGAAATTATATTGAGTAATGTTAATTATCAATTACAAGACCGGCATTTTATTTTTAAAAGAAAGATATATTCCAATGCTGCAAGTCCACACTTTTTAATTACTAAAACTTGATAACGGAGGAGTATATTGTGAATCAATTTTATTATGAAATTTAAATAATATTATTTATATATATATATGTGTGTATATATAAATTTGATAATAATATTGTATAATTAAAACAATTGATATTGTTTTGAAACTAAGTAGCCGCTTGGTTTGATAAAAGGAATGGAAATGGTAATGACTTTGAAAGTAGTGATGAATGGTAATGGGTATGGTCTGTAGCGCCCCGGTGGCGCCACCCTGATGGAAGTACATTTAGGCAAGAATGATCAAAAGATTTTAATTTAAAGGGGGTCAAGCGGAAGATGACATCATAAAAACACGAGTAAATTTTTTTTTTAAACAAATCAAATTATTTAAGTGTCTAATTGTGCTTGTGCCTAACTCGTGTCTTACCCACATTTCTAAGTCAAACACTTACTTAACTAGACATTTGTAAAAATTGATCATCAAGCGTGTGAGAAAAGTCATAACTAGTTTAACATAATAAAATATAATATAATAGACGTACGCTAGTCATGCATGCATAACATATTAAAACAAACGAACATAACTCCCTAGTAGTTTGAAAGGGACTCGACCACGGAACCTAGTAATCCATACATAAATTTAAAAGCTTAAACCATAACATAAGTCCTACTAGTACTAGCTTCAATTCTTACAGAAACTTAGTTTGTGGTAAATTTATTTAGAGGAGTCTACACAGCCGATCACACGTCCACCTCATCGTCAACAGAGGACGAAAAATTTAAAGTAATATCATGAGTCTTCCCCCGGAGGAGAAGCCCAGTGGGATAACATTTAATAACAGTTGCATTAAAAAGACTAATAGCATGTCAACCGAGTACACGCCAGGCCCGTAGACCCGACTCAATTCACACAGATATAGTCCGTAGACCTGTCTTGATTCACACAGAGCATAGTCCGTCGACTAGCCTTATCACACAGAGCATAGTCCGTCGACTAGCTATAATTCACACAGAGCATAATCCGAAGATCTCGCCGCTTTCGTACACACACGCATTACTCTAAATAATGCAAAAGTATTAAAAGGTTACCCACTTTCTTGGTATTTGAACGTTTCAAGATAGCTTCCCGGAATCCAGCTGTCTCGAACTGCACTCGATACATTTAGTCGTCTTTTAGTCTTATAAGCATTAAGTTATAACCATGAACTTAAAGTGTTTTTACTAACTTCAATTAGTATCTAATACATATATATATATATGTATATAACATATACCTACTTGTAAACTTAAACATATTTCAAAGAAAAGAAATTCTAGTTACTAAGACTAGTTAAGTACGCATAAAAAGAAATTATAAAATTTCTTCATATAAGTAAAAGAAATTATAAAAGAGTTATAACATGCTCACAACAAAACTAATTTATTCATTATGGAATACCTCTACTTTCAATTACTTAGGTGACTAAAGAAAATAATTTACAAACTCACCTTTTATGTAAAACTCTTTAAAAAGACAGCTCGTAGAAGATTATTTATAAATAAATATAAACATGTCATAAAATTATTAAATTTATACAGTAGATTTAAAACACATATAGCTACATACCATAAAAATTTCACATGAAAATAATCTCAATTTTGTTACTTATGAATTTTTCAAGTTAGATAAAAATAATTTCCTAAATGAGGTTATGCACCATCTTTTTATAAAATTTTGTAACACATGAATATGAATTAAATAAAATCAAGTAAAAATATATATAATATCCTAAGTACCAGTAGTATCACTAGTAAAAAGATCACATTTTAAATCTTCACATTTCCTACTTGATCATGCATCATTCTAGAGCTCTAAAACTGCCCGTTTTTACTAGAAAGACACTGTTTGTTAGAAAAATCATTAAAAATTGAATATAACTCCAAATGTATTAAGGTAAAATTCTTATGAAAGTTAAGACATAGTAGAATAACATAGTCGAAAATTACTTTCAAATATTAATTTTTCTGCTCACAGTAAATTTTGCAATAATCGCCAAAAACAGGGGCGTTTTTCTTCAGTACAGCACTTTGGTAGAAAAATCATATTAAATCGAAAATAGCTTTAAAAAATCTGAAATTTTTACTACTTATTCTAGACTTCCAGAACTTCAGTTTAGTAAAGGGGTTTGAGAAAATTTGATCAGAAAAGGTCAGAACACTTTTTGAAAGTAACATGCAATTACATAATAAATTTCAGCAACAAAATCTATACATACAAAGCATAGTTGGGGCACCCAACTTGATTTGATCACCAAAGAATCACCAAATAAGTTCTTAAACCAAAGAAATAGAGACATGCAGTAGGAAAAATAACTTAAAAGTCACATGCAATAACATAGCAATTTCCAACAACAAATTTTATACATTTTGAAGCATGGTTGAGGCACCCAACTCATTTTAAATATCAAAAGACCATCAACAACCTTTATGGAAAACCCTAATAATTTATCATTAGTTAAAAAAATGCATCAAAACTCACATGCAACCATATAATCAACATGCAATCCACTAAATAGCATCAAATGATCACATAGTTTACATATTCATAAGCTAAACATATATAATCAAACATAGCATTCAACCAAATGCCAAAGAACATCTTTGGGCTTCTAACATATGTATCTAATCACATATACTCATTAGAACATTGTAGGTAATAAGAGAGAAAAAGATAAAAAAAAGTTATTTCAAAAATATGACCAATATATTTGAAAACCCATTTAGGCAAAAGAGTGAAAAAATGTTGCATTTTTCTTACCTTAGAAGACTCTTGAATCTTCAATCTTGAGTTGAAATGGAGAGTTATTTGTGGGAGAAGGGGGAGAGAGAAAACTAGAAAGAGAGTAGAGAAGTGTACGCAGAGTATTCTGGAGAAAGAAATGTACGCAGAGTATTTGGAGAGAGAAATGTAGAGTCTGTTGATATTCTTCACTCAAATATATAATCTCAAAAATTAAAATAAAATCTAATTAAATGTCATACCTAGGAATTGAACCTTGGACCTCATAAACTCAATAAAACTTATACATTTATGTATTACCACTTGATCTATATAATATGATTGTTAGTAAAGTATTTTATAAACTATTTCATATCTAACTTATCCCTTAATTTAATTATTATTATTATTATATATATATACATTTTTTTTTTTGCTTACTCGTATCGAGTGAGTCACGATTGAGCTCGATTTCCTCAGTAGGCTACCCTGCAAAACTCTTTAAACTTCATTGAAAATATTAGTTTTCTTAAATTTTATAAATCATAAGTTTTCAAGAGCTTGAATTAAAATTTACAAATTTAATAATAAATAAAGTAATTAAATCACTTAAAATATGAAATGCAAGTTTTCTAAAAATGGGGTGTTACAACTCTCCCCACCTTTAAAAAATTTCGCCCCCGAAATTTGCACCTACTTTTCGAATAGCTCAGGGTATTTGCTTAGTATTTCTCCCTCGCGCTCCCATGTCGCCTCCGTTTCTCCATGTCTATTCCACTGCACTAGGACTAATGGTATGTCTCTATTCCTCAAGGCCTTTGTTTTTCTTCCAAGGATTCTTAGGGGCCGCTCTTCGTAGGTCAGATCCTTGTTAACTTCTAAATCTTCAAGTCTCGATGTGGTGACTAGGGTCGGGACGTATCTCCGAAGCATCGATATGTGAAAGACATTGTGAATTGTAGACAATTCTGGGGTTAAGGCGAGCCTATATGCCACATCTCCAACCCGTTCTAAGATTTCGAACGGTCCCACAAACCTAGGCCTTAACTTTCCTTTTTTACCAAATCGGACTATTCCTTTAATAGGTGAAACCTTTAGAAATACTTACTTTCTCACCCTTTTCAAATTGTAGGTCCTTTCTTCGTAAGTCCGCATAAGACTTTTTGTCGATCCCTGTGCGATCTTGATTCTTTCTCGGATTTTACCGATTGCTTCCATGATTTTTCTACTAGTTCGGACCCAATATTTTTCTCACTCCGACCTCATCCCAATGGATTGGTGTCCCGCATCTCCGTCCATAAAGTGCTTCGTATGGTGCCATCCCGATGGTAGATCGATAGCTATTATTATACGCAAATTCTCGCTAATGACAAGTAATCTTCCCGACTTCCTCCAAAGTCCATAACACATGTCCTTAATAAATCTTCTAAAATTCGATTCGTTCTCTCGGATTGTCCATCGGTTTGCGGATGGAAAGCAAGACTAAAATCCAATTTTGTGCCCATAGCTAACTCGCAAACTCCCCAAAATTTTGAAGTGAACCGCGGATCACGGTCGAGAGACAATCGACACTTTGGTACTCCATGCAATCGCACTACCTCATCGATGTACAATTTGGCCAATCGATCCATTGGATAATTCATTTTGATGGGTATAAATCGCGCTACTTTCGTCGGTCCATCGACTATGACCCACTTTGACTTCATGTTGTTTTGGACTTCTCGGTAATCCCATCACAAAATCCATTGTCACATGTTCCCATTTCCACTCTGGAATTTCCAACGGTTTTAATAATCCGGCTGGCCGCTGATGTTCAGACTTAGTCATTTGGCAAGTGAGACACTTCTTAACGAATTGCGCAATGGATCGTTTCATGCCCTTCCACCAAAAGCTACCTTTGAGGTCTCGGTACATTTTTGTTTCACCGGGATGTGCAGTATACGGTGTGTTATGAGCTTCTCTCATTATATCATCCCTCAACTCCTCCCCCTTGGGCACACAAATTCTATCTTTGAACATTAATGCCCCATCTAGGGTTGTAGCAAAGTCCTTAGTCAGATTTTCTTTCACCTTATTGCTCATTAACTGGAGGAATCGATCATTTTTCTGAGCTTCAATTATTCGTTCTCTCAAAGTCGGGCTGAACTATCATTGTAGCTAATATTGAGGTTGACTTTCTGGGGTGACGATTGTCAATCTCATCTTATCAAATTCCTCAATCAAGCGTTCTTGTTGAGTGGGCGCAGAAAGCTAATCGGGCCTTCTTCTTTCCGCTAAGTGCATCTCGCCACCACATTTGCTTTGCACCGGGTGGTAAAGGATAGTGCAATCATAATCCTTTACCAATTCCAACCATCTTCTTTTGACGCATGTTCAGTTCCTTTTGTGTGAAGAAATACTTCAAACTTTTATGGTCGTGTAAATTTCACACTTCCCACCATACAAATAATGTCTCCAAATTTTCAGTGCATGTACGATGGGCGGCTAACTCCAAGTCGTGTGTTGGATAATTCTGTTCGTGCACCTTGATTGACGTGATGCATAAGCTACAACCTTCCCATGTTGCATCAAAACACATCCCAATCCCGTCTTAGAGGCATCTCGTGTAGATCACAAATCCTTCGATCCTTCGGGCATCATCGGGAGGATCGGTGCGGTTGTTAGCTTTTTCTTTAATTCTTGAAAACTAGCTTCGCACTCGGCTGTCCACTCAAATTTCTCACTCTTCTTTGTAAGGTGCGTGAGAGGTTTTGCAATACGAGAAAAGTTTTGAATGAATCTTCGATAGTACCCGCTAAACCAAGGAAACTACGAATTTCATTCACATTGGTTGGTACTTTCCAATTTAGTATGTGACCTCGACCTTAGCAGGATCGACTTCTATCCCTTGTGCCGTAATCACATGCCCCGTAAAGGCTACTCTATTGAGCCAAAATTCACACTTGCTGAACTTAGCGTACAACTTCTCTCGCCGCAAAACTTCTAAAATCGCTCTCAAGTGTGCCTCATGTTGTCCCGCATCTTTCGAGTAAACCAAAATGTCATCAATGAATACGATGACAAATTTGTCTAGGTACTCATGGAACACACGGTTCATCAAATCCATGAATACTGCGGGTGCATTTGTGACACCGAATGGCATTACAGTAAACTCATAATGACCATATCGGGTCCTAAATGCGGTCTTGGGGATATCACTTTCCCCGACTTTGAGTTGGTGATACCTGCACTCGAGGTCGATCTTGGAAAATACACCCGCATTCTTAAGTTGATCAAAAAGATCTTCAATCCTTGGCAACGGGTATTTATTTTTTATTGTCAACCGATTGAGTTCTCGGTAATCAATGCACATTCTCATTGACCCATCTTTTTTCTTCACAAATAAAACTGGCGCTCCCCAAGGTGAGGCACTGGGTCGGATAAACTTCCTATTCAACAACTCCTCTAATTGTTCCTTTAACTCTTGTAGTTCTTTTGGTGCCATACGATATGGTGCCTTTGACATAGTGCAGCTCCGGGAATAAGGTCGATAGTGAATTCTATGGATCGATCGGGGTGGAATTCCAGAAAGATCCTCCGGAAAGACATCGGGATAGTCTTTCACTATCGATACATCAAGAGTGCCAAGTTTGCTTTCTCCACCTTTACAATATTCACCAAGTACGCCTGACACTTTCCTTTCTTCAATAGCTTAACTGCCTTCATAGCGGACATGATAGGCACAAAACCTCGTTTATTAGTTCCATAGAAAGTGAGATGTTGACCATCGATGTTTCTAAGTCTACTTCCCGTTTCACGCAACGAATTCTGACTTTGTGCTTATTCAGCCATCCATTCCCAAAATGATGTCAAAACCCTTCATCCCTATCACATGCAAATCGGCCAAGAGAGGTCTTTCCCATCAATATTTAACCCGACACCCTTGGCTAAGCTCTTAATTCTAATATTTTCTCCAGAAGGCACTCTAACTTCTAAGTTCACATTCTTAACGCAATCTAACCTAAGTTTATTCTTAAAGGTATCAGATACGAAAGAGTGTGAGGCTCCGGTATCAAATAAGACATATGCAGGCATATTTGAGACATATATCATACCCGCCACGCTTTCATTTGCCCGTCACCTTCCTCAAACTGCTCTTCCTCCGGGGTACACTTCTTCCTCAGTGTATTCAACATTTGGCATCGCATTCAACTTGGCCTTACCCTTCTGGGTTTGCCCTCGAGGATTTGATACCTTTGCCAGTCTTGGTCCAAAGATTTCTCCCATTCCCAGATCGGGTTACTCATTGCCTTAGGGCACGCGTTGGCTGAGGTGACCGGTTCCGGCATAAATAGCAGGTGCGCGTCCCCTAGGAGGCACTCTCCACGGTGATTTTTGTTGCAAGTTGGGCATGGTGGAATCGTCCTTTGGGGTATGACTTTAAGGCCGGACATTCCCGACGGCGATTTCCTCCGAAATTAGGTTGCGGTGCACCTTTCTCTTAAATCGATTCGATGATGTGTCGTTGTTCATTCTCTAAGCCCAAACTCATTGACACTATCCTTGCCCTTTCAAGACATCCCTAAAGTGTGGTAGTCTCAACCCCGATACTATTCCTCCTACTTCGGACGCAGTCCCCTTTCAAACCTTCGTGCCTTACGATCATCATCTGTGTCCACCGGATGTGGAGCATATCGGGAGAGTGAATTGAACTTGCGCTCATATTCGTGTGATGATTGGTCCTTTGTCGGAGATTCATAAATTCTATCTCCTTTTGGTCTCTCAGTGCTTGTGGGAAGTAGCGATTGAGGACAATCTCTTTGAATTCCTCCCATCCAAGGGCACGTCTTGCCTCGTTGTCATGGTCCTTTCGTGAGATTTCCACCAGCATCCTGCGTCCTCGCAGTTGGAACCTTGCACACGAAACTTTCGCACATCGGTCGGTTCCATATGTTCAAGATCCTTTCGAGGTCGGCAATCCACTCTTCGATTCTTCTTTGGCCCTTCCCTTCCATTAAACTGGGTGGTTGGAATCGTCAATTGTTCTACCACTGGTTTTGTCCTCAAATTTTGTTCTTGGTTGTTCAGAGTGGTGCAGGCTGTTGTTGCCGCATGAAATCTCGTGATCTGTGTATGAAAAGTCTCTTGCAAAATCAGCACTGCATTTTGCCCGACTGAAGTTGTTCCTCTTGGCCTACGTCTCGTGTCGGTGAGGCCATAGTACTTGCTCTACAAGGGTAAAAGTAAAGTCTCTTATTCATTAAGGTCAATTATATGTAGGTGAGGATAAGTAAACAATCAAATAAAGTACTTTCCAACAGAAACGTCGAATGCACACACGAGAAAGTATACACTAGATTCACCATAATAACCCTTCATTTCATATACTAACATCCACATAACTGACAGAAGTTCAGAGGCGGTTTCACAAGTAGAAGCAAAAGCATGTTAGGGTAGTGGTCAGTGCTACAGCCTACCGCTATATACAACAAAAAAAAAAGGTAGCATATAGTCCCTACAACCTAACCGGGAGGTCCATCATGCCTCTCAACCGGTATAGTGAACATGTCCAAAAGTTAACAAAAGGAGTAAGTACACAGTTTCTACAATCGATCCGGGAGGCTACTATGCCTTTCTACCGGTACACAAAAGATACATCCACAAAGTAATCCTCAACTCTCATCACGACCCTCATCAAATCGCCCATAGCGTGGGCGTTTCGCGGCATGTCCAATATCATCGCGAGGTGGCTCACTCGGCCCTGCCTCATCAAGTCCTGCTCCATCTCCGCTCTGGGCTAGCATCTCGGTCAATCTGCAAATAGGGGCTCGAGTATGCTCAGGCGATGCGGCCACAACAGTGTGTCCCGACTAAATCATCGAGTCGGTCTCCATCCTGGGAGGGATGCCCGATGGCCTCGGCTGTTGGTATGCCTCCCGAGCATGAGCACTGTAAACCTCCCCGAGTAACACGCTCCTCCGCGATGCGTTCCTCCAACCTCCGGAGGCGTATCGCCGCGATCGGCCCCGCACGCACCGTATAGCGGTGCCCATCAGCCTCTAAACTCGATATCTCCCGAATCCTCGCATCATACCTATTCGCCGTATCCCGTAACTCCAACTTATAAGTGTCAAGGTTCATTTGAGGTCCCTCCGCGCAATCATATAGTCAAGTAAAAGAAGGTCCTCCGTGCTATAGCTCGATAGAACGGATAAACCCTATCCCGCATATGCTTAGCCGCCTCGTAGTCCTGTGGTCGACCATGCCAAAAGCTCGAGCTCTCCTACGTGCTTCGCTAATCCGGACCACAAACTCTCCCATAGTCTCCCATCCCCTCGGGAAGCACTCGCGATACTCTATCTCATATCGCTCTCTCATGGGCTGCATCACGATCCATCCTAAACAACTAGTTCTAGGTTAGGACTTAGTCGCACAATCTCAGGGGTTTATTTAAAATAATGCATGCAATATCAATGAACAATATTTTGTAAATTAAAGTAGTAAATAAATATTTTTAAATGATAAAAAGGAGAAGAAAAAAAAAATTAATTTTCAGTTTATCATATAGAGATTTGCATTCCCTTTCCCATTTCATACTCATTTATCGTATTTCATAAACATTTCTCAACATCAATATGCATAATCATAAATCTCATAGACATAATATTTTGAATATAAATATCTCTTTAATATAACTTTTCATAAAGTCATAAAAATCTCAAATGGTTACCTGAAGACGATTTGGATGTGTGTTGACTGTGGGCTCACTTTTATTAACCTTCTTTTTTTTTTTTTATCAACAAATGAAAACGTCTATGTATAATTTTTCATGCATGTTGATGTATTTAGAAAATGTTTGACCTAGAGTCCAAGGAGGAAAAACCCAACCTCGGGCTTTGATACCACGCTGTAGCGCCCCGGTGGCGCCACCCTGATGGAAGTACATTTAGGCAAGAATGATCAAAAGATTTTAATTTAAAGGGGGTCAAGCGGAAGATGACATCATAAAAACACGAGTAAATTTTTTTTTTAAACAAATCAAATTATTTAAGTGTCTAATTGTGCTTGTGCCTAACTCGTGTCTTACCCACATTTCTAAGTCAAACACTTACTTAACTAGACATTTGTAAAAATTGATCATCAAGCGTGTGAGAAAAGTCATAACTAGTTTAACATAATAAAATATAATATAATAGAGCGTACGCTAGTCATGCATGCATAACATATTAAAACAAACGAACATAACTCCCTAGTAGTTTGAAAGGGACTCGACCACGGAACCTAGTAATCCATACATAAATTTAAAAGCTTAAACCATAACATAAGTCCTACTAGTACTAGCTTCAATTCTTACGTAAACTTAGTTTGTGGTAAATTTATTTAGAGGAGTCTACACAGCCGATCACACGTCCACCTCATCGTCAACAGGACTCGAAAAATTTAAAGTAATATCATGAGTCTTCCCCGGAGGAGAAGCCCAAAGTGGGATAACATTTAATAACAGTTGCATTAAAAAGACTAATAGCATGTCAACCGAGTACACGCCAGCCCGTAGACCCGACTCAATTCACACAGATATAGTCCGTAGACTGTCTTGATTCACACAGAGCATAGTCTCGTCGACTAGCCTTATCACACAGAGCATAGTCCGTCGACTAGCTATAATTCACACAGAGCATAATCCGAAGATCCGCCCGCTCGTACACACACATTACTCTAAATAATGCAAAAGTATTAAAAGGTTACCCACTTTCTTGGTATTTGAACGTTTCAAGATAGCTTCCCGGAATCCAGCTGTCTCGAACTGCACTCGATACATTTAGTCGTCTTTTAGTCTTATAAGCATTAAGTTATAACCATGAACTTAAAGTGTTTTTACTAACTTCAATTAGTATCTAATACATATATATATATGTATATAACATATACCTACTTGTAAACTTAAACATATTTCAAAGAAAAGAAATTCTAGTTACTAAGACTAGTTAAGTACGCATAAAAAGAAATTATAAAATTTCTTCATATAAGTAAAAGAAATTATAAAAGAGTTATAACATGCTCACAACAAAACTAATTTATTCATTATGGAATACCTCTACTTTCAATTACTTAGGTGACTAAAGAAAATAATTTACAAACTCACCTTTTATGTAAAACTCTTTAAAAAGACAGCTCGTAGAAGATTATTTATAAATAAATATAAACATGTCATAAAATTATTAAATTTATACAGTAGATTTACAACACATATAGCTACATACCATAAAAATTTCACATGAAAATAATCTCAATTTTGTTACTTATGAATTTTTCAAGTTAGATAAAAATAATTTCCTAAATGAGGTTATGCACCATCTTTTTATAAAATTTTGTAACACATGAATATGAATTAAATAAAATCAAGTAAAAATATATATAATATCCTAAGTACCAGTAGTATCACTAGTAAAAAGATCACATTTTAAATCTTCACATTTCCTACTTGATCATGCATCATTCTAGAGCTCTAAAACTGCCCGTTTTTACTAGAAAGACACTGTTTGTTAGAAAAATCATTAAAAATTGAATATAACTCCAAATGTATTAAGGTAAAATTCTTATGAAAGCTAAGACATAGTAGAATAACATAATCGAAATTTACTTTCAAATATTAATTTTTCTGCTCACAGTAAATTTTGCAATAATCGCCAAAAACAGGGGCGTTTTTCTTCAGTACAGCACTTTGGTAGAAAAATCATATTAAATCGAAAATAGCTTTAAAAAATCTGAAATTTTTACTACTTATTCTAGACTTCCAGAACTTCAGTTTAGTAAAGGGGTTTGAGAAAATTTGATCAGAAAAGGTCAGAACACTTTTTGAAAGTAACATGCAATTACATAATAAATTTCAGCAACAAAATCTATACATACAAAGCATAGTTGGGGCACCCAACTTGATTTGATCACCAAAGAATCACCAAATAAGTTCTTAAACCAAAGAAATAGAGACATGCAGTAGGAAAAATAACTTAAAAGTCACATGCAATAACATAGCAATTTCCAACAACAAATTTTATACATTTTGAAGCATGGTTGAGGCACCCAACTCATTTTAAATATCAAAAGACCATCAACAACCTTTATGGAAAACCCTAATAATTTATCATTAGTTAAAAAAATGCATCAAAACTCACATGCAACCATATAATCAACATGCAATCCACTAAATAGCATCAAATGATCACATAGTTTACATATTCATAAGCTAAACATATATAATCAAACATAGCATTCAACCAAATGCCAAAGAACATCTTTGGGCTTCTAACATATGTATCTAATCACATATACTCATTAGAACATTGTAGGTAATAAGAGAGAAAAAGATAAAAAAAGTTATTTCAAAAATATGACCAATATATTTGAAAACCCATTTAGGCAAAAGAGTGAAAAAATGTTGCATTTTTCTTACCTTAGAGTATTTGGAGAGAGAAATGTAGAGTCTGTTGATATTCTTCACTCAAATATATAATAATCTCAAAAATTAAAATAAAATCTAATTAAATGTCATACCTAGGAATTGAACCTTGGACCTCATAAACTCAATAAAACTTATACATTTATGTATTACCACTTGATCTATATAATATGATTGTTAGTAAAGTATTTTATAAACTATTTCATATCTAACTTATCCCTTAATTTAATTATTATTATTATATATATATACATTTTTTTTTTTGCTTACTCGTATCGAGTGAGTCACGATTGAGCTCGATTTCCTCAGTAGGCTACCCTGCAAAACTCTTTAAACTTCATTGAAAATATTAGTTTTTTTAAATTTTATAAATCATAAGTTTTCAAGAGCTTGAATTAAAATTTACAAATTTAATAATAAATAAAGTAATTAAATCACTTAAAATATGAAATGCAAGTTTTCTAAAAATGGGGTGTTACATGGTCATTGTTAATGGATTGTTTGGTTTGTATATAGAAATGACTATCATTACCATAGATGGTGATTGGTTTAGTGAAAACCAACAATAATAAAGAATATAAATAATAATATATTTTGTATTAAAAAAATATATTATACATTAGTGATGCTTAAAAATATAAATAATAATAATACAACTAAATTTGAAAGACTAAATATTTTTAAAAAAAATATATAATATAAAATTTGTATGGAATCACTTTCATTCCCCCAAATTATAGAGGTATGAATCTATACCTTTCATTCCATAGTTTTAGGATATCAATTCACTGTTCAAGGTATCATACCCCTCTACCAAACAACTTCTTTCCATTCCATTACCATTCCTTAGTTTAAAAGTCATCAACCAAGCACACTTAGGACTTGCTCATATATAAATACAATAATAAACAAAAAGAAGATAGTTCATGGTATTATTTTACTCCCTTTGAAATTATTAGTAGTTTTGCCATGAATTTTTAATCAGATTGTCATCAACTCATCATTACGAGGTATGATTACCAAATACTACTAATTTATTTTGATAAAGGAACACATAAATTAAAATTACAGTTTATTAAGGAGGGACAATTATGGAGTTATTGGAGTGTATTAATAATCTATGGAATCCAGTACAAGCATTACCCCAACCCCACCCAAAGAAAAGGGGGAAAAACACTTGATCAGCTAGTTGAGTAATTAATTAGTCATGATAAATTTCCATAGCAAATTAATTAATAGAAATTGGTCAGTATTTTGCAAAGCTGATCATAAAAAATACTGATAAAGAGTTCATGAAATTGAGGGAATTTGTCGGCTAGACAACCATGACAAATTCATGGAATAGTATTACTTATTTCATTTAATGTTATTATTTGGAAATCAATTATACTATATACACAAACTGAATAATATTATACGTCTCAGTGAATGGTACTCATTCCACTGTATGTTATTACTCGAAACCAATTACACGGTACAATTAATTAATTGAATTACATAAATGTTACTCGAGAAGATTTTTCAAAAAACTTATGGAGCATTTGATTAAATTTTTTTCAATGAAAATGAAAATGAGTATAGTGCAATTATAGTGGTTAATGAGAATAAATAATTATCAATAACATTCATTTTTCTTTTAAATAAGATTATCATTACTCATTTTGATTAGTTTTTTCCTCTTCTATAATGATTTTTGCTCAATGATTTTCTTCCACTACCACTAAAAACCTTTTTGTCTCTCTCTCTCTCTTTTGAAGTACAAAACTAGTGAAGTAACAATTATGAGAACATTTTTCCCTCCAACATTCTAGGGACGTAAATGAAAAAATATATTTCATTCTCATTTTCCTATAAAAAAAAAAAATTCAGCCAAACCTTCCCTTAATTAAATTTGAAATTTGGTAGCTAGGCCCGAATATAATTGTTTTGAATCATATGTGTTATGCCTAATTACAGACTGTGTTCACATACAAATTCTTTAGTCGGATGATGAACAAATTGTAGACATTATTCACAAATTTGGGTTGTATTTTTCTTTCTATCTCAAAAATGAGATCATAACTTCCATTCTCATTAACCTTACCCACAGATCTTGGTTGCAGAATAATTTTTGGTGCATCCATATCCCTCAAGTATTATTTTATTTTAGTTCCAAACAAACCCTTAAAGTATTTTTTGTGTGAATAAACTTTTTACCTTTTTAAAACATAATGATTTGACAATTTATAAATCTTTCATATTTCAAATATCATGCAAAAATAAAAAAGACACGTAAATATCATATCATAATTTTTTATCGAACACATAAAAAAAATCAAGAATTATAATCATTATTAAATAAAAATACTAAATAAATAAATAATTAAAAACTAAAGCCAAATCTTGTTGGCTATATAACAAATGAGATAATTTGTATTAATAGAAATACATTCTTTGCGTTGCATGAGTTTGATTCGAAAAAAAAGAACAGAAATATTAATTATTATTATTACTTAAAAGTAAAAAAAATACTAAAAGAAATATTACAAATAAAAGTAATGTAAGATTATTAAAAAAAAATAAAGACACACATCATATGAATAAAAAAATTAATGAAGATTCTTTTATTAATTACGTGTCTTTAGTTTTTATTTTTATCATTTTTTATGTATAAGTTTAATTTACAAAATAAATTTTTTCAGGTCTTAAATTGAGATAAAAATATTTAAATCAAACTTTGAATTGGGAAAAAAATTAAACTTTTTTTTTATCCGACAAATGATGACTCGAAACCATAACCTTTAAGACTTAAGTCATAGATAGTGGAGCTCTAACCACTTGAGATATACCACTTTGTAAAAAAAAAAAAAAACTTACTGATACATTTATAAAATGAATATTGAAATTAAGCCTCAGCATAAAAATTGAGTTTTGATATGAAATTCTTCATATATATATATATATATATATATATATTGGTACAATTTTAATGTTTTCTTTAAAAAAAAAAATCACCGCATAACTCATGAAAATTAACATGAATTTTTGCCTATAACAAATATTACAGTATTTCCTTAAGTACTAGCTGCTAAATAGTATTTTGTGAAAAATACATAATAATTTTCTGATAAAAATTATACTTTTCAAATAGTATAAAAAAAATAAAAATAAAAGTATTACTTTTTATGTAATTAGCAAATATCATTTTAAGTCGAAAAATTATACGTTTTTGTGTTTACAAATTGAATAATTAAGAGACAATACCGCGTACAAAATTCTAGGTTTCTTTATTGATATTCTTTTACTTCTTTTTGTATTTTTTCGTATATCTCAAAATTCTAGGTTAACTTTATGCATATTTGGTGATGAAATTATAATTATAAAATACATTTTAACAAACATATTATACCCGATATAATTTACCAAAATTGTGTAAAACCAAACGTTTCACTCTTGACATTCACCTATTGAGAAGGTGGGAACGTCAAATTTGATTTAAATAAAGTTTTTGGTACTCATATTTCAAAGTGACTACCATCAATTATCGAACGTATTGAAAAAAAAAACAACAACAGAGAATCTATTTTATTTTATAACTTGGACTTATCAAATCACAACTCAATATTTTTTTTTTGAAAGATATATATATATTTTTTTTGAGAAGCACAACTCACAACTCACAAGTCAATCTATATACGCCAGCTGCATCTATCCACACGTGTGGTTAATTATCTTCCTTGTCTAAGCAATCATGATGGTAGAAATAATAGAGCAGAGGTAGTTAATTTTTTTTTATTTAATTTCACAATTATTCACTTTTCGTATTTAGTTTTATATGTTTTCAAATTATGTCAATTTAGTTTTAAATTGCTGAAAAACATACGATAATATTATTTTGATCATGTGCCACTAAATTACGTCCACTCTTTTTTCAACTAACTGATAGAACTAAAGTCAAATTTATTTCATAACTTTTTTCTTTTTTCCATATGGTCTCATTTTTTTTTAAACCTAAGTCTGAATCTCATGATTAATTTGATAATTTATTTAGCCAAATCTTACCAATTATTTTGTACTTTATACACTTTTTAATTTTTATCTTTCCAATCTTCTATTTCCTCTTTTATTTCTCCCCTCATTCCTTTCTAACATATTAATATTACTTACTAAAAAAGTTTCTTAATTAAAAACTCTTAGAGATCTTTGAACTGGGTAAATTTAATTTTGAACAATATTTAGAGCAAAAAAATATTTGTTGAGGGATGGAGAGACTACAAATGAATAATCTTTTATTAGTACATGTATAATGTATTTTAATAATAATACAGATTATGTAAAATATAAAAAGTGATGCATGTCATGATACCGGAAAAATATGCGGCCATGCCGCTTCTGGTTTGGTCCACTGAGAGATTATTTGTACTGAAAAAAATATGGGTTTGGACTTTGGCTTTAAAATTTTTTAGTTTTCCAAATTTAGTCCCATGTTATTTATTTGGGTCGATTCCTTTATTTTAATCCAAAAATTTGGCACATTTTATTTTAATCCTAAATAAATAAAATTTCACATTTGGTTAAAGTATTTGCAAATCGCTGTACCAAATGTTTTTTTTCTTTCTAAATTCATTATCAAACTTGGTTAGAAATTTGTCAAATTATCGGCCATTATTCGAACACTGGACCCTTTAAGAATAAGGCGAGTCTTTCATCCACTTAGCCAATGCGTACCTTAATAAATTTATTGACAATTAATATTATTTAATATTTATCTTTACTAAAATTTAATTACACCCAATTTGAACCCCAAATTGAATTTTCACAGAATAAAAAAAACAGCAGCTGCGCGCGATCTGCTGCCCTGCGCTCCGTCCAGCTCCAGTGGCCCACTGCCGCCACTCGCCGGCCGGCCGCCTCCTTCCGCCTCCCACCGCCGACCGCCACTATAGCCCCCTATAATTTGATCCTGCCTCCGCCATTGGTGACGTGTAAAAACATAAACAATATTTGTGTTGCATGGGCTCGAAAGCGGGCTCGGTGCTGGGCCGCTTCCTCAGCTCCGCCGGCGCAAACACAGCCGCGCACCGTCCTGACTCGCCGGAATCCACTAAGGCTCTAACCACCACCATCCTCAACAATGTTCGCCTAGGACGCCTCTCAAAAGCAGTTTCCATTCTCTTCACTTCAGCAATACCATTCCCTTTCTATCTCTATGCTGATCTCTTCAGATTATGCGCGTCAAACAGAGCAATAATCGAGGCCAGGAAACTCGAATCTCATCTAGTCACTTTCAATCCGAACCCACCGGTCTTTTTGCTCAACAGGGCTATAGAAAGTTACGGGAAATGCAGTTGTTTGGAGGACGCAAAGGAACTGTTCGACGAAATGCCCAACAGAGATGGCGGCTCTTGGAATGCGATGATTACTGCATTTTCCAGAAATGGACGCTCGCGAGATGCTTTAGGTTTGTTCTCCGAGATGATTGGGGAGGGCATTTTCGCTTCTGAGGTCACATTTGCGAGTGTTCTTGGGTGTTGTGGAGGTCTGTTGGAGCTTTGGCTGGCAAGACAGGTGCATGGGCTTGTTGTGAAATATGGATTTGTGGGTAATATTATCTTGGAGAGCTCACTGGTGGATGTTTACGGGAAGTGTGGGGTGATGATTGATGCAAGGAGAATGTTTGATGAGATTGAGAATCCGAATGACATCTCTTGGAATGTGATAGTTAGGAGATATTTCGAAATGGGTGAGGGAAATGAGGCCGTAAACATGTTTTCAAAAATGATAAGAATGAAGGTGAAGCCAATGAGTTATACAGTCTCCAATGCCATTCTTGCTTGTTCGAGTTTTAATGGGCTTAAAGAAGGTCTCCAAGTTCATGGATTTGGTATTAAGATCAATATGGAGCAGGATGAAGTGGTATCAAGTACTCTAATTGGTATGTATGCCAAGTGTGGAGATTTTGAGAGCGCCAAGAGGATTTTTGAATTGCCTTCTTCCAAGAATGTTATTAACTATACTTCAATGGTGTCAGCATATGCTATGAGTGGGAGATTGTTGGAAGCCAGGAAGTTGTTCGACGAAATGCCTGAAAGAACCGTGATATCTTGGAATGTGATGTTGGCGGGTTACACGGCTAACCTTGAGTGGGAAAAAGCATTAGAGTTTGTAATATTAATGCGTAGAAAGACCGGAGACATTGATCATGTTACACTAGGGTTGATATTGAGCATAAGTGCAGCAATTCCAGATATGGATCTGGGGAAGCAGGTTCATGGATATGCCTATAGACATGGTTTCCACTCGAATATTTTTGTTGGTAATAAACTTCTTGACATGTATGGAAAGTGCGGTAACATGACTAGTGCAAGGATTTGGTTCTATAATATGAGTCATTCAAGAGACAGGGTATCTTGGAATGCTTTATTGACAAGCTATGCTCGTCATGGATTGAGTGAAGAAGCAACCACGATTTTCTGGGAAATGATAGAGGAGACAAAACCGAGCAAATTCACCTTTGGTACACTATTGGCCGCTTGTGCAAATATATTTGCCCTTGATCTAGGTAAACAAATACATGCATTTATGATCAGGAATGGTTATGATATTGATATTGTAATCAGTGGAGCTTTAGTTGACATGTATTCAAAATGTCGTTGTGTTGCATATGCTATCAGGGTTTTCAAGGAGGCTTCTTCAAAAGATGTGATTTTGTTTAATTCGATGATTTTGAGTTGTTTACATTATGGAATGGGTGATAAGGTAGTTCAACTGTTTGAGGCTATGGAGACGGAAAGCATTAAGCCGGATCACCTCTCATTTAGAGGTGTATTGAATGCTTGTATTTGTGAGGGTCGTGTTGAATTGGGTAGGAAGTATTTTGATCTAATGAGTGATAAATACTGTGTGTTGCCTTACTTGGAGCACTATGAGTTGATGATTGAGTTATATGGTGAATATGGATTCATGGATGAGCTTGAGCTTTTTCTGAACAGTATGCCATTCGAGGCAACTCCCACAATGTTGATCAAAGTTTTTGATTTTAGTCGGAAGTACAAGTGCTTGAAGCTAGGAGAGTGGGCATCAGATCAACTTAATAAGTTAAATCCTTTAGTTTCATTCCGATTTGAAATTGCTGACAACACTTAGTTGGTTGCGCAATCTATATATATAAAAGGAGAATCTACCTTCTCCAAAAGTTGCCAAGTGTCTCACTTAATATGGTGCCAAGTGTCCCCAAAATTTTACAAATTGCTGAAACCTTTTCTTGCTCTCTCCGCTTCGTGCAAGTCGGAGAGTCGGCGCCCTTCCACATTCGTCTAAGACGATCGTAATCCACGACATCGTTCATCATTAGCTACTAGATTTCTGCCATCAAGCGCTGCTCTTTCATTCGTCTCTGTGAGGGCTGCTGCCATCCGCCATTACAGGTAAGTGTGTTATATTTAATATCCAAAATTTGCAACGTGTCAAGTCGTTTAAGATTTCTAAAATGTTTTATCTTTTCTTTGATTACTTCTCAGTATGTCGTCTGAAATTTCCCAGAGATAGCTTTTAATTGTGCTACCAAGAATGTTTACAGCAAATGTCACATTAGCCTCCAAGGTTAGTTTCTACCATCATGTTATAAACCTTCTTCAAATGCTGATAATTAAGGTTTTCTTTATTTTGCCATTCTAATCTGATTTGGCAATAATCACGCGACTATTGCAGTTAGTAATCAGTATAGTTTTTCTATTTCTTTGCTTTTGATATTCTTATCAATGCACCAAATTGATAGATTTTGTCACTCATAGTTTTTTTCACTGACTATATTGTTATTCAATCATTCTTGTAGCAAATGTTTTTCGTGAACCTATTTTGTGCAGAAAACATTCCCAGAATTTTTCCTGGCATTAAATTCTGCTTCTTATTTTGTCGATGAAAATTAGAACTTGAAACACATTTCAGCTGTTGTGATCCCATTGTACAGGCTGGAAGAAGCCCATATGTATAAGCAGACATGCCTTTGGTGATCAATATCGTGCCACTGACACTATAATAAAAGGACCTGGGAAACTTAAAATGGTTTTTGGTGAGCCGATTATGCCAAATGAAAATTTGACTACATTTCTGTAAAATAAGTGCTTACGGGGCTTGATTTCGTATCTTAGAGCCAGAAAATGGTGATGAATCTTTGGAATTGGATGTTTCTTCATTTACTGATATCTTGCAAAATCGGTGTCTTTTCTTTTGGTGCATATTCAATCTTCTTTTGGTACCGTGCCATATATTATTATGATTAATTAGTCAATTCGAGCATTTGCGGAATCATCAATGGCAATGGCATTTGGGAAAAGATGGTCGTTATACCTGTGTACAAAGAATACCATTCTCAAGAAGTATGATGACAGGTAATACATCGTTTATCTCCTCTATATTGTGCAGAGTCTTATTGTACTTTTAACGTAGAAAGAATTACTTGCAGCATTTACGTCCCTTAATAATTATTTTAGGTTCATGGATATATTTCAGGAGGTATATGATGAAAACTGGAAAGAAAGATTTGAAGAACATTCAATATGGTAATTTTTATATGGTGATGCACACTGTATCTCTATGTGTCAATCCACATTGTTCTGTTTTATGCTTAGGGAGTGTTCCTTTCTGTTGTTAGGTATGAGCATCGGTTGATTGATGACATGGTGGCTTATGCAATGAAGAGTGAAGGTGGATATGTTTAGGCTTGTAAAAACTATGATGGAGATGGCTAGAGTTACTCGCTCAAGGTGATTTCATATGAATTTCTTTTAATTGATAGCAGATTATCTGATCATATCCAAATACCCAATATTAAACCAAATATAGCATTCCAGCCCCTTGGCTAACTATCACTTGCCCGCTTCATCATGCAACAAAAGTGAGTCTCTGAATTTTTCCTTATCAAGATATTGTCCTAAACGGTCAAAATCTTATGCCTCAATTGTAAGTGTCAGCGGACAGTTTAACATGATTGAGCTATGTGTAATAAGTTTTTTCATCTTTTCACAACATTCAAGAATGAGGGAGTTCAAGTCAGGAAACAAATTTTGATGATATCTACGAGTATGCTTCTACTCCTTAATGCCAATCGAGTATATTATAAGTTAATGTAAGTGTTTGAGGAATCTAGATTCATCTTTTTCAATTTCACGTGGACCAACACGTACTCTATGATTTATGCAATTGTCGATACTTTGACATATCAATCTTCAGTGTCATGTTTCCAGATCCTACATAGTCAGTGATGTGCGAATACAGTCTGTCGCCGTCTCTATCCCTCATTTCCTTGTAGGCATATGGCTAAGGAGATATTTGAAATCAAATGTACATAAGGGAGAAGGATGTTATTGAGGACTCATTTGTTGTTTATCCCTATAGTAATTTCCTAAATCATATGAATACCTATTTTGTTTTCCAATTTCCTTGCATACATTAAGCTATCTTCAGAATCCAAACTCGCTATTATGTACCGTGGCAACCTAACCTTATTCCAAAAAATTGCAACTATTTCGGATCGTTCGGGGTTCTTTTGACATAAGGACAAAAGATCTATTACATCTTCCAAATGAATTGGAAAGACATGCATTGCTCATTAGCATTCTTAAAAAATTATATCCTTTTATGCAGATTATTTCGATCATTTTCGTGCATACATATGATGAGGGAACCTCTCTTGACTGGTAATTAATTTTCTCTAGAGTTGCCATCTTATTACTAACATTATGGAAAAACAATAATCTCATAAAGCCATTTTTCTACCACAGGTTGCAGCAAAAGCAAAACTTCTACTATGTTAATGGTGAGATGACCTATACCAGAAGCTTCATCTCTTGACGAAGCAAACCAAATAGTCTGTGGAGGCTTCAAGCAATTGAGAAACATCACCAACAATATTCAGCAAAGGAAGGGTTTGAAGATCTTTTAGCATGCATGCTTTATTTGGCGGAAAGTAAGATAATAATAATAAGAGTGATGATGGTAAAAAGTTATGACATATTTTTATGTTTGGGCCGACTATCAGACATTTGGATAACTTAAGACACAAGGGACATGATTTGTGCATTTGTTTTTGGTTTTTTAATTTCTTTTTCTTTTTTGTCATTTATTGTTCTTATTATGTATGCAAACTTTTTTTTACTGGTTCTCTTGTCATTCATTTTTGCAGTCTTCTAATTGTTCTATTATGCTTGGTGATAGGTAGGAATATTAGAAATCATGCAAAACCTATTCGAGACTGTAAAGAAGGCACATATGGTTGTCCAAGTTTAGGCCGTGAAAGTGCAAAAAGAGCTTATTGTGTATATGCCAATAATAAAACTCATATATTTTTTTTATTCTTTTCTATGTTTGTATTTAAAAATATTTGGCTCCATGCAGAGGGCACTATGCAGGAGGATGACTTATTCAAGCACAATGTAACAGGTCACATGACTTATTCACAAGATTTTCTATGAGTGTATTTTAATATCTACACATATATATATACACGTTCACTCCATCTTTTAGACACTATAAAAAAATAAAATTAAAACAGGCCGTGCAATGCACGGGGAAAGACTAGTAATATCCAGGTTATATGCACACACTTTTTTTTTACAACACCCACCTATTGAAAAAACACATCATTTATTTAGTTCACTGCCCACTAAATTCCTAAAATACCCTTCCTTCCTCACTTCCTTCCATTTCCATTAGTACGTTAAAAATTCTGCACCAACCCACATATTGCCGCTCACGTCGTCGCCCACCCTCGACCGTCGCCCACGTCGTCGTCCACATCGTGCAAGTCGCACGCCGTCGCCGTCCACATCGCGCAAGTCGCAAGCCGTCGCCGTCGTCTAGTATTTCTCCGCCGTCCCTCTCTCAGTTATGACGAGAACAAATTTGTCGGGTAAGTTTTTAGATTTTTACGTGTTTTTGCCCAAATTTGTCGGGTAAGTTTTTAGATTTTTACGTGTTTTTGCCCAGTTTTGACGACAACGAAATTTGCCCAGTTTCTGCACTCATTTTCAGATTTTTTTGTTCGATTTTTTGCCCAGTTTCTGCACTCATTTGCCCAGCTTTTGTTCGAAATTTGCCCAGTTTCTCAAATTGTTCCTCGCAATTTTTAGGAAAAGTGATTTAAGCGTATGGCCTCATATGTGAAATTGACTTGAACAAAAAAGGGAACATTAAAAATTGGACCATCGGTTTTCAAAACTAGAATAACAACAGAAGGTCACATATTTTATAAAAGGTTTCACCCCGTGAACGACTAAATTAGCAGAATAAGAAAGCTTACATTCGGATGAAGTGAAGAAGATGTAATTAAGGAGACGCTTGGTTAGAAATTCTTCAACAGCAATGGCAATGTGAATGAGAATTAGTATAAGACAATTGTGGTGCTTGTTCACTATTTTTGAATTACTGTGTTGTTATTTCGTGTCTGGTTTATCGAATTACTGCTCAATGTTCGCATAGTTTTCAGATTTTTTTGTTCGATTTTTATTGCCGAAAATTGTTCCTCGCAATTTTTTCTCGAAAATTGTCTTGTAATTCGATTTTTTTGGCAGAATAATGTATGTTTGTTCGAATTTAGTGGCCGAAATTTGTTTAGAAGTTCGATTTTTTTGGCCGAATTTTGTTTCTTTGTTCGATGTTTTTGGCCGAAAATTGTTTGTTTTTTCGAATTTCATTGCCGAAAAGTATTGTTCGTGTTCTTTGTTTAGGAGTTCGCTGGTTCCTAATTAATGTGATGAATCTTAAGCACGAGCTGATTGGTGTCATCATTCTGTATTCGACAATGTAAACTGTGAACCTTTTTTGTTTGTGATGTGCAGTTTTACATTTTTATCATTATTTGTTGAGCCTGTTAGCATTATGATATAACCTATTAGTTAAAGAGTACTAACCGAAAAGACCCATCAAAATCCAACAAATAAATTGAGTAACTAACCAACAGGCAACAATAAATTATGCCCCAATGCAGAGTATAGTTGGGACAAGTTTGACTATATGCAAGCAATCTGCAAGACTGTAACTGACCAAACCAACACATACACAATTCTCAAATTGGTTCCATCTTGCAACTCCTATAATGCTCTTAAAGCAGAAAGTCACAGCAGATTAGATTCTACATTAGCATCATGGCATTAATGTCTCCAACATAAGTGAGATTAAGTGACAAAAACTGGCTTCTGTTGGTTTTCATCCATGTTTAGGCTTTTGTTGGTTTCTGATTGTTTGTTTATTTTTGGGCTGAAGTTTCTGATTGTTTGATCAATTTTCAGTTGAAGTTTCCGAATTGTTGATCAATTTTCGGCTGAAATTTCCGAGTTTTTGATCAATTTTCGGTTAAAATTACCAAAATTTTGATCAATTTTTGGTTAAAATTTCCGAAATAATGTCCAACTTCTTCGTAGCATCAGGGTAATTTGGACAAAGTTTTTTGACTTAAAAAGTCGCTTAAATTATAAGACACTAAATGATCTAGAGAAATGCATTATAAATTTCTACGAAGCAATAATATATCATCTCAGAAGCATGCAGGGTGCGATAGTGAGGAACACAAGTATACAATGGTCAAGGAATGACAAAGTACAAGAATAAATCATATCATAAGCAAAAGAACCATAGTGAATCATTATCTGAATTGCATATTAAGAAATACACAATGCAGTAGATATTTCACACTTAGTCTTGTCAACAAACTAGGGGAGTTTTGTCCTCTGATGGGTTTCAAAACAAATTGAAAGGTATTTACAATTGGGATTGCAAAATCTTCCTGAATGTCGAGGTTATTTAGTAAATATAATTTCCTTCTTCAATTTTGTGTTGGTTAGAGAACTAGTAGTTCGCATTTGAGATTATTTAGCCTGTGGATAGTCAATTTTTTTGTTTGGTTGCAATTTCTCTCATACAATTTGGACTAATTGCTACAGGTGGCTGCAAGTTGATTTGGCTATGCCAATGGATCCAATTTCTCATTTACTACAGCACATGGAAATTTTGGGCAGGGGTGAGAGAATGAAGGTAGCAATCATGATTTGGTTGGCTATCATCTGGTCAATATGGAGAGTGAGAAATGAGTGCATATTTAGCAACGCAAGGCCGAATACGTCGAAGACAACTTACGATATTAAAGCTACAGTATGGTCCTGGCTTTCGGTGAGAAGAAATATAGTGGGAACGGTGAGAAGAAATATAGTGGGAACAATATCTTCTTTGGACTGGTTTCAAATCCTAGAATGTGTATGATCGAGATTTAGTGTGGCTAGGAGAAGTTTATAAAGGTTGTTGTAAAAGTGAGTCGGAACTTAAGTGTACGGGTTGGAGTACCCCTTGTACTCTAATTTTTTATTTAATTTAAATTGCTTTTTTCTGATAAAAAAAATATAAAGTATACGTGGATATATAGATTTGTTTTATCATACATACAATCCACCTAACAAAATCCAAAAAAAAAAAAATGATATCCAAAAAAGTTAGCGTGCACTAAAGCATTTAGCTACGTTACATGCAAAAATCATACATATAACAGTCCTGCATTATTTTTTTTGAAATTTAGCTCCTTCATAACAAAATCCAAATTCTATCAGATTTAATTTGCTCATTTCAGCCTATCTAACTAAATTATCATACAAATTTATAGGCTCCTTAAGAGTATTAAAATATTATAGAACAATTTATGATTTGTTTAAAGTTGTCATTTTCATATGCAAATTATTATTTTTTTCGTTTAGTTTTCATATATATATGAATTCGATATTAATTTTTCTACAATTTAATTTACACATAAATTGTTCGAAAATATAGGCTCCAATAACCACACTCACTTGTTCCTGTATTCTAATGTGATTATTATCACAAGGCTTTTATTTTATTGTGATTACTTGTACTCATTAGACCCTGGGTAGGTTTTTATTTTCGAAAATATGTCGAAAAAATAGAATATTAGGCCCTTTTATACGATCTATGCATAAATTTTCGAAAAAAAAAATAGAAAAACATCTTCAATTTTCGGAAAAATATGTTGAAATATTGCATATTTTTCGAAACAAAAAATAGAAATATTGCATATTTTTCGGAAAAAAAAAAACAAAAAATGTGAGCATTTTTCGAAATTAATTGCCGAAATTTTGCACAATTTTCGGTTAAATTTTCCGAAAAATGGGTAAAATTTCACAAAACCAGAGCCGAAAATTTTTGAAAAAAAATCAACGCGCGAATACCTTCTACAGAATATTTATCGTAATATTTACGTTCATTAGCACCCAAAATAACTCAACAACAACAATATTAATATAAACAACAACAAATAACACACAAACATAATACAAATCCCTTTAAAAAAAAAACCTAGTTGTACATATAGAAAAAATTAGTAAACAAGCAATAAAACTTACATAATCACGTGAGGGACAACGTTGCAAGACTATTGTTGAATATATATCTGTCGTTTGACGAACAATAGCCGTCGGAAGATCACCTACGCTAACTTTCTTCAACGGCTTCAACGGCGGCTAACTTTCTTCAACGGCGGCAATTTTCTCCGAAAGTATGATGTGGGTGCGTCCATGTCCATAATAGGCATTAGGGGCAATTCAGTCATTTAAAATGTATTTTAATTTTAATTTATTTTAAGTGAGTGTTCTTAAGAAAAAAGTGTGTGCACATAACCTGGGCCGTATGAGAATTGTGAGTGATGTTGGACTTAATTGGGCCCGATCAGCAAAATTATTTTAACTATAAAATTATTAATATTATTTAATGAAATAACTACTACCTCCGTCCCACATCAGATTTCACAGTTGACTTTTTCAACGGTTTTTGTGTGACAATTATTTCATAGTAATATGTGTACAAAAGTTATTTTATATGAATGATATGCTAGTTAACCTTATAAACTAGCATATCATTCATATAAAACAACTTTTGTACACATATTACCATAAAATAATTGTCACACAAAAACCGTTGAAAAAGTCAACTGTGAAAACTGATGTGGGAAAGAGGGAGTAGTATTTTTCAAAATTATTACCCTTTAATTAAACAAATACTTTTAAAATAAGTTTTTAGATAAAATTTATTAACCCAATACTTTAATGTATTTAAATCCTTAACATATTACCATAAAATAATTGTCACACAAAAACCGTTGAAAAAGTCAACTGTGAAAACTGATGTGGGACAGAGGGAGTAGTATTTTTCAAAATTATTACCCTTTAATTAAACAAATACTTTTAAAATAAGTTTTTAGATAAAATTTATTAACCCAATACTTTAATGTATTTAAATCCTTATTGATTTTTTGAAAAAAAATAAAATTACATTAAAAAAATATATATACACTCGGCCCCCAAGATTCGAACACTGGACTATTTAAAAATAAGGCATGTTCTTCTCCCACTTGGATAATACTTACTTGTGTGTAATTATTGACAAATAATAGTATTTAACACTTATATTTACTAAAATTTAATTACACCCAAATTGAATTTCAAAGATTCAAGAAAGAAGCAGCAGCTGCGCGACCCTCTGCTGCGCATCGCCACTCCAGCGGTCCAGCCCACTGGCCGCTGCCGCCACCCGCCGCCGCCGGCCGGCCGGCCGCCGCCTTCCGCCTCCCACCGCCGACCGCCACTCCTTTCTATGGCCCCCCTAAAATTTTATTCTCCCTCCGCCATTGCAGTAATGCAATATGTAATTTAGCCTCTAACGGAAACCCACGTCCAAGTGATGTAGCCATAGTTGGTGCATTTTATCTTTCAAACTTCTTCGCACTTTTATTCGATTCCCAATATATCATTAGTTTCACAAATGGAGTTCCAAGGGTTGCAGTCGTATGCACGTTTACTGAATACCTTCAACACCCAGAATTGTATTGGACAAGGGAAACAACTTCACCTTTTATTCCTTAAAAAGGGTGTCCTATTTTCCACTCTCAACATAGCCAATCGTCTCCTGCAGATGTACTTGAGGTGCGGAAAATTACATGATGCTCAGAATCTGTTTGTTGAAATGCCTGTGAGAAATTGTTTCACTTGGAATAGCCTTCTCGAGGGATATGCTAAGTCAGGACAAAAAACAGATTTGTTAAATTTGTTCTACGCGATGCCCCACAAGAATGAGTATTCTTGGAACGTAATCCTTTCGGGATTTGCAAGGGCAGGTGAGTTGGATGTTGCGCATCGATTGTTCCATGAGATGCCTCAGAAGAATGGAGTTGCATGGAACACAATGATTCACGGGTATGCGAGAAATGGGAAATCGAGGATTGCTTTGACGTTTTTTAAGGATTTCTTGAAGTGGGAAACGATTGAAAGTGGGGGCACATATAGGTGGGATCCATTTATTTTGGCATCGGTAGTTGGGGCTTGTTCAGATTTCCGAGGTCTTGATTTAGGGAAGCAAGTTCATGCTCGGATGATAGTTGATAATGTGGAAATTGATACCGTTTTGAGAAGTTCACTTGTGAACATGTATGGGAAATGCATTGATTTGGATAGTGCAAGACGCCTTTTGTACTCAATGCAAGATCCAGATGATTACTCGTTGTCATCGTTGATTTCAGGCTACGCAAATTGCTGTAGAATGGACGATGCAAGGAGGATATTCGAACTTAAGTCTAACCCTTGTGTCGTGTTATGGAATTCCATGATTTCAGGATATGTTGCTAATGGTGATATGATAGAGGCCTTAATATATTTTGATAATATGCACAAGAAAGGTGGTGTAGGAGATTATTCCACATTTTCTAGCATTTTGAGTGCCTGTAGTAGTATAGGCATTCTTAGAAACTGTACTCAATTACATGCTCATGCTCATAAGTTAGGAATTGTTTACGATCTAGTTGTCTCCAGTGCCCTAATTGATGCGTATGCAAAGTGTGGGAGTCACATTGATGCCTCAATTTTTTTTGGTGAGCTCAAAACTTATGACACTGTTTTGCTGAATTCTATGATCACCATTTACTGTAATTGTGGTAGAGTTGAAGAAGCAAAATACATTTTTCATGAAATAAAATTGAAAAGTTTGATCACATGGAATTCGATGATCGTGGGTCTGAGTCAGAACGGTTATCCTGTGGAAGCATTAGATATCTTCTGCACTATGAATAGGATCGACTTGAGCATGGACAAATTCAGCTTAGCTAGTGCCATTAGTGCATGTGCCAGCATTCCCTTGCTTGAACTTGGTGAGCAGATTTTTGCAAAAGCTACTGTCATTGGTGTAGATTTTGATCAGGTTATATCGACGTCCCTTATAGACTTGTATTGTAAGTGTGGTTTTGTTGAAGTTGGTCGAAAATTGTTTGACCAAATGATGAAATGTGATGAAGTTTCATGGAATTCAATGTTGATGGGCTATGCTACAAACGGGTATGGAATCGAAGCTTTGGTTCTGTTTGAGGAGATGAGATGTGAAGGTGTTAGACCAACTGAGATCACATTTACTGCAGTTTTATCTGCTTGTGATCATTGTGGACTAGTAGAAGAAGGAAAGAATTGGTTTCATTTAATGAAGCACGATTATCATATTGCTCCTGGTATCGAACATTATTCTTGCATGATTGATCTTTTTGCAAGAGCAGGTTGTCTTCAAGAGGCTATTCAGATTATTAATGAGAATCCTCATCAATGTGATGTACACATGTGGTCATCGATTCTTAGAGGTTGCATTGAACATGGAGATTCTTCTCTGGCTAAGAGAGTAGTTGAGAGGATTATTGAACTTGATCCTCAAAACTCTGGCGCTCTTGTACAATTATCGGGTTTAATGGCCTCCACTGGAGATTGGAAGCAATCGGCATTGGTTAGACAGTTGATGAAAGATAGGAAAATCCAAAAGAATCCTGGCAGAAGCTGGTGTAATATCTGAGTAGGATGTAGATTCATTTATTAAGTTGAGATGTGAAATAGACAACTCTTTTATACGAATCTGAGTAAATATGAGTTACCTACTTGTACCTTTCTTCTGCTCAAGATCGTTGAAGCCCTGACGCAGTTTCAAGAGTTTTTTCCTTGGAAACCATTTTTCAATAACAAGGAGGTAAGTTAATTCTAGACTGCCTGCCCAATCATTACTCAAATTTTTTATATTGTTTCCAAATGAATTCTGAAAAATGCAATGTATCTCCATAGAAACATTGGATGATTTAAATTATATAATTACTTAAAAATAAATATTCATCTAATACTAGCTTGGGTAAAACAAGACCAGATTCAGGATGTCTACATAACACATGCACATTGAACATCCTTAACATGGAAACATGCTCATAACTAACCTGCATATTCAGTGCAACCATCTGAGCTCCATGCATCCATGCACTTATAGGATTATAATTGGAGGAGTCCAACCGTATACCTTTGGGATACACTCTCAATAAGTTCTGCTGTGTGAACCTAGAAAATAATCATATGTGAATTGTCATTTCTAAAATTTGTTGAAGATGTCCCCTAGACCAACCATTGGTACAACAGCAGTAACACAGCAAGCAGACATTAGCATGATATATAAAATTTTGAAATATTTATTGAATTTAAAAGGCAAGTAATCTGTAACATGTAAATTAAATTTAATAAACACAGTAAGAAAAAAAAATTATACCTAATAATATCTTTTCCATATTCTGAGATAGCCTTTTCAACTTCTTGCTCACTTAAGCTAAGACGTCTCACTTTAGTAAGATCAACCTTCAACCAAGCCTGCATTCCACCGTTTTCCTTTCCAGCAGGAATAGCAATCAAATTTCTATATTCTGGTGCGGCTTGCTTTTGTAGCTTTGGATCCTCTTCGTCATCTTCATCAGTTCTCACGCCCTCTCCATCCATAACATCATCCTATAAAATATATGTTGACCATTACAGAGGATTAAAAAAGAATTTTCTGTTACAGAGATTAACTACTTAATAAATAATGCACCTTATTATTATCAATATCATCATCTGGAACTTCTTTCCTCAGAGATTCATCATCTGCGGGACTCTGAGTATTCCTTGGGTGGTTTAGTTGAAAGAATAATCCGTCGCTTAAGTGGTTCTAGTTCTCTAAGGAGTCCCTAACCAGGGGTAAACAGCATTTCTCCAAAGATTCGAGTGATCATCTAGTTGAGTTAAAGAATGTGAACTATATTTAGTCAAAAGTGTTTCAAATCATCCCCATAGGCTGCGTACATGTATACCTTATACCTTAGCCACTAGAGCTTGAAGATCGGTAGTAAGATGATCTTCAAGTGTTATTACAACAGGATATTCAGAGGCAGAAAAAGCATGCTTCTTAATTGACCTCAAACACTTGATAAGTTTGACAGGACTGGTCAATTTTCTGAATAAAAGAAGACACAATGAAGAACAATAACTTGAGCGTAGTGACAATTAGCACTTAATTTTATAATCCATGTATAGATTTAGTCACCAACTTATAATTCAGTTTTGTCCTGGAAGATATTGTTGTCGTATTTATGTTGGTTTATTTTTTTTTTCAGTAACGGCAGAGGAATTCCTGGATGAACATTCCCTTCTTTAAGCAGGTTCGTGTTGTTTTTGCATTATAACTAGCATTGCTAACTTCACTTGAACATTATCTCATTCCATTATCTTTTACTAATCATAGTTAGATAGTGTAAGTTTAAGTGTATTAGACCAACAGAATTCACACTAACATGGGTTAGCTTGCAGTTATGTTGGCTATCCTGAGTTACGCACGACCATTTTCCCATCAATCGCGCTGGGAAACAGAGATCTCTAATGGGAACTTTCGTTGCTTGTTAACTAATGCGTCGTTTGGACCCTTTTATCAGCTGATGTTTTCGTGCAAACTCAAGAAACTTTTTCAGGGAAAACCACCACTTATACATTAAGGTCATCTTTGCTGCTCCTGTGCATTGGGTTTCTTCTTGTGTTTTCTGCATCTTATTTAGGCTTGATACTGCTATTATTCCAGCATAAAGAGCTAGTGTGTTGTATATGTTAGGAGTCTAGCAACTCTCCTACTAGGCTAATTACTATTGAGGCATAAATTTCTATCACATAGTGTCCTAATGTAGATCTCAAATCTTACTATTCTGGCAAATTTTTCTGTAATGTTAATGAATACAAAATTAGAAGATGTGTGCAAGACATCAATTCTATATATTGTTTAGATGATATGAAAGTATGTAACTAATATTCTTGAAATCTGTTCTGCATATTTTGCACTTATATCACATTCGACAAAATTGGATCCAATTCACAAATATGAAGGAGTTTGTCAAAATAGTAACAAGTGGATATTTTCCAATGGACAAAGTCTTGTATGTACCATGCAACTCAAGTCTTACTGAAAATTACAGTTGTTTTTACTTGTATTTTTCAGTGAAAACAATTGCACGGTGCACGTGACATGCAAGAGATCAACTCGAATGACAATTGATCTCACCTAAGATGATTTCTAGATAGCGACTCTACAATCATCGATTATGTTGTATATACTTAGAAAACATATTTTCTAATATAACAATGTGATTTATTTATTAAATTTTTAAAAAATAATTTTGAAGATGGATGATCCAATCCAATTCAGTAGTGGTAGAAAACGAAAGTGAAACGTGGATTAGTCATCGGATGGCACCTACTTCCCCATCCCTATCTTCTCTTTTATTGATATATCATCTTTATCGCTATTCCCTATAAGTAAAACAAAATTGCACCTTTTCTTCTTTAATTTACTTCAATATATTTTATAAATAATTAGAACCCTAAATTTAGGATTTAAGAAAAAAATATTTCCTGGCCCGAGGTAGAAAGTTAACAAACAATAAAGTGTAATGATGTTTTAATTTATGTTTTAGGAAGATATTGTACATGAAAATATGAGAAATTAAGTTACTAGTTGTGTTAAAAGTATTTTATAAATCTTATTCTTATAAAAGTGATTTATAATTGTGTTAGATTAATTTATAATTTATGCAATTTTCACGATTTTTCTTTTATCAAATGTAAGTTAGGCGGCTTCAATATTAGCAGTACAGTGATCACACATCACTGATGTGGATATGTACTAAATTTTTACTGTAGCTGGAGCTTTCCCTGGACTTTGGCAAAAGTAAACTAGGATAGTTATTCTTGCTTTAAGCCCATAAAAATGGTTAATTGTAATACCAAACAGTTTTTTTTTTTTTTTTTAACTTAAATTACATTTATGATCGTAGGATGACTATGCCACCCATATATATTATTATACATACAGTGTCCTGGCTGTATGTATATATGTAACACACACTGAGTAGTTGGATTAATCACTATTCTTTGAGAAAAGATATTTCAATGGCTTTATGGGTTTCAAGATCACGGAACATGACTCATTTATTCAAGACAAAGATTAGTTCCTTTGAGATTAAGAGGTTTTGCTCAACTCATTCTTCTTTGTTTCATCCAAATTCTTCTTACAAAAGCTTGGATGGTTCTATAAGAACAAATGATCTTATGTCAGCCTCTGTTCTGTCACTCCGGCGATCGGAATCCGCCCGAGCTGGGGAACATGTAGCTTACACTGATGATGACGATGATGAAAACCAGGTAGTTTTGTAAAGGAAAAACTTCTCATTTAGTCATTAAGAATTTCTTGCATGTTACAAATAATTTACCTCGTGCTTTACTGGATTTATGTAACATGTTAGTTATGACATCAGATATAAGTAAATATGAGTGTTTGAGTTGTTATGTATCATCGGGTGAGTATCATCCATCTTTTAACATTTAGGGGAAAATTAGTATGGATCAAACATTCAGGGAGCTAATGCAGTGTTTTCATTTCATGATCAATCGATGAAAAAAATTTATCTTATCTAAAAGAATTTCGAATTTATAGAGGGGTGTGAAATTAAACTATTGGGTTGAATTCTCTACTTCACCCTTTTGGGAGGAGGTTAGGTTAAGTGGTCAACAAATGAACAATTTAATATGAGTGAACTTGTTTTTAGCAGAATTTGAACCTAAATTATGGGACTGAGCCTTTGGCTCTATTCGTGAAAGAATTTCATCTTATCTAAAAATCTGAATTCGTAGAAAGATGTAAAATTAGTTCATTTGTATAAGTTCATAACAATTGAGTGGTGATCAAATAGGTGGAATATTAGTGTAAATCAGTACATTTAGGAAATTAAATTAGTGTAAATCAATACATTTAGGATGTAATGCAATATTTTGGTCTCACACAATTGGTAAGGATTGAACTGCCCAAAACTATATTACTCTGTATATGTATGTATATATTATACTTCATCCGTGCTATGTAAGTTATTCATTTTACCAAAATGGGCATCCCAACTTAAGTTACTCATTTTTATATTTATCAAACCTTTGTGTCCCAACATATCTCTCTCTACCTTTATCTCTCCTTGTCTCTCTTTATTATTATTTTTTTATCACATTTTAATATTCACTACACATTAAATACTAATATTTCTTTGTGCCATTTTAAAAGTGGTGATTAAAGTTATATTTAACTATGGAATAATGCAAAGGTATTTACACAATATATTTTATTTTTTTATAAAAAAGCATATATTCTCCTGTATTACATTAGACAGGCTGAAAACCTTATTGGGCCACAATAACACCTTGAGTTGGCCCAATAAGAAAATTAAAGAACTGGGCCGGGCCACAAAGTTACCGCATCAAAGAATTTCCACATCTATCAAATGTGGCCCATAACAGTGGAGAGGGACACAAATGTATCATTTTCCTTCCATTTATCAGGTCATTAATAAAATTAACATTTATTCCCCCTTAATAAAAAGTAATTATTAAACCATATATAATTACATCTCACCTCCTGAAACTATTTTTTTTCACACTTTACCAACTAGACTATGAATATTTAATGCCTAAAATTAGAGTGAATTACGCTTGTTTTTCCTGGTTCAATAAATAAATGAATAGAGAAATAAGTTACTTGTAAAAGGATACTATAATGTTTTTTGTAATTTGTCAGTGTGTTCATCTTCTTAGCTACTCATAGTAATACTTTTGGACTTTCAAAGGATAAATTCTTGGAAAATCCTAACATAGTAATACTTTTGGACTTTCAAAGGATAAATTCTTGGAAAACCTAACAATAAGGACATAGTATGTTAAGAATTACTAGTGCTTCCTCCATCCCAAAAAAATCTTTTACACTTTTTTTTTTTCGTCCGTCCCACTATAAGTTTCACATCCTTAAAATAAAAAGTCCTTCATACACTCCACCCTCACAATTTTTCACTAGTTTACACAAAATGTCATTATTTTTTTACTCACACATTCCCAATAATTTTTTATTTTTTTTACTTTATGCATAAAAGTTTATAAAATTACCTCTCAAAACCCTAATCATTACTTTTCTTTTTTAAGTGTATGCACTCTGCAATGAAAGCTTTTATGGAACGGAGGAGCATTATTTAAAATTCTGAATCATATAATGTGATCAGTAGAAGCAGGAATTACTAGTTCCTTGAGCTCAAATGCTATGTAGTTTGTTGATTACTGATAACCTTGTATCAGGGTATTGAATTTCCTGGTGGAAGGGTCTCATTTACTCCTCAAATGAAATTCATCTTCGAATCCTCCGACAAAAGAATACCTTGTTATCGCGTCCTTGATGATCAAGGCTTTCCGATTGAGGGCAGCACATATGAGCAGGTTATTCAGATACAAATTCTTCAAGATATTTTTCCACAAGAGATTTTATATAAACTTGTCTCTGTTCAATTAATGCATGATCAGGTGGACAAAGAAACAGCAGTGAAGATGTACAAGACAATGGTGAGTCTTCAAGTAATGGATACCATTTTCTATGAAGCACAAAGACAAGGGAGGATATCCTTCTACTTGACCTCAATGGGAGAAGAGGCTATCAACATTGCAACTGCTGCTGCACTTACACCTGATGACATTATACTCCCCCAGGTTAATGTTTTCTAGTCATATAACTGCAAATTAAATTTAAAAAAGATGGTGTATGACATTTATTAAGTGACAAAGTCTTATGTTTCTGTTTGCATTTTGTGTGTATATTTAAACAGTATTAGTTGTCGTATTATAAAGTGAGAATTGTGAATAAGTTGGACGGTAGAACTGTTTTACATAAGATCTACTCTTTTAGTATCGAGAGCCTGGAATCCTCTTGTGGCGCGGTTTCACTCTACAAGAATTTGCCAACCAATGCTTTGGAAACAAGGATGATTATGGAAAAGGCAGGCAAATGCCGATACATTATGGCTCCAAGCAACACAATTTCTTCACCGTTTCATCACCCATCGCGTAAGTTCTTGATGCATTTCGAAAAAAATTACAAAAACTGGGTCGAATAACATTCACTGGGAGATTTGTTGATACTTTTTCAGAACACAGCTGCCTCAAGCTGCAGGTGTTGCTTATTCACTTAAGATGGATAATAAGGAAGCATGTGTTGTTGCCTTTACAGGGGATGGTGGCACAAGTGAGGTACAAATCCTCATTATTTATGTGTTTTTTCCTTAATGAGATAATAATTGAGATATTCAAATAATTGGGATGCAGGGAGATTTTCATGCTGGTATGAATTTTGCAGCAGTTATGGAGGCCCCTGTTATGTTCATATGTAGGAACAATGGATGGGCGATAAGCACACCTACATCTCAACAATTTCGAAGTACGTTTCTTGCTTTTATATGATTCTACCAAATCCTCATTTGCTGCGCATTTCATTCTGATGGATGGATGTCTTATAATTGAGCTACTACAAAGCTTGAATCTCTGTGATGAGACGAATATTTTTTCGTCAGATGAAATGATATGTGAAAACTTATCCTTGATTTTTCATATTAATTGTTGTTTAGAGAATCTGCAGATAACACATTTTTATGCGTGGTAGGCGATGGAGTGGTCGTGAAGGGCCAAGCGTATGGAATTCGTAGTATTCGTGTAGATGGAAATGATACACTTGCCGTTTATAGTGCAATTCGTTTAGCTCGTGAAATGGTCATACACGAACAGAAGCCAATACTAGTCGAGGTAAACCACTGACATTTCCACAAACCTCTTTCTTAGGGGACGCTTGGTTGAGAATTCCTCAATGAGAATAGGAATAAGAATGAATATAGGCGACTATGGTGGTTAATGATAACAAAAAAATGATCAATATCACTATTTTTCCTCCTAAATAAGGTAATCAGGGATTTTAATTAATTTTCCTCTCCTTTAGAGAATGTTTCAGATAATCATTTCTTTCCATACACTATAAACTTCTTTATTTCATTTTTTTCAAAAAGGCCAACACTTGTGATGGAATATCATAGTATTCTTCCTCCAAGATGGAAATGATAGGAAAAATATATTTTATTTTCATTCTCGTTTAGCAATTTGAAATGGTCATGCAGTAAATCATATCCAACAATCCACTATATATTTGTGTTTTATTTGAACACATGCAATGAATGGAATCATCGATCCATTTTCTTTGCATGGATGTTTAGGCCCTTACATATCGAGTAGGACACCACTCAACATCAGACGATTCCACCAAATATCGATCACTGAATGAGATTGAACACTGGAGAACGGCTAGAAACCCGACAACCCGTTTCAGAAAATGGGTTCAGAGAAACGGATGGTGGGGCGACGACGAGGAAAACGAGCTTCGTTCAAGCACAAGAAAACAGGTTGCTAACTGAAAACTCACATACATTTATAGGCCTTTAACTTAAGTGGTTTCCTCTATTATAATGCAGGTATTGAAGGCGATTCAAGTAGCAGAGAAAACAGAGAAACCTCCTCTTGAAGATTTATTCAGCGACGTGTATGATCATCTACCATCAAATCTTCAACAACAGAAGAATTCTCTCACACAAACCATCAACAGACACCACCAGGATTTCCCTGCTGACGTGCCTTTGCATACATAATAGGACACTGTTAACACCTACATAATTACTTTGTGCACCCATTTTATAGTTGTGATTGAAGGTGCTGATAATTCAATTAAAAAATATTGTACATGTGGGTGTATTAAGTAATTTGGTGGGTGTTAATCTACGTAATATTCTTGTTCAGACACAAGTCGTGAAGTTGCGTGCATGTATAGAACTGATGAGAATACTAACTATAACTACAAAGGAATTTGCATGATGAACTTGGCTTCAATTTAAGTCCTTTTGTTCATATATTATCTTAGTGAGACGGTTTCACGAGGAAATATCTTATTATTGAATTAATTTTTTTTTTTTGGTGAAAATAAGTTCAAATTAAACATTTGTGTGTTACATTGTTAGGTGTCATTTTTGTGGACTATTTTCTTTTATTGATTTTCATGGGGGATTGATTAAAAAACTACTAGTAATTTGGATTTTGATAATAATATATATAGTACTGACAACTTTTGTGAATGGGATAACACTATTTGGTAATATTATTTAGTTTTATTCTAAATAAAATGATTTATTTTACTGAGAAAGAAATATGAAATAATACTATTTAATATATAAAGTATATTGATTTAGTGATTTTAAAATAAATAATATATGAAATTAAATGTTTATTTTGTATATTACAAGATTATTTTGAAAAAAATTGTTCACGCATGAAGACCTTCTCATATACTGTATTTGGGATACAAGTGTGTATAAGTATATCTATCTCATTCATATCCCTAAAGTTACCTTGACACCTTGTCATGCACTCCAACAATTTGAACAGTAATAATTGCACTTAGCTATAAATTTATAATATGGTTTTTTAAGTTGTATTATTTGAACTCAGCTACCACTAATTTTATCCCTTTTTTTACAAGTTGATGAATCACAATTAGTTCATATGAGATGATCTCACTAGAGAGTATTTATTTTTTACATTGATATAAGTCAAAGATCTTAGATGTATCACCTGAATGCAGCTCAAATTCATTCCAACTATTATTATTTAATAAGAATAACTGCAATTGTTCAGTAAAAATATTAATACTATTATTTATAAATACACTCTATTTGTATTTACTCTTGATATAATTCATTGTATTTTATTTATATGGAATATTTTCTTGTGTTTGATTGGAACAAGGAAAAAGTGATTGTCATATTCGTAGATGAAGCCAATCCAATTTAATTCTGGTAGAAGATGAGGGCGACACGTTATATAGTCATGGCAAACCTACTCGAACATATCTCTGTCCTACCTTTGTCCTCCACTAATTTCTTTTTCTTCTTTTCTTTTCCTATTTTTTTTTCTTTTGCGAATCTCATCTTTATCCCAATGGTGACAATTTTATCTCCAAACTATTATTTTCGGAGTTAGTACCAATTGCACAATATAATTAAAGATAAAAGTAAAACATAACATTAATTTTAATTAAAATTAATTTTAATTAAAACGTGATATTAGATTCAATTGAAAATGTAACACTAACCCTAAATTGACAAATGAGGCTGTCATTATTTCTTGTCTTAAACGTACTAATAATGAAAAAAAAAAAAAAAAAAAAACTAATGGGTTTTTCCTCCTAGTTTACAAATTGACAAATATATAAAAATCGTATTATAAAAAAAACGAAAAGGTGTTGGAAAAAAAGTGACCAAAATAAATAAAATATCAAGGGCCTGAAAGTCTGAAAGTGACCCTGATGATCAAAAGGTGAGCACAAAAGTGACTCGAAAAAATTCAAGCCCTAGGATACATGAAAAAATTACTAAATAATTTTATCAAATATATGATTCTAAACAAATAACCCATCTAGAATCCAAGAAAGTGATACTCAATCTCGACCTAATTCGTTGGCTACTTTTTATTGATACATTCACACGAACTGAATCATAGGATCACCATTTTAATGCACTGCGTTTGATTTGTCCACAAAGTCCTTCGTCATGATAACTTTTTTCTTGACCTTCTTGAGAGCCACGATCACGGGATCCCGCACCCCTTAATCATATATAACGTGGACCATAGCAGCACTATCCAATCTAGAATAATACTATGAAGGGTCATACATAGGATCATGTAATGTACCACTGCATGCAAAAGTTGTTTTATATGAATGATATCTTTAGTTACAAAATATCAATGAAAAAATTAATTTAACTAGGTTATCATTTATATAAAACAAATTTGAAAATACCGTTTATGAAAAAATTTTTCAAACAAAACCGTAATTTGAAAGTCAATTGTGAATTTTTATATGTATTTATGATAAGTGAGTATGAAATAGTGTTGCCTCCCTAGCGACTAATGCCCTATATATGGTCTTGTTCAGAGTGAGTTCATCCATACATGTGGAAAATAAATAGATTTTATATTAAAAAAATCTCAAACCTAACTTACACATATTTTTGTGGATTGCTTGCATGTATTTGTATTTGATAACGTATTAATTTGATGGACTCTATTTTGTGTAGCGTGGTAGATATCCATTGTAGTCCCTTCAAATTTCAATATATTAGTCGGCTAAGTTAATTTTGTCATATTGACAAACTGATCAAAAAATACATTAAAATAAGAGTAGTCAAATCATTACTAAATTGATCATTTTGTAATATTTAACTGAAATATAAAAATGTGGCAGTTAATTATTTATTTATTTATTTTTACACTTTTGAGTTTTGACTGTACTGATATATTATTATTTAATAGGTGAGTTTGTTTGCATAAATCATAATAGATCATGAGGTTAATTTGAATGAGGTGTCACATTCTTATTAAATGCATATATATATTAATAATTTATGTGTCATTTTTCCATTGATTTATAATTAATATATGACATCTATATGATATTTTAATATAGGAATTAATTAAAAAATATATTTCTAAGAAGGTTTGAACCTTAGACCTCTTGCACAATATGTATATTTTTTAATAAATAAGTTAATATATAAATTTTTAAATATTTTAAATATCTATTTTATATCTAAAAAGTGTTATCATATGACAATTTTTAAACATAAAATTATATTTAACTTAAGCCTATAAATGTATGTAAGAAAAATTGTGGTTGTATCAACTTTTATAAAAAAAAAAAAAAAAAAACTTAATATAGTCATATATGATATTTATTGTAAATATACGATATATCGTATATTTACAATAAATATCATTCAGAGTAATATTTATGCATCAATTATATAAAAAAAATTCTATTAATCATCTCTTTTTTTTATTAATTGTAAAATAAATTTGAAACAAATCTTATAGTAAATTTTTTCACATAATTATAATAATTTAATTAGCATAAAATTGTCATACAATTAATATTACCATTATTTAAATTTAATATTATAATTACAATTTTTTTATACATATACATTATTTTAATATATATTATTATTTGAAAATATTATATATAATATATTATATGTAAAGTTTATTTAATATAACATAACACTTATTTATTAAGTTATTATTTATAGGTGACATGCATGCATAAATCATAATAGATGGTGATGACATGAATTGTTCTGATCATATTTTTAGAAATTAGAAATATTACTACCAAATGACGTGGGAAATCATATAATTACGTATATCTGTGATAAATCAAGAATCGTGTAGGACACCCGTAAAAAAAAAAAAAATGTGGGACAACTTTTTCTTTTTTCAATAATTAATTAATTCAAGAAAACGTGGCGCAATCTCTCAACCATTCCAAAAGTTCAGTTTTCACGTCTTTACCATTATTATCAAACTTTCCTCTATGAATTAAGAGTTGTCACGTCACTTATGTGGATACAACTGGTAGGACATGTGAGAGTTATTATTTTATTTTAGTGTTTTAATTTTTAAAATACAGATCATATATTGAATGTTTTAAAGTAATTTCGTACAAACAGCCGTACCTTTTAATAAATACAATTATAATTATTTAATAATGTATTTAAATTACATGATAAATCTAGTGCACATAACACTTATTTATTAAATAATTCTATAACCAATAAAGCACACCATATAACATATACTAATATATGAAAAAATGATATAGCTCAAGTGGTTAGAGTTTCACTACCTATGACTCAAAGATCATGGGTCCGAGCTACCCTCTACCCGATAAAAAAATATATATATATACTAATATATATATATTAATGGGCAAGAAAATGTGTGTTTTGACAAAAAATTGACTCATTAAAAAATATTATAATGAAAATTATATATTAGTTTATAATAAAGAACAATATTAGTTTATTCAATTGAAAAATACAGTTTGAAGGTTGAATATTATTAATCCTTCTTCAATATACCATTAATACTTATAATCATATATGAATGGCTACTTTTTTATTTATTTATTTATTTTATCTTTTTTACTATGATCCGTGAAAATAAAATCATGTTTGGTTGATATTTTTTTTTTTTTAAATTGAATTAAAATTGCATGTTGTAACTTATATATCGAAATGTTAACATATTAATGATAATGAAATTAAAAAAGGAAGAATTTCATATTTGAGCTCAATTTTTAGGTTAAGTCTCGATTTAGGTCTTGAATTTGAAGTGTATCAAATTAGGGTCTATTTTTTTCCCCTCAATTTAAGATCCAATTTTATTTATTATGTCTCAAATCAAGACCCAAAATTTCTTTTTATTGTTTTATTTCTATTCATACACCGCTAATTTTTTTATAAAAAATATTTTTATTATGTATAATTTTTCTTATCTATATTTTGGAATATATTTTATATAGTTTTATAATTTGAATTTTTTTATATTATTCACACCGCGCGTATTTATTATAAATACTCACATTCATCACCTAGATTATAAAATAAAAAACTTGAAATTTCATTTTTATATAAATTTAATGCAAGTGTCAAATACCAAATTATATTTTTTTAATATATTATTTTTTAAAAATTGATTAGAAAAAAAATTACTATACTTTGTGTATTTACAAAAAAAAGATTGAAATAAAGACAAATTGATCCGGTCTTAAATTGAGAAAAAAGAAAAAAATAGATCTTAAATTAAGAAAAAAACAAAAATTAAACTTTAATTTAAAACACTTCAAAACTCAAAATCTAAATTAAGACTCAACCTAAAAAATAAGAAAATTTTCAAAAGAAAAAACAATACATATATTAGAGAGATGTCCACCTTAAAGTTTGGAAGTAATTGATATGTACATACATACTACTACTATATCTATCCAAGGCCAACGTACGTACGATATAATTGATATCTCATTGATGGTCATACTCATAGGGATAGGGACGACTATGCCATGAAGATATCATACATATATTAATAATATATATTTAATTTCTACGTTTATATAACACACCTCACAAACACACTGATTTGTCAATGGCGTTATGGGTTTCAAGATCAAGGAGCTGCATCACTCAATTATTGAAGAAAAAGATTAATAGTTCATTTGAGATTATAATTATGAACAAGAGGTGTAACTCTTTGTTTCGTCATCAGCTAAATTCTTCTTACAAAACCAGCTTGGGTGGTAATTCCAGATTGTCCGATCACAAGTCAGCCTCCTTTCCGTCGTTCCGGCGATCGGAATCGGCCAGAGCAGGGGAACAAGCCGAAGCAGTAGCAGCTTGTACGGATGATGATGATAATGATAATGATCAAAACCAGGTAATCTTTAATTCAAGCTACCTCTTCAACGTCTCTGTTTTCTTAATTGCACCTTCTGATTATGCGCATTTAATTAATTTCAATCTGATTTTCGATTACTTTATTAAATATTTCCTCCAATTCATTTTATTTGTAATTTTTTACCCAAATTAATTGTCAATTTACATTAATTTAATAAATTTAAATATCATATTTTATTTTTACCTTTTTTTACTTATTTTTGTGTTAATAAACATTAATGATCATGTATGTAGACAAAAGGATAAAATAATCATACTAATTAATATTCTCTTATTTTGTCTGAGAAACTAATAAAATACGAGAGGTAATTATATTAATTATGACACATTAGTTTGCGGTTGTAGGTGTGCTGAAAATTATGATTTTAATTTTTGGAATAAGTCATGAAATCCTTTCTAATATAGTTTCTCTAGATGATAAAAATTTTCTTCCTAATTAATATTATCTTATTTTGATTAACTATCTCCTCTCCCATAATGGTCTCTTTTTAGTTATTTATGTATGTAGTAACCAACAATCTTTTTTTTTTTTAAATTTTTTTATTTTTCAAAATTAGAGTACAAACACAAATAATGTAACTAATAGGAGACATTCAAAATATTTCATTCTCATTGAAAATTTTGAACCTTTTTTACTTATTTTTGTGTTAATAAACAGTTAGTGTTCATGCCTTTCAAAAAAAAAAAAAAAAAAAAACATTATTGATCAAAAATTGTAGATAAATTGATAAAATTTTGACTCATTTTAATGGGTTACAGGACCTAAAAAACTGAAATGAAGAGTATTAGCTCATATAAATAAAATTATTAATTTATATATTGAACAATATTAATACCTTTTAATATAAATATTACTTTTGCGAAAAGCAAAAAAAATAATTAAAAATTTGTGGATCAAAATTACACCGATGTAATCAGTGCACCAAAATTACTCACAGGTCATAAGTCATCACCGACTAAATTTTAGCCAGTTCAAAAAGCCTTCCGGTTCATGCTAATCGAACTAATTAGGAATCCTCATGTTCAGTTGAACCGGTTTATTCAACCTGAAACCACTATTATAACTTTATAAGTAAAAAAAAAGGCAAATATTTAACGCAAGTGATGCAATTTTGACTCATAAAAATAGGTTACGGACCTAAAAATAAATTTTATCTAATAGCTCATATAAATAAAACTATTAATTTATATATTAATGTTTGAAATAACCTTTCAATATAAACAAACTTAATACGAAAAGCAAAAAAATAATTAAAAATTTGTGGATCAAAATTAAACTAATACTATACAGTACAAAAATAATACAGGTCATAAGTCATCAAACTAAATTTTAGCCAGTTCAAAAGCCTTCCGGTTCATGCTAATCAATACTAATTACAAATACCTCATGTTCAGTAGAAATGTTCTGTCATCATATTAATACTTGTTAAAATGGAACTACAGTTCTTTTCAAAAAAGAAAAAATGGAACTGCAGTTTTATCAGTGTTGATTTCTAATGTATTAGGAATAATTTCTCACCAAATTAAATGAGATGAAATGCCTAAAAATATAGGTTAGTTCATAATTTTTTATTTTTATTAAATTAGCATTGCCATAAATATTTTGTGGTTTAATATGTTGCCATTTGTTAGGTGAGACAATAATAAAAGATTGGATCGGGCCTAAAAGTTAGTCTTATACTACACCAAAAGTGGCCCACAATTAAAAGATACCAAAAGTGACACACTCAATCAAAGCCTAATCGCTTGTCTTGTGGAATTCCAAATTCTATGAATCATCAACCAAACGTATTAAATTCGTATATAAGCATTTTTTAATAAATAAGTTGGACTTTATGTAATGCAATTGTTTTTTTTTTTTCGTTGCAATTTACAATAACTTATCGATTGTAGAGTAATATTTCTATATTTATAAAATAATATTTCAAAATTTTTATTCGCATAACACGCTAAATTGATTTATAAGCATAAAAATATTATTTGATCAATGATCATGTATTGTAAATTGAAAGAGATTTATGATACAAGGTGTATGCAAGAATTACTCATATACTCTCTTCGTTACATAAAAATAAATCTAATTTTTATTTTTATTCGTCCAGTTACTATATTTAATATGTCAATTTTCATTTATATTTTTACCCATATTTAATGTATTTTTTTCAAATCAATATTTAGATACTTATATAAGAGCAAAATGAGAAAATAAAAAAAATTTAATCTTTAAATAGAATTATTACTCATATCAGAGAGACATTCCGTAAAAATAAATCTAACTTTTTATTTTTTGTGTGAGAGTTATTAAATTTAATATCTAATTTATTTTTATATTTAATATATTTTGATATGATATTAATATATTATTTTTTTAAAATCAATATTTAAAGATATTTAATAAAGAGCAAAATGAGAAAACAAAGAAAAAATTTAATCTATTAAATATAATATTTTTTATTTTTTAATCTGTGTGAAAAAAGTGTAGTTCTATCTTCATGGGACAAAAAGTGTATTTATTGACCGCGAGACTATCTCACAATAAAATATTACTGATAAAATAATAAAATATGTGGGAGAGAAGAACCACATTTTTTGTGAATAATTATTATTTAGAAATATTAGTGTAGAGAAATACTTAAAGCCTAAAACAATTTTAAAATTAAATAATCAAATTATATATCTTAAAAATAATAAAAATATTTTAAAACAATTTAAAAATATTATTATCATCTAAAGGGGAAAAAAAATCAGTTTCGCCCTCAAATTTTAATTTGGTGACATATGTTCTCATTATTTGCCACCTGCTGTGCTACCCCATCCAACTGTCCCCTCCTTAAAATTATGTGTTCTGTTTTTTTTTATATATATATATATATATATATATATATATATATTTAATATTGTCATTTATACACATAATATGCATTGATGAAACACTATTTAGTTGGAACATAAACAGCTCATGGTAATTTGAGGAATCCAAAATGAATTTTCTGAAAAAAACATGTAATTCTGGGATATATCAGAAATTATTTGGCAAAAATGCCAACTCTGTTAGTACCCCTTATTGCATTTCCAGGTTTAAATCAACAGAAACTCATTATAAGTTTAACCAGCTGGATGAAGATGGTGATAATATTCATGTTCAGGTTATCTTTTCTTGATAAATGCTTTTTATTTTTTTAATCTACTTGAAGAATTGATTTCACTTTCGACTAATTTTGAACAACTTATTTATTGAGCTCAAATTTAATTTTGAAGTAATTATATGTGCAGCAGTACATAATCTTAGTTTATTGAACTCAAATTTAATCTCGTTTGTGATTACTGATATTTCATTAAGATGATTGGTGAAATTAGATTTTTCATGAAGATTGTGTACTTTATTATTAATTAAAAATTTAATTAAATCAGGGGATAGAATTTCCTGGTGGAAGGGTCACATTTAGCCCACAAATGCAATTTATTTCAGAATCGAGTGACAAGAGAATACCATGTTATCGCGTTCTTGATGATCATGGTTGTGTAATTGAAGGCACCACATATAAGCAGGTATCTTTTATTTACTTTATTTAACAAAATTTATTATGATCACGTTGCAGTCTGTAAATTGTGTGAGTTCTTTGCATAAATTTTCGAAAATAAAAAGACACTGAATAAAAGAACGAGTGAAATAGATTTCATATGAACTAGTTGTGTTCAATTAATGCATAATCAGGTGTGAAAAAAATTATTTTTCATCTAAAAATTTGAATCAGTAGAGAAAAACAAAATTAATTCATTTTATATTAATTTTTCTAATTAGGTGGATAAAGAAACAGCGTTGAAGATGTACAAAACAATGGTGAGTCTTCAAGTAATGGATACCATTTTTTATGAAGCACAAAGACAAGGGAGGATATCCTTCTACTTGACCTCAATGGGAGAAGAGGCTATCAACATTGCAACTGCTGCTGCACTTACACCTGATGACGTCATACTCCCCCAGGTTAACGATTTAATGTTGTTCTACCGTGTGATTGTCACGTCAGCATAAGTTGTCGGAAAATAGTTTAGTAATAGAAATGCAAAATATAAAATGATGGTGTGTGGCATTGCATACATTTCTAGCTCACAAAGTCTTCTATTAAACATTTTTACTGTGCAATTGGTTTGTGTTTTGTGTGTATTTTTAAATGGTATTAGTTGTTTCACTGAAAAGTATTAGTCGTCGTATTATAAAGTGACAATTGTGAATAAGTTGCACAATAGAACTGTTTTACATAAGATCTACTCTTTTAGTATCGAGAGCCTGGAATCCTCTTGTGGCGCGGTTTCACCCTACAAGAATTTGCCAACCAATGCTTTGGAAACAAGGACGATTATGGAAAAGGCAGGCAAATGCCGATACATTATGGCTCCAAGCAACACAATTTCTTCACCGTTTCATCACCCATCGCGTAAGTTGTTGATACATTTCGAAAAAAATTACAAAAACTGGGTTGTAAAATAACATTCACTGGGGATGTTGTTGATACTTTTTCAGAACACAGCTGCCTCAAGCTGTAGGTGTTGCTTATTCACTTAAGATGGATAATAAGGAAGCATGTGTTGTTGCCTTTACAGGGGATGGTGGCACAAGTGAGGTACAAATCCTCATTATTTATGTGTTTTTTCCTTAATGAGATAATAATTGAGATATTCAAATAATTGGGATGCAGGGAGATTTTCATGCTGGTATGAATTTTGCAGCAGTTATGGAGGCCCCTGTTATGTTCATATGTAGGAACAATGGATGGGCGATAAGCACCCCTACATCTCAACAATTTCGAAGTACGTTTCTTGCTTTTATATGATACTACCAAATCCTCATTTGCTACACATTTCATTCTGATGGATGGATGTCTTATAAGTGAGTGATGAGATGAATAAGTTTCTTGTCTCATTGAGAAGTGATTTAAATTGATTTATGTATCAATTGTTAAAAATCAGTCCAAGCAGTGTGTAATCACTTTCTTTTCAAAGCTGTTAGACTCGTTTTTCTTTAAAGAAAAAGTGATTCTAGGTGTCTACTTGAGTTTGAAAACGCACCATAAAAGCAGAATCACTTTTATTTGAATGAAAGTGATTTTAAGTAACAGATAATTGATCCCTCTCATCATTCTTTTACCCGGTAGGTGATGGAGTCGTCGTAAAGGGCCAAGCCTACGGGATTCGTAGTATTCGGGTTGATGGAAACGACGCTCTTGCAGTTTATAGTGCAATTTGTTCAGCTCGTGAAATGATCATTCACGAGCAGAAGCCAATACTTGTTGAGGTAAAACATGAGACAGTTTTTCGGATTTCATTTTCTTGATAAAAAAAAAACCAACTCTCTCATTTTCATTATAATGATGTCTAGGCCCTTACATATCGAGTTGGCCACCACTCAACATCAGACGATTCCACCAAGTATCGATCATTAAACGAGATCGAGCACTGGAAAACAGCTAGAAACCCCACAACCCGTTTCAGAAAATGGGTTCAAAGAAACGGGTGGTGGAACGACGAGGAGGAAAATGATCTTCGTCAAAGCATAAGGAAGAAGGTTTTTTATCTTTATCCTTGATGCTCGATGTGAGAAAATCCGCTGCATTTTCATTTTTTAAATTTCGAAGAGAGAAAAATACACTTTTTATGTATTTATCTCTTTCCGAAATTTATAAAATACGAAAATGTTGAGGATTCGTATTCCATTTCAATAAGGCATGACTAACTGTTTAATTTTCTACTGTAAATTCAGGTATTGAATGCAATCCAAATAGCAGAAAAAACAGAAAAAAGTTGTCTTGAAGAATTATTCAAGGAAGTGTACGATCGAGTGCCATCAAATCTGCAAGAACAAGAGAAATCTCTTAGAGAAACCATTAAGAGACATCAGCAGGATTTCCCAGCTGATGTGCCTCTGACTTCATAAAATTCATATTCATACAATTTGTAATCATATGTGTAAACTAATTAAAAAACAAATTAATCGTATATTTGTCACTTTCCAATCTCATTGTTTGCAATAATCACCTTATTATTTTGAATTTTTTTTTTTAATTTTAACAAGAAACATTAATAATAAAATTAATTTTTTGAGCGGCTCAAATCCAACGAGGGATTTTGGCTCCAATCCAAAGCGTGAGAATCGGGAAAGAAAACACGAATTTTGCTTTCTCTTGGAATATAAAATACACCTCGAATTAAGACTTTTTCTAATAGCACTAAGGCTTCATCTTATTAAATATTTCTCATTCCATTCCAAAATAATCTGCACACTTTCCTTATTTGTCCTAACATAATTTGCACACTTTCTTTATTTGGGCGTCCCAACATAATCGCACACCCAAATAAGAAAAACTCACAAAATATTAACACCCTCAAAATATCACTCAAATATATAACCTTTTTTATTATTTTTAATTTTCATTTTATATATTAATAATGTAAATGCATTTAATTAATAATATAACCAAAAAAATTGTAAATATATACAAGTTCGATACTATTCACAGCCAAAAAAACAACTATTGTGAGCTCGAACTCGATAGTTACTTATTATGTTGGAAACGGGGAATATTATTTTGAATTTTTAATAATAAAATCTAATTTTTTGAGCGTCTCATATCCCTGTGACCCTTCCCTCTGCCCCTGCGTCAAAATATATTTCTGCCTTTAGGCTAAAACAAAGAAACAAGATATTTGTGAATGAGCCAATTAATAGTATTTGTCAAATTTTACATATTAAATGTCTTGGACTAGAAAAACTTCAAAAGAAGCAGCTAAAAACGCAAGTAGTGCAGCAAGTGAAGAAACAACCAAATATCATTCATTGTCATATTGGGAGAAACCTAGGACATTGTGAAAATATGAATTCTTTGATGTTATCGATAACAACTTTGCAATCATCACTGTTGTTTCCCGCTACACATCCATTTCGAATATACCTGTTTATCCTCAATGTTGTCTCATTTTCAGAGATTGTGACAGAATTACATTGCCATTTCAAAATAAGACCATCTTTCTTGAAACCCACATTTCAATTTTCCACTTTATACTGCTTTCAATTCAGAGGAATATGTTTGTTTTCGCAGAATTTTTAAAACTGTAATTGAAGAAATCAAAATTAAAATGGCATTAAGTGAAGGGAGCAGCAGCAGTAGAAGTAGCGGCGCTGTTCTAATGCCGGGAAGGGTTGTGATAGTGTGTGACGCGACTAAAAATATTTGTGGGCAGGAGTTCAAACACATTATTGGTAATATTATCCAGAAGCGCCATGGAATGATTCAAGAAGTTGATACAATCACTGTTCTCGGAGTCTTGCATAAACTACTTCACCCCAGTAAGTCCCCTCTCTCTCCCTTTACACTCAATAATGCCTTGACAAACGAGACGGTCTCATAAGACGAAATATAATTTTGGAACACTCCTTTTTTAGAAGGTGGTTTTTACCTCAAAAATCAAAAATTTTTTTTTATCAGTAAATGTTAGTGGTTAGTGGTTAGAAATTAGTTCACAGCCTCCTTATACCTCCCATTCCAATTCGTTCCCAAAGTAAATTGAACCCCGCCCTCCCACTTAAGTGAGGAGCTTAGGGTCCAAGTGGGCTAAGCTCTCTTGGTTTCAAGAATCAAATTTGTTGGTAATAGTGATCAAGTGTTGCACCTGTTTTGGGGACATTTTACAGTTTCATATCATTAATTAACAAGTTGTATATGCTGTGCATGATGTGGACAGTGGGGTTTGAAATGCAATTAGGGCGTGAATCTTTCATTGGAACACGTTTTCGTGCAATAAAAGAGGAAGTTTCAAGAATGGTGGATACATATGCAGCCATTCTCCACCCTACTGCTCAACAATGTGAACCCACTGGGGTAATTTTATTTTCTCAAATAATAAAAACTAACTGCTAACATTATTTTTCACTGTGTTGCTTTTTTCTGCATAAATAATATCAGGAATTCTCAATCTTTTCCATTCATCGTTTTTCACTTGCATTAGGCTTTGAGTTTCCGAATTATATATTTAGCTTGACTAGATGAATATGGATGTACTAACTGAAACAGGTTCTTATAATGTCAACCAATCATCTAACCTTCTTCCCAAAACTGTAAGACTAAGTATCGTTTCAATGCTTCTCATAATCCAGGTCGTTATTGAAGTCAAGATTATCGTTGGAGCTCCGCTTAAAACTGTTGTTGTACAAGAAGTTCTAGCTTCAAATGCAACTTGGCTTGTCCTTAATAGGTATTGTTATGCTTTCACTTGTCAGTTTACTTGTTTTCTATTTCTGAAAAAACTAAACTAAACTTTATCACAATCAGTATTAATATAAAGTAAAGAAAACTTCGAGAGGGAAGATGGTGTTCTCTGAACATCGAAAATGTTGAAATTAAAGTTAGATATTCATGTTTCTACCGATGTAATAATGTTGAGTATGAACTTTTTAATACCATTGATGGTTAGTTTATATATATCTTAGCTAAGTTTCTCGTGTGATTTATACTTTGTATTTTCAGGCACCTAAAAAAGGAGTTAAGGTTTTACCTTAAACATGTACCTTGCAAAGTTGCTATGACCCTAGATAACTTGTCTCTAAAGGTTTTGAGGTCTTACTATAATGACAAAGCCACAACTATTAGGGAGCATGAGTTGTTTTACTCGCTTTCCAAATTCGTACCCCTGTCACCTGCCGACTATAACATGAACAGCGAGGTATCCGCCGTTTCTCAAAGCTTTCGTGGATCTCTGAGTTCAGATGGAAGCTTGGAAAACGGGAATAGTAGCTCCAAATCAAAGGGGCAACGCCTTATCTCACCAGATGAATTTGGAGCATACTCCGAACCGGAGAAATCAGGTTAGGGAAATAGTTTTTTTTAGTCTTGTAAGTTATCATTTTGGTTTCAGTCATGTCGACTTTCATGAATTGAAAATAGTCCTGTAACTTTTAATTTTTGACATTTTGGTCCGTTAACCAATTGTAGTAGGTGAAACATCAAATGACGCTAACATGGTAGAGTCTGATTTGTCCACGTGACAGATCAGTCTGATTGGTCAACTGAATGTTTCACCTCCTATAGCTGGTTACTGGACAAAAGTGTCAAAAATTGAACGATACGGGATATTTTCAAATCGTGAAAATCGACAGGAGTAAAACTGAAATAGAAATAACTTGCAGTACCGAAAAAATTATTTTCCCGAAATGTTACTTATAGAACATATCCAAATTAACAGTACTATAACTACTAACTATCAGTTGTGTTTCTATCTTTCTTGTTTGAGTTTTTGTTTTTTGTCAGTTGCTTTAGATTAACCATGTTTGACTTTCCTCTGTATACCTAAGATGAATGCTCTTCATCTTCCAATTTTTGTGATTATAGTGGATAAATTCAACAGGTAGGTATGCTAAACCGGAGCTGGATTCAAGGGCATTGAATAATTCCGAGATACAGATTGCAACAGATGGTTTTTCGCCCGGTAATTTACAAGAAGGTACACATGGAGGTGTACTTAAAGATCCTGATTCTGATTCAACGTGTTTGTTAATATCAAAAAACGATGATAATATACAGATCTCAATTCGGTGGATGGGTTATCTGGTGATCCTTGCCTGATAGTACAAAAGGAAATAAGTCCTGAGTTGGCTTCTGATGCATCCTACCCATCCCCTGAGATGAAAACACATCTAGATTTCAAGGGATTTGATTATTCTGAGATACAAACTGCAACAAATGATTTTTCGTCTGATAATTTCATGGGAGAAGACAGATACAGAGCTGTATACAAAGGTCGGCTCAAGGACGGGCAGCTCATTGCTGTAAAAGTGCTAAAGGAAGTCATTGTACAATGTTCTTCGGAATTTCGTTCCCAAGTACGTGTCCTGAGCTTAGCTTGTCACAAGAACATTGTGATGCTTCTCGGTTATAGTTTATCCAAGTTAAACTTAGCCATCTTGGTCTATGAATATATCTATGATAAATCACTAGAGTGGCATTTATTTGGTAAGCAACATTGCTAATTCATCTGAAAATTTTACTACTTTGATTTCTGCCTCACATGTAATGACTTTGTTCTATGCAGATAATCGAGATCATGTTCTTGAATGGCACCAAAGACGTGCTATTGCCGTTGGGATCGCAAAGGGGGTTCGTTTTTTACATGAAGAGTCTCGGGGGTGTCCTATCGTTCACTGTGATATGAGGCTAAGCAATATATTCCTCACTTGTGAATTTGTTCCCTTGGTAAACATTTGATTGAAAGTTAAATTACATTAGGACTAGAAATCTTGGATTATGATGTTTTGTTTATATATATAGCTCGATGATTGTGGCCTTTCTAAGTGGAACACAAATAAGCATGATAGACAGACAAAGATTTGCGACACTCTTGAGTGAGTATCAATTTACCTTCTAACTGAAAAAAAGATTCATTGGCATGTTTCCTGATGATATGAGCTTCAATGTTTCTCACCTCGGGCAGATATCTTGCACCGGAGTTTGCAGAAAACGGAGTTTATTCCGTGAAAACAGATGTCTTTGCCTTTGGAATTGTTCTGATACAACTGATATCTGGACTCAAGAAAGTTGATTCATCGAGGGACGACCACCACCAGTCCCTCAGACAGTGGGTATGTTTCGACGTTTTAACTGTCACATACGCCAGTTCTATTCTTTTGTGCCATTTTTCGTACTTCATCATATGTTCCACTCTCTTGGATCATTAACACGTGCCACGTGTCATACATCTAGGCCGTGGAACACCAAAATTGTTACAAATGATATAATTCTCACATACAGTCTTCATCTGTTTCTACTAAATGCATGTTTTCATGTTTCAGGCAATGCCGTTTATTGAAACGCTTGCGTTAGAGGAGCTCGTTGATCCTCGCCTTGGGGACTCGTATAGTACGTATGAACTGTACCTAATGGCTAAAGTGGCTTACTTGTGTACTCAGGCTAAACCTTCTATGCGCCCAACAATGGGAGAGGTAACAAACAATGCCATGCTTCTGATACTATTTTTAAAAAGTATTAGTTGTTCTATTAAAATGTATTAGTTTATCAGTATTCGTTGTTTCACTAAAAATACATAAGTTATTTTACTATAAAGTAATGGTTGTACAACAGTTGCGCCGTATAACTTGTGCTCAAGAGACCAACTCTTCATTATGATCAAGATTGCAATTTTTTCGACGAAATTCTTTTTACATTTAATCAAAACAATGGTTGTATCAGGTGTTGCTCATTCTTGAGGGCAAAAACAAGCATCCAAACATTGTAGCGGAGAAAATTATACCTCATTCTAGTAATGTGCAGAACTAAGACTAACCTCAGGTGAAACCATAATCCTATGATGTTAGTTTCTCTCTTTCTGAAACAATATTGGTGCTCTCAAATAGTACAATCGGGATTATGGGTCTGTTTTCGATCACTATAAATAACTTTTAAAATCATTTTTTTTTTTACAAAACTATAATTTTTGAAAAAAAAATGATTTTGAAAAATATTTTTTAGAGATCGAAAACACACCCTAAATTCCTGCTATAATCATAGTTTAATAGTGTAGTGTAGCACAAAACACTTACTTATAAGAGAGTACACTTTTTGTAACATTGTTTTATGTATGTTTCCTTGCAGCTACTGCATCAGACTCAAATTCACTGATTGGAGAAAACCTCTTGTTTGATGTAGATGTTTACTGAGTTTTAATTGAACTTTTGTATTTATGCTTGCTCTTCATATGAGATAATGGTGACATTTGGTGTGTAATTCAAGAATGGAATTTCTCTCTAGGGCCCCACCCCCTCTCCTGTATTTAAAGAATTAGACCTAATTACTTTTTAATAAATTGTTATCATTTTTTTAAAAAATGATACAAATTAATATAAAAGTGATAACAATTTATAAAAATGCAAAGTGGCAAAGTATACTGAGTTTTATCGTGAAAACGATTTACAATATCGTGAAAATGATTTACAATAGTGTTAGTTATTTTATTATAAGATATTAGTTTGATAATAATATTATTTGTGATGAAACTGAGAAGAAGAATTAAGACGTGGTTCTCGTTTGGAAAAACTACTTTTAGAATTTTAGATTCATTTTTTCCGTTCTTCAAAAAGTCTTCCACAGCATTTGTAATCTTTACGGATCAACGATGCCATCTTCTCTAATGGCGCCATTGATACGGTGACCATTTGGTAGGTTGAGTCATTTGATCTCTTTTTTTTTTATTTTTTTTTCTTTCTAGATGTTAGATTAACAGCATTTATTGTGGTTTCTTCTTCTTGTTGGATTTCGTGACCCTTTGTAGGATTTTAGTGGGATTTTCATAGGTATTTTTCTTTTTTAGTAAGTTTCGTGTGCATCATGTGCATCGTATAATTCAAATATATTTTTAAACAATATTAGTAATTTTTACTAAACAATTATAATTGGTAAACTATAACTGTTCATCCATAATTGTTTAGTGAAAACGATTGATGTATTAAATACTAAGGAGACGCTCGAATAATTATTTAATGGAAATGAGAATGAGAATGAGAATAAGATGGAGCATCAAACAATTATGGTAATTAATAAAAAAAAAATCAATAACACTATTACCCATTTTAATTATTTTTTTCTCTTCCTACCATATTTCTCCTCAATTATTCTCTTCCATAACCATGCAACAATTTTTTTTTTTTTTTTTTTTTGGGTGTGTGCTTTTTTCATTTTTTGTACTCAGTAGGTGTTATTATTTTGATTAGTCTTCTCGGAATGAAATGATGTAGACATTATTTTTCTTTTTTCAACTAAAATCATCTGTTTTTAACAAAAAATTTCCTGCATTGAAACAAAATGGAGGAAACACAAGCCAAGCCTAAAAAAGCTGAATCAAGGAAACTTGACATCACATCACAAAAACTGAAAAAGGCAACTGCTCTTCCAACCAAAACTGAAAGCTGATCGTGAAACCATCACCGGAGTGCAAAAGCTCGAAACAACACTGTTTCTTTGAAGAAAATAAAGTACCGAATTTGAAAATGTCTCTACCAACACAAAATAATAAACCTTAATGTTCAGAAATTAAAGCATCTCCGGCGACGCCGCGCTGCATGTATCCACATTCGAAAACACAAAACTGAAAAGTTTGTTGGTAATCGATTCCACGCCAAACTCAAAACTGTTGTTAATTTGATGATGATGATGATGAAACCAGTAACCACCGCATTTGAGGATTGTAATCTTAGGCACGCCAAAAGGCAGTTGATACCGAAATCCGTAGGAAGACGGCAAAAATGGAGTACGGATGTTTAAGGGAAAAGTAAAGCGGATATCCCAACGAAACTGTCAGTCGTTGAATTCTGTGACTCAATGGACGGCTCCACTTCCCGCCATAATTCAATGAATATTCACGGTATATTACCCTGGATTATACCCAAATATTCTCATTTTTTTCTAATTTTCTCCAACGCAGTCGCGCTCAGAGGATTTACAACTGAAATCAATGCTTGATTGGTTAGTCTCGCACTCAATCACTTTTCAACCGCTTCACATATATTTGCACTATCTGAATCGATATGCCATCAGATATGGGAAGCAGTAAAATTAGGGATAGTCCTCTCACGCCTTCTCGTATTTTGATTGTGTGTGATGCCACTAAAGATCGAAGTTATCATGAGTTTAGACGCACAATTAACAATATCCGTATGCGCGGGGGAATCGTGCACCCGGGGGATACGATTGTTGTGTTTGGAGTGCTTCATAAAGTCTTGCATCCCAGTAAGCCTGTTTATTTTGGGTTAATTTTTTTTGAAACTGTATTGCAATTCTTTTCTCTGTTTTTCAGATTAATTATTCTAGGATTAAGATCAGAGAGACATTTACAGAAATCAATATCTTCTATTTTCAGTTAATTTGATTGGTCTTGTATCGTGAACGTAATTCCTAACTTATTTATCATTGTTGCTGAGCAGTGGGTTATCACATGGGAGTGGCTCCTGAGAATTTCCTCGGAGCAACACATTTTCGTGCGATGCAAGAAGAAGTATCAATGAAGGTTGATATGTATCTGGGCTTGCTCCAGTACAGTGCTGAAGAATGTGAAGGAGAAGAGGTAATTAATTTATAAACTTTTTGTTTTCCCTTTTGATGACATAATCCTCATAGCAAATAATACAAGAAATTACCAAGGGAATATTAACATTTTTTCCTTTTCAAATAAACCATATTTATATATTTTTTTATTTTTTTGTTTACAACATGCTTCTCGTTGCATATCGCAATGTTACCATTATGCTGATCAACATACTATCTGATAACACATCTTGTTGTTTTACTCTCAGATTATCTCGCACATTTTTTGTGAGAGTAGCATGATATCTTTTCAAATTTTCTTTGTTTGTTTCATCACAACATTGATTTTCTGTGTGCAGGTTGGTATTGAAGTTAAGATCACAGCTGGAACACCAGTAAGGAAGGTTGTCATACAGGAAGTAGCAACTTCTAATGCATCATGGGTTATATTTGACAGGTAGCATTTGAAACTGATATTTGTATTAGATTTTGAATTTTTTTTATGAGGGAAAATATATTATTTGTGTTTTTTCAAGTTACCCTCAGCTTTTATGCATACAGCATACTCGTTGAATGAATATGGTCTAAATGTCAAAATAGCATACTAGTCGTCTACAGTTACTTTTTTATTTTACAATTTAGCTGATAATATTATAAAAACAGGCATCTAAGGAAGGAATTCAGGTACTACCTTAAACACATTCCTTGCAAGGTTGCACTAGTCCAAGACAACTTTTCACTGGAAATTGTGAGACACGATGATTTCAAAATGGAAACCATGGACCATTTTGATGATGAGTTTTACTGTCTTTCCAAAACTGTCCCACTACCACAAGTTAGTGATAATGAGAGCAATGAGCAGTCAGTCGTTACTATGAGCCACTATGGATCCATGTTTTCCATGGAAAATTCTGATATGGACATAAGCAGCTTAATATCATCATTCACATCTAGCTCCAAGGAACACATTATTGTCTCACAGGATGAATTTGGTCCAGATCCCAGGCAAGAGGAATCAGGTAAGAGAATCTGTGGATTTCAAGATACTGAACTTCTAGATATGACCCAAGTATCATATTCCCCTCCATGTGTGTTTAAAGATTAATTCTTAGCTAAACCATCTGTTGTTAATTATGGTGTGAATTTGAGCTAGCCAGCTAGGCTCTTGATGTTGGGCACTTCACAGATGTGATCACTTCTGCTATGATTTTCTTTATTTTACGCTTTCTTTTTCTAAAGGGAAGACTACTTGTCATCCCACATTACAAAAAATTCTTTTCTTTTTCTTGGTATAGGGAAGTGTAAGTTTTTCTTATAATTTTTAGTTCATCATAATCTGAAGAAGAAAGTTGTTTCTATTTCGAAACCAAATAATTAAAGCCTTGGTGTTTCTGGTTTTGAAGCTTAAGCTGATTAGTTTCTAGTCATCCATCCAATTCCCTTTAACTGAAAAAGATGTTGGTCTTTTCCACATCTTATACTTAAATTATTTCCTGCATATATTTCATGGCGTATATAGCGGAGATAATGCATATTTGCTTCAGTTTTCACGTTCCTGTGATTGTAATGAATGATATCCACAGGTAACGCTAAAAGAAATGTTAAATATCGTGTTTCTCCACTAATGTTTCAAAAGCATCAAAGAAAGTCCTGTATGAATAAATACTCGGATGTACCTGATCTCTGCATTGGTTGTGGATTGAAGACAGAGCTCAACACAGTGAATTATAGTTATTCTGAGATCAAGCTTGCAACAGATGATTTTTCACCGGATAATTTACTAGGAGAAGGTGGATATGGTCTTGTATATAAAGGTAAACTTAATGATGGGCAGCTTATTGCTGCAAAGGTGCGAAAGGAAGAAAGTACACAAGGATTTGCAGAATTCCATTCTGAAATATATGTCCTAAGCTTTGCACGCCACAAGAACATTGTGATGCTTCTTGGTTATTGTTGCAAGGAAAACCTCAATATCTTGGTGTACGAGTACATATGCAATAAATCACTTGAATGGCATTTATTTGGTGAGTAAATTTAGTACATAAGAATATTCTTAATTATCTTTCTGCATATCTTTTGTCTCTATCCTCATCCATGTCCATGATTTTATTGGCAGATAATCCTGATCATGTTCTTGAATGGCACCGAAGACATGCTATTGCCATTGGAACTGCCAAAGGACTGCGTTTTTTACATGAAGAATGTCGTGGAAGTCCTATCATTCATCGAGACATGCGACCAAGTAATATATTACTGACACATGATTTTGTTCCTATGGTAAATCTTTAGACCCTATATCTTTATCCACTATTGTCAAATGTCATATATGCTCTACAGCAGTCTTAAGAGAAGGAAGATGCTTATGTTTTGAAGAAGGAAATGTGTTTGTCATGTTCTCTAGAATTCACAGCTTTGCTCAACTTTACCAATCTTAGGATTAAATTACTTTAATTCCAGGAAATCACTAGGAAAAGTAATTTGCATTTTTATTTCCTTTTTCATTTTTTCCAATATTTAAGTTCTCAAGACAAACTGTATTCAAATTAGTTAGAGTCAAATTACCAAAAGAGTTGTTTTATTACAAATAATCTAAGAGAGGATTGGTTGATTCTTTTCATATCTTCCTTTTGATATATGATCTATTTAGGATAACAGACCATGTTTTACCATGTATACTGGCTCCACTAGAAACAATTATCAATGTCAGCAATTGAAGCTAAAAATGTGTATCAGCATTTTCTACTTGTAGCTGCAGACAGATGGTTGTTAAAAAGACTTTATAGCCATTTGGTCCTCATATCATGTATACTAATTACTTGACCTTCATTTCTCACCATCACTTTTTAATATTTTACATCGGTTGACTAAAAGTTAAGCATTTAACAGGCTTAAGCTTGAATAATGACGGTGATACATAGACAATAATGTATCTATACTTATGTTTGGCTGAAAATCCGAAGTGATCCTCCCTAAATTTATGTCAATTTCTTTATTGGCTTTGAAAGATTAAAGATATACCAGCTAAAGAAGGTGTTGATACTAGATCGAGATGATTACTTTACCTACCTTTATACTGCCTGGAGTACTATCAGCCTCTCTTGGATCTATCGTGTTGCTAACCTCTTTTACACAAATACCCTTTTTCTTTTTGGTTGCCATTTCATGAGATATAATTGTATTGATTTTCTCAAAGAAGCATCATTGTTGGATATAGTGCTGAGGTTAAATTTTCTGTAGTCTCTAATTTCTACTGCTATTCTTCATAAATAGCTGGGAGACTTTGGCCTTGCCAAGTGGACGACCACTGATCAAAATGAAATACAAACAAGAATTCTTGGCACTCTTGGGTGAGTTTATGACTATACTAGTATCAAAATTATGGGTTCTTATTTCCCATTTTGTAAGCATATATCCACACAGCACATAAGCCTGAGGTTTTGACTCGTTGTTTAGATATCTTGCGCCAGAGTATACAGAGAACGGTATTGTTTCTGTACGAACAGATGTTTACTCATTCGGCATTGTACTGATACAACTGATATCTGGGCGCAAGGCAGTGGATTCCAAAAGGGAAGGCCAACAATCATCTCTTAGACAGTGGGTATGTTGTTTGGCCATATTTTTAGCTTCCCATTTCCGGAAAATTGGAATATTCAGTCCCCTTTCTTCAGCTTCTCATGATCAACAGATCATATTCAATTCTCTGAAGTTATGTAGCATGTTATTCTCTAAAGGGATCATTGTATTTCAGGCGTTATCTCTGATTGGAGAGCTTGCATTACACAAGCTTGTTGATCCTCGTCTTGGAGAATCATACAACACGTACGAACTGTACAATATGGCTAAAGCAGCATATTTATGTGTCCAAACTGAACCTGAGAATCGACCATCAATGGCGGAGGTAACTTTTTGTGCACTCTGTTGCAGTTGTACTCATTGGAAACTTTCATAAAACGAATGTTATTTCCTCTTGATTGCATATTCTTTCGTCTCGTCCTTGATGAACAATGAAAAAGCAGACTGCTGTTAATTATACCCAGTTTTGACTTTTTGCTTTTTCCCCTCAACTCAATTATAATCATACCATTCTCTTTCATCATGTATTATTTAATCAGCAACATTTGAGTGCACCATTTGCACCGTGCAACTGGTGCACAACTAATAATGTTCAATGAAAATAATCAATATTGTTCAGTGAAAACAATTAATACGGACCAACTAATATTTTTTAGTAGAACAACTAATATCATTTAATATGCGCTTGAGTTGCACGGTACAACTGATGCATATAAGTATTCGCCTTTTTTAATTTTATTTCCACAAGTTAGCATATCTACCTATCTTCCATTTTCAGTACAAATACCTATTTTTCATCCTGAATTCTGTCAAATAAAGTATCATTTGCATCAATCAATCTGCCATTTGTTCATGAAGCTTGATAGTTTCTGCAGGTATTGAGGCTTCTTGAAGGCGAGAACGAGCATTTTAACCACTTGACAGAGCAATTTATACCTCATTATAAATAGCTCTATGCGACCCGTGTAGGTGGTGTTCATCCTTTTGTGCATGGTTTCACTTTGAAGTGTCTTGATCCAGGTTTGGTTTATTATATTATGTGGGGGGTTGTTATTGTATGGTTTATTATATTTTGTGCACAAACTTGTTTGAGCAGAAGCAAAATTTTAAGTTGCAACACTTGTTGCTCTATGTATAATCAGATAATTAATAAAAGCCAAAGGGAATTTAGTAACATGAAAAATGTTACTGGTATTGTTTTAATATTCATAGTATAATATGATGGGCAAGTGTCTTGTCACAGATTATCAACTTCATTAGTCAAATTTACACACTTATATAAATACATCATTGTTATTCTCTTGCACGTGAACAGTTGAATTAAGTTGGGATTTGATCCATGTTTTATTGTTTTTCATTATCATGGATAGCTGACAGATAAAAACCCTGTCAAAATCTTGATGTCGATAAGTTCATCTTATTCCTTCTAGAAAATGTATCCTTTAAAAAAAAATGTCATATATAACATATACTTGAAAGACAAAGTATTGTATATAACAGATGCACCGTGCAATTCACATGTATTTTTTAACAATGTCGTCTTTTTTTTTATCTGAATAATATCGTTTGTTTTTATTGAAAGATGCAGTTGTTTTAATTGAAATGTGCAAGTAAAAACAAATTTAGTTTTCAATAAAAACAACTATTATTATTAAAAAATGCACATTAATTGGATGGTAGATTTGATTCTCAGGAGACTTATTCATATTTAGACTATTCGAAAATTAGTTTTCATATCGATTACACCTATTCCTAATCATAACGACGCGAGGACCCAATTTGTCAAGGTATATATATATGTCTGAGCAGTGAAGGATCAGGATTTTTGATTGTATATAGATTGTTAACATAATAAACTAGTACTTTTTTAAAAACAATATTAAAAATAATTAGTTGTATTGACATTTAAAATAAAAAAACTAAAATACAATTAAATTATAGTATTTCTCTTTATTTTTTTATGTTTTGAAAGCATTGCACAATAACTTTGTAATTGTATCTTCTCACTATATTTATTCATATAATAAAGATAGTTCATTAATCAACAAAAATGTTAAATGAACTTTACACTTACATAATTCATCTCAATTTTTTTAAATATTTATAAAAGATATATATTCCAAAAGAATAATAAAAAGATTAAAGTGAAATAAATAAGTGTTGTGTGAAAGAAAAATAAAATAAAATAAATAATACAAAAATAAAAGAAGAAGAAATTAAAAGGAGAAAATACATTCCCTAATAGAAAACCCACCGGGGCAATGTTAAGTATATTAATAAAAAGTGGAAACATAACATATACTCCCTCTCTCTGTCCCGAAGTTATCTTCACAGTTGACTTTTTAACGGTTTATGTGTGAGAATTATTTCATAGTAATATGTGTATAAAAGTTGTTTTATATGAATGATATGCTATCAAAACAACTAGCATATCATTCATATAAAACAACTTTTGTACACATATTAATATGAAATAATTCTCACACATAAACCATTAAAAAATCAACTGTGAAGATAATTTCGGGATGAAGGGAGTATATCGTAAAATTTTAAAAAAAATTAGGGGTGGCAATGCCCTGGGTCCTAGTGTGGCTCCTACCCTATGTATGAAATATTATCTACGAATTTAATCTAGTTTTTAATCTGTTTTTTTTTTTCCAAATATTTCAAAGATATCAAGATCCTTTTTAATGTATGTTGTTGTTTTTCGGAAAAAAAAAATGTATCTTGTTGTATAAACTGTTTATTTTGTAAGCACTATGTATAGTTGATTGTAGACATAAATTTTTCTACCATGTATATAGAAATTTTTTTATTTATAACATAAATTTGTAAAAATTTTGTCATTTTGCCACCTTAGTTTAAATTTTTGTCCCCTTTGATATTTTTTTACATCCATAAATTTTAAGTTAGGGTACTTTAAAATTTTTGTCCCTTTTGAGACAGAATTCAACCCTAATTGTAGATGTTGTCACACACCGAATTTCTCAACACGGAGTTTCTAATTATTTAAAATAATTATTAATAAAATGTGGTATAAATGGCAAAATTTGGTATAACTTTTTATAGGTATTGCAATGGCTTGCAAAGCGTCTCTCTTTTTGATTTATATAAAGCGATATTTGGAATGTGTTCTACCACGTGGAAATTTTACTGTCATTGCATTTTCAAAGTAAAAAAGTTCATTACAAATTTATTTACAAAGAAAAAGTTCATTCTTTTTTTTTTTTTTTTCCCAGGAAAATAATTTTATTAAAATAGTGAATCAGAGAGATAGGGCACAAGTGATGCCCAAACACAAAATCAGCAGAAAGCATTCTGTCCGACTTAATACAAACAATCCAAACACCAGTTAACAAAGAAAAAGTTCATTCTTTTGTGTCACTCCGTCACTCACCCCACGGCCACATCAAAATTCAAAAAAATGTAATGATTGGTTGTATGTGTATTACAATGTCAGAAGTCAGATGTGACAATTTCTTTTTATCGGACAAACGATGTCTCAAACTCATAATCTTTAAATTATAGATAGTGGAGCTCTGTCCATTTAAGTTATACTACCTCATCATCTAGATGTGACAATTAAAACATGGTCTTGTCTCCCGATTAAAAAAAACATGGTCTTTTCTGATTTTATTTTACTTTTAGCAAAACTGCACATGTCTATGAAGTTCTTGAAATATCGTGTATGTTAGTTAGATAGCCTAACGCTTTGCATGAGTCGTACGTGCAAATAATTAAGCTCTATGTTGCATTATTGCATAGCTAGTAATCGAAACATAGTGCCTCAATTGTGTAAATTTTATAAATTCCAATCATTTAAGGAGAGGGATAGTAACTTGTGAATTCTTTCCGTATACATCGAATCAAATCAGATCTTTTAAAAAAAAACGTGCAAAATCAAACATAATAACACGCTTCTACATTCTTACATTAATACATAATTATTCTATAAATAACATACGTAAAGTATTGAAAATTATTTTATTGTATAAACATAAAAATATTATTGTATGAAGAAAGATGTGTTGCTACATGAACAAAACAATACAAAATGCAAAAAACAAAAACAAAAAAAAAATCTAAACTTAAAGAGATTAAACAAAATAATAACATACCAAAAAATATGTATGACAGTAATAATATAAATAGAGTTCATCGTATGCATCTAATTCATACAAGTGTTACTAAAAATATATATATATATATCATTGAATTTTAAAAACGAGAAACACTAAAAGAATCTGGAAATATGAAAAAGAAAAACTTTAGTAAAAAAATACGAATCGGGAAGAAAAAGAAAGAAGCAGGTGTAATTTAATTAAGATACTTGCACCAATCTTACGTATAAATTTCTACCATCACATTATTTAAAAATTAAGTATTTTTTAAACAATGACTTTTTGCATATACAATCGCGACACTTAAAAAAGAAAGCTCGGGTAAAAGCTGAGTTAATTTATTCATAAATTAAACTACAAAATAAAAATATATTAGAAGATTGGAATTGAATTGGTTTTTATATGAAATTGAATAATTCCAACGTAGGCCAAATCTACGTCTTATTAAATATATATGTGTGTGTGACCATCATTTAGCCACCAATCCATGCATGCCTCAACTTGAAACGATCGAGAATATTAAAATGGTGGCGTCGAAAGAGTACATAGATGCAACTAGACATGTCTTGCATCTATTTTTGTATTGTCTTAACAAGTGGAAATATTTTGGCAAAAAAAAAAAACAAGTGGAAATATATGGAAGCAATCATGGAGATGCTAGCTAGCTAGGTCCCTCTTTGATCATTATCAAAACTCTACTATCTCCTTATAACCACGATAATCTTTTAATGGCTAATATAATTTGTTTTCATATATGTCACTCTTCATGAATTAAATGGAAATGGATACTTCTCATTAATATTTATGTCCTATCAAATATTTTTGATAGAAACGGTTCAACTCATTAAGGAATATTTGCATTAAGCATATGCCAAAAATTCATGTTTATTAGGTGAAATTTGTGCTCCCGTCACGTTTCAGTTAAAACTTATATCATGTTTCACTTAAAATTAATATTATTTTTATTTCACATTTTCAATCAAATCTAGTGCATTTTGCGCGTTTTCAGTTAAAATTAATACCTAATTGCATAATGTAATTGGTACAGATGAGATACACTCTTGTTCATAAATGATAGCTGGACAGACCGATTCAATTGGGAGCTCGTAGTTGGTTAAGAAATACAAATCAGAATTAATTGAACAATTGACATCAATTTAATATATTTGTACTTCTTTTCCAATTCTTACAAAATAAATAGACGAGACATTTGATTGAGTCGTGTATCATATGGTTATTTCAATTTTCAGTTTAAGATTTTAATAGATATTTGTTAGATGTACTAGATTCCCTATCAACCAAGTCATGAAACAAGCTAATTAATCAAACCACTAATTGATAACAAAACCGACTTGATGTCTAATTATATAAAAACACGAAAAATTATATGGGATATTAATTCTTATACATTGAATATGATATTTTTAAATATTTTTGAGACGTGACAAAACTTTAAAAAATATAATCACATCTCAAACCACCAAGCCACACCAATTTTTGTTTAGTTATTTGTAAAAATATATATAAATAATCATTACAACTAATCAAAGTCTCAGTTTTAAAGCCAGTAAATGAGAACAGATCCAGAAAAGCGAAGTGTATGTTATTGTCTGATTATTTTAATTCAAGGCCTTTGCTCGAGAATGATTCACTTTTTTGAAACATTCTATTATCATACGAGAACGAATATTTTTAGCCGTGAAACAGGTTGAGAGTATTCTTTGAAACTAAATGGGAAATGATTATCTATCAGACTGTGTATGGTTATTTATATTGAAAATAATTGTTTGAATTATTGATTCCATTATCGATCAATTCTATCACATAAGAAACGTGCAACATATGTAAACAAAAAAAAAAAAAACGATTTTATTTTTTTTATTGTATTTAGTTTAGAGGTAAATGTTAGTTGTTAGTGGTTAGAAATTAGTTCACCAAGTCTCTCCTCACAATTCCAAATTCTCCAAGCCTCCTTATACCTCCCACTCCAATTCGTTTCCAAAGGGATCGAACACAGGTCTCCCACTTAATTGAGGAGCCCGGTGGCCAAGTGGGCTAAGCCCCCTCCCACTTAATTGAGGAGCCCGGTGGCCAAGTGGGCTAAGCCCCTGGTTGTATTTAGTTTAGAGTTAAAATTATTTAGTTTTGATTAGGGGTTTTGTCTCAAGGGACGATTTTCCTCCAACAAGATTTTTAACGGGCTCTAGCCTCTGACTGTTTGTGCATGACAATGATAGAACTTTTGCATGACCCATGATAGTCTAATACATGACAGTGATAGTCTTTGTATATGATAGTAATATTACTTAAATTTTTATCACTATATTTTGATCCGACTCCGCCCTCAAACTATCCAATATATATATATGGTACAATTTGATCGTGGTTGTGGTAGATGACACATTTAATAGGGAATGAGGAGGTGATTTTGATGAATCAAGTGATCAATTGAAATCGAATATACATATGGCCAACTTGTGCCTCGTATGAATGGTTGGTATCGAGCTCCACCTACCTATATGCCCTCTGTAATCGCCAAAAGGATTATATGAGTGAGAATATTATGTATATTGTACACAAAAAATTGGGGTGCAAGATAAATTTTACTAATTTTGATTCAATTAAAATTTTAATTAACTTGAGAAGTATTAATTATTTATATTATAAAGTATTAATTTTGAATGATTTTAGTTGATATACCCAATTCCTTTTTAACATGTTGATCAAAATTAGCAAACAAATAATATATATACTTTTATATATAGATATTTATTGTCCATTTGCATCTTCCAAGTGAATCATTTGGAATTAATGTCATCTGGTGGAGGTCTACTCTGTGGGTGCGCGTGTGGGGGAGATAGATTGATTGATCAATGGATAACAAATAAAATTGATAATATATTATTAATTATTATTATTATAGGATCAGATACGTGATAAAAATTAAAATTCTGCAATAAAATTAATTTATTCATGGTAAAAAATTAGTATTATTATATTTAGTAACACTCATTTAATAATAACACTACACCTATAAATCACATAATATAATGATATTAATTTATAAAAATAATAGTAATATTATTGAATGAATATTGTGGTATATATTATTAAATAAATGAAATAATATTACTGAATAAATTTAATTTCATACAATGAACAAGTTTTACATAAAATTGGTCAAAAATTATATAAAGAACACAGATGAGCCCCATTAAATTAAACATTTCAGTTGGATTATGATTTATAAAAGGGATAGTTTGTTAACTAGGATTCATTTGAGGATGCTGATGAGAAATATGAAGAATCTGCAGAGGCCAAAATTCCAGAAAAATAATTAAAAGGTGAAAAAGAAGTGTGGTTGGATTCATGGTTCTCTCCGAATAGATGGACAGATAGGATAGAATTGAAAGCATATATATATTTTAATAATCAAACTTCAATTTGTTTGCTTTTGTCTGGAATATGATTCTATATCCATGGCTCTAATCAATTGTTCCAAATTTGAGATGATATCACTCTCATGCATCTCTATATATGTATATACCAAAATATTAATTCGTATCAAAACTATCAATTTATTAATTAGATTGAGCTCAATATAACTATAAATATTCATTTTATAATGTCAAAATTCAAAGCTCAATTTTTAGTTTTTTTTTTCACAATTTGAGGGTTACTTTAAATTCGTTAGTCTCAATTTAAAATCCCACAAAATAAATAAATTCTAAATATAAAGATCATAAATATAAAAATTAAAGACATACATCATAAATAAAAATATCTTTATTAATTTAGAAAAATAATTTTTTATAAATTATTTACATCTATAATTTTTATTTTTATCATTGTATATGACTTTAATTTATTTGTGTTTGTATGACTTTAATTGGAAAAAAAATGAAATGTTAAAAAAAAAACTCTAAATACAAATTTTTAAATTAAAGTAATACAAGATGATAGAAATACAAATTGGAGTTCTAAAAAACACTAGAAATATACATTATATTAATACAAAATTAATGAAGACTTTTTTCCAAATTAATTAAGTCGTTTTTATTTATGACATATGTCTCTAATATTTTTTTTATCATTTTGTATGACTTTAATTTAAAAAATAATTAATTTGTTGGGTCATGAATTAAGACAAAAGAAATTTAGATTGAGAAAAAAATTCGAATTTTAAATTAAGACACTTGTAAAATAAGTATTCAACTGAAATTCAACCTAAATTTAATTTTGAGACACTTATAAAATATTAAAGAGTTAAAAATAACAATTAATGGTATATATTAAAAATTGAAAACCTGAAAATTTAGTTGATGTTTTCATATTATAAATTTAAATCCACGCATGCATATAGCAGTTTTACTATTTCCAAAATTTATTAAAGATAAAAAAATTATAAATAAATGATATCTTTTTTTTTGGTATATATTGATAAATGGGAAAATGAAAGATTATTCAAGGAAATCATTTGTTCCAACCATTTTATTTTGAGATTGTTTGGCCCTCCAACCACACTCCATTTTTAGAGATGGAAATAAATGATAGAAACTTCAATTTTGAAGAATGGGGATGAATATAGAGGATGGGTTTGGAGGGTGTATTTATTTACAAAAATGCCATTTTTCTTTTTTTTTTTTAATTATTAAAATTATGTTGTTCATTTATTAAAATGCAAATTTTCTTATTCTTTTTTCAACGTGGATGCCATTTCATTTAATTAATTAAAGTATTAGTGTTTTTCATTTATTTTTTATTTTTTATTTTTGTTTGTTTGAATTATAATATTTTTACGTTTTTTTTTAATTTAATTTTTTTTTTAAAATTTAGAATTTAATCCTTTAAATAATGACTCGAAATAAATATTACATAATTTAAAAATAAAATATTACAACAATTACCAAACATACTAGAGAATAGATGAAAATATAAATAACATACCCCCTACAATTCCTTGCACGTCATCGTCAAATTAAAGATAAGTCAGCTCATTATGCTCTTCGAGATGCTCTTATCGACCATCTGTGGGAAGAATTTTCCAACTTGGAGTATTAAATTTCTTAATTTATTATGTTATTGTTTTTTAGTTGTTTGTTGTAATATTTATAATAAGTCGCAATTTAATTTGTACTTTGTATAAGTCGCAATTTAATCTCAAATAAAAAATTACTTTGAAAAAAATAAAGTTAATTGATTTGGATGCATTAATTTTATAATTATATAAAAAAAAAAGTATTATTTAAATTCTTTAATTTAAGTAAAAGTAAAAATAAAATAGATATTTTAATGAATGAGTATGCATTGTTGAGAATTTGAAAGATTATTTTCTAAAATGAAGAAATGTTGGAGATTATACAAACATGTAACAAGACTTTGTTTTTTTGGTAATAAGGTCCTTGGGATGTAATTGTTTTCCAAGGAATCATGAAAAAGGAAATACAAGGTTGGCCACACATACGTAATCCAATCCACTAAGAATCTTGCGTATTTTACACATATACTCAAAATGTTTATATAGGGAGAGATGACATATAAATTAAGAAAATGGAAGAATATGTAGCAATTTGATAGATAATCTTATAAATTTTAATGTATAAAATAAATAAATGAGTTGAATTGAATAAAAGCAATAATATTTTGCATAAAATTAAGAACATATATTATTAATTAAGATGAAGTTTATGAAAAAAATTTCATTTTAATTAAGTAATATGAGGTTTATTATGAGACGGATGAAAAAAGAAAATGTGAAATTTATTAGGAAATGAAAAAATAGTTAATACTATTATTTTATTTTTTCTAAATAATACGCATAAATATTACCTGACAATGCGTACTCGAGAAATCTCATCGATAGCAGCCTAAGGTGAAATTTATTAGAAAAATGAAATGTATTTTGATGGTATTATATTAATGTTTTATAAATAATGAAGAGATATATAAAGTAGAGTAATGGAAATCCCGTATAACCGAAAATATGCCATATGTTTATTTTTTTTAGTGATTATACTGACAAATTCTTGTATACATTAATTATTACAATTAACGTGTGTTTGTAAATGTTGTAGTTATTTCATCTAAAAAATTATTAATTATTTTATTAAAAAATAATAAATGTACAAGACTCTCTCTTATTTACTAGAAAATTGGTTAGTCAGAATTATTATTTTTCGAAAGCAGTCAACGTTGTTAATTAACATTAATCTCCTCTTTTATTTTTTAAAAACAAAAGAATACAGTATATACTTAAGAATGGGTTAGTCAAAATTATCTTAATTAGAATTAATATCCTTTATTAAGGCACATTATATAAAGAATGATATAGTCAAAATTACCTTAATTAGTACTCATTAATTATCCGAACCGCATATTACATAATATATATACTCCCTCCGTTGCATATTTATTGTTGAAAATTTCAAAATAAAAGTTAGATTTTTTTTTCATATCTAAAATTAAACTCTTACAAATATTTCTTATTTTTTCACTATAATTAAATCTCCTAACTCATTACTCATTCTAATAAAGTTAAAAAGGCTCATTATTCTCTATATTACATCTTTTATTATTAATCCATAATTAGAGTTAATTACAATTTGCAACCTCTACTATATCAAATTTTACAATTTGCAACTTATACTATATTTTGTAACAAATTGCAACTTATAATATGTAAAATTGACAAATTGATACCTCAACTCAAATTTTAATTTTTTTTTCCAACCAAATTATGTTTGAACAAGGTTATATTTGTCCTTTTAGGTTTATTAATTATTTTTTACCAAATGTTTAATTTCTAACAAAGAATCGATCCCTAATTCAGCTCGAAAAAAAAATAAAATTTGTATTTGAGGTACTAATCTGTCAATTTTACATAATACGGGTTGCAATTTGTTACAAAATTTAGTACATGTTGCAAATTGTAAAATACACTATAGTACAAATTGCAAATTGTAATTAATCAATAATATTATTATTAAAACATGTGATAGTATTTGATTTTGAATAATTTAAAACATAATGAAGGTGGTAGGTAGTAAAACATTAGGGAAATTAGCAATGCATTAATTATCAGAATTCTCATTTACATCACATGCTAAGACGAAATTCAAAGAAATTTTTTCAATACAATAAATTAATAATGCGAGAAAATTTTAATTTTCAAGTAGTTCCAAAAATAAATTTTTAATTTTACAAAATGAAAAAGAAATCTGTAAAAGTAGAAATTTCATAAATGGAGTAAATAGAGGCGTGTCAGCCAATATATCAGAAGCAAAACAACACTTGTCCTAGAAACTTAATGGGGTGGGGGCACAACCGTAATTCCACAGAACCGAGACGCGAACCGTTCGTGTTCCTCACGCGCTGGTCACGACAGTGGTGGTGCCTCATGGGAATCCACTGTTGGGTCGCCGCGTCATTATTTTAATACAGTATCAAACAGTTATCGCAGTGTACTTTGTCCGATACGCTTGCAAATAAATAATATTTTCATATTTTAAATATGGCAAACTTTAATTAATTACTCACGCGCTCTTTCTCTCTCTCCACCAAATCTGCACTCGCGCTGCCATTGTTCATCCATGCATCCTCTTCTTCTCCACCTTCATTTTTTTATCAACAATACATATTCCATCTCTCTCTCCCCCACTATTTAGAGAGAGAAACAGCCAGAGAGAGAAATATTGCTGGTTGTTATAGTGGGGGTAGTGCTTTTCCAACGTCGAAAGTTGCCATTAATTTTTTTTTTTACCTCCAAATTTAGGCACACTCATACACACATCATTTACATGTGAAGCCAACTGTCAACTGCAAACTCTGTGAACAATTCCTGTTTATAAAAGCAGGTCAGTAAATTACCGTTTTCTCTGTGTTGGTGTTTCGCTGCTTTACAGAAGATGTAATTCAATTGTACCGAGAATTTTCTTAAGTGTCAATTGATTGATTTACCTTGTTCTTATTGTAAATTGGTAGCTATTTCTCTGCGAAATTCGTGTTTTCTGATTAAGGGTTTTCTGATTTTGTGAATTTTAATTTTGTGTTGGAGGGGGGTGGGGTTTAGTTTAGAAACCATTAATCATGACAATTGCAAAGTAACTCTGTTTAATAAAGCTGTACTAGTGATTTTGAACTAGGATATCTATGTTCTTGGTTTGTTTAACAAGCATAAAGTTGGGGGAGGTATTAGTAATCGATTAGAAACGAAGTGGAATAGCTCAAGTGGTTAGAGACCACTACCTACATCGTAGGCATGATTTTGAGTCACCATTTGATTGTTAAAAAAATTAGTAATTCGATTGGGAATAGCATTTCTTGAACATGTTATGCTTTCCTTATAAAGTTTTCTTGTGTAAACAAAATATATGATCCAAAATGGTGTATAAACGGGCATTAGGAGTACAATTACATGCTAATTCAGATAGTTTGTAATGTGTCCAATTGTGTGCAGATAAGCAGAAGCTTGTTATACTTGGGTTGCTTGTGTGCACAGTATTTGAGCTTGAGTTTACCTGTTCTAAATGGCTCTATATTTGAACAATGAATTTTTGTGTTCTTCAATTGTATTCGCTATTGATTCACATTTTCTTTCTTTAAAGTTTAAACTACACGCGAGATGCTATCAGATTCTACTATATGTCCAAATTTAGTGGATTTGTCATTGCTTAGAATGTAAAATTATTATCATTTTTTCTTTAGGTGTGTAATTGTCACAATGTAAAGGTGTTTTCCAGTAAAAGGTGAGCTTCTGGAAAGGAACTTATCTTCAAGCACAGAAGCTCTACAATCTAACCAAGGTAATCTTGTTATGTCCCCACAAAAATGATAGGAGATGTTCGTTTACTTAACGCTTCCCTCTTGTAGAGAAGGGTTATAGTTTTAGTCCAAAAGAGATGCGGTTTAAGATTGAATTTAGGGAGCTGATAATATTTCTTTTGTTGCTAACGTTGATCTTGAATCATGTTATATTGCGACGAAAAGGGTACTTGGGATTTTCTATTAAATAATAACAGTAAAGATTATACATAGCCTCTATGATGAATTAGGCAGTCATATGTCTATATATCACCTGTTTAATCGTATACTGGACAGTACAACTATAACATCTTCAAAAACTTTGATATGAATAGGTTTTGCTTCCTCTTAAACACATCCCTTAAAGTAGCTTTAAAGAATAAAATATTTGTTGAAATGCCATGTGCATTTTCTCAGTAATGATCATCTGGCTTTGATGCAGTGAAGAGAATATGGGTTCCTGGGCATACTTCGATCCTGAGTACGAGACACTGAGTATAAGAATAAATCCTCCACAGTTAAGTTTCGAAAATAAGTCTTTATATCTTCTGCCTCTTGTGATGGTCAGATCATCTGCTGCAATTTCGGAAAATCTATCTGCATAAGTATTTAATATTCAAAAATAAATTTAAATTGGCCATACAATCATGTTTCATTTAGTTTATTTGCTATAAATTGTCTCGATCCACCTGTTTCAGGGTTTCTGTAGACAACTCTAGCTGCAAGGATTGTACTCTGGTCAAGGTAATCCTCCACAGTAATTTATTAACCTTCCAGACTTTGACAATCAACCTATCTTAGGGTAGCTAGAATTTCCAAATTTTTATTAAAATTAACATAGAATGCTTGAACAATGTGCTGCGAATTATCGGGATAATTATTAGATAAATGAAGTATTATAGAGGACGAGCAATCATGCATTTCTTGAAGATAATCCAATTCAATGGAAGCAAATATGAATACTCGTCTGATACCTTTTTCTCATAAGCAAGCATTTCATGAGAAATATCGAGATAAAGTGGAATAATCTCAAAAACCCGGTCTTATGTAGAACAAGTAATGCTTTTAATGAAATAACTAATACTACAAAATTTAGTACATTTTATTTAAACAACTAATATTGTTTAAAAAAATACATACCAAATGCAAACCAGTTGCACGGTAAAATTAGTTTACATATGACTTTGTCTTCTCGAGAATGTGGCTTAGTGGTTATTTATTTTTCTTACAATGAGCATGTGCTATGGTAAACATTTCCTCCATAAAGATGATAATTGAATATGATTTTGATAAGAACGACGGAACCATCATTTTTGGATTTGCTCAGGTTGACAGCATGAACAAACATGGGATACTGCTGGAGGTGGTCCAAATCCTTACCGATCTTGATCTTACAATTACTAAAGCCTACATCTCATCCGATGGTGGCTGGTTTATGGATGGTAAGCATGCTTTTCTTTTTAATATGTATTAAAAAAATATATCTCTAGAAAAGGATTCTATGTTTTTATTGAAGCATTGTGACTTGTGAGAAATATATATTTTAGTTCGAAGTTTCAATCACTAAACTGATGATCAAATGATGTATCAATATGATGTCTGCTTCACCAAAATTAACACATTTTAAATTTGAGCACGTCTCTGTATTGAACAATTATGGTTACGTTCATGCAAAAAAATTAGCAAACCCCGAGCTTTTTGGAGGTTGCTTTCATGGCTAAAAAATTTGTTATTGTCATATGGTCTTTCTTGACAGTATTTCATGTCACTGATCAGCACGGGCGAAAGATTAGCGACAACAGGACCATTGAATACATAGAAAAGGTACTGTTTTGTTTTATCCTTTTCCTGTTGAATAAAAATCATGTTTATTGATCGACAATGAAGCACAGCCATACGTTTGTAAGAAAATGGGTGGGTTTATTTGAACTCTCAAAATTGCTCAATACACCCACTACTTGGTCAAATATGTTAAAAAAAAAAAAAAAAAAAAAAGATACCCCAAATGACTTTATATCCTAAGAAATGCTCTTACGCTTGCTAAGGCTATGTTTGTTTTGGGATTTAAGTGTGCGGGGGAAGTCATGACTTTACATCCATGGGATGTAAAATCTTTGATGAATAGTAAAATTATGTGTTTGTTTTGGGATTTTGGTAGGATAGGATTTTGCTTTATGTCAAATCAAGTGTAAGAATAAAGTAAGAAATAGAATGTATAGAGAAAGTAAATTGTATAAAGTAAATTGTATTGGGAAGAGTAATAATAGGTTTTATAGATTGAAATAATTTTAAAAATTTCAAATCCCTAACTCGTATGGGACGGGGGCCGGAAAGTCCAAAGTCCATCCGTGTGAGTCTCAAAACAAACACAGCCTAAAAGTCATCTTTCATTTTAAACCCGTGTTTCTTCTAATTTTTTATTTTGAAAATGAACTAATTAGACCTAGATCATGATACCATTTTCAAGTGAAATTAGAAAAAAAATAATAATAATAATAAAGAGGCTTAAGGGGTGTTTGTAAACTCATTTGAAAAGTTTAGAATCACTTATTTATTATTATTATTTTTTTTTATAGTTGGTAAGACCCAAGTTTTTTGATATAGAAGTGATTCTGGTCATGGAGTTGTGTTTGCAAACACCACCTTAATATGAAAGAAATAAGAGCATTTAAGATTTAAATCGTTAGAAGTGTATTTTTGAATTTTTTGAGAAGATTTGGCCAAATGGTGGGTGTATTTAACTGTTTTGGGGTGTAAATAGCCTCCGCCTTATAAAAATTCCTCTCTTTATTCTTCAAAGCCTTTTTATGTTACAAATAGTCCACATATGGTTTCTGCAACTCATAATGGATTTGGTGTAATTTGTACAAGGCTTACATTTACCTCCAATAAAAATATGACACATATCTACATTTTAATTTCCCTTATTTTTACATAACATTAGGCTTTAGGACCAAAGGGAAACACATCCGGCATATTGAAATCTTCTGGAAAGAGGGTGGGGCTGAACTCAGTGGGTGATTGCACCGCTATCGAGCTCATAGGGCGGGACCGCCCAGGCCTCTTGTCTGAAATCACTGCTGTGCTCGCCAATCTCCACATAAACGTCGCTGCTGCTGAAGTCTGGACCCACAACCGACGTATTGCATGTGTTCTTTACGTCAATGATGACACTACTAACTGTGCAGTTGATGATGCTTCCCGATTATCTGCTATGGAAGAGCAACTTAAAAACATTCTTCGAGGATGTGGGGTTGATGATGATGATGATAATGTAGCTCGTACTAGTTTCTCCGTGGGGTCCACCCACGTTGATAGGCGTCTCCACCAGCTGTTGTTTGCTGATCGGGACTATGAAGGTGGTGGTTTGGAAACTGGGACGGATTGTGCTGTGAAACCAAACGTTACAATTGAACGATGTGATGAGAAAGATTACTCGGTGGTCACTGTTAGGTGCAAAGATCGACCAAAACTTATGTTTGATATTGTGTGCACACTTACAGACATGCAGTATGTTGTTTTCCATGCTACCATCTCGTCTGATGGCCCCAACGCCTCTCAGGTAGCTGTGCTCTCTCTCTCTTTCTCTCTATGTGTGTGTGTACACGTGTTTCTTTGCATAATCATTCTTTACTAATCGAGGGTATTTCTACTTTCAGGAATATTACATACGTCACATGGATGGTTGCACTCTAGAAACGCAGTTAGGAGAGAAAGAAAAGGTCATCAAGTGTCTTGAAGCAGCAATTAGACGACGTACAAGTGAGGTAATTGAGATGCTTTGCCTTGATATATAGTCAAAAAAAACTTGTACACACCAATTGCATTGTGTAACTGGTATGTATATTTTAATTGTATTAGTTTGTTAGTGTTATTTGTTAAAGTTGTGATATTTTTTTGAAATTATCCAAAGGTTTGGTTAAAAATGCAATTAAATCAAAGGTCGTGGCAATTACCCTATATATAATTTACAAGAACCTCTAGTCTGTTTAATTTCACAAAAAATGAAAATACAACTAATTAATGTAGATTTCGTGTTCAAATATCATCAGGGACTAAGCTTGGAACTATGTGCAAAAGACCGAGTAGGTTTGCTCTCGGAAGTCACACGAGTTCTCCGAGAAAACGGGCTGTCAGTGACTAGAGCAGGCGTGACGACTGTTGGGGAGCAAGCCATGAATGTATTCTACGTGAGTGATGCTTCTGGTAAACCTGTGGACGCAAAGACTGTTGAAGAATTACGCAAAGCAATCGGTCACACAATGAGGGTAAACGTCGAAAAGGCCCCGATGGATAATAAAGCACTGGAATCGAGTGGTTGGGCAAAGACAAGCTTCTTCTTTGGAAGCTTACTGGAGAAGTTCTTGCCTTGAGTTTGTTTGTGTAAGAAGTTGAATGATTATGTGTACTTGTGTCTCTATTGATTATCTTTTCACAGCTTTGTACAAGCTTTTTATGTATGGTGACTTGCTCAATTGCTTTGAACTGTACAAATGAAGGAAAAAATTGTAATAAAAAGCAGTACAATGTATATCAGAAATTGTTGTTAGCTTTGATTGGAAGTGATGCAATTGTTTTCATGTAACTGTACATATGAAGATGGTGTTCACTGTGGGAGAGAAAAATGAAAATATCTATTTTTTAATTTTTTTTTTTTTTTTAAAATACATATATGTCCTTGTTAGAAAAGAATTTCATATGCCTACATTCTTACCCACGTTCATTGTCAGCCACCCCCCTGAAACGATTAATCGTTCGGGCAAATAATTGATTATTTCCCCTAAAAAAAAATTGGAATGACCAAATTGTTTCGCAAAAAAGAATTGGAATGACCAGTCGTTTCGATTTGCCTCATAAATTAAAATGACTAAGCGTTTCACCTTCCACCTCAAAAGAGTTGGAACGAGCAGTCGTTCGGTTTGTTCAAAAGTGGGTGGAGGAGTTTGAGAAAGTGACTGAATTGATGGTGAGATAGTGAGACTCATTTTCACTTTTAAGGGTATTTTTTTATAAAAAAAAAATGGATAGTGGATAAAAAAGATTAAAGGGAATGGATATAAATACTATTTTTGTTATTAAAGTGAGTATTTTAGACCTTATTCATTTTACAGGATGTTTGTAAAAATTATACTTTTAAAAGAGTGATTAAAATTAATAATTGTTAAAGAATTCTTAAAATAAAAAATTGATAGGTTTGCAGAAATATATCAAACGTATCTAAATTATGTGATTAAATGTATTATGCCCTTAAGAACTTCTTAAATTTCAATAATTTGCTCACTATAGAGAGAGAAAGAAGGAAAGAACAAGACCAAAATTTGATTGCCCAAAAATAATAATGACTACAGAAATCAGAATTTTCCAAAAAATATTGATAAATATTTATATAACAATATATGAAAACCCTTCATGGCAACTTCTAGATTATAGCTTCTGTCAAAACTTATAATCACTTGGATGAAATATAAATATTGCCAAAATACTTCTCAAGAGTTTAAAAAGCGGTTAAAATTGCAATGTTTTTTATTGGGGGATTAAAAAAAACCCATCACCAATATCATGTTCTTTTGTGACATTGTAGATACAATTTTTTTTAAAAAATTACGGATGTAAATACCATTTTCTTTTGTAGTGGTAAATTCTACTGTTACATTCAAAGAAAAAATCGAACACCATTTTAGAACATAAAAATTCACATTATCTAATCATCCAAATTGTCCTAAAAGCACTTAAATATACTTCCTCATCTCCATAAAAAAGCGATTTTCCCATGCATATGCAACAGTCAATTAAAGCCAGGGGCGGACGCAGAAATCTTGGCCAGCCGAGGCACAATTAAACTTGAAAAATAAATTTATATATATAAAAGATAATTTATAATTGATTAAAATTTTGAAATTATACAATTGATAAAATTAAAATGGAGCGTTTCACCTTTCATTGGAAATACAATTGAATACTTCATTTTTAATTGTTCAAAATTGGGTGGAGGAGTTTGAGAAAGTCTCAAGAGAATGAGTTGTTTGCAAAATGATAATTTTTGACTCTTTTGGTCTTTTTTTTTAAAAAAAAATTTTTGGATAAAAAAGATTAAAGGGAATGGATATAAATACTATTTTTGTTATTAAATTGAGTATTTTAGACCTTATTCATTTTACAGGATGTTTGTAAAATTATACTTTTAAAAGAGTTTTTAAAAAATAATTGTTAAAGAATTCTTAAAAAAAAAAATTGATAGGTTTGCAGAAATATATCAAACGTATCTAAATTATGTGATTAAATAAATTATGCATTTAAGAACTCTTAAATTTCAATAATTTGCTCACTATAGAGAGAGAAAGAAGGAAAGAACAAGAGAAAATTTGATTGCCCAAAAATAATAATGACTACAGAAATCAGAATTTTCCAAAAAATATTGATAAATATTTATATAACAATATATCAAAACCCTTCAAAATCATTAGATTATAGCTTCTGTCAAAACTTATAATCACTTGAATGAAATATAAATATTGCCAAAATAGTTCAAGAGTTTAAAAAGCAAGTTAAAATTGCAACAATTTTTATTTTACCTCATTAAAAAAAACCCATCAACAATATCATGTTCTTTTGTGACATTATAGATACAATTTTTAAAAAAAAATTACGGATGTAAATACCATTTTTTTTTTTAGTTTAAATTCTACTGTTTTACATTCAAAGAAAAAATCGAACACCATTTTAGAACATAAAAATCCACATTATCTAATCATCCAAATTGTCCTAAAAGCACTTAAATATACTTCCTCATCTCCATAAAAAAGCGATTTTCCCATGCATACGCAACAGTCAAGTAAAGCTATAATTCCACGAATTTGTGCCATTTTTTACTTAGCACGTTCAAATATTAATCGATATTATCAACAGATATCAAATAATAATTCTAGCCAAGCCAAAATATATCTTGAATTGATTTTACCGTAAAACTTATTGTAATTTGTGTATATTTTTTAACAATATTACATATTTCATTAAAAATATTAGTTTATTAATAATATTGTATAATAAAATAACTAATTAATATTCATTTAAATTGTATCGTGAAACTGATTTATAAAATATTTACTATAATAAAATAACTAATTAATATTCATTTAAATTTTATCGTGAAACTGATTTATAAAATATTTACTCATGATTCTCAAGTTCTTATGTAATAAATAATAATGAATCAATGATTGTTTGGGTTAAATATGCATCTGGACAAGAAACATGCCCAGATACAATTGCATTTTTTATTCATATTTGGTTACTGGATGACATATTTTAGTTTATAATTAAAAAAATGGCTACTAGTATAATTAGGGAAAAAAGCAACAAGACAACTAAATGTGGGTGGGCTAAAATCCTAATTAACAAAGTTATGGATAATGTATATGTCTACTCCAAATAGTTGATAGAATGACAATTGGGCCCACCACTTATAATTTTGGATTTTTTTTCTTCAATTTTAATATGTGGGCTGGGTTATGGTCGTGTTGACCTTCTCCAAATATTAAATTCTTTTATGGGTGAAATGTTATATTTAATTAACATTTTATAAAAAAATAAATCTGTTTTTGTTACTTTTAGTAATTATTATAACTTACAGAGGTGAGTATTAACAATCAATTATATATGGAATAATTTTAAAATTATGAAAGTTAATTTTATTAAAATTAAGGATTTTACAACTACTGTTCCAAATTTAATTATCATGGAAATAAGATGTTCTATGTTGAAGAAATAACAAATTGATATACTTTCATCAAAAAAATTGTTGCAGGGGTAATTTATAATCTATAGGTATATATGATGGAATAATAATAGAGAATTTTTACGCCTATTTCTGTTTTTTCCATTCTTTCTATTTCTTCCTATCTTATAACACTCACTGTAGTATTAATTGCAGAATTTTAGAGTTTTAAATTGTACCAGATTTTACACTTATATATATATATATATATATATATATATATATTATTACTTATTTTAAGTATAAAATAATTAATAATAATTTAAATGAAAATTTTACTATTCATCCAATTCATAATGTACAAAATATTATTTTATTTTGAAATAACATATCAAATTAACTTAGTAAATTGATTCTTAGTTTTCCGTTAAATCTCATTGTATCCAAGAAAAAGTGATTGCTTAATTTCATTTGGCAGCAAAATTGAGTGTTTTGCAGGTTGCTTCATAGTCATAGAGATGACAACACTTTAATTGAAGCAAAATACCAATTTATTCGTTCAACTTTAGATGTTTATAATAATTCCATTACTTTATATGGAGTATATAGAAATGTTCAGAGAAGAGTAGGAATAAATAATGTAGTTGAACTTTCGTCCTACATAGTTGTTTTGGCTTTCTTCCCAAACAAAAGGTCGGTTTGACTTTTTATTTAAAATATAAAATAATAGCGAATGATTCTTTGTTTTGAAGAAATTGTTTTACAGCATTATTATTGTTTTATTCAGCTCTGCTTTTATTTCTTGGTTGAAATTTAATTGGCTACTTTGACAATTAGTTTTCTGTTTTGATGAATTAGTAATTCAAATAAAGTTTCACGGTGATCATATAGTAATAAATAGATCGATTCTCATTATATATATGTTTAATCAAACATGGAGTATGAATTTCTCATTAAATTCATTTTGAGCAAACAAAATGTCGATTTGAAACTCACGCGAAAGAACATAATTATGATTAATCTATTATATTTTTTCATTTGGTCAATAAATTTCATTTTGTAAAAATGGTTCACTTTTAGTATTTTTCAAAAAAACAAAATTTAAAAAAATTACCATTACTATTCATCATAAAAATATCATATATATGGAACTTCTTTTTTTTTTTTACAAGAATAGCTAGCTCTTCAAAAATTAGTCATCGTCGAGCCGAACTAAATCTTGCACTCAGATTGGGTCGCCTAGAGCTCCGCCCCCAAAACTAAATGTGGTGGAGCTATCTATTGACTAACAATTATATAATATTGTTTATTGAGAATAATTATTATCATTAATCATTAATATTTTTTAATAAAATAATTAATATTATTTAAAATGTACTTTAATTGCATGATATTTATGTATAAAAATATTGACCAATAATTGAGGATAATGATATTAAAATATGAAATCTTTACTTAAGTGAAAATATAATTAAATGTATTATGTGGTCAATTCAATGAGTCATAAAACAAAAGAAATTGAACGAATAAATTCATTGAGTCATGAAACGCTTTTGATACGCTACAAAATCTTATGTAAGGGGAAAAAAAAAAAAGGTAAAGTGGGAACCTTTACGTTGAAGATTGGAACAAAAAATTCCACTACCTTAACACACGGCTTCGATTTTATCCAAAAAATACTAGAACTTTCTAGAATTTGATTTATGTCCATTGAAATTGGGCTCCTGATGGTACATTGCGTCTGAAATAACTATTTCTCTCTCTCTCTCTCATCAAATCAAATGAATTATACAAATACACACAATGAGGCTATGGACCCCACTCGATTGAGTTGAGCCTTACTTTTGTGCTATTCTATAGAAAAAAATTCATTTTTTTGGGAAGACTTTATTCAAATTTCTATTTCGTTCTGTTTAATTTTACTTGACGTAAGTTTTAATTTAAAATATTAAATACGACTTACGGAACTCTTCAAATTTCTAATAAAAATTTCGTAACAAGTCGCATCCAACCCAAAAAAACCATTCCTACTTAAAAATAGTAATACTTGTAAGTGACGTACTTCTTGGGGAAAAAAAAAATAGTAAATGAATTTTATAAAAGATTTTAAAAGTTTTTAGTGATTGATAAGAAAAATATTTTTCGTCAAGATTTTAGAAGAACTACTTAAATTTGAAGAGTACGGTCAATCACAGGCACTCCTTTAACATGGGTTTTTATATTCAACTTAAAATATTTCAATCGCTTAAAAGAAAAATTAATAATTAAAAATTGATACATCATCTAATATTGTCATTAATGATCTAGGTTGGCAATAAGATAAAATAATTATTTTAAAAAAAATATATAATCATTTAAATATTCTTATGGTAATTTTTTTTAAATACAATTTACAAATTTAACTTTTTGTACTAATTTATGATAATCAATAACCAATAAACTAAAATAATTAGACAAATTCTTGTATGAAATATTTCACGGATCTAGGACCTGTGAAATAACTCATATAATAAAATTCGTGGATTTTAGGCTTGTCGGGTCGGGTCGGGTCTGTAGATATTTCTAAAAATAACTCGAACAAGGGCAAAAATAAAATTTTTGCTCTCAGGTGCTCGCAGATGTGTTACTATTAGGTTAAACATATGTTACAATAACAACAAATGTGTGTTACTGTAACTGTAAAAAAAAAATACATATTTTTTTAAATTTCTCGCCCAAATGCAAAAATAAAAATTAAAAAAATGGTCAAATAAGTCTCTAATCTATATGAACAAACCAAAAACAAAGTAACAATTGCGATATTAATTCAAAATTAAACAAAAGTAGAAATTTATGATCAAAAGTTCGCAAAAACTTTGTATTCATCACTGTTTAAATTTTATCTACTACTATGTTCATCAATCGAATCATGCAACACCTAATTATCTGACAATTTTCAAAAAAATAATCCATGTCTCTTCATTTTTTTTTCGTATTTTTGCGTGTTTATTCTCAAGTCGATCTCCTAGTTGAGTTCCGCTGCTGTCTTCGTCGGATTTCACTGTTTTATCGCCAACCGTTTATCGTCGTCTCTACGTTGTTGGTTATGTGCCACGATTTCTGACCTAATTCACAAAAAAATTTATGTTTTGACATGTTCTCTATGTGCAACTTGTGAGTTTTCTTTTCTTTCCTTATTTAAGGCATATTTCACCATGAAATATTTTATAGGAGATTTGCCCAAATTATTAATAGTAATTTTTTTATTATGATAATATTTTATTGTAGTTTAATTAAATTTAAAAATATTATAATTTAAAAAATAAAATGTTAATAAGAATATATATGTAATTTTATAATTATAATATTTTTTTTCTTATTTTAAATTAAAAGGATAGTTATTCATTTTATATTTATTAATTTAATATATTAATAGAACAATTCAGTGTGATTGCATATATCATAGTGCAAACACGCTAATGCGAAATACACTCATTTAAAATAAATTTATATGTTGGATCAACGATCCAACGATATCTAATTTAGTCAATCTAACCGTAGAAAAAAAATCTTATTTTTAGATATGAAGTAGTAATAAACAGAAGGTAAAAATTTGTATGAGACGGTAACGGTCTCATACATAAGACGGGTTACAAGCTAGTACAAATTTCCACCCACATCTTCTAAAGAGTTAAAACGTTATACTCAAAATATACTCCATCTCACCGTGAAACAGTCTAACACAAAGGTGTCTCCTAAAAGAATTATAAAATACGCAGGAGCCAAAGGCTACCATGAATATAAAAATCACAAGCATGTCTCTTATTCGTTTGAATAAGTTTTTTTGATTTGAAATCAGCGTAAACTCTCATTTTTAAATATTATTATTGTTCATATGAATGTTATTGTTTGAAAGAATATTTAATTTTTAAAATAATAATATTTTATATGCACAATAATAACATTTTATATATAAAATAATGATATTAATAAAAAAAATTCATGTGAATTCAGTTGACAAATTGTTTTTGTCTATTAGCTTATGACTTATGTGGACCTCTGTGGATTTGGACTTGTGACTTATCACTTATCCCCTTTACATCTCCAATCTTACTCGTAAGTTTCGTCTAGTTTTTCTAAATCACATACATACAAAACAAGCGTGTCATTAGTTTTGTTTTATGATAAAAGTAGTTGATTGCAACTTCTTAAACTAGTAAACGAATTTATTGGTAACTTCGATTATATACTCTATTCTATTGTATAGTATTTTATAATTATGTATATGATAGTAACCTATACCAACCAGGTCCTCTTGAATTAATTTATTCATGGATAAAGCTCATCCTTAAGTTATTTCTTTGCATTTTAGTGTTGTGTGAAAAGTAAAGAATTTATTGTCATTTTCTCTTAAATTTATTCTAAGTAATAGTCGTGGGGCTTAAAAAAAAAAGAATTAATAGGGCTTCAACGATGATGCAATTTTTTGTTTTTGTCTTAATAATTGCAACTTAAGTTTTTCTAGTTGGGGCTTATCTTCCTAGCTAGGGTTTCTTATAGCGTTAGATTTTCTTCATCATCGTGTGATTTTGTAGACTTGTAGTCCCAATAATCATTCCCCCTATCTATCTGTTTTTTGATTGGTCTTGGTTGTATTTTATGTTTTGATAGGATTTGACCGTATTAAAAGTGATTTCGGACTTGGTGTCGTGTAAATGTAGTTTAAGTGTCACTGTTTTTTTTTTTTTTTTTTTGATTGATGTGTGTTGTTTGTTTTAGTTAAGAGTATTTTTTGGAGTGTGTATTTCGTCGAAGTGGACTATATAACAAATTGTTTGTTTTATTTTGCTCTTCTCGTCCGTCTATCTATGTTACAAAAAATATATATTTTTTTTTTATTTGAGGAGTTAGCTTACTTTGTATTTTTTGATACTAAAATTATTTCCTCTTCAAAAATGTTAGTATCAGGTGCTAGATTGAAACAAATGAGGTAATTTTGAGTGAAACTTTCAAAAATCTCATTTTGGAAGATAAATGTAAAATTGACCAAATATAATGTTAAAACCAACCTTATCATTTATTTTCTTTTTTTTTTTGGACATACTTATCATTTATTTTCTTAACAGTATTAATTAAATGAAATTCCAGTCTCACAAATTTCATGAAACGACCTCATAGAAATTATTATCAACAAATATTAATTTCTTTTCATATATATTACGGAAGACAAATGAAATACTCCCTCCATCCCGTCCTAAGCGTCCTATTTTACCATTTTCGTTCATTCCACTCAAGTGTCTTATTTTTTTTTTTTTTATTCATACCCTACTTTTATAATTATCCCTATACTACATACATATTTACATAATATGTCACTCATTTCATATATTTAATTACATTTTTTCATCTCTCTCCATCACATCACTTATACTATATTATTATTATTATACTACCTTTCATGTCTCTATCTATAACATCACTTGTATTATATTATTATTATACTTCCTCCGCCCCGGAACTATCTTCATACGTGAAGAGACACATTTATTAAGAAATCTTAAATTAAAATATAGGAGAGAGAATAAAGTGTAAGGATATTTTGGGTGGTTGTATGAGATAAAATGTAGGAGAGAGAATAAAGTAGAATAAAGTTGTGAGATAGTTGTGAGACGAACCGAAATAGAAAGTATGAAGATAGTTTCGAGACGGAGGGAGTAAAAATGTTGGGATACTTTGGACGGAAAGAAAGAAATAGCACATATTCTTACTCCTTTTTTTATAATTTTTTCTTCCCGTCCTTTTGGGGTATGAGCGGGTTTCTCCATTGGATGGAGGACTTGATTTGTATGCTATTTTTATTTAATAGTAGTATTTAACAAAAGTCATATTTCTAAAATTATCTATAAAATTATGTCCAATAGAGTGTAAAATTAAAATAATCAATTATCAAAACTAATTTTTATAAACAACTACTCAAAAAGTTTGTGTTCCTTGCAATGATAGAAAAGAAGAGATTCATCACTTGTTACAAATGGCTTGAATGCGGTGACGATTATCTTCCCTCATTTTTATCAATTTTACAGCTAAAATTTGAGGTTGGTTTCACAAGAAATTTGCCTTGTCACCAGACACATGCCTGCTCATATGACACGTGGCTTCGTATACGTCGACAATTTTATAGCGTCAACTCTTCTCTCTCTCCTCTCCCTAAAATTTTAAAAAACCGACTGCTTAATGTCTTTTAAAAGGGAAAAGAAAAAGCATCGTTTCCTCTGACTAGTTTCCCCCTAAGGTACAGTCTTTTCCCTCTGCGTCTCATTTTAGAATTAGATTATCTACTCCCTTTGATTATCAATAAGAATATGTGAATTATCTCTATCTCTTACACGATCAATCAACCGTTTTTCTTGAAAATGGCACTTGTGAAAAGGGGCCCCTTTTCAGTATTTTCTGGAAACAGAGAAACAAAGATAACTTCTTTTTAATTATTTCAAGAAAATATTAAGATTAAAATATAGAAGAAGGTGAGTTCTCTAGAAATTGGCGCTCTGAACGCCCTTCATGTTGTTGGCACCTGTTGAACACTTTCTTGCATTGGTAATTGCTATTTTTCCTTTCGATTAACTTGAAATTTGGTTCTCTTTTGTGGGTGTGATATTGATATAGGAGAGAGTGCGGTATGAAAGAAACAGAGGGTTTGAATTTGAGTTTTGAGAAACTGATGGTTTTTGGTGGAGCAGAGCATATGAATGAAAGTGGGGTAGGTTTAGGTGGGGGGGTGAGAATAACCGAGTGGAAAGATATTCCAGTGGAGCTGCTGCTGAGGATTTTGTCTCTGGTGGATGATCGGACGGTGGTTGTGGCTTCTGGGGTTTGCCATGGATGGAGGGATGCCATTTCTTGGGGCCTTACTCGTCTTTCTCTCTCTTGGTATATGCTTCTTTTCTTAATCACCCTTGTATTTTGGTTGTGGGTTATGAGAGATTGTCTGTTCTAAAGTGAATTTCGTTATATGACCTTGTTTTCTAGTTGATTCATGATAATGATAGTGAAGGTCCCTAGTAATGGTTGAAGATTGAGGCCTTTGATGTGGATTTTCATAGTTAATATTCTCTCACTTATGTCAAGATCCTCTGTTTCAGTTCTAGTCCTATTGTGCTTGTCTTTTTTACCCCGATTTTCTGGATTTCTTGTGATCGTTGATATATTGGAGTTTCTGTAATTGTTTGTATCTTGTATGTGGGATAGTTGTGTTTGCAATAATTCTTGATGAATCTGCATTTCTGTTTATTTGGGACAGATATTATACCGTGATACCTTAAAAAATGAACGCTTCTTTGCCTCTAATTTTAGGGGAAATTTGTTTGTTACACTTTGAACATATGGATTTGATTGATTATTTGTTAAAACAACACACATTAAGAAGGCGACTTTTTTTGGTATACTATTCTGCACGAAAAAGTTTTGATTTCCGATATGAAATTAGTGTTTGCAAGCGAAATGATTTAGATACAAATTCATGTGATCCTCAATTTGATTAGCTGAAATATGTTCTTCATAGGTGCAAGAAGAACCTGAATAATCTGGCTCTTTCGCTCGCTCCCAAGTTCACTAAACTGAATGCTCTAATTTTGAGGCAAGATACGCCACAACTCCATGACGATGCTATTGAAAAAATCGCAGCTCATTGTCATGATCTGCGAGAGTTGGACCTCAGTAAGAGCGTTAGACTCACGGATCGCTCTTTATACGCCTTAGCACATGGTTGCACGGAACTAGTGAAGCTAAATATTAGTGGCTGTTCGGCCTTCAGTGATTCTGCTCTGGGATATCTGACTGGGTTTTGCCCAAAACTGAAATTCTTAAATCTATGTGGGTGTGTGAGGGCTGCAACGGATAGGGCGCTGAAGGTATATACCCATCTACTTTTGTGTCATCTTAATAAGTAAATAGTTTATGGAATCTTTTCACTATTTTATGCTTTTTCTCATCGAGTCTTTTTCACTAGGCAATTGGGTACAACTGCCATCAAATGCAGTCATTGAACCTTGGATGGTGTGATCGTGTTGGTGATGAAGGTGTAAAGAGCTTAGCGTATGGTTGCCCTGATCTCAGAGCCCTAGACTTGTGCGGATGCGTTCTTATTACAGGTATCTGTGATTTGGTTCTTTGTTCGTCTTTGTTGTTTAATATATATGTGTGTTGTCTTCATATTTTGTGATATCGGCAAGCTGTGATTTTATACTGGAGTTGGATTTAGGGGGTGTTTGCAAACTCTACATAACAGTGTAAAATCACTTATTTTCAAAAGCTACTACTCACAATTTCTGAAAGTAAGTGATTTTAAAAGCTGTTAATAGAGTTTGTAATTGATTATTTAATCTGATTTGCAAAGCTGATTTGAGTATTTTCAAATTGAATGTTCTACTTAGGGGTTGTTTGCAGTCATTTTGAAATGAGAAACACTTCTAAAATTCAAAAGCTACGAGGAGACGGCTTTACAAAATAATGATTTTGCCCCGCTTAAATTTTTACTTGGAATCTAATATTTAGAAGCTAAGAAGGGTATTCTTCTAGTTGATCCAACTTTTGCTCTAATATTTTACCTTTTACCAATCTCTCAATTTCTACTTTTACATATTTTGCTTTAACGGCTTAACCCCTTTTTCTCACAATCACTAAAGGGGAGCTTGATTCAAATTTGTAAACTGAAACGATAATGAGTATAGAATTGTGAATTACAATGAGATAAATGATTAAATTGTCAATGTTTTGCTTTAGTTTTGGAATAAGTGGGGATAAAGATAATTGTTGGTTGAGGAATAATGAAATGATTGTTGGTTGAGGAATATTGGAATGATTGTGTTGAAATGATTATAGGAAGTGAAATAGTTAAATTAAGGTAATGAATAAACTTATTTTGAGTCTCATTATCTGTAGTGAGTATGATGAAAGTGGATTTATTATCCTTTATTCTTGTTAATCACTACAATTACCCTATACGTATTTCCATTGTAGAATTATGAACCAAATGCTCGTAAATTATAATTTCCTTAGAGGAAGCATTATTCGTTATTCTCTGAATTTCTTCACCTACCAATTTTAACCATCGAGTAGACGCAAGGTTATTGTTCAATAGACTATAGAACAGTAAAAACATATTCCGTTATAACTAGTTAAAGGACAAAGTCACCCTTTGCCCGATCAAAAAAAAAAAAAAAGGACAAAGTTCACTTTTGTTTGCTCGATTTGCTTTCCGTTACGCCTTACACTAATTCACCAATGTTGTCAGACGAGAGTGTCGTCGCCTTAGCAAACAACTGCCTTCACCTGAAGTCGCTCGGTCTCTACTACTGTCAAAACATCACAGACAGGGCCATTTACTCGCTAGCACAGAGCCGAGTGAAGAGCAAGCACCAACAAGTCTGGGCATCCGTGAAGACAAGATACGAGGAGGAAGGCCTGACGAATCTCAACATCAGTCAGTGCACGGCCCTTACGCCCCCTGCTGTACAAGCATTATGCGACTCGTTTCCTGCTCTCCATACGTGCCCTGGCCGACACTCCCTCATTATCAGCGGTTGCCTCAACTTGACGTCTGTCCATTGTGCATGCGCCGTTCAGGCACACCGAGCAACGCATGCACTTGCTCACTGAGTTTGAGTTTGTGGGGCTGAGCCATTTGTATATATAACTTTGTGTTACTTTGAACTATGACTTCTCTGCATCTTCTGCAGCGTTGCATTAACTGAAGGCATGTTTATGGGACATTATGTTTGTTTTTGTTGTCTTTTTATATGCAATCTTGCTGAGAATCTGAGCAGGAACACCTTTCAACTTTGTTAAGAAACTTTTAAGTAATTAGTTTATGGTAATTTGCACATACTTACTTTCTCTGCACCATATTAAATGCTAAAAAGACATTAAATATTATTGAAATTATATTAAATGCTAAAAGGACATACAGTTTTATTGGAAATTAAATGTTAAGAAGACGTATTAAATATTATTGGACCGTATTAAAGGCTAAAAAGGCATTAAATATTATTGGAATTGTAATTTTTCGTACATTTTTTGTATTTTATTCTTATATTTCTTCCTATTTAAAATGTATTTTTTTTTATCGGTAATTGTTAATTGCTAAATGTTAGTAGTTAGTTCACTAAGCGTCCTCCATAATTCGTTGAACTTGGATCTTTCATTAAAGTGAGGAATCCGGTGACCAGGTGAGCTAAGCCATCATGTTACTTAAAATGTATATACTCCCTCCATTCAATTTGAATTAGTCAATATACCATTTTGGTCTGTCCAATTTAAATATGTCATCCCAAAATGAAATTTTTTTCACTAATCTCCACTCTCACAACACACACTTATTTACACCCTTTGTCATTTGATTCCTACACTATTTTCCTCTTTTTCAACTAGTTTCATCTCTCCTATTAATAATTTGACAATAATACCCTTACTTTTTACCCCCACTCATCTACTTTATACATAAACAACTAATATTTTTTAAAACCTGTGCCAATTCTGTTTGTCATATTTTAAATTGGACGGAGGGAGTATTATTTTAAATCAATATATACATATTAAAAAAATTAGTGACTTTCTCATGTACTCTTAATTAATAGTTTTGGAATTTTGTCCAAGACTTGAATTATTTAAATTACTAACATAGCGTTTGTGTGCTATGTAGATTTTTTTATAATATCTTATATAACTATTATTATAATATTTATAATATTTGATTAATAATTATTAGATAATTTATTTTTAAAATTTTAATATTATTCACGTTCAAGGTTAATTATATAAATAATTACAGTTATTGTGTTGTTAAGACAACATGAATAAGTCAATTAAATATTCTTTATGTTTCATATTTAATGTAACATTTATTGTTTGGTACACGTTTTAATAAAAAATATTTTAATAATATAAGTTATTTTTTTAATGGGGGTATCACAGTCTTTAAAACTTTAATAAGAGAGTTGTTTAATTAGTAGGTCCTTGGGCCGGATACCGAGTTATAAATAAGTTGTTTAATAGTTTTAAATTGTGTTAGTGTGGGGTTAGTGTGAGAAAAGTAATGACATATGGTGTAATATTGTATTTGTGGAGGATAGATAAAAAAACTAAAATTTATTTAATTGTTATTTAAAAAAATGATGCATCTAGTATGAGACGGATCATTTTGACAAGTGATGCATGTAGTACAAGATAAAAGGAGTATTAATAAGTGGTAATGTTGTGATGACATATGGTGTAATATTGTGTTTGCGAAAGATAGATAAGAAAAACTAAAATTTGTTTTATTGTTATTTAAAATTATGTATCTAGTATGAGATGATAATTAGAGAGGAAGTTTAGGATTTTCAAGCCAACAATGAAAGGAAGCATTACAATGAATGAAATTATTGAGTAGACACCATCTCCACACCCTGCTTTTGATCTCCTCAACGATAGAAGCCGATGAATTGTTCTTCCCATTAAAAATATGATTATTCCCGCTTTCCAAATTGCCCAAACAACACACTCCCAAATCCATGTAGTACGGGATAAAGAGAGTATTAAATTTCACATAGTCAGTACTTACAATTTAATTAATTAATTCAACATTATAATAAATATATTTAATTTACATGTTTGAAATGGTCACAAATTAATTTTTTCTAACATAAATATAATGTAAGAGGTGCAAGCTTCAAACTTATGAAAATAATTCCTTCATGTTGTTGTTAATAAATTTTTGGTAACGTTTTGTTGTAAGAATTTAATATATATATCTTCCTTGTTTTGCGTAATTTTTTTATTGATTCTCAATCAATTTAATGGTAAATGTATAATCGGTGGGTAGGTCACCTGGCCACTGGGTTCCTCACTTTACCGATAAAAAAAAATATTTAATGGTAAATGTATAATCAATATAATTATATTAATCAAATAAAAAAATCTCATCATATGCAGTAAGAAATCCACTTTATTAAATATAAAATGCGTTGTTTGCAGAAATCGCGCCCTGTGCCCGCGATTCTGCTTGATTTCACAGACCTTCAAATTTTTACTATATTTTTATAAAAATTTACAAATCACAATATTTATAAAAAAATTCCTAACTATATTACTCACTTAAAAAAATCTCATCATATTCAGTAAGAAATAAAAAAAATATTTTATCTATATATGGTAAGAAATCAAATTAATTATTAAATTAGTTGTCATAACGGTCAAAGTACAGAGAAAACGCGGTCTAAGACCGCGACTCCTGGCGAGATGTCAACACAAATCTTGCTTCTCCATTTTATTAAATATAAAATGCGTTGTTTGAAGAAATTGAGCCCGCGATTCTGCTTAATTTTATAAACCTTCAAATTTTCACTATATTTTGATTAAATAAATTTACAAATCACAATATTTAAAAAAAAAAAAATCCCTATTAAAATGACATATGGACGCCCTATCTATCTATATATATATATATAATACAAACACAATCACAATATTTTTTAAAAAAAAAAAAATATTAATTTTAGAGTAAATACTTCAAACATTTATTTAATTTAATTAATTTGATTTAAATAAAATTATTTTTTTCAAAATTGTATATATGTTATATATTTCTTTTTAAATATATTTTTAAAGCATCATTGAATATTAATTATAAGAGTATTTTTATATAACTCAATTCCAAATAAAACACTTAGAGGATGTAGGTTTTATTTTATAGATGTGTATCATTCATTTCATTAATCATAAATGTGCATTTAAAAATTATTTTTATTGTCCTCTTGAAAATTAAAAATTCTAAATAAAAATTAGATATAGATTTTTGCAAAGTATAGGTGTTTTAATTATTTTATTAAATTAAAACTTTAGCATAGTATTATAAAAAAATATTCTAAACATATATTATAATTTTAAAATGTGTTGTATTGTTTTTAATATTAAATTATCTATTATTATAATTATAAGGGTTTTTTGGAAAATATATAATTAGTCTTTTTAAATGATTGTATATTGTAAAATAGATTTATAATTTTACAAAATATTAATATGAAATATTTTTTAAAATATAAATTGAAATTTTAAAATAAAAAAATAAAATCTATCCCAATAATATCAAATTAAATTGTATATTTAAAACCTAATTTTAAACATAAAATATAAAAGAGAAAATTTTGATTTGAAATTTAATTAATGAAAATGAATATATGCATTAATTTTGAAAGAAATTAAATAAAAAGATAATTTTTAGCTCAAATGTGAAGAATTTAAATATTTAAAATATTAATTTTTGGTTTTTTTTTTTTGATTGCCAAATAGTATGTATATGATATGATATATGATATGATAAAAAATTACAAATTTCACCCTCATTTTTTTTAAAATTTCCCTATTAAATGACATATTTTTAACTACACAAACTCACACCAAATAATATATTTTATACTTTATTTCATAAAAATTTGACAAGCTCATTCAAATTAATTATAAGATGGTATATAACTAAATTGAGATAAAAATTTGTGTAAGACCGTCGCACCTCATTATGAGATTATTATCATTTTTTAATTTTCTGTCTTAAAATGATACATTTTTGCAAAGTATATCACTTTTTAAATTTTTGCCTTAAAAAATACGTTTTGCATATATATTTTTAAAAAATATACTGAGACAGTCTCATTACTCTTAAATTGAACTCCTTGTTACTAATGTCGGGGTATTTTAAAAAATTTAAGGGTTAATTGGGAAGAAATATAATTAGTTAGCATTGAAAAGTGTAAAATGACTTTTAAATTACAAATAAAGTGAATAGTAAAAATAATATATATTTTGAATAGGAGAGTGTATAAAATAACACAAAGACAAAGTCTTATATATTTTGTATACATCGTAAGTTTATGATGCTTCACTTTTCAATATCATCCAATTTTTTATATTCTTAGTTAAATATTTGATATTCTTGATTAGATATTTGATATTTTAAGTGTTATTTTTTAAACTTGATATTTTAAATTTAAATATTATAATACTGTATTTTTTATATTAAATATGAATAATTTAAATAGTAAAATATTAATTTGTGTTTATAATCATGAAAAATAATATGATGTCATTGGCTAATTCTTGATACACCTGATGAGATTTTCAATACTCATAACAAAATATTTGCTACTTTAAATTTTTTAAACGTAATAACACCGTAAAATTATGGTGTATATGAAACATAAGACATATTCCCACACAAAAATTAAATGTTATATTATTTTTATAATATGATACATTTTATTAATAATTATTATGTAATGTTAATTAAGGATCATAAAAACCCAATCACATATGAAATTTAGACAATCATAATCAAAATAACAAACATTTAGCAATAAAAAAGAAATAGACGGTGGGATTGAAACTCAAGAAAATTGAAGGAGAAGAAAGCATGAGAATAAAAAACATTTACCAATAAAAAAAATTATTATGTAATGTTATTTATCACATGCTTTATGTAAAAGCAATGAAATACGAATTGGAATGTAAACCTAAATATGAAATTCGTCTTATGATGTGGGTCTATTTAGTATTGGGCCTTAAAAGTGAAGTTGGGCTTATTAATTTATTTTGGGATTAGGTTATTCTAACACACCAAATTACTAAGTACACAAATTTCAAATTATTTCTAAGTATACCTGGTGTACGGTTGATTTATTTGCACAAATGTCTAATGTACGGTTGAATTTTTGCACAAATATGTGTACTCAAAATGTGCGACTAAAAATTTCGAAAGAAAGACATTTGTTCGGATAAAAATAAATATATAAATTTTACATTAAATCATCTCAATATAGAAATCAAATTTTGGGTTTGGGTTTTGCTTCTGTCCATTACTTTATTTCATTTAATATCAATAAACAATTACTCACAATGTCATTACTTTATCTACACTAACCAAAATTTACCTTTTGCAATAAAATAAAATTGATTATTATATCCTTGCTCTATTTCATTTAATATCAATAAACAACGCATACCTCAATAATTGTGCAAATAGTAAATGTATTGTTAATTATGGGATGGAGGGAGAATAACTTTCTAAAAAGATGACACATGTAATAAAACATACTCCCCCCGTCCCATAAAACATTTCACACTTTTTTTTTTGTCCTTCCCACTATCAACCCTTTTACAATGGTATAAATTAGAAAATCATTCATAAATTTGAAGGTCTGACAATTTTTTAAGTTGAATTCCTACACATATTAACCAAAACAATACCACACTCTCTATCAAATGCAATTGGTCAAATATGAGTGAAATAAACATGATATTCATATCAAAATGAGAAGATTAAACATTCAATAATCATGCAATTTTCACACTAATCAATGAGCAATCGTCACATCATCAAACATAACTTCCTATTATTTACTTTATACATAAAAATTAGTTTTCACATTCCAAAAAAAGAAACTTCTTCTTAAACTCCACCCTTACAATATTCATATATTTACACACTATGCCATTATTTTTTACACTCAATCCAACCACCTCTCTTACTTTAATAATAAAAGTTTACAAAATTACCCTTCAATATTTCATTCATTACATTTTTTCTTAAAATGTGTGCCGAAATTAGTATGAAAATTAACCTGGGACAGAGGGAGTGGTATATAGGAGGATATATTAGAAATTTATATTCATATTATTATATGTATATAAATTTAAAGTGTTATTTTTAATTTTAGATGAATATTGAATGTTTTTTTTTTACAGAAAAATATTGAATATTTTTAGCGCAATATTAAATGATGTTTTAAATAATTATATTTTTTAATTTGAATGATTTAATATTAATTAGATATTTATGTTTTAAAATTATTTTTAAAATCAAATGGTGAGGGGTCGGGTTGGACCCGACAGATCCACAGTGCGCGTAGGTTTCAATCCACTATTTTTCTGGCGGGATGGGTCATGAGACAAACTAAATCCATCCCAAACCAGCACTATTATCATTTGGCCCAAACTATCTACACCTCTAATATTATTAGATCTACCCACCAAATTAATCTACCCACTCTATTTTAAAGAATTATTAGATACACACATCTAGATTTCCCAACATTACCCTTACTCATATTTTTCTCTATTTTTCAATTCATTTTACACATCCACCTAGTATTAGTATTTGCTGCTGAAAAGACAAAAAAAGAAAGAAGATAAACCACCGTGAAAAGACATTGAAGAAAGAAGAGAAGAAGAAGAAAGAATGAAACGCCACAATTGGAGACCCCACCGCCGGAGTCGAGCCACCACCATGCGCGATCCACCACCGAAAATCACCATGAGATGATAGTGGTTTTAGTTTTTCATTCTTGGTCTGCGAAAATGACGCCCTCTATATGTTTGATGAAATGCTTGTTGAGTAAAAAAATTTTTGTTTGTTGAGATGCTTGTTGCATGATAATGGCACCTTCTAGGTATGTATATATACGTATATATATTTGATATGTGCCCTATAGGTATGTATTATATGTATATATGTTTGATTTTAGTACTTATATGGTATGTACATGTTTAATTTTGAGGAAATAACTACATTTTTCATGGTATCTTTTGTTTGATTTTTTCTACTTATATTGTTTATATGGTGGGTCGTAAACGTATAATGTTTTATATGTATAGTGTGTATATGTTGAGGAAAAAACTGCATATAGTGCATATTGTTTATAAGATTCGAATAAAAGTTGCCAAATTTGTTTTGGAATTGAAAATATGTTTTGAAAGTAACTTGATTTTCGAAATATTTGGCGAAATTTCATAGGATTTTGAAATGCATTTGTTGAAAATCAGCATGATTTTGAAATGTATATCTTTGAAAATTAATGATTTTCGACATTTAGTCGCGAAATTCAGTATAATTTAAGAAAGTAATATGTACTTAACCGTATGTGGACTTTAGTACTTATTGTGGAATTTGAGGATACCGAAAAAATGGGCCAACAACTTTTATAGAAGGAGAAAGCAACAACAGACGATCATCAACAAGTTGGAATTTGCAAGGGACTAGACCAAGTAAGATCATCAACAAATTCTGCAAGAGGCAAAAGTACAAGCACAAGCATGGGCAAATGCAGAGGAAGGGGAAGGCGTACTTGACTTGATATCATGTTATGTTTTGTATACTTGATATTATCTTATGTTTTGTGAACTTGTGTTAAATTTGGATGGAACCTATGAATGTGTAAACTTGACTTGATATTTTGGCTTTTTCTAAAATTGGATGTGTTGTTATGTTTTGTTGGTTAAAAGATGATTTTCGACTATATTATGTCTTAAATGGGTCACATTTTCTACAAAAAATATTCGTAAAATTGAGATAGTACAATTCGTAAAATATTTGTTCAAGGTATCGAATAAGTTGAGTAAAAAATTGGACAAATTTTCAAAAAAATGTTCGAAAAAATGATGATCAAAATTTTGACAAATTTGAACTGAAAATATGTAACAAGTTCGACTAAGTGTTATCGAAAATAAGAGGCATGAGACATCATAAAATTTTATGTTCAAAACTTCGACAACATTGTGTTGAAAATATGCAAATATTTCGATAAATTGTTATCGAAAATAAGGGCAAAGAGACTACGTAAATATTTTGTTCAAATATTTGACTAATATGTGTCGAAAATATGCACTATTTTCGACAAAATATTTCGAAAATAAGAGCTAGTAGACTTCATAAATTTTTTTGCTCAAATTCCCTAATATGTATTGAAAAAATGCACTAATTTTGACAACAACTTGCGAAAGTTGATCAAAATTTGGAAAAAACATGTCTAAAATATTTCGGCAAGATTGATTGAAATATGCACAAAAGTTCGACAAACATGTGTCGAAACCCTAAGTAAAATTGGCAAATATTCGAAAATGATGCAAAATTTTAAATATACCACAGTTTTATATTTTTTAAAAAATTTGAATCCAAAATTTAATAAATTCAACAAGATATTTATTTTCATTTTAAAAGTATATACATTTTTTAATTGAATAACAAAAAAGTATTTAAGTAGTTTTGGTAGTGCTATTTTCCACGATGAATGATCGATCATTTCAAACTTAACGTGTATGTCTCTCTCTTTGTAGGGGTGGGTGTATCAAATAGTGTTTAATTTTTTTTTAAAAATAATGTTCAATATTAGTTTAGGGTAAATTAGTCATTTTATAAATACATTAAAATAATATATAATTGAAGTGGGTGAATCAAATAATAATGGAGGTGTAGATAGTCGGGCCCTTATCATTTCTAGTTCGAACCACGAACAAAACAAAATTTGTTTGTTATTATTCTAAGATGAATCTGTGTTGAATTTTACCGTTACAAATTTATAATGAGCATCAATATTTATCGAAAATATTTGCGACACTAGAATAAACCTACTCCTAATATAATAGGAAATAAACCCCTATGGAATTCTAATAACGTAAGCGTAAAAAAAATAAAATAAAGAAAACATTTAGACTAAGAAATAAAGAAAAGAGTAAGTCTTGTGTGAGGCCGTCTTATGGATCTCATTTCGTGAGACGGATTCACTTTTAATAAATTGTTATCACTTTTTTAATAAATTACTATCACTTATAATGTAAAGTATATCACTTTTCAATTTTTTATCACTTTTATATTAATTTATATCACTTTTTAAAAAGTGATAACAATTTATTAAAAAGTGACCCCGTCTCACGAAATGAAATCTGAAAAAGAACATGTAGAAATAGAATATAGAGGTTGTTTCCCTCACAAATTTACCATATGTGTGAAACAATTTTAAAATTTAATTAAAATGAAATGGAGGGAATACTGATTTACCATATGTGGGCGTATTCATTCTCAATAAAAGAAATTGTTTTTTTTTTTAATCAGTCAATAAAAGAAATTGTTATGCAAAATTAGGAAAAAATTAGAATCAAATTTGAAAAACAGAAAAAAGAAAAAGGAATCTAGTTGATAAAACCGTGCAGGTACATTATTAATCAGAGAATTGGTAATATATACATTAAATTAGGTCTTCAAATTAAATTTAAGTCCTCCATCGATAATCAATTCTACTGACCAATTCATACATACCACATATATAGGAAATCGATTACTAATTTATCAACTTCATTATTTTTTTTAAAAATGGCTATCATCCAGATACTAACTTTGGATAAATTTTTTTGATCTTATCCATTAGTATTATATTTCGATGATCCGACCATAAATTCTACTTTCAGATTCTATTATAAATTTTGAATTATAACCAAAATGTTCTATATACTATTGCAATTTAATTTAATGCTCTACGTACCATCCTTCTACTATAAATTCCAAGATTGCAGCTGTACATCTCACATAAATAAAATATTGATCACAAAAAAAAAAAAAAAGATAAAAAACAAATAGAGAGAGGGAATGGAACAACAAACTACCGTAATAATCATTGGTGCAGGCCCAGCCGGTTTAGCAACTTCTGCATGCCTAAACGTCCAGAACATTCCAAACATTGTCCTGGAAAGAGAAGACTGCTACGCTTCCTTATGGCGAAAAAGGGCTTACGCCAGATTAAAGCTTCACTTAGCTAAGCAGTTTTGTGAACTACCCTACTTGTCATTTCCTTCTACTTCACCAACCTACATTCCCCGAAACGACTTCATTCACTACCTCGATGACTACGTTTTCAATTTTGGCATCAACCCTTTTTACCAAACGTACCGTTATATCGGCTACGTTCGTACAAGAATATGAAAAATGGGTCGTCATGGTTGAGAATACGATGGCCGGGACGAGAGAAGTGTACGCGGCTCGATTTTTGGTCGTCGCCACGGGGGAGAATAGCGAGGGCTACGTCCCTCCTATACCGGGCCTGGATTCGTTCAAGGGGTTGGTGATGCATTCGAGTCGTTACGAAAATGGAAAAGAGTTTGAGGAAAATCGAGTTTTGGTTGTGGGAAGTGGAAATTCAGGCATGGAAATTGCCCTGGATTTGTCCAATTGGGGTGCCGAGACTTCTATTGTTATTAGAAGTCCAGTAAGTAATTTATTCTTGACAAAAACTTGTGTGAGACCGTCTCATGCATTTCTTTTCGTGAGACGGAGTCACCTTTTAATAAATTGTTATCACTTTTTTAAAAAGTGATACAAATTGATATAAAAATGATAGAAAATTAAAAAGTGATACACTTCACATTATAAGTGATAATAATTTATTAAAAAGTGATAACAATTTATTGAAAAGTGAATCCGTCTCACGAAACGAGATCCGTGAGACGGTCTCACACCAGACTTATTCTTTTCTTTTTATAATTTGATTATCGGGATAATTAATAATTATTTTTTGAGCAGGTGCATGTTGTTAACGAGGAAATGGTGAGACTTGGGATGACATTATTGCCATATTTACCCATAAATATGGTGGATAATTTGATGGTCGCACTGAGTAAATGGAAGTATGGAAATCTTAATGGTTATGGCATCATAAGACCAAATAAGGGACCCTTTATTTGAAAAAGGAAACTGGCAGAGCTCCGCTTATTGATGTCGGAACAATTGATAAAATTCGTGCACATCAAATTCAAGTACGCTCACATAAATTTTTACTTTTAAAGGCAAAACTTTTTTAATTTTTTATTAATTAATACATTAATCCAATCACCTTAACTATTCTTATATATTTCTTTTAAATTTTTACCTTTTTAATTAGAAAATTAAACTTTGTTTTAGTTGCTTACTTATTAAATAACACTTTTGAAACTAGTATTTTTTACTATTTAATTATTTTCTTTTCATTAAACTTTGAGGTTTCATCTAGTGCAATATATTGGACAGGTTTTTCCATCCATCAAGAAGGTTTCTGGAAATGATGTTCATTTCACGAACGGGCATATTAAGGGCTTCGATGTCATTGTATTCGCCACCGGTTACAGAAGCACTGTACTAAAATGGCTTAAGGTACAATTTTTTTATTAATCTCCTTCTCATCAAGTAAGTTATTGCGACATTGTTCAATTTAAACGTATTTTTAAATAATATTAACTATTGAAAAGTATCAGTTGAACAACTGTAACTATCTAGTGCAAACAACTGGAATTAAATATTTTTTAAAACAACTAATACTGATACTGTTTAATAGTGCATTTGAGTTATATGATGCATTTAAAACATACAATACTTGTCCCTTCTCATCATATTCATAATTTTTTTTTTCTTTCTTATTTCAAAAATAAAAAATATAAAACTCCAAAAACTGAACATCTCCCCCTCCCCACCATAAATTTGCAGGATGATGGAGGGCTTTTTGGTAAAGATGGGATGCCCAGAAATAGTGCTCCAAATCATTGGAAAGGAGAGAGGGGGCTTTATTGTGTTGGATTTTCAAGGGCAGGATTGTTTGGAATTTCTAATGATGCTAAAGCCGTTGCAAAAGATATAAAAGCTAATTTAAACAACCACTAGTCTGTCAAAAAAAAAAAAAAAAACAATCACCATTAGGATTCTGATTTTTTTTTTCTACAGTTCAATTGTCAACTTTTATGTTTTAATATGTATTTCATCATCGGTTGGTTGTTTGTAACCCACATGTTGTAGTCATTATGTTAAGTAATGAATATAAATTAATTAAATTTTTACCTTTCTACAAGTTCGAACTTTTAAATGAGGTAATTTTTTTTATGGTATCAGAGCCAAAGACTCACGTCCACACCTCCTAGGTTCGATTCCCACCAAAAACAACTCCACCCATATTAATTTGATATAATTTTTTGATTTTAATAATAATAATATAATAATACCACATCACCACTTACACATTTAGCTTGAAAAAAAAATCAACAATAATTATATAACAATATCACATCATCTACTTTTATGCACTTAATTTAACATAAAGTTACCATAAACCCAACTTACGATCACAAACCAAGCACATACTTTAATATTCATAGAATTTTGAAATATATTTGAATGAAAAACCTTGGAATTGTAAAATCCTCATATCTAGTCTATTAGTATAAATATATTTATATTTATTTTGTAATATGACCACCACAAGTTAAATTCTGGATTCGATCGCTTTCGCTTATGCTAAGGCGAACTTGTCTTATTTCGGCCGTACTATCATAGAGCTGTGACGTCTTTTCTTTAATAGATAAAGAATTATCAAGTTTTTATGCTATCATTCTTTCTTTTACAGTAATTGAAATTAAAACACAAAAAGTTATAACCTAATCAATTAATTGTTAATAAGTCAAGGATCTTAGGTATATAAGTACATGTGCAATAAAAAGAGTAATGAATCAACACTAGATTCACAAAAAATAGCCTTTCTTTGCCTCAGTTACTCACTTATTTTTTCAATTGCATCGTTGGTTTAGCAATATATGCAACTGAAAAAAATAATGTGCATGCGAGGCCTTGCAGATTATAGGACAACTAATTATATTGATGGCCTCAACATTCCCTTGTTTTCAAAAAACTACTATTAAAAACTTCTGAAAATAGTGATTCTAAAAGCTGATTTGAGTACGTTATTTTCAAATTGATCAACGTTCTACTTAAGGGGTGTTTGTAATCATTTCTCAAAAAAATGATTTTGCCCCCGTTTAAATTATTTACTTGGAATTAATCTAATATTTAGAAGCTAAGAAGGGCATGGTTGTAGTTGATTCAACTTTTGCTCTATTACCAATCAATGAATTAATTTTTAGTTTTTTTTTACATATTTGTTTAACCTTTTATTTTCTCACAACTGAAGTGCGCTGTGAAAACAGGCGAGTGAAAACAATGCGACGACTCTTTTCCTGCTCTCCATACGTGCCTTAGCCGACATTGTGCCTCGTCTTTCTCACTCATTCTGGGGGAGGCCATTTTTGTATATAACTTTGTTGAAAATATGGTAAATTACACATAATTGGTTTGAATTTTTTTGCGGAATATGGCATTTTTTCAATTTTTTCTGAAATTTTTGTATTTTTGGATTTTTTTCCTGAATATGTTGGAGATTAGCTCAATAATTGGTCCATTTTCAATTCTATTTGGAATTAATGTTGCATATTTGGAATTTACAATATTATTTTGAAGGTTTGAATTATTATTATTATTATTATTTTGACCACGTTGATTATTCAGTTTTATTTTTCCTTCTGTTAATTTGCTGGGTTTAGCATTAACGGTGTTCGCATGCAATTTTTATATATTAGATTTTCTTGGTGGTGCTGATAGATGTATTTTTTTTTTTTTATTTATTTTTATACACATACAGCGACAACGACACTAAGACAGCAGTGTGTATGATTCCATATATCATTCAACAACCACGGTTACATAATGTTGCAGGGAAGGGAAGGGATACAAATTAAATTTTTAATTTTAAGGGTAGTATAATTTTTTATGTTTTTTTTTTAAAAAAAAAAATTAGTGAGTATATTTATTAAAAATGGGAAAATATAACCTGGACCATAATCTTTTTAGAATGACAGACTGAAGCTGACGAACAAATGATAAGCACACAAACAAATACATGCAAATGAGTATTATATTATATAATATTATAATATTTCATGAAAATGTGACACCTCATTCAAATTAATTAAAAGGTGATGCATCTTAAAAATAAAACAAAAAAAAAAACCAGATATGCACAAACAAAATAAATACATCAAAGAGAACACAAACAATTTGCAAAGAAATGAGAAGAAAGTATCACAACCTAAAAAAAAAATGATTTTTAAGAATCTTGGAAAATTAATGATCGAGAAATTGATTTCAGCAATGAGGAGGGCGAAAATCATTGTTAGTCTACCGTTTTTAAAAATTTTCATTAAATTATATTTAATAAATCGATCATTTCATTATACTTAATACAGAATATATTTGCATGTCACCTAATTAATTACAAACAAATATAACTAAAAAGATGACACATGCATACTTTTATAATTGAGACACCATCAAAACGAATGAGGAATCTGATATAGGTGATTGAACAAATATTTAAGACACAACAAACAAATACATGCAAATGAGTAGTTGTCATATTATATAATATTTTGCAAAAAATTAAATCTAAATTAAAAACTAAGAATAATCAACCTCATTCAAATATAATTAAAATATGATGCATCAAAAAAATAAAACTTAAAAAAAACATGATCGAGGGTTTCAAACAAACAAAATAAATACATCAAAGAGAATCAACAAACTAGGTTTGAATTCAAATAAAGAAATAGAGAAGAAAGTATCACAATCACAAGAAATAGAAAAAAAATGATTCTTAAGTTCTAATGAAAATTAATGATCGTTAATCCAAATTGATTCAATCACCAAACCAAGTCTAACATAAGCATCAATTTAATGAACCAAATCTTTGAACAAATTAAATCAATTAACAAAGGATAAAAACCTTTAGCAATTAAATCATGCAAATCACAATAGAATAATTTATCACCTCAATAAATGAAACACCCAATCACATGATCATCAAAATTAATTCATCCAAGGATAATCACACCCAAACACAAAAGGGATTTAGCCAATCATCATGAATTTAAACAAACCCATGAAAATTGAAAGAATTGAGAGAGAAGAAAGCATAATAATTAAGAAATAATCCACTAAAATTAAGAGATTAAGGTTTGATGTCACCTTGAATGTGTAGATTAGACTTGAATCAATTGAAATCTACTCCTAATTTGCAAGGAATTGAAATTAGAATTGAAAAACACCTAATCTATGTGCGAATTTGTGTGTGGAAGAATTGAAAACCCTAATGTCACCCTAATTCTAATCTACTAATTAAATAGCCGTTTCTAAAAAAATATAACTCGAGGGATCTCATTTTAAGATGAGGCTCCTCCCAGTCATGATTTTTTGAAATTCTTCTCTCTCCAACATATCGAAAAATATTTTTTAATTGGGGGCTCCGCCTCCGACCCCGTTTTCGTCCGGTATGTTCGTCTCTTCATTCTAAGAATGCGGGTACTTGGTTTGGCCAAATTCCACCGATTTTAGAAATACCTCAAGTGATACTCTTTAGACAAAATAGTGATATTATTTAAGCACAAAACTAACATTTTTATCACTTTTTGCACTAAATTAAGCCCAAAAAACATGCATCACTTCACTACAATCAATAGGAGAATTGCATGTCACCTAATTAATTACAAAAAAATATAACTCTCTAAAAAGATGACACATGTAATAAAATATAAAAAATATTTTATAATTGACACATTATCGAATATAACCCACTATTAGTATATAGGAGGATATATTATAAATTTAAATTCATATTGTTGTATGTGTGTATATAAATTTAAATTTTAGATGAATATTAAATGTTGTTTTAAATAATTATATATTTTAATTTGAATAATTTTATGTTAAAATTTAGATATTTATGTTTTAAAACCCAACAGGTCCACGGTGCGGGTGGATTTCAATCCACCATTTTTTTTAGCGGGATGAGTTCTGAAATAGAGAAGATAAAAAAATTTAATTTTAAGAATAGAAAGCAAGAGAAACAATGAGAGATAATAAAATAAAAAAATAATATGGAAGAGAATGATTGGCTGCGGTACATCAGCATTGAAAGATTTGAATGAAATGCGAGTAAAGACTATTATATTAATTAAATTTGTGTCATGTGTATATATATCAAAATTTATAAATAAAAGAATAACACCTTAATTCTATTAATTAGAAAATTATGTTAATTTAAAAGAAACAATTTCCTTTTAAAATTTCATCCCAAAATTATGCTAAAATGAAACAAATCAAAAAGAAGATTGAACAAAAAATAGGAAAGAATAATTGATTATATTTAAAAAAACTTATGTAATTTTAATTATTTAACTTTTATGTTTTTTTTATGTGAATTGCAAGAGTTTTCTTGTAATATTTTAATTTTTGAATATAAATTTATTATTTGTTAAAATTTGTAATTTATAAATTTTATAAAATATTTTTAAATTTACTTTTAATTATGTATAATTTATATTAACCACGTATAATTTATGTACAATGCAAGAGTTTAATTGTAAATTTCTATTTTATTTTAAAATAATAAAAAAGATTTATAATTTTAAATATATTTTTATCATATTTTTCATAATTAATATAATATGTGTGTGTATATATATATATATATATATATATATAAAATTAATTTTTTAAAAGGAATTGAATATAAATTTTACATAATTAATACTATAAGACGTGTTAATTTTGTTAAATAACGATAAAAAATTATAAAATTTAATTGAACTTGTAAAATTCAAATATTATACGCGATAACAAATTCTGTAAAAAAATAATAAAATTTTATTAGCCAATTCCGATAATACACATATAAAAATAAATTAAAAATTGCATAAAACATATGTATTAACAATATTCAAATAAAAAAATAATTTTTTCACTTTTTTTTCTCCTTTTTTATTTGTTTCATTTTAGCGTTATTTTGGGATTGAATTTGAAAGGAAATTATTTTTTTAAATTAACATAATTTCCTAATTAATAGAATATATGGTTATGTTAGAGTGCTATTCTCTTGTTTGTAGGATTTCGGACCGAGTAACGATATATCAAAAATCGATCACTAATTAATATCATCTTCAATTCTTTTTAATATGGAATATCATCGAGACACTAATTTTGAATAATCATTTTTGATCTTATCTATTAGTATTATATATATTCCAATGATCCGACCATAAACTCTACTTTCAAATTCCTCTTTAAAATATAACCAAATTGATCTATATATGATTGGAATTTAATTTAATTAAATGCTCTAAGATCCTTCTCCTCCTATTAATTCCGAGATTGCAACCGTACATCTCACATCAATAAGGGTATTGATCACAAAAGAAGAAGATAGAGAAACAATTAGAGCTAGGGAGAATGGAACAACAAACTACCGTAATAATCATTGGTGCAGGCCCAGCCGGTTTAGCAACTTCTGCATGCCTAAACCTCCAGAACATTCCAAACATTGTCCTGGAAAGAGAAGACTGCTACGCTTCCTTATGGCGAAAAAGGGCTTACGCTAGATTAAAACTTCACTTAGCTAAGCACTTCTGTGAACTACCCTACTTGTCATTTCCTTCTAATGCACCAACCTACATTCCCCGAAACGACTTCGTTCACTACCTCGATGACTACGTTTTCAATTTTGGCATCAACCCTTTTTACCAACGGACCGTTATATCGGCTACGTTCGTACAAGAATATGAAAAATGGGTCGTCATGGTTGAGAATGCGAGGGCCGGGACGAGAGAAGTGTACACGGCTCGATTTTTGGTCGTCGCCACGGGGGAGAATAGCGAGGGCTACGTCCCTCCTATACCGGGCCTGGATTCGTTCAAGGGGTTGGTGATGCATTCGAGTCGTTACGAAAATGGAAAAAAGTTTGAGGAAAATCGAGTTTTGGTTGTGGGAAGTGGAAATTCGGGCATGGAAATTGCCCTGGATTTGTCCAATTGGGGTGCCGAGACTTCTATTGTAATTAGAAGTCCAGTAAGTAATTTATTCTTTTCTTTTTATAATTTAATTATGGAGATAATTATTAATTATTATTTGAGCAGGTGCATGTTGTTAACGAGGAAATGGTGAGATTTGGGATGACATTATTGCGATATTTACCCATAAATATGGTGGATACTTTGATGGTGGCACTGAGTAAATGGAAGTATGGAAACCTTAATGGTTATGGCATCACAAGACCAAGCAAGGGACCCTTCTATTTGAAAAAGGAAACTGGCAGAGCTCCGGTTATTGATGTCGGGACAGTTGATAAAATTCGTGCACATCAAATTCAAGTACGCTCACATAAATTTTTACTTTTAAAGCCAAATAGACTCGTATTAAGATTCATTAATAATTAATTGTAATGTATCTATAATTTCAGAATATTTTTTATATTTATTAATAAAAGCAAATTTTCCTAATTAGTATGAATGATTTTTTTAGATGTACAATAAATTGCATATTTCTATTTTATGAATATTATTTTAAACTGGTTACTGTATTTAGAAAATAAAGCTGTAAATTACATATTATATAATTTTGTACATATATATTACTTTAATATATTAATTATGTAAACTAATTATATTCTTTTTATATTGTGAAATAAATTAATTTATTTATAATGCATTATGTTTTTAAAATTAAATATTATGAAGTTCCATACTCGAGGTTTCATCTGGTGTAATATATTGGACAGGTTTTTCCATCCATCAAGAAGGTTGTGGGAAATGATGTTTATTTCACGAACGGGCATATTAAGGGCTTCGATGCCATTGTATGCGCCACCGGTTACAGAAGCACCGTACTGAAATGGCTTAAGGTACAATCTTCAATTAATCTCATCTAAGTTGGACAACCGTAGTTGTCTAGTGCAAACAACTGCAAATGATTAGTTAGATTAAATGATACTATTTAATAATGTATTTGAGTTATACGGTGCATCTAGAGCATACAAGACCGTGTCCCTTCATCATATTCATTATTATTTCAAAAAATAAAAAATATAAAACACCAAAAACTGAACATCTCCCCCTCCCCACCATATATTGCAGGATGATGGAGGGCTTTTTGGTAAAAATGGGATGCCCAGAAATAGTGCTCCAAATCATTGGAAAGGAGAGAGGGGGCTTTACTGTGTTGGGTTTTCAAGGGCAGGATTATTTGGAATTTCTAATGATGCTAAAGCCATAGCAAAAGATGTAAAAGCGAATTTAAACAATCACTGCTAGAGTTATGATTATTATCTTTTTAATAAATTTTCGGAAATTTGAAAGGAGATGTATGTTTTTACAGTTAGTTTCTCTGTGTCGTCTTTTATGCTCCAGTGTGTATTTTATTTTCTGAATTTTTAATATATTGACTCAATGTTGTGGTGGTTCGTTATATTAGTTTTAATTGATATGTCACTTGTTATATATGCATGTAGATTATAAAATATAGAGTGAAACACAGAAAATATTGACACATATAATATCATCTGATGTCTTTAACCCACATGTTGTAGTAATTATTAATAATTCATTTTTTGGGCGCTGAATGCATCTGGAAAACAAAATTCCAACTCCCTCACACTTTAAAAAAATTTGTGTTCTAGTGGCAAATTTGAAATTAAATTATTAATGTGAAGGGGTTATGAGTAATTTTTTTTTTTAAGTGTGAAACTTATATGGGATGGAGGGAGTATTTGGAGTTGTTTTGTGGGAGTGGACCTCACGTGTGACACTTAAAGAAGTGATATTGAGTGAACATAATGCTTGTTATAAATTTTTCCACCAAGATGTTATTTAAAAAAATTAATTGGATTTTAAAATCCATCGACATCCATTTCTAACATATCTTTTCAGTTTTACACAATTAATTTGATATAATTTTTTTTTTAATAATAATAATAATAAATAATATAATAAAATATCAACACTACACATTTGAATTGACAAAAAAATTATCAACAGTAATTATATAACAATATCACATCATCTACTTTTACACACTTGATTTAACATAATATTATAATAATCAACTCAACTTATGATCACAAACCTAGCACATACTATCATATTCATAGAAGTTTTGAGGTGTAGTTTAAAAAAGATTTTAGCAATTTATTTTTCTGGAACTTATAAATTGTAAGGAATTTATTTTAAGAGTTTATAAGTTGTTAAACATTTTATTTTACCAAAAATTTTGAAAGAGTTTATGCTGCTAAACAGTAGGTTGTTTTAAAGGTTTAGGCATTCAATTTTGCTAAATCGGTACGCCTGCACCAATGATTATTATGGTAGTTTGTTGTTTAATTCTCTCTCTCTTCTTCTTTTGTGATCGATATTTGTATTGATGTGAGATGTACGGCTGCAAATCTTGGTTTATAGGAGGAGAAGGATCTTGAAGCATTAAATTAATTAAATTTCAATAATATCTAGATCAATTTGATTATTATAATTTAAAACGGAATCGAAAAGTAGGATTTTGTTATGAATTGTCACTTTTGAACATTGTGTACAATTAAAGAAAAAATTTGATCTTTTATCTTTCTACCTCTTTTTATAAATGGGGAGGTTTAATTTAAAGATATTTTTAAACATATTTTCTTAAAGAATATAAAAAAGAGTTTAGGGATAAATAAAAAAAAATAATTAATTTAAATTGAAATTTAGTTTTAAAAGTGATAATTAATATAAAACTCCAGGAGTATTTTATTTTACAGAATTATCCTCCAAAAATTACATTGTTGAACTTTGCAGGGCGTGAGATATATGCTTGAATAGTACATTGCAATCAGAGTTAAAAAAATATTAATGTTTTAAATTTATCAATATATATATATATATATATATATATATATATATATCGATAAAATATAAAATATATCAGTAAAGATATAAATATTCAGAAACTTTTTTTTTAAAAAAGTATAGATATATTAATGAATGCCCATATATTAAATATTTCCTTCAATAAATAAAGATACACATTTTAATTATATATTTCTCTCCTATTCAAAATATATGTCATCCTAAGTTCATTTATACATTTTAAGAAAATTATTTACTTCCTTCCTATATCCTTAATTAATAGTTTTGAAATTTTCCACATTACTTTAAAAATTATTATTATTAATATAATTTTTTAAAAAAACCAAGGCTCCATTTGGATGGAGTCATTTGAAATCAATGGATTTGAGAATAATACACCATACATTTACAAATCAAAATAGAGAAAAACTCAATGAATGGATTTGAGATACACAAATATTATTTATAAGTGAGAGGATTTCAAATACCCAACAAAACCTAGTCATTTGAAATTCTCTCACTTCTCCCACTTGTGCTTCAGATTTGAGTGAATCAAATCCATTTATTTTGTTTTTTTCCATTTTAGTTTGTGTGAATGCATGTATATTATCCTCAAATCCCTTGATTTCAAATTCACTCCATCCAAATGGAGCCTAAGGGTACATTGAAAAAAATCATAAGTAATTCACATTAAAAATACAAAACGATATTTAAATTGCAAATAATACAAAAATTCAAAACCATAATGGAGTAAATACAAATTAATCCAACTACAGGCAGTATGGACATAATTTTGCGGGTCCCATGGATGGTGGGGACTGCATTTGTAGAAAAGCCAAAGTAGAGATATTCAATTGTTCCCTCTACGGACAAACATGCGGATTTCATGAACGATGTATCATAAAAAGGGGACAAATTATTCACTTTATGTTTTAATATTGTATTTTATAACTGTTTATATATTTTATATTTTATTCATTGATGTCATCCATAAGGAAGTTTTGTACGGGCTCGTACAAAAACGAGTGTTGGCTTGTGAAACTTTGTATCGTGAAATTGTTTCTTACAATTTTTTTTACTACTGTTTACGTCTATTAATTATTATAGTCTTAATAATGTTTAAAAAATAATTATCTCAAATTAGAATTTACGGCTATTAATTATTATAGTTTAATATCTTGAGACTTGAATTCAAAATTAACCAGAAACAGCCTAGGCATATTATAGTATGATTGATTTGGTAAACATAGATTAAGAATATTATTTGAAAGATATTTTTTCTTGTAGGAGGGTCCATTTGAGAAGTAAAGAAGCCACTTTGACATCTTTTCATCTGCAAATAATTTGATGTGAAAACACAGAGCCAGGGGCTGATCTTTGAATAGGAAAAAGAGCGGATCCGCAGGATTCCAAATAAATTGGCTTATTTGAAAAAGGTCTTGTTCTTTGGAAGATCTATCTCGTGTCTGGTACTGTCAGGTTCCACTCTGCAAGAACTCCGAATCATTCTCTTGAAGCTCATTCTCTTCATCATAAATGATCCGCTTGCCCCGAAATAACATGGACCAATAGGGAATGAGACTGTTAAAACCACTAAATAATTAGAAAAAAAAAAAAAAAAGAATAGTGGGTAGACGAATCGAGCAATAGTTAATTAATTGACCTGACGTATGTTCTTTTCTGTTTCATCGTTTTCTTTTTCATTTTGTTATCGTTATTAACTGATAAAATTGTCATTTTCTGAAAGTAGATACTCATAGGTGATTAGTATTACACGTGGACGGACGTGTACAATAACACATTACATCAGATCAATTTTTTTTTTTTTTTGGTAAGGAGAAAATATTTGAAGACGTAAATCTCCCCATATGTACCACAGGCTCCTTGGTCAGACAGGTTGTAAATCGAGAGATGTGCACGAGTGACAGCCCCCAAGGAAGATAATTAACAGTTACGAATCCAACAACAACCTCTTACAGTATTTCAGCAAAGAATTGTTACCACACGAATTCGAACCCGTGATGTCGTAGTATTTCCACCTCAATCACCTTGCCACTTACCACCCGTTTGTACCTCTGGAGGCACGTTAGATCAATCTAATTCGACCATTCAACAATCTACATATAACGCTACGTTAACCAATAAACATGTACGAAAAAATAGGGCTAAAAATATGGAACGAGTAACGAACAAGGAAATCATTAATAATGTCATAATTTCTAAAAGCATAAAATCGAAATTAAGTTTAAATGAAAATTTTGTGGACTGATTCCTGAATACTTGTTATAGTCGAATATTCATGTGAGACATTCTCAAACTTTACATGTTTGATACATGTTCCTGCTATTTTTCCAAGCAAAGCTCTTCTCAACGCAATGCCTATAGTGTCGGCCTCCAAAAAATAGGGGTGGGGCTAAAAATACGGGAAATTTCAACGAACAATGATTAAAAATAATTAGGTTATAAAAAAAATGTCATAAGGTTAAGAAAAAAAGCATAAAATCGGATTAAGTTTAAATGAATATTTTGTTAACTGTTAATACGGTTAATTAACTTAAATATACAAATAATTATAATTATATATATATATATATTTAATTATATATATATATATATATAAATATTTGATATTGGGTAGACTACTTTGTGGATGTTGTTATTTATTATTTTATTTGAACAATTTAATCATATTATGTATTTGCTTTGGACAATCTAAATTGTAAGTTTTGTTATTTATTATTGTATTTGGACAATTTAATCGAGACATTTGTCTTGGACAATCTAAAGTGTGGGTTTTGTTATTTATTATTGTATTTTATTATCATTTGTTTTTTTGTTTAAAATTCTATCTTTTCAATTTTTTTGCAAAGCTCTTCTTTGTTCAACCCATTCTTTTAAAATTTTGCAATGCCTATATTTAGTCGGTTAAGGTTAAAGCTCCAATCGATGGCGCCAAAGGGAAATCAAGTATCGTGATGATTAATGAATTTTTTTGAATAAAATGGAAAAAAATAAATTTTTACGAGGTTAAATTTAAGTTAAAAATATTATTAGTCTACAATTATCATAATAAAAATAAAAATATAATGTCCTTTATAAATTGTCACTTATTTGTTCTAAAAAATATTTTTCCGTAATACTCTCCATACTCCTCCCTAAAACTCACCGACGTTACACTATGTATCTTAATCTTCGAGCAATCATAAAACTAAAAATAAGCACTAAAACACACATATAATTGAACTAAACACGAATAATAAAAAACCCACTAAAACAAAAAACTGAAAAATAAACATATCATAATACAATCGAACATCATGATCACCTTAATGTATGAAGTGATAAATTGATCTGCCATTTTTTTAACTCATCAAAGTTGTGTTAATTTGATTGACAAAGTCAAGTGTTAAGTTTTTTTTTTATTAATACTTTGTCATTTATTTCAATATGTTGTTTTATTTTATATATACTTTAAATTAAAGTAATGTGTACTATACACTAAAACCCAAAATAAAATACATAGATTTAGAGAGATGGAGCCACGTCTGGAGGTACACCGTGCAATTTAAGTGCATTTTAAAACAATATTAGCTATTTTTATTGAATAGTTGCGGTTGTTTTCACCAAATATTAGTAATTGGACAGTTGTTTAGTCCAAACAATTACAACTGTTCAGTGAAAACAATTGATACTGTTTAAAATACACTTAAATTGCATGGTACAACAGATGTATACAAGACTTTGACAGTATATATTATACGGAGTTTATATTATCAAATATTTCAAATTCTTTTAGTTGGGCTCCCAAAATAAAAATTCTAGCTCCGTCACTTCAAATTCCTATCTGCATTATCCCCACTCTCGATCAGGACTAGGTTGTCATTTATGGCCCTAAATTATAACCTCACACCATAGATAATAAGACTCAGACCACTTGATTTATTTGTTAATGTTACTTATAACTTTTTATTATCTGCATCACGAGTGAAATATGACAAGTGTGCTTTAATAAAATCTATACATGACAAGTGTACTCCTGCTTCATTTTTCATTCACTTTTTCCCACTATAAATTCGAACATCTCTCCAGAAAGACTTCATAAAAAAAAAGAAGAAGAATCAAAAGAAAGAAAGAGAGAAATGGAGAGAAAAACCACTGTGATAATTGTTGGAGCTGGCCCTGCTGGTTTAGCAACATCTGCATGTTTAAATCTCCAGAACATTCCTAACATTGTCCTAGAAAAAGAAGACTGCAGTGCTTCACTGTGGCGAAAAAGGGCTTACGCCAGACTCAAGCTTCACCTTGCCAAGGAATTCTGCCAACTACCCCACTTTCCCTACCCTCCAAATTCACCCACATACATTCCCAAATTAGGGTTTATCAAGTATTTGGATGACTATGTTTCCCATTTCAACATTGCCCCAATTTTCAACTCCCAAGTGACATCCGCCTCCTTCGATCACGGCAACAACAATTGGATCGTCAGAGCTGAAAACACGCGGTCCGGGGCGACGGAGATTTGGGTGGCGGAGTTTGTTGTGGTGGCGGCGGGGGAGAACAGTGAGGGGTACATCCCCCCCATTCCGGGGTTGAGTTCCTTCTTGGGTAACGTCATTCACTCCAGCAAATACATAGACGGAGATATGTATAAAGACCGTAAAGTCCTTGTTGTCGGGTCGGGTAATTCGGGCATGGAGATAGCCTTGGATCTCTCCAACTGGGGCGTTGCCACTTCTATTGTTATCCGCAACCCTGTAAGTCTTGTGCTATATTTAATTATATTTGGATTTATGTGAAATTACATGAATTTTTGTTAATATATATTTCAGGTGCATGTTCTTGATGAGACGATGGTAAGAGTGGGAATGGTGTTATGGAATTATTTGCCAATAAAAGTGGTGGACAATGTGGTAATGATGATGAGTATGTGGAAATACGGGAAGCTTTCCGATTGTGGAATCGTAAGGCCGAGGGAGGGACCCTTTTATCTGAAAACAGCAACTGGAAGATCTCCGGTCATTGATGTCGGAACTGTCAACAAAATTCGACAAAATAAGATTAAAGTATTCATTTTCATATAACCTTACTCACCACACATCTAGATTAATTAAGGGCCTAAGGGGTATCTTTAATTTAATTATCTTTTTATTTTCTAACCCCCTCAAAAAATATTTAAAGGTTAAGACTCCTCCATTTTTGAAAATATTTTGGGAAGAATTTTTTCACTAATTTTTTTTTCTAACACGTTTTTTTAGTATTCTATTCTCTATGTTTTTTTTCTTCTTTAAATCTGGAAGTCCTAAGAATACCTTAAACCGTATATTTACATATATATATATTCAAAAAATTTAGGTTGTGAGGTATACTCAATATTCATAAAATTGCCTTGAAATTTTTATTGTGATTTTCTATATGCACATTGAGTTTATTTAGTAGAATAAAATGGTGGTTGTTAATTATTAATTTCTTAATTTTAGACTTAACCCTTTCTTATTTTTGGTTTTGTACATAACTATTTATTTTTTCCAAGTCTGCTCCAATACTTATGAAAATACGATACACTTAGTATATAGAAAAATATTACGTAGATCATTATTTTAATTTAAAGTAAAAATATAAATTCAAAAAATATTAAATTTTGGATAGTCAAACGTCAGTCATCCCTACAATAAGGGCTCGGTGCCTGGTAAAGGGGATTAAAGTGAGAATGGGATGAAAAAAACGAAAGTTGGTTAACATGCACCACCATTCTAATTAATTCCCCTTGCCAAACACCACTTTAAGTCTAGCTGCCTACATATCTAACTCAATGTAATTTTTCAGGTTTTTCCGTCAATTGAGAGGGTGGAAGACGACAGCGTTTACTTCACAGATGGCGAGAAACTAAAATGTGATACCATTGTTTTTGCCACAGGTTATCGGAGCACTGTCAAAAATTGGCTTAAGGTATTGATAATTAATTATTTTAATTTTTATTTATTTATTTTTTTTAAATTTAAAAATTAAATAAAATTTGTGTGTTTTTATATATAAGGATGAGGGATGGCTTTTTGGAGATGATGGAATGCCGCATAGGAATAGGAATGGTGGACAATATTGGAAGGGAGAAAATGGGTTGTACTGCGTCGGGTTTGGAAAGAATGGGCTGTTTGGGATTGCTGAAGAAGCAAAAGCTGTTGTGGCTGATATAACTGCCGCTTTTACCCACAATAATAATAATAATAGTAATAATTAATTAATGTTTATGCTATTAATGCAGTTGAGGAGAAGATTGTCTATCTTTAATAATTCTATATCTCCTCTTTTTCGAATTTATGACTATGTAATAAAATTTACGCTTTCAATAAATGTGTATTTGAAAGTATTGATATTTCTGCTCCTTATTAACTTTGCCATTTTATTCAAATTATGTTTCTATTCATTTGTCACTTTGCTAATATCAATACTAATTTAAAAGGGTGTAAAAGTGTTTTGATACCCTCATTAATAAAAAAAAAAAATTGATTTGTGTAAAAAGATTAATGAAACGTATAATAACTAACTAAGGTAGTAATATATAAATGTATATGTGCTTAAGGCAAAATTTAGTGTGAAACAATTTTATAGTATAAAATTAATATTCTTAGAATTATTCATTAATACCATAACATTTGTTTAGTGGTTAGAGTGATGGTTGTAAGTTTCTTTTTTTTTTTTGGATGTGATTGATTAATAGTCTAGGGTTCGATTCTTCTTTGATCCTTTCTTCTTTTCTTTCTCTTATGTTTAGTAGTATAATTTTATTGGGGCACACTTACATGAGACCGTCTCATGGTGAGACGGGGCATATGTTGGGCATTGGCGCTTTAACACTTTGGAAGGGATGAGTATGATTTGTGCTATGTTATACCCCGTCTCATGCATGAAACCGTCTCATATGAATTTTTGTTAATTTTATTTTTCTTTCTTGAGATTTTTTTTAACATTTTTTTTTCTTTTCTCTATCTACTCTGTTTTACAAATTTATAATATGTATATCATATACATAATTGTGGATTATTTTTCTTCTTTTCTTTCTCATATGTATGTCATACAAGACTTGCTATTTGAAATATAGTTTATAATTATATTATGTATTAGAATCAATTTTGATAAAAAAAAAAAAAAGCATTACATTAGAGTTCATACACATCATACACAATATTTAATATGTATTACAAATTTTAATCTTATACTTTAAGGAAAAAATCTTATATATAAGTTGAATCATATAATAAAGAATTAATGTTAATTTAGCAAATATAATTCATGAAATACATCTTAAATAAAACAAATGATAATTAATAAATTCTCAAATAACTATCAAAATATATACTCAAATAATTAATAATAAAATAAAAATTTTAGAGAAACAATTCTGTATACATAATTGTTATATACAATAATTTATTCTTAAAATGTTAAATATTTTAAGATAAAGAAATAAATTGTTTTTTTAGAAGTGTTAGAAAAACAAATTTGAAAAGGAGAAAAAAAAATACGTAATATATTGAAAAGGATTAAAAAAAAGGTAGTAGGAGGGATCTAACCTTGAATAGTAGGTACTTTATATATATATATATATATGGAAATGGGTAATTTTTTTTTAATCAAATTGGGTGTTTTGCCAATTTCTCCCCATCAAAATTGAACACAGGATCTCCTGTTACATAATGGTGTTACATCTTCTGTTATATTAATTAGATTTGTGCCACGTGTACATACAATTATATTAGGATGTTATTCTCTTATTTGTAAATTTTGATGTATGTACACGTGGCGTAAATCTAATTAATGTAACAGGAGATGTAACACCATTATATAACAAGAGATTCGGACCGTCAAAATTGTGTTTGATTGAAAAAGTAATCAATTTAAGTTTGAGTGGGTATCATATCATTTATTTCAATTTGGTGTTTTGTTTTAAATAAGATCTTATGTTGCATAATGATATAATATTTCTTATATAATTTTTACAAGTATTCAATTAATACAATTAATTATCACAAATTATCATCTCATAATTCTTTTTTTATTACATTGTTTATGTGTCATTCATCTAAGTGATGTAACAAAATGTGTTACATATATTGCTTTTAATAAATGAAGTGTGTAATAAATGACATTGCAAATCCTCAAACTTTTAAATGAAATAAAATTATTTCATAGTTTTCTATGATTGGACAAATGATAATTCGAACTCATGACCTTATGACATATTCAGTGAGACTCTAACCACTTGATTAAAATTCTTTTATGATATCATAGTCTTTAGTCCACGCCCACATCCTGACTTCGAAACCCGCATAAAGCACCTCCATCCATATTAAACTGTCAACTCGGTGGGTCTCCTCATTAATCATAGAGTCAAGAATCCAACCCATGAGTGAGGAAAAATATTGAAAAATTAATATAAATTAATGAATTGATTCTACACCTCTATATAAGTTTGAGCTTTTAAATGATATGAAATTCGTTTTATTTTAAAAATAATGAAATACAAACAGAACACCAAAGTGGAATAAATAATCTTAAGTGTTATTTTGTACTTTAAATTAAAATAACCACAAATGAAACACAAAATGAAGGGTTGATTTTGCGTGAATCAATTTCACCATGAAACTAATTTACAATTATAATATAAATAACAAAATTCCTTTAATGAAACAATGAATATCCTTTAATTAATAAAATTTAATTAAATAATTAATATCATTCAAAAATAATATATCTTATAATATAAATAACTAATACCATTTAATAAAACAATTAATACCCTCCAAATTAATTTCACAATAAAACTTATTCACACAAAATTTCTATCTTATGTTTATCCATTTCCTGAGATTAGATTGACATTTATGTTCCTTAATCTTTTTTTATTATCTGTATATCACTAATGAAAAATGACAAAATGTACAATTTTCTATCACTCTTTCCCCTTATAAATTGGATCAACTCAAATAAATCAAATTAACAAAACAAAAAAAAGGAAAAAAGAAGGAAGAGAAATGGAGAAAAAAACCAGTGTAGTAATTGTTGGAGCAGGTCCTGCTGGTTTAGCAACTTCTGCATGTCTAAACCTTGAGAACATTCCCAACATTATTCTAGAAAGAGAAGACTGCTACGCTTCTCTATGGCGAAAAAGGGCATACGGTAGGCTCAAGCTTCACCTGGCCAAGGAATTCTGCGAACTACCTCACTTCCCTTACCCTCCAAATTCACCCACATACATTCCCAAATTAGGGTTTATCAAGTATTTGGATGACTATGTTTCCCATTTCAACATCACCCCACTTTTCAACTCCCAAGTCACTTCTGCCTCCTTCGACCACCAAAACAATAATTGGGTCGTTGAATCTGAAAACTCAGAGTCCGGGGTGGCCCTGAGGTGGGTGGCGAAGTTTCTGGTGGTGGCGACGGGGGAGAACAGTGAGGGGTTTATCCCCCCTATTCCAGGCCTGAATTCCTTCTTCGGTGACGTCATCCACTCCAGCAAATACGTAGATGGAGATAAGTACAAGGGCCGTAGGGTTTTGGTAGTCGGGTCGGGTAATTCGGGCATGGAGATTGCTCTGGATCTCCACAACTGGGGCGCCAATACTTCTGTTGTTATCCGTACCCCTGTAAGTCACACAAGATCTCATGTTAGATAATGGTGTTACATCTCCTTTTACATTAATTAGATTTGCGCCACGTGTGTTATTCTCTTATTTGTAAATTTTTATTTATGTACACGTGGTGTAAATCTAATTAATGTAACATGAGATATAACATCATTATATAACAAGAGATCCGGACCGCCTGTAAGTTGGCAACTTATAATATTAATTTCAAATTATAATAATGGAGTCATTTAAATTTGATGGGGATAGTTTCGTAATTTCAGGTGCATGTTCTTGATGAGAATTTGGTACGGCTGGCAATGGTGTTATTGTGCTATAATTTGCCATTGTGTTTTGTGGACTTTGTGGTAGCAATGTTGAGTAGATGGAAATTCGGAAATCTTTCCGATTATGGAATGGAAAGGCCGAGGGCGGGGCCCTTTTATCTGAAAAGGACGACAGGAAGATCTCCTATCATTGATGTCGGAACTATCGCAAAAATCCGAGAAAACAAGATAAAAGTATTCTATATCCTTTGTCTACACACATGCGCACACACGGAAATATATAGAATTAATCCCCTCAATTTTAATAACTTCCAATTAATACAATTTATTTTTCTAATCCCCACAAATTTTAAAGGTAAAGATTTCTCAATTTGGTATCATATTCGATATTTAGGTAAAAAAAATTGACTTAATTTTTTTATAAATCGTTGTCTTTTAATGTTAAAATCTCTCTCTCTCTCTCTTTTTTTTTTTTTTTTATCAAAACGATCTTGAACCATTTATAAATTTAAAAACTTTAGGTGTTGAGACATACTATGTATCAATACAAAGATATGAAATGTACGTACTTCCACTAATTGCCTTGAAATTTTAATTGTGATTTTTGTAAGCGCGTTGAGTTTATTTAGTAAAATAAAATGGTGGTTGTTATTAATTTCTTAATATTTCTTCAGTTATAGAAGGAGTGTAAGCGAGTCGAGCCAGCTCACGAGCTACTCGTGCTCGACTCGAAAAAGATTTGAATCGACTCGAAATTAATCGTGTCGAGTCGAGTTTCGAGCTACTCGAGTAGCTATCGAGCTCACAAATACTCAGCTCGAAAGGCTAGCGAGCCTTATCGAGTTGTACTATATTTACAATTTTGCAATTTATTTTATTAGTTAAATACATTTATATTATCAATATATAAATATGTAAATTAACAAAAAAAAAAGGCTATCAAGTTGAGCTCGAGTCGAGCTTAGTTTACCGAGCTTCGAGCTCGAGCTGAAAAAAAATAGGCTCGACCGAGTTCGAGTCGAGCTCGAGCTTCAAGTATTGCAATTGAGTCGAGTTTCGAGTTCAGCACTACTTGGCTCGACTCGACTCATTTACACCCCTAAGTTATAGGCTGAATTCTTTTTTATTTTTGGTTTTGCACCGTTAATAATTATTTTTCTTACTCTTTTGCTCAAATGCTTATGAAAATATGATAAAAAATTAGTGTAAAGAATATATTATATATGTAGATTTTTATTTTATTTTATTTTACTTTAAAGTAAGAAAAAAAATTTAATAATAAATTTTTCATGTTCAAATCTCATCCCTACAATATAATTAAAGTGAGAATAGGAAAAAAAATCGAGAGTTGGTGATTGAATCCTCCCGGCCCACATTTAAGTGAATGAGATATATATCCATTCACCTCAAATCTCTTACTATTATACAATAGAATAACATCTTTTGTCTACTCCCTCCTATTTAAAATATATGTCATCATAACTTCATGCATACATTTTAAGAAAATTATTTACTTCCTTCTACCCTCACCCTTAATTAATAGCTTTGAAATTTTCCACATGACTTTAAAAATTATTATTATCAATGTAATTTTTTTAAAAAAAAATTAAGGGTAAATTAGAAAAAACCATAATTAATTTACATTGAAAAATACAAAATGGCATTTAAATTGTAAATAATACAAAAAGTCAAAACGACATATATTATGAATAGGAGGGAGTATTATTTAGATAAATGATACATATATGCAGTATAATTAATCACATTAATCATCCTACAATTCCTTTTTAATTACACATACGTGTCATTTATCCAAATAGTATAACAAAAAATAATATATCATTAATTATGTAACAAGAGATCTCGTATAATATTTTCGTGTGACTACCATACACCACCGTATCTAACTCAATGTAATATATGTATTATCCAGGTTTTTCCGGCAGTTGAGAGGGTGGACAAGGGCAGCGTTTACTTCGCAAATGGCAAGAAACTAGATTGTGATACCATTGTTTTTGCCACGGGTTATCGTAGCACTGTCAAAAAATGGCTTAAGGTGAAGACCATTAATATTATCCTTTTTTATTTTTCTTCGAACATTTTTGTGTTTTTTATTTAAGAATTAAAATAAATTAAATAATTATCTTTATATAAATATATATACACAGGATGAGGGTTGGCTTTTTGGAGAGAATGGAATGCCGAAGAAGAGTCTTGCAAAACATTGGAAGGGAGAAAACGGGTTGTATTGCGTCGGGTTTGCACAAAATGGATTATTTGGAATTGCTAACGATGCAAAGGCTGTTGTGGCAGATATAACTGCAGTTTTAAGTCAGAAGAAGTAATATTTTTGTTTATTTGAGTTAATTAATAAGTTGATGAGAAGGTGATTTAATTGGTTTATCTTTAGTTATTCTCCACCTCTTCTTTTTCGAATTTTAATTATGTAATAAATTTGTTAATTATCGGTTTCAAATTTTCAACTGCTTTTGGTTTGTGTTAAAATATAGCATTTGCATATGTTATAATACTTATTTCTTCTTTCATAAATTTTACTCTCACAATAACTTCAATTTTAATATAAATGTCATTATTTTTTAATCTACACTTACATAGAGTCCAATTTATTTCCTTGATTTATATATACATATCATGGTATGGATGAAGTAGTATATAAGATTATATACATGTATTAAATAAAAAAAATGAAAATTAAAGGCAAATTTTCAAGTACTCTCCAAACTAACTGTATATAGTGTGATTTTAAGTCGTGGTCATTTTGTATCAATCTAGATGCAATTTTGTTAACTTATTAAAAAAATAATCAAGAAAAATAAAATATTGAAACGAAACACCAAAGTGAAATATGTAATCAAATTAAATAGTATTTTGTGTTTTTATTTTAAAGTAATTGATATAATAAGGAAAGTTATTTCGTGTTTATCCCTTCTCATGACACTGTTATTAATGAAAACTAGTATATCACCCGTGCATTTTGTAAATATATGTAATTAGTTTTAAATTTTCAAACCGTAAGTACAAAATTCGAACCAGCAATTTCGAATAGTTGTGCAGTTGGCCTTTATAAATGGTCTTGATCTTGCAGTTGGACTTAAAAATTCTATGATATTTCTTTGAAAATGAACGTCACTATTAACCCTCATCATTCTTTTATTATTAGTTTTAACAATCAAACTTTGCCTTCATTAATCCTACTTACAACAAACGGTTTAAATGTAAAAGTGATTCACAGGAAAAATATTATTATAAAATTGATCATTTTTCTAACAATAATTAAAAATCTTTTTTTTTTTTTATAAAAAATGTAAAAAAATGATATTTTTTTAAGATCAATTTTACAATTAAAATACACTAAAAGCACCATTTTCAAGCATTAATTGTATCACAAATATAATAAGAAAATTCTTTTGAAACTACTTTTACATTTAACACACAAAATGGGCCGACAATGATATATTAATATTGGGAAGAATATCATATAAGGGCTCTCAATATAGGCTGAGTCTCGATTTTGTTTTAAATCATATCTAAAAAATTTTCTCCACATGAGATTCTATTTTATTCTGTTTCTCTCAATTTAAGGTACCTCTGAAGTTCTTGTTTTTTTTTTTTTTTCGTTTCTAATCATACGAGACGTACACCACTAATTTGTATTTTAATAAGAATTATTTTTTATTAAGTATAGTTTTTCTTATTTATATTCTGGATTATATGTTTATATTTTTTAATTTTTCCTATTGCTAACAATTCTCACCGCATTTATTATACATACACAAGTTCTTCCCTCAAATTAAAAATAAATATTATAAAATTTTTAATTTATTATATTATACATCAAATATTGATTAGAAGCAAAAAAGTTATTATACTTTAAGTTTTTTATAAAAAGAAAAAAAGAAATAAAGATAAATGGACCTGATCTTGGATTGAGATAAAAAAAAATTGAATTTTAAATTAAGAAAAAAATAAAAAGTAAATTCTTATTTAAAAGACTTCAAAATTAAAAATTAAAACTAAAATTCAATCTAAAAATTTAACCCTTAATGTATGAAATTCTCCATTAATATTGTGCAAGGACAAAATTCGTAACAAAGTTCGAGCCTCACCAATAAACAACATTAAAATCCAGATAGATTTCTTATTAAAGACTCGTTTTCTTTTCCGTACAAATGGGTGTGCAGTATGTTTTATACACATATACGCAAAAGAAATGAAACATGATATTTAGTAACTTTAGTTACATGCTAAATATAATAATTTATTATTATAATTAATAAAATTAATTAATTTTGATCATTTGGTTTTACCTCGTCTGTATCATTCGGAGGTGGTTTCTTGGATTCGTCCTCTCCTAGAGATTCAACATATGATTTTGCTTTTTCTTCTTCTTCTTGAACCTACATTAATATGCATGCCACTCCATAGTATTATTAGACCTCTGGGAAAGATATAATTATGCAAAATAAATAAAAGAGCATTCATCACCATAAAAAAATATAATGCAAGTCTTAAGTTGGCGTCATAGTTAACTTACAATTTTAATTGTAATTTTTTAAAAAAATGTCAAAGTTTTGTATACAAGATATAAATCGTGTAATTTAAATGCATTTTTAAACAATATCAATTATTTTTACTGAATAATTAATTTTATTTGTTTGCACTAAAAATTTGCAGTTGTCAAATTGTTATTGTGCAGCAAAACGAGTATACTATTCAGTGAAACAATTGATACTATTTTTATATGAATGATGTGCTAGTTTATAAGATCAACTAACATATCATTCATATAAAACAACTTTTGCACATATATTACTAAGAAATAATTCTCACACAAAAATCGTTAAAAAAAAAAATTATTTAAATCTTATCATTAACAACATAAACCTGATAGTAATCCCATATTACGAAAAGCTTAGTTCTAGCTCATCAATTTTAGTACTATAATCAAAATCAAATCCATAAATTAACCAACATTCACGATAATTTAGTCATATAATTAATATTAAAATGGTCATTTTCGTAGCAAATTCCACACCTAACCCCTCGATCTATCTGATAAGATGAGATAATGAAACTGACCTTCCAGTGTACTAATCAAGCTCATGACCATAACTAATTGTTTTTTTATTTTAAAAAGCAGCTAATAGTGTTTTTTTTTTTTTTAAAAAATTAATTCGCCCAATTAGAGAGTCATATATAGCTTATGCATGAAACACATTGTGAAACTTAAAAAATGATACACATGATATCATTTACTATTCAGTTCCTTCAATTACATAATTTTAATTTGATTATCTCATTTTTAAAAAGGTTTGAATTTTATAAATATATTTAAAACTAATATTTTTAAGGCATAAATGAATTATTGGCAAGAAATATTAAATAAAGGCAAAAATGAAACCTTATCAATAAATTCATCAATAGCTTCAGCATCCTTTGCTGCCCTTTCCGCAATTTTTTCAACAAAATCCACAGCCTTTCTTAATTCTCCGCCGTCTGGAAGATCATCGGCAATGTCCTCCGCCACCTTCTCCACCATCTCCGCCACTTTTTCCGCTGCCTCGGCCACGTCTTCTGTCGTCTGCATTGCAGCCTCAACCTTTTCTGCATGTATATAAATATCCTTAAAAACTAATTGTGATTTATTAAGTATGCAACTGTTTAATTATACTAAAAGTCAGTCAAATAATTAAGGGTAAGTTCATTTTGGGGTATTTTGAAATTACAAGGATCTCGTCTTGTGCAGGTGGGGGCCATTAGTTTCAACTGTTCCTACCTGCACAGTACTCTCTTAAAAAATTGAATTCAATTCTATAATTAAGTTTGTTTATCTAGGAGAACAATTTTTCATTATATTTGCTTATATTGATATGTGACATTTCAATAAAAATTTACCCCCATAAAATCTCAAAATAAAAATACATTTTTACTATTAATCCAAATTTACAGAAATATAAGGCTCATTTCAAATGCACAAATTGATAATTTAAAATTACAAGAAAATTGATAATCAAATAAATTAGATTGCAGTGAATGCACAATTTGTTTCTTAACCATATTTTGATATTGTATATTAAGGCCTCGCTTGGTTTCCTTTATTAGGGGAGTATTGATTCCTAATACAACTTTATCACTTGTTTGGTTTGTTGTATACATTATAATTCCAGTCCGTTATTAAGAATGAACTCGTTCAAATAATACCTAATACATAGTATTATAGATTCCAAGTTTCATACGGTATTTGTAATACTTATACTTCTCCAACATCTGTTAAATTTTAAAATACCAAAAACACCCTTCAATTTTCATCAAGATGTGTTTATTATTATTTTTATTTATAAGCTGGACAAATTAGTCTAAAATAAATTAATACTAGTTATAATACTTGCTACCAAACATAATATTGATAGTTAATCACTAATTATTTAACTCAAGTTTTTGAAACCTAACAAAATATTGATAAATAAATTGGTATTACAAATATAGATATTATAGTTCAGATATTATCCAATAAAGGAAACCAAGCGAGCCCTAATAATATGTGTATATTCCTAAATAATATGTATAGCATCCTCCATCTAATACCACAACGTAATGAACTTTAAAAGTAAAATAAAAAGTGAACATGTGGGTGTATATATTTATATGCATGCATCATTTTTACCCTTGAGCAATGGTCCCCATTTGTAATTGATTAAGGGTACCACTATTGCTATGCCCACGGCCACAATCCAGCTTCTGCTCGATCAAATTATAACAGAATAATTATCAATAAATTTGATAAAAATAATGAAAAAGAAATTAAATATTAAAAAAAAATCCCATGAATCCAAATTCTTATACTCTATCTTCTCCGGTGAAAGTTTTACATTCTTTTTTGGCACAATATTTAAGGAATTGTAATAGAATAATAGTATAGTACAAACGATATGATGAAAAAAATAAAAAGATGAGTATAAAAAAGTGTATTAAATATACGGGTATACTAAAAAGGTAATGAAAAACTTTAATTGAGACCGATTAAAATAGAAAATGAATTTTTTTATTGGGACGGGGAGAGTATCATTTAATTAATACATATAAAAATGGAGGAAAAATAGACTCACAGAACATTTGGAGGCGGCCCAGAAGGTGAAGCTCCTGGTTCCACACTATACACGATATAATTCCTATTTAAACCAACATTAAATCTACTATTATAAATGAAATCTTACAAACACGATATCTAATATATAAAAAATAATAATTATTTAGTTATATAGTTATCACTATTTTGATTTAAGTCATGTTGATTTTTACGAACTGAAAATAATTGTAACTTTTATTTTTTTGATATTTTAGTTTGGTAAACGATTATAAAAGATGAAATATTTGCTTAACAAAATCATACTCAGATCTACTACGTTCAACAGGATATTTCACCTCATAGTGCCGATTATCAAAGCAAAACGTTAAAATTAGAAATATATTTTCAATTCGTAAAAATTATCAAGACTGAAATCATTATAAGTCTAACTTACATGCTTAGAAAAAAATATTTTCCCTCCATATATTTATAAATTTATAACTCAACTTGCATATATACTTACCTTGTATTATTATCAAACTTGTGCAATCCTTTGTAGTTACTGATTGGAGGTGGGAATTCTTGCTTTTCTTTGGAATTGATCATAATTATGTTTCTTGGAGGATTGTGTAAGAGAGCTTGATGGGGCTTCACAAATTGGAAGCCAAACAGAGTAGAATCAGAAACAGTATGCTTGATGTTCATCATGATATTTTAATTATTTAATGAATATTTGATGTCATATGAAGTGTAAAGAAGGCGTTGGATATTTGGCTAGCTCTTGCATCAAAGATACAAGGCCTAGATTTATAGGAAGGTACTAATATTGGTGGGAATTGGAAAAAAGATTAATTAAGAGATGACGTTAAATGTTATAGGAAGGTACAAATATTGGCTTAGCCCACGGGTTCCTCACTTTAGTGGGAGACCAAGTTCGATTCCCTTTAGGAACGAATTATGAAGTTAAAATTTAGGTGTGATTTGGTGCTTAGTGAACTAACTACTAACAACTAACATTTATCGATAAAAAAAATGTTAAGCCATCGCACGTAAAAAATTATATATATATATATATATATATATATATATATATATATATATATATATATATATATATATATATATATATATATCAAAAGTAGAGAACTGAGTTTTCAAATGCTCCGTCCAAAAAAAAAAAAACCAAGTTTTCAAATGCTGGAAAAAAGGTTCTAACTTTGAATATTCGTTTTTTTTTTATCATTTTATACATGTTGAAAGTTTGCAAATTAAGTAATTTGGTTAGAACAAAAAACCAATTAGTCAATGACAGAGATAGATGGGCGGCTGGGTGCAGTGGCCCCTCAAATCTTAGCATTCTAATAGCTTTCTGAAATATTAAGGAAGAACGTATTTTCTCTTTATATATTTTAACATTCTTTTAGTTTTACCTCGTGTTCTTTATATTTTAGTATATTTTGATACAGCGTCTCTTTATATTTTAACATTTTTTTAGTTTTACCTCTTGTACTTTATATTTTATAAGAGACCATCACGCCGAGGGAGCATTTTATAAATATATAATTCTTGCAAATGCAGATATATTTAATTATATGCAACCTCAAATAATATAATCAAGTAGTTCTTAAACATAGTACAACTTTTTTCAAAAAAAGTTTGGTCAACCTAAATAAAGATACATCATACATCCTATAATTCATTTGCTCGCAAGCCCCCCCCCCCCCCTCCCTCCCTCCCTCTCTCTTATATTTATATCTTATATTTATATATATATATATATATATATATATAAATTGTTTACTTAAATTTATAATCATTTTTGACATACGTACGTTACCTAAAAACTTAGCTAGAAATTAAATAACATTGACTTTTGAAACAAATCCTTTCCTGCAGGAAAATATATTTTTAAATCGTGTTTTTTTTATCTTTAATTTTTTTTTTTTTTTTAACGGGAGGAATATATGTATACTTTACGAATGTTATATATCAATAAAAGAACGAAGGCAATTATATACATGATCAGGCACTTATTCCTTACATAAGTTAGTAACTATACAGCTCCTTACAATTCCATTTATAAATATATTTTTTTTTTTTTTTTTTACCGAATTCCATTTATATATATAAATGGCACTTTTATTGGTTATTTCTCATCCTTTACGTCTGGGCGCTTATTACCTTCATCACTTAGGGTTCCAACAATATTTGCAACCTTCGCTTCCACTTCTTGAAACTGAAATAGTGAAAACACGTACGTATATACCATGTTAGCATTAATTCTGTTATAAATACATAAATTCAAATTAGTATTTTATGCTAAATCCACAATCTAAATCTAGTATAAGTTGCTTTCGGGAAAAAAAAAATGTCTTACTACTCCGTCTCTTTTTAATTTGCTCAAACAAAATTAATACAGATTTTAATGAGAAAATTGTTTATTACTTGCTCCTTTTAAAAAGTTTATTCTCACTTTTTTTTTTGTCTATCCAAAAAATTTATTCTCATTATATTTTTAGTAATAATTATATCTACTTTATACATAAACTATTAATATTCATTAAAACTTGTGCCAAAAGAAAGGGAAATAATTTTTTTGGATGAAGAAAGTAGTATTAAAAGGTATAAAATTGAGGATAAATGAGACATTTCTACTTTATTGAGAGGAGGTTACTTTAGTTTGAGAGGAGTAAATAATTGAGTGACATAAAATGTAAATAAGTGATTATCTTTGTAAGAGTTCAATTTGATAAAGTGGAGTTGGTTTTTTGTTATTTTAGATATAAAAAAATTATTTATAACTTTGACTAATTTAAAAAAAGAGTATAAGTTAATTATAACATTTTCAATTAGTTTAATTTGGTGACTAAGTTAACAATTATTATCTGTATTACAAATATTTTAGGTCGTGTAACTGCTACATATAACGGTATATTAAGTAATTATTTTAGGTGTGATTGTGTGCAAATCTAATTAAGGTGATAAATCAACTGATTATTTTATTATTATTATTTATTTATTTTTTTTGGAAGAAACTGGTGTTATTATTGACTTATTTTATATTGAAAAACCTATATATTACTCTAATGTGATAAACCCGGCCATAAAGTTTTCAGTCGCTCTCCTATTAAACTTGTTATTAAACTTGTTGATGATATGAAATTGAAATCATTATAATTATTCACTAATAGCATTACATTCATTTATTAATTGATACCCTAAATGTTTTATAATATGATATCAGCTTAAAAATAATTGATTATAATGGTATGTTGTATGGTATTCGGTACAGTATGCTATGTCACCCCTACATGTAAATCTCATTAAATAAATATATTAAATTAGTCCTCATCTTGTACTAGAATAAATATGATTAAAGTCTAATAATCAATTGACTACATTTTTGAACGAGACTTGTATGAAATTAATATCACTTTTCAATATACATATTATCATTTTAAGGTAAATTATCATATTAGTATTATCATTTTAAGGTCAATTGTTGCACTTTCTAAAATAACATAAGCAAAGTGTATAATTTTAAGACAATTTTTTTTTAAAAGAATGCACCGAATTGACCAACTAATCATAACACATATGTTGATTAGTTAATCTAATTAATGGGTGACTCGTGTACGTTACTTACATATACGTCAGGTAAAATATTAAACAAATCCCTATTCTTAAAATTAAAAAAAAAAAAAAAAATTAGAAAGAATATGTTTCAATGCAACAAAACGATGACTTTTTAAAATTTAATTACCTTGTCAATAGCATCTTCAATTATTTGAGCATCTTCGGCTGTCTGCTCAGCCACATTCTCCACAGTTTCCACCACTTTCTTGAGTTTTCCGGCCTCCGCGAGATCACCGGAAATGCCCTCCGCCACCTTCTCAACTACCTCCGCCACGTTTTCTACTACTTCCACTATTTCTTCTATCGTTTTCACCGCGGTATCCACGTCATCTACAGTTAAATATGAAATTTAAAAAAAAAAAAAAAAAAATTGATTTTGAATAATTTATTTCGATATAATATTAATTAACTCACATTTAAAAAAAAAAAAAATTAGCTTACTTTTGAACTGGAGTAATGGTCCATATTTGTTACCCACGAAGGGTAGAATAAATGTTAAGACTATTCCAAGAAGCCAACTCCTGCATAATTAATTAAATTACATCATCATCTATAAATTAATATCCTTCCTCCCCATAAAATATTTCATACTTTCTTTTTTTTCGTTCCGCTATAAGTTTTACACTCTTAAAATGGAAAACTCTTTATAAACTCCAATATCACAATTTTCACTAATTTACATAAATGTCATTACTTTCTACTCACACATACACACAATCCAATATTTTTTTTATTTTATACATAAAAATTTACAAAATTACCCTTCAAAAACCCAATTATTACTTTCTTTTTTTAAAGTGTGTACACTTTCTCCCATGAAAGCTTCTATGGGACGGATGGAGTATATATTATGACAAAAAATTCAATAAACAAGTTTCACGATAAAATTAATTTGAAGAATATTATTTATTTTTATTTAAGCGTATTAGTTGTATTAGTTCTTTCATTAAATATATTAATTATTATATTAGAAGGCATGCAAATCAATTTCGCGGTGAAGTTATTCATGCAAGACTAACTTTATTATTAAAAGAATAAATAAAACTCCTCATAATTAAATACTTACAAGGAAGAAGACGGAGGTTGAGGAGGCAATGGAGCACCTGGTTGAACACTACTGTATGCAGAAAAGTTTCTGGAGAAATATTGAACAAAATAATAAGCATTAATTAAATTTAGATCGATTGAGAAAGTGTGACAATAACGTATATCGATCCAAATTTAAAGAAATTTTTTTTTATCATCTCCTAACATAGTAAATGGAATTATAACTTGATAAATTAATCCGAACTTCTTTCTATTTCATATATATTAATAACATAAAATTGTAAAATAAAACCAAATGTGCATACATTAATCATAGAAAAGATAAGTAAAAATACGGAAATTGTATATAAAAACTTACCTTACACGTGTGTTATAATCATGCATTCTTGTGTATCCCAAGCAGCCACGATGTATAAAATCATTTGATGAATGAATTCGAGAGACCTGATATGTAGAGGAGAATCTTGTAATTGACGCTATGAATCTTGTTGCAGCGGACATAATTATTTCAATAAATTCTAATTAGATTGAGATAATTTAATTTTTTTATATAATAAATGAAATTGTACAAGTATATAATGAAGGGAAATATGAGTTTATAGATATGACAAGAAATGGTTACTTATAAAGAAATTAAGGTGCATGCATACATGTTTGTATATATATAGGACTAGAATTAAATAGATTGGAATCGTGGAGAGAGTCTCGGATTAGTGCTGATTGGTAGACACGCTTTATATTGTTGAAGGAGAAATTAAAATTATAAAAAACTTAAAAAAACACGTTTTTCGAATAATTCTTTGTAATTACTTTGTTCTACAGATTTGACTGTGTAATTCGAGACCTATTCTAAAATATATTACACCTTTTAATTTATTACAGATATAAAATAAACTTGAAATAGGATTCATGTGGATGGATACAAAATAAATAAATAATAAAGATTTTATTTTATAATTAGTATATATATTATATATAAGTTAATTTTATATTAATTCACGACATTTAAATTCAATCGCAATTTAATTAATCACGATTTTTATGAAAATTCACCACCACTTAATTAGTTGTTTCTATTCATTGCTTGCCTTTTAAATTATAACACAATTATTTCAACCACGCGGGTATATTTTTCTTGTCCAGCCTCTTTGAGACTATTGCATTCAAATAGAGAGATCCCCGATCCAAACACTAATTAACATACCCTCATGCATCGGAAAGTTTTTACTGAAAATACAAATCGTGTATTGGATTGAAACAATTAAAGAAGTGATGAGTTTTTAAAAAAAAATTAAAAATCATAATTAAATTGAAATTAAACCAAAGATCGTAATTTTTTTTTTTTTTTTTAGAAAAAACAATATAATGAAGAATCTAGTACAAAAGGTACTTGGCCCTTACAAAATACGAAGTCACGTTAACTACATATATTCTTAAGCAAATTAATCAACGAATTTGATGACCATTCAACCATGCAAACTGAAATTAATCTAGCTGATCAATCTGACCCATTTTCACAGCCTTACACGACACATTCCTCCAAATTTTTGTGCTGGTGTTGTTGAAGATTGTGTCACGAAACTTCCAAAGCAGCAAATGAAATAAAGAGATTAGTCAATGAAAATAATTAAAGATTTCATGTGAGGGTTAAAAAAAGGGCAACTTGCAAAGCGTATTTCTTGCGTAAAAACATCTCTTTCTTCTTCTTCTCTGGTAATTAATTGACAACTTGTCCAAATTTTGTAACTGGCATCTGATGCAAAAAGGATGTATAGCCACCGTAGAAAATTCCAGCAATATGCTTACTCACCTAATATTTAATAATTAATTCAAAGGTTTTCAAGCTGGCTGCTTTTTGCTTAATCCCATGTTTGCTTCATGCAAGCATGTTATTATGAAATAATATATATTATTATTGCATAAACTAATGATATATACTACATGCAACATATTGATTAATTTTATATCAATTTTGGCAATTAATAATCTCATATTTTTTAGGTAAAAGAGTCCATTAACTTAGGTCCGAATTAATAGTCTAATAAGAGGTTGGGTTGCTCAAGATTTCTTGATCAATTTGTGTAAGAATTTGCATATGATATGACATATATAGTTAGGTTTCAATTTGTTAGGATACGTACATTAATTACAACATTTGCTAGCTTTTTTAATTAACTCGTCATATTTTTTAAGACTTTGAATGGAATTAAGCTGCTTTTTATGAGCTGATCTTAAAACTTATGGGATAGGAACTAAGTTTAATTCATCGATTTAGGAGTTCAATTTAAAGTTCGAAACGTTATATATATATATATATATATATATATATATATATATATATATATATATATATATATATATATATATATATATATCTGTCTGATGGAGATAAAGATTATATTATTTAGTATTTATATTTTTATAGTTTTAAAGTATTTTATGTTTTTATTAGTGGATCGGGCCTTTAGGTTTTAAATGCCTGGAGTATATTATATATAGGGATCTCAAGAATATTGTAAAGGGAGTTGAATGATGAATTAATATAGTGAGGTTTTCCTCTTTTGAGACGTGTTCGTCTCTGTCTCTTTACGTTCCCCGGGTATTCTCAGAATCAACGGTGTTTCGTTTATATTGTTACGCTTTCGCTGCATCATTGTACGTCCCTCTCTAATTAAACTTCTTATTTTTTTTTTTTTTTTTTTTTCATTTTGAACATTTTAAGCGAAGTTTCTCATATTTTTAAATTGAAAGTTGTGTCTCCACACACATAAATAATTCTCCCTAAAATTGAATTTTATTCAACATTTGCCACATAATTTTCTATAAAGTTAGGGATGCTTGTTAAACACATCGCAACTATTCGCCACACATTTTATACTATATATAAAGGCAAAAACATCGCCGAAACTTTTTAATAAATTATTATCACTTTTTTTGATACAAATTAGTATAAAAGTGACAACAAATTAAAAAGTGATAACACAATTTTTGATACAAATTATGAAAAAGTGATAATAATTTATTAAAAATATTTCTTAATGTCCGTGAAAAAAACAATTCAGAAGCGCTGAAAGGGACGTGGGACTATAACTCTATTTTATTCACTAATTAATTGTACACGACAATATGACATGGATTATTAAGTACATCAACATGGTAAGGTACATAGAACGTATTGTGTTTTTTTTTCAAAAAAAAAAAAAAAAAAGAACGTATTGTGTTATTGTTGCGTGACAATTAGTTTTTTTTTTTTTCTGAAATTTGCGTGACAATTAGTTTCAGATTCGCTGTTGTATATATTTTATGTTTTTTTTTTTATCTGAATTGTTTCTTTAGCAATATAAATTATTACAGCATAGCCTTCGAGATTCATCAATATGGATATTTAATATATATCATCTCATCAATTCATATTTATATATTAAAAAGAAAATTTGTTATACAGAAGATGTATACTAATATATGGATATTTAATATATATCATCTCATCAATTCATATTTATATATTAAAAAGAAAAATTGTTATACAGAAGATGTATACTAATTATAAAATAATATATGAAATTCAATACCATTAATTTTACGAGAAATTGAAGTAATCAAGGCAGTTGGAGTACTTGAAAATAATTAAATGGACAGCATTGAGGGATAATATTCATTGGGTAAATATTTAAAATACGTTAGACAATAATTTCTAACCACTAAATTACATTTTAAATTTTGTATATCAAAAAAAAAAAAAAAAAAATTCATTGGGTAAATATTTAAAATACGTTAGACAATAAATTACATTTAAATTTTGTATAAATTGAAAACAAATAAAAGAATATGTTATACGGTAGTTCATTGTAATTATACTATACATACAATTCAATTCTGTCCAATTAATGAATAACTACTAATGTGTGGGTGCCTCATCAATGTTTCCTTCTTTGGTTGGCTCACGTTTATCTTCTCCAATATTAATTATGTCTACTTCTTTGTGATTTTGATGTGTAGTAGCTTCCTCAGCAAGAGATTCAACACAATCATCCACCTTTTCCTCTACTTCTTGAACCTGCATTTTATTATTAAAGAGGTAATTAGAAATTCAAATTAATATACTAAAAGATTAGTATCATTTTCAATATATATACTGGTTGCAATCTCGTATTTCATTTTATTATTACGTGTACGTATGATGTTGTGGGATTGTAATCTCTTATATTTTTAATAAATAACAAGGATATTATTAACTAATTAAGACTTTTTCAACGGTTTTTTTAATTATATATATAAAATTTGCATAATGTTAGTGAAATAATTGTCACACAAAATGAAAATAGTATTTAATTTGGAATTCATGCACCTTATCTATGAAGTCTCCAACTATATGAGCATCCCTATTAGCTCTTTCAGCTACATGTTCTACAAAATCCACTGCTTTTCTGAGTCTTCCACCCTCCGGAAGATCCTCGATTATATCCTCCGCCGCTTTCTCCACCCTCTCCGTCACCTTCTCCACCGCCACCACTATCTCTTCCGCCATCTCCACCGCTGTTTCAAACTCATCTGAAAATTAATATACAAAAATGCATGTCAGGAAACATAAAGTATTAATAAAAAGAATTATAAATTATATATATAAAAGAAAATGCAACATACTTTTGATTCTGAGAAGTGATGTCCATTTATTGCTAAAGAATGGTAAAACTACTGTAAAAGCCATCCCCACAATCCAATTTCTGCATTTAATTAATTAATTTCATGAGCAAAAAATTAATATATAGTACTGTAGAAATTAAAAAATTTAAATTAAATATGACTTACAAGAAGTTGAATGGAGGCTCAGGAGGCACCGGTGCTCCAGGTTCAACAACACTACGTACAACAAATCTCCTAAAAAACAATTAAGCAACGTTTTTCAAATTTAACGATATATACTTAAAAAAATTATATATCTTATAAAACGAACCAGCTGCATTTATGTGCGCACCTTGTAGCACTTTTGTAATACTTATTCATTAATATTGCACTATTGGATTGTCCATGATTCTTGTAAGTAGCAAAACTGGAAGACGAACACGAGGGTGCTCGAGTTTTGGAGTTACGAGAAGGTTGAACATGGAGGCTAGGAAGAAATCCACTGGTAATGATAGATTTGATGATGAACATGATCGATCTTTTAGACCAAGTCTATGATTTTTTATTGATAAAGCTTGGTACGAACTAGAAATAGGTGAAATTTATGGGAATTTTCTTGTTTTTTTTTTTAAATTTCTAAGAAGATGAGTACAGGAATTTGGTTATTAGCAGAATGATGCGATGGAGAAATAATATTGCAGATTTTATAAGAAGAAATGGTTGGGGAAAAATGTTTAAGCAGACACGCTTATTAGTGGTCGCAAGAAATCTCCTTTCTGAATTGTACCTTCTTCTATTTTTCCAACCTGCTTCATGTTGACTTGTCAATTTATCTAGTCAGCATTACTTGGTCAATCAATTTTGTGAAAAAAATTAATAATTACACTTTGTACATTGCCAAATTGGATTAGCATTATCAACTTGATATTTCCACGAAACCAACATACTTTTTAGATACGTCATGCAAATAACCGCTAGCTCGAAAGTTCCTAATGATAATTGTGCGAACGGGTTGCAGTTAATTTTTGAGTAATAATATTTAATAAAATAAGTAATATTTTTTTCGTCTTATTTATTTATTATTCAAGGCAAAATAATACGTGTTTTAATTTAAAAAATTATTATATTATTATTAAAAGGTGTAAAATTGAGGTTAAATTAGTCATTTCAATTTTATTTGAGGGGGTTGTTTTAGTTTAAGAGGATCGATAGGGTGAGTAATTGAATGACATGAGACGTAATAAGTGATGTTTGAAAAAGTTTAATTTGAGAAAGTAGAGTATAATTATTTTTTTGTTATTTTTTATATGGGAAAACAAAAAAAATATTTGACCAATCTAAAATGAGACAAATAAGTATTATTCAAATGATGTCCACAGTACAACTGATTTTCAAGTAATATCGTTCAATAAAACGAATAATATCATTCAAATAGTACAAATGATGTATACAAAAATTTGGCCACCTTCAAAAATTTCTAGTCTCTCTTAGCAAATCTTTACCCTCTTGCTTCATAATTCATATTCATAGTTTGAGAATTGTCACGACCAATTATTCTGAGACAAACGGTCATTAAAATACAATTGTATCATTCTTAACCCATCTGTCCACCTGGTTCTTCACTTTAGTGGGAAACCCGGTTTAATTTCCTTTTGGAATGAATTTGGAGTTGGAAGTATAAGAAAGCTTAGAGAATTTAGAATTATAAGGAAACTTTGTGAACTAATCACTAACAACTAACATTTACCGATAAAAAAAATTAAGGCTCTATTTGGATTGAGTCATTTGAAATCCATGGATTTGAGGATAATACACTATACATTTACAAATCAAAATGGAGAAAAATTAAATGAATGGATTTGGTTCACACAAATATTACTTATAAGTGAGAGGATTTCAAATACCCAACAAAACCTAGTCATTTGAAATCCTCTCACTTCTCCCACTTTTGCTTAATATTTGAGTGAATCAAATCCATTCTTTTAGCTTTTCTCCATTTTAGTTTGTGTGAATGCATGCTATATCATCCTCAAATCCTTTGATTTCACCTTTGATTTCAAATTCACTCCATCCAAATGGAGCCTAAGCATATTTACTTGTTCATTACCCACTAATTATTTTTTATTTCTTTTTTGACTAATAACTATCTCACACGTATCTCAAAGAGCGACTTAACATATGTAGTAATATATGTGTGTGTTCATGATGAAAAAAAGTAAAATCAATATTTCGCTTTCAGATAAAATAATTGTTAAATATTGTAACTAATCCATTAACAATATATATCATAATAGTAATACAATAGCATCACTGCAAAAAAGACATGCAGTACAACTTGACCTGATGTAATACTAGCACCTTATTCATTATCATCCCCCTCTTAATATCAAACGCCCAAAAACCATTCAAACCCTTTATTCTTAAATGATGTTTCATCTCATACAAATTACAATCGACATTTTAAATATCAAAATAATAAAACACGAGATAAAACACTACTTTACGAAAAAGGGTCCGCACGGCTAAAAAAAGGACAAGAAAAATAACACCAGTAGATTGAAAACTCAGACACGACACACCTCAAGCTGAACATCCTTTGCCTTCAATGGAACATACTCCCCCAAATAAACCTCCAAATGATCAGAAAGAGCTGACTTATCGATGTTTTCATGATGATACGACTTGCAAACGAAGTAAATAACAGTTTGGACAACCAATGCAAACAGAACCAACTTCAATAACATCAACAAAAACACACCCCCAAACACAATAGTCTTCAAAACCCCAAGCTGTCTCCAGTGATACACAACAATTAACCTAAAATAAAGGTCAATAATCACCAGAGAAAAATGCAACTTGAAAAATATAACTATAGCCACCACTATTTTCCCCTTGATCAAGTTCTTGCTCTTGATCATGGCATTAAGCCCATATGAATCCTCCAACACTGTCACCACACTAGCCAACTGCCATATCATAGTCATGTATATGAACCCTATAAGATATGATACCAATATCATCCAAAACATGATTCGCCCGATTATCGTGTCATCACTGATGTTAAAAACCCACCAGAAAAGGATTACAGCAAATATTATGTTGTATGCAAAGAAACCAAAGAAAGTGCACAAGAAAGTGACCATGAGCCTTTTCCAAACCCTTGGAACTACACTCATGACTTTCTTGAATGTTATTGCACGCGATGTGTAGACACAGGCGATGGTGTAGACGACGGCGGAGGTGGAGAGGAGAGAAAAGACTAGGATGAAGGTGAAGTATAATGCCTTGAAGAGCATGTATACGACCCGTTCGAATGATGCTGTGTTGGAGAGGTGATGGTATGTTTTGAGGTTGATCCTACGGTGGAGGATCGTTGAAATTTCATCATGTGTTAAGAAGATGAAGGAGAGAGGGAGGATCAAAGCAAGAGTGATTTGGCTGAAGATTTTCCTCCATCTGAAGATGAGCTTGTATGATTCTGCATAGATGCCAAAGAGCCCTAGGAATTGCATTTCTTCTTGTTCTCTGTCCATCAATGCTTGATTTCTTTGTTTGTTTGTTTGATTTTTTTTTTTTTTTTTTTGCCCCTTGCTTTTGAGAGTGGAAACAGATGAAGAAATTGATAATGGTTTGGGGATTAATGGGAAGCCAAATTGTGAGAGGTGGAGTGGGAAGTAATCCCTCTATCCCACAAGAATTTGCACCCTTTATTGACATAAAGTAAGAAAAGTTACTTTTTTTTGGAGTAAACAGTGTAGGAGAGAATAAAGTGTAGGGATATTTTGGGTGGTTGAACGAGATAAGGTGTAGAAGAGAATAAAGTAGAATAAAACAAAAGTGATATTTTTAAATTTAAATGATATTGTGATGGTGTTAATATTGTGTGATATTTCTAGTTTAAGCTGTGCAAATTGTGTTGGGACATCGAAATAAAAAAAGTTTGTACTTTTTTATGGAACGGAGAGAGTAATAAATAACTGAATTTAGACGGTGAAGGATCATTAGTTCTTGTTTCTTGTGTCTAAATGAAGAATCTAATACTCTAATATTTCCATGTTAATATCTGCAAGGTATTCACATGAATAAAAATTAATTTGTATGATATGGTCTCACAAAATAATTATTAATTAGCGAGTTAAATTCGAATTTTTAATTTGATTATGTTGATTTTAACATGAAGGATTTGAATAGTGGAATGAACTTTATTAGAGGAGTTGATCATCTCACATAATTGATTTCACCTGACCTCCTACATGTACAATTTACACAGATCTAATTACTCTATTACAATTCGTATTTTCAAATTGGGTTATATATATTATCAGTCCTCTTTTTTTTTATTACTCATTTGTAAAATCAGCTAGACCCCCTATTCCTAGATATTTATAATAAGACCAAAACATGAATGCTAAAACACAGGAGAATAAATGTAAAATGAAATGTCCCATTCAGGGATTGTGGCGTGGGACCAGATTTAATTCTTAAAAGTCATCGAAATTAAAAAAATATTTTATGATTTCCAGAAATGATCCATACTAAGCCAGCGCAGTCAATATTATATATTAGGAGTAAACAAGAAAAGCAAACAAGAATATACTCACGTTTTTATCCAGAAGGCCGGCAATAACTAAAGCATTCACCAGTGGAGATGAATTTTTTTCATCCAATCCGTCTCCACTTCCTAAGAAAAATAGGCATTTAAGTTTCTAAATAAAATTAATAAATAAATCACAATGTCGTTCAAACCTTTCTAGCTAGATGCAAAAATTTTAATTAAACTTTTGTAACCAAGTTAATTAAACTAACAAATCGTTTTTTATATATAAAATTTCTAAACCAACTAATTTCATTATCTTGACACATAGTTGTTTACAAATAGTTTTTTACAATTTTAATTTCGAATATTCAGGAGGTGCTTGGCTGAACAGGAGGAATGAGAAAGGAATGACATGGATAATATAGCAGAGAGAATCAAATTTGGAGATTAAATTGAGGAAATCAAACAACTATTTTTATATTCATTCTGCTATCATCAAATAATATTTTTCATTCTACTCTATTCCCTCGTCTCGATACCCCTAAACCAAGCACACCCTCAATATAGAAAAACTATAGTTTTATATAAACTAATTTGGAAAACAATCTAATTTTTAGTTGATTAAATAAATCGATAAGTGTATAAATTACAGTATAATTTTAATTTAATAAAATTTAAACTACAACGAGGGCCTTTATTATTATAGGGCATTAGGCGGTTTCCTCAGTCACCTACCTGTGCTATGCTGCCCTTGATGATCGGATTCGAAATTGCAGTGGAACCGAACACAAACTGAAATTCTCAGTTTGGTTTGAACCGAAAAACTTTTTTTTTTTTTTTTTATGAATTTTCCAGTTTTTCTATATTTGGTTTTCCTATTGTTTTATTTATGGCGTGAATTTAAATAATTATTAATCCATAAACAATTCAATCATATTGATATAACACCAATATGAACTGATCAAACTATCCAACAACTTATTAAACCTAAACATAGTCCATGAATCCATAATACAAAGATAATAACATAGCCATAATAAAAAATATATATAAAATAAAGCCAAGTTCAGTTTTTTTTTGAAAGCCTAGTTTATTAATTATTAATATAAAAATTTTTGAAAAAAAAACCTTATATATTAATAATTTCGGTTTCGGTCGAAAATCAACACCGAAATTTTCAGATTTTAAAACCGAAATCAAATTATTTAAGTAAAAACTGAATCGAATAGTATATTTCGGTTTGGGCATATTTTTACTCACCCCTAATTATTCCGACTCCTAATCTATCTATCTTTTCAAGTCACATTCTGCTGCAGTCAAGTCACATTCTGCTGCAGTCAAGTCACATTTTGCTGCCTTGTAGCAGTTTTAACACGGTTAGAGGCCTCGTAACATATATGTGGCACCTTCTTCATAAACGTTTAATCTTAATCCTAGACTCCACTAAAAGAAAGCTCACCTTCCTTTTTTTTGATTGTAGAAGATATATTTCACTTTTGAAATATTATTTAATAAGTTGCATTCACATTTTTTCAGTTGTATTCTTTTATTGTTAGACACATGGCATGTAATGATTGGCCATTAGTTTTAGTGGAGTTAATTGTGTTTATAGTGCTGACGGTTTCATTTTGTAAACTGATTGTTTCAGATTAAGATGAACAAGAACAGAGTTCTTCCCCAAACTACCTTTCTCTTTCTTTCATTTAGAAATTAATCGGTGTATTACTTCTTTCAATAATTCAATGTGGGATATGGGTGTAATTTACCATATTCTCAACATTGCTCATTTTAATTATTAGCATAAGAAGGCCCAACAAGTATTTTAATTTTTGTTCTGATATCATTGTAACAACAAATTTCGTGAATTTAATTTATAAAAACACGAAAAAGTTTACAATTTGATTTTAATCGGATTGAACCGATTAAATTTTAGCGGACCCTAGCTCTAAATTTAATCCTCTGATTCTTCTCTTCAAAATTGGTGTTGACTTAGATGATTCGGCGGATTTGGTGGATTTGGTGGACTTATAACGTTAATCCAAGGGCTTAAGAGCCTTATTTTGGATTAAACGCTATTTACGGAGACTTTTGGATGAACGTTCTTGAATCTTCAAGAGGCCGCGATGAACGCCTTTGAATCTTCAAGGAGAAACGATCGGAGGGTTGAACACCTTGATCCCCGGATCGGACGTTGTTCCGGTTGATTTGCTTGAAGAACGCCTTTTCTCAAGTCTCGCTCGAACTTGGAATTTGAGTTGAGTTGCCTCAAGTCTCGTGTGGAATGAATGAATGAAAACCCCTATTTATAGTTGTGGGGTGGGACTGATTTAATATTGATTTGATTTGATTTGATCGATTGATTTGATTTGTTTCCATGTGGGACAATTTGATTTAACTTTCCATTTAACGAGATTTTATACGTTATATGGTAAGTTAATTACTTTGCCACCAAGTTACGAATATTTAAAATTCGTAGGATTTAATTTCGGCTTTTACGTGTATATTTAATATCAATAAATTATTTAATTTGAGAATTAATTTAATTAAATTCTCCAAATATAAATAATTAAATTTATTTGATATTAATACTTAATTTTCCACATGTCGCCATTTAATTGGGCACAAAATTAATGTGCTTACAAATGCCCCTCGTGCTTTGTTCACGGTCATTTGTGACTTGAAGTGAATAAAGCACGAAAATCTTTATTTTTTTTTTTTTAAATATATCATTAAGTTTAAGAACTTAAATGAAATAATTAAATCATGACTGTACTTAGAGAATTTCTAAGTTGCCTACGTACCTCTTTAAAGAGGATCAAGCCATAACATAGTTCAAGGGGCAACATGACTCAATTTGAGAGTCATAGACAGTTTCGTCTCGTGTCAAGGAGATTTGATTGAAAGACTCAATTTTAGAGTCATTGACAGTTTTGTCTCGTGTCAAGGAGATTTGATTTGAAGACTCAATTTTAGAGTCATGGACAGTTTCGTCTCGTGTCAAGGAGATTTGATTTAAAGACTCAATTTTAGAGTCATAGACAGGTTTTGTCTCGTGTCAAGGAGATTTGTTTTAAAGACTCAATTTGAGAGTCATAGACAGATTTCGTCTCTCATGTCGAGGAGATTTGATTTAAGGGACTTTTAGATAGTTTTGACTCGTATCAAGGAGCATTATAGACAGTTTATACTCTTGTCAAGGAGCATTTAAAGTTTATTCTCTTGTCAAGGAGCATTTTGCAGCTTTATTCTCTTGTCAAGGAGCATTTTTCGATTTTATTCTCTTGTCAAGGAGCATTTGCTTTATTCTCTTGTCAAGGAGCATTTCGAATGAGTTTATTATTCTCTTGTCAAGGAGCATTGATTTGATGGACTTTAGGTAGTCTCTTCTAGCACTATATCCCCTTCTTGAACCAACCGCATTATCTTTTCCTTGAAGATAAAACATTCTTGAATTGAGTGACCCACTAATCGATGGTACTTGCAGTATTTTGGATCCTCGGTGTGTCTAGCTTCCTCCGGCCGTTTCATCTTAGGCAACTCAATCAGCCTTTGCATCGAACAACTCATCAAATATCCGTGAGACATCGTGAGTCCGAAAATGGATATTATTTTTGTTGCATGTCCTTGCAGTCATCCCTCTTTGCCCCTATCGCGAGGCATGTCTGTTATGTATTCTTTATTTAAGGTCTAACATAAGTTTTATCATGATGTTCTAAAATTGGTGGTCCTTCGACTCCATTTCCAATCATGCTTAGCTCCATATCATGAGCTCTTGTTACCAGATTCTTGAAGGTCCTTGGTCGAATTCCTTGGAGGATATATCGAGACCCCATTGCATCCCTTGGATACACATCTCAATTGCAAGTTTCACATGCCTCTGTGCACAATTGAGGCTTAGATTTCTCCATCGATTAATGTAATCGATCACAGAGTTCCTCTTTCCAAAGGCGAGTGTTAGTCAACTCAATCATGCCGACTGTTTCTCTTGTCTTTGTAGAAGTGATTGAAATTCTTGCTCCATCCGATCCCAACTATCGATGGAGTTAGCTTCCATATCTATGTTACCCGAACGCGTTTCCTTTCAAGGAGCGGATAAACTGTTTGGCGGAGTGATCTCCATAAGTTCCAACATTATTACACGCGTTTCAACGAAATGGGCCACGTGAAAGATTTCCCTTGCCATCAAATTGTTGGAATTTTGGAGGTTGGTAGCCGGTTGGCATCTTCAAACCATCAATTCTCTTTGTGTATGGCTTGGCATAAGTGAAGGATGACTTAGAACCATATTCGAACTTGTCCTTCAATGTTTCTCGTATGAGCTCCTTAAGTTGCTCCACGTGGATTCCTCCATCAGTAAATTTCGCAATAATTCAATTGCATGATGCTTATTTGAAGTTCATTCAGTTCAACTCGCTTTCCTTAGCTATGCTTGCCTCATCGTTTTCCACCTTATTCATCAAGTTTGGAAATGCGGGAGTCTGTTCTTGAACATGACGTGTGAGCCCTCTATGGCTCTAGTCAAATCGGCAAGTTGTTCCTCAATGCTTGAGGCATTCGTCATCATGACCGGAGCTATGCTCGAGGTTGATGAAGAGTCTGACGAGGAGTCAGAAGCAGAGCATGGGGAATCGCCTTCCTTATCTTCAGCAATGTAGGATGACTTGTTTGCAGGAGTGTTGATCGAAAGATTTGCTCCTGAAGAGGTCTGAGTTTGCGACCTTCTTGACATGCTTCGAGTGATAGCGTTGACATCAGAAGCGTTTGATGAGTAGCCCAATCTAGAGCTTTTCATGATCTTCAAATTTGTTGAAGGAAGAGAAGAGATGAGAGGTAGAGCGGTCCCACTCGGGCGTGCCAAATTTGTAACAACAAATTTCGTGAATTTAATTTATAAAAACACGAAAAAGTTTACAATTTGATTTTAATCGGATTGAACCGATTAAATTTTAGCGGACCCTAGCTCTAAATTTAATCCTCGATTCTTCTCTTCAAAATTGGTGTTGACTTAGAGATGATTTGGTGGATTTGATGGACTTATAACGTTAATCCAAGGGCTTAAGAGCCTTATTTTGGATTAAACGCTATTTACGGAGACTTTTGGATGAACGTTCAGAGGCCGCGATGAACGCCTTTGAATCTTCAAGGAGAAACGTCGATCGGAGGGTTGAACACCTTGATCCCGGATCGGACGTTGTTTCCGGTTTTGAAGAACGCCTTTGAATGCCGCGAAGAATTCAAGTCTCAGCTCGGAATTGAGTCCTGGAGTTGCCTGCAAATTCTGTGTGGAATGAATGAATGAAGACCCCTATTTATAGTTGTGGGGTGGGGGATTTTTAACTGAGCTTAGAAGCCCATCGAGACTTGATTTGATTTGATTTGATCTCGATTGATTTGATTTGTTTCCATGTGGGACAATTTGATTTAACTTTCCATTTAAAGATTTTTACGTTATATGGTAAGTTAATTACTTTGCCACCAAGTTACGAATATTTAAAATTGTAGGATTTAATTTCGGCTTTTACGTGTATATTTAATATCAATAAATTATTTAATTTGAGAATTAATTTAATTAAATTCTCCAAATATAAATAATTAAATTTATTTGATATTAATACTTAATTTTCCACATGTCGCCATTTAATTGGGCAAAAATTAATGTGCTTACAAATGCCCCCTCGTGCTTTGTTCACGGTCATTTCAATCGAAAATCTTTATTTTTTTTTTAAATATATCATTAAGTTTAAGAACTTAAATGAAATAATTAAATACTTAGAGAATTTCTAAGTTGCCTCGTACCTCTTTAAAGAGGATCAAGCCATAACATAGTACCTTACAATTTGATGCAGCATGTTGGATTAAGAGAAACACGAAGAATGCTGTTCAACAATTGAATGAAAAATGGAAATGCGTATACTGTAATTGGTGTGACAGATAAAGGAACTTGCAGATCCATTTATTGACTCCAAGATACAAATCAATTGCAATTTTACTTTCACTATTTCAATCTTTTCTGAAAGGTGCAAGTAAAAAAAATATGAACAACCTCCAAAGCAACAAAATTAAAAATTTAGTTTAGGTGTAACAACTAACAAATGCAAAATTACTTCAATGTTCAATGTATAGGAACCGTTTTCAAGTTTACACTGTAACTGCATATCATATCATCATCAATGTTTATGATTTTCATTCTTTCTAGTTTTAAATACGATTATGCCCTCATGAAATTCCAATAGTCATATCATTTCCGCGAAGTGCAATCAAATAGAAAATCGAACAGTTACAAGCAGTGAGAGTCACCTGCGCGCGAAATCCAGGATTAAACCAGCAGAGAATCCGGATTCCTGAACAATGGAGGCGGAGAGAGCGCTATCCATTGCTCTTCAATCAGACGGTGGATACGCCTCTGCATTCGCACTGAAGGTCTCCAAGCTTAAGGCGTCGATGATCTTCAAATTTGGAAGGAAGAGGAGAGGTGAATACGCTTTGATGCCATTATTAATCGACTTTTTTTGAAGAGACTGAGACGTCATCGGAGACGATATTGAAGAAAAGATGAACATTTGATTTTAGTGGGGGTGTGCAAACCTGAAAGACTCGCCCCTATTCGAAAAAAGTTATTCGTACAGATTTGATTTGTCGATTGATTTGTATTTACTTTTTTAAACATTTAAAATTAGTTTTGATATTTAATATCAATAAATTATTTAATTTGAGAATTAATTTAATTAAATTCTCCAAATATAAATAATTAAATTTATTTGATATTAATACTTAATTTTCCACATGTCGCCATTTAATTGGGCACAAAATTAATGTGCTTACAATCATAAAAGAATTTTGTTGCATCTTAAAGTCTAGAGAGGGATTGGAAATCAATTCGTATATATCATCACCATAATACCTTGCTGATGCAGCATGTTGGAATAGGAGAAACACGAAGAATGCTGTTCAACAATTGAATGAAAAATGGAAATGCGTATACTGTAATTGGTGTGACAGATAAAGGAACTTGCAGATCCATTTATTGACTCCAAGATACAAATCAATTGCAATTTTACTTTCACTATTTCAATCTTTTCTAAAAGGTGCAAGTAAAAAAAAATATGAACAACCTCCAAAGCAACAAAATTAACAATTTAGTTTTGGTGTAACAAATGCAAAATTACTTCAATGATCAATGCATAGGAACCGTTTGCATGTTTACACTGTAACTGCATATCATATCATCATCAATGTTAATGATTTTCATTCTTTCTAGTTTTAAATACGATTAGGCCCTCATGAAATTCCAATAGTCATATCATCTCCGCGAAGTGCAATCAAATACAAAATCGAAAAGTTACAAGCAGTGAGAGTCACCTGCGCGCGAAATCCAGGATTAAACCAGCAGAGAATCCGGATTCCTGAACAATGGAGGCGGAGAGAGCGCTATCCATTGCTCTTCAATCAGACGGTGGATACGCCTCTGCATTCGCACTGAAGGTCTCCAATTAAGGCGTCGCACTCGGAATGAGCGGTGAAACCGCTTTGATGCCATTATCATCGACTTTTTTTGAAGAGACTGAGACGTCATCGGAGACGGTATTGAAGAAACGATGAACATTTGATTTTTGTGGGGGTGTGCAAACCTGAAAGACTCACCCCTACTTGAAAAAAGTTATTTGTATAGTGTCTGTAATTATTTTTTAAACCTTTAAAATTAAATTAAAATTAATGTCGGTTCAAAAAAAAAAACATTTAAAATTAATTTTGACAAAATAAATTTGAAGATATGTTTTGAAACTCAATTCACTTTAAAAACAAATGATATCATTGATTTTAAATTATTTTTTTTCAAACATTCTTCACTTCTAATTTTATTATAAAACATGATTAATATCATTTTTTTTTTTCAAAATAAATAGAGTTTAAAACACTTCCACAATTTTATCATTTTTCAAATATTGGGCCTGAAGATGAAGAGAACTGTAAATCGGCCCAAGTATAAAACGATTTAGTTTACTAATAAATTTGAAAACGGGCTTAAATTTAAGGCCCAGATTATGTACACCCCTTTCTAATCCCTTTTGTAGTGATAGTACAACCTATGATGATTAATACACCTATCCTAAAATATCCATTCTGTCTCTTTAAAAAAAAAAAAAAAAACTAATTTTACTCTCCTCCCCCTTTTTAATAACCTCTTCCATTTTTATCCCTTTTATAAAAAAAATTAAAATATCTCATAAGAAGTATAAGAGTATTAAGTTCTCAAAAAGTGTGTAGAAAAATAAAAAAATTTATAAAATTTTTAACATCTTTTAATTTAAAAAAAAAAAAATCAACATCTCAATTTATTTTTCAATAACCTTCGACTATAAACATTTTTGTAATATTTATTAATTTTCAATCATTACACGGCCAACCCCATCCTCCCCTTTCTCTGACACCCACCTAATTAAATCAATCTAGCAGGGTTCAACGGCAATGTGGCTGCTGGACAAATAGAATTAAAATATAATGATCTTCTTTTTGAAGGAAAATATAATAATCTTCTAAGAAATAAAATTAAAAAATATGTCCCTTAAATTATCCAAAGACTTATAATTAATTTCATTTGCCCAACAATTTAATAACTTATAAACTCTTGACATATTATATTTTATAAACACTTAATACATTGATTCTATATTTTACTCTCTCTATCCTATCCTAGTAAATTTATATTGTCAACCCACTAAATTTATATTCTTATACTTTATTATTATTTACACATATTACCACTCATTCACCTTATGTTTACATAACTCTCTTATTTTTTTCTTATTTTTTCATCACATCATTTACAAATATCGAGACGGAGGGAGTACTTAATTAAAAATTACATTCAATTATTATATTTGATATTAAAAAATTATGATATAAGATTCGTGAGAATATCTAACACTAATATTAATGCAAATATTTAATATGTGGTAATGCCGAATAACTTAAAGATGTACAAAAACATGTAATATCTAGTCATTTAAGTCAATGAAGTTGGGAAAAAAAATCCAAATCTCATTAATATATAGTTCTTTTAGATAAAGGAATCGGGTTTGTATAGGGAACTCTCGCGACCAAATATTACACAAACATTATAAATCAAAATTGATCATATAACTACTCCATGAACTTGTCATCTTAGAAATGATAACAAGTTATTTTAAAAAAAAAAAAAAATTAACAAGTTGCTTGGAAAAAAAAATGTTGATTATAACAAGTTTTTCTTTTAGATATGCATTAATTGATAACATATGCCGTCCACAACAATTCAAATCCTCATTCGATATTTGGACCTAACCACTTTATATATATTAGAACTCATCCAAAATATATATATATACATATGTGATAGTAATAGATTTTAAAAATAGAAAGCTTGCATATGAATCGTATGCTATATAAAAAAACGTTAGCGTATATAATATATATATATATATATATATTCAATTAATTAATTTATATGTATAGTGCAAATGATCTATATAAACTTCTCGATTATACAGTGTTACCAGTCCCACATTTTCAAAATATACTCATTTAGTTTTCAAAATGTGTTTTCAAAATTAATGTTTCATTCGCCCCTCTTTAAGTTTAACATTTTGTCATTTCGAACATATATTCTTCTTAAAGTTTTACATTTTCTTTTTTGAAAAATTGTGATCTCATATTTATAATAAAATATTATATATTTTTACTTTTCTTTACACTTTTTCTATTTTTTTTTTTTTTTTACTTTTCTTACAATTTTCACCAATAATTTTATAATAAAAATATTATATTTGTTATAATTTATGTTATCTTTCAAATATTAAACTTTAAGGGGAAAAGAGGAGTACCTACTAATAATCTAATCTATAAGGAGCTCGATTTTGAACCTTCCCCTTGTGCTTTTAAATTTGTAAGGGTTCAAGCTTAAAAGAAAAAAAAAATCATAATTAATTAGTAAATAAATTAATCTCTTGCATATAGAGTAGACAGACATTTTTCCATCTCCTTTATGTGCATTTTATAGGATCAAAAAGGAAAATTTTCAATTTTGGCTAATAAATAATTGTGTTTCTAATTAATCATCTTTAAAACATAACATTGTTCAATTTGCATATATGATCACTAAATTACAACATTAGTCATCTGCAAACGTTGGTCAATCCTGCATCAAAATATTACATTATTCAAACGTTCAAATAATTAAAGAGGACTTATAATCAAGTCCACCATCGATTTTTCAATATCTGCAAATATATATTAAAACATAAATTAAATCAAATATCTCAATAGCTTTTAAGATCTGACATCCGAAAATTTTATAAACTAATTAACAAGCATATAAAACCCTATATAATCTCTACCCTAGAAAATTCCAAAATTAATCAACTATATATATTCAACAAATATGTAGCTAGCTAGATACACATAGATAACTAACCTAAGCTACTCATTATCGACTATCATCTACCTTCATACCTTCGAAGCTACCTCGGACCAACATGCATATATCATAACACATCCCTAATTAAACTACTCATAATACGTTGAACACCAACATGCATACAATCAATGAAACCCTAATTAGAACTCATCATCACCATCAAGAAATATTACGCCAATTGGAGAGAGAAAATGGCAAATAAAATATGATCAAGAAGAGATCCCCACACCAAGAAAATCAATGAAGGGAACATCTTTCTTTTGAAGGGTTTTCGCTTCAAGTTGTTGTTCTGCATTTGCCCTCGTTTTGCCAAAATAAAATGGATTTTCCCCGATAGTTATCCACTCTTTATCGATCATCCCATGTTCCAAATAATTAAAGGGTTTGGAAGCATCCCTCCTACCAATTCGTGCCCTAATTGAATCATCGTACCCATTAATTATCGAAAATTTGCCTTGATGATCATTCAAAGTGATCATAGATGCAGAACTCCGCCTTCCACCGTACAAATCACGCGAGTAAGAAGATAAATTATTCGGCCAATCGGATAAGGACGACAATGGGAAGATTTTATCTTTGTTTAAATCGAACACCCCACCATTTTCAAAGCTGATTTTGGCGCCAAACTCATCTTGGATTCTTGAGTTTTTTCGTCTAAAAACGTAATTATTATTGGGAGATTTGGAGTCTCTAATGTTGAGATTATCTTGATGATGGGGTCTTTTCCCAGAAAGCTTGGATTTTTCTCTTTGCTTTCTTGCCATGATCACATGCCAATGATTCTTCACAGCATTATCAGTTCTACCTGGAAAAAGCCTCGAAATCAAAGCCCATTTATTTCCATGCATTCGATGAGCTGCGAGAAGCCTTTCTTCCTCTTCTTCTGAGAATGGCCTTCTATTTATTCTTGGATCAAGTTGATTAAACCATCTCAATCTGCAACTTTTACCTATATATCATAGATCATAATTGTAAATATTATTACTTTTTATAAATTGTTATAATTTTTTATAAATTGTTATCACTTTTATACTAATTTGTAACACTTTTTAAAAAATGATAACAATTTATTAAAAAGTGACTCGGTCTCATGCATGAGAACGTCTCATACAAGTTTTTACCTAAAATTAAACTCCCTTAAATATTTTCAAAATCTCAATACAACAATGTTTGTTTTAAAAAAATTAAAAAAAAAATCTAAGAACAGTAGTTATTTAACTGCTTAAGCAAGTGAAGGTGAATCATTTTGTGAATTGGTTGGAATTAATGGTTTAGATTAAAAACTTACAGGTAAAATTTGCATATGAAACCGTCTCATATATGGGATGAGTTTCACTCTTCAAAAGAGTATCAAGTATATTAATAGGAGTCGGGAGACAATAATATCAAATATGTGACGGGTCAAGAGTGAGGTCCGTCTCATATATAGCATTGTCTCATCCAAAATTGCCTCAAAACTATATAAATATATATACATATATAGATCTAGCTTGAAATTAGATATTAATTGACCATATAGTTAATATTATAACACACCATTTATACATGTATGCTCATCTTTAATCCAAAAACTGAATAATTCTAGGGCTAGGAAGTATACTGTATCAATTAAATTGGACTTGATTTCTCATCTCCTACGACCCTAATCAAAATTATACCATAAAAAAACTAATCGGTTTTTCCCCTTTTTTTGAAGATAGACATACACACAAGTACAAACAAGTATTACCTGATCTTCCTTGTAGTTTTTCAGCAATTGAATTCCAGTTCTGAGGGCCATATTTTTCGACGAGCTGTCGCAGTTTTTCGTCTTCAGCCGGCCTCCAGTGCCCTCGAGGACAACTTCTCGGATCATCGGTCGACCCACCACACGTAGTTTCCTCCATCAAGGTTAATCAGCAAAAGAAATCTCCAAAAACTACAAAAATAATTGAAAAATTAGGGTAAATTAATTAATACCTAGCTAGATCGATCAAGGATATTAGCCAATGAGAAAGAAAAGAGGATATAAACAGACGAGCAGTCGGCTTTGCACCACAAAATGGACTTTTAATTCACATGTAGAAAAAGAAAGCCACATTTGTCTTGCTAAAGTCCGATGAATAGTGAAAAGGGTCGTGTCGAAAAGGTTTATGCTTCACTAACACACCACCCACATGTTTCAATCTTGAAATATTATTAATGTTTATCATTATATATATCTTAGAAATAAAACACCATATTTTTAACGTAATACTTTGACTGCATACATGATGTCACTCTTACGTCTTATTACAAACCGTAACTAATTAATTACTTATATATATACCTTTAGCATGTTTGTAAATTTTTATTTTGGAGTGAAAAACAATTAAAAAGCTAATTTGTGGAACTTAGTTTAAACTTTCATTAATTTGGTGAAATATATAAAAATATGATGTTTTTGGTTCCTTATAGACATTGTTTAGTTAAAACACTAGGTGCCAATATTTTACGTTGAAATTGAACTAATATATAAGAAATTACTAAGCATGGGTCTGTAAAGAGGTTGCCGCACTCACATCCTAAAGTAACTTCAAGCTTGTAAATATACTTTACCTGCAGTACATATTTATAATATCTAAAATATTAATGTTATATTTATCATGCTTACATAAACATTTCTATGGTAAAAATATATCATCTGATCGAATGTAAATATATCGCAAAATTAACGGTCTTAAATGAATGCGATTATATAGTCATACACGAGTCCAAAAATCTAGATTAATTTTTGTTGTATCGAAATAATCGTTGTTCAAAAAAATAATCACGGAATGCATGCTTAAGATTTTTATTTTTATTTTTGATAAAGAGTACAAAATATAAAAGGAATTACAAATATAATTAAGTACTAATTATTGTATGTACTTCAATAAAAATGTTAACAACATGAAAATGAGCAGAAGCAGCATATTACCTCGACGGAATTGGAAAATTCCAGGAGGAAATATCTGAAACCTTGTCAATATTTCCGTCAAGAAATATCTACGGGTTACAAAAGAGGCCGACAGAGAGGAAGACGAAAATCGTTCTTCTGCTTGTGAAAATTAAGATTATCAAGAATTAATAATTGCAAAGCTTTATAAAAAGATTGAAGCAGATGAAGAATAAAAAGCTTGTTATTCAATTATTGTATGGTTGGTGAGCTCTCCATGTTTTCATTTATATAGATACACTTGAAAAGTTTATATATGATTGTTGGATACGTCTTTAACAAGACAATATGTGTGTAAGTTATAATACGTAGTGTTTGAATAATTACGAAATGATAATAACAATATATTATTATTACGCATTTTTTTTGTCTCAGATAATATTTACCTTTAACTCCAAATTGTCTAAAGGTATATATCCACTAAATTTTATCGATGTTGGTAGTTATGTTATGATTTTCCCATTTTCGTATAATTAGTTAGGTCAGAAAAAGTCTTATAGGTTCAAGTTATATAGTCCTGAAAAAGGAAATAGCATTTAAATAGGATAATGGACTCTTTATAGGTTTTGTTCGAGTAGTATAAGCTTAATTAGGTGTGATCATACACTCTTTTGAGTATATATATCATTTTTATTATAGAGATTTATGGAGTAATAATATATATATATATAAATATAAATTATAGGGTAAAATTGTATTTTTGGTCCCAAGAGAATGAGTGATTTGCAAAATGATCTTTTTTTGACACTTTTGGTCCCGTAATTTTTTTCGACATTTTAAGTCCCAAGAAAATTACAGTTTTAGTCCCAAGAGAATGAGATAAAATAACAGTTTTGGTCCTAAAAAATAATGGTCGGGTTTATTTTTGCAAAAAAAAAAAAAAAAAAAAAAAAGGACAAAAAAAGAATGTGGGATTAACATTGTCGTTGAAAATTTTTTATGGAACCAAAACTACAATTTTCCCATAAATTATATAACAGAATTTTAACTCCCTTAATTTTACCAAAAGAAAAGGTAAAAAAAAAATGTGCAACTTGCACTGTACAACTAATATTTCTCAGCATATGAACTGATACGTTTCATTATATGAACTAATATTTTTCAACAAGTTTTAATATAGTTTACGAAAAAATATAAGAAAAGGTTCGGTTGAATTTTTTTAGCTTAATTAAAAGTAATAAAAAATGGTATATTGAACATATATGCACCAAACCTAGCTCACTAGATTGAGAATTCTAATACGAAACTAATATATAGCAAAAAATAGAATACTCAAACTAAGATAAAGTAGTTTCCATGCAGATGATAAGTCAAAAACAAAGATTGAAAGAAACAACGCAATAAAAACTTAAAAAATTGATTTCTTAACTGATTGATTATTCCATACCCCACGAAATTAATGACTTATAATAATAATATTATTTTTTCAAAAGATGTTCCAAATATATACAGTTTGTCCATTCACATCCACATTTATATCAAAGCACACAAGGCACCTCCAACGGTGGGTGATAAATCAGTATCCAACCCTTAATCAACCTGAGGTGATAAGTCTTAATTTAATTTCCCATCATATGCGCAGGCATAGTCTAATCAAAGAACAAGTGTTCTAATCACCACTTCAATCATCAAACCTTCACCACTTTAATTTCATTGCTTGTTTTAATTTGATAATAAAACATATATTTATAACTAATAGTTTATATATATATATATATATATATATATATATATAAAGAAAGTCAAATCTCGTGTAAATCAATTTTATCATTAAAGTGGTTTGCATTTTATATGTATTTTTTAATAGTATTAGTTGTTTTATTAAGAAATATTAATTTGATAGTATTAATTATTTTATTAAAAATTAGTTATTTTACTATAAAATATAAGTTGTTACAATACAAGTGCACAATAAAATTGGTTTACATGATACCGATTCGCAAAGGCAATAGTAGTTTTAAGATTTCAACGTCACATTTTAATTTACCTTGTGTGTTTTGAGTGGTTGGTAGGAAGCTACTATTTCAGTGTATCAAATAACCGGGGACTTAGCCCACCTGACCACCGGGTTCCTCACTTTGGTGGGAGACCTGTGTTCGATTTTCTTTGGAAATGAATTTGAAGTGTTGGAGATATAAGGAGGCTTGAAGAATTTGAAATTCCAAGGAGACTTAATGAACTAACTTCTAACAATTAACTTTTACCGATAAAAAAAAAAAAAAAAAAAACATATATCAGCATTCTAAATTCATTAGGCGTCACTTGGGTGCCTGATCGATATTATTAAAACACAAATTATATAAAAAAAGGACCAATTAATTTAAAAATCATTAAAAAGAAAACTTGCATTTACCCTCAATATCTAACACGACCAATTAGCTAGCAAGGACAAAATCTAGGTATATAGCTTCATGCAGTCTCATAAATTAATTTATCGTACAACTTAAGACGGTAATATTTTTTTTGACAGGAAAATAAAATCTTTCATTTCATACTGAGTATAGGCTCACGCCTTACATCATTTTCTTAAAACGATAATTATTATTTTCATGAAGTAGATTACATTTTAATGAAATTAATATTGTTCAAAAATACACTTAAAATACAAACAAATATCACTATAAAACTGGTTCACAATAGACTTAATTTTAAGCATTCGAGGACTATTATGGGTAATATTTTTTTATGAATCATAATTTAAGAAGATGGCAAAATGAGGACGGTAACTCTTCGTGTTAGCAATTTAAGGACAAATAGAAGGTCCTTATTTCACTTGTGGGCTGGTGTCAACTCTATCATAGAAGGATTGAGAAGGCCCAATGAGTCTACTTGCGGGCTAATGTTAACTCCATCATGGGAATGCCCAACAAGTATTTAATTTTAAATGGGTGGAGTTGCTTCAAGCAGAGTTTGAATTCAGGGTTTTGCTCTGATAACATGAAAGAATTCCGTCTCTAAAAATTCAAACTTATAGAGAGGTTGAAAATTAATCCGTATTGTCCGTGCAATCACAGTATATATTCAAATACATATCGATAATTCTCCTTGAAGTTGCATTGGTTTACTATTAATGTAGAGCATGTACCCAATATGGCAGTTCACACACTGACACGCACGCATGGCCCTTTTCGTTGTGAAAAAAGGGAAAAGGACGTTTAGAGAGAGAGAGAGACTGATTAAATAAGCAAGCAAGCAAGGCTGAGTAGATCGATGTTCAAATTAATATTGTTGGATCAGGATGATTAGAAGATGATGAATAGAAAGGTCTGGAATAGCTTTCAGTGAATATTCATGAAGATTAAAAGGCAAATGATGAGTTAACTTGGAAAGATAAAAAAAAAAACAACATTTGATCCAAAAGTCTCTGTAATGAAAACAATAATATACCTTTTAATATATCTCATCTTTCCAAGAAACCCAATATCAGCAACACATCAACGAACGCTGATAAACCCTCAACAAACTAACTTTGACCCAACCCTCTACCATATTCATTTCTACATTATTATACTAAACTTATAAATATACCACCAAATCTTATATTTCTATACCAACTTCTAATTTAACAAATATACTTGCCAAAAAATTTTGCGCATCGATTTGTCCACCGTGCAATTGATGCAATTTTGAGCAAAATTTAACTTATTCAAAAAAAGTTGAAATATATTATGAAAAGTATTAATTTATCTGAAGAAAAGTATCAAATAAGCATATGAATTGATTCTTTTTATTATATATATATATATATATATATATCCACGAAAAGAAAACCAAAAAATGATTTGGTTGAAAATTAAATTTGATTAAAATTGAATTATTATTTTCGATCGTTTTTTAATGAAAAAAATAACTATGTTGAAAGGCTAGCTTTGCTCCATAAAAAAAAATATATAAATATTGAGTTACATGAAAACAATTTAGTGGATGTGGTAAAGTTGTATAACTAATTTATTTTTCTATGTTGATACAGCGACAAAAAAAATCCACAGCATTGAACGACCGCGCGCACACACATATAAAGATTTGTCTTACTAATTTAATAAAGAATAATATGTAGAGAGAGAGTTAATATTAATTTAGGTCGTGTAATATTGAGTTAATTTAATTTAAGAATTTTTTTCTTTTCTATTTTATCAATGTACAAACACTCATTTGTTATAGTGCACAGATCTTGGCCTATGTAATATTGCCTTAAATAACACCTGCTTCTTCTTTCTTCTCATATTAGGCTTCAATCACATCTGATTTGTTAGTTTTCTTATTCTGATTTCAATCTTTATAAATTTTTTTTTTCAGTTTTATACTTATTTTATTCATTTAGTAATACACATTTTTCATACAAATATATATTTATATTCATATTGTTGTTACCTTACATATATTAATATAAGGACAAATATGTGTTATTGTAAGGATGGACCCTTGACTAATATTTTGTCGCATATTTTGACAACCATAATTTTTTTTTCTTTTTTAAAATTTGGAGGAAATTTATCGCATTAAAAGACGATGACTCATCGATAAATATTCAATTGTCGGTACTTAACGACGAAAGTACTGTTTGGAAATCGTTGGTACGTATTCTTTTCTTGCACATTTTCATCGTTTTACTATGATGAACCGTAAAAAGTCTTTGCAAACTAGCGTCCATTTTAAAAAAAGTTACTATCTTATATACAAATAAGAATATTTTAGGTAATTTTTAATGGATTGGTTTTGACTTACATCCGGTCATTGAACCACAAAAAGGTTCAATTCTCCGACTGATTTTGTGAAAAGACTAATTTGGCAAAGTATTATTATAAAATATAGAATTTCAAAAAATATATAAAAATCCACTACATGGAGACTCAATCCACTATGTATATACATATTTATATTTATATATATATATATATATATATATATATATATATTCAAAGTAAGACCCTATAAATATATAATTGCATAAGTAAAAATTTGTGCAATTCTTATCATTTTGCAATAGAAAAGTTATAATGCATATCATTTTTTAAATTTTTATCTTAAAATGCTTCATTTTATATACTTTAAAAAAAATATACACTTTACCTTAACAAGTGGCAATTTTATATTAAAAAATAATACTGATCGCACAATAAACGGTCTCACACAAAATAATTTTTACCTTAAAAAGTGACAGTATCCTTTTATTAATTAGTGATACCGATTAACTTGCTCCGTTATAACGGAGATAATTACATGTAAAGTTCGTCACAAATTCTTTCACCAGTCAAAGGCAATAAGTTATACAATTAGTGATTCGTTAAGTGAATTAGCTGCAGATTATCAAAAAAAAAAGTATGCACGTCTCAAATTAAATTAATAATATAATATATTATATATACGTAAATTAATTAATTTACTATGTAAAATAATATAATTATATTATAAAATAAATATATTTAACTAATATATGTATAAAGGTATGTAATAATTTTTCTATTATGTATATTTTAAAATTTTACTTTTCAATACATTAAATTTATAAAGTATTTAAATAGAATTTTATTTTTCAATACATCAAGTTTAATTATTGTAATATAATATTCATACTTCTATATATTATTTAAAATTGTATGATATAAAATATTATTAATCACTACTCAATATTATGATATAAAAATTAATTACTATACTCAATGTTGTGAGAGAGATTATGGGCTTCGGCCCAAACGAGAGCTGGACCAGCCCAAGGGCAGGCCCTTTCCCTTTAAAGGCGGATCAGAGTCTCGGGGAGTTATCCAAACTGCCCAGTGCGAGCAGAAAGCAGCATGGGACCGAGCAGGTCTGTTCGGAGAAGCCAAGCATGAAGACGCCCTGCAACGTGCAAGTAGGACCGACCGTAGGAGCTTCGGATCCGGCCACAACCGTGCGAAGGACGCGGCCGAGCTGAGATCGAGGGCCGCGCGCCCCGGCTGTCAGAGGATCGTCCCCAACGGGAGTAAATCTCCCAACAGTGATCGCATTAAATGCGGACATTCCTCAGAATAGTAATAGCGTATCTTCAGTTGTCAGATAGTTAACCGAGCAGCCAATATCGCGTACGGCCGGAATGGGCCGTCGCTATCTTTGTACATGGCCGTACATCCGGCATTAATTAAGGATCCTTGCATTTAATGCGAGGCCCTTAATTTCAGGGATACTAGGGCGACACTTGAGTCCTATAAATACTGCCTTAAGGGCACAATAAAAGGATTACACAATCCATACTTTGCCTGGGTCTAAACCACCCAGCAATCACCGTCTTCTTTATTGCTTTCTCTGCATGTGCATTTACTGATCCAATCATTCGTAGTAATAGCATTCTTCCCATCATAAATATCGATCGTCACTCGTACGATCTAATCATTTGTTGGCTGGTAACTTCATTAGCCACATCATCTCATCAATAATTACCGGTTACAACAATTGGCGCTAGAAGGAGGGGTGCGAACCTCCGCAACTCAGACGGAATCACGACGGAATCATGACGAACTCACCATTCACCGTCAGGGGGGAGGGAGCACATGCCGGAACCGACCCTCACGACGGCACGCATATTCATGACCCCGCGGTTCAGGGAGACGCGACGCCGGTTAGGGCCGGAGGCTTCATCGCCCCCATCCCCCTTCAGGAGTTTCAAACTCCAGAACAGATACGGACTGCGATAAAGCAGCTCCAGGCCCGGGGCAAGGAACTCGAGGTGGCGAATGCCGGACCCCCGGTGGCCCGCGGGAAGGCGAAGAAAGGGAAAAGAAAGACGGTGGAGCGGGCGCGAGTCGTTCCCCTGGGGTCCCAGATCCGTTTTGAACGACTTGGTTCCTCCCGCCAACTTGATTTCGAATCGGATTTCGAGTCGGTGACCAAGGCGCCCAAGGCGCAAGATGAGCGACGCGCCCGGCTCCCAAAGTGCGCCGATCCCAAAGAAGAGAGGAGGGCATCGGTTATGGACCGACCGGGTCCAGGCCGTTTCGGTCCATGACCGACTTGGGCCGCATCCGCTCACGAACACCGAGCCGACTAAGGATTCAAGGGATTCCCTACTCGCCGCCATGAGAAAAAGATTGACGAGATGGCCGAGAGAATCGGCTCCGGGACAACCCTTCGAAAAGTCCCGAGCGAATGAGCCGGCTGTCGGTGGAAGTCGAAGAGGCTCCGGTCCAACCCAAGATTCTTCCCCGCAAAACCCCGTATACGAGGGAAAGACAGATCCAGAGACCCATCTGAGCAAATATAAGATCTATATGGTGGGCCGAGGGGCCTCGGACGCCACCAAATGCCGGCAATTTCCGCTGACCCTAGGCGAGCTGGCCCATAAGTGGTATGTGTCGCTCCCCGCTCGCTCGATCCATAGCTTCGACGAGCTCAGCGAAAAGTTTACTTCCTACTTCGCCTCTAAAATCCCACAGTAAAACCGAGAGGTTAATGGGGATCCGCCAAGGCCGAACGGAGTCGGATGAAGCATACCTCGATAGGCTGGACGAGATACTACTCACCGGGGAACCGGTGGGCGACGAGCTACAGCTCCACGCGGCCATAAGCGGACTTCGCCCGGACTCTCACATGTTCAGGCACATGACAAAGAGGTACCCGACCACGTATGCCGAGTTCCGACAACGAGCAGGTGATCTCATAACCCGCCAGAAGATAATTTCCCAGCGTCTGGGTGAAGTAGGGGCGGAAGGAGCGGCCGGCGAGGCAGGGAAGCATTCCCCGGCCAAGAAGGGACCGAGCGGCCAGAAGAGGGGCGGGAACAAGCGGGACTTCGGAACCTTCAAAAGGTTCGACGAAGCTCCCTTAAAATCGGAGGTGTTCCCGATCGTGAATGTGCTCGGCCAATCACCCGCTCAGGTTTTTCACTCGATCCAACACTCGGGCTTATTGCAGAAGCCCAAGCCGATCAAGCCGGGACCCCCCTCTAAGCCGATTTCGTGCAAGTTCTGTGCATATCACGAGTCCCCGGTCACAACACCCGTCGGTGTCGTGACCTTCTCCGCCGCCTATGGAAACCGAGACGAGGAAAGGAAGCTCGACGCTTTCGTTAGGAAACCCCACCCGTGATGCACACCGAGGAGCGGCCTCCCCGCCGCGAGAGAGCAAACTCCCGGCCGGGGTAGCGGCGATTGAGCGGCCCGCAGAGGAGTCCGCGACGAAGAGCTCCCGCCCGCCATGCGGGGGGCCGGATCAAGATGCTCCAACAGACGGGAGCCTCGGCGGATCGGGGTGGAGGTTTTCAGCCAATCGAACCGGAAGAGAAAGGCCGAAATCGGGGCCATTGACAACATCGGCCTAGTCGGTTTCCCTCCGGAACCGGCCATCTTGAAATCCACCATGCTCGGTTTCCCAACGCCGACGGGGAAGGCGTTCTTTGCCCAAAAACGATGCACTCGTGATCTCCTCCACCATCCTCGGGATGACCGTCGGCTGCAGTGCAGTCGACAATGGGAGTTCTCGCAATCGATCTTCAAGTCGGCGCTGGACCAAATGGGAAATCGACGAAGTATATCAAGCCCTATGATTTGCAGGCTGCGCGGATTCGGAGACATGGTCGTAAACGCTTACGGGAAGATCAAGGCGCGGTGGAGCTTATTGACCACAAGGACGAGAAGGTTAGGATTACTAGACCGGTAGACTTTGTAATCGTCGACCCACCCGAACATGTATAACGGCTTCTTTGGTCGACCTTTCTTTGAAACTTTTGAGGCGGTTGCCTCTTCTTCTTTCTTTATTGTATCAAATTCCCCACTTAGGGAAGCGTAGGAATCGTAAAAGGCGACCAGAAAATGGCAAGAAAGTGTTTGAACTACCCTAGTCCAAATTTATTTTCTGATCTTTTAGATTCAAATTGTAACACCACTCATAAGGCAAGTTCCTCTGAAACCATCCAAGGCCCGGCATAGATGGAAGTCGACCAAGTCGACGACCAGGACTTGGAGCCCCGCCTGGGTTTCGATCCGCAATGGCTAGACCTTGACCCAAGGGGCAACCCTAAAGACCCCGAGGGGCAGAGGCTCAAAAGAACCGCGCCGGTCGAGGAACTCGAATACATCCAGGTCGATTTAAACCGACCAGAGTTGGAGGTCGCTATTGGCTCGAAAGTCCCTTCAGGAATGCGGGAAGAAATAATTAGCTTTTTGAGGGAAAGCGTGGACGTTTTCGCTTGGTCCCATCAGGACATGGGTCGGTATTGACCCCAAGCATGCCCGCCATCACCTAAAAATCGACCCTAAGAAAAACCAGTCTCGCGAGAAAGAGGAGAAAATTCGGGCGAGAGAAAACGCTGCCTTGGCGGAAGAGGTTAAGAAGCCGCTCGACAATAAGCCGATAGAGCGAGGCCGAGGACGAACCTCAATGGGTGGCCAACGCCGTGTTGGTAAAAAAGTCGAATGGCTCCCGGAGGTTGTGCATCGACTTCACGGACCTCAACGCGGCGTGCCCCAAAAGACCACTTCCCAATGCCACATATTGACCACCCGGTCGACAACACCGCTGGGCACGAAATGATGTCGTTCATGGACGCTTTCGTGGGTACCATCAAATACCAATGGCGGTGGAAGACATCAAGCACACCTCTTTTCTTACGAGAGAAGAATGTCTACTCATGGTTGAGGATGCCTTTCGGCCTGAAAACGCCGGGGCAACCTACCGAGAGGCCGGGTCAACAAGATGTTTGCCGAGCAGATCGGCAAAACGATGGAAGTCTACATTGACGATATAGTGGTGAAAAGCCTAAGGAAGGAGGACCACTGCGGGATCTCAACGAGGCGTTCTCAATCTTGAGGGAATATAACATGAAGCTAAACCCGAAGAAGTGCGGCTTCGGGGTCGGGTCGGGGAAAGTTCCTCGGCCACATCGTAAGTCGAGGAGGGGAATAGAGGCGAACCCCGCGCAGATAAGGGCCATTTTAGACATGGGCGAGCCCAAGAGCGTAAAGCGAGTACGGCGGGCGACGGGATGTCGGCGGCCCTCAGCAGATTCATACCCGCCTCGGAGACAAGAGTAAACCTTTCTTCTCTACCATCAAAAGGGGAAGTTCTCTGGGGAAAGGAGAGCAAGGAGGCCTTCGAGAAGATCAAGGACTTTGTCTCAGGCTAGCCCCCAAATTCTTTCCAAGCCAATTCCGGGCGAAAAGCTTTTTCTATATCTAGCAGCCTCGGACTCGGCTCTCGGGCCGCCGTCCTAGTCCGGGTGGGGCAAAGGCATCTCCCGATTTATTTCGTCGGCCCGGGTATTGCACGACGCCGAGCTCGGGTATACTCCTGGAAAAGCTAGCGTATGCGCTAGTAATGAGCGTGAGAAAGTTGAGGGCATACTTTTTGACCATCAAGTCGAAGTCCTCACAACCCTCCCGCTCGGAGACAAGTGCTACATCGGCCGGACACAAACGGTCGGCTCCTAAAATGGTCGTTGGAGATAGCCCGGTATGGGATAATTTACTCCCCTCGAACAGCAATCAAGGGGCGTGCCCTGGCGCATTTCTTGGTCGAGTGACTTTCCCCGATCCGTCCAAAGTAAACTTCCCTCCTTGGAGATTATACGTCGACGGATCATCCACGTCTTCCCCGCTCGGGCCGGATTGTATTGATTGGCCCCGAGGGCCAATGCTTCACAAACGCGGTCCGATTCGAATTCCCGGCCACAAACAACGAGGCCGAGTACGAGGCCCTGGCAGGGGGTCTTGAGCTCGCCGGAGCCGTGGGAGCCCGCCGATTGCATATTTTCATGGATTCGCTGCTCGTAGTGAACCGAGGTTAAAGGGGAATTCGAGGCGAGGGGAGAGCGAGATGGCGAAATATCTAGAAGTAGTGGCAGCCATGTGTGGGAAATTCCAACAGGTGCTCATCGAGCAAATTCCGAGAGAGCAGAATTCCCAAGCCGATGCATTGTCCAAATTGGCGACCTCCGAGGGGGCGGCCGACATGTCCAATATTGTTCTAACAAGGCAGCTCCATTCGACGATTCATAGTCAGTCAATCAACATGGTTGAAGAAGAGGAAGAAAGCTGGATGACCCCAATCGTGGCCTACCTCAAGAACGGGACCCTACCAGAGGACAGGGTTCTAGCCAAGCAGCTCGAGCTCAGAGCGGCGAGGTATACCCTAATTGACAACGTACTCTATAAACGAAGTTTCTTCCTCCCGTTACTTAAATGCATCACGCCCGAGCAAGGACAAGCGGTCTTGGCGGACATTCACGAAGGTGTCTGCGGGAACCACGCCGGGGGACAAGCGCTCGCCCACAAAGCGATGAGGCAAGGCTACTACTGGCTCACCCTTAGGAGGGACGCAATCGCATACGCTAAGGCGTGCCACAAGTGCCACCCGATGGCACCGAGCATCGATCGGCCCCGAACAATCGAAATCCATCTAGTCCTTGGCCATTTGCTCGGTGGGGCATCGACACGATAGGTCCCCTCCCGACCGCCCCGGAGGTTGCAAGTACGCCGTTGTCGCCGTCGACTACTTCACGAAATGGGCAGAGGCCGAACCCCTCGAATAAGATCGACGGCGGCAGATCATAAAGTTCATATGGAGAAACATTATTTGTCGTTTCGGCCTCCCCCACGCTATCGCCTGCATAATGGGAAACAGATTGACGGTTTAGAAATCTCGGAATTTTGTGAAAGGTGGAAGATTAAAAGATTGTTTTCCACCCCATATCACCCCATGATCCAATGGCCAGGTGGAGGCGGTTAACAAGATTTTGAAGCACATCTTGAAGACCAAATTGGAGGATAGAAAAGGTAACTGGGCAAGCTGCCTACCCGATGTCCTATGGGCATACAGAACTACCACGAGAAACTCCACGGGAGAGACCCCATTTGCCCTAGCTTTCGGCACCGAGGCGGTCATACCATCGGAGGTCGCCATCCCTACATTGAGAACCTCTACTCCGATCTCCGACTATAATGACAAGGCCCGAGGAATGGACCTTGACATGCTCGAAGAGCGAAGACTCATTTCAACACATAGGAATGCGGCATACAAGCAGCGCTCTGAAAAATACTACAACTCCAAGGTTAGGGTCCGCCAATTCCAGGTCGGCGAACTGGTCCTCAAGAAGGTCCTGGGCTGACCCAAGGAGTCTTAGGCCCCAACCGGGAAGACCCGTTCGAGAATATCTAAGTGGTTAACAAGGCGGAGCCTACGAGTTAGAGCATCCGGACGGCACACTGCATCAATACCCGTGGAACGCATGCCACCTCAGAAAATACCACCAATAGCTGGTCGGGTAGGTCGGTAGGAAAGTCTTGTACCCCTCAAATGTAATAGTTGTAGAATTGATGAATAAATTCAGTTTTATCATCTCAAATCTTTTAAAATTACAAGTCTTTCCGACCCACCCGACCACAGCTCGCGAGTGGACACTGACTCCACAAGCCTTGTGAACGAGCAAGAACCTATCACAAGCGAGGGGGCACACCACCACCCCCAAATCCTCGTCACGAGCTCGGGCTACGGCCGAGGTCAACGGGCAACATTGCCTTCGAGGTATCCCGATTCCCATGAGTTTCGGGCGTTCGAGCCCCGACACGTGACCGGCTCACGTAGAGGCAAGACCCGCATCGTCTGCAAAGTCACGATAGGGCAAATGAGCTCGAGCGGCACCTAATCCCTCAAAGAGCACAACTCTGTCATAGAAAACCAACCGGCCACCACGGTAGGGCGGGCACGGCTCGAACACCTGCCGAGCGGGTTCCACCGATCAAAGCCTCGCCTCGCCTCGGAGGCGAATGGGTTTCGCTAGTCGGAAGATTTTTTCCAAATATTTTTCTAAAGCCGAGCCTCACCTTGGGGGCCGGGCGGAACCACCTTATTTTATTCCATACTTGATAGGTTTTTCTTGAGTATCTAATTAACAGGCAGACCATACGTCCAGTATTAGCGAAGTACAGAAAACAGTAAATGAAGGCGAAAATTGAAGTGATGCAAATTTCATTAATTACAAGGGGGCGGCCATCGGCCGAATACAAAAGTCCTAAACCCTAAACCCTAAACCAAAAGAGAAACAAGAATTACAACCGCAGCGGGAGAGTCCAAGATATCCCTTGGAGTTTAAAGTATCTATTAAAAAGGGAGATTGTCGGCAGCAACGGGAACGGGAGTTTAAAGTATTCAGTGCTCCCCTCCAGCAGCCTCATCTCCCGGGGCCAGATCCCTCACACCGGTGCCCCCGCCAACTAGCTCGCCCGCCAAAGGCGCGTCTCCCCCAGCAGTTTCCCCCATGCCTTCAGCCTGGTCTCCCGCAGATCCCTCAGGAGATGCCTCGCGGGGAGGAGCGGCCCGGTCTGGCGGGGATACAGAGAGATCAACACCCAACTCCACCGGTCTTTAATCCGAACATGAAAATCGGGGTGAAGGGGGTCTTTGCTCGGCATAAGTCCGGAATCGGCTCTCGAGGTGGGCGGACGGCACATTTTCCCTCCGACTCGTGCGGATGGCCTCGCGAATGCCATGTAATAGGCAAACTCCGATACTGCAGCGACATCCTCATAGGGTTGAACTCCAGCTCTCCCCGCTCCGCCTCGCGATCCCTTCCCCCGAGGCGGCTATGCGCGCCAGGGCTTCCCACCAGTCCGGGACAGTCTCCTCGAGGGCCGAAGCGGGCTCTCAAGGCCGGGCAATTCGATCATCGGCCGGCGAGCACGGTCCCGAGCCTCCTCGGCAAAGGATCGCACATCCGGGAGGCTGGCCTTCAACCTCCCGGCTCCCGAGCGGCCACCTCCTGCGCCTCGGTCCTCCCCTGTCCCAAGCCCTCGAGCAGGCGGCAGCAGCCAGCCGGCCTCCCCGGCCTTGGCGGCCTCGGCCTCCCTGCTCCCCGAGAGCCCCTCCCAGCTCCACCACCGGGCGGCCGGGGACTCCATCTCCCCAACCGCCTTTCCGAGCCTCGCTCGGTGGAGGACCCGACGGCCGGGCCTCGGCCTCTTCCAAGGCTTTCCCGGCCGTCTCCGCACGGCCCGGCCGGGCGGCGGCTGGGCGGGCCTCCTCATCCCGCTCAGGCCGGCCCTCTCGGCCATGACCGGGGCACGAGCGCCGGCGATTCGGACGGCCACTACTACGCTCGCCCCCCGGGAAGGTAGCCCACGGCCTCCAAGTCCCACAGTTCCAAGCCGCGGAATATATCTCGATAGCCGGTGGAGGTGGGCCGGGAGAGCGATCATCATCCCGCCCGTCCGCGAGGATAGGAAATTCAGCGAGAATGTCCAGGTGGAAGACGTCCTCGGTAAACATCCCGAAACCAAGGGATTCGTGTCAAAGAATAGGATCAAGGAGAAAGAAAGGGTCAAGGAATACTTACTCCTCGGCGCGTTGGTCGCGGCCCATCCAGTCCGGTCGGAGCCGTCCCTCCGGAGTCGGGCAGAGGAGGCCTTCGGCGGGAACGGGACAGCGGGGGCAACTTGCTCGAATCCCCCTCGGGCGGGGCGATGATGTCCCCTCCCCGCAGAAACGACCCTCCGCGGTCGCAATGGGGGCTCTGGGCCCGCCTCCTCGGAGAGCTCCACCGGCCGGCCCGGTGTAGATCCCCTGCAACGCCTGGGGGATCCCGGCTCCCACCCTTTCGGAGGCCGGGGTTAGCGTGCCTTCCCCCCGCTCAAAGCGGTCGGATGCTCGGGCGCGGCGGGGGGGACACCGCCGGTCACGGGGTGGTGGGACTCCCGATGGTGGCGGGGTAGCCGCAAGCAGATGGTGGGGATCGGCTCCCGTATGACCACCCCTCCGAGTTGGACGTGTGTCGCCGCTCTCTTCGCCTTCCCACGGCTCCTCCCCCTAGGAGAGCGCAAAGACACCGAGCATCCGGTCCATCGGCTCGGCGGGGCGGGAGGAGTATATGGGAAAGTCGGGCTCTGCGGAGAAAAGAGAATCGAGAGAGAGAACCTAAGGAAAGAACGAATAAACGGAGCAATACCTCGTCGGCCGAGATGCCGCGGAAAGCTGAACAGTCGGGCACAGCGGCGGGCCCCGGACTTGCTGAGGGCGGCGCAACGACGCTCGGAAGCGGAGACCAGCCGAAGCTTCTCCAGGACCAGATTGAAATCAAAATTCAGCTCCCCCCTTTGGGAACGGGTAATCTGCAAAACAGGGGGGAAAGAAATTAGATCGTCCTCCTCGGCTCATAAAGCATGGGGGCAAGCTCACCTTTCTTCTTCTCTCGAAAGGAGGTGGGGACCAGGACTTCCCGGGAGGGAACCAATCGCGAGACCTCCACGCCCCGGAAACCCAGAACCACTTCGTCTTCCAGTCCTTCAAACTGGAGGTGATCCCCTCAATCACGACCTTCTTCCGGCTCTTGATGTAGTAGAGCCCTCGGTTGGCCGCCCCGGGGGTTTTGTTGAGGCTCACCAGGTGGGTGATTTCCCCCGGGGTGGGGTGCCTGTAAAGTCTCAGACACCCCATGAGGGTCATCAGGCACAGAACCTGAAGCCACCCGTTCGGATGGATCTGAAGGGGGCCACCCCCAAGTTGAGCGAGATGAGAGACGTTGATGGGAAGGGGAAGCGGAGCCGGCGTTCATGATTTCCACGTTGGACGGCCACCATTCCCTCGGGAGGCTGGTCGGCCCTCTCGGTGGGATCGGGAGCATAGAGGTGCACATCAAGCGGGATCCGCTTGATCCACCTCGCCCTATCCAGATCGGCACGGGAGATGGAGCTCATCCACTCCTCGGAGCTCACGGCCCAGGGCGAAGGCTGGGCAACCCGAATCAACCTCCTCGGCCGGTCGGAGGGATTGTAAGGATAGGCCTGCAGAAGTAGGCCTTGAAATCAAACTCAATCTGGGGGCCAGCCAACCGATCCATAAATTCGGCCCACAGTTCGTACCCGGCCTCAACCTCGCGGTTCCTCTCCTCGACCCGAGCGTCGGGCCATCTCCTCATTCGTCTCCTCCCTCCAGGCCTTGTCCTCTCGGCCAAGAGGACCCTCTCCTCCTCACCTCCGTCTCCCGGACCTCTCCTCCGTCTCCTGACCTATCTCCTCCGTCTCCCGGCCTCTCCTCTACACGCTCGAGTCCCATCTCAACCACCAGGTCAGACAAGCCCTCAAAGGCCGAGTTTCCCGTCCCTTCGCGGGAAACGACCCCGGCAGAGGCCGCCACCGACGCCTCTCCAGCCTCCGCCTCGCCAACCTGGCGGAAAACTCGCCCCAATCCATCATCGTCGGTAGGACCGACGCGACGGGACGACTCACCCCGGTCAACCCGTCCGACGGTCCTACCCCCAACACCACGTGACCCAGAAGCACCACCGCGGGACCTCACCATTTCAACGGAAACCAAGTAAATGCAGAGAAAGAGAAGAGCACTTTCAATGGAAACTTACCAACAAGCCACGGATGAAGGAACGACCGCTAATCTCTAAGAATGATCTCTGACAGAGAGGGAATACGCGAAGACGATGGAACGATCTTTTACTCAAAGGTCGAAAAGTCCTGAATAGGGAAGCGGAACCGCTATTTAAGAAAGGCGGGAGGGACCTGTGTGAAATTTAATTTTCAAATTCAGGGGCCAAAAAGAAAATCTTCGGGCGGGTTATGACCGTTTGACGTAACCATGTCAGTAGCGCGTGCGGAGCAAGCGCCATCATAGCCTAAGCTCACGCGCGCATAGGCTACCTCCCGTAGACTCTTCACATTCTGGACAAGACCCATCGCTTCCCGAGTACGCTACCCTCACCGACGAGTCCCAAGAAGCTCCAAGCTAGCCCGTCACACGGTACCGCCTGCCCGGCGTCCGGCGCCCCAGGTCGGTTGCTCGGAGTGTCGCCTCGGCCCTGGACAACCAAAGGCCAAAGCGAGGGGCAATTGTTGTGAGAGAGATTATGGGCTTCGGCCCAACGAGTGGACCACCCGGCCAAGGCGAGGCCCTTTCCCTTTAAAGGCGGATCGAGTCTCGGGGAGTTATCCGGCTGCAAAGTGCCGCCGAGCAGAGCGGCGCGGACCGAGCAGTGTCATTCGGAGAAAGCAAGCATGAAGACGCCCGCAACGTGCAAGTAGGACCGACCGTAGGAGCTTCGGATCCGGCCACAACCGTGCGAAGGACGCGCCGAGCCGAGATCGAGGCCGCGCGCCCCATTGCTGTCGAGGATCGTCCCCAACGGGAGTAAATCTCCCAACAGTGATCGCATTAAATGCGGACATTCCTCAGAATAGTAATAGCGTATCTTCAGTTGTCAGATAGTTAACCGAGCAGCCAATATCGCGTACGGCCGGAATGGGCCGTCGCTATCTTTGTACATGGCCGTACATCCGGCATTAATTAAGGATCCTTGCATTTAATGCGAGGCCCTTAATTTCAGGGATACTAGGGCGACACTTGAGTCCTATAAATACTGCCTTAAGGGCACAATAAAAGGATTACACAATCCATACTTTGCCTGGGTCTAAACCACCCAGCAATCACCGTCTTCTTTATTGCTTTCTCTGCATGTGCATTTACTGATCCAATCATTCGTAGTAATAGCATTCTTCCCATCATAAATATCGATCGTCACTCGTACGATCTAATCATTTGTTGGCTGGTAACTTCATTAGCCACATCATCTCATCAATAATTACCGGTTACAACACTCAATATTATGATTTAAGAGAAATCGCATATTTAGAATTATATTATATAAAGCAAAATTAATCACATTAATTTATAATTGTATATAATATTAAAATTAGATAATATCAAATTTTGATAAAGAAAAATACTTTGAGATAATATACTTACTTTAAGGAATTTATTAAATTAGTCAAATCTTTCCATATTAACCATTTAATAAGTTTTCTTAATTTAAAGAATTTATTATTTATTTGCACATCATCACATTACTCAATATTATGATGCCATATAATACAATCTATTTTAATAAATAGATATAAATTTAATAAAAATAAGACACATCATCAAAATGAAGGAGAAGATGACAACTAAGCAAATTAAAACTCTTAATAAGTATATAGGGGATATTAGCAGTCATTTCTAAACTTAATGAACATAAACACCTGTACAATAAGGTGGCGTGTTAATTACCACAAATTAAATTGAAAATGAAAATAAGATAAAATCATAATTAAGTAACCCATAATTAAGAATGTATGTTGTGATTAGAAAGATATTTCTTGTTCAAATTCAGTTAATTTATACCAACCCCCATTTTATCTTAATTGATTAATAAATAATATGTTCAAATAATTTGAAATCTAAGTACAGTTAGTTGGCGTTTTTGTATCTATCATTTCGAGAGATTGCCACTCCTTTTCGGTTAGAAATGCTCTAAATCCTCTATATTAAGGTGAAGTATATGAAACTAAGATTATGACAGTTTAGCTAACATTTTATGTAATTACTATTAGTTAATTGTGCAAAAGCAAAAGAAGGTTTTATTCAGACAACTTATTTAGTTTAATTTATGCAATATTGGTGATCAGTTGGTTTATTGGTTAACAATTTTGATATCATATGATTTTCCGTCAAAACTAATGGAACTATTCAATTAATTCTTGATATTTTTTTATCAAATATTTGCAATATACTCCCTCAATCCCTTAAAAGTTTGCGGGAATCTTTTGGCACAAAGTTTAAGGAAAAAGTGTGATGAGTAAAGTATTGAGGAGTAATTTTGTAATTTTTTATGAATAAATAAAAGAATTAATTGGATTGAGTGTATATAGGGTCTCAAAAGTAATAACATAAAGAGTAAATATGTGTATATTGTGAGGGTGAAGATTGTAAATAATATTTCTATTTTGGGGTATACAAATTTTTGGGGGAGTAATTTGTTTTAGCTAAATACTGACTTTTTACATGGTATATTTTACATGCATGTTTTTTTTTATCAGGAAAGAAAAAAATTTATTCCATAATAAGAATGGGTTATAAGGCATACCCAAAATTTTACGGCTTTCAATTTTTCAGCAGTTTACTTTCTAATTAATATCATTATTTATTTTTTGACTGTAAATCTGATATTCAATTTAATCATGATCATTTATCTTTTATTCTCTATGTTTTTTTTTTTTTGGAGGTTTGACCATTAATTTTATTCAATTAATTTTTTATATTTTTTATCAAATATTTGCAATATAATTTGAAAATACTGACTTTTTACATGTATATTGAATATTAGCTAAATACTGACTTTTTACATGTATATTCTACATGCATGCATGTTTATTTTATCAAGAAAGAAAAAAATTTTATTCCATAATAAGAATTGGTTATAAGGTATACCCAAAGTTTTACAGCTTACAATTTTTTACCTTTCTAATTAAGATCATTATTTATATTTTTGACCGTAGATGTGATATTCAATTTAATCATGATCATTTATCTTTTTGTTCTATATTTTTGGAAGGTTTGATCATTAATTTTTTTTTTTTTTTTGTCGGACAAATTGTGACACGAATTCATGATCTTTAGGACATAAGTAGTGGAGCTCTAACCACTTGAACTACACCACTTCGGGTCTGACCATTAAATTAATTATATGTGTCAATATTTCTAATTTCACCATCAAAATCGATCTCATTATACAGAATTAAGAAATATATAAGATCTGTAAAAAAAAAAGAAATGTATCGAATGTTTATTTAGTCATCACTTCACACCCAATAATTATGCAACATTTTTTAGGCTTAGTTGACTAACTCACTCACTTCCTTTGATTATGCCTTCCTAGGATTTTTTTTTTCAACGGACTATTTCGTCAGTAATTATATTCTCTATAGTTTTGGGGTGGGTATCAATCCAATTTGTTTTGTTTTCTTGTGTGAACTACGGTTATACTAGTTTTTGCATAATATTGTTTACGGAATATTAATCAATATATATATTTTTTTAATTTTCATAAAAACGCATATAATATAATATATTGATAATGCTTATTAAATAGATAATTGGTATAAATAAGAAATTAAATTTGTTTACATTAAGTCGATTACAATGCAATATTTTTCAATAAATATACATTTATTAATAGAAATTGATTCAAAAAATTACATTATTCTACACATTTCTAATCTATACTTAACACTAATAATAACTTTGATCTAAATATAAGTCATTCCTGTAAAAAAAAAAAAAAAAAAAAAAATATATCAGCTTGCAAACATAAAATTGAAGAACCTAAATTCTTTCACCTCTCGCACCGGAAGACATTTTCATGGCCACCGTAGATTTATCGGGTTCAAAGAATAGAAGCATATAATATGTTGATAATGCGTACTAAATAATTTAGAGTTAGATTGTGGGCATCAATGGTGGATTAGGAAGAAGACATTATATAGGGATGAAGTTGCACCAATCAATCAATTAATTAGTTGATTGATTAATGAAATCCATAAATAATTTCTTTTTATTAAATTAGATGATTATTAAAATTCTAAAAAAATATTCTAAATTAAAATATATGGTCAAGATTAAATCAAGAGATTATGATCAAAACATTTCCCACCGATTCTCAATAAGGAAATCAATTAGTGTATTATATATTTATAGATAGATTTGGGGCTTAAAAGAAGCGAGATCTTACGTACTTTCAAAATTAATGATTTGCGTATTTTGTTGGAATAAGATATGTAATTTTTTAAACATTAGTAAAAGACATTAATTCATAATATAAATTATTAAAAAAAGATTAAAATTAACTTTTAAGATCCTTGTTAATTATATGAAAAGGATAATTAGTTTGTTTTAATTACTTTTCTGAAAATAGTTATAAATTAATGCAACAAGTATATAAAATCTAATTTCTTACAATTTACAAAGCAATTTGTAATTTCTTATAATATAATTAAAAAGAACTATGATCAATATATATATATATATATATATATATATATATATATCAATACGCGTTGATTTCAATATAAATCTTTTTTTTTGGAGAAAATAAACTAATCCATCTTATTTCATCACTACGCGTTGATTTATCATGTTTATAAAGATCGTCTTTTTCAGTAAATAAACTGATAACATCGGTATATTTACATCACACACAATCAATAATCAATGATATATAGTAATTACCAGGCACCAACCAATAAAATACCAACTAAATATATTTATCAATTCATCAGTCATCATCATCATCAATTAAAATTGAAATGACCTGTTTTTCGTTCTAATACGTACGATTATTAACTCATTGGCTCAAGCTAAGGTCCACATATTTTACCTGATTTTCTACCCATGGGTTAATGATATATACTAATTTTTCAATTTAATATATGCATGCAATGGACTTCTATTATTTTATCTAATATCGCGATTTAACTTATATATATTGATTATAATATTATTATGCACACAATCATTAATTAAATAAGATAATAATAATAATAATAATAAAATTAATTAAGTTCGTGTATATAATCATTTATAAATCTAACATTAAGCATTGACATACATACAACAGTAAATTAAGTACTACTCCCATGTCCCATACTAGATGATATATTTATAAAAAAAGTCCGTCTCAAACTCAATGATACATTTTCTTAAAAGGAAATAAAGCAACATAATCATCTCTATATATACTCAAACACCCAAAAATTACACACAATGTCATTACTTGATGTACACTTATCAAAATCTACTTTTTGCAAAAGTAAAATTGACTATTATACTTTACTTTATTTTATTTAATACCAATAAATAATTTCTATCTTAATAATTATTGTGCAAATAGTAAATATGTCGTTAAATATGGGATGGGGGGAGTAATATTTCTAAGGTAATTTGAAATCAATATTTGAAAATGCCGGAAAAGATAGATTTGTCAATCATCATGTGATCATAATTCATACTTTTTCTCCATTTTATTTTGTTTGTAGGTTTTGATATTTTTTTATAAAATTAAAGAACATATTTTTTAACAGATTTATCCTCCAATATTAAAAGAGAATGAGAGGAGAGGGTGTGTGAGGAAAATATATATTTTAAAAAATTAGGAATATATTAAATAAAAACATGTAATAATAACACGGATAATTATTTTAAAATAAAATTTTAATTCAAAGTGACAAACAGAATGAAATTAACATATATATAAGTACGTGATTCTGATGGAGTCAGAGTTTGGTTAAACCTATTACTTACGCCGCCACTCTTGTAATAGTACTCCATAGAATTAAATTATAGATAACTTGAAAAACAGAATTGATTAACTATTTGAGGATTTATTATTATTTTTTTTTAAAGCAGTATTTGAGGAATTTGAATGGGTCATTACATCTTACCTACCATAAAATACTCCGTCTTAATAAATAATGTTCTCTCATTTTATATAATGTGTCTTTTTACATAATTTAAATACAATTAAGAAACATTTTTTCAAAAAAAAAAAAAAAAAACAATTAAGAAACATAAAATTTTAATATTTATCTTCAATCAATCTCTATCTTCACTATTTTTCTCTCCTCTATAATCAAACTAAGAAACGTGAACGTGTGAGATAAAAAAATAAAACATATCCTTAATTAAAAATAAAAGATTTTTTCGGTGAGAATTGGAAAAAAATGAGAAAAAAAAAATAGAACTAAAAAGATAATCAATGACAAACGAATAGTCTCTGAAAGACACTTTGTATGAAACGAATGATGTATATATAATCTTAATTTATTCTTACTAATTAATATTATCAGAATTGAAACTCATGTTTTCTTTTTTTTTTTTTTTTATTTATTTATGACAAGAGAACACAAACAGCTATAAGATGGGTAAGCCTTGCTATCATGTAAATAGTCTACAAAACAATTTCTTAATTCTTATAGCTAGGACAATCTTATTTACAAACACTTTTAGTAAATATACCCTCTTTTTAAAAAATAAAAAATAAACACATAAAATGTCAAAATTATTCAATTCCTTTTAATTCCCTCTTAAGCAAATACAAATACGTCGATCAATTCCCATTCATCACTCTAGTGTGTTCAAAATTTTGCGATCATACAAAATTTTTGAATCTGGTTTAATTTACTAAAAATTGTGCTAGATTTCGAAAAAAAATTATGAGAAGTTACTAATTTTTCAACCAAAAAAATATAAAATTTTCAAAATTTGGGGGTGAAACCTTATTTTTTTGCATTCATACTATCAATATTTGCACAAACTAAAGTATTATTGCTCATTTTTATACAAAAATGCACATTCAACACATAACACTAATACTTAATCTAATATTTTCAATATTAACAAAAAAATTAAATGTATTAATTTGTTAAAAATGGAAAGAAGTGTGGTGGGCGACGAGCAGCGGCGGCAGTGTGACGAGGTGGTGTATGTACGAAATCTTTAAAAAACTGAAAGAGGAAGAGAAGAATAAGGTATAGAGATGGTAGGGTATTTTAGGAAATTCAAAAAAATATATTAATCGTTCGAGAGGCGTATTCATCCAAAGGGTGTATTTAATAAAAACATACGTGGAAATAACCTGGCGATTTATATCATACTGAAGAAGCCAACAGGCCGTGATCAGTTTTGGGCTTAGGCCCATTTTCAAATAGGATCAAAGGGTCCAATAAGGGAAGTTTAATTGGCCGTTAGGGTAGATCATTATCAAATTTTAGTGCACACAAATTAATAATTTTTTCCATTTCAAAAAAAAAAAAAAAAATCTTCAATTATATATGAAATAACAAATCCTAAATGTCCCTTTAACTTTGAAAAAATTATTACACAAAATATTGTATTATAACATCAATTTTTAAATTTTTATTCTTCGTATAAAAAATCATATAAATATCTAATAAAAGAACGCAAAAACTTGTATGAGACCGTCTCATGCATGAGACCTAATCACTTTCTAATAAATTGTTATCATTTTTTAAAAAAGTGATAACAAATTGAAAAGTGATAACAATTTATGAAGAAGTGATAATAATTTATTAAAACGTGACTCCGTCTCATGTCCGTTTCATTTAGTTAGGTCCAACCCATTGACTTGTTAGGTCCAACCCACCTAATTTATTTTAAAGCTATTTAAAAAAAAAAAAAAAAACATTTAAATAACTCAAGTACTTAAAACAAATAATTGTTTAAAATTAAATTTAATATTCCCCTAATACTAAAAAAATAACACATTATATCTATATACACATAAACAAATGTATATAATATATAATTGTTTGAATTAAATTTATAAGTAAGTATTTATCTGGGTCAAATTTAACATTATTGCGTGGTAATTTAAACTTATCTGCGTAAGTCCAACTTCTTTTGATCACCCTAAAAATATTCTCTGACTTTTGACCAATTCTCTTGCATACCCTCTCCTCACATTTTAAAATTTTCTCATACTACTCACATTCTCTCTCATTTTATATTCAAAATTTCATTTCATTCTTCTACCTCTCTAAAGACTCTCAAGACTTCATTCCTCTCTGTCATTTTATGTGTTTAGTATATATGAATGTGCGTTTTTCTTTTAATTTTAAGTTATATTATATATTTTATTGTATATATTAAACAATATGGTTGGTTAAAACAATCTAGACAAAACAACTCATATAAAACAATTTAGCTTTTTAAACAACTCTATAAACACACAACCGTGATGTCTAGACAATGGAGTAGTTTATAATATTTGAATTGTGTAAACGAGTTTGTCTAAAACAACTCAAATAAAATAACTATATTAATGTAAGGCTCCGCTTCGTAGGTTATAAATAATCCTTATTATTAAGTTTATTTTAATCTATATCTTACTTGGTAGTCTATACAAATAATATAGGTTTTGTGCTTTCAATTAAAACAAAACTATGTTATTTACACACTTGCTGTTTTTTATTGTTTAGACTATTTACAAAAATTTCCCGTATAAAAGAAGGGAATTAGTAATTTGTGTTATTAACTTATTATTATACTTCTAAGTTTGTTTGAATTAGATTCCCTTATTTTTATTTTGTAAATTAATTCCTTGAGACCATATTAATTGAGCTCTAGTGTTTTCTTTCTTATATTTTCTTTTCTTTTCTTTTTTTTTTTAAACAAGAGCTCTTGTGTTTTCATTTACATGAAAGTTTGATCCATATATAAGTCATTAACCAAATTTAATGCAATAAAAGTATATATATAAAGACCATTCAAACAAATTTAACGCTTACAAATGAAAAATATATATTAATTAATACAAATAAAAGTGTATTCCATCGATTTGAATTCGATCTTCTTCCTGATTATGTGATGACTTTTTAATCTATATATACATTCACATGAAACAATCTAACAAGAGTATTTGTTCACTATAAACTCATTATGTATATAATTTTCTTCTTCTTATCACGCATGGTAAATTGGTAATTCACCGATCGAGTAATAACTATTACAGTACCTATAAAATGAATTAGTTTTATTATGATCACTCAAGTAAATTTTTAAACGATATTAATATTTTCATTAAAAATTATAACTATCACACTAATTATTTTTAATAAAATAATTAATCCTGTAATTAAACTGATTTTAAACTGATTCACTCTATACTTTTCGAAATTATTTTTACTAGTGTCATTGGATATACAATTTTCAAATGACTTTTCCAAAAATCATTGCATTATTAAATAAGTAATAATTGTCAGCAGGGAGCATGCTGTTCTTTTTGGATAAGGAAGCAATCTACAAATATAGATGATTAGGACCTCATATATAATTGGAAAATAATTGTCTTTCTCTAAACTTTAGATAAATGGTCTACCTAATTATTAAACAGCAATTTAACTACTTGTCCTAATCCAGCTAAAGTGTCCCATTATCCCTTTAAAAAAAACACACACACACACATTCATGGAAATAGAACTCTTCTTAATTTTCCCGGAAGGAAATTTTCATTTTCGCTTATTTAATTTTGATACGTAATTCTTATATGATTTTCTTTTTAATTGATAGACCATACAGTTAAATTACTTGAACAGCTAAACCTGCAATTTTAACTAAAGGAGATTTGAAATATCATGATTAAGATTATTACATTATAATTGTCATTTGAAAGTGAGTTCTAAGTTTTACATTTTTTATGGGATATATAGTTCATAATATAAGTTTGAATTTCTGTCTTATATATATTGTACATGAAATTGTTGTGTTATGGAGCTTGATAGATTGTTTCACGTTTTACGATCACGGTGATTCAAAATGTTGTGGGTTTTTTAAATAATATTCAAGTTCGATGAATTTTTAAAACTACCATCCAGTTTTGGGTACAAATTATAACTCTTTGATTCATTGTATTTCATAACATAGTACATATATCTTCTAAAAAAAAAAAGATATAGTAATTATTGATGAACTGAATCAACAAATTTGTATTCTATATATTTTTGATCCAATTAATTCTTCATAATTGCAAATTAATTCCTAACATATACCTAATTAAAAAACATGTTGGTCTTTCTCATACCCCCTCCATTTCATAAAAACTTTCATACTTAATTTCCTTTTCGAGACAACCTAATATAAGTTTCACATCCCTAAAAGGAAATTACTCAAAACTTAAAATTCTTCACATTACTAGTTTTATTTCAAATTTATCACTAAAAATATATTCTTTTAATGTGTGTACATTTTCTCTGATACGGATGGAGTTCTATTTTTTGTTAATATTTTTCGTTGTAGCCTTTTGATTTTTTTTTTTTTTTTTGGAAAGTATTCTAGCCTTTTGATTTAAATAATGCAAGAACAATTTTATCCATAGGTAATTGTGATCAATAACTAATTACAATTATAATTATAAGTATCAATGAAATGAGTAGCACTTGCTCAAAACATTAACATCACATCATAACTAATTAAATAAGTAGTAATATTTTGAAAAAAAAAATTAAATAAGTAGTAATTAATTATATAAAAATGTAACATTCATACCCTCGACAATACGACGTGTAGAACTCAATTTCATTTACAAAAAAAGTCGCAATGGGGCACAATGGTCATTTTCTGAAACACGCTTTTGTAAACTGTGGTAAGTGAAGTAACGGATAGGTAAACACGTTTCACTAAAACGTGAACCACCACTGAATTTTGACATTGTGACGTCCACAAAGTTTTCATGTTCTTTATTTTTGTATTCCACAAAGCTGTCATAATACATTTTATAATCACTATTTGGGGAGATCAGGCTTGAAACTCGTAAGTTGAGAGATTAATTTTTATAAAAAAAAATTATATGTTGATAAATAAAAGTTAGAATAAAGTATGATATATATTATAACATATAATGGAATATTAATACCAAACATTGGTTTTACAAGAATATAAGTCTAATTGAAAAGTGTTTGGCAAGCTTGCTCTAAAGTTTGATCACAGATTAATTATATTGAAAAGTTTTTTTAAAATTTTGAATTTTTATATTGAGATATATTTTTTTTCATAATATCAGAATTTTAAGCTCACGTCCATGTATTGAATTCAAATTTTACCGAGAATAGCTCCACCCAATTTTAATTGTTCCACTCGATGATTTCCTTCCCAAAAGATAAATAGTAATAATTCGGCTAAAAGAGTGGGGAAAGTGTAAAATATTTAATATAATTAAATTACTTACAAGCCTCCATAAATCCAAACTATTAGTGATAAAAAATAATTTCTTTTTATTTTTTATTTTTTTGACAAAAAAGAAAATAGCTTATATTAAAGAACAAATATAAGTACAAACAAGTTATTTCATGGGCTCAAACAATCGCTCCAAACCAATCGAGAGCAGTGGGGGGACTAGTGCAATCTTTGTCTGCAAAGAACCGATCTTCGATCTCAGAAAGAGAAAAATCCAGATACCTCACACAATCTCATTCCAAAAAGTCAAAGACAAAATACAAAGATACACCAAAAGTCGAATCCCAACGGGTCAGGGACCCACAAACAACCTCCATAAGGGAGGGAAGAGCACACTAGGTGATGCAAACCGCACATGGCGCCGAGACTTCACCATGGGAAGACAAATCAACGAAAAACCGCTGAGCAGGAAAAAAAAAACTAAGAAAAATACCGAAAAAAACTATACTAGAAGACTATAACAACAACACCAAAATATAAAAACCAAAAATAAAAAACACAAAAAAATGGGTAAACAGGACGATCCGTCAACTAGCCGTCACATGCACGACGTCGTTGGAGGGATCATCCCGTTGGCCCACGAGCAACGACGGTGGTCGAACTAGCAGCGGCAAAAGACGAACAACAATGGAAGACGGGAGAGACAGCGGAAGGCAGGCAAAGACGGTCTTCTTCTTCCTTCTCCTCCTTTAAATTATATAGATGAGTTTTTTTTTCCTACTGAATTTCTGGTATAATTTCACAGTAAATGGTGTAGAAGAGGCACTGTGGGTGGAAGAAAAAGTGTTTAGAAAAAGAAAGTTCTCGGGTTTTTAGAGTGAGAAGTTATTTACGGGGTTTAATTCCATAAAAAAATAATTTCAATTAGCATATTTATAATTTATAATGGTTTGATATTTATTTTATAATTTTAAAAAATATAAAAAAATTGTTAATGTCTTGGAGTGAGTAAGTTTCATTTTCTTTTTCGTTTCAAAGACGTACAACATGTAAAACTATTATTTTTTCAATAAGCTCTCTAATACTTATTTAGTTAAATACATGTTAAAGATAGTTTTTTTTTTTTTAAATTAAAGCTAATAAAATATTTGTGATAAAAGGAAAGGATCAATCAAATATTCTATAAGATTCAGAATTAGAGAAATGACCAAAGACCAAAACCAAAAATAAATATAAATCTAACACGTCGATGACATAACATAACTATCTTTTCTAATATTTTGGTGCCAGCCAATTAAAATAGCAACACGTCAATAAAATATCATAAAGCACGAATCATTTGATACACATTATAACGTCATCTTGTGTCATAATGTTTTTATATTCCCAACCAACTAGTGACTTGTGACTGTACTCTTATGTAAATTGATATATTTAAATATAAAATAAAACTTTTTGATATCATCAGTACTTATTGTAGCATTATTAAAAACTAGAATCGAAAAGTAAACATCAAATATGTATATATATATATATATATATATATATATATATAGTAAAATTTAAAATATCATAAAAAAATAAACAAGTAAAAATTCTAAAAGTTATAACAAAAATATTCCAAAAAATCAGAGAACCTTAAACAATCTAAGAATAAAAAATTAAAAACTTTAAAAGTATTTGAAAATCATTTATAGATTTAAAAATAGAGCATACAATTAAAACGTTATTTTGACATTTTAAATCTCAAGATTTTTTTGTAATTTATTCAAGTATTAATATATAAGATATATATATCATCAAATGTATCGTGCAAATTAAATAGTATATTTTTAAATAGTCGTCTTATTTTTACTAAACAATTTTAATTATTTTTAATGAATAATTAGAATCAATTATAGTTTAATAACCGTTGTAATTGTTCAGTGAAAAAAATTGTGATACGTTCAATTAAAATAAGAGTCATAGTGTATTCAATTAATTACAATTACACATGTGTTTGTTGCTATGGTAAAAAAGGAAAGAGGGAGAAGACAAAGAGATTATTAGTATTCAATGGTCGAGACTAATCGATCCGTTACACTAATTTCGTTGCCTATTTATTGTTAATTTTTCACTTTTTAAGGTCTTTTTTTTTCATAAATTTCTCATTCACTTTTAAATTTCTAGAAAGACAAACTTTTTTCTTGGAATGTTCTCTTTTATCTGCTAGTCTTGGAATTTTGTTAGTTCATACTTATTATATTAAGTAATTCGGGTAGAAAAACATCGCATAGAAAAAGTCTTTATACTGCATATATTTTTGGCACTCCTATCTTCCTCTTCCTTTTTACTTTGTTCTTTCTATAGTCTCGATTCTTGTTTTTGAAGTTTCAATTTTTATTACTGCCTTTGTCCTGTAATTTGTTTATTTATATATGTCCACTAGTTGCTTATTCACCGACTAACCTGAAAATTTTTTAATATAAAAAATAGCATAAAAATGTTGATTTGGTATTTCGATTAGATGTCCCTTTTATTACTATTTCTCAGTTGTCAAAACCCTGATTCTGCCTTCCTCAGAAACCCATTTCAGAAGATCAAACATCTCTGCAGATTGTTGCTGCTGATTTGAGGCTTTTCTTGATTTTCCGGTTTAACAGGTAATTTTATAGTTTACAAAATTGTAATTGCAAATTGCTTTGGTTGAAATAAGATTGTAAAGATAAATTATTATTACTATTATGATAAGAGGAATTCGTTTCTGTGGAAAGAAACCTGGAAGTGTTGTGGTTGTTTAGAACATGAAATAGTCTCTCTCTCTCTCTCTGAATGACTTTTGAATATCTCATAAAAAAAGAAGCTATTTATTTTCTCTACCAGACATCAATGGAGATGTGAATAGAAGTTGTGGAGTTAATGCCTGAATCTAGACAGTAATTTGACACAAACTAGCTCATATCCATGCTAAAAGATGTGGCTTGATTTGTAATCTGCAGTTTTATATTTTACTTGTTGAAATATTATGCTGCACTTGTGTGAAATGACTTATTTGTTACAAAGATACAAACAAACTATTGCTAGGAGACCTGGGTTCGATTCCCTTTTGGAACGAATTGGAGTGCGAGATATAAGGAGACTTGGAGTATTTGGAATTATAAGGAGACTTGGTGAACTAATTTCTAACCACTAACAACTAACATTTACCAATAAAAAAAAAAAAAAAAAAAAAAAACTATTGCTGAAGGATATTTAGGAAGAGAAATGAAGATCTTGTTTGTAATCTGATTAGCCTATTTCGCCAAATAAACTGTGTATAGATTATAGTCATCAATTTATGACTTGCAGAATGTTATAATTTTGTTAGGCTTTGTTGAACTAGTTGGGTGAATATTAATAATTCTTTAGGTCAAGAACAAAATGATAAAATCCATCTTCGCTTTTTGAGGATCTATTTATCATTACATTGACAAGTTCTGATTTTCACTTACAATCATTTTCTTCATTGCTGTTGTTTTTTCTCCATACAGCAGTCAACCAAATAACAACATTTATTCAATACCAGAATTTTTTAAGTTTTGTAAAAAGAGTACCAGTGAAACCATGTCTTTACTCAAATCTACTGCGATTCTCGAGAGCCACGAGCTTTACTCCATGAAAAATGGTAATTCAAGCTCTGGACAATCAACATCCATGCTTGGCTCAGATGCTACATCTACAAGTGAATCGAGTGATAGTTATGATCCGAAGTATCTACTCGACTCACCAGCACAAGAATTTGTGCACACATCTGGAAAAATTCCATTAATGACCTCAAGACAAAATGCTTATGAACTCGATTATGTGTTGAACTGTCAAAGTCCTGACATTGACGACTATGATAAAGATATCATGAATCTAAAGCTTCAAGAACTCGAGAATGTTCTTCTAGTCGATGATACTGATAATCATGATATGATTATGGAAATTGATGGTCCAGCCTCGATTAAGGAAATATCGTTCTCCACATCAACGAACTTGCTTTTTGAATGTGCTGCTGCCATCAACAACAGATATTGGAACCAAGCTTCTGAGATGATAGAAATACTCAGGCAGAAGGTCTCGATTCAAGGAGAACCGACGGACAGGATTGCAGCATACATGGTAGAAGCTCTAGCAGCTCGAATGGCCACATCTGGAAGAGGTCTTTACAACGCCCTAAAATGCAAAAGCCCACCTTCTTCTGATCGACTTTCCGCCATGCAGGTCCTCTTTGAAGCATGCCCGTGTTTTAGATTTGGATTCATGGCAGCAAATGGGGCTATTCTTGAAGCGTGTAAAGACGAAACTAGGGTTCATATAATAGACTTTGACATCAATCAAGGTTCTCAGTATTACACACTTCTGCAAACCCTTGCCAAAACTCCAGGCAACCGACCCCATGTTAGGTTAACCGGGGTTGATGACCCAGAGTCAGTTCAACGCGGGGTAGGAGGTTTGAATATAATCGGGCAGAGGCTTGAGCAGCTTGCCCAAGATTTGAACCTATCGTTCGAATTCCATGCTGTGGCTGCTGAAACAGCTTTGGTTTCTTCATCTCTGCTTAGATGTGAAGCAGGGGAAGCATTAGTGGTTAACTTTGCCTTTCAGCTTCATCACTTGCCCGATGAGAGTGTTTCAACTGTAAATATGCGGGATCAGCTTCTACGAATGGTTAAGGGGTTGGAACCGAAGCTGGTGACTCTTGTTGAACAAGATGTGAATACTAATACGACCCCGTTTTTGTCAAGATTTGCTGAGGCTTATAAGTACTATTCTGCTGTGTTTGCGTCTCTTGATGCGACTCTTGGGAGGGAAAATCAGGACAGAATTAATGTGGAGAAGCACTGTTTGGCTCGTGATATTATTAATGTTGTTGCGTGTGAAGGGGAGGAAAGAATTGAACGGTATGAAGTTGCTGGGAAATGGAGGGCTAGGATGAGTATGGCTGGTTTTAAGTCGTGTTCGATTAGTGAAAATGTGTATGATGAAATACGGAGTTTGATAAAAGAGTATTCGGATCAGTATAAGGTGAAACAAGAGACGGGGTCGCTCCATTTTGGATGGAAGGACAAGATGCTGATTCTTTGTTCTGCATGGAGGTAAGGTAACTCTGATGATGTGCAGTCTGAAAATCTGTAGCTTTATGACTAATGGGACGATGGTTTTCCTTTTTCATGTCTTTCTTTTGTGTGATTCTCATTTAACAGTCGCCTAATGTATGGTTTTGCATTGCTATTTCAAGAAGTGTAGAATTTACTAGACGTCTAATGTATGGTAGGATTATGGTGTACTTGTAAACTGTTTATCTGATGTGGGTTGTGTTGTTAGATATGCAAATACCACTTATTATGGACATTAATGAACTGCTTCATTCTATGTTTACTTTTTTATTTCTCAGAATAGTTTGTAATGTTTGGCTCAAATCCATCTGAATTAATTTGTCAAGGACTCTGGACAAATTCCTTCACTTCATGTCTGCATTTCTCTTCTTTGTATTTTTTTTAAGAACTCATTCTGTTGTCTGCATTTTGGATTTATTTTTGACAATGCTAGTTGTTTCATTAAAAGACATTCATAGTACTACTACTGTTTTGAATTGGACAGTACAATTGATTTACTCCTTTTTATAATAGCTGCTGATTGATATTCCTAGTACAGTAGATGTTATCACATATACAATTATTCTCAGTTCGATTGAATTGTTTGTTCTTAAAATGACATCTATATTTCACTCATGAGGGGTGATTTCTTAGTTTTGTCCAGTCATTGATTATTGGAAAAGATGTAGTCTGGAGACTAGGTAAGGGCACATCTGACAGTCAACCTCGGATCTCGAAGAACATTTTCAACAGGGTAATAAAGAACATTTTCAACAGGGTAATAAACTTAAAACCATGCACTCAGTCTTTACAGATGCTACACAATAAATACGTAGTATTTATAGGCCACATGAATTGCCCAACTGAATCATACATTACCCTATTTGTATACGCAGAGAGAGAGGGGGAGGGAAGGTAAGGTTAGTGTTTAATGCCAAGAAAACAGAGGCCTACTTCAGCTTGGGCCTGTAATTCTTCCAGCACTTTCACTATCTTCTCTCGGCAATGTGCAGTTTCTCTTTGCTCCGACAGCATTTTTCGCAACCTGCACACAAAAGCAACCTCAACTAACTAACTCGATAAGCTATAATCATGCAAAGAAAGATACTAGATTACATGAGATAAAATGTCAACCATCAGTGTAATTATAGTGGAAAGTCAAGATAATTTAAAAGACTAGAACCTGTCTTCCTAACTAGAAGAAAAAGATGTCCAACCCGACATATTCACCACCAATTTTATGATCAAGGGAAACTAAACATGGTCAATACGACAATACGGAGTTCATATTTAATTCATCAACTAAATTTTTTCCACCATTGATGACCACAAACTCTGCTTTAAGGCAGTTAGTAAATAGAAGATGTGCTTATAAAAAAGTCTCAAAAACATCAGACTGGCTAGTTGCGCTTGGATTGAAGAACTTGACAATTGATTTGAAATCCATAGTAGCAAAGTATATTCGTGGTAGTTTAGGTTGATGTGAATATGAAATCCGTAACTATTTTTGTGAGTAATTCAGCAGCATTTGAAATCCACTCTAATTTGGGAGAATTTAGAATCCATTCATTTTAAATCCCTACATTTCAAACCCCTCAATCTTAATGCAATCTAAGGGATTTCCATCCAGATAGTAACATGAGCTATTGTTCAGATTATTTCACAAAAACCAGAGAACTTCTGAAGGCAAGGAAAAAGGGAAAACAGAGAAAACAACACAAGTTTGAGCAAAATCAATAATAGATCCAACAATGACAACTTACTTTTGCACAATAGCAATGTCTCCATGGCCGGTACAGATAACGAGCATGGCATTGCATGGTAGAGAGGAGTATAGGCTTTTGACTCTGTTATCAATTCGACTAAGAATGTCCTTCAGTTCTGAGGTAACATTATACGTAATGCTTTTACCAGCAGGCTTACTGCATGTAAGCAATGAGATCATCTCTGCTATATTGGTATTTAGATTCTCATCATTATCTGCTTGTTTCTTGAAATAAGAAATCAATTCTGTGAACTGGGTCCAGATAAAGTGTACCCTGTCATTTTTTACCTAAGGAAAACCAAAAACATAAGATAAAAGGGAAAAATACCAAAAACAGTCTTCCCCACAGAAACAAGAGTAGAATTACCTCTTTTCTGGCTTTCAGAAGTGCTTCATCATCAGAGGATACTGGAATTGCATTTGATAATTCAGAGGCATATCGCTTTACTATAGAGAAGTTATCGATCAAAGATGAGGTTTTCCCAGAATCACTTAATACAGTCAAGAGTTTCTTCCGTGTAAGTGTTGAAGAAGGCAAGCCAAAACTGGGCCCTGATGAAATAGGTCAAGAAAATTGCAGTAAACCTTTCGTACAAAGTCGTATAAAGACATACAAACAAAACTGAGGTTCAGCCAAAGAAAAAATAGCATCAATAGCACCTACCTATCCTTCATGAGGATTGAAGATAAGCTTAGCTGTGAACATTAGTACTTACCACGCAACATAAGCAAAGATGAATATCATGAAAGATCATGCAGTAACACTGTAGTCAAAGATCCATATGACATGTGTACGATGTTAGACTATATGTAATTTTTAAAAAATATATGTTTCTACCAACCGAATATGTATCCCAGTTTACAATAATGACATTATTATGCATGATCCAAGTTCTGAGAAAGAAACTGAAAAGAATGTAGCATCATTTAGTATGCACATTAGCACAGAGATAAATTACGTAAGTACCATGTCTAATTTTTAGCAATGCGAGTTCCAAGGTAGCTCTTGCATCTTCAACACTATCATGTCCATTCCCTGAATCTTGTATCTCTCTGGAAAGAAATTTCCTTGTTAACACACGCAAAGCTGTTTTGTAAGACCGACCTCGTGGGTGTCTATACAAGACTGCTGTATCAATCACCAAATTATGATGGATCTTCAAAGCTAACAAATCATTTTCTAAAGAATGTCCAACGAGGATGGTCTCCTTGTGAACCAGATGAAGAAAATCTTCCTGAAGACAGAAGCAGCTGTTACAACAAATAAAATATACTCAATGTGATGGATTTTGGAAGTAGAAGTAAACAGTAATATGCCAACTCCGTAAATCAGGATCTCTAGAATATAATGATGAAGGTATTAAAACATTAAAAGATTTTTCTCTCTAACTTGAGCAATAGACGAAAAAGGTTGGGACATTTAACATGGTATTAGAGAGCAAGTGAAACATCTTCTTGGTTCAAAATTCAGCAATCCATTTACCACACATAAATTCCATGCACAAGGCTTAAATACAAAGTGACTTGCTTTCACACGAGGGGCGTGTTGAACTCATTAAAATATTAACAATTCTCTGACAATAAGGTAGACATTCAACATCTAACAATAGAAATCTAAGGGCCAAAACAAACCTGCACATCTTTAAGGGTTGTAGTCACGCCTTCCAACATCTCATGTGTAATTCCACTGTATCTGCATGTTTACGAGCTGCATGAGTCTTGAGTATTCTTATATGTGTCATTAACTTGGCAGAAGCTCAAGTTCTAATTCCTTAATCACAAAAGAGGATAAATGAGGTACTATTTGAAACCTTTCAGGAGAGACATGTATCAAAATTTAAACAATGTGCCATCCTCCTTTTACTTTTGTGAACCCAACAAATGATTTAATACCAAGGAAACATCATCTTATAGAGGAACCAAGAGATAATAGGTAAATACAGCCATGGTAACAGATGTCATCAAAGGAAAAAAAAAAACTAAGATTTTCTAAAAGGCCAAATTCATCCATGATGACAAACAGTCACCAGTTGGTTTATAAACCTAGGTAATATTATCCTAAAATAACTCGGCCAAAGTTCTGTCAAACATTTAAAGGAACATACTTCAGAGACTAGTGATGCACTACTCTTAGATTGTCATAGAAATCAATCAGATGACTTAAAATAGAAAAAGAAGCAAGAACTTCCTTGAGAGTACAAGGACAACTAAATTCATGCATAAATGTATCAAAATTCTCTGGGCTCTAATTCAAGTTTCATCTCAAGTTCCAAACAGGTTCAGTTCAAACTATTTTAGACTGACATTTTCCAAAAACATTCAGCAGGCACATGCATAGTTCAGACCCATTGTAAAGGCAGATACAAAAAAAAAAAAAAAAAAAAAGACCTGGTGTTGTAGTCAGTTATAGCATTTTCTGGTTTAACGAGTTTATCTAACAATACCTGCACAAGGGACAAAATTAGCCAAACATGTATGCAGCAGAATAACATAAGCCACAGTTTACTAACAACAAATAAAAAATTAAAAAAAAAAAAAAACATGAGCATGTGATGCATGAAAATGAAACTCCCTGGTAGATGGTATCACATGGATTGGGCATCAATATCTATACATCAGAACTCCAAATAAAAGATTGCATTCATCAACTAACACTATGCTGGAGCCTGGAAGTAATACCCAATCACACAAGGAAATAACAAAGACTAGAACACAGATATACATGCATTTTTTAAAATAGTTCAAAGGTAAAAAATGCAAGCACTCATTGTAGGACAGAAAATAAGTTAAGATAATATTGTTGAGAGCAACAAGTCTTGATCACAAAATTAAATCCAGGCTCAAGTCTTGAAGCTGGGGCATCAATATTTCAATGGATTTTCCTACTTTATATTAATTAACTAAGACACTGTCCAAAGGAATCTCAGATATGAAGCATTCACTTACCAAGTATATGGATTCAATGATATGCCATATGAGCGTATATGTTTAGTTTTTATAGCGTGCAACACTCGTTAACATCACACACACACACAAACACACACAGAGAGAGAGAGAGAGAGAGAGAGAGAGAGAGAGAGAGAGGCAGAGATTGAGTGTAGGTGTACCTGTCCGGTAATATCCACCAGTGTAACTCTTGTAAGCTCGAAGCCTTTCCTTGTAATGCACTGGCAGAAGTAATTCAACCAATAAAACACAATAAATAGATGACGCCAAAAGAACAATACGATAAAGAATGAACTCAATATCAAGAGAGGAATAAAAACATGGCTTCAATGGACAATAACATATCCTCAAGATTAGCTTAGCCCAACACCAAATTATTGATGAAACAATACTCAAACACTCAATAAAAAACATGAAGAAAAAGATGAAACAGACGAACACAAGAATCACTGAAAGTCAAACAGCCAAGTTTACAGTTTATCCACACCTTGACAAGTTCTTTCCAAAAATGGATACAATACAAAGGAGCAGTAAAAGATTTTAGACTCCACCAGGTTAAATAATAGAAGAACTCAGTTCATAAATTTTTGCAAGTTTTAATGTACTTCTTAGAAGGCATTGCACAGATGCTTTTGATTTTTGTAATTGATCTTTTGATTTAAATACTTTTATGACCTCATCTAGACTTGATGTGTGCAATGAATATTTTTACAAGATACAAGTCTTGGTTTATTATAGTGTTACCTTAAACGTTAAAAGTAGCTGATGAAATCTTCCCTTACATTTATTATGAAATATCTCAATCCTACGCGCCAGTACCAGAATACTCCAATTTCTATCCGAGCCTATGTGGCACTACCCAAGCCTTCTATTTAATTTTCTAATTTCTAACTACACAGACCTTGAATAAGACGTGAACTATATCCTCTTAATAAGGCTTAATCAAGATAGATAAGATAACTGCCTATCCACTTATCAAATTAGTGCATCAGTGATGACCCAAAATATCTAATCTACAAAATAACAGAATGCAAGCATCCAGACATTTTTTTTTTGGAAAAAGGCAAGCATCCAGACATTGATTTAACTAAATGAGGCTTTTCAATTGCTTAAGCATAAAGAGAACATAATATAACTCCAATAAACTTTTATTCTTCTCCAAGAATACTCACAAAACAAACATTTCAACAGACTTGTTTCTAGGTGGTGTCTGGGGGGGGGGGTGTGGAAGAAACAGTTCATGCTCAATAGCTACTGCAGTTCTATGATAAAATATTATCAGTTTGTCTAATTTGAGTCAAGATTATCATCTGCAGACATACCATCTCACAATCGAGAGCCAAAATTTCATGCGCAGGTGTTCCAGAAGGAGCAGGAAGTGTTGAAAGAAATTCTGCAAGTGCCACAGATTTGAGAAAATCTCTACGAAAGTAATTCAAAATATAAATAAAAACAAATAAGATGTCCAATGAGAACCCACAGAATACAAGTTATAGCATCACCTGGATCTTTGTGACAGTATCCATTATCTTCCAATTCCTTGGCAGTAAGCGTGTAGTAAGTAACAGGGAATGGCAAGTCTTTCTTCAAGTCCAGGACAGACGCATTACCCAAAGTGGTCCCTGCTAAAAGTATGACTTAGAGAAAGCTGCAGCTAACTTCTGGCCTAAATCAATTGCAATAGCTTGGCAAGAACAAGGCTGTACATTGCTAAAAAACCAGAAGCATAATTTATTTTTTCATCATTTCTTAGGGTGTGTTTTGAAACACTAAAAACAGCTTCTAGAATCACTTTTTTTTTTCAAAAACTGTGACACAGCTTTTGAAAAAAAAAAAAAAAAAAAAAAAAGTGATTCTAAAAGTTGTTTTGTAGAATTTGAAAACACACCCGTAGTCAACCATTTTCAGTGGAAACCAGTTAACTACACTCAGATCCATGAGAGCAATGTGCATGCTTTGAAGCAGAAAACTCTGGCTCATGCTCCAACTAGTATGCAACTGCATAACTTCAAAGACGGAGCATAATAATTATATGTGGCTGTTCTTATAAAGGTCCTTCCTGGAGAAAGTTCAGATAAAGTGTGTTCCAAAAAGTATTCATAAGTCAAATTAAAATTATCTTGACCATTTGAATTTGACATCCAAACTGCATCTTAACACAGAATTATCCCCACAAGATATGGTTCAAACTTACACAATATATAATTTCTAGAAGCAAAACAAACCTTGACAAGATATCCGAGCAGCTTTATTTTGAGTGTGTTCTGCTTCATCCCTTTTTCTTTTTACTTTGCATGTAAGAAGAGCATCAATAGTATGCATTCCATCTGATGCACAGCTAGAATATAACAAAAAGGGGTTCATAGTTGCTAAAATAATAAAGATATGAATTTAAGTTTCTATTTGTACTAATTAATTACCTGAGAGCTAAAACTGCTCTAGGAATTCCACAACATTCTTTAAAACTTTTTAGTACTTTAGACTGTGATAAATACAGTGCTGCATCAAGACCAGGGATATAAAGCATGACAACTTTGGGAATTAAGGGCTTGTTCTGCACATAACAAGTACAATAACTGAGCAAAACACTTCGCTTAGGTGACAAATAAAAAATAAGTACTTCTACAGATTGATATGAACAGAATCTGGAAGCTGACACATAAGCTAATTACTTTAATAAAAACCCACGACGGCATGAAGCCCTCAGCAAGCACCCAAGTGGCAAGTCCTTGGACATCCTATATCAATAATTGAAACCAATATTATAGTGCCAGATTTGATTTTAAAATGAGTGGATACGATTACAGAAATCCCGGTAGGAAAATTAAACCATGCCTGCAAATTCAAGGTTGAGTTTGCTCCTGTCTCCTTAAATACAACATCTGCTCTCGCCTGCACAGTAACCAAATCTCTCAGCACTCTATAACTACGGTGCACCACAAACAGGTCAAGCACAGGTAAAAAGATACAAAAAATGAGCCTATGCCTCAAAGGATCAGCTAGATACACCAACAATTATATAATCAACAGAAATCAAAGACCGTAGAAACAACTGATCATTTTAAAAGATCAAATGCCCATAAGCTCAATAAATACTTGCAGTATATGTATGTGTGTGTTTTGTATGTAGTACTAGTGCGCATATTAATGGTATAACCAGAGAGGTAATCCCCTCAAGTATAAAACTACCATCATCCATGTAAATCAATCAGCTTTTTGAAGAACCCTAAGACGCCTTAAAACCCATGTGACAACATTTTCTTTATAAACTCCTTATTTTTCCACTTGCATGCAAATTTTCACACCAATTCTTTTCCCACCATTCCAAATGGGTAAGCCGTGAACATCAAAATATAAACAATCTTGGAACAATATCCAAGATTGCCAATTTGGGCTTCACTTAAATGAGCATACAGTGATACAACATTGGAGAATCTAAGAACGATTTCCATAACGTTGAATTAAAAGTTAGAATTAAACCTCCGGGCCATAAACATCAAAGAAGGCTTTTGCATTGATGTTGGCGTCGGTCTCTCCTTCATTGCCCCTATCGATTTCAGCGTCCGTAGAACTCATGCCGTCGCAGTGAGATGAAAAGAAGTTTGCAATTTTTTTAGGGCTTTTTAATAAAGCCCTCGAATCTCTTTGCCTCGCTCGAAATTCAGTAGATCTCCATTTTATAGTCTGTGTGAGCTATTCTTTTGAAAAAAAAAAAAAAAAGAAAGAAAGAATTAAATTAAGAGAGTTAGGAAAAAAAAAATTAAAGAATATTTTCCCCTAAATTACTTAAGAACATTAGTCAAACGCGATCAAATTTATTTTTAATAGTTAAAAATATCCTTAAATATTTTGTATCTTAAAATAATAATCATTATTTTAAACTTTTTTTTTTAATTTTAAAAATTATATAAAAATCTTGGCTTAGTTAGTATATTGTCGAATATTGCAAAATACGAGAATATTATCATAATAATTTTTTAAAAATATAAAAGAATAATTTTAAAATAAAATAAAGAGACGAGTCTGCAAGTAGCGCCATTAATAATTTAATATTAAATTTAAATATGGATGAGTAGTATATGTATTAGGTGTATTATGTAAATATTTTTAAAAGATAGTAATAAATATTTATATTTATACAAAATAGTTATAACTATTTGTACGGATTATATACAGTTGAGCAATTATTTGTACTAGGCAGTTATAGTCGAACAATTATAACTATTTAGTAGAAACAATTGATATTATTTAAAAATAAACTTGAATTACACGATACATTTAATGCATGTAAGAACCGACAATTTTTCTATACTATATTTTAATATTGTTGAATAAAAATCTTAACTAATGTATTAATTTTCATTTCAAATTCATTTTATTGTATAGTATCATCAATGATCATTTTAATGATTATTAATTATTATTAATATTAATTTGACACTGATACTACATACATAAATTCACTCCCCTAAAAAAAATCAGATAATTATTACAGGTCGACATTGACAGTAGATTAAACTTTCTAAAAGCCAACATTTGAGCCCAACCAAAACTACATGGGCTACATTTGAGCCCAACTTCTGTTGAAAGAAGGCCCAAAGGGTGACAAAATATCTAGGCCCATTTAGCACATCTCTTCTTCCAGTTTATTATTCCCTCCCCTCCCCCCTCCACCCCCAAACGGAAACCTTTCCGTTATTTAAGAACAGAGCCACCGTAAACCACAGTCACGCGCCGCCGCCTAGAGACAGTGAGATGTCGAAGTCAATTTTGCAGCCCGTGGGGCAGAAGCGGCTAACGAACGTCGCAGTGGTTCGCCTCAAGAAACATGGCCAACGTTTCGAAATCGCTTGCTACAAGAACAAAGTTCTCTCTTGGCGCTCTCACGTGTACGTATTAGTTTGTCTTTATATATTTCTTCATGTTTACGGTGTTTAGGTGTATTGAGCATATGTTTATTTAGCGTTAAATTGAATTAGGTTAATTAATGTATAGGCAGAAATTGATTTTTTAAAACTATAGAACCTGCGAACGGAAACGATCATGGAGATAACGATAATTATTTTATGTGGCTAGATTTAATTTTGCAAGATAGGATTCGAACTGTTTTCTGGATACCTTTTTTTTTTTTTTAAGTATTGATGCTAGTGAAATCTTATCACAGAGAGAAGGACTTGGATGAAGTGTTGCAGTCACAGATTGTTTATAACAATGTTTCGAAAGGTATTCTTGCTAAATCAAAAGATTTAAAGGCAGCATTTGGGACAGATGATCAAAGTAAAGTGTGTTTGGAGGTTCGTATTCTGCTTGTATGGTACCATACGTATTCATGTTTCAAGAATTGCAACACTGTCTTGTGTGCTCAATTTAGCTCTAAATCTAGGAAAGTTTGCCTGTGTAAATTGATGGAGAAATGGTAAATGGTGCTGGAAAAAGCCAAAGTGTAACTTTGTTTTCATGCTGGAAAAAGCAAAAAGTGTAATTTGTTTTCATGCATACCATTCATTAAAACAAATATATTAAACAAAAAAATGAGAAAGTCAAGAAATAGGTATGGGATTAAGGGACATTCAGAAAGAATGTGAGACATATAGAAATGCAATAGATGTTAAACTTAGTTTTTATCACATCATAGAAATCCTAAAGCAGTGGCTAGGTAGGGGGATCATTTTGATGACCCCACTATTTAGTTCAGAAGGATTTAGAATTATAATTGTACAAGCAATACTTACCTAATAATTAAGTAAAGGTCATAAACTCTGACAAACTATAACTAGAAGAACTTTGGATGTTTGAAGGAAGTAATCTATATTAAATGATTAATCAAGATTATTCTCTCATAGGTGACACTAAAAACTAGAGCTAGAAGCTAATTCAAAAACCTGTAAAAAAGTAAGATGGTGAGGATAAGTACGTGTGTGTGCAGTGTATTTCTGCCAGCCTGACTATGTGATAATTACATTTGTTGATAAGCAGTTATTTCTGTTATACACTTTCAGCAAGTAGAATTGAAAATATCCAAATGGGAAATATTCATCCAAGCTTGCATAATGAATACATGGGTTGGCGTTCTTGGCCACTATTCTGAATATGCTTAAGGATGGTATTCATTTTGCTTTTGGGAAAATTGAATTGACCATGTTGATTGGCTACTGCACTGGAATTGGTTTGGTGTGTTTCAAATGTCATTGCTTTCTCCGTGGAATTGATTCCTTAGAAGAGGGGAAGACTCTTGGAGATGCATGTGCTGAGTGAACAGTGTGTTTTCTTATTGCAGATTTTGGAGAAAGGAGAGCTACAAATTGCAGGAAAGGAGAGGGAGTCACAGTTATCAAGTCAATTTAGGGATATTGCAACTATAGTAATGCAGAAGACTTTTAATCCTGAAACTCAACGACCTTATACCATAAGCATGATTGAACGGCTGATGCACGACATACATTTTGCAATTGATCCAAATAGCAGCTCAAAGAAGCAGGTGCGCTACAATTAATCTTCATATGTACCAGACTTGTGTTTTTTTACAAGTCCTATTGACAAAGTTCCTTTTCTGCCTCTTTTTCGTATATGGTCATTGAGCTCATAGTTCACATAAATGTTCAGTCACTTTTTTCACCCTGTTACTTATTGTTCTTAATTTATTGATGTTACGTTTATCTAGATTGTTTGCCATCTTAGACTTCTTTGGCTTAGAGTAAGACAGAGTTACTCATGAGTTCCCATTCATTCTAAAAATGTCGTGGCGATTTCTTTCAGTTCTGAAAATGCCTCCTAAATGATTGCAGTTGTTATATTTCTAATACGATTCCAAATATTTTACAGGCATTAGAAGTCATACGTGAGCTTCAAAAGCAATTTCCCATCAAAAGGTCCCCAATGAGACTGCGATTAACTGTACCAGAGGCGGTCATACCATCTCTCCTGGAAAAGATCAATGGTTGGAATTCTACTGTTGTTTCAAGAGATGGATCTGGAAGTCAGCCATCTGTTGTAAGTTAGATACTTAACTTACAATTATTCTTCTGCGATACGGAAATCTTGTTCTAGAATTATAGTATGCATGTGCTTCTCTCTCTCTCTCTCTCTCTCTCTCTCACACACACACACACACACACACACATGTCTCTTTCTCTCTCTCTCTCTCTCTCACACACACACACACACACACACACACACACATGTGCTTCTTTCTCTCTCTCTCTCTCTCTCTCTCTCACACACACACACACACACACATGTGCTTCTCTCTCCCATTAAAGCTAGTGGCTCCGAAAATCTTGTACTAGAATCTTATGGTGTTTCTGGTTGCAACATTTGCTTGTTTGATTCTGTGTGTGCAACTAAATTCTTTTCATTGGTGGCAGGTTTGTGAATTGGAGCCAGGTCTATTCCGTGACTGTGATGCTCTAGTTAGAAGTCTACAAGGAAGATTGGACATTCTTGCAGTGAATGTGCACTTGGATAGTGATACTAATGTGGATCATTTTGATGATCTAGAAGATGAGCAACGGTTGAATGTGGAGAAGGATTCTGCAGGCCCTGTTATTCAACTAAGTGAGAAATTGCAGAGGCAAACCATTTCTACCAAAGAGGGGAGTTCTCAGGGAGAGGTAAAACAGCAAAAATGCAACACTTGCAATGCTTTAGTTGGTGATGCAAAAGAATACAGAGAGCACTTTAAGAGTGATTGGCATAAACATAATGTAAGGCGAAAGTCTAGGCAACTTCCTCCCCTTTCTGCCGATGAATGCATGGCTGACTTTGAAGTTGGAGACTCTAAAGCTGATTTGAAGGAATACTCGTTTTAATTAGTAGATTTTAGTTGTTGGTGCTATGATCAGCAATATGGGAATGTTACACTTCTGGTTATGTTCTTAGCCTGTGTCGTTTTATGTAAGTGCTTTGATGTTTCAATACAGTGCTTCAACAGTGTGTTTTTGTGATCTTTTGTAATATATGGACACGATTGAACGAGATTGATTCCTTCTTTCTTGAGACTAATTATATTTCATACAAATTTGAGTTGTACAGGTCATGTTTAAACTTGGCCCACCATCACGGGTGGGTTTGAACCCAGTTAGACAAGTGAGCCCGATCAAAGCATATTGATAAGAGGGTTGGGATGAACCCAAATTGCAGAAACACAATCAAAGCAAAATTTCTCCTCCAACAAATTGAACCCCAATTTCGTCGTCTTCCAATTGTGTAAAATCCTTGGATGAATTGCAGAAATATCAAAAATTGATTTATGTGTCTTACAAATTGACTGGTGCGTCTCCAACTTCATAGCTCATCGGCATTGGTGTGTTGTCCGCCGTCTGCACCTTCTGCGTGCATCTCCACCTGCGCCTCTTCTTGTGCCTCTCTATTTTTCGATGCCCCTGCTCTAGTTCTGTATTTTTTGTTGTGCAATTTCCGAGTTGTCTAAACCCATAAAATGTGGTACACACATCCCCTGTCGTAAAGGTTCAAGTAAAATAATGCCAAACACGAAAACACATGTTTTCTACTGGATTTCGCAAATCGCAAAGCAAGTAAAAAAAATAAAACTAAATTAAAGTAGCATTAGTATTTCTACTTTCTTTAGAGCTCGTTTGGTTTCCTTTATTGGATAATACCTGAACTATAATACCCATATTTGTAATACCAGTTTATTTATCAATATTTTGTTTGGTTTCAAAAACTTGAGTTAAATAATTAGTGATTAGCTATCAATATTATGTTTGGTAGCAAATATTATAACTAGTATTTATTTATTTTAGACTAATTTGTCCTTATAAATAAAAATAATAATAAACACATTTTGATGAAAGTGAAGGGTGTTTTTGGTATTTTAGAATTTAATAGATGTTGGAGAAATATAAGTATTACAAATAGCATATGAAGCTTGGAATCTATAATACCATGTATTAGGTATTATTTGAACGGGCTCATTCTTAATAACGGGTTGGAAGTATAATGTATACAACAAACCAAACAAGTGATAAAGTTGTATTAGGGATGAATACACCCCTAATAAAGGAAATCAAACGAACTCTTAGTGTATTAAAATAAAGTATCATGTATTTTGAAATCTTCTTGAGAAGGTATTTATAAAAAGGATCAAGTTCATGTGTCGGGTTAAAATAAATTAAAAAACCTCAGAACAGTTAAAAAACCTAAAAGCAGATCTATATTCCATTTCTTCCACAGCGATAACAATCTAAACTGTAGTCCCAGTAACTAGTAAAAGAGGGGTTTAACTATGAAAAGAGTATCATCAGTAATTCTACCACCTCATGAAAATTCTACAATAAAACTTAGCTTTAAAAAGGCAACACGACGGCCTGCCTATATGCACTCACTCGCTCACATATTGGGGAAACTTGAAACTAGAAGCATCACAGATCCCCTTCGAAAGAGTTGTGTAGATAGGCAGGCGTCACAAACCAGTTCAAACTGTAGTCTGAAAAACAAATCCTATTAAGAAACACCACTATTATGGGTTCTTCCTTTGAGCCAAAAACAACATTTACACTTTGCATCTTCTTTTCATGCTGCACAAACAGCGTTCCTAATCAAACTGAAGGTCGTTGTAACCGTTGATTGCGCCAAGACCACTAAGCAGTTGGTTACCCAAATCTTGTTGCTGCTGCCCCATTGTCATGCCTACTCTCCCGTTCATATTTCCAACTGCAGCTCGAATCGCGTTACCCATCCCCATTTGGCCCGGCATGTTGCTCATGTTCCCAAAGCCTGAACCACCAACACCACGGTTTCAACTGGCCACATGTCCTACAAGACCACCATTCCCAGCCACCGACAACATTCTGTTAACATTTTTCACATCGCCACCCATACCCATCATACCCGACCCACCAAGCTGTGATGACATCATCATATTATGTATAATTTTCTGGACCGAGCTCTGTGAATCGTTTCCATCACCATCACCCTGTATAGAAGGTTGCTGCTGCTGCATTGATATATTCGGTGATTGCACTTGAGCTCCCGATAAACCACCGTGAGCAATTGGTGGTGGGTTATTAGAGGAAGATGGTGTGGGGGATTGGAACGAGGACGGAGTTCCTGGAGACTGCATCTGAGTGCTATTTCCTCCGTAAGGCCCGTTTGCATTGGAAATCGGGTTTTGTTGTCGGGAGTTGATAGAGTTCTGATGAACCAGCCCAGCAATGGTACCAGGAGATGAAGCTGAATGCACAGAATTCATATTGTTACTAACACTTGGTGTCCCATTTCCAGAGGCAAGTTGCATAGTTGCAGTCTGAACCGGATTATTATTTGTATTGTGACCCGTTGTTTGCTGCTGCACAGTATGCTGCGGTTGACCTTGAAACCCAGCTGAAGGTTTTGTTCTTTGAGAAAATTTGGTAAGACTCTCTGGAATTAAATGAATAAATCAATTCACAATATTTATAGTAATATTTCGGCGCACCAGTTGCACCGGTTACTTTGACCTGATTTAGACAAAAAAAACCAACCTCATTTTTTTATAATTTTTTGCTAATCATAGAGAAACATGATACCTACACTTCATTTTTATTTACATTAATTGTCACTCATTTTACTCTTTATTATTCCCACATTTCACTTTATTTTCTCTCTTCAATCACATCAATTGTACTACATCACATATTATATTAGTACTCCGCAAAATCCCACCATGGGAAGCTTCTGGTGGCATGGAGGGAGTAATACTTTCTTTTATATGAACTAATATTCTTACATCATATGAACTAATACTTTTCATTATATATTTCAGTTTTTTAATGAATGAATCAAACATTGGTCGAAACTGAGTTAATTGCATAGAAGTTTTGTCCAAAACTTAATATGAATAAAAGATCTTTTGTTTTTTGCAATGTATGACTACTGCAAAAACACAAGAACCATCCCTACCAAAAAAGTCCAGCTTAGAGACCTGTGGCTAGCTTTTTTATTTTCATCACATAAAATGCGTATAAAAAAATTAAGAGCAAATACTCAAACTTACCCATTGGACCTGTTCCAGCTTCACGACTGTAATCAATAAGATCTTTCATGCTATTCACCACTTCAGATATCTGCAGTTTTATCAAAATACAAGGGAAAAGATCACAACAGGGACACATGCAAATGAAAATTTGTTCATGCTATTTGTATAATTGATGCTATCAGACAGATGAACCAAGCAAATTGACTGACATACAAACAGGTAAATGAAGAAAATACAGAGATAGCAGCCAATCACATACATCATTAGTATCATAACAAACAGCCAAAGCAAATGCCAAATGGCATATCCTACGATAAATATATTTCTACTCTCATTATTGGAACACATGCAAGTTACCATTTCTACCAAGAAAATTTGCATTCCTCTCATTTAGCACACTGTGATTGGCCAATTAAAAAGGAAACTCTCCTATATGATAAGTCTTCTATTTATTGCCTCCAGATTACCAGCAATTAATTTGATTAGGTGTTTGAACCAACATAAGATGAAATCTAACTACAAAGTAGTGAATCAAAATTTATGCTAGAAATCTAAATGTGACAATAATTAAGAACTGGTTGAAAAGAACTGGAATAAGGTATATGTACTACGAAAATGGGATGGCAAATACCATACACAGTAACTGAAAAATGAACCAACTAAACCACTAATTGCATCTTCACTAGATCAAGTAAGAATAGGCTTGCTAAGCAATTAGCAAAGAACGAAAAATATAGACACCTCAGATTAACTAAAGCGGATCCTAACAATGAGTAAAGGAGAAGGCTAATGACAATAAGTAGCCTTCAATGGTTTGCTGTTAGCAGAACTCAACAATAATTTTCAATAACTGAAACAGGAATGTATTAATGAATCCAAATTACCTGCAGGCACCGCACATATCGCTTGGTATATCCCAAATCATTTACTAATGGAACTTCTAAGGCTTTGGCCAGTTGACGAGCGGAAGCAATAAACCTGGAAAAGCAAAGGCGATAAAAAAAAGTAAATTTCTATTAACAAATATTTACCTGCTCTTTTTGCCTAGAGAGAGATTTGTTTTAGTATTACACGTGTCACTAGCAAAACGACAAATGCTTACGATGACTACAAGAGAGAAGGGAAGATACTAAGAAAGAATAAAGAAATTTAAGTTGGTAAATTTATGAAGATGTCCTTATTAGGAAATGCTAAACTTCAATGTTCAACTACTTCTACATATATATTGTGTTACATCCGTAACTTTACTATTTTGATATTATTAATAACTATTGTTTTGATCATTTTTATATTCTAGTAATTATTAAATGTAAGTTTAGTGTTTCTATCATTTTCACTAAATAGATTAGTATTTCACAAATTTTAATGAGATAGGCAAACTTTAGAAACAGAATCATCTCAATTCATTAGGTGACTACAAACAAGAATTATGAATCCACATCTTCACATACACAATAGAATACGCGGTAACACACAACCAAGACCCTTTGTTGAATTTCTTTTTCCCAAATAAATATCCCCCCGACCAATCGGTCATCCCATCTCCACGAAAGAAAAGATACCACCATATTTTTTACCAGCATTTCTTTTCCTTCCTCAAGATTATATAGCCGCCATTTATTTTACCTCAAATATGAAACCCTTGGGAAAACCAAAACCCAATTTTTTATAAAGTGGGATAGCTCAAGTGTAAGAACATCATTACCCAGGTCATGGGTTAGAGCCACCCGGAGGACATGGAAGGGGTTGGGAAAATAGTAATAATAACAAAAACCCAATTTCCATCCATTCAAAATTCTCAGATTTCAAAGTTCTAAAATACACAAATTTAGTCTAATATTTAGTTTTCCTTTCTTTTCTTATATTGCGGTTTATTTTTTAGATGCTAAAACCATTTTAACATATACTCCCTCCGTCCACCAAAGTTGTACCCACTTACATTATTTGAACATCCAACAATATTGTGCCTACACTTTAAAAGTCAACAATCACTTTATTTTCACCCTCCAACCATCACTTAATTACTTAAATTGTCATTCATCTTTACTCACAAACAATTACTTTATTCATAATGGACCCTAAAATACCCCATAATACACTTACTTTATCTACTTTATCTACTTTACACATTTCAGATTGAAGAGCTTGGGATGTGGTAGTGGAAGCAATGCGGTAGATACTAGTAAGTAGCTCAATTTCAAAATAAAGCATTTAAAAAAAACGAATGTAATGTTTATTTTATTTATTTCTAGGAAAAGATCTTCTTATTCTCTTAGTGAGTTCGTTAATATGCATGTTTTCATATTGTGGTTTGTTTATTAATTATTAGTTAGCATTCAAAACAAATTGTCAATTATTAGTATTAAATATTTCTCTTTTAAACTAAAAAGCCTATGTTAATTAAACCCTTATAGAATTAAAACATTTATTCGTGCCGCTTCTGCCAAGGTTTATTTAATGAATTTGAATAGATCACCAAGCAGTAGCACTCCTTAGAATAACTCTTCAAGGTTCAAAAGTTGGGGGTGTCACATATTGCACGTCAAACATTTTGGGAAAATCGGAAAAAAAGGGAAAATGCCGTCAAAAAAAGGGAGGTGGGCAGAGTAACACAAAGCCACCAAACTGAAGGACAAAAATTTTCTTTTGGGCTAAAGATTGAAGATAGAAGTAACATAAATCAAATAGCATTATCTAAATCAAAGGAGAAGATTAATATTCACGCCAATCTACAGTAGAAGTTCAATTAAGAAGCTTAATTGGAATCATTTTTATTTATTGCAATCAATCATTAGAGAGAGTTATAAACCTTGACCCTAAACTGCTAACCAAATTGCCTTTGACCCAAAATGGACTATCCCCTCAAAACATAAACTACATGAAACTTTACTTAATGGCAAAACATGTTCGCCGTGAAGAAAAAGAATACACTGACCAGATGCAAAATGCTACATTTAACGCATCTAGGCATCAATATTAATATAGAAGGCAAATAGGTCAAACTCACGTATTGCAGTTATTTTGTAGCTCAGAAACCGATGTACTTGCATTCTGAGTAGCAGCCTGGCATTTTTGGGCAGCAACCCCAAGTTGACTAACCTGCATTAACAATCCAGTGAGATATGATGCAAATGCAACACAGCTTTGGCCCAACAACAATGCTTATAGATTGCAGAACACCTGCCTTGATCAAACTATTTTCAAAAGAAAATTTAGTAATATAAAGGAAAAGTTTATTCATGTTCGACTCTCAAAATAGCTAACCTGGGGTATCAACAATCTCCTAGGAATAAGCTCTTCATGGCGTCGGGCACAAAACTCCCAAGAGCATATCTGACATTTAAATGAGAGAACAAGGCACGTGAATAACTAGAAGCTAAACAAGGGTAAAACAGAGAATATATTAGTTGTTAGTCTATAGAGACCTTAAGGTCAGGAGAGAACACAATTCGAAGCTGACCGTCACGAACAACACGAAGTTGCTCAAAGACACTCTCCTGTATTGCTTTTGCATAGTCCAGAACAATTTGCCCAGACGAATTCTGGTACTCCCGGGGCATGTCAACATAGAGTAGTTCTTCCAAAGTACCACTTTCATATTTTATTTTGAAGAGTCTGGGTAGTACCTCAACAGTTGCCTCTGTAAGATCATATAAATTAATGTTAGATAAATAAATAACATAGTTGTTTCACGCACAAGGATATGGCTTATGCCTTAGGCGAGTGCCTTTTATACATTATGGCTAATATAATAGAAACACTACATAAACTTAAATTCAACATACTAGCATGTAAATAACTATTATATTGAAGTTCAAAAACACATAAATGACACAAATCAAAAGCATAAACTTCGATAACAGGTAGTAAACTTCATAGCGACGTAGTAAACAATAAATATCCAAATCAAAGGCAAACAAGTAACAAACTAATCATCTTCATTATCATATTCATCATCATATTAACCCTCCTCCTCATCATCATCATCAAATTGTGAGGTGGTTCATGGTTGGGTGCCCGGCGCGGATGTGAGGTGGTTGGGTGGGAGAAGGGAAGCAGCAGAAAGGAGAGCTGAGAGGGAGCGCTGTAATTTTTATTTACTTTTTGGTCGTAGAAGGTAAAACCCTAGTTTTACACTTTTACTTGTAGCCAAAAATGTGTATGCACTATTCTTATTAAACCTAAAACCACATTTTCTGTACTAAACTAAAAAAATAATAATAATAAATAAATTGAATTTCAATATAAGATATAAAATTGTAATTATAATACATAAAATTCAAACACTATTCATTAATGCATTAAAATCAAATCAAAACGGTAAAACATATTTATAAAATTGTGTCATTTATTACCACGATTAATACCGTTCACATAATTTAAGTGGTGTCATTTATCATCACGAATAATACCTTTAAGCAATTTAAGTGATACTCCTTATTATTAGAACTAATACCATTCAACACCTTAAGTGACACTCTTTAGTATAATGATTAATATTTTTTAATTAATTTAGGTGTAGAGTAGAATTTGTAATTATGAATTTGTTCCATAAGAGGCAACCTAAGTCTAGTAACTATAATCAAAATATTTTCATAGTATTGCATTTCATTTAGCTAATAAGTTTAAAAGTGTAATTTATTTTATGTTTTTTAGTTATTACATTAAAAAAATAATGATAATAATAATAATAATAATAATAAGTCGGGCTGGTGGGTCAGCCCATTAGACAGTTCCGGTTTTAAACGGGCCACCAAACCACGAACCCAGCCCTGTAAAATTCAGGCTAATACGGGACAGTCCACGGCCCATTTAACATCTCTCTAGCAACTACACAGAATCAATCTTCCGCCTGGGTCTCACGACTTATTCCAAAACAATGATCAAAGATGCCCTACTGTATGAACGTTCAACTATTTATACTTGGCCACTGGGAACAAGGCCCACGGGCTACAAACATTAACTAAAGCAAATACTTAAATATTGTAACTAAACTAGGCCCACTAAATAGTTGAAGATCTCTCTGAGGAAACAAAAAAGCAAAAACCACACTAGATAACAAACATGTCACTGCAGAAATTCCAAGTAATAAGAATAAAATGCTACTAAACATAGAAGGGAACGCACCAAATCCACGACCAGGCTTGCGGTTGCAAATTTCACAGTGCCAAACATCCTGCACATATAGGTAAATGGTATTGTTGCATTCATTAGTTTAGGACTAAATAAGTGAACAATGACTTTTGATACCTGCATGGGATCTGAATCATAATATTTAATATATCACTGTCAAGAATTCAGTTGATTATGAGATTATTTTTGCGAATAATTACTAGACAATTTTTCAGAACACTTCATAATCACATACATAATTTTTAATTTTTTTTTGACAGGATAAACAGATACATAATGAATACTATGATTTGAATGCATTAAAATATAAATGCCAACAAATCAACTTCAACAGAGAAAAAAATGACATTTTTATTTTATGGTGAAGCCAACTGACATAGAAGCAAACAGAGAGTTTTGTACACGAGATGACTCCTGAATTACCAAAAGATTTTATCAAGTGTGAAACCTATAGAAATAGTTAAGAGTACCAATAATGGCATAAACTGGGCCAGGACAGTCCTGGCAGAAGTCCATCCATTATTGAGTCTGTAATCCAACAGACCTGAGGAAAAACTCCAGTAGTTTGACGTCCACTTCCATACATTGAGACACACCATTTTTTCTTCGCATTAGGAGCAAAATATTCAGCTACAAATTTCCTCCAGAACTCGATATTATTGTCCTACAAAATAAGTGATGCAAGTATTTTCATTAGCTACCCATCCTTTAACAAACCAACAACTGATTTGGTAACAGAATCTTACTTCAGGTCTATGTTGCTGCTGATACATGTAATGTGTTAGCCTCCGGGCACACATTCCAGGCTCGTAAACAGGTTTAACAGAGGACCTAATAGGCAAATTCTGTGGTTGAAATTGTTGTTGCAAAGGAGGCCTTTGTTGAGGAACGGATTTCAAGAGCTGATGTTGTTGCATTTGCAAAAGCCTCTGTTGATGCAAAATCTGTGCTGCTGCAGCTGCCTGAGATGACTGTCTTGACAGAAGTAGCTGCTGCTGTTGTTGTTGCTGCTGATGTAAATAAAAAGACGGGTCAGAATGCTGGGGTTCCATTTTCACACCCAAGCTTCTCATACTTGATAGCTGTTGTGGTTCCAATTTTACCGAACCAAGATTACGCAAAGCTTGGAGCTGCTGTGGAGGTTGCTCGTTGTTCACTTGTGGCTCCATCTTAACGGGTCCCGCACCTCCTAATCCAGCTCGCATTGCTTGAAATTGCTGCTGTTGTTGCTGATTGCTGGGAACAGAAAACTGTTGCTGATTATGTTGGAAATTCTGATGATCAAGTTGCTGATCTGTCAACATTTGGCTGCTCATATTTGAGAACTGCTGATTCCCTTGAACTTGACCAGATGAATTGTGGTTTGATTGCATAGATGATGACATATAAGATGAGGAAGGATGATTGAATCCCATACCCATCCCATTCCCAATACTAGAAAGTGAATCAGACTCTGCTCCACCATCGGTAAGCCCTCGTGGGGCGGACCCATGACCAGAGAGTCCAGATCCCGGGCCTCCATTTCCAAACGACTGATGAAGCAGAGATGAAACATTGGGAGCATTCCCAATCATGTTCACATTAAACTGATTGCGCGGAGATGCCGTAGATGGAAATGTGTTCTGTGAAGGCAAGCCACCTCCTTGACCACCTAAAAACCCAGAGTTTGCTCTTAACATAGAAGATGGAACTGGCTGGCCCCCACCAAATGGGGCCGGAGGCCCTTGTGGCACCATTTTTTGTTGAAATCAACGCACTCTAAATTACAAGACTCAATACATTAAGGTTACAATAATCTAGAACCTTGGCTGCAAGAAAGTATGAAACACACTTAGAACTCAGAAAAATCATAAAATTTACTAAAAAGTTATAGTAAATAAAACCCATTTTGTGAAGAGAAATCAAAGGGATAAGCCCAATGCTGGGGGTATACTTAATACTTTCACAAAATTCAAGTAGAAAAACAAAATCTATAAAACCAGTAACGCTAACTTTATCGCTGCACATCATAACTTTTGGCCTTTCTTCTATTCAAGTCATAATCTTTCACACCCTGTCCTAGCAATCCCTGCATAAAAACAGTCAATTGAAGTCATGAATTCAATCTTCGTCCCCAAGGAGCAAGTAGAAGCAGAAACTTCTGATAAGAGGGAATCCAGAAGAACATGAAAGATGGAAATAATCGGCAAAAAGTATATTCAGGAACCCGAATAGAAGCGTAAAGGTATTTTCATTTGTCCTTTTCTGAATTTGAAAAAAGTAAATAAATCTAAAGAAGAGAAATGACCACAAGTAAAAGCATAATAAATTATTAGTATAATTCACAGGAAACTATAGTAATTCGTAGCAACAATAAATAATTAACAATGGAAGGACAACGCGAAGAAGATAAGCTGATCGAACCCTAAATCTACTGAGACCAAAGCACTCGATCCAGTGCTTACATTTAAGCGGTGCTCCAAATTCCAATTATACATACAGAATAGCCACTAAATCACACACATACACGCATGACCACGTGATAAAAATATAAGTTAAGAAATCAAAACTCAAATTCAGTAAACAAATATGGAAATGAAGCAGGAGATTTACCAAGCTAAGATTTGAGCTCTGCTTTCCGCCAAATCCACGAAATTGAACTGAAAGTGCGCACTATTCACTATCTTTACTCTTTTTTGTTAAGAAATAATTAATCAAATAAATTAAATTAATTTCCCTCCGAAATTCACAAACTCAAGTACAGATAGATACTCTCGAGTGTGTGAGTATAGATATAGCTGTCATAAAAGTCTTCTCAAAATCAAGAACACAGTTTTATTGAGCAAACTTTTTTTTAGAGGGAGAAAATATGTAACAGCGAAGAGAGAGAAAGAGAGAGAGGTACGAGTGCTGTGTGTGTTGGGATTTTATTGCGGACGTCAAATTTGCATTAGACCAGATTGAATTTTTTTTTTTTTTTTCCTTCTCTCATTTCATTCCCTTCTCTCTCTCCTTTTGCTCTCACTATTCTAATCGAATCTTCTTCTCTTCACTAGTATGGATATTTTAATGGAAAAACACATATTCATATTGGGTCAATGACTTAAAATATATTATTTCTATTCAATGTATGTTCAATATTTTTATGTCAATATCTATATATAAAAAAAAAACAGCGGTATTATGAATTCTTCAATAGGTCCCACTCACTCCGATTCATTTTACTATTGTTTATAAATATTTTACACGAAATAAATAAGTCAAAATAACAATTAATATATATTTAATGTGATACTTTATTCTATTATTTGTTACTTAATTATTTTAATTTTTAGTGACTCGTTATTCGATCCAAGTACCAACTAATTTGATGGGTCAGTCCCGTCGTTCAATGGTGGAGACCAATTGAATTCAAAACAAAGCTTTTTATGGGCATTATTTGTTATTTAATTAATGCACATTATTACATAAAAATTTGAATGTGATATATAATTATCTTAAATTGGAGTAAAATGTTAATTATTTTGAAAAAAAAAATTAAAATGAAATGGATGGAGTACCATTCAATGTATGATATTTTCATCATATCAAAATTTTCAACATGTTTTGGGTATAACACATTTGTTCATCTTGTTTATTTATTAACATTGACTTTCTACCGATGACAATTTAATGAAAAATACTTATTTTGTTCTGGTAAATTTATTTATTATTATTTCTCACCATCACTTATTATTATTTTTTGTACTCATTCATTAAGTTAGACAAAAATAAAAAGAAAAAGGAGTTTGAGCAAAGGTTATAATCAAAATCTAATATAATGATTAAAAAATATAGAAATAAGATAAATGATCCCTCTAGTAATTGGAGGTTGCAGTTCGTAATCGTAAGTGTCTTATTTTAATCACTACAAAAAAAATTAATTTTTTTTTTTAAGTTGTGAAACATAACTTTGAAAAAAAAAATGATTCTAGAAATTGTTTTTAGAGTTGAAAACACTCTCTAAAAAATTGTTAAATAGTTGTAGAAGAATATTGAGAACCTTTTCCATATCTCATTACCAATTGACTAGAGTTCAACAACAAAATAATATATATTTGACACATGTTATATTTCACATTGTCACCCCATCGGAGCTCAACAAAACAATGCATGCTAGACATATGTCAAATATGTCATGTTAGGTGTCTGGAAACCTCATTAGTTAAACTTGTAAACATGTCAAATTACGAGTATGGGACACTTGTATGATGTTGGTGGATATTTATTAGAGATTATCATAAGATTGTTATTTCTATAAATGATTTTTTATCAACTAAAATACATTTTTTTAAAATACTAAATAATGATTAATACTAATTTAATAATATTACATTATAATTGTTGATTTATTTAAATAAATCTTAATACCATACATGTTAATGGTGGTCAAGCTAACTTTCATCATATATTTATTGAAACTTTTTTTTTTGACAGGCTATATTTATTGAAACTTTAATAATGTTTTAAATGATAATATACAGAGAATTGAAAATATTGATATATATGTCACGGGGCAATAATAGAAATAATTAAACAACGATAATGTAAATAAGGAAATATTTTGAATTTACAATTGATTGATAGTTGTATGTTTACTTTTTTTTTTTTTTTTTTTTTATTATATTCTTAACATAACATCACCAGGTTTTTATCATAACATATATATATTGCACATTATTTATTTACTTATGTTATTGTGTCTTACATCAAATTAAGTTTTGTTATAATAATTAAAAAACACATATTTTAGTTGTGTTTTGCATCACACATGAATCTTAGAATTTCTAATTTAAGATAATTGTAAAAATATTTAATATAATATATGAAGCGTTAAAGATAAACTAAAACAAAAATATAATATTTTTATAATATTGTTGGACAGTTGTAAGACATTAATGAACACTTGTAGAAGATTATTGAGCATTTATTCCACATCACCTTACCAACCAACCATAGTTCTACAACAAAATAATGCATGTTTGATACATGTCATACTTCTAATTGTCAACTTATCAGAGCTCAACAACTACACAATGCATGTTAGACACATGTCGAATATCTCATATTAGGTGTTTAAACACCTCATTATCTAAATTTGTAAACGTGTCAAACTACAAGTATATTTGGACACTTGTATGATGTTGATGGATATTTGTAAGAGATAATCATAATGTTGTTGTTTCTGTAGCTGAGTTTTTATCAACTAAAATATATTTTTAACAGATTGTAAATATGTGATAATTAATATTAATTTAATTGTGTTACTTTACAATTGTTAATATATTTTAATAAAGTTTACAACGATACATGTTAATGGTAATCGAGCTAAATCTCACCATACATTTATTGAAACTTTAACAAAGTTTTTTAACGAAATTTAAAATATAACATACATAGATATATATCAAGGACAATAATATAAATAATTCAATAATGATAATATAAATAAGAAAATATTTTTAATTTATAATTAATAATTGTTTAATGTTTAGTTACTTTTTTTTTTTTTGTTATTATATTCTTAACATATCATAACGAGGATTATACTAAATCATAAATATAGTGTTTCATTAAATTCACTTATCATAATTGAAAAACACAAATATTAGTTATGCTTTGCATCATGCATGTATCTTTGAATTTCTAATTCGTGATTGTTGTAAAAATTCAATTTATAACAAAAATAAAAATTGTATGATATTATTGGAACTTGTAGAAGATTATTAAGCACTTATTTTCGCCCTTTATCAATCAACTATAGTTAAAAAAAAAACTCGGTATACCTCTCACTGTCAACCTATTAGAGCTCAATAACAATACATCATTTTAGACACATGCACAACATCTCATACCAGATGACTAGACACCTCATTAACTAAACTTGTGAATGAATCAAACAGAAAGTATGAACTCTTGTATGATGTTAGTGGACATTTGTAGAAGATTACTATAAGGTTGTTATTTCTAAAAGTGATTATTTATAGACTACATTTTTAAACATATTGTTACTATATAATGATTAATAATTACTAATAAAAATATGATTAATATTAATAATTGTTAATATATCTCAATAAAATTTAAAGCGATATATTTTAATTTTAGTGACTCTGTATTCGGTTTAAGGACCACCGTTCAATGGTGGGGGCCCAATTTAATGCAATACAAAGCTTTGTATGGACATTATTTGTTACTTAATTAATGCACATTTAGATTTACCTTAAATTGGAGAAAAATGACAATTATTTTGAGACAAAAATAAAGAGAAGTGGATCAGAAAGATCCTGATCAAGGACTTTGATTTGTGCAACTCGACGATTTTTTTTAAAAATGAATTTGATGGAGTAACATTCAATGTATGATCTTTTCATCATATCATTATTTTCAACATGTTTTGGGTATCATGACATTGTTTCATCTCATTAATTTATTAACATTGACTTTCTGCTAGTAACAATTTATTGAAAAATACTTATTTTGCTCTTGTAAATCTATTTATTATTATTTCTCACCAACACTTCTTAAACTATTTTGTACTCATTCATTAATTAAGAAAAAAAAAGTTTGAGCAAAGGTCAAAAAATATTAAAATTTAATATAGTGGTTGGAAGATATAGAAATTAATAAAGACAATAGATCCCTCTGGCAATTTCTTAAAAAAAAAAAAAAAAAAAGATCCCTCTGATAATTGGAGGTTGCAGTTCATAATTCAATCGTTGTACGTGTCTATTTTCAATCATTACGTAGTTTTTTTGTTTTTAAGTTGTGAAAGGTAGTTATGAAAAAAATAATAATTTTATAAACTGTTTTTAGAGTTTGAAAACACCCTCCAGGAGATTGTTGGACACTTATAGAAGATTATTAAGAACTTGTTCCACATCTTATTACCAATTAATCAGTGCTCAACAACAAAACAATGCATGTTTGACACATGTCATATCTCACATTGTCAGAACTCAACAACAATATGCATGCTAGACACATATTCAACATCTCATATTAGATGTTTGGACACCTTATTAGCTAAACTTGTGAACATGTCAAACTGTAAGTATGGACACTTGTTTGATGTTGGTGGATATTTATAAAAGATTATCATAAGGTTGTTTTTTCTATAAGTGATTTTTTATCGACTAAAAGATATTTTTTGAAGAGACTACAAATAATGATTAATGTTAATTTAATAATATTACATTAAAATTATTGATATATTTAAACAATTTTACAACAATACATGTTAATGGTGATCAAACTAAATTTCATCATACATTTCTTGAAACTATAATGATGTTTAAAATGATAATATATAAGAAATTGAAAACATTGATATATATGTTACAGGACAATAATAGAAATAATTAAACAATGAAAATGTAAATAAGGGAATATTGGAATTTGCAATTAATAATTGTATGTTACTTTATTTTTTGTTATTATGTACTTAACATACCATGACAAGATTTTTATCAAATCATAAATATAGTTTTTCATTTCTTGTTATATTATATATATATATATATATATATATATATATATATATATATATATATTGCACATTATTTATTTAGTTATGTCATTGTGTCTTACATTAATTAAGTTTTCTTATCATAATTGAAAGACACATATTTTAGTTGTGTTTTACATCACACGTGAATCTTAGATTTAATTCAAGATTACCATAAAGATATTTAATATTCACTCCGTTTCAATTTACATTGTTCAAAATTTAAGGACGTTACAATTTTATTTTTCCATACCCAACATAGCAAAAAAATAATTTTATCCTCTCAAACTAAACACTTACAAACATGTCTTATTTACATCTCATGTCACTCAATTCTCAACTATAATTAAATCTACCGCATTCAATTACTCACTCCAATAAAATTGAAAAAAACTCATTTATTCTTCATTTTACACCCTTTAATATTAATAAAAAAACACATTTATTAATGTGTGTTATTTGATTTTGAGCAATTTAAATGGTAAAAGAGGAAGTATAATATATAAAGTATTAAAAATAAATTAAAAACAAAAATATAACACTTTTATAATGTTATTGGACAGTTGTAAGAGATTATTGAACACTTGTATAAGATTATTGAGCATTTATTTCACATTATATTATCAACCAACCATTGTACAACAACATAATGCATGTTTGACACATGACATACTTCTCATTGTCAACCTATCAGAGCTCAACAACTACACAATGTATGTTAGACACGTGTCAAATATCTCATATTAGGTGTTTTGACACCTCATCAACTAAACTTGTGAACATGTCAAACTACAATTATATTTGGACATTTCTATGATGTTGATGGACATTTGTAGGAAATAATCATAAGTTTGTTATTTTTATATGTGATTTTTTGTCAGCCATTTTTTTTTAACATACTACAAACATGTGTTGATTAATATTAATTTAATTGTGTTACTTTATAATTGTTAATATATTTCAATAAAATTTGCAAAGATGCATATTAATGGTAATCAAGCTAAATTTCAACATACTCTTATTGAAACTTTAACAAAATTTTCTTTTACATGGGAAATTTTTACGAAATTTAAAATGATAACATACAGGAAATTAAGTAGTTCAACAATGATAATGTAAATAAGGAAATATTTTAATTTACAATTGTTTAGTTGCCTTTTTTTTCTTTTTTGTTATTATATTCTTAATATACCATAACAAAATTTTTACTGAATCATAAATATAGTCTTTCATTTAATTTACTTATCGTAATTGAAAAATACATATATTAGTTATGCTTTGCATCATACATGTATCTTTAAATTTCTAATTCATGATTATTGTAAATATATTTAATTTAATATATTAAGTGTTAAAAATAAATTAAAACAAAAAATAAGAATTGTAGAATGTTATTGAACACTAATGGAAGATTATTGAACATTTATTCTATGCCACCAACCAACTACAGTTAACAAAAAAAAAAAAAAAAAAAACATGTCATACCTCTCATTGTCAACCTATCAGAGCTTAACAACAATACATTGCATGTTAGACGGGTTAAGTGATCCCTCGTCTCGATTCTTCTTTTCTTCTACACTTGTGCATCGATCATTTGACCTCTTTCTTTTTAATTCTCAGCTATCTCTCTGTCTTGGGTGGATCGTGCTCATCGGAATGTTACCAAGCTCATTTCTTTGCTCGTTTTCGACACTTTGTCCTATCATGAATTCAACTCTTGCATGAAAGTATTAATACCACACAATTAGGTATATTAATATCAAATTTGCATTGAAACTTACAAAATATGATATAAAATGACACCTAATTCCATGCAAGAATGATCTCAATCACTCATCAACTAAGCTTGAACGTGTCACGTTGCATGTATGTACACCTGTATGAAGTTGGTGGACACTTGTAAGAGATTATTGAACGCTTGTTTCACATCCTATTACCAACCAGCTAGAGCTCAATAACAACATAATGCATGTTTAATACATTTATATCTCTCATGCCAGCCTACCAAAGTTTATTAACATGTCCAACATTTTATACTATATGTCATATTTAAAAAAAAAAAAAAAAAATCAATCAGAAGACACAATAACAAAGTACACCTCACTATGTCTTAGGACTATAAATGGATGAGGAATGGACCTTTAGAAGGATTCCAAATTTTATGTCAATGGTAATTATTAGGGAATTAATATAAAATAAATTAATTTTACATCTCTCTACATAAAATAAATTAATTTCACATTTCTCTACATTCTACATGTTCGAACTTTTAGAATTCTTTCATGCTATTCGAGTCTTAAGGCTCATATTCCCGTGTTTTTTGATTGAAAAAGGCTCCTTGAACCAATCCAATTTTTAGAAGAATCGTGTGCGAATAAAAATATTTCATATTTATACAATAAATAAATAAATAAATAAGGGTTAGTAACTATCCACTACAAAATTAGAACCTCTAATACTATCTACTACAAGATATTTTGTAATTGCTTTTAGATACAAACTTTTGTGTCAGATTTCCAAAAATACCCTCCCTTCTCACATACAATATTTTCAGCTATCCCTTTTTGGGATTAGACAGTCATGTTGTCTTCCCAAGAACACTATTGCAGATCTCCTATTTCTTTCTTTTATATTTACAGCTTTACAATTCAAAAAAACATCATTTACGACTTTCTCATTGTAGCTCACGTTGTCATTCTTCCATTTTCACGACGAAGAATTTCATATTTTCGACAAGCAAACGAAAGTTGAGAGTCATTTTTAGTTACTTTTATCACTAAAATAAATTCAAAAAATTGTACGTTGTTACTTCTTTTCCCCAAAATCATCCCAATAAAATCATCACACACTAACCAAAATTAGTGCAACTAGCTATTTAATTCAATAACTTTACATTTGTTTCAGAATAACTCAAAATCATCACACAACAACCAAAATTAGTGCAACTAACATTCAATTACATTACATTTGTCTCATAAATGAAATAATTCAAATTTTGCTCCCATGTGCAGAAGAAAAATGTTGCACATGTGCAGAAGAAAAAAATCTTGCACATGTGCAGAAGAAAAATATTGCACATATCTAATGTAGAATAACATCGATCCATTGTGGAAACCCATCAATCAAATGTAGAAAATTATAGATCTTTGACAAATTTGAATTCACTCACCACGACTATTTGGATTGTCGTTGTCGTCTTCTTCTTCGCCGGATTTGTTTCTTCTTCGATGTCATCTTCTTCTTCTTGGACAGATTCGCCGGAGCTTTATCGGCGGCGGGGCGGAAGACAGATTCTTCATCACAAAATCTGAAAAAAAAAATCCTACCCACGTCACCTACGCAACAACGGCATAACTCCTCCTCAACACAGCGGAGCAGCGGCGACAAACTCGGACACGTAGATCTACACCGACGCTGCCTTAAATCCGCCGACCAGTACTAGATCTCTGCTTAGGTGGGGGCGCGGCGGTGGCGCTCTAGACGCCATCGCATTTAGACCGATTTGAACAGGAAAAATTAACCGCGGTTTCAGCTTTCCTTACCAACCTCCGCCACCGCTTTGAATCAGAAGTAGAATCAATTAGCGCCCAAATGTTGCATATCCTCAAAACCCTAGCTACAAAAATAAATGTGGAGAAGGTAAAGGCCGTTAGCAGGAAGGCATAAAAAATGTATATACACATAATTGGAAGTGTAGGTGTGTGCTTCTATGGCGATGTTTAGATATAACGAGAAAGTTGCAAATGAGGGAGAAAAAATTGTGAGAATCTTGCAGAGAGAGAAATAGGATGTGTATTGCTTGCAGCTTTTTTGAGTAAGTATATTTAAGACACAACCAAGTTATCGAACCCAAAGGAACTAAGTCGAGCAAGGATCCCTAAAGCTAAGAGTTGGCATGGTATTATAGAGTCGGGCTCGGGTTTGCAAAATTAAATCTAAATTAAACAACTAAGAATAATCAACTAGCAAATTACCAAGAGATAACAAATACGAGAAATATGTGTTCGGGTGCAAATCACCAAGGAATCCTTAATTTCAAATCACACATGATCGGGGGTTTCAAATAGTGAGGGATAATAGGAGCTATCTAGCAAAATATCACATATCAACCGTACTGGATAAGCATAGGTTTAATATAGCAAATAAGCACGTAAGATAGTTTAGAGACGACACCCTAAGTCTCACTTAATCTCAAGAAATAAAATCAAGAAATTAACGTATTCTAATGTCGGTTCTAATGAAAATTAACCAAGTCTCCTTGCGTTAATCCAATATTAAATTCAATCACCAAACCAAGCCTAACACCTAAGCATCAATTTAATAAACCAAATCTCTTTGAGCAAATTAAATCAATTAACAAAGGATCAAAACCTAATCTAGCAATTAAATCATGCAAATCACAATAGAATAATTAATCACCTCAATAAATGAAACACCCAATCACATGATCATCGAAATTAATTCACCCAAAGATCATCACACCCAAACACAAAAGAAATTTAGCCAATCATCATGAATTCAACAAAACCCATGATAATTGAAAGAATTGAGAAAGAAGAGAGCATAGTAATTGAGAAATAATCCACTAAAATTAAAAGAAAAAGGTTTGATGTCACCTTGAATATGTTGAGTACTTGAATTAATTAAAATCTAACCCTAATTTGCAAGAAATTGAAAATCTAAGAAAAATCCCTAATCTATGTGTGAATGTGTGTGTAGAGAAAGGAAGGAAAAAATGTGTGTGGAAAAATTTGAATTGTGCGTGAATGATGTGTCGTTCCCCCAGAAAATCTGAAATTGAAAGATATAATGGTGCTTGAGGATTAATTTTAAAATATTGCAATTAGGCCCTCAAAATATGAAAAATTGAAAAAAAAAAATCCCGCTGCAAATCTGCTTCCTCCAACTCGGTTGGCATCAACGCCTCGGTCCGAGGCAGAAATGAGGCTTAAACCGAGTTAACGTTCTGCAAGGTTCTGGACAAAATCTGCCTTCCCGCCTCGACTCGGAGTGAAGGACTGCACCTCGGTTCGAGTCGTGGATAATGGCGCTGGAAATTTGCGCAATGAAAGAGGGCAACGGATCTGTGAATTGAGATGTGCGACGATGATTGATGGGCGGCGCGGGGGCTCCGACAGTTTGGGCTGCACGAATAAGGCGGCGCCGGCGTTGGGCGGATTGACGGTGGCTGGATCGCAGCTGGATAAGGCAGCGGATTTGTGGCGCTGCTTCTACGGCGGCGTTGAGGACGAATCGGCGGTGGGATGGTGATGGGTTCGGTGGTTTGGTCGGATTTGTGCGATTTGGGGTTGATTGTGGTGGATTGATTGATGATTTGGGGTTGTTGCAGATTCTGGGATGAACAGTTTGTTTTTCGTCGTCTCCTTCGTTCGACCGTAATTTCTCCATACGAACTCCGTTTGACCTGATTCTTTTTGCGTTGCGCAGCTCTCTCGGCCCTCTTTCAGCACATGCAATTGCTCGTTTAATTTGAATACAACAAATGTCCTCAATTTGCACTCAAAGCTCGTCTCAACCTACAACTTAAACACTCAAACACCAATTCAAATAATTAAATGCAATTAGTCAATTAATTGTGAATTAACATGAAAATGATATCAAATTAAGACAATTAAGCACACAATAATCATACAATTTTCACATTAATCACGTATCTAACCTTGGCAGAAGAGAATTGAAATTAGAAAAATTGGTTTTTGAGGGTAAAATAAGAATTGGAAAAATAGCATTGTAGCTAATTGTATTTTGTTTTTGGGATGGTACCTTGGAGTAATAAAACTCTCAAGATGGTCTCAAAGAGTAATAAATCCAAAAAATAATAGTGTCAATAATCATCATCGATATTTATCATGATAATATTGTTTGATTTGAAGTAAAATATATATGTAATAAAGTTCTTTTGTATGTATTAATTTATTAAGTAAAAAAATAAAAAGAAACAAAAATATTTCTATACAATAAAAAATTTAAAAATTAGTGTCCAGAGTCATGATCGATTAATTCATTATGATAATATTGTTTGATTTGAAGTAAAATATATATGTGGAATTTTATATGTATTAAATTTGTTAAGTAAGAAACTAAAAAGAAAAAAAAAAGGAAATAAAAAAGATAAAAGACAACTACTGTGTAGAGGGAAAAAAAGTAAAAAAAAAACAAAACGAAATGAACAAAAAAAATGGAAAAAGACAGCTACTATCGAGTAGTTGAGATTAAAAAAAAAAATACAAATAGAACCCTAAACTATTACTCTTAATAAATGTAGACTCTTAGGTTCCATTTGGATGGAATGGATTTGAAATCAACGGATTTAAGGATAATATACCACACATTCACATACACTAAAATAGAGAAAAACTAAATGAATGGATTTTATTCACTCAAATATTAAGCACAAGTGAAAGAAGTGAGAGGATTTCAAATGACTAGGTTTTGTTGGGTATTTGAAATCCTCCCACTTAAAAGTAATATTTTGTGTGAACTAAATCCATTCATTTAGTTTTTCTCTATTTTGACTTGTAAATGTATGGTGTATTATTCTCAAATCCGTTGATTTCAAATGACTCCATTCAAATGGAGCCTTAATGTGTTTTTAGATTCAAATAAATCCTCAAACTTTATCTATGACGACAAAGAAGCCCTTCTTCTACAAATCAAGTAACTGGTCTCCCAAATTGACAGCATTTTTTTTTTTTTACAGGGAAATTGACAGCAAATTAACTCGTCCTTAACTTGATGATTAATCTTATCATTAACAATAAACAATTTATTTCTAAAAAAATTATAATTTAATAACTTTATACACCAAATGGTTAAGGTTCGATCTTCAATCATTAATCGCACATCTTTATCACTAAACAAGCTCCGACCCCCAACTTTGATAACAAAAATTTTGAGAAATTTGGGAAAATTTTAATAACCCATATTCTGAGCATAATTTCAAAACAAAACATTAGTAGAAGAAATTATGTATGCTTACCTTTGATTCGCGACATTTGCTTCATTACACCCCGCCATAAGGGATTGTAATAGGGTTGCTCTAAGGAAATTTTACACAATAATCTCTCAAAAAACAAAAAAATAAAATAAATCACTATTGTTTTCATCTTTTTTTTTTTTGTCTGTTTCTAACTCAGTGAACAATAAACACTATGAAGACAGTTGTGAAAATTGCACAGACAAAAGGGATTTCATTCCTTTCTGGAAACTCAAAATCGATCCAATTAATGTTACCCAATAATTTTTTTGGGAGAGTGATGAACGAATTTGGTAAATAAGAGATTTTTGGAAATGTAAATAGTTTTTTTAGTTAGGTATCCATATGCTTAATATTACTCAATTTTGTTAATTTAAAGAGGTATGTTGCTTCATTTGCAACAGAAGTGTTTCTTTGCCCTCTTGAATAAAGTTCAAGGTCTTATTTGAACTTAAAAATACATTAAAAGTCTACATGTATTTTGAGCAATAGTTTAGAATACTGTCTGTACCTTTTCAAAAAAAAAAAAAAAAAAAAGATTGAAGAGAATGAAATCTAAAGAAGTAAAAATGAAATAAAAAGAACACAGCTACTTTTAGGTTTTAAAAAAGGAAATAAGAAAAAGAATTGTGGAGTTGTGGAGATTTAAAAAAAAAAAGGAATAAAAAGAAGATAAAAAGATGATTGAGGGGGAGGAAATAAAAGAAGAGAGCTACTGTGAGTTTTTTTTTTTTTTAAATGAAGTGAGATTCCACCGCGAGACTTATCAAATGAAATCTTTGTAATATAGATTGGAATATACAAAGTAAGAATAATTGAATCGGGAGATTTATGGCTTATAAAACAGGTAGCATTCTATTCATTTACAAATGCCAATAATAAATATTTGCAGCACTTTAAATAAATAAATAAAAAATGAGACCCTTGCACCACTTGCATTGTCTCAGGGTTGTTTCTGGTTGATGCTCACGTAATGGGTTCAATTGCCACAAAAAAAGTAACTTTCCTTATATTAAATTATTGAATCATTAAGTCTCCTATTTAAAGGGTAAAGTTGAAAATTTAGCCCGACCACAAGTGAAGGAGAATATTAAGAAATTAACATAAAATAAATTAATTCAACACTTATAATTTAGACATTTAGATGAAACGTGATTTTTTCAATTATACCAGCTCTCCAAGAGAAATCAACAAATACTTTGTGCTGAAATCTCACGGGTACATCAATTCAAAAAAATCCTTTAAATTATATATTATGCCTAAAGAAAAGATGAAATCACTTTGAGAAGAAAAAAATAATTAGATTTTTTTTTTTTTTTTTTGTGATACGCCGCTTTAATTTAAAAGACACGTTTCATAGTGAAACCAAATAATCAATTGAGAAGAAACAAAGAAAGACAATATTGTATAAATACGGTACAGGCTCAGTAAATGAAGTGTTGTTGCAAATATAAAATCTGGAATTTATCAAGAATGATTGTTTATTTATTTATAGGTTTCTGAGTTAAGTTCATAAAATTAAACTGTTTGGTACGTAGTTTTTGTTGTGTTTAATTATGTTTGGTACCACCTTATTCATCGTAGAATCTAATATAACTGTTCAAAAAATATGTGTCGAACATGTTGAATTTGCTCAACAAGAAGTCGTCGAACTTCGTTAAGGCTCCATTTGGATGGAGTCATTTGAAATCAAGGGATTTGAGGATAATACACCATACATTTATTATTTGGAATCAATATAAATGAATTGATTCTCAACCTCTCTATAAGTTCGGACTTTTAGATGAGGCAGAATTCTTTCATGGTATCAGAGCCAAAGGCTCACGCCCAGAGGTCCTGGGTTCAATTCCCGTTGAAAGCAACTCCACCCATATTAAATTGTCCACTCAATGGGCCTTCTCCCCAGAGGATGGAGGTTATAAATTTGGTCCAAGAGTGAGGGGGAGTGTTTGCAATCAATATAAATGAATTAATTCTTTCATTTATAAATCAAAATGGAGAATAACTAAATAAATGGATTTGGTTCACACAAATATTAAGTACAAGTGGGAGAAGTGAATGCATGTTATATTATCATCAAATCCTTTGATTTCAAATTTACTCCATAACTAAAATAATATGGACAAAATCGAAAATTCAACAAAAAAAAAAAAAAAACACCTTAAAATTGTGGAAAAAGGCCAGAAACACATAGTTTGAGTCTAGCTATATCGTTTTCAATGTCCATTGATAGTTTCTAAATATATTAATGTTTGTATTGTAAGACTTTGTACGGTTAATTAGAGAAAACTAGATGATCTCCCGCGTATTTTCGTTAAATAAACTTTACAATATAATATTATATATATATATATATAATATTTTTAAATAATAATATATATATATATATATATTAAAATAATGTATATGTATAAAAAAATTGTAATTATAATATTAAATTTAAATAATGGTTTATTAATTGTATGACAATTCATGCTAGGGATTAAAATTATTATAATTATGTGAAAGAATTTATTACAAGATTTGTTTCAAATTTATTTTACAATTAATAAAAAAAAAAAGACGATTAACAGAACTTTTTTATATAATTGATGCATAAAATTACTCCGAATATATATATATATATATATATATATATATATATATATATATATTGTATATTTACAATAAATATTATATATTTTTTTATAAAAATTGATACAATCACAATTTTTCTTACATACATTTATAGGCTTGAGTTAAATATAATTTTATGTTTATAAATTGTCATATGATAACACTTTTTAGATATAAAATATATATTTAAAATATTTAAAGATTTATATATTAACTTAGTTATTAAAAAATATACATATTGTGCAAGAGGTCTAAGGTTCAAACCTCCATAGAAATATATTTTTTAATTAATTCCTATATTAAAATGCCACATAGATACATATATTAATTATAAATCAATAGAAAAATGACACATAGATTATTAACATATATATGCATTTAATAAGAATATGACACCTCATTCAAATTAACATCATGACGACACCTAAACAAAAACAAACTCCCTATTAGTAATATAGGGATATATCAGTAATGAGAGAAGGACATAGGGTGTAGATCACAAAAATGGAAAGGAAGATAATAATTTAGTTAAACCGAACTATTTATATAAGAGTAAATTTGATATATTTCACAAATGTCTTTTTTAACAAAGAATAAAAGTTACTAAATATTTTAGCAAAAATATGTGTGAATCGGGTACATATGATAAATTTTATTTTAATTTTTTACTATCTCTATCATGCACATTCACTATCACCGTCATGCATGTGCTGATGTGTATGACAGTGATAGTAAAAATATAATTTATTGAATATACTCGATTCACACGAGTTTTACTCAAATATTTTTTTGTGGTACAATAACCGTCAATAATTTTTGGGAAAATTACAACCTAGTGCAAGACCCAGAAGTGGTACATTGAATAAGTGATCTTCCAAAAATATCCTTATTTTCCCTTCCACTCATTTTTCTCACTTTTTCACTCTCACCTCCTTTCTCTCTCCTTGACACATCACATTTTCAAATCAACTAATTATTATATCTAATTTCTTTATTCTTTATATCTCTTCTTCTTCAGAAATTCACACTCTCTCCGTCAATTTAAATATCACACTTTTTGTATATCTCTCTCAATTTAAATATCACACCTCATCTATCTCTCTCAAATCTCCCCTCTTATTTTCCGGCAAGAGGAAAACCTTTCTCCGGAGCCGCCGCCTAGGTTTCAGCAAATAGATCGACACCTCCACCGACGAAGTCGCCTGGGTTTCTGTTGGAGAGCGGCGGCGATAATGGCACGACACTTGGGGTTGCGCGAACCTGAGACGGCTGCTATGGGCGATGCCGACAACGGTGGTGTTCAGCGGCGCAGAGGATTGCGGTTGGGTCACGTGACAAGGGGCGTCGCGAACATGGCGTCGGCGGCGAAAATCCTAATTCTCATTGGGAACTGATGATTAAACCCTAATTGGGAATTTGTGGGAGTCGATGAAACCCTAGTTCACAAAAACCCGTCCCTCGTGAGTCGTGACTGGTGAGTTCCCTTGTTTTTTTTGAAACGCCGTCGTATTTGTTGGCTCTTTAAAACCATTGATTATAAATTCGGGTTTTAGACGTGTTCAATTTTTATTCATTTTGGCAGCAATGGAAGCGTCTGAAGATCAAGAAGAGGTCATCAGTAATGTAAGTCTTCGTATGTTTATGTTCATTGTGTTTATGGATGCATTTGTTTGTATTGTAGAATTGATCCGAAAAGTTGTGATCTGCGTGAATCTTATCTCGTCTGATTTTGAACCATTTATCTTGCTAATGTTGGGAGTTGAGGGTTTTGTGGTGATTATTGTCTTGAATCTGTGATCAGCATGGAAGGTGACCTGTCTTTTGACACTAAGGAGGGAGCTCTCACAAAGTACAACGTTGGAGCAAGTTTCACAAATTCTGATCTCATTGCTTCTTTGAAACTTTTTTTTCCCCCTCTTTCCCCTTAAGTAAGTTGACCTTTTCCTGTTCTTACTAAGAAAGCCTGTTTCTCTTTTCTTTAGAAATGACAAGTTTGACACCTTGAGCGCTTCATACTACCACACAGTTAGCCCGTTGACCAGCACTGCTGTTGGTGCTGAGGTGACACATTGCATTTCATATAGTTTAGATTTCATAAGATTTTCTCTAGTTTAGATTTGCTTTTGTCAATTGATTGTGCTCTATTCCTGAAAGTTTCTTATCAGGGACACTTGGATTATTTTCAACTGTTCTTGGAAGTTTAGATACAAAATAGTTGTATACAGAGTATTTGTCTTATTTATGATATGCTTCAAGTATTACCAGTTAGATTACAAAGACTTACAAAATATTGTGCAAGAATGGTGGCCTCAACTTCATTAAATAATTTATTCCGAGTGTTTTCTGTGGCATATTCAAAAGCTGAGATTCCAATTATTCTGCAAAATGATGATTGTAAAATTAATGGGTCATTATCTCCCCATATCATTCGTATGCTTCTTTCGATTTGTCTAGTGGGTTTTTTTTTTTTGGGTATTCGAAAGTTGAACAAGTACAATTGATTTACATTTGTCTTTTCCCCTTTCATCCACTACGCGAACTGTATCATTTTTTTGCTTGTCAGAAGTTGCTGAGATGTGTTTCCAATTTGGCCATAAATGAGCTCAGATTATTATTGGCATTTTTGCAGAAATACTCAATGGTGCCAAGATATGCAGGACTTTTGACTAATTTATGTTGTCATTCTTTTCTCTCGTTTTTTATTTGTCAACAAAGTTTAATCTATTTCCCTTTCTGTTCAGATTTAGATCATCGGCAACTCGCTATTGGTTTTGCTTTGCTCAAAAATAATGTTCGGAAGCAGGTTGTAAAGTGGTTGGTTGTTTTTGGTTTTGATCCACTATTTGTTAGTTTATTTTATACCAATTTTTGGATTTAGTTGTTAACCTCGAGCTGGTTGTAGCTCCCCTTAAAACAAAGATTGGGTATAGAAGTCTTGAGTATTTTTGGGCGTTTTATTAGTCTTTATTATAATCTTTGAATAATCTTCCAAATATTTTCATACGATTGTAATTTTTTGTTTCATATTGCATTACTTATCAAACTATTGCAATTCAATTTTTCAAATTGCAACATTTATAAAAAGAAATGCATTTTTTTTTTTTCAAGTTGCAATTACTTATCAACTAATGATTGTAATAGTTTGATAGATAATGCAATTTTCAATTATTTTTTTGCAATCACTTAATGATATATTAAATGTTTTAACATATAATATAATAATTTAAATATTTCTTTTTACTATTACAATTAAATTGTACATTGTTCTATTAAATCATCTATTCAACTAATTTGAAATTAATTAAAAAAAAATTAAAAACATTTAGTGAAAATAAACATACAAGAATTTTTCAGAAAGAAACATTTAATTTATAATAATTCAAACCAGAAATAAAACTGCATTAATTTTGAAAAAAAAATTAAAATAATTCTAAAATATTAATGTGAATTACAATAAAACATTAAACATAATTGCAAAAAATTACGAATATAAATTTGAAATATATTGATATTTTACATTCAACTCAATAACAAAGATTGCAAATTATTCAACAAAATTGCAAAATATTAAACTGAATATTAAATTATTCAACATACTTGTAAATACAAAATTGCAAAATATCTCATTTAATTGCAAAATATTCAACTAAATTGCAAATAACATTTTAAAATATTCAACTAAATTGCAAATACACATTTGCAAAATATCCAACCAAATGCAAAATTTGCAACTAAATTGCAAAATATTCAACTTAATTAAAAAAAAAAAATCAAGCTAAATTGCAAAATATCCAACTTAATTAAATTGCAACTAAATTGCAAAATATCCAAATAATTGTAAAATATCCCTTTTAATTGCAAAATATTCAACTATATTGCAATTGCAAAATTGCAACTAAATTACACAAAATATTCCTTTTAATTGCAAAATGTTCAACTAAATTGCAAATACACAATTGTAAAATATTCAACTCAAATGCAAAATTTGCTACTAAATTGCAAAATATCCAACTTAATTGAAAAAAAATTTGAGGACATTTGTTTTATTCAAATTAATGGAGCCATTGCATGGTTGGAAAGAGGGTCGAGAACGGTCGTAATGCAAAAAGAATGAGGTCAATCGGAGTTTGATGAGGAGATTGAGAAAAGTTGAGAGCAAAATAGCAAAATGATTCACCCAAAACCGAGTTGCACCCTTCGGATTAGGAAATACACCCACCACCTACACCCATCAATCTGATAAGATAATTTGCAGATCCGCCAATTTGTAGCAGCAATTTCAAACACCAACCACCACCGTCTCACCACCCGTTCGCCAACGAAAACAACAACAATCCCAACCCATTACCCTTGGATCTCATCATCTTCTCCATCCATAACCGTCGACAACCACCATTACCCAGAAAAATCACGGCCAATCCTCACCATTGCCACCTCATTCCAACGCTCGTCGAGCAGCCTTGAGCCCAAATCGCGACAAGAGCGAAAGACTGAGAATTTGAGATTGTGCCACGCCCAAATCGCCGCCCATCACCACCGTGAGCAGCCCTCATTGACATTTTTCAGCTGCTCGTGAATAGAGGAGGAAGAAGAGGGTTTTTATTTGGGTGAAATTATCCTCGAATCATTCAAAGAAAAAAAAAAGGTTTGGGAAGTGTTAATGAATAGTGCCTCATTAATTGACTTTCAATCACCCATTTATTCCCACATGTAATTGGGAGGGTTAAAATTGGACTTTTACTTGAGATTTTTGTACCCCCTTGTAATAAGGAAAAAGGGTTGCACCTAATTGTAATAAAGTGTTAGAGTTTGTACCCCTTGTAATGCCCCCATAATTTTTCCTTATTTTATAGTTATATTCAATAGGCCCATATACTATACATTCTCAAGCCCAGGCCTACATACTAAACATTCTCAAGCCCATGGTCTAAAGGCCCAATCAAGGTCAATATTCTCAGTATTTACTATCTTTACAACCTCCACAACCCAACTTCCTAATAAATACTTAATTAATTTCTCTCCTCCACATATACAACCCACAACTCAACTCGACCTCACTTTTTTCATACTTTATTAATGACCCAACCCAACATAAAATAATTATTTATTTAATAATTATATATACTCTATAATTAATTATTATTATATATAGAAATATAAGAAATATATTAAATTTTATATGATACTCAACATTCATAATTATTAAAAAAATAGTTATACATTTAAAATAAATTACAATCTCAATGATAAAATTAAAATTACAAGAATTGAAGTACAAAAATATAAATAAACAAGTCAAACTACAAATTGAAACTAATTCAAACCACACAAATTGAAAAGCTTACAAGACAATACAAAAAATACATAATTTAAAACTAAATGACAATAAATTGCATCACTACATAAACAATGACATCAAATGAAGTTTCATTTGTTCTCCATCAGGAAATAACTGATCTTTTGCTAAAAATGTCATTAAAAGAGAGTGTTTCATCCTCATTTTCTCCAAATCCATTTTCTCTCTTCCCATTGTACTGAACAAATCAACCTCAATAGTTCTACCGACCCTCAATGCACGAATTTCTTCAACAAGCTCAGTATTACATGAAGATTCTGATGCCTTACCTTTTCCTTTTTTCCGCCTTATCTCTACTTTTAGGACGTGAAATAGTTGAATTTTCACTGCCTGAAGTTTCAGGATTAGTGGGGATGATAAATTCTTCATCTTTATTAGTCTTTGTTCTCTTTGAGCTTCCACCACTTTTTTCACTATCCTCATCACCTTTTGCACGATTTCTTGAATCATGATCTAAGTTTATTCGCCACTTGAAAATTTTACTCATAACTTCATTAAATACATGCAAGTCATTAAATTTTTTCTTACCTCCTTTGTAGATTGCATGAGCTTCTTTCTCCACATCATGTTAGCTCATCCTACTTCTTTTTCGAGGATGTGCTTCAATGTTAGCAACAATCCACTTCTGAGCATTTTCATTAAGCCATTTATAACGACCTTTCATTGAATCAATATTTCTTCTATTCATATTCTCTGGATTTTCTCTTCGAGCTTCTTCATACATTTTATGAATTTTTTTCCAGAATGAGTCAGACCTTTGATTTATACCCAATTTTTTATCTTGACTAACGAAAATTCAAGATGACATGAGGGCTACATCTTCTTTAACACACCAAGCATTTTTATGCACCCTTTCATTTGTATCTTGGAATAAATTGCGAGAAATATTTTGCGATGGTTGAACTTGTTCGGAGATAGGAACTTGGTTAAGATTTGGAGAAAATTGAGAAAATTGAGAGTCGGGATAATCTTCAGTGTTAAAAAAAGTCAAGAAATTTGGATAATTTTGGCAATTTGGATAATCAAAGGAGTTTGAAAAATAATTTGGATTACTTGGATCCGTAATATAAATTAGGAGAAAAAATGAAAAGTAATATAAATTAGGAGAAACTAGAAGAGAAAAGAGAGAATTTGAGATTGTGATCCAAAATATATCAATATTGGTTTCGATTTATAGAGAATTTAATTTCACGAATTTTTATTTTTTTTTTTATAGATAATGTTCTAAGATTGAAAATCTAAAATTTATCTAAAAAAATCACATCAACCAATAATATTGTGATATTTGTCACTAGAGGGATAAATGAATAGTTGCATGACTTGAATTGCTACAACAACCTGTTGTCAATAATGCAATGAATAAAAAAATTTAACTTTTTTTTTGTCTTTTTTCACAACCGATTGGCCAGGTTGTTGATATATTATTAAAATTTAATTTGATATCATTCGCATGTCATAGATATTGGAATATAGATTGCAGCACCAAAAGTGGCGCAAGTGATATAATTCCTTTTTTTTTATTATTATTGAATTGAGCGAAAAAAATAAAATTAACTGAAAGTAGGCATTTGTTGTGTATTCTCAGCTAAGGAAATTAAACTATTTTCTCTCAAGCTTGTTAATAGAGACAACATAAATGTGAATTCAACTACTCAGCTATTGCGTGTTGAAAGAAAGCCATTGTAGTCCACATAATACACATGGATGACTTCGTTTTTTTTTTTTTTTTTTGACAGGACATGGATGACTTTGTCTTTCCTCATCACTAAATCATAAATTTCTCCACAAACACAATTCCATATTTTCCCAATTATTTCACACATGGAGTCTGTTTTCTCTTCTTTTGCTCTTACGCTCTCCTTCTTAAACATCTTCACACTCACCTCATCCACAACAGTACCTTTCAAGTTGACCACAGACGAATATGCACTCCTCGCCTTCAAAAACGCGATCACTTACGACCCTCAAGCTATTTTGACCCACAACTGGTCTACCATCACTTCCGCCTGTCACTGGATCGGAATCTCTTGCGGCACAAAACACCGTCGTGTAACGACGTTAAACGTTTCCGCCTTCCAACTCGGCGGAACAATCCCTCAACATCTTGCAAATCTAACGTTTCTTCGATCACTGGACATTAGCGCCAACAATTTCACCGGCTTCATACCGTCTGAGCTCGCTAACTTACGCCGTCTGGAGGTAATCAACTTACGTGATAATCAGATTACAGGGCGTATACCAAATGGTATGTTTAACATGTCTTCGTTGGTAGAAATTAACATGAGATATAATAGGCTATCAGGTGAGCTACCAAATGATATATGCAGTAATGATACTATAAAGCTCAAGAGAATATATTTAACGGGGAATCAACTTTATGGAAAGATTTCAGCAAATATATGCAAGTGTAGACACCTGGAGGAACTGCGGTTGCCGGAGAACCATTTCAGTGGCAACATACCAGAACAAATTGGAAGTTTGCAAATGCTTACAATTTTATCTCTACCGTTTAATCATCTTCAAGGTATACTTTCTTACTTATATATTATAGTTTTAGAATAATGATTAATGAAGAATGAAGTCGCTTTATATATGTCCGTTCAACTAATATGCAAAGTTTTTGCAAACCAATTTTACTGTGTTATTTTAAATTAAATCAAATCCAAAAATTATAAATATAATACCAGATTTCACTCAATTCAAAACCTAATGCCCGTCGTCTTTTCGGCACCCACCTCCGCTCCCGTATAATTTTCTGAACGTTGTCCCAACCAAGCCCGTCGTTTTCCCTACTTCATAAATTTTTCCTCCACAATCGCACAAATCTCACGCCCAAAATTATATTGAAAATAAATGTTTCTTCTGTCCTTAAAAATAATAATTAACCTTTAGAGAATGAATATATTGAAAATTAAAAAATCGTATATTAATTATCGGAGGACAAATGTTTGATAATATCGTGTATGCATATATATGTTGTTTTAATTGAAAAGTTGAAAAGTGAAAATAACTTTTTTTTTTTAGTTTTTTTTTTTTTACAAAACAAAATAAGGCTACATTGAAGAAAATAAAATTAAACATCCAAACTTGTAGTCCTTGAATCCAGTACTGCATCTTTAAACTAGACTAATCGTGAGGTCTAGTAGATGCGAGACAACCACGTGAGTGACTTTGAAAAGTCTCATAGTGAATAGGATCCCCTACTAGGTGTCGTTCACCAACATCAACGCGTCCTCTACATGAAAAAATCACAAAGGAGGGCAGACAGCCGCACGAGGCGTAGAAAACCCATAAGTGGTAAGTAAACCGCAAATAGCGTAGAAGATCTCACACCTAGAAGCCAAAAATAGAAAGGAAGAAACTCCCAAAACACTACAGAGAACAACAATACATTAGAGACAATAAAGGCAAAGAAAAACAAAATACAAAACAGAAACAGAAAACATGAAACAAAAACAACAAAAAATAGAAAATAAAAACGACAGGAACTAGAAAAAAGAAACAAGATGCAACGGGTCAACCTACCAAACGACACCGAAGCCAAGACGTCGTTTGATAAGGCCAACCCGTTGATCTAAAAAAATCAGAAAAAAAAAAACATCTAGAAAAAAAAGGGAAGGGGGAACTGGTGCTAGAGCCGATCGGAAGCTGGTGAGGGCTAACCAACGAAGCAAGAGCCGAGAGCGGAGCGCTTGATTTTCAGTGAGAACGCTGAAGAAAAAGGCTTCGATCAATTATATGAATGTGTGATATATCTGCTTGAACTTGTTTGAGAAGAGAGAATACTGGGGAGAGAGAACTCTCTAGAGAAAGAGAAAAATGAGTTTATAGATATTGAAGGGGAAGAGAAATTTTAGAGAGAGAAAGTGAGCTAGAGCAACTACACTAAGTATTTTTTTAGTTAAAGTAACTGCACTTTTCAATTATAATAATTAATATTATTTAAAAATATACTTAACTATCCAATACATAAAGAGACTGCCCCAAATGTTTTACATAGTTAGAAGCCAACATTTTTAACTGCATCTTCTAACGTTTATTCCAAATCTCATAGTGTGCTATGAATTAAGTGCGTCAGTTTGTTTCACTGTTTCTCAATTGGAATGAATTGGTAGACTTGCAAGTTTAAAACAATATTACAAAACTATCATACAGTTTTTTGATTTTCGGTATCGTCTATTGCCTTGTCAGGCTCCATCCCAAAACAAATTGGGAGTTTGCAAATGCTTACAATTTTATCTCTGCGGTTTAACCATCTTCAAGGTATACTTTCTTACTTATACAGTTATATGATAGTTTTATATATAATTAGAATAATAATTAATAAGGAATGACGGATTTGATCTTATGTCCAAGATGGACATCATATGTCCACCACCAATCATGTGATGCCACACAAGTAATTAATTAAATAATAGTGGGCTCTCCTATATATGTGACATCATATGATAGGTGATTGACATACCACATAAGCGGTGGACATATAAATTGGTGCCCACATGTGAGCATATGATCAAATCCATGTTCGAATTTGATCTTATGTGGACATCAGTTTATATGTCCACCACCAATCATGTGATGTCACATATCATAGTGGACTCCATTGTATATATATACTACTGATATATATATATATATATATATATATATATATATATATATATATATATATATATCTGTCAAATAAAAAAAATATATATATATAAATATATATATGGTTTTTTTTTGTTTTCTTTAGTTTTATATACTACTGATATGGGGTTTTATATAATATTTATTATCTTTAGTTTTTATTTTGAATTTTTCAGAATTTACATTTAAAAAAAATTATAATTAATATTTTTTTATCGTATTTGATAATTTTTTAATATTCAGATTTATATAAAAAAATTTGTGTCATCAAATTATATTCAAATATTAATTTTACATAAAATATTTTATTATTTTAGTTTTAATATATATTTTTATTCAGAAATATTTAAAAAAATATATAAATATTTAAATTAATCTTCTTAATTTTCAAGATTTATTCAATATTTGATTCTTTTTTACATTAATTTTTTGTGTAGTTAAATTATTTAGATTTTTCTTATAATTATAATTCCAAATCTTTTAGAGTTAATATAAAAAAATTTAAATTTTTAAAAATTATACCTAATATTATTTAATTCTATTTGATGATATTTTATTTTTTCAAATTTTATATAAATTATTATTTGGTTTAATTTTTTTTTTGTATTTTTAAATTGTATACAAATCAACCTATAATGTTATAATTCATTTATATTTTACGAATTCTTTCATTGAATTATATAAGTAATTTTCAATTATTTCCAAAAATAACGGTTTCATCCAAAATTTAACGTTTGGGATCAACATTGCAAAAAAAAAAAAAAAAGGTCAATTTTGAACAATGGTACCAAAAATATTTTTGAACAAAATCTATGGAACTGAAAATGTAATTTTTCTGTTATTTTATTATAAAATATTAATTATAAAATAGGTACACACTAAAATTAAATTACACAAACCAGGTCAGACTAATAATATGATTGATCTAAATGGTCAATTTTTTCAGTCACCATCATTAATCTTTTTTTTTTTTTAAAGATCACTTGTTATATATTTGGTGTACTATTATATGTTTCATGATATTGTGGATGAATAATATGTGCAGGGTGAAAAAATAATCAATAAACAATATACACCACATCGATATGTGTTAATAGTAAATAGAATGGAACATCAAGTAAAATACAAAAAGTAGAAACAAAAGAAAATAAATGTTTCTTTTGTCCTTAAAAATAATAATTAATCTTTAAAGAATGAATATATTGAAAATTAAAAACATCTTATATTAATTATCGGAGGACAAATATTTGATAAGGTCTTGTATGAATATATTATTTTCATTGAAAAGTAAAATAACTGTATTTTTTAGTTAAAGTAATTATATTTTTTAATTATAACAACTAATACTATTTAAAAAATTATAACAAGTAATACTATTTAAAAATAAGCTTCAACTATCCGCTGCATAAACAGACTGCTCCAAATGTTTTACATAGTTAGAAGCCAACATTTTTAACTACATCTTCTAACGTTTATTCCAAATCTCATAGTGTGCTATGAATTAAGTGCACCAGTTTGTTTCACTGTTTCTCAATTAGGCAATTTGGAATGATTTCGTAGACTTGCAACTTTAAAACAATATATATTACAAAAATATCATGCAATTTTTTGTGATTCGGTATCGTCTATTGCCTTGTCAGGCTCCATCCCAGCTTCCATCTTCAACTTATCGTCCTTGAAGATTCTACAACTTTCTAGAAATCAATTTTCCGGCACCCTTCCTTCAGAAATTGGCACCAAGTTTTCGCTCTATAATCTGGAAGAGCTTTATATGTACAACAACCGATTGAACGGGAAAATCCCTAAGCTTCATCACAAGTAATGCTTCAAAGCTTACTATTTTGGGTCTAGGAAACAACTCATTTAGTGGGCCCATGCCCAACTTTGGTAACTTAAGACTCTTACAAAGACTAGAAATTTGGAGAAATCAGTTTACTGGATCAGAATCTCCAAATCAAGAATTGGAATTTGTCTCCTCATTAACCAACTGTCGAGATTTGATGTACTTGGATGTGTCCGCAAATCCACTTAACGGCATTCTCCCAACTTCAGTTGGCAACTTAACGACTTCTCTCAAGTTGTTTCATGCACGCAGATGCAACATTGACGGCGTTATTCCATCGGAGATCGGAAACTTGAGCAGCTTGATTGGTTTGGACTTGTACGGAAATCAAATGAAGGGGTCCATCCCCAGCAGAATGGGGAACTTAAAGAACCTTCAAGGATTAGATCTTTCTGATAATCAATTACAAGGGAATATCTCTACTTATCTTTGTGAGATGAATAATTTGGCAGAGTTGGATTTGAGTGGGAATATGCTTATAGGTCCAATATCTGAATGCTTAGGTGAAGTTAAATCCTTGAGAAATGTTTACTTAGAATCAAACAAGTTGGAATCCATCCTACCTTCCAACTTGTGGGATCTTAGAGACCTCTTGACTCTAAATTTATCGTCGAACTATTTGAGTGGCCAACTTTCGTCTCAAATCGGAAATTTGAAGGCGTTGTACCAATTAGACTTGTCCTCTAACGAGTTTTCAGGTGATATTCCGAGCTCAATTGGCGATTGTGAATCGTTACAAGTCCTACTGATGTCGAGAAATAAGTTTGGAGGATCAATCCCTCAAAGTTTGGGGAATGTTAGAGGCTTGAAGACATTGAGTTTATCTTATAATGATCTTTCAGGATCTATTCCTCAGTCTCTAGAGGATCTGCATGTTCTTGAACATCTTGATGTGTCTTACAACGGATTGGAAGGGGCGATTCCGAGTGGAATTGCTAACTCTACTGCTCGATCTTTCGTTCACAATTCTGCTCTGTGCGGTGCAGCAAGATTTCAAGTGCCACCTTGTGCTAAAAGCCACGGAAGATCAAGATCAAAGAGTGTTGCTCTAATATTCTTGAAGTATATTGTGCCCCCTTTAGTAGTAGCTTCCATTGTCCTGCTTATGCTCACAAGGCGACACAAACAGAGAATAACATCTCCAACAGCTTATATTTCACTTGACAATGTTGTCTGGAGAAGAATTTCGTACGTACAGCTTGTGCGAGGAACAAATTCTTTCAGCGAAACGAACATACTTGGGAGAGGGAGCTTCGGTTCTGTGTTCAAGGCGACGCTTTCTGATGGGTTAAATGTTGCAGTAAAAGTGTTCAATTTAGAGTTAGAAGAAGCTAGCAAGAGCTTCGGTACTGAAACTGAAATATTGAGCTCCATTCGTCACAGAAACCTAGTCCGTGTAATCGGTTGTTGTACTAATCAAGAGTTCAAAGCCTTGATTCTTGAATACATGCCAAACGGAAGCCTGGAGAAGTGGTTACACTCTGATAGCTATACTCTAGATCTGCTGCAAAGATTGAATATAGCTTTGGATGTTGCATTAGCCTTGGAGTATCTTCATCATGATCATACATTTCCAGTCGTGCATTGTGATGTAAAGCCAAGCAATGTTTTGCTCGACGAGGAGATGACGGCCCATGTTAGTGATTTTGGCATTTCCAAACTTTTTGATGCAGGGGAGGCTATGACTCACACTACAACCTTAGCAACTATTGGTTACGCGGCACCAGGTGAGTTATGTTAACATTTTATGTATTCTCAGAGCTGAGTTTTTTTATTGATGAACATGTTGTCAAACTATTTAGAGTATGGATCGGAAGGAAAAGTATCCACAAGCGGGGACGTATACAGCTACGGAATATTGTTGTTGGAGATGTTTACGGGAAAGAGGCCGACTGATGATATGTTTAGGGAGGAAACGAGCTTGAAGGATTGGGCGAGTGACGCTTTACAGGACAATGCAGAAAGCAGAATCATGGCCCTTGGTTTGCTATCAAAAGAAGATAAACATTTTTGTGTAAAGGAGCAATGTGTGTCATCTATTTTCGACTTGGCTATGAAATGTTTAGTCTTTTCGCCCATAGAAAGAATCAACATGCACCAAGTAGTTTCTGTTCTCCATAAGATCAAAGCTAAAGTTACTGCAACTACAAAGGTTAATTAATGTAATGGTAATTTTTTTAAAAATTTTTTTTTACCACCCTATGTTAAAGATGCATCAGCCATAGTGATTATTTTTGTCTGATCCTTTGTGTTTGCCATTGTTCTTCTTCTAAAGCTGCTATCACAGGACAAAAATTGATGAGGAGCTGTCATGTTTGCATCTAGTTCAAGTTGTACTTTTATTTCCCTTGGTTTTTATCTCGGTTTCATTCTTTTAGATTTTTATTATACAATAGTCAATAAGTTACGAATATAATTTAAACTTCATAATGTAATTAGTCAAATAGTAACACTCCAACTACTACAATATTATTATTACTATACAACAAAACACATATTTCACTTGTTCACACAAAATTATTTTAAATTAGGTTTAACACTTTAGCTTCAAAATTTTAGTTTTTTTATTAATAAATTCATTTTAAAAAGAAAAAAAGATATAATTGTCTGGACCCGTCTAACCTGTTTAAATTCCACTTAAGCCCATTTCCGCTAGGATTTGCAAAAACAATTAATCGGCCAACGGCCACCTATGCCGAGTTTTGCTACAATTATTATAACATGTTAAAATAAACAATTTAATTACATGATAACATGAAAATATTCAAAATAAATTTCGATAAAATGCATTGACCCTAAAGATGATGTCCGTATGCTAGGTGATGTTTTTATATATAGTAGGAGTATCACTCAATTATATATATGAGAAATCCAACAAAATAAGAATTACAAATAAGCATTAAATTACTTATACAAATCTTAGGTCAACAATTAATTATCAACAACTATAGTTCAAATCTAATAATTTGCGTAATAATAGTTAAGTAATTAATGATATAACAAAAAAAACTAAAATATATAATTTTTACTAAATCAAAAGAATTCATCACTGACAATTGAAAAAAAAAAAAACTACTCTAATTAATGGAATAATAAATTATGAGTTTATTTATGATATCTCTTAAGAGCGTCTCCAATGGAGACGCAAAATACCAACTCAAACGCAAATTAGCCACAAAACCCACATCCAATGCGGTGGTTAATTTGAGAAAGTTTTGCCATTTATGAACAGTGTATGGCAATATGCCACTCACTGTTCCGAAACGCAAATCCATTTTTGTTGTTTTGTTTTTTTATATATTTTATAATTAGTGTGTAATATTGTATAATATTTAGTTTTTGTAATTTAAAACTAACAAATATTTAATAAGACAATATTAATAATTTAATTTATTTTTTATTTTTTGTTTTAGTTTTGTATTTAGTTTTTGTATATTAATAAATGATTTAGATTGTGTTAAATTGTGTAATTTGTAACTAATAAATATTTAATAAGACAACATTAATAATTTAAATTACAAAATAAATAGAAATTTACTACAACACATTAACATAAGAATATTCCAAGAGAATATTCTCATTTGAGTTGAAATTTGAATTTAACGATTGTAGATGATTTTATTGTGTATGACAAATTTGGTGGCAAATTGATGTTTTTGATGACAAATTTGAGGTGTAGCATTGATGCTCTAATATTCTAAAAGTAAAGCCTTCAATCATAATTTGATAGTGTAATAATTTAGTAAACCATACACTTCAAAAAAAAAAAAAAAAGAAAGAGAAAGAGAGAGAGAGAAATAAAGCTAGTGATTGAGGATGCTTGTGTAATCAATCGCGTTTTAATAGTGTGGTAATTATCGTATACACTAACTACAAATAAAGTTAAAGTATTTTATTAATATTAAATAAGTTATCAAGTTACTAAAATTCCATCAAGGTACAACTGTCTCGAGCTTTAAATTTTTTAATTTGGTCGGATTCGACTACTACATTCAATACAAATCACTCTGCACCAACGAAAGCAGCTTCTAGTGCTCACCAGCATTAGGAAAGGCCTGAATTCATCATCATCATCTCCCAAAGTTGGCCCTCTGAAAAATACTAGTGAAAACGACACATTCCTAAAGCCAAATCTCTGTCCATTGTGTGCCTTTACCCTTTAGGTTAAGGCATCTTCTCGAACTGAATAAGAAGGGCGTATCATAGACAAGTGTCAGCTTCATTAACCATACAAAACAACAATACATCACGCTTAGATTACATACAACGTGTCCAAACCGAATCACTAACATGGCCTACAAACACTCATATCACATTACAACAGTATTGAAAGTGGAATTATCAGTAAGGTAAAAACATCTGCTCTTTAAGAAAAGAGAGTTGAGAGTGAACATCAGAATCTGATCTACACTTGTTCTTCTGCTGATGCCTTATGTTGTTGATGGAGTTTCCCGTTGCTCTTCTCCATCTCCACTGATTCTTCGGGACTGGATTTCTTGTTCTCGTGTTTGTTGTCGCGATAGATTGCGTATAGAATCAACTGAACTGCCCCCAATCCACAGCCAAATCCATTGGGAATCTGGAAATGTTTCATTTATGTTAAAAATTAGTCGAAAAAGACAAGGAAAAACCATTGGTAATGAGGTGTTTCAGAGAGCACGAAAACTCTGACAAAAATCATGTGATGTATTAGTGATTATATTATACTTACAGCAACAAAAGGGTCTTTTCCAAGAAGGCCAAAGATGAACCAGGAAGTACCACACAAGAATACAAACAATGATAGGAAGAATGGCATGAATTCCACACTTTTTGTCTTGATCACCAATCTCTGAGATTTTTTATTTCAAGATTTCACCAGTCAGCAAAATCCCACAAAAAATAATGTTATATATACACACATATATACTTATGCTGTTATACATATGTATTGCAGGGTGGGATGGAAACTTACTATGATTGTCAAAGGTGAACCATACATGATGATGGAGAAAACAGTGGCTGCAAGCCCACAGAAAAGCTTCCTGCCTTTACCATGGAGGGCTAAGAGAGAAACAAGAACAACTATTGCAAAAACAGTGAGCACAAGTGTGAGCAATCCCAATATCTTGGCCTTCTCCTTCTTGGGGGCAAAAGTGACAAAGACCAACACATAAACTAATTCGATGGCAGATCCAGTTCCGTTTATTGTTGATACGAGCAGGTTGTTTGGTGACACAAACGGCATACCGTACCTATACAAATTCATCAAAACAAAATTAGCATGTTTCATTAGTTAGAAGGAGATTATCAGGATGATCAGAAACAGTTCTTGCTAACTTTGGTAACAGCACATGTTTATAGTAGACAATCAAAATAATAGAGAAAAAAGTGCAGCTTAATATAAATCTAATATTAATTTTCCACGAACATGCTTAGAATCATTGCAATATTAACAAGATTAACGTTAAACAGGGACAAAATCTCTCAAGGAATCAGTCAAACATCTCAAGAATAAGTAATTTTTTTTTACTTATTCTTGAGATGTTTGACTGATTCCTTGAGAAAATCCTCAGTAAACTCTTCAAATAAGTCCATTTTTTTATCTGAATAAGGAAGTTTATAAGTGAAGAAATTACTAACCATGCAGAAAGCAAGCAGTTGAGCAAAGTCATGACATAGGGAATTCCTGAAAACTGCTCTGTAGATCTTTTCATCACAATCCTTTTGAAGGTAATCCTATCAAGAAAATCAAACTTTCTCGTGTTTAGGCCTAATTAAATATGGCAATTCACAAAAACCAATCATAGTAATTGATTTTATTTTCCAACAGATATGCCCTTTTGGTTACTCCAAATACCATCAGTTTTATTTTCCAATAAAGTCGATACGCACATGGAAAGAACAAGGGCATGATTGCTCGAAAATAACATACTACAACTCTATTTATTTTTTTCCCCAAATGAAGCCATCTTTTATCAACAAAAACCGAGAAAATCATTAATACCAACATGATAATATACTCAACATTGAATGCATAACTTATCATTTTCAGATTTTGTATGTAATTAAGTACATAGAACACACACTGAATTGTTCTGGAGATTGAGAATACTCACAATGGAGCCAGGAACAGAAACAGCGCAGAAGCATTTCCTGTAATGGAAGAAGAAAGAAATCAGAACCTAATTAGAAGATCAAAGAAACTAAAGAACAAAAAGCCAAAAACCCACCAAAAATTCCGAAAACAAAGTGCAAGATATTATCCATATCCCTTTTCAAAACACAGACTCAACCGTAATTGAAAACCCTTGATAGTTGATATTCCCTCCTTTATTTTCAGTTTCTCTCTACCCAAGATGTGTTTCTATGTTATTATACACTTCATACTATATATAGAGCAGCGAGAGAGGCGTGTGTATATTTTATATCTACACAAATGTGTGTATGTATAATATATACACACCCACCCTCAGGCCACATGATCAAGAAAACAGGGAAACAAGAAGCGTGAAAGAAGTTGGCATTGATGTTTGCTAAAAAGCACAAAATTTACAGTTTGAGTAATTATTTGAAAAAAATGTACCGCACGTACTGTCGTACGTCTATCAAGGAGCAGAACTTCTGCTGCCTGCTCTTCTGCACTGGATAAGCATCACGGGTATTAACCAAGTTATCATTTTTTATTTTCATTTGGGGATTTAATTTTCATAATTAAAATGGAGTTACAAAATTAATGTTTCGGCCATCTTTAATTTGCATTATTATGGGTTGATGAAACTAGTCGAGTCAGTGAGTCAAATTTTAACTGTTGGGTGAACTTTTGTATTTTTTCCTTTTTCAGGTAATTGGTTGCATGTTAGGAGTTTGTTCGGTGAACTATCCATTTCTAGGCTGTCAAATTAAAATAAAAAAAATAACAATAGTGTGAATCGAGTGCATATTAAAAATTTTATTTTTATTATTATTGTCATATATATTTACTGTTAATATCATGCACACGCATTATTACTGTTATACACATACACTGTTACATAGTAAATGTAATAAAAATAGAGTTCATGGTATGAACCCGGTTCACACAGTTTTTGTCTTAATATACATGAGGTGCACCGAACAATTTAAGTATATTGTTTCACAAATTTTCTATTTTATAGTATGAAATTGATATCATTATATTAATTTAATAATATTATAATATTCATTTAGTAAATATTATTGCCATTTATATCCTATGAAAATATGTCATTTTTAGTAAAAATAATTACGATAAAAAAATATATTTGAGTTGCAGGATAATGACAAGAGATATACTCTATAAAATATGCTGAGATTGAATTTTAAAAATATTTTATAGAGGAGTTATTCGTTGAATTTTGGGTTTGAACGATTATTTGTCAAATGACTTTACTTTTATATTTTAAATCTTCATAAAGTATCCCTGAAAAAAAAAACTTCATAAATTAGTATCTTATTTTATTTTTATTATAAACATTACACGTATAATAGGAAATATTAATGTAAGAATAGAAATTTAAATATTATAATGAATAGAATAACTTAAATCTGAGTGAAAATTAGTCGTTTGAGTTATATTCTGAAAGGTAGCATTAGAGATGATAAAAACCAATATAAAATATTAAAATGAAAACGATACCGAAATCTGTATTAGATATAGTTTTTTTTAAGAGTGTGTCTACTGTGAACCAAGTTTCACGGTGAAACTTGATTCATTTACTAAAGAGTATCAATTGTAATAACTAAACAGTATTACCTATATTATTAAAGAGTATCAGTTGTAATAACTAAAACAGTATTACCTATATTATTAAAGAGTATTATCTACATTGTTAAAGAGTATTAGTCGTGATCGATACTCTTTAATAATATAGGTAATACTGTTTAGTTATTACAACTGATACTCTTTAGTAAATGATCAAGTTTCACCGTGAACCCTTGTTCACAGTAGATTTTGCCTTTTTTTTAAAGTAAATAATGACTTTAATTAATTCTTGTTTCCATTATACAATATATAGATGAACAATTATATTAGCAATGTATAATGTTGAACGACGAATTCAGAAATTGCTTGAATATATATATATATATATATATGTTTAATTTAAAATAGCTAAAAATATGTTTACAGTATATGAAAATATCAAACTATGTAAACTAAGACCAATATATATTTGAAGGAAGTATTATTTGTTTCATTAAAAATATAAATATTCTATTATAAAATATTAATTTTAAATAATATTAATTATTTTATTGAATGATATTAACTTAAAAATATTAAGACATTACTAACTCATAAAGGAATTTCACTCATACAGTCATACGTAGTCAAAGAAACCATACGAATGTTTAGTTTGAATCAATATCAGAATCAAATTCCATCCATGATAATTTCTGACTCTGTGAACACTGAGAATATTTGATAATATATTTTTTATGGGAACTCGATTGAAGTTCATGGTAATCCTTTTCTTCTTTCTTTAACTTTCTTTTCCTTCCCCTTTTCTACGAATTATTCACTTGTACACGTCATATTTTTCTTGTTATATATATTAAAAATTCAATTAATTATATAATTAAAAAATAAGATAATTCTATTTTTATGTATTTTTAATAATTGTTTAATATTTTTAAAGTGTATATTCAAACACTAGTAATTCAATTATATATAAGTATTAAAATTATGATAAAAACCAAAGCACGGAAAATGTAAGACGGGAATATACAGTCAATATCGATATTACTCCGTATAGTATGAGTGAAATCGAGACTTTTATTAAAGCATATTGAAATCTAATTTGATCATCTTTTATTAGTAATTTATATATTTAGAGAATATCATATCAGATGGAATAAAAAATAATTAATTTAGTTGGACCCTTTGAACTTAAATTCTGGCTTTGTATTGCCTACATGTGTCACCTAGGTACATTACAGTTTGAAATAAGATCATGTGTGTTAAAATTAATTAATTATATATAAATATATTATAATACATTAAAAAATAAAAAATATATATAAACAGTTGCTAATAAATCACCCACCCCAAGTTAAACTGGTGCTTGCCGTTGCACCAGCTGCCGTCGTGTCGGATGCTAAAGCTTGGGTATTTTGTGAAATTTTTTTAGAAAACGTCAACGACTGCTGTCTTAAACAGTCTTACGCTGAGAAAATCTAATTAACTTATCTCTTTAAAAGTGTAAAGACCTATCTCAAAAAAATATATGCAATATTTTAAAATAAAAATATATGGAATTAATGGTGTCACTTTCTCATTATTAGACCAAATGAATTCATGGACACGGAGAAAGATGGCTAATGGCTACATGACAAGAACATTTTTAGTTTACGATTTGGTTGCGTTTTTCATTTCTTATGTTATAGAAGTAAATATAAAATCCATCGACATATTTATTTTGAACTAATTTAGAGTATTTTTTTGTTAAATATTATGTGCATTATGTGACCATACATCATTAATATTAGTTTATTAATAGTAACATGCGAAATATGTGTATTAACATTTTTTTTATTTAAAATTCTTAAATTTCAAAACTTTCAATATAAACAGACATCATATCAAACTATTCAATGATACATGCTATGTCGTAAAAAAAATTTAATCTCGTAAATAATATTCTATTTCATTTGTGTATCTAATCAATCTTTATAAAGTGTCTATATTCTTGTGACTGCAAAGTTTTATATTAAAATAATTCATGATAAATTTATAATGAAATTGTTTTGAAAATTTTAAATATAAAATATTTAATTAAAATTATTAAAAATTTTATCAGAATATCAAGAATTAAGGTAGTAATATCACATTATTTTTCAAGAATATCACAATAATTAATTGTTTTACTATTTAAATTATTCATATTAGTAACACATATTAATTCATTTTTTTTACGGATCAAAAAAAAAATTAATTCATTTTTTGTTATCCTACATGTATTTGTTAGTCATATAATACTAATAATATAAAAACGAATTTCAGAAAATGTTAAATGAATTAAAATTCATTAAATATAAAAAAGAAACTATTACATAAATTTAAACATGTCATATTTTTGAAATTTTCTTAATAGTTTTTCATCAACCAACGTAATTTTGATTATTTGGGTGGGTCTTGTTATCATTTTCGTGACTATCAATTGCTTCAATATCAAATGCTATTCTTATTTTCTTTGGATTTGTAAATGACACGTTTCTGGCATGTAGTGTGCAGTACCTATTCCAAATTACCTTTTACATCTTTCTTTCGCATCAAAAAATCAAGATTTCGTTAATGTTGAGACATTTACTTTTATATTTATATTTATATTTATATAAATAAATACACGGGAAAAATATGGCTGCCACCCAAATTTTAGAATATAAAAAGGTCGCAAAAATTACGCCACGTGGTCTCAGCAAATATAGGTATAGAAATAATGCATGTCGCACTCTGTGTATCGGGTACAGTGATTATTGTCAACTGCATTTTACAAAAGGAAGACGACATTGTATTGTTATTGATTTGAAGATAAATATTATATATACACATATAAATATGTGTATAATGAATAAATGAAATATATATATTTTATATTAATGAACTAATTAAGAATAACATTAAGTACATGTTTAAATGAGACATAAAAATTATAAATACTGCATTCACGACAATGACCTTATCCACTACTATATATTAATATCAATTTGTATATACACTACTTAAGTGATGATACCATATAAATTGGAGAATTTACCATATTTAATTAAATATTTATATATAATCCCCCATTAAATGATAAACATATATATGATTATTTGCGATTGCAATCATATATACATAAGGGCAAGTAGAATTAAGAGTATGATCTTGTAGGTCCTATATTATTGAGTGCATAACTGCACATGCATATATTCAAGAAAAATACATGGAATAATATTTATGATTTTGCGCAAATTCATAATAAATAGTATAGTGTAATTTATTAAATGTTATATATATATTAAAAAAAAAAACAAACAAAAACAAAGCTGATGTATATAGTATCTATAACACTAACCCAGTTCCAAATTATTTGTCCAACTCTGCAAAATGATGTTTATAATCATTTATTACTTTGATATATATATCAAAAAAATTTATCATTTTTTTCACCAATACCCTTAATAAATTAATAATAATCCTCTTGTATTTATCAGCTTATTAATACCATTATAAGGGTGCAACAATCCTTTGATATATATTTTAATTAATTAATAAGAATTAAAATTAATTTATATAAATGGATAAAATTAAACATATAATTAGAAACAGAGATAGTATTGCAAATTTTCTATGTAAACAACTAATTTCCTTCTTTTTTATATATGGATTATCCGAATGGGAACTAAAGAAAGGGTTTCTATATACGTATGCAACCCTAGCTAATTACTCAAACAAAATGCAAATTGTGCAAAAAAAAAAAAAAAAAATATATATATATATAGCAGTACTTCTTGCGTTTCATGATTACTTTCATTTTTTTTCCGTCCCAAACGAATGACAATAGCTTGAAGCATTTCATGTTCAAGAGAAGGAAATTTGAATTCACTAAATGGTTGCATAATCTTAATTTGTTCTGCCTTAATTCTTCTTCGTACATTCCTAATGAAATCTAAAGATAATACTTGGGTTGTTAATAAAAAAAATTGAACTACTAGTACAAATTGAGCATTAAAAATGTTTGTGCCATCGTGATCATGAGACGTACATAAGTCTAAGAAATTTATGTAGAGATATATAGCATTGAATTAAGATTTTGAATAACGTTACATTGCCCTCAAGACAAGGGCTCTTCACTTCATCAATCGGAATATAATATACTCCCTCTCTTCCCTGATTACTTTCACACTTTCTTTTTTCGTCCGTGCTACAATTATTTTTACACCCTTAAAATAAAATATCCTCCATAAACTACATTCTCACAATATCATTTAAATTTAAAAAATATCACTCTTATTTTATTCTACTTTATTCTCTCTCCTACACTTTATCTCATTCAACTACCCAAAATACTCTTATACTTTATTATATCTCCTACACTATTTTTTTTTTAATAAGTGTGTCCTCCTCCCTATGAAAAAAATCATGGGTGATGAGACGGAGGGAATATATATTTAAGCCCAGATACAATGTTTGCTTGAATCGATTATTCTAGTTCGTATTGAATCAACTCAAATGTTATACAATTCAATATTTAGGAACCTCGTTTGATTGGGGTATTAAATTTGAAGAGATTAAACATATGATACATTTAATTTCTTATGTGTGATAGATTTTACTAGATCACACAAATTACATGTTTGTTAAGAAATTTTATAACATGAGGTAACATGTGTCCTAATATTATTTTTATCAATTACTTAATTACCATTTTATTAAAGGAATTACCAATATTTTTTTAAATCACATTGACAAATGATTATTCAAACTCATGACCTCACGGTATAAATAGTGAAACCCTAACTACTTGACAAAAATATGTATTAAACTTCATTTGTTTGAGGATTTTAAATAATAAATATCAACAATAATAAATTGACTTGAATTCAAAAAAAAAAAAAAAAATTATATACATTCCTAATAATGACAAAAAACAAACAGATAGTTACTATTAATTGTTAGAATCAATCGCTACCCATTGTACAAAAACTTAACTCTAATTTTTGTAGGTGAATTCAAAGATGTAGGGAAATGACTCGTTGATGGTATTATATGTAAGTTGATAATTAAAATGATTTTGCATTTAGGGGCCACTTGGATGGTGGATGTCAGCCTGTCAGGATATACCGTTCAATTTTTCTGTATCACTTTTTATGTTTCAATATTAATGGCGGATGTAGGTGTGTACAAGGGGTACATCTGTACCCTCCAAATTATTAAAAAAAAATATTTTTAGGTAAACTTAAAAAAAAAATTATTATGTACCCCTAATATTTTTTCTCACTTATTATTATTTTTCGTACCCCAAAATTTAAAATTCTAGATCCACCACTGTAAATCAATATGTAATTTATTTCTGAATTTTTAACATATGAACCCAAGATTGTGGTGGTTCGTTGAATTATTTTTAATATATCACATGTTATTCCATCTAGATTATGCAATATAGAGTGGGACACAGAAAATGATAAATGATATCATGTGTAGAATATTAAGTATATGCATACATTAATTCATGTCAAATGTAGGTTTAAGATCGTAAATAATATTATGTCACAAACTAGTGCAACATGCAAAATAAGGCAAGGTATATAGGGAATCAATTTTATTGTGAAAATGATCCACAATATGAATTGTTTATTAACATTATAACATGTATTAATTTAATCATAATATTGTTAATAAAAATAACCAATATAATTTAAAAATGTATGTTTTACAGTAAAATGGGTGTAAAGAAAAACTTAATCGCAACATAAATTAATGCTACGACATTCACGGGGTTTTCTTTCATGATGGTATTTAATTTGTTTTGTAGTTAGTTAATTATGACCAAAATTACATATTTAAGTATGAGAAATAAATTTCTTCTAGGCTACCCGTATATGTCATTTGAATTCTTAATTTCTAGTGTTTATACATAGATAAACACTCATATAAAATATTTCATGGATAAAAAAATATAAAATATAGATTAAATAGAAAAATTCTCGAATTCTAATTTTTTTTAAAGAAAAATTCTCGGAGTCTAATTAACTTACACTAGATCAAGCATATATTTTTTTTTTTAAAAAATATCGCACAAAGACAAAACATAAGAGTTTTTCAACGACAATGTTAATCTCACGTTCTTTTTTTGTCTTTTTTTGGGCACAAAAATAGTCCCGACCATTATTTTTTAGAACCAAAACTGCAATTTTATCTCATTCTCTTGGAATCAAAATTGAAACTTTTTTGGGATTAAAAATATCAAAAAAAAAAAAAAATACAAGAAAAAAGGACATATCATTCTTGTGGGACCAAAAATGTAATGAACCCTAAAAAAATTACTCACAGATTGTGTTACCATTGTATAATGACAAACATATGTTACTATAATGACAATTAATACATATTTATTATTACATAAACAAATATACAAATATAGTAACACATGTAAGATATTACAAAATATATTACTTTGAACATAGATGTGTTATAATATGAAGAAAAATGTGTTATTAAATACATGAAACTAGTCTAAACACGGAAAGAAAAAACTAGATTTAAAGAGATGAAAACAAAACAAGAAAACATATTTGTCTTTATAAAAACAAATATTAATTGTAAGTGATAGTAACCCATACTTATTTTAGAGCAACATATTACATATATATATATACTTGTATAGAAATACATCTGAAGCAAGTTTTTCGAGTTTTGCCTTATAGTATAATTACAATTTTTTGGAAAAAATCGTTTGACGCGTTTAGGATTTGTGGGTGTTTATATCCCTTCTTTAAATATACTAATATTGTATAAATAATGCTTATATTAATATGTTTTATTAGATTAATAATCTCAGATGTATAAGTGTATTGCTTGCATCACATGATCCGAATTACCGATACAATAGAAATAGAAAATTCCAGCATTGCTTGCATGAAATTAAGGATTCATTTAATTAACCTCAACGTTGAGGTGGATCAAATATATACGATTCTAGAACTTGATGATAAAGCCATATCTTAATATATGAGTTAGTATTGCGTAATCACATTTCAGTGTAAAATTAATTTACATTAATATTTTTTAATTAATAATAATTAATACCTTTTAACTAATATACATCATTTAAAATTAATATTTATTAATAAAATAACTAATACTTTTTAATAAAAAAACTAATATATTTAAAATAAATTTTATTAATCTCACCATACTTTGCCTGATGAATGAATATACTAGAAACCGCAGGAGAGAATAAATTTTCTCATTCTTATATCACACACGCGAATTGCATATTTATATTTTATTTTCTCATTAAATAGAGATGCTGCATAAAACGTTTTTGCAGGTTTAGATCGAACTTGTAATAATCCAAGATTTTTAATAGACGTTTTTATTAAATAATATTTATCTATACTAATTTTGTTTAAAGAAAAACAAAAATTAAACCAAAAACTAAACGTTTAATATATTTTTTTTGTAACAGCAAATTGATTGGTTTAAAGGAAAATGCAATTACGAACAAAAGGAAAAATGAAAACAATGATACAAAAATATAAAATTATTTATCCAATTTATCAAAAACTAACTACATTTAAGGGCATTACCAATTCAAAGAGTATCCACTAAATTTTCAAGAAATATAATTACAATAAATTCGGTGGCTATTTATACCAAAAAATAATGCAGTCCTAATTGGATCGCAGCCATCATTGAACACTAATTACGACATGTTTGGGCCCTAAAGGTGCCGCCGGAATTATAACAAAGTTCTCAAGGTGTACTTTTGTTGAGATATAATACTTGTACTCCTTAATTCTGATTTAAAATCTGTGCATACTAGTGTAAGATACCTATTTGATTATTTGAGTGCTGAAAATTTGGGTCATGATCATAAGGTTTTTACTGCTTCCATTAGTCAAATAAAGTTGCCTAAAACTAACAAACCAAGCTTAACTCCCTAATTTACTCCTAACAAAAAGGGGAGATAGTAATTTAAAAGGACACTTAGACGGTACAAACTTATAAAGTAAAAGTACAAGTATTATATCTCAACAACTTTCAACAAGAGACTTTTCAAATTTAAGGGGCTGCCTGTTTATAAATTCATCAATCGGAGGAAGAATTGTTTTCATAGTTGTTACATCACAAGTATTGTGCTCTAATATAGAAAAAAAAATAAGACAAAAGAAGGTTGTAGTGGTGGTTGAAGGAAATGATTGAGAAGAACCATTATAGGTTTAAAAAATTATAATCAAAATTGGATAATGATTATCTTATTTAAAAGAGAAATTGTGGTATTGATCATCTTTTATTCTCATTAACCATCATAGTTGTCTTATACTCATCTCATTTGCATTACTATTGAAAAAATTTACACCAAATGCCCCTGATATTTGTTTATACTTAACAAATCTATTCTCTACACTGAGATTGATGGGAGTGAAATAAACATTATTAACTTTGAAAAATCAATTTAACTTTATGTTTTCCGTATAAGTCTTTTATATAGTATTATAAAAACTTACTTTCATAGTAAAATTTAGCTCGAGATGACACAGCTTTGATGAAAGCAAAAGTGGGGATAGAAACATGATAAATAAGTAGCTTAAATATCAATTTTTCAAACGACAATAGAGTGACTTGACCACTAGGTAATTACATATATATTTATTGCAGCGGTGATATAAATTTCGGCGGGACCCCTTTCCACTTTCATTCCAAGATGTGCACTACATCATCCTCATCCTCAAACCTCCCCATAATTTCTCCCTTAATTAATTAAGATATAATTTCTATTTTTTTATAATTGTTAATTGTGGAATAAATTAATAAATAACTATGTATAGGTTCACATGTTTTAATTAATTGCAAATTGATGGGTGATAGGTCTTACATATTCCATGTACAAATATTTTCTACATACTTTAATATATATATATATATATATATATATATACATTATATATATTCATTTAGTTTTATATAACCATTTATTTATAATTTTTATAATACTAAATCTATATAAAAAGCTCTCATTTGTGGAAAAGCCACATTCTTCTATTTCAAAATTTCTCTCCTCTAATTCATTTAAGTTTTAAAAATTGATCTCAACCATGTATTTTAAAATTTTTAATCTCAATCATTCATCTATTTACATATTAGTCTATAAATAATTGACATATCTCTCATTTATTTCTCATGACAAACCCTAATTTCTTTCTTTTCTCTTTACATGTTAATTTTTTCTATATAAATAAGCTGTTAATATAGGATGGTGTGCATCATTTTTTGTTCTTATCTGTCGTTTGATTATTTTTTATAATTACACGTTCTAATCGTTTTGTTCTTATTTTTTTGTTTATTCATTGCAGGTTTTAAATTAAAGATTAGTTTGATCGATTGAATGATCTTCACCATATTTAGGTTTGAATTTTTTTTCGTCATTTTTATTAATATATATATATATATATATATATATATATATATATATATATATTTTCCTCTAATTCATTTAAGTTTTAAAAATATGCATTTTTAATCTCAATCATTCATCTATTTACATATTAGTCTATGCTCGCATATCTCTAATTTATTTATTATGAGGAAAGATCTCCTTCAATATTCAGTTTAAGAATTCCCGATATTATGGCATTTAATTTGACATTTTGCTTATGTATATTATTGTAAACTTCTTTGTTATCAATTTTAAGGAATACAATTCATACAATATTCAGAAAGCATGCATATATTTAATTTACATTTATAATTTTGAATTTTAAATTTGATTGTTCAATTTGTATTTAGATATTTTTTCAAAATTTTGAAAGAATTTTTTTCAAAATTTGTAACTGCAATTGTAAATATTTTATTTGAATATTTAAATGGTGAATTCATTTGTGTTTTAAATATTTATTAATTAATAAAAAATAAAATTTTATTTTTGTGCAAGTTAAATTTTTATTTCAATTTGACTTTATTGTGTAATGTAAATATGTAAAAATAAAAAATAAAATTTTTAAATATGATTTTATTTCAAACACCGCGAAATTCGCGGGCCATATACTAGTATATATAGAAATAATGACAATTTAGTTCATATGGCAAGCCTTATTTACACAGATGGTGCATCACTTTTTAAATTGTGTGTAATTTGTCCAAAATACCCTTAAATGCTGAACATGGTTCTCTCAGCTCGTTCTTTTCTCTCTCCGTAGCGTAACCATTCCCGATAATATCTCGGATCGTTGACTCTCTCTCCTCCATTCCACCGTAGTCGGTCTTCTCTCTCAGCGTCACATCTTTGTACTTTTTCTTAATATTTTTTTAAATTCAAATTTTGAAATGAGTTATTTGTTAGATATCTTTGTTTTCGTTCTTGATTCATTTGAATATCAATTTTTTGTGATCGTCAGTTTAGGGTTTTTAAGTGGGAGCAAGATTTTTTATATGCACTCTGTTTTTCCTGTTTGTTTTTATGGATCAGCAGGAACATTCTCTTGTTTTTGCTGTGAAATTTGATGGCTTAAGGAAATTGATAGCTTTTCGTGGACGCAATTCGTTTGATCAACTTTGTGCGCATGTTATGATGAAATGACCTCAGCTTAAGAAAGATTATTTCTCTTTTTTTTGTACGTTTGGTAGTGTGGATGAATGTGTTTTGGAGGGTGACGATGATATCTTGAATGTGTATATCATATGCAGTAGTTTACATACTAATATAGTTGATGTAACTGTACGTGTGTGCGAACAACACAAAGGTGATGATGGTGCGTGCAGTGATGTTATGATTTCAAACACTCCTGATATTAGTGGCTTAGCTGATTTTTCTGGTGATTCATGTTTACCATCGTTTGACATTAATCATCCCATTCCTAAAGTTTCATACCTTTCGGATTCTTGGGTAGACTTCATGAAGGGTGGCGTTGGGGCTGTTTTTAGCGGGGGTGTAGTTGAATTTATGGAATCATTAGTCAAGTACTCAACCCGTTTAGGTTTTATATTTAAGTATCTCAGAAATACTGATCGATGCGTTAAAGCTGAGGGGGGTGTGATTGGTTTGTTAGGGCTAAGAAAAGAATTTTGACTGGTGATTTTATTATTTATAAATCAAACCAATCACACAGTTGTTCGGCTAAAATGTTAAATTATAAAGGCAAACGGCTAGAGTCTAGAATTATTGGTCAGCTTGCGTTGAAAGAAATCAAGTCGAAATCGACAATTGGTGGATCTGAGTTAGTTAATATCATGAGGAATAGCTACGGTATCGAACTGTTTTACCAAAAAGGGTATCGTGCATCTCACTTTGCAGTTGACAGTATATTTGGCAGTTATGAAGATTCATATGATAATTTGAGATGATATATTGAAGCTGTAAATAGGGCAAACCTTGGTAGTGTTGGTTTTATTGAGAAAGATGAATCTTCTAATGAATTACAAAGGCTCTTCTTATCTTTTTATGCTTCGATAGTTGGTTTAGTAAATTAAGAATGCACTTCATGATTTGAGACAGACCGACACCATATTTTTTGAGCAAAAGAAAAAAATATCATTCATCTCAAGTATATAATCCTGTTCTACTTTATCAAATATTATCTCTCTTCCAATTATATATACTTGTCTTAATCCCCATTATACTAATAGGGAGTTTGATTTAGAAAGTGTCGTTCATATATGAGTTTCACATAGGTGTCAATTTTTTAGTAAGTTTGAGATACATGTCACTTTTTTAAATAGTTAAATACAATCTTATGTGTCATTTATGTTGATGTATATGTGACAATTTTGGTTTTTCTATTATTTTATTTATGTTGGTGTATATGTGGCAATTACAAATTAATTAAGTTTGTAAAAAGTTGGTTACCACTATACTAATTTATAAATTTTTATTATTTTGAAAAATAATTTTATTTAACTTCAACTTATAAAATGTATTTGATTTTTACTATAATAGTATCAAATCATATTTTACTTTATACATTAATATTTATAAAATTACCCCTCAAATTCCCATTCATTATTTTATTTTCTTAATAGTGGTACACTTTCATATAAGGTGATCATGGGATGGAGGGAGCATATTGTTTTAATATATTGATTATATTAATTAATTCCTTCCATCCCAATGAGTGCGTTTTTTTTTTTTTTTTTTTTACACAATATTTAAGAAATGTAGTAGAATAATATTATAGTAAAAGTGATGTCATGAATATTTATAAAAGATATATCTAAATGTAGTAATTGAGTGAAATTTGTGTAAATATGTATATAGTGTAAGGATAAGTATATTGGTGGGATATTCCACAAAAAGAATGAGACACTTTAATTGAGATAGACCAAAGTGAAAAAATGGAACACTCACTGAAATGGAGAGATAATATTATTATTTGATGAAAAAAATTATATATATATATATATATATATATATATTAAATTTGAACATTATATATGCGGGGTCTTATCTATACTTATATATTTGATAAAAATTATATTTTGAATTAAATGAGACGGAGTCACTTTTTAATAAATTACTATCACTTTTTCATAATTTGCTATCACTTTTTAATAAATTGTTATCACTTTTCATAAATTTTATCTTTTTAATTTGTTATACTTTTATATATTTGATAGAAAATTAATTACATATGTAAATAGAGAGATCTCACGATTAATTGTATCATTTAGTGTAATTTTTGATTACTTTGGCTTGCAGATGATGAAAAAATTTAAAGAGACCAAAAATTCATAGTAAGAATTTAATTGATTAAAATATTATTTTGAGGTAAAATTTAAATATGAAAATTAATTATAAAAAATATATACACTTGAGGTGAAGAAGCGTATACATAAATAATAATTCAAAATTAATTATATCATATAAATCATTGATAAGATAACACACTCAATTTATATGACGGCATAATATATATTATAAAATTTAATTTAATGATGCAAATATTGATTTGAGTTAAACATGAATAGCAAAATAAAAGATGAATATTATATAAACAAACTATTTATTTTCTATCATTTTTTAATAAAAAGGGACAATTAGTTAATTGGTTTCATTGTAATAACAACACACTATATTCTTTATTTATCAATATTGTGATATACTTTATTATTTTTTTTATTTTTCATTGTATAAGTTATATACTCGCAAAATAATTTATTTTTATTAAATAATTAACCATTAAAAAATTTGAAATTCATTAAGTTAGACCTTTCTTTTAATAAAAAAATAATAGTCAATAGTCTTTTATTATAATTGATTTATAGTATTAATTATCACTAAAATTATTTGGCTTATAAATTTATATTATTATTATTGGAATTAATTTTCCTCTCATTTTAACTACCTCATTGTCTTAATTAGAAAATATATTATTTTACAATAATTTTTAGATACTAATTAAATTAAATTTGAATTTTTTAATTATATGATTCAATTAATTCAATTAATATAATTTTGACACATTATTATGACTTATTCAAACTTCATAAAAATACGACACATAGACAAATAAATTTCAAAATGACACATAATCATTTTTAATTCTCTATAGGAAATTAAACGACTTTTCAACTTTATTACTTATAAGTAAACTAATTTTAGACCATAGATGAGTGGATGTTACACTAAACGGTAACATTGCTTCGAATTAATTAATTTATAATGGAGTTTTTAGAATTATTTGCTCATGATGCATTGTAAGCTTCGTATATTGCTTATTAATTACCATTATTTGAGTTTCAGTTTTTGCTCAACTGTTTCCATGTATTTTTTTTTAGAATTTTGTGTCTAATATAATACTCCCATCGTCTCAATTATAGACTTATTTTTTATTTATGAATGTCCCAAATATATAAACTTATTTCCATATTGAGTAACATTTACTAATTCAAATACTTCATCCGTCTTAAAAAAGATAGTCCAATTAATTTCTATTTGAACAGACCAATAAATCTATTTTTAGCATATAAATTTACTCAACATTCCTATTTTACCCTTATTTAATATTAATAACACCATTAATGATAAATAGTTAGAGCCGTCAAAATGGGTTTAAAACAATGCTTAAAATGAGGGTTGGGTTGAATTTTTTTTAGCCCGTTTGGAAGCGGGCCTATATGGGCTGGCCCGTTTGGGCCGCGGGCTTTTGCGGGTTGGGGGCGGGCTTTGGCGGGCTGGCCCGCCTAATTTTTTTAAAATTTTTATTTATTTTTTAAATATTTTTATATACAATATTAACAATTATAATATCATTTTTTAAGGATATCTTGTAAAGTTTATATTTATAGATGATAAATTTAATTTGTAGGAGACTATATCTTTTAGTTATTATGGTTAATGAATTATAAACTTTAATTTGTAAGAAGTTATTTTGTAATAAATGAAGCATGCACTTTATTTGTGAGATAAATATTATTTTTATTTATTTAAAGTGATAATCACCAACATAAATTATTTGATTATATTTGATTGTGATAAATTTAATGTATTAAAGCTTTAAAATTATTATTTTTAAAATTTTAAAGAATAAAAAAAATATAAAAAAAATTAATGTGGGTTTAAACCCGCGGCCCGCCAATAAGTGGGTTGGGTTGGGGGTTTTGCAGCCCGCCATATTTTTGGCTCGCCCCGCCCCGCCCCGCCAAAAGACGGGCTTTTGCGGGTTTAGGCCCGCCCCGCCCCGCCAGCCCGTTTCGACGGCTCTATAAATAGTACTCCATTAATTATTGTTTAAAAAAAATATACTCCCTTTCTCCCACATCAATTTTCACACTTTCCTTTTTGGTTTATCCCACATTAATTTTCACATTCCAACAAAGGAAACTCCTCCTTAAACTCCACTCTCACAATATTCATATATTTACACAAAATGTCATTACTTTTTACATTCAATCTAACCACCTCCCTTACTTTAATAATAAAAATTTACAAAATTATCCTTCAATACTCCACTCATTACATTTTTTCTTAAAATGCGTGTCAGATTAATATGAAAACTAATATGGGACGGAGGGAGTATATATTTGTGTATCGGAATTAAAAAAATATATGGAGTAATAAATATTTGTGTATTGGAATTGAAAAATCATGGATTATTTGCAAAACACTATGTTGATTATAATAAAAAAGTTGAAAAGTTGAGAATGACTAATTCCAACAATCATTAAATAAGTACTTTAAACAACAAAATTAGATAATTTGAGACAACTCAAAAATGAATAGTGGACTATCTTTTTGAGATGGAGAGAGTACTAATTAACCCTATGTATTAATTATATTGAAAACTATAACACTTATTAAATAAGAATATAATAGAAATTATATATAATTGTATAATTTACCTTTCAAATAACATTTCTTAATCTCTTGTGCAAAACTCAATCAACCTATATTTAATTGGGACACAAAGAGTATATGACAAATATTTACATATTCATTTGTTATGAAGTGTCACACCATAATGAAGTAATATAGCTTTACAATCTATGTTTTAAAGTTATGAATTCGAGTTAGTTTTTGTTCGAGCAAAAATAAAAATGAATTATTGCAACCACCCAACTTATCAAATTAGATTTAATTTTTATATTTAATTTTCTTTACTGAAGTATCAAAGGTGCAAATATCTTAAAATATCGCGGATATATTGCAAAAAATGAGTTTGGAATATGGATATTAGTGGTAATGTATTTTTTTCGGATATCGTGGAAATATCGCAAAATATCAATATCTAAATTTAACAAGATATTTTAAAAATTATTATAACATATTATTATGCACATATTTTACTCAAAAAATATTATTAATATTTTAGGAGCTTACCGTTTAGAAAAAAAAAAAAAGAGAAAAAAGAGGGGGAGAGAAATAAATTTTTAAAAAATAGGGCTTTTAGAGAAAGTAAGCACAATTATATATTTAAGGGTTTTATAGCGACGAATACACACAGTTATATATTTAGGAGGTTTATAGCGACCGACACGCGCAATTATTTATTTTCAAATTACAGCCACCGTATCAACCATGCAAGAAACTTTTACCACCCTTCAAAACTACAACTATCGGAATATGTCATACTACAGTTAAATATATCTATGTAATAAAGAGCTGTAATAAGGTGCAGTATTTGAATGTAGTTTAAATTTCATATGCCAAATACTTAAGGTTTATGTATCAATTGTTGATGAAGATTATCAGAATTCTATAAACTTTGATAAGAACCATAATCTCAACAATCAAACGAAAAATTGAGTAATAATAATGCTAACATAATTGCGAACTATGCGGTCAATTGTATCAGTTATAGTGAGGGATTGATCCAACGACCACTTTTTAGAAGCGAATAGAATTTCAATTTGTATTACTTTAAAAAATTTCAATACTTATCGTTTAAAAAAAAATTAGAACTTTTATTGTGAGAAAAATAGATATCACAAGATTAATTTTATAAATATATAGTAGGATATATCTATATCACAAAAAATTGAAAAAATGATAAACATTTTGATAAAAATTTAGAAATTTAAGAAGATATTTCAGAAATTATTTATTTACAGCGCAATTATCTATTTAGGGTTTTTATAGAAACGGAGAAAGCACAACTATTCAAAATTACAACCACCACATCATGCAAGAAATTTTTACCACCGTTCAAAACTGCAACTACAGCATCCGTCTAAGTGTTGATACTGGAACATGTCATACGATCCGTAAAAATATCAAAGGATGCAAATATCATAAAATATTGCGGATATATCCAAAATATCAAAGGATGCAAATATCGCGAAATATCGCGCATATATCCCAAAAAATGAGTTTGGAATATGGATAAAAAATAAGTTTGGAATATAGATAAAAAAATAAGTTTGAAATATAAATATTAGGGGTAATGTATTTTTCTCGGATATCGTGGAAATATCGCAAAATAAGGAATATGGATATTAGTGGTAATGTATTTTTTCGAATATCATGAAAATATCGCAAAGTATCGATATCGATATCAATATCAAAATTTAACAAGATATATCAGAAATTATTATAACATATTACTATATACATATTATATTCAAAAAATTATTATTAATATTTTTGGAGCTTCCGTTCAAAACTAAAAAAAAAAGCATTACAATTATATACTAAGGCCATGAATATATTATACCACCGTTCAAAAACGTATCTATGTAGTAAAGAACTGCAATAAGGCGCATGTTAATGTAGTTAAAATTTCACATGCCTGACTTCTATATACTTTGATAAGAACCTAATCTCAACAATCAACTCTAATTCGATTACAAAATCAAAAGAAAAACTGAGTAATAACAATTAGATTACAAAATCAAAAGAAAAACTAAGTAATAACAATGCTAACAGAATTGTGAATTATGCCCAATCAATTGTATCAGTTATAGAGAGGGATTGAAAAAAAAAATATGATGGACATTTTATTTAAAATTTAGAAATTTAACAACATATTTCAAAAATTATTATAACATATTATATGCACATATTTTAAACACGGCTATTCCAAACTACAGCCATCAGCCACGCAATAAATTCTTACCACCGTTCAAAACTACAACTATAATATCTTTTTAAGTGTTGATACTGCAACATATCATACGACCCGTAAAAGTATCAAAGGATGTAAATATTGCAAAATATCGCGGATATATTGAAAAAAAAAATGAGTTTGAGATATGAATATTAGAGAGTAATGTATTTTTCTCAGATATTGTGGAAATATCGCAAAATATTGATACCGATATCAATATCGATTAGCCGTAGGAAAATTTACACCACGATTGACCGATATTATTGATAATATTATCGATATCGATATTTTGCAATATTTCCACGAGCAGGAAAAATACATTACCCCTAATATTCATATTCTAAGCTTATTATCCACGATATTTTACGATATTTGCATCTTTGAATATTTTTACTGATCGTATGACATATTCCAGTATCAACACCTAAATTGATGAAGTATGAAATAGGTGTAATTTTAAACAGTGGTAAAAGTTTCTTACAGGAATGGTGATAAATGAGTTTTTTGGTAATTTGATATGTAAAATATCGTCGATATATTGCAAAAAATGAGTTTGAGATATGAATATTAGGGGGTAATGTATTTTTTGTCGGATATAGTGAAAATATCGCAAAATACCGATATCGATATTTTGTGAAATTTAGCAATATTTTGCGATAGTTTAACCGATATATAATGCTTTTATTTTGGTTTGACGTGAAATTTTTGCTACCCGCTTTGTTTAATGGGGTGCTCTAGATGAGTTTATAGTTGAAATATAAAAACTGGATCGAGTTATAAGGACCGTGGTGTTCAAATCTGCCTAAATTAATAAAACAAAAAATAGTAATAAGTGCTAACAATAAGGACATTTGAATCCAACATTGCAAAAGTTTAATGTAGCAGCTAACTATGTCAATTAAATAATAATTATAGTAATAGCAATCAAATCATCCTTAATTTCAATTATCTCAAGCACAACCATGAGTGAGAAAACAATCAACATAATTATCATGAGAATCAAAACAATAAACCAATAGAAATTAAAAGATAGAAAGAACATCACTAATTTGACCAATTGCAATAGAAATTGAATGCTTGAATCTCCATAAATATAAACTCTTCTTCAATGGAATTACAATGTTAAATAACTAATCTAGTGGAATAAACTCTAATCTAAGCAATAATTAAATAAAATCTATATATAAACTTGAATCTATGAGTTTAGGAAGAAGAAATTGGCTAGAAACTTAAGAAATCGCCTAAAATTTATAAAGTAAGTGCTGCCAACTAAAAAATCAGCCTCGACTCGAGCCCTTAGAGTTGCACGTACGTTTTCAACTTAATACGCCTGGCTCGACTCGAGCGAGCCTCTGTGCCTCGACTCGAGCGAGCTATTGGTGATGATGCCTCGACTCAGGCGGCCCTAGATCGACTCGAGCCAGGCTGATTTTTTTGCCTTTCTTCATTTCGTCCAAAGCCTCGACCCAAGCTTCCTGGGCTCAATCAGTGGTCGAGTCTAGGGATTTTTGTGGGCCCGACTTGACCTTCCGACTTCCATTTTCGCCCCACGTGATCGTCTCTTTGACATATGAATCTGATGAGAACCGCGAATTAGGCTCGATGAATTCGATGCTCCAACTCAGGTTGGCAAGCAACGAAACCTGATTCGAAGCTCTAGGTCGGGCTAGCAAGCTATCAAATCAATTCACAAAGCAAGAATTTGCTTTAAGAACTAGTTTGCTATCTTTTTCCATATCTCTCAAATGAACTTATACAACTAGTTATATAATCATCAATTCTACCTAACCAACTAACTAACTCCTAACAACTCCAACTAACAACTAACAAGAAAATACAACTCTTGCAAAATAGTCTTTAATATGGAATACAAAAAGTTAAAGGACTAAATGCAGAATTTATGGCAATTCAATTTCTTGACTTGATTTATAAGTTCTCATCATTCCTGGCCCCATAAAGGACATCCTTGTCCTCAAGGATAAGCTTCGGATCGGTCTTCTTATTTCTTGGAACGTCAAAAGAAGATGACATTATTTTTCCTCTATCGAAAACGAAAAACCGATCATCCAAAGTTGAACAAAATCGTGTGAACATTTCCACTTTGGCCATCACAATTTTCTTCTTCTCATTTCCATTCTTGACAACATCTATCTTCACCCTTGGCCAAGAAAAGACTCCCACCTTGAAAAGAATGAATTGTTCATCAATAGACGGATCAAGATTCTTCACAATCAGATTTCCAATTCCATAATTTTTGATGGGTTCATCTCCACCAAAAATCGCTTCCTAATTGACATTTTCGCAAACACCTTCACTACACCTTTCAACATTTCTTTTAACAACTCTACTTTCTTCCTTTTCAAGGTTTTCTTGCTTTAAACTTGCTTATTTTAATTCCTCTTCCTCTTGCACGAAATCTTTATGATGATAACAAGAAGAATGCGGCGGTGTTTTCTTTGATTTTCTTGACGACGATTTAATTTTATTTGTTTGCTTCCGTCGCCTTACCTTCACCAACTTCTCTACCATCTTGATGATTCTTCTCCACCATCTTGATGATTCTCGTCATCCTTCTCTCCATAACGTCTAATCCGTTTTCCAAGATCTCCATTCTTTCTCCAAAAGTACATGCACCAGCCATTTTTCTTTTCATTTTGAAGCGCGATTCTCGTCGTGATTCCATGCTCTCAATGAAAGCAGCAATTGATAAGAACCGCGAATTAGGCTCGATGAATTCGACGCCCCAACTCAGGTTGGCAAGCAACGAACCCCTCAATCCCACGTAATTTCGATGCCCCAACTCAAGTTGGCAAGCAACGAAACCCGATTCGAAGCTCTAGCTCGGGCTAGCAAGCTATCAAATCAATTCACAAAGCAAGAATTTGCTTTAAGAACTAGTTTGCTATCTTTTTCCATATCTCTCAAATGAACTTATACAACTAGTTATATAGCCATCAATTCTACCTAACCAACTAACTAACTATTGAGTATTAGGATTCGTATTTTTCTTGAAGGAAGGCCCTGAACTTTATCTTAGCGATGAAGCCGTTCTTATCTTAATAGGATTTTCGAGAGTCTATTTTGGGATTCCTCGCCTAAATAATTCTATCCTATGAAAAAAGTAGGAAATAGTCCTAAAGGTCGCTATAAAAATTATATCACAGCTATCAATAGATCAAATCATGTCGTGGCTTTATTGTCGCTGATACTGAAACATTACTTGAGAAAAGAGATGATGCTGATAGTATTGAAGGTAATAGAGTTCATATTCCATACTTAATAGGTTTCTTAGTGGTTCGCCCTGGTGATGATCTTTCTTCCCTTCTTAGTAGTAAGAATAATATTCAAAGCTTTTTCAGTGAAGAGTATTTCGAATTCCACTATCCTTCCTTTGAAGAAAGAAGTAGTCAAATGATGAAAAGTTTGATTAATCGTTTAGCACAAGTATGTCAGAAAAACCCTTCCATTAATACCGTATATTTCCATAACTTTGCTCGATTCGATGGTATTCTATTCAACTAGATTATTGAAAGCATTATGAAAGTTTAATGATATGTATAAAATCACAGCGATTGATAGTAATAATACGCTCTATGATATTTGTGTATATAAAGGAAAGAAACTTCTTTTTCGTCTCCGTGATAGCTATCATCTTCTTCCTAGCAATCTTGATACTTTATCTAAGAGTCTATGTCCCGAATTAGGATGTAAAGGTTCCTTCGCGCATGAGACGTTGACTAAAGAGTGTCTTCTCGAAAAGAAAGGTGAATTGTTGGATTATATGAAGCAGGATATCCTTCTATTAGGTGGTATTATGCTCAAAGCTCAATCTATTTATTGGTCTAACCATCAGGTTGATATTGTGTATAAATTTACCTTATCATCACTATCTCTCACTATCTTTCGTACGCACTATTATGATGAAAAGAACTGTCCTATTCATATCCCTAGTATGAACGAAGACCACTTTATTCGTAGTGGCTATTATGGTGGACATTCCGATGCTTATATCCCTTATGGTGATAATCTCTACTATTATGACGTGAACTCTTTATATTATATCCTTATATAATGAAGTCCTTCCCAATGCCTTTAGGTGCACCTGTCTGGCATTCTCAATTAGAAGATAATGATTTAGACAACTTGTATGGATTTATTGAAGCTTATGTCGAGTGTCCTGAGAATATGAAACGCCCATTCTTGCCATATAGGGAGAAGAATACAAAGACTCTCCTCTTTACTACAGGGAAGTTCGTGGGAGTATATTACTCCGAAGAATAATCATTTTCCAGGGATCTAGGTTATAAAATCATTCCTATAAAAGGATACTTTTTAAAAGTGATAGCAGTCCATTCTCAAGCTTTGTTTCCAACCTATTCAATAATAGACAAGAAGCTAAGAGAAGTGGTAATGAATCAATGTCCTATATTTACAAGATTTTGATGAATTATCTGTATGGTCGATTTGGAATTAATCCTGAATGTCAGATCAGTGTCATATGTGATAAGGAAAAATAGATAAAGTTGTTCAAGGATAAAAATCATTTAGTAAATGCAATTAAGGTTAGCGAATTTAAATATCTAGTGAAATACCGCACTAAAAATGAATTAGATGACACTGAATGGAAAGCACCAAGGCTCTCCGCAGTCCAATTGTCAGCTGCAATCACAGCATGTGCTAGAATATTTTTGTACCCATTCATCTCAAGAGAGGATTCTTACTATACAGACACAGACTCTGTTGTGCTAGGGAGTCCGCTACCAGAATACTTTCTCTCAGAGATCGATTTAGGGAAGTTCAAGTGCGAATATACAGTCAAGAAAGGGATCCTGCTAAAAGTTATAATATTCAGACACAAGACGGAGAAAGCATTATCAAACAAAAGGGTATTTCGAACTCATTGGTTGATCAAGAATGGTTTGAGTCACAGAGGATATAGAGAGGACAAAAGAGAGTCATGTTACATCGCCCTTCCGAATCCAATGGGAAACCTTCGATATAGAGGAAAAGACAACCAATGTCAAACTTGGCGTCCATCTCGGGAACAAAAGAAACCCTGTCTTTAAGAATCAGAAATGGATTGATACGGAACCAATTCATGTCATAGACTTAGCATATACTGAAACAAAACTCAGAGTAGAAGTCAAACAACTAAAAGACATTAATAAAGAGAAAGATAGAGAACTAGAGAAAGTCAAACAAAGAATCAAAGAAGAAGAACAAGAGAATGAAGGGAATGAAAGAGAAAGGAAGAACTTAACTTGGAGTTAAACGAAGAGATAGAGAAGATCATAGCACCGAAGAAAGAGAAAGTAGATGAGCTAAGCGCAGACAAAGAGAGGATGATAAAAGAAGTCATGGACCTCGATTATATACTTAACCACAGGGGAGATGAGGCAGATAGACTCGTCTACGAAATACACAAGAGAGATTACGAAATAGCTAAACTCGAAAAAGATATCAAAGATGTACAGGAAGTCAAGTAAAAAGAAGAACTAGAATATAAGAAGTAAGAGCTAGGGAAGAAGGTAATAAGATAACAGATTGGAATAAAGAAACAGAGAAACTAAAACAAAAGAAAGAACAAGAGAAAGTAAGATAGGTTTCTTTGAAAAACATCACAAGAGATTTCGAATTAGTGATTCGTGCTTGAATACAGAAGGTTGGTTGGAAAGGGCCCGGGATTCCGCTTACTTTAATAGTAGAATCAGGTCCTTGGGCAGTACTCGAGGGGGTTTACCTGGAGAAGGTTCCCCCGTTCCCCAATGGCAGATCCTTCTGAAGCCTCACCTTCTTCCTTGGTTATTCATTCCCCTTCACCCGATGTTTTCAATTCTATGAAGCATACCCTGGGCTGCTTGGTTATGGTTTCGGCGAGAAAGCTGAAGGTGGACCAAAGTGTTCTTGTTCTAATGGGAGGGATACACGAGGTCTTTGGACATGATAGCTCAGAATTGACCACTGGAGACAGTGAGAGAGTCGATCCTCAGTGGTATTTACGATACTGGGGTTAGCGCCCGTCTTCCATCTATCTCTTAGTCTGCCTAGCCTTCCAATCGGCTAAGGTATGAAACAGGTCATAAAGCAAGGTAAGTTCTAGTCTTGGGAGTTTTCTTCGCAAGAAGGGTAGCTTTTTCTATACGATGGATGAATGTGCCGCTTCGTTTTTAAGCCTAACCATTCGTCCCCCTTTCAGTTGGCAAAGACAAGCCAGTAACTTTTTATAGTGGGTTCTCGTACAAAAGCACTAGCTTACTTCTTATCAGATAGTCATCTTCTAGGCCATCCAGTAAGCCAGCAAGGTTTAAAGCGAACCTCTTCTGTAGGCCCCCAGGTGAGTTTGCTTCCAGGCATTCGTGGAAGTTGTAGTGTAGTCCTTATTTAAGACAAAAGAGATATCCACAGTCTCTATCCTTTACTCTTACGGGCCAGTAAGAAAGTGCCTGTCCCCCCTTCCGCGGGAATGAATGGGCTAGGAAGCCACTGATTTGAAGGGAATGAGAACGGCTGCTTTTAGGCCGGTTTCAGTCTGTCGGTAGTTGAAAGCAATCTGTCGTTATAAGTGGGGAAGATCAATTGAAAGTTTTAATTAGAATGACTCAAGGGAGCTCACCTTAGCAGCTTGACTTTAGTACTTAGCCCGCGACCGACGGGAAGGTAGATGAAAGCGAAGCTAACCATGTTCAAGGAAGAGGCGTTGAGAGTGAAAAAGAGTTCAGTAGTGAATTCCAATATTCCATCTTTATAACTTTTTTGAAAGTTCCTGAAGAGGGGGTCGCATTACCATACTGTACCATGTGTCTTAATTGAGGGAAGCTGATCATCTTGTTGATGTTTTTGATGCGGGAAGCCTCTTCCATCTTCTGCTAATATTAATATATCTGGTCAACTCATAGCTATGTTCTTTGTTTTATAATAAGTAAGGGGAGGGTAGCTGACGTGGTAGTTTAACGAATCGCTAAATCGAGAGAGGAACTCTCGTACGACTGATAGGTACGGATAGTCAATCGGAAAGCGGACTTCCTAACTCGAATCCGAAAGCTCCAGAACAAGACAACCGCTACTAGGAATAACTCAGTACAATTTTTAACGAATTTACCCTTCTTCCACTTTTGTCAGTCACATTTTTTGTCCTTTTCTTTTGTCCTTTTCTTCCACTTTTTTTGCAGCCACATTTTTTGTCTCTTTCTTCCACCTTTTGGCAGCCACTTTTTAAAACCCACTTTTTTATCAATTTTTTTTTTACGTTAATTTTTCTATTTTTTTTAATTTTATTTATATTATATATTACCAATTTTTTTTTTTAATTTCATTTATATTATATATTACCAATTCAGAATTTGTAATATTAATTGAGGGATTCAAAATTAAGAATTTTTTTTTTTTAAAAAGATAATACATCATTCTTCATTGATAAATTTGAAAATTACATATCTGAAAAAAAAAATTACATCATTCTAAAAAAAAAAAGAAAAAAATCTATGCTCTTTTTGCTCCATCTTCATTCAAAATTTTTCTGTCTCGCACATCTGCAATTACACTGCACATGTGCAATATAGTTGTGCAATTACACTGCACATGTGCAATATAGTTGTGCAATTACACTGCAAATAAACTAGCAATTCATACATTCAACATTACATAAAATAAAACAATTCCGATAGTTGTGCAATTTTTTGATAAATTTGAAAATTACATATCTGTAATTAACTCGAGGGATAATACATTATTCTGCAATTACACTGCACATGTGCAATATAGTTGTGCAATTACACTATTAAAAATTCCTGGAACATGTGCAGAATCATTGCACATATACACATGCAGCTGCACATGTGCAGAAGAAAAAAATTCTGCACATTTTTTTTCCAATGTATACAAATAAATTAAGAATCAAACAGATCTACAACATTCAGATCTATAACACCAACATTCAGATCTATAATCCTTATACTTGGACATCTTCCAACAACCCAGTTGCAGATTCACCACCAACTACCATCATCTTTATCGAGTTCTTTATTCTTAAGAGAACCCCCCAAACTTATCAAATAAAAAGAAAAGAATTCTGCAGAATCCTACTTGCAGAGAAAAGGTGCCCGCGGAGACCTTGACACCTTTCGAGTTGCAGCGGGTGCAGTAGAATTCGAAAATGGTACTGGGGTCAACAAGGCTTCGCCGCGGTCTGCGGTTTGGTGGTCTCGCCCGTCGGTGGTGGTGGGCCGCCGCCGCCGCGGTGGTCTGGTTGTCGTTGTCGTCGTCGCGGTGGTCGTCGTCGTCGCGTCTCTCGATCTGCTTCACGCTGTTGCTACCGATCTATTTCATCACTTGTGAAATCAGGGAGAGATGGGAGGGGGAGCGGAATCTGTGAGTGAATGAGAGAGAGAGAGGCCAGCGATCGAAAATGAAAAAGTGAGAGAAATGGAGAGAGAATGGAAAAGTGAGAGAAATGGAGAGAGAAATGAAATCAGCGTTGTTTGGCGGAGAGAGAGGGATTTTTGTGGGAAACAACCTAAAAAAGTGTATTTTGAGGGTAAATTTGGTAACCAAAAAGTTGACTTGTATTGGATAGTATTTTGACTTTTGTCTTGTATTGGAGAGTAATAAAATGTGAAATATGGTATCTAAGAGTAATAATCTCTTAATAAAATTTCATGCAAATTCACTGATCACCACATGTTTATATAATGAGTAGAGAGAAAGATAATTTAAAGATGAAATGGATGTTAACGTTTCACCGTGAAATTATTGAATGGTTGATAAAATTTGACTATGCATGACTTTTAGTATACTTCACCCAATAAATCATCTAGAACATTCATTGCAAAGATTGTTGATTGTATTTTTATTACTTCCAATAATCACCCAATGCGAATAAAAAATGGATACTGTAAATTACCATAAAATATTATTTTTTTATATGTAATTTTAAATTATACTCCAAATTAATAAGGGCACACATTTTTTTTAAAAAAAAAGTGTGATGAGTGGAATATTGAGAGAAAATTTTGTATACTTTTATTATTCTTTTTGCAGGTTACACTTTTATTATTAAAGAAAAAAAATGGTTGGATTGAGAGTGAAGTTTAAAAAGGAGTTTCCTTTTTAAGATTTGTGTAAATATATGAATACTGTAAGGGTGAAGTTTAGGAAGAGGTTTGTTTTTTTAGGAATGTGAAAATTAATGTGGGATAAACAAAAAAGGAAAGTGTAAAATTAATATGGGATGTAGGGAGTATTAATCATTTTATTCAAATATATTAATAATATTATTTAATAAAAATATTCAATACAATTTTGAGTTATACAATATAAACAAGAACCACCCCAAATTAGCATTGCTCAAACATTATGTGATTTAGGAAATTTTATCTCATGCCTGAAAAATGATGATGAGTCACCCTAAGTAGTGGATGTTGGATTTGTTGAGTCAATGATTGATCTTTATTTCTTATTATAGTTGCAGCTGACCATAACTTTTGTGGTAACAATATGAAATGTCGTTTTGATATATTTTTTGTGATTTCAAGCTCGTAATTAACTTTACACATTCATTTATTGTGTTTTAACAATTTTGGATCATTGCAAGGTTGACAAATCAATAATTTTCATATATTAGTGGTCATAACGGTGCGCACATCGCTATAATGTTGCACAAGTCGTTAATGATATTTCGATTGGTACTTAAATCTTTTTCCGAAACTCCAGCATTGAGGACAACTGAAGGATATGAACTACCTAAACCATCTCGTATAACATACAACATGAACCATAAAAAATCTTCTATTGTACTAAAGATAGTAGGTATTAAGTGATAATATTCTTGTATATATTTTTCATGTATTTATTTAGATATCTCTAGAATAGTTGACGTAGAATTATTTCCTATATTGTATTTTATACATCTGTATATATAAGACTTTACACTATCAATAATAATATTATTCATTCCCGTATTCTCATAACTTTTATAGTAGGTGGGTCTCTAAACATCATACAAGTCATTATAATGTTTTCAAATATTTTAATGTCTATATTTATATTTTTATTTACATTTTATATCTTAATCGTAATAACAAGTGCATAATAGTGGATGAATAAAGAATATATAATCGTTATTGCTCAAAACATCACATATTTTGTTATAAACGTCATACAATTTGTTATTTTATTTTCTAATATTTTAAAGTCTTTATTTATGTTTTATCCTTCTAATATTTTAAAGTCTTTATTTATATTTTATCCACATTTTTTTTTATGTTAATCATAGCAACAAGCATGTGAATTCAAACACATTTTTAAATTTTTTTTGTGAACAATTAATTACTTTTACTGAAAAATATTAATTATATATAGTTAATAGTGTATGTGAATTCAAACACATTTTTAAACTTTTTCGTGAACAATTAATTACTTTTACTGAAAAATATTAATGATATATAGTTAATAGTGTATAATTGCTCTCAGGTATGTCAATATATGCTTTGTCCAATTCAACCCAGTTCTCATGTGTGTGTGTTTCATTCTAAGTTATAATCTCTGTACAATGTTTAAAATCTCGTGACGGAAGTCTAAAACCAATATAAGTCAGAAAGACAAGTGAGTTCTACAAACAAGACACTACGGACAATATATATCTGAACACTCTAAAAGAATAAGTGCAACACAACAATTCAGTAAAATAGAACAACGAATAATGAATGATTATAACCTTTTATAAAATTAAAGATGATTAACTGAAATTCCCAATAATAAAAAATAAAAGCTAAAAAAGTGAGATAGGTATGTAAACCTCCCCACCAAAAAAACCAATCAACCTAAACTATGGGTCAACTTCTATCACTAGCTACGATCATATATATATATATATAACATATAAAACTCACCAAACCTTCAAATTTATCTAAAAGAATCAAACAAAAACAATAACTTGTCATAATAATTTTTTTTAAACTCAAAAAAACCATCATGTTCAGAATTATTTGGAGGAAGAAGGAAAAATCAATTAATTTTGGTAGGGCGAAGGACATTATTCGGCAGGTCAGTGGCGGTGACACCGTCCACGGTGGCTCTTGAAGGAGAAACATTGAAAATGAAGATGTATAGATTTTAATTCTCACGTAATTATACGTTTTTTAATTTTCACTAATTAATTCTGTATATTATTTAAATAAGAGTAAATTAGTAATTAATAAAATACACTTAAAAAAGTTAAATATAATAAATTAGTGCAACAGGTTTCTGGTCAGTGCGATGGAGTGCGATGACACGTGGCACGATTTTAGACTAAGACTAATGTTAGTCAGGGCGACACCCTGACTGACCTAAGAAAATCCCAACTAACAATGAAGCAAAATTAAATTTGTCTTTAATCTGGTTATGAAGCAATGATTTGTCTTTAGATCTTTAAATTTGAAAATTGAATTGTTCAGTTCATATATTTATCACAAAACTTACTATAGAGAAAATTATGTTGATGCCATGTAATTAAATATTGAAACTATAACATACTTTATTCTAATCGTATACGGATTGTAACCTCTCAAAAAAATAACGATTTCATGCAACATCTAACAAGAAATGATACTACATATTTCTTTCCTACAACCTCATCATGCTATATTTGTCTAAACTAATATGTTCCTCTTATTTAGATAGGTTGTTTTTACAATCAGTGTTTCGAACTAGAAAAAAAAGATAAGCAGCAAGTCTTTTCTTTGTCTCGTCTTACGTTAATTGTGTTCGAATATCCAAAACATATATCAAGGTAATGCAATTATTATCCAAATGCATTTTAAAAGAGATAATGATGACGATGCAATTACTATATAAAGTAGTACGATTTAATTTCAGGTTTTAAGCCAAATGCCATATTTCAAGTTATTGAATGTAATTCTTGATTATTTGGATCATGCAATTTTTGCTGCCTTTATACTCTTCGAAACATTTGATTCAGGTTTGGAACTCCTGAACCCGCAGTTAGTGAGGCAACAATTGAATCCAAAGAACTGTACCTGATTGATAAATATTGGTTCATGACAAATTATGATTTAATCCTTTTAATCATTCATTCAAGAGTTTTGGTGAATTTGCAGGAAATGCTGCCTTCATTATGAATGGAACGCGGGTTTTTCGATGATCTTGAAAAGTCTCATTTCTAAAGATCTTGTGTTTATTCTGCTTGTTCCTCTCAGCCCATCAATTCTTAGTAAGCAAACAATTTAACTTTTGCAGAAAATTATGGCTAAATAGGTGTTTTTATCCAATATGCATAATCAAAATAGTTTTCTACCTATTTTATAAAAAGTGGGGTTTTTACCCAAATTTGACCTAAAAAGACTCAAATGCCCTTAACTTAAGTATATTTCCCTACACTTTTATGTTTTCATCTTCATTCACATTCATAATTTTGGGTAAAAAAAAATTGGCGCCACTTCCACTTTCTCTTCATATCTTCATCATCTCCTTTCAAAACTATGGTAAGTATTTCTACATTTTTTTCTTCTTCTTCTCTTCCCTTATAGTTTCGAATATACATGTAAAATAGAAAAAAATGGATGGTGAAATTGTTTGTCTCGCTAGACTGATTCATATGTAAGAACTGAATCTTCATCTTTGATTTTCATCTTCGATCTTCATCTATGTCTTCGTCTAAAAAATTTACCGTGTTCTTCAATTTTACCTTTTTAATCAGGCCTTCATTTGATAAAGAAGAAAGGAACAATGGGGAAGAGAGAAAATCATGTCGGAGAGGAAAAGAAAGAAATGAGTATTTGAGAAGTAGGGGAGAGAGAGAGAGAAAGTTGGAGGAGAATGAAAAGGTAGAAGTGGTTAGGTGGATTGGAGACGTGGAAGGTAGGGAAAAAAGAATAATTTTTAACACAAATAAGAAGGGGTTATTTAGGTAATTTTAAATTTTATCCCATATAACAATATTAATTTTTCAACACAAAGTAAACAAGAGTTAACCATTTGACCAGTTACTTTTATCCCCCTATAACTCATTCATGTGTTATCTCTTACATGGAAAGTAAACACACCCTAGGAAAATTTTCAAGTAACAATGTATTTAAATAGATAGTCATCGAGACTCGAGAGGTTCTGAAACAGCTGGACAAAGGTCTGTCCGTTGATTTTTGGAATTGATTCCCGACCAAAAATAAATTAATTGCACCACCAGTTCAAATAAATTTGGCCCATCAGCAACTCTTTGAATATGGCCCAATATTTTTTTTTTAAACTGAAAAAGCCCAATAATTTTGAGTAAAAAGAATCAGTGAAAACTAACATCATTTAAAAAAGGTTATTGACACCACCATAGTCTGTTTTTAATAATTGTTAAAGACGGATTCTACCCTTCATGAAAGAATCAAATATTTATTAACACACCACTTTCATCTTATTTTTTATTGCTAAATACACCACACTCCCAATTTTGTCTCCACTACACACTAAAAATAACTTCTCTTAAATTTAAAAAGAAAGACTTTCTGTCACCGTCATCTCAGTCTTTCTTCTCACTTTTGTCGCCTTTTATCGTTGCAACTCGCCGCTGCATCCCTCCTCACTCTGGACATCGCCGTCTTTTTTTTTTTTTTGTTTTACAAATTTTTTATGGGTATATGTATATTTATGTGAATGTAGAGTTTGAATTTACTATTTTGAGAATAGGTTATGTATTGAATATTTTTTGTTGTTTAAAATTGCAAAAACATGAATTTTTTGAACCCACCAGTTTATTTGAACATCTTAGTATTGTTAAATTTGGCCCATCAGAACACTGTGAATCGAGATTTTTTTTTAAAAAACCAACTAAGCTCACAAAATCAAAATAACTCATTTTTGAATATGGCCCAATATTTTTTAGGCTTGGAGGTTTTTTATTTTTTTAAACTGAAAAAGCCCAATTTTTTTTTTTTGAATTAATAAATTGGGAGTAAAAATGAATTATTGAAGATGATGTTTTTACTAACATGGTGTTTTAATCAACCTTATTGTCCATTAAAATTATGGTGGTGTCAATAACCTGGCCCTTATAAAATTAAAGGCCCAGCATATTTTTATTTTAAAATAAGCCAAAAGTATTAGGCTCATCTTCTCTTAAGAATTAGGGCGGCATTTTCCTTTTCTCCATCACACAACTGCGCCGCTGTTGTATTCTCCGAGGAAAGAGGCGCAGCTCCTTCCCTCAAAAGGCGCCGGCGACGGCACTGAATGGGAGCGGTGGCTATGCCGATTTGCGGCTGAGGCGCGGTGGCGCGCAGGTTGTTGTTGGGCGGTAGACTCCGGTGAGGGAGCGCCCAGGCGGTGGTGCGATGGTGGATGGCGTCGCGCCGAAGGGGCAGAGCCGCGATGGGTGTGTGACGCCCGAGAGAGAGAGAGAGCTGGTGAGGCCCTGAACGCGAACGGAGCAGCGGAACGGCGGGGCGATTCCGCTGAGTGAGAGCGGCGGCAGCGCTGGTTCCTGCGCCTTAGAGGACTAGCGGCGGTGGCGGTTGCGCGTGGAGGCGCGTGCGTTGCTTCTGAAGCCATAACAAACGGTTAAGGTGAGCACCGGCGAGTGTAACCTGTAACACGTGGAAAACTCTGTAGTTCTGATTTCTTTGAATTTTTGAGAGATTTCTGTATGAAAGATATCCGAAGAATTTCTTTTCTTTGGGCTTTGAAGTTTTGAAAATATTTGTTTATAGTTTTTTCTGGGATTTCTGTAATGATTTGCCATTGTTGGCTTTTGTGAAGGTCTGAGGAAAATGGTTTAGCAGTAGGTTTATTTTGGGTGATTTTGGCATAAAACGAAATTGCAAAAATTTGTTGGCTTGATTTCTTGAGAAATGTTACTGTTTTTTTTTTTAATTTTTATTTCCTTAATATTGGTCTGGTTTTCGATTTTCATTTTCGAACAGATTTTTTTCATCAGAATTTTTAGAAAAAAAATAGTGCAAATAACCTGAGCAGAAAATTGTGAATCTGGAGAAGTCGAGAGGCGTTCTCATTCCCATCAAATCAGTGGCTTCCTAGCTCATTCATTCCCGCAGAAGGGGTGGACAGACACTTTTTTATTGGTCCGTAAGAGTACAGGATAGAGACTGTGAATATGTCTTGGCCCAGGTTATATGCACACATTTTTTTATTTATTACACACGTGATGAAAACACACCTCACTTTATAAGTACACTCATCGCGCAATATTATATGCAGCCACCGCCACAGCTCTTTTTCACCGCCCACCATACGCCAATCCCTTGGTGCCGTCGCCGCCTCCCCACCCCTCCACATGTAAGTATTCATGGTTTTTCAGATCTATATTTCTACCTTTTTTTTTTCCGAAAATTTCAGTGTTTTTTGATTTTTTTGAATATTTGCATATTTTCGAAAAAGAAAATTGAAATTATCTATAAATTTCTTTCATAACATACTTTTGTTTTTTTATTTTCCGGAAAAAAATTTAAAAATTTTGTGTTTATTCGAAAAAGACTGAAACAATTTATATGTTTAATTTGGCGGTGAATCAATGTTGAATGTTGACTCGGCTGTGATTCGATGGTGACTCGCGTGTTGATTGTGTGTGTAAATTAGGATTTTAATGTATTAAATTTATTTAAATTGAAAAGGGTAATATTGTATTTTTACATGTTAGAATGTGTGTATAAAAAGTAAGTGGTGTGTGTACTAAATAAAAAAGTGTGCAGATAACCTAGGCCATAACTCTTTTGTCTTAAATAAGGACTACACTACAACTTCCACGAATGCCTGGAAGCAAACTAACCTGGGGGCCTCACCTATACCCAACGCTGGTATAAGAGCCACAAGTCGTTCTCTGTTGCCGAGGGAGCTCTGCGTTCATATTCGCCTGAGCTTGCTGGAGCCGTCGCCGTCGCCGATCTTGTAGGAACAGCACAGCCGACTCCGCTCGTGGAGAAGGAAGTCCGCCGCTGGTTGATGGTTCGCTGGAGCTGTTTGCGGAGGAGCCGCCAATTGCTGTCACGTGTAGCAGCGCCGCTGCTGTACTGCTGCCGCCGCCGTACTCTACTAAGAGGTGAGCTAGGTGAGTTGCTGTCCTTTTCTTGGTCCTGCTTGTTTTTTGTTTTTCCTACTTTCTGTCTTTATTTATTTTGCTTTGCTATGTTTATGCATTTCCTTATATTTAGGGCAGCTTGTGTTATTGTGTTTATCAGATTATATTTTCTCATTTACTAACTTGTTGTCAAGCTTCTTGAACGAGATAGGGTTTGTACAGAAATATTACTACTGTTGGTGTAGTTTTCGGTTTTCTGCAGCACTCGTGTGATCTGCCCCCATCATTGATGGGAATTAGGCAGCACATTTGCTTGGTCCTGGGATATCTTGATGTTTTGTTTGGTGTTTGTTTGAGACCCTTACCTAGGGCTTGCTCTGGTAAATTGGCTAAAACCTCTTATTTACTGCTTTCAGTAGGGCAGCTGCTTGCTGCAGTTTTCTGCTTTATTTTTGAAAGCCGCTTGCCGCGATTTAGGTCTGTAGCTATATATTAATAATTCCTGTGATTGATACATTACCCATCTATTTACACATCTATCTTCTTCATGTTCAATTGCATTGTTGAAACCTGGTTGACATATGTACTAGTAAATGGAATTGTTATGCATGGTTTGCGTGATGTGAAGAAATCTTATAGGAAAACATATGTGAATATGGGATGAAATCCAATTCCTCTTCTGTTGCTTTGTTTCATATAAATTATGCTTGGCGTCTTTTGCTGTTTCTTGAAGATATGGTTAGGTTATTGTTGATTTACATGGCTCATTTGTGATTCTTGTTATTGTTGCTTAGTTTTTACTCCGGTAATCAATTAGTATAAAGACGAGACGGTTAGTATTAAGTTGATTTGAATCATTTCATCATGTATTAATAAAGGTCAGGACTCAGGAGTAGGATTTCCAACAAAAAGGTAACTGTACAAGAGCCATTTGCATTCTGCAGGGCTCTGCACAGTTTTCCAGTTTAGAAGTAAAAAATGGCAGTTGGGTAATGTTGCATTTAGTGTTGCCTTGTTATAACTACATATTGAGAGGCATTATCTGCATGAGGACTCCTAACTCCTTTTTCAAGATAATAACAACGCCGATGCTCAACAATTGTACTAATCCCAATGTACAAATTAAGAACACTGATATACTTATCATAGCATACTGAAGTCTGTGTAATGACATAGGAACTTGTCTGTAGCTAACCAGCTATATATTTTTAAGTGCTAGGAGGAAATATTCAAGTTGTAGTCTATTTGTTTTGATATCATCAAAAAAAGAATTTGGACCAGAACTGTGGAGAAAGACTAGGTACATTTCAAGTTAAATGTTTGCAAGTTAAGTTTTTGTGTCAAAATGATTGGGACCAAACTTGCTAGTCTAGTTAATGGAAAATGTTACGGCTGGACCAAAATCAAACTCAACCGTGATGTGTGGGACCAAAATTGTGATTTCCTCTTCGTTTATTAGTTATTTCTGAAACCCTTCATTACTTTATTTTGAAACAATCTTTGCCGCTTCCATTCTCTCTTCCAATTTTCTTCATCATCAGATTCATATTTTCTTCATCATCAGATTCATATTTTCTTCTTCATTACTGAAAAATCAATATATTTGAGTACCTTTTTTCTTATGAGGACACAGCAGTTGTGACACTACGTTGCTGACGTCTCCATTTTCGCAATGCCAACATTTCTTGTGTACCTTTGCTGTGTTGTTGGCCTACGCTGCATTAGACCTCCACCTTGCGCCGCTAATCGATTAAGTCATTGCTGTCAATCTTTCCTCTCGCTTCCTCTTCTCCCATCTCGGCCGGTAACATATATATTGTTGTATACTCTCCATCCATACTTTGTTCACAATTATTTTTTGCTTCTTTTTCGTCTACAATATTATTTCACAGTATTAATTTCCTCAGATCTCAGCTTTGAGATGATTTTTTGGTTTTATAGTTTTTATTTGGTAATAATGTGGTTCTTCTAATAACTTTTTGTGATTTTCTCGATTTCCTTTGGTGAGGAGTTTCGTTGCAAGTATCATCTAATTTTTCGATTTATTTCTTGTCTCTTGTGTTACATAACAATACTTAGAAATGTAGTGCTGTTAGGAAGATCTACTTCTTGTCCTCCTTCCGTGAAATATTATCAGTGATGGTTGGGTCAGACATTTATACCACAATTAAAAAAATAAATATACCATATTAATCTAGATACCTGTACAAGATTATATGAGACTATAGGTAAAAGTATCTACGTCATCATGCAATGCAATAAAAGTCGATATCAAATGTAATTTTAGTTTTACATGTCAACTACTTGAAGTTTATGTGTTTTAAATGCTGCGAATGATCATTAATTTTTTAAAATAAAGAATTTTGGTGAAATCTTGTACTGATAATTGGATATCAAATTCAAATAGAGTAGATAGAGCATTAGTAATAAAATTCAAACTCTCTGTCTTGCAACATTTTTCTAATTTATATCATTTAGATGAGTTTCAATTAAACTGATTACACGTTGATAATCTTATTTTCGTGTCTTGTAAAATTAACTCCACAAAATTTCACATGCTAATTCTTCTCCATCCTCCAATCATCCAGGTTTAAAATTCAAAGAAAATCTTATTCCAGGAAGGTCATATATAAATTTATCATTTACTAGATAATTTGTCTAATTATCAAAGGAAAATAATGAATCCAAATTTTATGTACAAATGATACGCCCTTACTGTTAGAATATTTGAATTTCATTACTGATGCTCTATCTATCCTATTTATTATCCAATTATCAATGTAATTCACCAGAATTTCCTCATTTAAAAAAAAAAATCAAGTGTACTTTTGCAGAAATAAGATGCATAAAGCTCAGGTAGTTGACATAAAAATTCTAACTACATTTTTTATTGCAGTTAGTCTGACATATTCCTGTATGTGTGAGTGTGTAGACTGATGCGGTAGGTGTAGTTTTTAGTATCTAGGCTGATGCGGTAGGTGTAGTTTTGAGTAGTTATAAAACCATTGCTGATAATATTTTCTGAAAAGACAAGTAGATCTTCCTGGAGTGAACAAATGAGACTAGAAATACACTGAATAAATATTCCCCCGTCATATGTACAACACTTCCTAATGAAGTGTAAAGACAAAATTTGTAGGGCATCAATTGTAATTTATTTCTCAACTTACTTTATAATGATGGCGAATATGGTTAGATTGCGAACACTAACACTGGAATTTAACCCCTTGCTCTTTAATTCCAGCAAGGATTTGTTACTATTCTCTGTTTTATTTATTTAGATAGATTTGAAACATCAAATTTCAAACACCACGTCTTTATTATTCGATTAAATTTTTACATCTCTACCATGAACTAATCAATCATTTAGAGCACTCCATTAGCCAAAATAGATTGAGTAGCCAAAATTTCATTCCAAACCAAAATATAGACATTATAAGTGCATCAATTTTATAAGTATACAACTTACATTTGATAATGTTCATGTACCCATAAATTACGGATGTGGAGAAATCTCAATAAAGATTTCTTCACATTTGATAATGCCATAAATTTTGGTTCGATAAGATAAGTTTTGATGCTGAAAATTGATCAATCTATTTTATTTAATCGAAAGTGCTCTAGATGGTTCATGGTTGAGATGTTAAAATTGGATTAAGTTATAAGGACGTGAAGTTTTGAGAGAATTGAGGTTCAAAATGACACTTGAATCGAAAATTAATAAAACACCTTGCTTACCTATTCCCTTTGTTACCTACTGGCAAAGTTTATTGTATTTTACCTTGCTTACCTATTCCCTTTGTTACCCACCGTGGCAAAGTTTATTGTACCAGCTTTGTGTTGATTTCTGTCATGTGATGGAACATATTTTTTTCATTGTTTATGAGCTAGTTCGAGCATTCATTGTGTCCGTCAAGAAGAGCTATACATGTCCCTTGCTCTTTAATTCTAGCAAATATTCAAGTCACCCTCCACATTTTTATTGTTATTGTTAGGATTTGCTACTATTCTCTGTTTTATTCATTTAGATAGATTTGAACTATCAAATTTCAAACACCACGTCTTTATTATACGATTCAATTTTTACATCTCTACCATGAACTAATCAATCATTTAGAGCACTCCATTAAATAAAATAGATTGAGTAGCCAAAATTTCATGCCAAACCAAAATATAGACATTATAAGTGCATCAATTTCCACATCTGTTAAATTTTTCTTATTGAATACAAGTATACAACTAATGTATCGTTCATTTGTACCCATAAATTACTTTAGAATCTTAATCAAGATTTCTTCACATTTGATAATGAGTATTTCCTTGATATGGATACACATTTGATAATGAGTATACATATCATGTATGTATCTCATTATCAGATGTGAAGAAATCTTTGTTGAGATTCTTAAGTAATTTACACATAAATGATACATTAGTTGTATACGATAAGATAAATTTAACAAATTTGAAAATTGATGCAGTTATATTGTCTCTATTTTAGTTTGGCGTGAAATTTTAACTACTCAATCTGTTTTATTTAATCAAGTGTTCTAGATGGGTTCATGGTTGAGATGTTAAAATTGGATTAAGTTATAAGGATGTGAAGTTAAATTAATAAAACAGAGAATAGTAATAAGTACTAACAATAATGACATTTGAATCGAACTTTGCTAGAGTTAAGGAGCAAGTGGCAGAACAGGACCCCTACAAAGCTTTTACCTTGCTTACCTATTCCCTTTGTTACCCACAGTGGCAAAGTTTATTGTACCAGCTTTGTGTGTTGATTTCTGTCATGTGATGGTACATATTTTTTCATTGTGGTTTTGTTTATGAGCTAGTCAGAGCATTCATTATGTCCGTCAAGAAGAGCTATTTTAATTCTAGCAAATATTCAAGTCTCCCTCCACATTTTTATTGTTATGATTTGCTACTATTTTCTGTTTTATTCATTTAGATAGATGTGAACCATCAAATTTCAAACACCACGCCTTTATTATTCGATTCAATTTTTATATCTCTACCATGAACTAATCAATCATTTAGAGCACTCTATTAAAACAGATTGAGTAGTCAAAATTTCATTCCAAATCAAAATATAGACATTATAAGTGCATCAATTTCCTCATCTGTTAAATTTTTCTTATTGAATACAAGTATACAACTAATGTATCGTTCATGTAAACCCATAAATTACTTCAGAATCTTAATAAAGATTTCTTCACAATTGATAATGAGCATCTCCTTGACATGGATACATGATATTTAGAATCAATATCATGTTTGCATGTCAATGAGTTGCTCATTATTAGATGTGAAGAAATCTTTATTGAGATTCTTAAGTAATTTATGATTACACATAAATGATACATTAGTTGTATTCGATAAGATAAGTTTAACAGACGTGAAAATTGATGCAGTTATAATGCATCTATTTTAATTCTAGCAAATATTCAAGTCTCCCTCAACATTTTTGTTTAATGATTCTAGATGAGTTCATGGTTGAGATGTTTATTGAATTTAGATAGATGAAGTTTGAATTTTGAGGTTCAAATTAAATTAATAAAACACGAATTATAATTCGATAACAATAATGACATTTGAATTGAACTTAATCAATCATTTAAGTTCTGGATTACAAAGATTTTACCTTGCTTACCTATTCCCTTTGTTCCAAATCAAAGTTTATGGACATTATTTGTGTTGATTTTTGTCATGTGATGGTACATATTTTTTTCATTGTGGTTTTGTTTATGAACTAATGTAGCATTCATTGTGTATAAGGAGATGCTCATTACGATGTGAAGAAATTTTTATTGAGATTCTCAAGTAATTTATGATTATACATGAATGATACATTAGTTGTATTCGATAAGATAAGTTTTATATGAAAATTGATGCAATTATGATGCCTATTTTAGTTTGGCGTGAAATTTTGGCCACTCAACTGTTTTGTTTAATCGAGTGCTCTAGATGAGTTCATGGTTGAGATGTTAAAAATGATTAAGTTATTAGGTTGTGAAGTTTGAACTTTGAGGTTCAAATCGCTTAAATTAATAATGCAAGAATGGTAATAAGTACTAACAATAATGACATTTGAATCGAACTTTGCTATAGTTAAGGAGCAAGTGGGAAACCCCCACAAAGATTTTACCTTGCTTACCTATTCCCTTTGTTACCCAAAGTGGCAAAGTTTATCCATATCTTTGTGTTGATTTTTGTCATGTGATGGTACATATTTTTTCATTGTGGTTTTGTTTATGAGCTTATCGTGGCAAATTGTGTCCGTCAAAGGATCTAACAATCCCTTCTCTTTAATTCTAGCAAATATTCAAGTCATTTTTTTAAAACATTTTTATTTTTAGGATTTTTTATTATTTTTTATTCATTTAGATATATTTTGAACTTATTGTAATATCAAACACCACGTCTTTAATTTTCAATTTTTACATTTCATTTGAACTTTCTTCTTTAATTTTTTTTTAAACAAACCATTGATTATAAAATAGCCAAACCAAAATATAAATTTAAGTGCAATGAGACACATCTCTAAATTTTTCTTATTAATTTTAATTATTTTCATTTTAAATTACTTTAAATCTTAATAAAGATTTTTTCACATTTGAAAAGAAATTACTTGACATGGATAATGATATTTTTAATTATTCAAAGGTGGTATTTTTGAAGAAATCTTTATTGAGATTCTCAAGTAATTTATGATTTTACATGAATGATAAATTAGTTGTATTCGATAAGATAAGTTTTGAATATGAAAATTGATGCTTCATTATAATGCCTCTATTTTGGTTTTATTGAAATTTTGGCCATTTAATCATTTTGTTTAATCGAGTGCTTAGATGAGTTCATGGTTGAGATGTTAAAATTGGATTAAGTTATAAGGACGTGAAGTTTGAATTTTGATATAAATTAATAAAACAGAGAATGGTAATAAGTACTAACAATAATGACATTTGAATTGAACTTTGCTATAGTTTTGAATAGAATATGTGGATACAAAGATTTTATGTTATACCTATTCCCTTTGTTAAATATCTTGCAAAGTTTATTTCCTTTGATTTGATTTTTGTCATGTGATGGTACATATTTTTTCATTGTGGTTTTGTTTATGAGCTTGTCAGAGCATTCATTGTGTCCGTCAAGGAGATGCTCATTATCAGATGTGAAGAAATTTTTATTGAGATTCTCAAGTAATTTATGATTATACATGAATGATACATTAGTTGTATTCGATAAGATAAGTTTAGCAGATATGAAAATTGATGCAGTTATGATGCCTATTTTAGTTTGGCGTGAAATTTTGGCCACTCAATCTGTTTTGTTTAATCGAGTGCTCTAGATGAGTTCATGGTTGAGATGTTAAAATTGGATTAAGTTATAAGGACGTGAAGTTTGAACTTTGAGGTTCAAATCTGCTTAAATTAATAAAACAGAGAATGGTAATAAGTACTAACAATAATGACATTTGAATCGAACTTTGCTATAGTTAAGGAGCAAGTGGCAGAACTGGACCCCCACAAAGATTTTACCTTGCTTACCTATTCCCTTTGTTACCCACAGTGGCAAAGTTTATTGTACCAGCTTTGTGTTGATTTTTGTCATGTGATGGTACATATTTTTTCATTGTGGTTTTGTTTATGAGCTTGTCAGAGCATTCATTGTGTCCGTCAAGAGGAGCTATACATGTCCCTTGCTCTTTAATTCTAGCAAATATTCAAGTCACCCTCCACATTTTTATTGTTAGGATTTGCTACTATTCTCTGTTTTATTCATTTAGATAGTTTTGAACCATCAAATTTCAAACACCACGTCTTTATTATTCGATTCAATTTTTACATCTCTACCATGAACTAATCAATCATATAGAGCACTCAATTAAACAAACCAGATTGATTAGTCAAAATTTCATGCCAAACCAAAATATAGACATTATAAGTGCATCAATTTCCACATCTGTTAAATTTTTTTTATTGAATACAAATATACAACTAATGTATTGTTCATGTGTGCCCATAAATTACTTTAGAATCTTAATAAAGATTTTTTTCACATTTGAAAATGAGCATCTCCTTGACATGGATACATGATATTTATAATCAATATCAGATGTGAAGGAGGTGCTCATTATCAGATGTGAAGAAATCTTTATTGAGATTCTCAAGTAATTTATGATTTTACATGAATGATAAATTAGTTGTATTCGATAAGATAAGTTTAACAGATATGAAAATTGATGCAGTTATAATGCCTCTATTTTGGTTTGGCGTGAAATTTTGGCTACTCAATCTGTTTTGTTTAATCGAGTGCTCTAGATGAGTTCATGGTTGAGATGTTAAAATTGGATTAAGTTATAAGGACGTGAAGTTTGAATTTTGAGGTTCAAATCTGCTTAAATTAATAAAACAGAGAATGGTAATAAGTACTAACAATAATGACATTTGAATTGAACTTTGCTATAGTTAAGGAGCAAGTGGCAGAATTGGATCCCCACAAAGATTTTACCTTGCTTACCTATTCCCTTTGTTACCCACAGTGGCAAAGTTTATTGTACCAGCTTTGTGTTGATTTTTGTCATGTGATGGTACATATTTTTTCATTGTGGTTTTGTTTATGAGCTAGTCAGAGCATTCATTGTGTCCGTCAAGAAGAGCTATACATGTCCCTTGCTCTTTAATTCTAGCAAATATTCAAGTCACCCTCCACATTTTTATTGTTAGGATTTGCTACTATTCTTTGTTTTATTCATTTAGATAGATTTGAACCATCAAATTTCAAACACCACGTCTTTATTATTCGATTCAATTTTTACATCTCTACCATGAACTAATCAATCATTTATAGCACTTCATTAAACAAATCAGATTGAGTAGCCAAAATTTAATGTCAAACCAAAATATAGACATTATAAGTGTATCAATTTCCACATCTGTTAAATTTTTCTTATTGAATACAAGTATACAACTAATGTATCGTTCATGTGTACCCATAAATTACTTCAAATTTGATAATGATCATCTCTTTGACATGGATACATGATATTTATAATCAATATCATGTTTGCATGTCAAGGAGATTCTCATTATCAAAGAAATCTTTATTGAGATTCTCAAGTAATTTATGATTACACATGAATGATACATTAGTTGTATTCGTTTTCACATTTGATAATGAGCATCTCCTTGACATGGATACATGGTATTTATAATCAATATCATATTTGCATATCAAGGAGCTCATTATTAGATGTGAAGAAATCTTTATTGAGATTCTCAAGTAATTTATGATTACACATGAATGATACATTAGTTGTATTCGATAAGATAAGTTTAACAGATGTGAAAATTAATGCACTTATAATGCCTCTATTTTGGTTTGGCGTGAAATTTTGGCAACTTAATATGTTTTGTTTAATCGAGTGCTCTAGATGAGTTCATGGTTGAGATGTTAAAATTGGATTAAGTTATAAGGACGTGAAGTTTGAACTTTGAGGTTCAAATCTGCTTAAATTAATAAAACAGATAATGGTAATAAATACTAACAATAATGACATTTGAATCAAACTTTGCTAGATTTAAGGAGCAAGTGGCAGAACTGGACCCCCACATAGCTTTTACCTTGCTTACTTTTTCCTTTTGTTACCCACAGTGGCAAAGTTTATTGTACCAGCTTTGTGTTGATTTCTGTCATGTGATGGTACATATTTTTTCATTGTGGTTTTGTTTATGAGCTAGTTAGAGCATTCATTGTGTCCGTCAAGAAGAGCTATACATGTCCCTTGCTCTTTAATTCTAGCAAATATTCAAGTCACCCCCCACATTTTTATTGTTAGGATTTGCTACTATTCTCTGTTTTATTCATTTAGATAGATTTGAACCATCAAATTACAAATACCACGTCTTTATTATTCGATTCAATTTTTACATCTCTACCATGAACTAATCAATCATTTAGAGCACTCGATTAAATAAAACAGATTGAGTAGCCAAAATCTCATGCTAAACCAAAATATAGACATTATATGTGCATCAATTTCCATATCTGTTAAATTTTTCCTATTGAATCTTAATTACTTCAGAATCTGAAAAATTTCATGCTAAACCAAAATTTTTCATGATAAGATAAGTTTAACAGATGTGAAAATTGATGCAGTTATAATTCATTTTGGTTTGTGAAATCAATATGTTTTGTTTAATAAATTAGTTCATGGTTGAGATGTTAAAATACGTGAAGTTTGAACTTTGAGATTCAAATCTGCTTAAATTAATAAAACAAATAATGGTAATAAGTACTAACAATAATGACATTTGAATCGAACTTTGCTAGAGTTAAGGAACAAGTGGCAGAACTGGACCCCCACAAAGCTTTTACCTTGCTTACCTATTCCTTTTGTTACCCACAGTGGCAAAGTTTATTGTACCAGCTTTGTGTTGATTTCTGTCATGTGATGGTACATATTTTTTCATTGTGGTTTTGTTTATGAGCTAGTCAGAGCATTCATTGTGTCCGTCAAGAAGAACTATACATGTCTCTTGCTCTTTAATTCTAGCAAAAATTCAAGTCACCCTCCACATTTTTATTGTTAGGATTTGCTACTATTCTCTGTTTTATTCATTTCGATAGATTTGAACCATCAAATTTCAAACACCGTCTTTATTATTCGATTCAATTTTTACATCTCTACCATGAACTAATCAATCATTTAGAGTACTCCATTAAACAAACCAGATTGAGTAGCCAAAATTTCATGCCAAACCAAAATATAGACACTATAAGTGCATCAATTTCCACATCTGGTAAATTTTTCTTATTGAATATAAGTATACAACTAATGTATCGTTCATGTGTACCCATAAATTACTTGAGAATCTCAATAAAGATTTCTTCACATCTGATAATGAGCATCTCCTTGACATGGATACATGATATTTATAATCAATATCATGTTTGCATGTAAAGGAGATGTTCATTATCAAATGTGAAGAAATCTTTATTGAGATTCTCAAGTAATTTATGATTACACATGAATGATACATTAGTTGTATTCGTTCTTCACATTTGATAATGAACATCTCCTTGACATGCAAACATGATATTGATTATAAATATCATGTTTGCATATCAAGGAGATGTTCATTATCAGATGTGAAGAAATCTTTATTGAGATTTTGAAGTAATTTATGGGTACACATGAACGATACATTAGTTGTATTCGATAAGATAAGTTTAACAGATGTGAAAATTGATGCAGTTATAATGTCTCTATTTTGGTTTGGCGTGAAATTTTGGATACTTAATATATTTTGTTTAATCGAGTGTTCTAGATGAGTTCATGGTTGAGATGTTAAAATTGGATTAAGTTATAAGGACGTGAAGTTTGAACTTCGAGGTTCAAATCTGCTTAAATTAATAAAACAGATAATGGTAATAAGTACTAACAATAATGACATTTGAATCGAACTTTGCTAGAGTTAAGGAGCAAGTGGCTGAACTGGACCCCCACAAAGATTTTACCTTGCTTACCTATTCCCTTTGTTACCCACAGTGGCAAAGTTTATTGTACCAGCTTTGTGTTGATTTCTGTCATGTGATGGTACATATTTTTTCATTGTGGTTTTTTTTATGAGCTAGTTAAAGCATTCATTGTGTCCGTCAAGAAGAGCTATACATGTCCCTTGTTCTTTAATTCTAGCATATATTCAAGTCATCCTCCACATTTTTATTGTTAGGATTTGCTACTATTCTCTATTTTATTCATTTAGATAGATTTGAACCATCAAATTTCAAACACCACGTCTTTATTATTCGATTCAATTTTTACATCTCTACCATAAACTAATCAATCATTTAGAGCACTCTATTATACAAACCAGATTGAGTAGTCAAAATTTCATGCCAAACCAAAATATAGACATTATAAGTGCATCAATTTCCACATCTGTTAAATTTTTCTTATTGAATACAAGTATACAACTAATGTATCGTTCATGTGTACCCATAAATTACTTCAGAATCTGAATAAAGATTTCTTCACATTTGATAATGAGCATCTCCTTGACATGGATACATGATATTTATAACATGTATCCATGTCAAGGAGATGCTCATTATCAAATGTGAAGAAATCTTTATTAAGATTCTGAAGTAATTTATGATTACACATGAATGATACATTAGTTGTATTCGATAAGATAAGTTTAACAGATGTGAAAATTGATGTAGTTATAATGCCTCTATTTTGGTTTGGCGTGAAATTTTGGCTACTCAATCTGTTTTGTTTAATCGAGTGTTCTAGATGAGTTTATGGTTGAGATGTTAAAATTGGATTAAGTTATAAGGACGTGAAGTTTGAACTTCGAGGTTCAAATCTGCTTAAATTAATAAAACAGATAATGGTAATAAGTACTAACAATAATGACATTTGAATCGAACTTTGCTAGAGTTAAGGAGCAAGTGGCTGAACTGGACCCCCACAAAGATTTTACCTTGCTTACCTATTCCCTTTGTTACCCACAGTGGCAAAGTTTATTGTATCGGCTTTGTGTTGATTTCTATCGTGTGATGGTACATATTTTTTTATTGTGGTTTTGTTTATGAGCTAGTCAGAGCATTCATTGTGTCCGTCAAGAAGAGATATATATATATATATAGAAGCACTGCAAAAACTGAAAACTCGAATAATGATTATTAATATTTTAAGAGCTTATTTTTAGAACGTATAATTTGTTAAATATCTTAATTTACATAAAATTTTGAGAGAGCTTATAAGCTCAACCAATCTATCTGAGAGAGAGAGAAATATTAGGAATGATTCAATTACTTTGATATTTGACTAAAATCTTTGTAATTTGTATATTGTGCGAAGTGCAAAGTGCAAAGTGCGCCTCTAAAGCGCCCAATGCGACTAAGTGCGACGTGCGCGTGCCCGCGCGGGTGCGGTTAATGGACTTTTGGGTTAGCACCACCATCATATTGACTTTAGACAATTTAATATAAGACTCACAAGTCTACTTATATGGAAGGAAAAACATTCCTAATTTTCCTATGTGGGACAAGGAAACTTATTTCCTTCTTCCTCCACATTTCAACTCTTCAATTCCAATTAAATTAAGTAATAAATTGCTAACTTCAAGTATTAATATCTCATTCACCCGAAATTGGTTTTGAGCAAATCAATACATTAAATTCATCTACTCCGAACGTAGATTATGAATTTGCAATTTATTTCCATTTTCCACAAATGGATTATCACAATAAATTTGGTCAAACTTGGGTCAACACCCAAATTCCAACCAATTTCCAACATCTATTTCGAATGGGTTTGTTTGGATTTTTTCAAAGGGCCAGGTTATTGACACCACCATTATTGTTAAAGACACCACTTCGATGAAGACACCACCCTCTTTTTAATAATTGTTAAAGACACCATCCCTAAATTGTCTATTCTACCCTTCATGACTTTTGCTAGAATCAAATATTTATAAACACACCACTTTTATCTTATTTATGTATTGGTAAACACACCACCCACTACCAATTTTATCTCCCTTACACACTAAATAAAATAACTTCTCTTAAATTCAAAAAAAAAAAAAAAAAAAAAACTGAAGAAACACTTTGCCGTCTTTCTTCTCACTTTTTTTTTTTATCAGTAAAAGAAATTTTATTCATCACCCAAGAAAAAGAAAAGAGTACAAGGGGTACTCCCACCCTTACACAATACAAGAAACACACCTACGCCATCAAAATTCCAATCCACTTGATTACAAACAGAGATCATCACTTGCCAATGCCCTCAACTATCACATATATATTTTCTAGGCTCCAAAAACCAGTCTTTTACCGAGCAATTAATCACCTTCGGACCTTTCACCCCTACCCACGACCACGTTCTTGCTTTAAGTTCACCCATGAATTTAGAAGGATTAGGATTCAGACCATTGAAGATAACATCGTTCCGACATTTCCATATTTGCCAAACCATACCAATCCATAAAGTTGCGGCTATCTACTTGTTATCTCCACTTCCCAGATTCTCACAATTTTGCAAGAAATTGATGTACGGTGAAGAGTGGGACACCACCATAATATTGAGCCAATCATAGTAGCTGTTCCATAGTAATCTAGAAAACTTACAGTCGAAAAAAAGATGGAAGTCTGTCTCCCGCTCCTCACCACAGAAACTGCACATCAACTCCTCATCCGAATGTAAGACTCCCCTTTTTTGTAGGTTCTCCTTTGTCGCCATTCTCTGTTTCAGTATTTTCCATGTTATTGCTTGTACTCTCCGAGGTGCGTAACAATTCCGCAACCACTTGAATTCCTTCTTTTCCTGTTGACGGACATCATTTTGTGCTTTCTCCTGCATAATATGTTGGTATGCCTTGCTAGTAGAATAACATCCATTTGTTGAGTGGCGCCAACTCCATCGATCCTCCTCCTCTTGTTTCATTGTGTACCTGTTAATAAAAGATAGCAATTCAGAAAAAACAGTTTGCTCCCTCTCCATCAACTCCCTTCTCCATTTCAATTCCCAACTCCATACTCCCTCTTCCTACTTTCACATACTACCCACTGTCTCTTCCTTTTGCACACTTAGAAGATAAAGTCTCTTGAATTTTTCTTTTAAACACACATTATCTATCCACACATCATGCCAAAAGAAGGTATTATTACCATTCCCCACATTCATATTAAACTCCAAATTCAGCCCCCTCCCATTACTTCCTAAGTATAATGATACAATGTCCTTCCACCAACCCGTGCCATACGAACCCAACCCTCTCTCCCTTCTTCTATTTCTACCACTTTCATCCACCATCCTATTAACAACCCTCAGCTGCCCATATTTTGAATTTAGTAATCGGACCCACAACCTATTTGGTTCACTAAGGTTTCTCCATACCCATCTACCTAGTAGAGCTGTATTAAACATCCCTAGATTCCTAATACCCAGACCCCCACAGTTTTTTTCCTTACACACCTCGTCCCACGACACCTAAGCAACTTTATTCATATTTTCACTCCCCCCCCCCCAAAGGAAAGATCTCTGAATTTGAGTGATTGCTCTCAGTGTTTGCATAGGTAGTTTGTAGAAAGATTGGTAGTAGATCGGAATTGCCGAAAGAACTGCTTGGATTAACATAATTCTTCCCCCAAATGCGATATGTTTATCATTCCATCTTGCCAAACGTTTCCGAATTTTCTCGACCAGATTCCTCCAGGATGTCTTTCTTCTGTGATTAATCCCCACATTTATGCCAAGATGAGAAAATATTCCTTGTCCCACCACACATCCCAGTCGATCAGCCATTTCACTTACAATTTGAGATTCCATATTGTAGCCCCACAAACTGCACTTATTAAAGTTGAAAGACATTCCAGATAGCAATTCGAAGTTTCTTAGAATTGCCTTGATCACCTTAATGTTTTCTATTTTGCCCGTACACATTAAGAGTGTATCATCAACATATTACAAATGGGAGACTTTTACTTTTTCTCTCCCGACTTCAATCGGTTCCAACAGCTCCAACTCTACCGCCTTCGAAACAAGCAAGCTAAGGCCCTCTGCAACTATTAAATAAAGAAATGGAGAAAGCGGGTCCCCTTGACGTAATCCCCGTTCCAGCTCAAAGTTGCCCGAAGGACTCCCATTGACTAGCACTGAGGCTGACGCCGAAGATACGCATTCCCATATCCACCTCCTCCATTTGGGACATAAGTTCATCTTCTCCATCATAGAATCAATGAGGCCCCATTCGACCGAATCATACGCCTTTGCAAAGTCGATCTTAAAGATAACACCCATCTTTTTTCGTCTTTTAATCTCCTCTATGGTTTCATTTAAAATAACAATACCATCAGTAATCTGTCTCCCGCCCACAAATGCCGATTGATTTTCGGATATAACATGATCAAGTACTTTGCTCAGTCTGCTTGCTAGTGTTTTTGCCAGGATTTTGTATAAGCTTCCGATGAGTGAAATTGGTCGGTAATCCTCCATGTTTTTACTGTTGTCCTTTTTCGGGATAAGGACAATGAATGAAGAATTCAAGCCCTTAACAATCCTTCCATGAGAGTGAAAATCATTCAGCATCTGTACAATTTCTTCCTTTAGCAAGTGCCAATTTTCCTTGAAAAACTCGAACGTGAAACCATCTGGACCCGGGCTTTTGTTTGAGTCACAATCCCATACTGCTTTTTTTATTTCTTCCTCTGAGAAAGCCGCCACCAAAAATTCATTATCACATGCATCGAGTTTCTTTGGCACCAATTCATCCGGTAATTCAGGCCTGGATGAAATTCTTGACCTGAAATGATTTCTAAAATGATCTAAGATACCTTTTTTCACTGCAGACACCTCCTCTGTCCATCTCCCTTGAACTACCAAGCCTTCAATATCATTCACTTTATGTTTCCTATTGATCCATCTATGGTAAAACCTGGAGTTTGTGTCCCCTTCTTTAAGCCATCGTACTTTTGCTTTTTGATAAAGCATCCTCTCTTTCCAGTTTATGCTCCTGATTAACTCCGCCGAAATCCGATTTCTCTCAATGATCTCTTCTTCTTCAAGACCTATTGTGTCGTCAAGCCTGTCCAAATATTCGATTCTCCCCTTCTTGACCTCAATACTTGAATCCATATGTCCAAACACATTCTGGTTCCATGCCTTAAGATCAGTTCTGAGCATCTTCAATTTTTCTTTGAGCACATACCCACTCCATCCTTTTATCTCGTAGCTCTCCCACTTCGCCTTAACAAACTCTTGAAAATCTGGGTGTTGCATCCAACTATTGAAAAATTTAAAAGGCCTAGGACCCCAGTCTTTAAGGCTGTATTCAAGGAATATAGGTATGTGATCAGAAATTGCTCTTCTAGCTCCTTTCAGTCTTAATTGTGGCCATTTGCTTAGCCACTCCGAGTTCACCAGCATCCTATCAAGCTTGCTTTTGCATGAGCCGTCTTTTTTATACCACGTAAAAGTCCTCCCGACAATTGGTATATCAATCAGATTGCTCTGGGATATAAAATTGTCGAACAACTCCATATCTCTTCTATCTGGAACCTCCCTTCTACCCACTCTCTCTTGCGCCCTTCTAACCGCATTGAAATCTCCCAACACACAAATGCAATAATCCAAGTTTTGATTTACCACCAAATGAATGATATTCCAAATTTCCTTTTTTTCTGTTGTGGAACAAGGAGAATACACATTTATGATACAGCATGGAGTATTGTCCTGTTTCCACAACCCATTGACCACCAAAATACCATTAGCGTCCCAACTGCTCATTTTGCAAAAAATATCAGCATTCCAAATGGTCAGAATCCCACCAGACCTCCCTTCCGACCCCTTATATACCCAATCAAAATTATTATTGCCCCATATTGATTTGCAAAGTAATTTTCCAATTGTTTCTAGTTTTGTCTCCTGAACGCAACACATTTCAACCTTATTTTTGTGAATTAATTCCTTCAACTCCCTACGTTTTGCCCGCTTCCCCAAACCCCTTATATTGAAACTGAGCATCTTCATTAAGAAACAGAATTACCTCCCTTCGACATCTTCTTCACTTTCTTCTTCTCTCTGTCTCGCCTTTCTAACGCCTCCATTTCTTTCTTCGTGCCTTCTTCAGATTTACTGTGTCTAATCCCAAGTTTTTTCCCTATTTCCCACGCCTTGTTCACATCCTCATTTATTTCTCTTTCCCTTTTGTAGAATTCCCAGCGTAACTCTTCAGTGCTCTTCGTTACACCCTCCTCGAGTCTCTGCATTCTCGATTCTTTTGTCTTTTTTTTCTTTTTGGTTTCTTTCTTTCTTCCCTCAGGCTTATTTTCGTGAGATTCTCCACACTCCTCTTCTTCTCTGATCAATTGCGTCTCTCGATGTGTTGAGGAGCTAATTGAATCACACATCTCTCTGCTTGAGTTATCCGATTGTCCGCTAATTTGAGGATTTCGCTGATATACTCCAGCATTTCTTTTTGGGTTTTCTTCCCGTGTTATGTTTAATGGCAGCCCATCAGTATCCCAAGGCCCATTTAAGTGAAGATGGAACCCAGATTTAATTACTAAATGGGCCTCCTCTGAAGTTGTAGGTTGTTCCCGGCCCATAATATCACCACCGAAACAAACCTCCCCATTTTCACATTTGTGGGACCCATTTTGACCTCTGAAATCGTCCACTTCCTGTATCTCCATGATCCTTGGGGAGCACGTTGCATTAATTAACCCTTCAGCATGCGCCGCCTTTGATGAACATTTTTTTGGAGGAAGTTCCTTTTCGCCTCTTTCCTCTCTCTGGATTAAATTAACTTTTTTAAATTCACCCGACCCGAAACCAAATTGAGTTTCACCCGGCCCGCCAAAATTGGGAGTCTGTTCGTCTTCTCCGATCGCGTCCTCGTCTTCTTCCTCATCGGATAATCCTTCATCCATTGACCATAAGCTCTCACTATCTTCCATAAAATCCCCAGGAAAGCATTCATCGTCATCTTCAATGAGATTCTCCTCTTCTTCCTTGACCCGTATGTTGTAGATTTTGCCATCGATTTGCACTTCGAAGCTTCGGAATAGTAGCTCCGGGTATGAAGTCCTAATCAGAATTCTGGCAGCTTGCAATCTCCGTCTGCTCACAGTATCCTCGCCATCGCTTCGCTGTCATCGTCGCCTCCCTCCCGACCTCACTCTGAACGTCGCCGTCGCATCCCTCCCTCGCTCTGGACATTGCCGTCTTTTTTTTTTTTTTTGTTTTACAATTTGTTATGGGTATAGGTATATTTATGTGAATGTAGAGTTTGAATTTACTATTTTGAGAATAGGTTATGTATTGAATATTTTTTGTTGTTTAATCGTGCAAATGTGTGTGCAAAAAACATACATTTTTTGATTTTTTTTTGGATCGCGACAGCCATGTTCGGCTCTGGTTCGCCGAACATCTTAGTATTGTTCGAAAATTTTTTCTGAACAAGTTGCATATGTTCGGAATTTTTTTTCGAACAAGTTGCATATGTTCGGAATTTTTTTCCGAACAAGTTGCATATATTTGGCAAATATTTTCGAACAAAGTGTTTGGAAAAAAATTCTGAACATATGCAACTTGTTCGGAAAAAAATTCCGAACAACATTAAGATGTTCGGCGAACCAGAGCCGAACACCTGTAATCGAGAATTTTTATTTTTAAAACCAACCAAGCTCACAAAACCAAAACATTATCATATACACATCATTTTATGCACTCAAACAACAAACCTACATGTATTTATAATAAAAATAACCCTAAACCATAGCATTTTAAGAAATATAAAAACCTAGTTAAAAAAAAAAATTAAAACTTACGTACGAGTAGGGGAGGCTTGGAGGTTTCACCATTGTTGCAATAACTCACTTCAACACCTTTAAATCCGAGCTTTGATCGTGTCATGGTATGGGAGGAAGGCTGGGAGAAATTTCTGAGTTTTTTTTCGAACATACCATATGGGTTCGATAGGTTCGGCGATTTTTTTTTTGGGATGGTGTCTTTACTAATAAATTGGGAGGGAAAGTGAATTATTGAAGATGGTGTTTTTACCAACATGTGTTTTAATCAATTGCAAGAATTATAATTTAATATGGAGGGTAGTATTGTCCATTCAACTCTTATTTTAAAATAGCCAAATTGGGGGTGGTGTCTTTAACAAATATGGTGGTGTCAATAACCTGGGCCTTTTTCAAATTGAGTTCGAAGACGAGTTATCAATTTTATAAAATTCGTCCTGCAAAGCAAAGTGCAAACACACTTATAAGCCCGCCACATAATTATATTATTTTTTATATATAAATATTTTTTGTAATTGTATACTCCTATTACCTATGTTTTTTTTATTTTTATCGGGAAAAAAATATTCATTAAAGAATAAAGGATACAAGAAATACCCAAATGTTACAGAAAATCATAAATCATTTACAATATGTGTCGGCTTATTGAGCCACTCAACAACATACGAGAAATTACCTGTACTCCTATTACCTATGTTAATTTTAAGTATTATATAGATATTAAATGTTATTGCAAGTAAATACATGCTTAATTAAAATCATTTAAAATCAAAATAAATACATTTAAATCTAAAAAGTTATTTAGAATTATTTTTTGTGGGGCATGATAAATATAGATGTTAAACGGGTTGTTCATAGGCCTAAACGGTACTGAACTTTTGCAGTCCACTTTTAACGGACCGCTAATAATTGAAATCTAGTTCGATCTCGACCCTTAACTGGTTAAGAAATTAAAAAAAAAGAGAAATATTTATGATGTAATTTAAATTCAACATATAAAATTAAAGAATACATAATAATATAATAATATAATTAATGTGTTAATTATATTCAATCACATTAATAATTTTTTTAAAAAAAATGAAGCATCATTGAAAAGATAACATCATTTAATACTCAATGCATCTAAAATATGTACAATAATAAAATAAATTATTAGTGAATTTATTATATAATTATATTAAATTTTTAATTAAAAAACATTAAACGATGGGCTGGCCTAGCCTACATTGCTTAGGAATAAACGATCCGAATCAAAACAACTCTTACTCAAACGGGCTTAATAAAACTATTTTAAACCTTATTTTTTTTGGCTGAGGTTATTGACACCACAAACTTTGTTATACACACCTCTTGGAGCAAGACACCACCCAATTTTAATTATTTGGTAAACACACCATCCCAATATTTCCTATTTTACCCTAAACCCTAATTTTCTCCTCATTCTTCTCTCTGTCACGCATCTCTCGCCGCTCTCTTCTTCTCTCACCCATCGGCCGCCGCTCTCCTATCAGCGCCGCTCTCCTCTTCTCTCCCCATCGGTGTCGCCGCTCTCCTATCAGCGTCGCCATCCTCTTCTTCTCCCAACCGCCCTCTTCTCTCCTCCACCTCAAGCGTCGTGATTTTTTCCGCCGCGCCACCTTCTCCGCTGCTCCTGCTCAAGCGCCGCTCCGCCTTCTCCGCCGCGTCTTCTTCCTTTTCTTTCTCGGTTATTCACACTTTCTCAGATTTTTTCTTCTTCCTTTTCTTCTGTAATTTTTTGAAAAAAGATCTGTATTTGTATTTCAAATTTTGAATCTGAAGAAAAAACTTTGAATCTGTTTATTTAATTTTTCTCGATTTTTCGAAATTTTAGTTTTTTTTTCAAATTTTTTTTCCGAAATTTGTGTTCGTGTTCGGAATAAAAAATCGATTATCATTTTTCAATTTTTTTTTTCGAATTTATGGGATTTGTTCGAAAAAAAATGTCGAAATATTACAGTTTTTTCGAGAATAAAAATCAAAATATTGAACTATTTCCGAATTTGATTTTCGAACAAATTGATATGTACTTGTTGATTTTTCGTTTTTCTTTTTCGAATTTTTGGGGTTGCCCATTTATTTTTTCCGAATTTTTCGGATTTGTTCAAAAAAAAATCGGATTATTCAACTGTTTCGAATTTTTGATTTCTTAATTTGATTTTTGATTTTTGTTCATAATTTTTTATTTTGTTATTTCTCATATATTAGTGTTTTAGTCGGTGGCGGTGGTTGTATAATCTGAGCAATATTGGCGGTGGTTAGTCGGTGGATTGGGCAATACTAGGCTTGGCAGTGGGGCGGGGAATCCCCGTTCCCCGCGGGGATCCGCCCCGAACGGGGCGGGGAATCCCCGTTTAAATTCCCCACGGGGCCGGGGCCGGGGAAAAAACACTCCCCGTAGGCGGGGACGGGGCGGGGACGGGGACAGTATTCCCCGCCCCGCGGAGATCCCCGCCCCGATCCCCGCGGGGCCCCGATAGTATTTAATATATGTATATATATATATTACATATATTATTTTATTATATATAATATTTTATATGATTTTAAAATAATAATCAATATAAAAACAATGAATTGTATAGACTATATTAAAAAAATTCTTAGATGAAATTTATATTAAATTTAAATTGATTTTATTGTCTTGTTTTGTTGGTCTAGAAATAATTTTTATATTTCTATGTATTTTTATATTGTTTGTTTTAATTATTATAATTTAAAAAAAATTATAAAAAAAATATAAAGCGGGGAATGGGGAATCCCCGCGGGGACAAGAATCCCCGGCGGGGCGGGGAATGGGGGGAAAATTTTCCCCGTTTAGTTCGCGGGGACGGGGACGGGGAATCCCCGATTTCGCGGGGACGGGGATGGGGAATGTCCCCCCGGCCCCGCCCCGCCCCGTTGCCAAGCCTAGGCAATACTGGGGGTTGTATAAAAATTAGGTTTTGATTGAATTTAATTTATTTAAATTAATAAAAGGGTAATATGGTCCTTCTATGTGTTATTTTTTTTATCAAAAAATTTGGGTGGTGTCTTTAACATATATGGTGGTGTCAGTAACCTGAGCCATTTTTTTTCAGGTCCCGCTGTCACGATCCTTCCAACATAATTAGTTATAAATTACGCAGGCGGGACAGGTGCCAATCCAATGTTTCTTTGGCAGAGTATTTTTGGAGGCAAACTGGGACAGGAAACAGAATTGATTTTTTTCTTTCACAGAAAACCGGGAGAGGAAAGAAAAGTGGTTTAAAACTAACATACATCATATTTTTCAAAAAAAAAAAAAAAACCTAACAAAAATTTTTTTTTTAAGGGCTAATAATACATACGAGATAACACATACTCCGTTGTTATTATAGTGACACATATGAAAGTAAGTTTTTCAATTTTGGCTTGACGTGATTAATTTTTTAGAAAACTTATTTAATTTGGTTTAACCCACTAATATCCGCGAGTTTTTTGTCTCTTTCTTGAGTATAATATAATTTTATGTAAAATTTTTACAAGAATAATTTTTTTTATCAATAGTAATTTATGAATTATTTATTTAATTTAAAGTTATTTCTTCATAATCATACCTCTAAATATAATTGATAAAATAACAGGGAATTTAATTTAAAATTTCGACTATAATTCTATAAATCAGGAATCTGGCTGGACCTATGCTGAATGATTCAATATATATTGACCTTCATTTTCTTTGACTAAAATAGAGTGGTTTCAGTGGGTCCCCTGGATTATAGAAACAACTTAGAGGTGTTGAAAACCAACACATAACCATCAAAGCACAAAGGATTATGGCAACTGGTTTTATTAAAGCTAGTGTCAGTCAAAATCACACATTTTCTCTAGGAATTTTTTTTTTAAAGTAAAATTTTGAAACTTTTGTCCGATTTAGAATCAATGCTGTAATTTTTAAGAACGTAATCCAAGTCGGTTTCTACGGATAATTAATGAAAGAATCACAGTTACTATCTTTATTCAAAAAAAAAAAAAAATTTCTCTTTCCACAATATAAATATTAATAATTTATGTATAAAGTAAAAATGTAAGGCATATATATGGTGTTTAGAAGACGGTGATAAAACAAAGTGAGATAGAATTATTCCTAAAAATAGAATGAGAATAAATTTTTTAAGAAATAATTTTTGGATGGAAGGAGTACTATATGATGTAAAATTAATTCACTTATATAATATATTATAATCACAAAGTATTATATGAAAGTGCTCAATATTAATCATTTAAAAATACATACTAGTTGCACAATACAACTAGTGCATACAAAAATTTGTACTTCATTCATCCCTTTTTAAATTTAGAATTTGAAGAAATAACACAAATTTTAATGAATATAATATTGTACGGTAAAATTACAAATGAAAAGTGTAAAAAATATGTAAAATAACACGACTTTTAAGTTTTAAAATAAGAAACATAAGTATTTAAAATGAATGTTCAAAATATTAAATGTAAAGAGAGCCGGAGGGAGAATTATTTAATGCAAATGGTTATAATAGAAAGAAACAAACCAAAAAGAAAGAAAATCGAGAAAGTAAATGAGGTTTGGGCGCCCACAAGAAGCCAAATTTAGTTGGGATTAAACAGTTTTAAAAGAATCAATACAAGAAAAAATTAAACAAAGCTGCAATACCAGAGTAGATGCACTGCAACCAATCCTTGTCCGAGAATGCACATCCTGGTATTGGATATTAGGCCTAATCGCTTGTTGGATTTTATTTTCAACAATTCAAATCAAACAGATTAAAATATAGCCAAGAAATATTTAACTTATATATTCAATATCGTGTGTATACAAAAATTAATGTAAATAAATTAATTATATACCTCTTTATAAATTTACCTTTTTAAATAAAATGAAATTTTTAATGACATGAAAGGTATTTGATTCTTTACAGAAAGTAATTTAGTCCATACTAAATTGTTCAATTTATCTTCTAGAAAGAATAACTAAGAATTCATGTGAAGTATTAAAAAATTAATTTAAATAATTAATTTAATATCTATCTACAAATTTAGAAGATCGATATGAATTTTTTTAGCCACCCCCTAAATTTCTTATATAAAGAGCCTTGTGAAGTGAAGTGGTGTCTCATCAAACAAAAAATCAAAGCTCTGAGTTCTACATACAAAACCCAAATATTCTTCTTTCAACAACTTCGATTAAGAAAGCTAATACAAGATGTCGAGCACTGCAGGTCAAGTTATCAAATGCAAAGGTATGGTTTTCTTTTTTCTTGAATTCTTCCGTTTTATTAGAAATAATCAGGCGAAAAGATGGGGGTGGTAATGATCATTCAAGTAATAAATTTTAATTTGATGGGCTCTTTTTTTTTTTTTTTTTTTTTGTGGGATGAAGCTGCTGTTGCGTGGGAAGCCGGAAAGCCACTGGTGATTGAGGAGGTGGAGGTGGCGCCGCCGCAGAAAATGGAAGTGCGGATCAAGATTCTCTTCACCTCCCTCTGCCACACTGATGTCTACTTCTGGGAAGCCAAGGTAACTTCTAATTAATAACCTCAAGAATTTTAATATAACCTTAAAGAAAAAGAACTCAAGAATTAATCATATTATTGTATTTTTCAGGCTCAAGACTCTGTCTTTCCTCGAATTCTTGGACATGAAGCAGCAGGGTATGTCTAATATAGCCCCCATATTTTTTTATCAAAATGAAATTAGAAGATTGAAGAATTGATGAAAAGTTTTGATGTACGGTTAGGATTGTGGAGAGCGTAGGAGAGGGTGTGACGGAAGTAGCAGCAGGGGATCATGTCCTGCCCGTATTCACAGGGGAATGCAGGGAATGTGCTCACTGCAAATCCCCAGAAAGCAACATGTGTGACCTTCTCAGGATCAACACTGAGAGGGGTGTCATGATCAACGACCAGAAGACTAGGTTTTCCATCAATGGAAAACCAATTTACCATTTTGTTGGCACTTCCACATTCAGTGAATACACTGTTATTCATGTGGGCTGTGTTGCCAAGATCAATCCCCTTGCTCCTCTCGATAAAGTTTGTGTGCTCAGCTGTGGGATTTCCACAGGTGAATACTCATCTGGTCAATTTGGTTTTGTTGATGCATAATTAGTAACCATGAATGTGTGTGATTGTAGGGCTTGGTGCTACATTGAATGTTGCAAAACCACCTAAGGGTTCATCTGTTGCTATTTTTGGACTTGGAGCAGTTGGGCTTGCTGTAAGTTTTGTTGTAGAGAGAGAGGAGAGATGAGAGAGAGAGAGGTGATTATTAATTTTGTGGTGAAATGTGAATACTGCAGGCTGCAGAAGGAGCAAGATTGGCTGGTGCTTCGAGAATAATTGGTGTGGACTTAAACCCTGCACGATTTGAACTAGGTATGCAATAAAGCAGCTAACCAAATTCCAAATATTTTATTTAAGTAGCAAATAATGTATGATTTTATTTATTAATTATGCGAATGCAGCTAAGAATTTCGGTGTGAATGAATTCGTGAATCCAAAAGACCACCAGAAGCCAGTCCAAGAGGTTGGTTGATTGATTGGTTAATAAATAAAATTCATCCTTAATTTCATAAACAAGTAATTTGGTGAATTTTATGCATGTATATATAGGTGATAGCTGAGATGACCGGCGGAGGAGTGGATCGAAGCGTAGAATGTACCGGAAACGTCAACGCAATGATCTCTGCATTCGAATGTGTTCACGACGTAACTAACTATCTAACTAATTCATTCAATTAGTGCTCGTTTGATTTTCCTCATTAATTATCCGACAGGCACGATTGACTTCATTTTAACACTTGTTAGCCCATGTTAATTCATTTGTCATGCCCTAATCATGCAAACCAAACGAGCACTTAATGTATCTTTAGGCAATCACAATGAGGCAATTAATTGAAAATTGATATGCATATTTTTGTTAATAGGGATGGGGAGTGGCTGTTCTTGTTGGTGTGCCTCATAAGGACGCCGTCTTCAAGACTCATCCGATGAATTTGTTGAACGAAAGGACTCTCAAGGGTACTTTCTTCGGCAACTACAAGCCCCGATCCGACCTTCCGTCTGTCGTTGAAATGTACATGAAAAAGGCAAGTGTCTTCAAAATTCTTCTAAAATGTCAAATTTGTCTATAATAACATGACTGGATTGATCATTTACAGGAACTTGAAGTGGAGAAGTTCATAACTCACAAAGTGCCATTTGCTGAGATTAACAAGGCTTTTGAGCTGATGCTCAAAGGAGAAGGTCTTCGTTGTATCATTGAAATGGAAACAAATTAAGAATGCTGCCCAGATTTAATAAAATGTTTCTTAAATGTGTGAGAATTTCATCGTGTTTGTAAAAAACTTGAGTTGAATAAATAATTTCTTCCTATTTTAATCAATTCTTTCAGATAGTTCTTTTTTTCCTTATTTTAATCAATTCTTTATTGGGCAAATTACAGTTTGCGGTTAATAAGACCAACTAGCATATCATTCATATAAAATAACTTTTGTAAATGTATTACTATGAAATAACTCTCACACAAAAACCGTTGAAAAAGTCAAGTGTGAAAGGTTCTTTGGGACGGAGGGAGTAATAAATGAATATAATTTTAATGTTACAAATTAGACATCTAAATATATACTCCTATATAGAAGCAGTGCAAAAACTGAAAACTCAAATGATGATTATTAATATTTTGAGAGCTTATTTTTAGAATGTATAATTTGTTAAATATCTTAATTTACACAAAATTTTGAGAGAGCTTATACGCTCAACCAATCTATCTGAGAGAGAGAGACTAGGAATGATTCTTACTTGATACCAATCCCTTATACTACATAAAATTTTGTAATTAGGAAAGATTTATTTGTATATTTTTCCATATAATTTGTTTGAGTAAAATCTTTGTAATTCCTCTATAATAGAGGCACACTTGTGTATTATTGAATCATTCAACGCAGAAATACTTTTCCCTATAAGAAAGCACGGCAGGGGCGGCACGAGAACGAGAGAGAGCACAACGAACAAAAGAGAACAGGTACTGTGAGCTTGCTCTCCAGAAATACCTCCATTCACGTTTAAATTGTGTTCATATGTAGTTCTGATATTATTGATATTGCTAGGATTGTGCGTGTTTCTGATATAAAGAATCTGATGATCTTTCTTTCTCTGAATCACACCATAGTTTCTAAACCCCATGGACAAACGACCTGGATCTCCAGGAGGCAAAAAGCAGCGATCAGACTCATCACCAGCTTCAAGAAAAGTGGGCATTGTTTGTCAATCGAGTATGGGTGAATATATTTCTGAGTGTTACGAAATCAAATTATACGTGGTAGATATCGATCTACAATCACGTACCTTCTCTGGTATCGTTGGAGACTATCCTCACGCTGATCCAGCGCTCCAAATTATTTTTCCCTATCGTCCTCCTTCCCTCTTAACAGTTTGCGTTCTCAAATCCACCCTCTATGTTTTTGGGGGATATAATTCTAAACTTGGTAAACGACAAAAGTATGCCAAGAAATTTGAGTTATCAGAGGGCAAAGGTAATTATCGAGTTAAGGAAGAGCAGCTTGCTCACATCTCTCTTATGAATTATGCTAAATCTTCTCCTACAGCCATCGCAACGCCGGATGGCCAAAAAATATTAGTATTTGGGCATTGCGTCGGAGTTAATGAATGCTCTCAAGCGTTTGAGCTATATGATCCTCAATCGGACTCGTGGGATGAACTCCCTGGATTACCCTGTAAGTGTGCTTGTGGTATCAGAGGCTTGAGAACACAACCGTGCCCGTGTTACTATGAGGTCACATGTTATAGTTTCATAAGTGAGTCTCATTTCTATGTGGAAACAAAGGATTATGGAACGTTTTCCCTGCATCTTGGGGAGAGAAAGTGGTCTGCTCTTGGCCTTCCGTTAATTCGTTATTTGGGTTATTTTGCTACGGCTAAGGGTCAGTATGTTATTATTCCTGCAGCTGTAGAAACGGCATATCTAGATGGTGGATTCTTATCAGGAAATGCTTTTGCAATGGACAGAAACTTTGATGATGGACGTGAATTTACGCTATCTACTTTTGCTCCTCCCAACACGCTATGGTGGGAGCAGCAATATAGATGTCCTTGCATACTCCTTCTTCAGCCCATCAATGAAATAGCAGAAGTTTGTAATACTTGCATTCTGCAAATTGAAAATTGTAAAAACCAGAAGAATGGGAGGAATGAGGCTCGCATCCTGATTGATGTTTGTCGCACCGAGTTTACACCTCTCATGAACACTACCGTCATTAAGTGTGTGAGCCTCCACATTGACCTTTTAGATCTTCTCTATAAAGTCACTTTGGTTTCCCTTTGACTCCACCACTGCGTAAAGGATAATAGAGCACTATGGTAGTATTTCTCAGACTCTAATTAAGGCTTTCTTTGTAATTTTTAATTTGGAAAGAAATGGTGGGTTTTGTGAAACAACATTGTTGTTACAATTCTCTATGATGTGAATGATCTGAATTGATGCTATTGTTTGAATGTATGTAAATTTTCGTAAGGATTAGAAAATACGGAGCTTTTTTGTTTGCTCTTAGATTAGATATTGTAGCAAAACTTACTGAATTTGAGAAAAAGTCTGCAACTCAGTATATTTGTTAAAAGAACTACTGCGTTTTTTAATTAGTGATTGTAGTAGCGAGAGTACATAAGAACAAGAAACAAGGTGTTTGATTGATGGGTAATTGTTAGATAAACTTGTTAAACCAGAAAATGCTATCACTGATTTCAATGCCTTTACAATGGTCTGTACTATGCATGTGCCGGCTGAATGTTTTTGGAAAATATCAGTCTAAAATAGATTGAACAGCACCTGTTTGGAACTTGAGATGAATCTTGAATTAGAGCCCAGAGAATTTTGATACATTATGCGTGAATATTGTTGTCCTTATTACTCTCAAGGAAGTTCTTGCTTCTTTTACTATTTTAAGTCTTTTTATTAATTTCTATGACAATCTAAGGGTAGTGCATCACTAGCCTGTTGATATCTGAAGTATGTTCCTTAAATGTTTAACAAAATTTTGGCCGAGTTATTTTAGGATAATATTACCTAGGTTTATGATTATCAACCAACTGGTGACTGTTTGCGATCATGGATGAATTTGGCCTTTCAGAAAATCTTAGTTTTTTTTTTCCTGTGATGGCATTTGTTATCATGGCTGTGTTTGTTTGTCCAGTTAAGTTTTTGTTGCAGTCTTGAATTTTGCTTACCCTTTGAGTAGCAATGAATTTATTTGTCCAGAAGAAAGCTTAAAATCTATGGCATGCTTATAGAACTCGGATTGCATGGATTGTGTGTTTGCACGATATGCATGTTGGTGTTCAAGGTAGATCATAGATTATTATGAGCAGTTTAATTAGGGATGCGTTATGATACGAACTATAAAATAATGATATTAATTAATGAACCTAATGTTATTAGTTTTATATTGTGAACAAATTTCATTGGAGACTTGCTCTTATATAGTATAATATATATAATAGGAAAAATTGTAGTTTTGGTCCCATGAGAATTTTTCAACGACCATGTTAGTCTCACGCTCTTTTTTTGTCCTTTTTTTTTTTGCAAAAATAGTCCCAATCATTATTTTTTATGACAAAAACTGCAATTTTATCTCATTCTCGAGACTAAAACTGCAATTTATCATTCTCTTGGGACCAAAACTGTAATTTTTTTTGAACTAAAAATGTCAAAAATAACTACGGGAAATGGACCATTTTGCAAACCACTCATTCTCTTGGGACCAAAAATGCAATTTACCCTAATATAATATCGTTATAAAAGAGTAAATCTCTTGCAAACCAATTTCAACTTAAAATTAGTTTCATCGTACAATTCAAAATATTATTATTTATTTTTATTATACAATATTACAATCAAACTAATACTTCCTCTGTCTCGTACTCGTTACGACATTTACTGTTTGATACAAATTTTAATGTAAGAGTTGTTTAATAATATAAGTTGTTTTTTATGGGGGTAAAGTAGTCTTTTCAACTTTAACAAGAGAATTGTTTAATAGTATTAAATTGGATTAATATGGGAAAATAGTGACATATGATATAATATTGTAGTGTTTGAAGGACAAATGAAAGTGAAAAAAATGTTTTTTACCATTCACGAAAATAATGCAACGAGTACATGTAAGACAAATGCAACGAGTATATGCAAGACAAATCTTTTTGACAAACGTAACAACTAGTATGAGACGAAGGGATCGAGGGAGTGCATTTTAATAAAACAACCTAAATTTTTATAAAATAATTTATATTGTTCAAATTATATATAAAATATAAATAAACTTCTTGGTAAAACTAATTCAAAATATACTTTTTCTTATCAAAGATTAGTTGCTCATCGATGAAACACATGATTCAACAAGTAAAATAAATTATTTGTGTGCTGTTAAGGAAAATCGAGTCAGGTGCAAATTTATAACATTCATTAACAGTAAAGAGACCACTTCATTAAACACCATATATATATAGAGTTGCAGAGAAGGTCAAAATAAAAATAAAAAAAAAAAAGGGAAATTAGGATAGATTTTCTCATATGGGCCAACAATAATTAGGATTGACTAATTTGGAAGTAATTTGATTACTTTTGTTGGTTGGAATTAGCAAGGCCCATTTCCAGAGCTTCAACTGTTTGAGGTTTCTTGATTTCACCTTTATTTTTTCGATAAATGGCGTATAGAATCAACTGCATTGCTCCCAGAAAACACCCAAATCCATTTGGAATCTGCAAACCACACACACACAAGATCAACAATTTAATCAGGCAATATATTGTATACATTGTGAACCAGTTTAGTATGAAATTTATTGTTGTATATTAACAGTATTAATGAAAACAATTACTCTATCATTTTAATATTGATTTTTAAAGAAAACTTACTTGGGTGTATATATAACAACCCATATATATATATATAGCAACTTACATAAAGAAACTTGTCGTTTCCAAGGAGCCCATAGATAAACCAAGAAGTACCACAAAGAAAGACGAATAGTGACAAGAGAAATGGCATATACTCCACGCTCTTGGTTTTGATCACCATCCTCTGTACATGCAAAGAGAAAATATTTCATTAAAATAAAATAATATGTAACGCAAGCATCTTATATATATGAGGGCAACAACCGATGTTATATTTCTTATTATAATAAATCAATTAATACAAATATAATTAATTCATTCTATCAATATGTTGTAATAAAACAACTAATATTATTTAAAATTAATATTTTTAATAACATAATTAAAATCAAAACTAATTGTACGGTACAATTTATGAACACAAAACTTTCCTTTATTTAATTAAAACTTCACATTACGAATTAAATTTTTACACATGGTTTTAGTGCGCAATCTCGAATTTAAGAATTTCGTCTCGAATTCATCTCAGGGCTATAGTGACTACATTAGAAAATATGAGATCCATTAATGTTTGAGGATGTAAAATAATTTCAATAATATTTTCTTATTTTAAAAAATGACCTAGTTTAATTAAGGGTCATTTCAATAAGGATGTAGGTGTAAAAAATTTGCACATAAGCACAAACGTAAGCATAAAAATTTGCACTTTTACACCTGTTTGTAATTTTGCTAATTTTTTACACCTATTTGTAATTTTTCCTTTAATTAATTCGTGGATGTACGTAACTAGCACGTTTTGGAATCAAATAATATTTGGGGGATTTGAAAAAATGTGACACCTACATACATAAGACCCACGTGGGGTGCAAATGGGTCACGGGTTGTATTTTTCCAAATATTTCTAATTAATACGGGTGATATTTTTCTAAATTTATTGAAAAATATTTTGATCCAAAATTAGTAAAAAAAATAGAGAGATAGTATTACTTACCATGACGGATAAAGGAGAAGCATACATTATGATAGAGAAAATAGTGGCAGCAAAACCAGAGAGCAACGTCCTTTTCTTCATCTGATTCATGAAGGCAAAAACAGAAACTAGAGCGATGGTGGCAAAGATTGTAATTATGAAGAAAAGTAGGGCCAAGATCTTTGTCTTCTCCTTCTTAGGTGCGTATACCAGAAATATCAGCACGTAGGTACACTCGATCACGGCGCCCGTTCCATTGATTACAGAAACTAAGTAATTGTTTGGTGATATGAAAGGGAGACCATACCTGCAATAATTAATTAATTTGGTAAAATTTAAATAAATTAATTTTATATAATTATGATGGCATGCACGTGTATTGTTATATTCAACACGTGTTGCATTAATGTAGTGACCGATTTGAAGAAAGTTACCAAGTGGCAAGCAGACAGTTAAGCAACGTCATCACATATGGTATGCCTGAAAATTGCTCGGTTGAGCGTTTTGTGATGATCCTCTTGAATGTTACCCTTCAATTAAACATTAATTAATTAATTTTGTAATAATTAATTAATAATCCCAATTAATAGAGAATGAGAAGTGTTTTTGTTAGAGTACTTACGAGGGGGCCAAGAAGAGGAACAAACCCGTTGCATTTCCTGTCACCAAATTAAGCAAGAAATGTAAATTATTATTTTTTGTCAATAAAAAGAGAATTTTTTATTCATACGAATAGGGTATAAGAAAAGTCCATTCTTTCTTTAATTACATAACAATTACAAATTCAACAATTTTATAGGAGTATCGAATCAATCAAAGAAAATAAATTAACAGATTTTTCGCCAACTCCACGCACGATTTAGTCTTAAACTCATCTATAACATTTATGTATACCATTTCTTCCCTTCATGGAGAAAGGTATATATATTATATATAATGTTGTATAGAAATTAAAAAGAAAAATGCAAGAAATTAATTCTTGAAGATATATTATTGAAAAGAAGCGTACCAAAAACTCCAAACACCAGATGCAAAGCTTTGGCGTGACCCATTTTCAGCAAATTAAAACTCAAAAAAAATGTTAGAAATTTTCAAGAAAATATATATAAGTTGAGGTGGTATTGATAATGAAGAAGCATGGGGGTGTACCGATTTATATACAAGGAAGAAACAAACTTTTTCTTCACAGTAATGAACCAGATTTCGTCCTTATCCACGCCAATCTTTTCCCTTCTTTTCTTTCGTCTCTCTCTCTTCATATATATATATATATATATATATATATATATATATATATATATATATAAAATTTGTCTCTATATATTTTATGTATGCCGCCTGAAAATATTTATGACTGTTTCTGCTGCTGGTAAAGTGGTAATTGCTTGACCGCTAGTGAAAATTAAAGTGTGCGGACAGTGCGGGCATGCATGGTTTGGATGTAGGGAGAAATTGTATTTTTTTGAGTTATTAAGTATATATATAATCCATTTATCTGTATATTTATCTTAAATTATCCTATATATCTTTATTAAGTACTATCATTGCTAAATATACCCAACATATATTCCATTGATTATTTTAAAAATACTTTCCTCTCAATTATTTTAATTTTTTCTTTCAAATTAAATGGGGAAAATCGTATATCTTAATTATGGAACAATATTGTAATTACTATGAAAAACATTAAGCTGTTTTTTTATAATATTAATTTATTTAACTATATATATTTACCGAATCATATTTATATGTCGTTCTTATATATATTTCCTAGTTAATTGCTATGCACTATTTCATATTATTATTATTTTAATATTTTAAGTTATTTATTATTTCATTCATAGTTCATGTTCTAAATGTTTGCCACATCCATACGTGTGAATCATCTATCTTGTATGAATTAATATCTAAATTCGTTTACTTTGATATGTGATATATATTAAATATATCTTTTAAATAAATTTAAGAACATCTCGTGGGCAATAAGCGAGCAAGATATCTGGTCTATTACTCTAAATTATAAAGACTTTATTCAAATAAAATTAAGAGCTAGTTTATAGTAAAACAATTAATACTATATTTTTAATGAACGTCTAATATTTTCAAACAAAAGTCTAAAATTAAAAGATATTGACAGCTGGGTAAGGGTTCATCAGAATATATTAATTATCCTGTAAAAATGGGGAAATATGTACATTAAATGAAAGAAGTATTCAATATACGTATATATGTATAACAAAACAAAAAAGTTCTATATGGAGTATATTTTACCGAGTAAGATCTAGGCTCTGGAAATTGGGGTCCAAACTTTTATTTCTTTTCTTTTTGAGACCTGAATTGCAATTAATGAAATACATTATCTTCATCAACAACAACATTATATTTAATATATAATATATCCCACTGTGGTATGCAGCTATGCATGCTGGTGCGGTTTGTTACTCACCTTTAGGTAGTTATGATTTTATGGTATTGATGCACTTACGACAACGTGCATTTCCCTATGCAATTTAATACCCCTTCCCATTTACTTTTGGGAAAATATTTTATATATTTCTCCTTATTTTATGCATTTCTAAAATTTTGCACTATATAATTTTATTTTATTTAGTTTTACACTCTTTCCATATATAAAAACAAAAATTAATTGATATTTCATATCTAGTTGTCCAACTAAGAAGACAAACTTTGTTAAGAAAATCATGTCCCGTAATTTTATACAATAAATAAAAGCAACAAATATTATGAAAGAGAGATACTTTTTCTCTTCCATTTTTTTAACTGGGTTAAATTAGGGATATTAAAAGGCGGACAAAAGATGAAAACTTTTCCATCGATAGCTACTCTCGAGTCTCGACGTCTATATTTATATTGTCTCAATTTATACTTAGATGTGAATTTTATTATTCAAGCACCGTAATTGTAAGAATTAAATTACTGTTTAATATTTTCTTTCAGCTGATCAATATTTTGGACTATTATTTCCATGACATTTATCCAATTAAATCTCTGAAATATAAGATTTTTAAAAATAAAATAAAATAATATTTTAAAATTAAAACTGAAAAGGAATATCGAACATATGACATTTCTCAATTACCACACTAATTATTGCCTGTGTTGAGAAACCTAAAATACATAGTATGCACCCATTTATATATATATATATCATTGCCCATCAATAACATTCTGCCAGCTTCACTTATGTTAAATAAACAGAAATTATCAAAAACTATTCTATATTTTGTTCAAATTATCGAAATAATCCGGGTATTTGAATTATCATTAAATCTCTCTAATAAATTAAGAAAAAAATATTTAATTGGTTAAAAAATACAAAAGTACTTAGCATATATTTTTTTAATATTTGCATCAATTAATTGTTTTATTAAATCGATCTACAATATTAATTGTTTACTTAACATATTCACCTTTCAATTTTATCCAATTTTTGACACTTTTGGTCAAATATTTGATAATCTTGGTTAAATACTTGATACTTAATTTAAATATTATTTTTTAAACTTGATATATTAAATTCAACTATATCTTTTTTATTAAATATGGATAATTTAAATAATAATAATATTATTTTTTTTGTTGATATTAATGAAAAATAATATGACATCATTGACCCTAGATCTTGATATTTTTAGATTGTTAATACTCTTGATCAAATATTTGATAATTTAAATTTTTCAAAAATGATAATATGATAATTTTAATGTGTATACGAAATATATAAGAGCTAAAAAATTATATACTAATCTTAAGATTTTCTTTTGAAATCTAAATAAAAGAGAGAAGTAGATGAAGAATCTGCTATCAATAACTTTCCAAATTCAATATGTAACATCCTACCCAACATTTTTCTGTATACGCAACAAATGTGATTATTAATACCTTGAATTCAATGGATCTAGTTACAGCATTGCTGAAGCAAGTTCGATCGATCGATGTTCTCTAATAATTACAAGAAATGAGAGTTTTTGATTATTAGGGTTGCCTAATTTGCAGTTCCTTTTGAATAATCCATATAAATTCAAAATGAAATGGAGTTCCTAAAACCGTGTGCCAAATATATCAGACTTGTTTACAAGAAAAAATAATGTCTACGGAATTTTTTAACAAAATATTTTTTAGCATATTATTCTGACTATGCCTACAAAAAGTAGATGGTTTCCTTAAAAAATAATATAAATGAATTAATTTTACATCGTTTTACAATGTTAAATTTTTAGATGAGATTGAATTGTTTTATTCTGAAAACAACGTCAACGCTCATATTGAATTATTCACTTAATGAGCCTCCTTTCTAAATGATTGATAATTCAAGTCACTATTGAGAAGAAAAGTCAGAATATTAATATATAAATAAATTTAACACATTTCGATAAATTGAACTTTTAGATGAGATTGATTGAATTTTTTCAGTCCCAAATCAACAAGGGATAAATGCGATCACCCGCGTAATAATATTGGGTATACAAAAGTACATATAATTAGGGTGCCATAGATCCTAAGATGTTGCAAGTACGTCGTTTATAACACAATTTAAGTTAAATATTTCTTAAATTATTATTGAAGCAACAATTCAATCAAGATGTACTCTTTGGTAAAAGCGTCTCACATGAAGCAATCAAAATTCATCAAAAAGTTAATCAAAAAAGTAACGGTTAGTAGATAAATAATTATATTTAGGGGACTAAGTTTCTTTTTTTTTTTTCATCAGAAAAATAAATAACATTAATAGGTACAAGCTGTACCAAAGCATATACAATATTTACAAGGATTCAATCAAGAGATTAGGGCTCAACAACCACTCAGAAAACGGAAATCTACAAATTGATGGAAATACCACCGATACCCAACTCCAAAGATGAATTTTAATATCTTCCAACAGCAGCTCCCAATCAAAATTTTTCTTTTCAAAGATTAGATCATTTCTCCCCTTCCAAATCCTCCAAATGACACAAGACCACACTCCCACTAGCAAACCTCCTACCTTTCTTTCCACTAACCAAGCCTCTCATTAATTTTAGTTGATTTTCCAAGTTATTATAAATCATTCCTTGAAAATTCATTCACCGCAAGCAATGATACCAAATAATAGACGTACCTGGGCATTTAAGAAAAAGATGTTCAGCAGTTTCCGGTGCCTCTCGACAAATTACACAGTTCGTGTCTTCATTAGTCCCTATTATATTGCGTCTCCTCAAGTTCTCCTTTGTCGGTAACCTATTCCATGTCGCCCTCCAAGCTGTTGTTGCCACCTTTAATGGCGAAATACGGTCCCAAATCCACCTAAACACTTTAGGGGAATAAGTTTCATCATAAAACTGGATTTGATAATATTAATTATTTTATTAAAAAGTATTAGTTATTCTTACTATGAGGTATTAGTTGTTTCATTGAAAGATATTAATTTTTTCACCAAAGGGCATTAATTGTTTTACTATAAAAAATTAATTGTAAACCAAATTCATGGTAAAATTAATTCACACAAGGCCAACAATATATTTATTTTGGAGTCACTCTCCCATGAAACTTGGTCATACTATGAAACTGATACTATTACATTTATTCACTAATGCCATAACATTTTAGTTTATAAGTATAATGGTATCACTAATTAAATGTTATGGTATCAGTAAATGAATGTAATGATATTAATTCATACTATGAAATTTTATGTTTATTCTATAGTCGTCTCATGCACGACCCATCTACTTTACACTAGATTTTGTTTTGTGTTTATACGTCACACTATGTCATCTCGCATAAGAACTTATGTTCAATCGAAGATGGGCCGGGCGAATAGTGGTTGGGCGGTGGTCTTCCGATAAAAAGATTATTTCACGAAATTGGTAATAGCAGGTTTTCATTAGCTATCATGATTGGCAAGGAGTGATGGGCAAACTGGCAAAGTGTACCAAAATTCGTTCAATGGACCCTGGATTTTGGACAAAAGTTGAAACCAATTTAAAAATGGAGAATCTTGTCCAAATTAGAGAATCAACAGGAGAAGTATTATTCATATGTAACTTCAATCTTGTGTTACTTCCTTTGTCACGCGGATATGTTCCTTGATTAAAGTTTTTTGTGTACGTGATGTTAGGTACACATCCCCAATGCCTCAATTACTCCCTCCGTCCAATTTTACTATGCATATTTTCCTTTTTTGTCCGTCCAATTTAAGTATGCATGTTCTAAAATGAAATACAATATTTTATCTTCACCCTCAAAACATCTCTTTAATTACTCAAATTGTCATTGACTTTATTCACAATCAATCACTTTATTCATAAATAGACCCCACAATACCCCCATAATACCCTCCAACATATCTACTTTACACATAAACTATTAATATTTCTTAAAATCCGTGTAAAAAGTTTTATGCATACTAATATTGGACGGAGGGAGTATTATACAGCTCTCTAAATTTTGATCAAAATTTTTTCAAATTAATATCATTACATTCATTTAATAAATATTATATTGTTTATAAAGTAATATTATAGTGTAAATATTATGATATTAATTTGTAAGAGTAATAATATTATTGAATGAATATAATGATATTAATTTCATACGATGAACAAATTTCACTATATACCTATTCAAAATTGAGATAGGTTCACGCCAAAAGAATCCAAATTCATTAATTGTTTAGAAAAAAAAAATGTGATTAATAAAATACATTTTAAGTTAGATTTATAAGTTTGACATTGCTATGTCTCATAGAAGGATTTATCTTTTTGAAGAATTACTATTGAGTTTGAGAATTTTGGTTACTAAGAATCGATGTTTGTTGTTGAACTAGATGAGTAGATTTTTACTAGCATATAAATGTCTGATTATTGCATTTAGAGATCACTAAGTTTGTGGGTAGGAAAGACAATGTCACGGGTTCAAATTTGAATCAAATTCGAACTATAGTGAAACCGTTCCGAATTTGAGCCCAATCAAGCAGGTATTGAATGTGTAATCGTAATTTTTGTAGCTTTCATCTTCAACCCGTCACTCATACACACACACACACATATATATATATATATATATATATATATATATGAATTTATATATTATATAAGAATATGATCTAAAAAAACGATATAATAAAATAATAGGGAAATTAATTAGATAAATATAAAAATGAGTCAAACAAAAAACTGAAAATATTTAAGAATCAAAATTAAATAGATTTTTCTTAACAAAATATAGACAATACATTTGAAATTTATTAAATTTATAAAAGGAATTGAATAAAATTAATAATTATTTAACCAAGTACTAGGACCATATTGTATACTGATTTAGTTACGCTACGAGCAAGTTCAGTCCAACAATGATTGAACACTAATTAGGATTAATTATTACGATTATGATATATTGTGTATATTTAACTGATCGACACGTGCTAATTGATAATGTAATAATATTACTACCGGTACAAGAATATCAACTTATATTAATGGAAAATTTTTGTCATTAATTAAAAATTAAAATACCAGCATTAAAGACATATAATAGGATTCTCCTGTCATTAAGCTGCATTATTTTGTAATATAAAGACATGAAGAGTGTCATCCCAGACAACTGAAGAGTGTCAGAAAAAAAGTCAAAAGTGAATTATGACATGACATCAAATTTTCTTATGGTTGGTGTATGTTTATATTTAATGACAGTAGTTGACTCTCATTATAAATCATTCAAAAATTTGTGTTTCATTAATTTTGTCTGTAAAGCGAGCAATTATTTTCAAAGAAATCCCCATGTAAACAAGACTTTTGAAGGTGTTAAAATTGGATCGTGGAATTGAATTTGAGTTCATTTTTCTTCTTTCAAGTAGTTATTCTTTTTTATTGGTGCTCTAATTCTTTGGAATATTGTTACTCTAGTTCTTCGTAGTTTAAGAATGGATCATTATACGGGTTTTGTTTTGAGTACCACTTCTATCACTTTCAATACAATTTTGTCTGATTTTTAGTCTTCATTTAAATATAACATTAATGATGATATATATTGTCATTATATCATCAATTGTCCACACTAAATGCTTAGTTAATCCCATGAAATCATCTATTTTCAAATAAAAGTAACTATGTACTGTTTTTTACTTCATTAAAATCATCAATATTTTTCAAATAAAATTGTAAGTGTGTACTATTTTTATTACTTTTAAGCGGTTAACCCTATTAAACAATCACTTTTATTTTTTAAAATTTTAACAAAGATTGCTTAATTCTTAAACAATAAACCAATTCAAATCAATTTTTAAAAAATACAATTACTTGCAAACAATTCCAAGGGTCATACGAGACAACTAAAGAGTGCCGGAAAGATCTTTAAAAAAAAAAAAATCGTTTTCAACCAAATGTTTCTTTCTCACAAATGAGAACTCAATAATAAGAAAAAAAAAATACATCAAACTCATTAAAACATAATAACAGCTTAAGGGGAAAAAAAATAAACTTAAGTAATTTTGGTGCAGTTTATGCACGATGCTGTTTAGTGGTGTTGACTCCAATTTAGACTATCCAAAATCCACAATGTATAATGGACTGAATAAATTTGGTCCAATTCAAATCTATTTTGAGCCCAAATATCACTTAACCTAACATAATTAGCTCAGAATTACCAAAAGCTAATGTGATTGCTTCTCACTTCTCTTTTGTTTCCCAACTACATTCTTTCTAATGAAGAAATAATATTGAAAGCAAAAAGAATATGATTTATAAGGAGTCATTTACAATTACAAGCCAACTAGAGTCACCTGGGAACTTAATACCTAGTATTAAAAACTAACAGATTCTTCCGCACTGTAAAACCACTGTAAAACCCATGATCTTGAAAATAGGTCAGGGGATCCGCATTTGTTTTGCTATACAGAATAAAACCAAGAGGCACAAATTTGGCCTATGCAACTATGTAACTCAACACGTTAGTGAATTCAAGGTAAAATTGAATGAATCTTGAACGTGTAAAGAATAGTACACACGAGCTTAAAGCATCGGCCCTTGATGTTGTTGCTAAGGCAAAGGCATAGGTGGTTTCCATTTGCTGAAGCCTATCAAATCTCTGTTGACTACACTTCCGTTATGCAACCAAAACGTCTCGGCTGAATGATGGAATCGTCTCACTTTCTTCTCAAGCTCCCATAGTATTCCACGGAAAGCAGAGCATGATTCCGAATCAGGAGCATAAACCCATAAACACCTTACCCGTCTACCCCTGGCAATCATCTCCTCAATCTTCTTATCTGTGAGAAACCAATAACTTGTTATTAAGGGTGAGAGGGAGGGGGGATAAAGGAGTCCACTAATGAGACCTGGGATTGATTCCAAGTAATCCAAAAGTTCTTTTCCTATACGAGTGGATGGCCATTTAATTGAAATCTGGGTGTAGTCAACTACGTTCTGAAAAGGCAATTCCACCTGATCTGATAAGAGAACTGGTACACACTCCTGTTCGGTGCAAAACAACATCAGCAATGTGTTCAAAAGATTATATTTTTGTATAATATAGACAATAAAGTGGAAGGTGAGATACAGACCACAAAGAAGGATTCGTAGAAACGAAGAGTCCATGATGACTCCCCACGTGGTGCCAGACAGAATTTTGCATTTCGAAGATGTTGGAAGTATTCTGTTCTCCCAAGCTTTTCAGGGCCGCTGAATTTCAACACTGGAGATTCCAACTGTTCACAGAATCAACATGCATATCTTTTGGAGGGAATTATTACATACATCATGAAACTTATAATCAAGAACACCAAAAAATCAGCTATACAAGTCAAACTCTCAAGAAGTAAATAACACAAATTCCTCTAAACTAAACCATTGCTACATACTATAACCACGGTGAAGTTGTGAATCACAAGAACAAACTATTTTTACTTGACCACTGGAGGATCCAAATCTCCTATAGGAGTTTCCACTAGCATATTATAATAAATAATGACCTTAGCCTCTATTCTTTACCAGCAATGCTTTTCCAACCAAATATCAATACATACATAGGTATGTATATTCAATTTTTGGCCAAGATTCTCTATGCACTATCGAGATTTCTTCTTCTTTTCCATTTCCTTTTTTTTGAGGTTGAGATTCGAAATTATTCACTCCCTGTGAGGGAAGGTGGGGGGTACAACAGTCCTCTAGAGAAGTAATATAAGAAGTCAATTATTTTGCATGCACATTTCTTGAGAAAGAAAACCTTAGATCTATGTGAGATGAACAAAATCTATTTCCAGAAATTATGATGTAAAACTTTTGATAGCCTGTACTGAAAACGTAGCATTGACAGGAATTTTCTCTGGGAAATTTTTTAACTCAGAATAATGACAGCAAAAACAAAAAAAAAAAAAGGCAGAAATGAAAGGTGTACCTTATCAGGGTATTCTTTTGCAAGATCTATCAATCGCAATCGACCAACTTTTCCTTGTGCTCGACCTAAATAATTTGCCAAATACTTTCTCCTTGACAAAGGCAAAGGGTCAACCAGCCTAGGCTTGTTAGTGGTCATCCCATCATCAATATTACCAGGTATGATAATATCTTTCCATGTATTGAAGGCACTGGTGTCTCGCTTATCTGTACGGTCTCCCTGTATTCATGATTAACAAGGGAAACGATCTAATCACTAATGGTAAAGAATGAAATGTTATCAAATGGCATTGAGGACATTGTAAAAGATATATGAAACCTCCATCGAGAAAAAATGCTAGAACATTCCTACTTTATTTCAACATGTTAAGGCAGAGTTCTATTATAAAAAAAAAAAAAAAAAAAAAAAAAAGCACTACTCTGTCATTAAATGTATATGTTTATAACCATAAGAGTTCAAATACCTCTGTTACTGTGATTGTGAAACGCTATAAACACAGCTATTTTGACTCTCACGGAACACAGCCTTTGGTAATGATAAATTAATGAAATAAAGTTGCAGCAAAGAGCCTATACGTAAATTACTGCTCTATAATAGGAAGGAAAGCAGTGCCAGACATACCTCTGGAGTCAGAATTATAGAACGATTAATATAAGTTGCCCAAGACTTGAACAAGTGAGCTCCAGCACCACTGCAATGGAGTTAAACATTAGATATAACTTAACTTCACTTTGGTTTTGTCACATTGGTAAAACCAAGCAGGAAATGCATTGAAGACTTTGCTAATTATCTCCTCTCCTAAAATTTGTGTTGTAAGATAGGAAGCAGTGTTGATCTCCTGAAATCGTATATTAAGTTGCTCATATTATTATGACAAGCATTAAATTACCATTTGATCGTGTCTGCAATTTATTAGGAGCAGAAACTATAATTGGGGCCTCACAGAACATTATGCAAAGGTACTTGTAAAAATTTATGTGCAATGCATCAAACATCATCTCTATTAATGAATACCTTTCAATAATAAATGGCTAGACAGACACCTAAACTATTTCTTGCTATATACTCATGAACTGTATCAGCAAAGATGCTCATCTAAGCACCATAGTTAGAAACAAGGATATCATACCTTGGGAAAACAAAAATATGATTGCGGCCACCAGATAACCTGAAATATGGCATTTGGCTTAAAACCTGAAATCAAATAGTAGTAATTTATATAATGATTGCATCATCATTATCTCTTTCAAAGTGCCAGTGTTAGGATAATAATTACATTACCTTGACATATGTTTGGTTGATCTCTTTATCATTCAGTCCACCCATCATTCGAACACATTTAACATAAGACGGGACAAAGAAAAGATCTGCTTCCTCTTTCTTTCTAGTTCGAAATGTTGATTGTAAAAGCAGCCTGTGTATTTTAACCTAAACGGGAGGAAATGTTTAGACTGATAACAAATGTACAGAGGCTGTAAAAAAAAGCTGTAACATCATTTCTATTAGGTGTTAACATCAAATCATTATTTTTTTGAGAGGTTACAATTTAAAGACAGAAATAATTGCTTCATCACAAGATTAAATGATGTTTTTAACCACACTCCATTTGTATCATTCTATTTTTACCTAAAATCCTACTCGAACTTTTCTCATTGAAAAAAAAAATCCTTCCTCGAGCTAACTATCCTAAACTTCCAAACATACTGAACGGGAATTTACAAGATTCTATTTCAAAGACCATAATCACCCTCTCCAACACCAAAAAGGTTTTAAATTTTAAAGTTGAAGTAGCAGTCAAGTAGTTAGAAGAAACAGCTTTAACTTATATGAATTGCACTTAAATGATGAATCCACAATGACTAAATAGTAAAAGTAATAAAATATAAACAAAAAAGTGAGAAAAGGATGGGAAAGAAAACTACGGGGTATAAATATTACATCCTATGCTAACAGTGCCATACAAACTACAATGCTTGATCAAATTCTCAGCCAAAAAGGTTGGCGACTGAGCTTGATACTATCCACTGTAGGTCTAACTGCCACAAGGCCCAGAACACCCCTTTGCTATAAACTAAAGAGTCGGTGCACAAAAAATGATCCAGATCTTTGGAATAATATCTACACAAAAGACACCAATTTGGGGAAAACTGAGCAAAACCAAAAGCAATGTTTTAACACATCTCCAGAGTTCAAATTATGGCGCACAAGTAGCAATGAAAGCAGCTGAACCTTATTTCATATGGCAACTCAATCTATCAAACTCCACTTCTATTGTATCTGAACTCGATAATAATATTGTCCCATGATTCAGCACTATCTTATTATATGGTTCCTCTACATTTTGGTTCATTGATGTTTGATTAAGCATCTTTACTTCATCCCTCCCTCATCATTTCAACAACTCAATTTGATAATGCCAAAAATTAATTCACACTTTTTTCTAGTTTTTGTGAAATACTTATTAGAAGCTGCTTCCACCCAAGCAAAAGACCCAAACATGCCGACTCTCACAGAGAATACACCACTTTTCTAAATTGACCGTCAATCAATCAATCAAGGGGTTTCTTGTTACTTTCTGTGCGCTAGTTACCACGATCACTAATTTAAAAGCAGAGTAGTTCTTTTAACAAATGTTGAGTTTCATAAAGCAAATTCTTCCCAATTCCGGTAACTAAACTCAGCGTTTTTCTCCAATTTAGCAAGTGTTTTCTACATTATTTAAGGGCAAACAAACAAACAAAAAAAAACCCGTCAGTTTCTAATCCTTTTGGCAAATTACAGGCATTCAAGCAATGGTATCAATTCAGATCATTCACATCGTAGAGAATTGTAACAACAATGCCACTTCACAAAACCCATCATTTCCTTCCAAATTAACCAAAAGAAAATCTAACAAGCTATACCACAACACTTTCCTATCCACCCTCCAAAAAATAAAGAAGAGATCCCTAATCTAAGTCTGAGAAATGCTACCTGAGTACCCCATTGTCCTTTAACGCAAGCGTCGGCGGAAATCTTCCCCTCACGACCGTGCATGAGCAGCTTCAAACCCTCAATCTCGTCCTCGTCGTATACGTAAATCTTCAAATTAAGGAGGTTCCCATACCCTCCGAACCGAACGACGTCGTTGGGATCGTTTCGCTGATTCGCATCGGAGAAGGAATTGGGGTAGGATGATGAGCAGGGACCGAGGGGGTGGTCGAATAGTCTGGTGAGGAAGAAAGTGGCAACGACCAACGCGAGGGCGGCGATCTGATTGGTTCTGGTGCAGATGGTGTGGTTCTGGTGGTGCGGCGAAAAGAATCTGGTGCCTTTGTTGCCGGAGTTTATGCTTGCCATTGACAAGGTAGAGTAGACACCTGAGTTCTAATTCTGAGTGAAGTGAAGACGATATCAATCGATTTGAAGTAAGTTCTTTCTTCCATTTCCCATTTATTCGACTTACCCCCAAAATCTTAATACACCCAAATTAAAATTTAAAAATTTACTTATATTATTAAACTCGTCACGTTTCAATACAATTCCACGCTTCTTCCCTCGAAAAATAACATTAGGTTTTCCACCTCCCTTTTCATAAGAAGCATCCCTTACTCACAAACGCAGCCTAGGGGATTGAATTTCTAGGATTTAAGTGTATATTTTTTTTTAGCTTTTTTTATGATTTGTAGTGTTATTAGTGTATACAAACAATATGACAATGAATTGTTATTTTTGGCTTGTGCGATGTTTTTTTTGGGTGGAACACATTGTTTATTGTTCAGTTTTTTTGGTCGAACACACTATTTATATAATGATCATCTCATGGTTATTTATATATGTCTATTTGTATCTTAAGAATTATTAAATGTATTTAGAGGATTTTGGGATGTTTGTAGTAAGACTCTTTTCGTTTTTATATACTATTTTTTAAATTTATTGATAGGTTCAAATTCCAATTTAATAAATACATGAATAGAATTTTTTATTTAAAAAGCAATTTATTTAAAAAAAAATCGATGGTGTGAAAATTATAAATCTTGCTGCCAAATTTTTAAAAAAACTTAACTCTATTGCAAAAAAGTTTGTGACTACCTGATAATTTTATTAAAAATTAATATCTCATAATTAGTTTAGAATGAAAAATTATATACTAAAGTTTTAATTTAATAAAATAAGTCCCAACTAACTCCATAAAAAAACAACCTAATTTTTATTTGAATTTTTTAATTTTAAGGACGGGGAAAAGTGTTACATTCGGAATGACTGGAAATAAAATGACATATGGACATTGAATTAATTTTAATTAGTAAAATAATTACACATTTAAAATTGGTGGATTGCTCTAAAAAACCGGTCAATTCACTTGAGTGATTGAAAATTTTACACATGAATATTTATTTGTATTTAAAATTTAATTTTATTTAATCAAATTAATTAAATTTCTTTTATATTTTTTTAATTATTTATAAAAATAGTATCATCGTTTGTATCTTAAGAATTATTAAATGTGTTTATTTTGAAGTTTTAGACATCTTTTTTTCTATTTTTTAAAAGTCTTGTTTCCAAAAATTGAAGGAATACCTTGAGGTGTTTTGTGCTTTGAGATTGGTTAGTTTTGACTCTGTTTGTAAACTATGATTTTGCGATTAGGAAAAAGGTGGATTAACTCCTTCAAAAAAAGGATGGAATTCATTTTTTAACTATTGGATCGCATGCATCCACCAGACGTTATGATTGAAAATTTTGAAATTTATTTGTGAATGTTCTTTTAGGCTCCATTTCTACACTTCAAACCATTAATATATATGCATTCACATAAAGTAAAATAAAACTTGAATGAACCTCAAATATTAGCACAAGTGGAAGAAGTGAGAGGATTTCAAATGACTAGGTTTTGTTGGGATTTGAAATCCTCCCACTTATAAGTAATATTTGTGATATTCATTTAGTTTTTCTCCATTTTGATTTGTAAATGTTTAATGTATTATCCTCAAATCCCTTGATTTCAAATGACTCCATCCAAATGGAGCCTTATATTTTTTAATTATTTATAAAAATACTCATTGTTTGGTCTTGGTGTATTGTAGTTTTAGACATCTTCAACAAGGCTTGTTTGTTGGTGAGGTTTTTTGTGCTTTGAGATTGGTTATTGACTCATCACTCGATTTTGGTAGGAGATGGATTTCCTCCTTCAATTAAAGGATGCAATTCATCTTTTAACTATTGGATTACAGACATCCATACACTTCAAAATTGTATCTGGATGATAAGTGATTAAGGGAGGGATACATGTGGCTTCAAAATGTGATTTCTTTGTTGAAATATTGCAGGGGTTGATCTTTGGATTTGTATCTTATAAAAAAAAAAAAAATACACTTCAATATAAAAAATAGATTAATGGTTGGATTTGATTTTCAAAAAAGTTTTAAAAAAAAATATTTTATCAAGGTATAATAATATTGGTTGAGGTAAGTTTTACTTTTTATAGCTATAATAATATTCTTTGCTTTACCTCTTTACATGCTACCAGTTATTCCAAATCTGGTATTTTTATCTATATACATCAGGATGGAATAAAAATGGAATTTCTTAAATTTGTGCTACTTAATGCTATCTGAAAATAAATAGGAGAAAACGAAAGATAGGTTACGATGTGTTGATATGCTATGTCTTTAAACATGAGAAATCAATTTATTTTATTTTGAGTAAGTCACTTATAAATTAATTTTACCATACAACTTAAAATAAAGTTATATATTTTTATTATTTAATATTAATATTTTTAATATTATATTTTTAATAAAACAAAATTATAAAATACATACTCCTACAAAAGAAAAACAAAATTTACCATCAAACTAATAGCATACACCGAAAAGAAATCAAATTAGAATACTCGTCAAATAAAAATTTAAGTAGTAGTGTACAATTTGCCGTAAGAGAGATGTAAAAAAATTTATATTCAGGAAAGATTTTGTAAAATTAAAAGATGATATTTTTATATTGGGAAAATTATAACGACATAAAACTTTACCCATTTGACTTGCTTTCTCCTAGAATTATGACTTGTTTGTCGATGCATGAGATGAATTTAAAATTTTTGGTCTTTTCGACAACAGAAATGGATGTGCTACATTTTTTTATACTTTTGTATTTTGTAATAAATTGACATTCAATACGAATTACTTCATTATTTAAATTTTGTAAGGGAGCATTTACAAATTGTGTTGAACCCAAAATTTTGGTCTATATTATTACTTTCGTAAAATACTAATATAATATAATTAAATATAAATTTTAAATTACGATTTTTCATGATAATACCTTTATTATTTTTTTACACCGTTAATTACTATAATTTGCAACTACTGCCGCTTATTTGCATACTCTTACTACCGGCCCTTTAATTTATTCTCTTATAAGTTATAATACTACTATTAGATAAAAGAAAAACATAAAGATCAAACATCAAAATACTATTCCAGGTAAGTATTCTTTGTTTTGTCCTCTATTTCAAATATTTCAAAAGAAAAAAAAAAGCTTAAACTTAAATCAATCAAAACAAGCTATAACTATTTAATATATTTAAGCAAAATTAGTGGAAGCGAAATTAATTAATTATAAATTATAACCACAACATATTCATTTTAAAGAGATGATCATAAAATGTATTGTATTAAAAAATTACTATAATTTGTCAATTTTTTTATCAAATAAATAGTGACTTGAAATCATGACCTTACGACAAAGGTATTAGAGTTTTAACCACTTGATCTATACTACTTTATCAACATAATTTGTCGATTTAACTTGGTATATTAGATGTATAATGTATGAGATTAAAAATATAAATAAATATTTGGGAATAAAAAATTAATAAATCTTTTGTGCAAATCATATTTAAAATCTACTTTTGTGCACATATTTTTTGCTCCAATTCAAGTATCCATCATCGTACATTAATTTGATTTAGAAGAGAACAAACAAGGCATACACATATATGCAGCTGTTTAAGGTTTTTAACTATTTAAGCCACTTCCACCGAACTAACATTTTTACTCTCTCTCTCTAAATCATGAATCCTGCGCAAGGTTTTCATTTTGCAATTCTCTTGTTTGTGATAAGTTTATCAAAAGGGCAGCTCAAAGTTGGGTTCTACTCCCAAACATGTCCTAAGGCAGAGTCCATAGTCAAGTCTGTTGTTGAAGAAGCCGCTGTTGAAAATCCCAGAATGCCCCCTATTCTTCTCCGACTCCATTTTCATGACTGCTTTGTTGAGGTCCCTTCTTGTAGTTTCCCTACTTGTGTGTGTATAATGTTTTTTCTCTCTTACCTACATAAATATGACAGGGCTGTGACGGTTCAATATTGATCAGTGGAACAACTTCTGAGAGAAATGCATTTGGGCATCAAGGCCTTGAAGGATTTGCACAAATTCAGAAAGCCAAAACAGAGCTTGAAAATATATGCCCTGGCATTGTATCATGTGCTGATATAGTAGCTATGGCCGCTAGAGATGCAATCGCCTTGGTAAATCTTTCTTTTCATCATCGATCTCTTATTGTGTGTGTGTGTGTGAGAGAGAGAGAGAGAGAGAGAGAGAGAGAGAGAGAATCTGTTCTTGAAATTTATGATAGTAATAATGTGTTGGGTGAGTCTGTCGTTTAAGGTGATATCATTTTCTTCTTGACTTTTTCCATGCAATATTCATCTTTTTTGTTTTTTAAATGCTCAAATATTGACAATAAATTAATTAAATATAATTTTTTTGTTTTTCCAAATTATGTTTTATAGGCTGGAGGGCCAGTGTATGAGGTTGAAACAGGGAGAAGAGATGGAAGAGTTTCAAGTATCTCACTTGCTGATAATATGCCTGATGTTAATGACTCAATTGACACTCTCATATCCAAATTCAAAAACAAAGGCCTCTCCGAACAAGAACTTGTTCTCCTCAGTGGTAATTAGTTTTGATTTTGACCCTTCTCTCAATCTGTCTCATAAAATAAATTTATGTATTTGCAGCAGGAGCACATACTATTGGTACGACTGCGTGTTTCTTCATGCCAAAGAGACTATATAATTTTACTGGGAGAAGTGATTCTGATCCCAAAATTAATCCTGAGTTTTTACCGGTACTGAAAAGGCAATGCCCTCAAAATGTAGATTCCAGTGTTAGAATACCTCTTGATCAAGTGAGTAATGACAAATTCGATGATCAAATTCTGAGAAATATCAAGAATGGATTTGCTGTAATTGCATCCGATGCTAGGCTTTACGACGACGTTTTAACCAAACAAGTGGTGGATTTCTACGTTGACGGGTCCCGATTTGCACAAGATTTTGCGATGGCGATTGTGAAAATGGGTCGAATCGGGGCGAAGGTTGGAGCCGATGGAGAGATTAGACGAATTTGTGAGGTCTTTAATTAAAAGTCTGTCCTTAAATATATACTAGATTATTAATCTAGTGAGATTGTCATAATGTAACTCTCTGTAGTACAATGACGATGATAAGTTGGAATACATAAAAAAAAAAAAAAAAAAAAAAATGCTAGTTATACTTAATTACTTATGGGCCTAGAGGGATTGTGATTTTCATCAATTTTAGTTATCTGAGGAAAGATTATCATTTTTGGTGTGTTGAAATTGTGTTCAATTTGATGCTGACGTTCCAAGAAGATACACACTATTATATAAGTTGATATTTTTTTCAAACACTTTTTAAAGTGAACTTTTGCTATTTTTTTTTTTTTTTGCTTTTAATTGAAAATAATTGAATTGATAGTGTTTGAAACTTTATGTTTTTATTTTTAAATCTATAAAATAAGCAATAAAGGACCCTCAAGAAGAAAAAAAAAACAGAAAATTGCTAAATCTGAAAGCAACACATTTTCAAGTACTTACCACTTTGTTTTACACTACCCAACCACTATGTTCACCTTTTTAAGAAATTAGCAATTTTTATATAGAGAATTTGTTTGTGCAAATACCATATGTAAAATGGATATTTCTAGACCCATTTGCTAGTTTTAGGGTAGAATTGGATTATTTGCACTTTGATAAGGTATTAAAAAGAAAGTTTTGTGTGAGATTGTCTCATACATTAAACATGATACTTTTGTCTATTTAAAATATTATAAAAATATGTAAAAGTATCATATTTCATATATGAGACCGTCTCACACAAATTTTTGTGTTGATAAAAACGCGCACCACATTAACTTTCTTGATACTCTCCCACGCACACCACAACTGAAACTGTGCCACCCCACCCCTCGTCGGCTGAGCCTGTCTCACTCGCTAATGCTAGAAACCACACCACATTATTGAACATTGTTGTCACATATAGATAAGATGTTCAAATTTCATATGTGATTCAAATAAAACACATACTTGCTTTGTGATGAGGTGAACTTCACTTTGAATGAAGATGACTTGATATTGAATGTCAAAAAAAAAAAAAAAAGAATCATTTGATATTAGCCAGTATAAATTCATTTTTCTTTAACTTTTTACTCATAATTTAAAGTTGAATAGGTATTGTGTGACACTATCTCACGATAAGACAAAGTATGTTATTTTTTGACATAAGAGATGAGGTATTATTGATAGTACTTCAATTCTCAAGGCTTTGCTCTAGGGCTATCAACGAGCAACTAAAGAATTCTTACTTTAGAAGCAGTTTTTCTTAGACAGAACCCTCATAATAGTTGCAACTTTGTGTGATATATGACCATCCATAATTGGCTTTCTCGCAGTGGCGGATCCAGGATTTTGAATTTAGGGATACGAAAAATAATAATAAGTGAGAGAAAAAAATATTGGTGGTAAATAATAATTTTCTTTTTAATTTTACGTAAAAAATATTAAAAAAAAAAATTGGGGTGCAACTGTACGCTTGTTCTTAACTAAATCTGCTTCCTCGGCTTATCAGCAACATTAGTTGCACTACAATAACTGTGTGCGGTGGAGTAAAGCATGATGAAGTCTCAGTAGTTATTCCAGAAACATACTCGGATGATGTACAATTAGAATCTTAAATAAGTAAATATCATTGTGCTTTGAACAACTAATCTCACCCGTTAAGGAAACTCAGACGAAATATACAAAATTTGAATCCTAGAGATTAATGAAATATACTAACTGACCAACATTATTTTTTTTCGAAAACAAAGAAATTTATTAGTTAGCCGCAAGAGAACAATATACCCGGTGGTTCAACCCAACAAGACGGGCTTCCAAAAAGACGGGACACCCTAGCAAAAGCATGTGCCATATAATTGGCGTTACGCTTAACAAACAAGACCGAAACATTATTGAGAATACTTAAAAGCGAACGACAATGATTAACAATATCCCCAAAAGATGAAATACTAGAACTACTCCCAACAATGGCATCAACAGAGCTTTTAGAATCACCTTCCACAATACCATTATGCAAACCAAGATGTTTGACCCAAGAGAGAGCTTCAAGGAAGCCCATTGCTTCACCGATATCCACGTCAACACACCCGGCAATAACCAGCGATCTCCCTGCTACAAAAGCACCATTCGAGTCTCGAATTACCATCCCCAAACCCAGCTGGTTGGAGTCCTCAAAAAACGCAGCATCCACATTCACTTTCATGAAGCCTTGCGCAGGAGCATGCCAAGCTAAGCATTCATGCTTATCCACTGAATCTACTTTTTTGTAATGAACTTGGTTCCATTCTTCAAGAAAATTCTTGGCAGCAAGGGCCGTGTTCGAAGCCTGCCGACAAGAGCCACTCCAAAGTAATGAGTTACGCTCTTTCCATATTTGCCAGATCAATACACCAAACAAATTTGCTGATTCACGTGGAAGATTGACAAGAAGGGACATGACTAATCCCCTAACCGAATCACATTGAAGAATAAAATGCTCAATGAGGTGTCTTAACCCTGCCTTCGTCCAACAATTTAACGCGAAGGGGCACGAGAAAAATGTATGCCAAGTAGTCTCCATATCCGCACCACAAAAGACGCACCACTTATCATCCACTAAATGTTTCCGGAAAAGATTGACCTTATTGGGGAGCACATCACGACACACTCTCCATAAACAATCTTTAATCTTAGGTGGAATTTTAAGCTTCCATAAAACCTTCCAGTGGCCCTCCTCCATCAAAGAAGCATTCTCAACCAATTTAGAAGCTAGTCTATAGCCTGACTTTACCGTGTAGGAGCCACTTCGATCATGATGCCATATCAAATGATCCGCCGTCCCAACCGGGGAAATGGGAGTACGAAGGATGGCCTTGGCATCATCAGCCAAGAAGACTTCCTCAATTAAGACTCTGTCCCATTGCCCCGTAACCGGGCTAATAATGTCACTCACAACCATGTCGTTAAACCCATCCACCACTGGAGTTTGGATAAAAAAATTATCAGGTCTGCTAAGCCACGGCATGTTCCATAAACGAATTGATTGACCCGACCCAATTTTCCATCTAACCCCTTTCCTAAGGAGACCTTGACCTTCAATAATACCAGTCCAGGTGAAACTAGGATTATTTCCCAACTTAGCATCAAGGAAGTGACAATTTGGATAATATTTTGCTTTAAGGACACGGCTCACCAGAGCATAAGGGTCATTCATAAGTCGCCAACCTATTTTGCTCAAGAGTGCAACATTAAACAGATGCATATTACGAAAGCCACGACCTCCCGCTTCTTTATGAACACACAACTTTTCCCACTTTAACCATTTAATTCCTTTTCTAGCATCCATGTTATTACCCCACCAGAAGGAATTGAGCATCCTCTGCAATTCATCTAAGAGAGTGGACGGGAGAAGAAAAGTACTCATGCAATACGAAGGAATTGCTTGCGCCGCTGCTTTGATTAAAATTTCCTTACCGGCTTTAGATAGCTTCTTCGTACGCCAATTTTGCAACTTAGTAAACAACCTCTCCTTAATATACTGGAAGATATGCTTCTTATCATGGCCAACTAGTGACGGAAGCCCTAGGTAGCGCCCCGTATATAAAGGATTATGCACCCCAAGGACTCCTTCAAGTTGGCGTCTTCTCTCCTCTCTAACGTTTCGACTGAAATAAATTCCAGATTTATTATAATTGATTGCCTGGCCTGATGCTCGCTCATAATTATCCAAAATAAAACGCAAAGTACTACATTCCTGAATAGTGGCCTTGCAAAAAAGTAGACAGTCATCCGCAAACAACAAGTGAGAAACTTCGGGGGCCGAACGACACACCTTGCTACCATGAATTAACCCGTCAACCCGTGCTTTTTTAATGGCAGCAGAGAGCCCTTCTGCACACAAAATAAAAAGATATGGCGATAACGGGTCCCCTTGACGTAACCCCCGCCCCGGAATAATAGGACCGATCACATCATCATTAACAAGAAATGAATAAGAAACTGATTTGACACACTGAAGCATCCAACCAACCCACATGTTAGAGAAGCCTAACTTGTCAAGAATAGCCTTAAGATAAGTCCAATCCACTCTATCGTACGCTTTACTTATATCAATTTTGAGTGCCACATCTCCACGGTTTCCATAGCGCTTATTCTTCATCATGTGGATAGTCTCAAAAGCTATAAGAACATTATCTTGGATAGACCGACCCGAAATAAAAGCTGATTGTGCTTTGTCGACAAGCTCAGGCAACACACTCTTGAGCCTATTACACAGCACCTTGGAAAGAATTTTGTAGACCACGTTGCATAACGAAATCGGTCTTAGGTCTTTCACAGTTTGTGGAGTTTCACACTTGGGAATAAGAACAACATTCGTGTTGTTCAGCCCTTCCGGGAACGAACCTTGTCTCAGCCACTGAACACAAGATTCAAAAACCGCGTCACGCACTTGAGGCCAACACTTATGATAAAAACCCGGATTGAAACCGTCAGGGCCCGGTGCTTTGTCCCCGTGCATCTGTTTAACCGCCAAAGTGAATTCCTCTAATTTAAATTCCTCAGTCAGCATAAAATTTTGTTGGGCCGTAATGATCGGGCAAACCGCATCAAGAACTGACCAACATTATGAAGAAGATAAATTGAATGTGAACAATATACCAAATGAAATTTATTTTTCATACATCGTCTCCTTTAATTTCTTATCAATAAAATTATTTCGGAGTCATTTTTTTAATAAGTTCTTGATCACCCTTAATGAGGTTCCATTCTAAAATCAATTGGTCAAAAAAAAAAACAAATTCTTGATCATATCTATAAAGACATATCAAGTATAATCATTAAATAAATCGAAGCAAGAAATCATTATCTATAACTGAGTTTATGTCCACACTTTGAAAGAGCAAAAATATTTTTCACTATTTTTGCATCTTTTTTTATCGGTAATATTTCTGTATTAACAGTCAACAAAAATTTGCGCCTTCAGGGTAGGAGATCCCAATCTTGAAAAATCCTCAATTCTTTCATAGGCGATTTTTTTTTTATTTTAAATAGAGGGTGATTTAATGTTCATTAGGGTTCTACAGGCAGAAAAATCACTTGTACATGCCTTTTCAAGTTCTAACTATGTCGCATCCCCTCTTTCTCCCCTTCCTCTTCCCGCTTTTACAATCTGCACGCATCAAAGTTTGTTTATTTTTTTTAACATCCTCTTCTTTTTTGCTAGTATTGAACGAAAAAATTTTAAAAAATACAAATTTCGAAAATGGTTTCACCAAAAAAATTTAATTTTTTTTCCCTAAATATTCTGACAAACAATTGGGTCTAGAGAGGATTGTGGTGGAGGGTGACTCCAAAGTAGTGTTCGATGCAATCCATTCGCAAAATACGCTCAACACTATTTTTGGGGACTATATTGCAGCTTGTAGACAGCTTTTAGAGGATTCCTCTTTGTTCTCGATTAATTTGGTGAAGCGTGAAGCCAACTCTTTAGATCATTGTTATGCACGAGCTTCTCGTTCTTTTGAGAGCTCTTCTTTTTGGGTCGACCCTCCTGATTTTGTGGATGGACTTCCCCTTACTCTTTGCATTTGCAATAATGAAATCTGAGTTTTTTTGGTGTTCAAAAAAAAAAAAAAGATTTGATCTAGAAATATTTGAATATTTTTGAAAAAAAATCGAACATGCATCTATTTTTTTTTTTGAATTTTTAGATTTTTTCAAAAAATATTTCTGAAAAAAATTCCATGTCAACTAGGTGGTGACTCGCCAACAATTAATGGGTGTGTAAATTAGAATTTACATGTATTAAATTTATTTAAATTATAAAAGTATAATATTGTATTTTCACATTGTAAGCAAGCAAAATTTGAATGTCGAATCAAGAAACGACACGTGGAAATTACGTATTAAATATCAATTAAATTTATTATTTATTAGAAATTTAAATAAATTTAATTTTTAATATAATAAATAATTAATAATTTAATTAATCAATTAAATTAATTAGGTCCAACACAAGTATTGAGTCCTAATAAATCAATTTGAGCTTCTAAGTCCATTAAATAGAATCGGGTCTTTAAAACCTGATAAATTAAATTGGACCTCCAAAGTCCAATAAGTCATGTTGGGCCTCTAAAGCCTAATAATCAAATTGAACCTCTAAAATCCAATAAATTAAACTGGGTATCTAAGGCCCGACAAATCATATCAGGCCTCTGAAGCTCGACAAATCATATCAGGCCTCTAAAGTCCAACAAATCAAATTGTGGAAGCATAAATCTGTAGATGCTAGGAATATTCCCCGGTTCAACAGGCCTGACCCGTCAAACCTAGGGCTTTCACCATCTATAAATAGGGTCTCATTCCGGCCATTGCAGACACATAAAAATATTGGAACACACTGGATTTCGAGCTCTGCAAGCTGCAGATCAAGTCCGACAATTCAATTCAAAGAGTTTTTCAATAGGTTCTTCATCAAGAATGGTGTTTGATCCGAGATCAAGGTACTAAACCCCTCCGATCCACGTTTCTCCTGCAGAATTTTTTAAGTTCTTCGTCAAAGACGACGTTTGATCCGAGAACAAGGTGCTAAGCCCCTCCTATCCGCGTTTTCTCCTCTGAAGTTCATCAACAACAGTCAATTCTGACAACGGTTTGAACCCCGATAAACTCAAAAGTCAAGTCAAAGTCAACTACAAAGAGAGAATTAGAAGAATTTCTAGAGGTACAACAATCGTTTGATTTTAATTAAATTATCTTTATAATTCTGTTTTCGTTATTTATTTATTTATTTAAATACAAAAATTTTTATTTACAAATTTTAGCACACCTAGTGGGACACACATCTTAGAGCATCTCCAACCCTCATGGCAAATTTGTCACAAAAAATATCAATTTGCCACCAAAATTGTCACTAGATTTAAAATTGTATTTTAAACTCGACTTTTAGTGTTAAATTAATCGAGTTGTCAAAAAAACTCATTTATTAACGAGCCGACTAGCTCGACTCGTGAGGCTCGATAGATAAAATTTTTCTTAAATTTCCATTAGGCTAATCGACTCGTTAGGCTCATTAAACTACAAAACCAGCTCTATTTCTAGCTCGTTAATGTTATCGAGCCGAGCTCGAACATCCAATACTCGGCTCGACGCGGCTCGAATAACAGGTCTAATTGCCACCAACAGTAAAATCATCTCCAACCATTTAAACTCAAATTATAACTCAAAAGAGAATATTCTCTTGGAATATCCTTATGTAACTTTTTTTTTCTATTTAATCAAGTATTTAGTTATATGATTTAATAAAAAAATTTAAAATATATTTATTTCAATGATATAAGATACTCTTGTAAAAAAATTTGACATAAAATATGAACATTTAATTACACAATTCATCACAAAAATATATAAAAACTAAAGAAAATTGTATATTGGTACCATACAATGCAAAATTAGGAAAATATTTTAATGATATTGAATGGTTTTGAAGTAATCGGTGACTACTAAAAATTCATATTATGCATGTTTAATTTGTATTTCATTGTATAATTATTTTTATGTGTTGTAGTAAATTTAGCATGCTTTGTGGTGTTTTCTTAGTTTAAATTAGCATGTAATATTGTTATGTATTGTAATAAATTTATTTGTATTTTATATTTTAAATTATTAATGTTGTCAAATTAAATATTTATTACACAAACTAAATATTATACATTTTAACACAATCTAAAATTATTTAATATTACACAAATCAAATACAAAACCAATTGTTGAATTAAAAAACATTAAAAAAATTGCCACCAATGCCATACACTATTCATTTGAAGCAAATTAGCCTCTCCACTGGAGATGGTCTTTGGAGGATGTGTGTGTACTAAAAAAATCGTGCGTGCATATAACCTGGGCCGTAAAAAATGTGCTTATAGGCCCAATTACACATTCAAAGCCCGCATCTATAAATGGCCCAAGCCTCTTTAAGTTGTCACAAAAAACTCGATCTCTTTTTCTCTTTCTTCTTCTTCTCTCAACTGTTTCCGTTGCCGACTTTCTCTCTCATCACCATCGTTAGGGCTTTTTCTCTCTCTCACACAGTTAAGCACACTACTCTGTAATAATATCACGTAGCTCAAGACCACTACTCTCCCTAACCAATTCATTCGAAGCCTTCAGCTAATCACATCGCTCGTGAAGAAATCTAATCTTAATTCGGGATGCCGCGACGGGGAGACGAATACGAGGACGACGTAGAACAGGACGATGAGGAATACGATGCCGTTGACGAAGAAGATGAGGAAGCAGATGACTATGACGACGGCGGGAAGGCGAAACGCAAGAGAGGTAGATCGGATTTTATAGATGATTATGCAGAGGAAGAAGATGAGGAAGAGGACGACGACGATGAGGAGTATGGAGGCGGCAGAGGAGGAGGAGGAAAGCGGCACCGGAAGGCGGCTTCGAATTTCTTTGATGAAGAGGCGGCCGTGGATAGCGACGAAGAGGAGGAGGAAGAGGAAGGGGAAGACGGTTAGTTGCTCTTAATTTGGATTTGGATTTTGTTTTTGACTTAATTTGCCTGCGAATCTGCCCGTTAAAATATATAGAGATGAAATATGACATTGCTTGACCAAGAAGAGAAGTGAATGGATGGCTTACACACCATCTTCATTAATTCCGTAGTAAATTGAACATTGATCAATGTATAGTTTATCTTTTTTGTTTAACATGGTCGAAGAACTTTGTGCTGAGGATAAACCATAAAAGTATGTGATCATAGATGGAAGACGATAAAAGAAATGTAGCCTGAAACGAAGTAAATTTGTCATTGTTCTAAAATTCTACTTTAACACACATTAGCACACTCAAGTGGAACTGTTTGACCTATTTCTTGTTACTAGCGTTATTTCATTTAGGACGGACTGAAGTGCTTGCTGCTGAATTCATGCTTCTATTAAATATTTAGTTCATTTGGATGCTTTGTTATTCTTGCTGCAAAGAGTATATCACCTTTGTAGGCTAGTTTTACTGCTTCACCTCTTGTGAATATAGGTTTCATTCCCTGCACTTACCTGACCTATTAGTTTGATCGAAAGAGGAAAAAAAATTGTTTGAATACTTGAGTTGAAAATGAGTAGATGACCAAATGCTTGATAATATCTCTCGATGAGATTGTTACATCCATTGTGAATGTATGTTTAAATGTTTGACAATGCCTCTCGATGAGATTGTGAATGTAAATGATGACCTTTTGGGTTTACTTGCAATAGTATATTTAAATTGAGCACATCATCAGTCTTATATTGTAGTAGAATTTATTTTACAATATGAATATCCCCATTTCTCAACATTTCTATGGATATATAATTTAGTACGTTGGTGAATTATACTCTGCACATGTTCATTTCTCTATGACGCGTAATACTAGTCGTTCCTCTGATGTTTCCGGGACTGTCTGTGCATAGATTTCATTGACCCTGGGGCTGATTTACCTGATGAGGATGACAGACGAATCCATCGCCGTCCGTTGCTTCCACGTGAGGATGATCAAGAGGATGTTGAAGAAATTGAGAGAAGAATTCAGGAAAGATATGCTAGGAGCCTTAATGTTGAGTATGATGATGAGGCAACAGATGTAGAACAGCAAGCTCTACTGCCTTCTGTTAGGGATCCAAAATTATGGATGGTGAAATGTGCGGTATGATAATAAGATGGTTAACTATATTTAAATTAAGTGGAAAAGAGTAGAATACATTATGATTTCACTTGTCTTCATTCTCTTAACATGATTCACTCTGTGCTACGTAGATTGGTCGTGAAAGAGAGGTTGCAGTTTGCCTTATGCAGAAGTGTATTGATAGAGGATCTGAATTGCAAATTCGATCTGTCATAGCACTCGATCATTTAAAAAACTATGTATATATAGAGGCAGACAAAGAAGCCCATGTCAGGGAGGTATATCAGTTAATTCCCTTTTCTTTTCTTGAGTTCTTGATGTTGTTAACTGGAGGTTACATTTTAAATTTTTGGATCTGGTTTGCTGCAGGTTATTAAGGGAATGCGTAATATTTATTCTGCCAAAATAATGCTTGTCCCAATCAAGGAGATGACAGATGTTCTTTCAGTTGAAAGCAAGGCAATTGATATTTCTAGGGACACCTGGGTTAGAATGAAGATTGGTACGTATAAAGGGGATCTTGCAAAGGTATATATTACTTTACGGAATCTTTGTTTCTTATATCTATCTTTTCGTCTTTTGTTTTTTGGCATATGTGAAACTTTTCTTTTTCTCCAACACAAGGTTGTAGATGTGGACAACGTGCGGCAGAGAACAACAGTCAAACTAATTCCGAGGATCGACTTGCAGGCCCTGGCTAACAAATTGGTATGAATATGAATTTTGAACTTCTGATTTTCTTATTTGCTTGGCGCCTTGGCCATCCTGAAATAACTTATGCTTTTCTTTATTTGATTCTTCTATGTAACTACTGAATTTGCCTATAGTTGGAAAATATCTGGGAGATGTTTTTTCTCTGGTCACGCGAAAACAATGTTTACATATATTGAGTACTCACATCTTTAATGGAAAGTGCATAAAGAACCAATTATCTGTCAGTTATTCATGTTTGAGCTATATTAATTACCTTCACCATAGTAAGTTTTTTGGTCTTGTTTCAGGAGGGGAGGGAAGTTCCAAAGAAGAAGGCATTTACCCCGCCAGCACGATTTATGAATATTGATGAAGCTAGGTAAAGATGCTATGTTCCTTTTTCTTTCTCGAATTCTGCATTTGGCCTTTTGTAATATGATATGTTTAAAAATCCAGAGAACTGCATATCCGAGTAGAGCGTAGACGAGATCCCGCCACTGGCGACTATTATGAAAAAATTGAGGGGATGATGTTCAAGGATGGTTTCTTGTATAAAAATGTATCACTGAAATCGCTCAGCACTCAGAACGTGCAACCTACTTTTGATGAACTTGAGAAATTTAGGCAACCTGGTGAATCTGGGGATGGTGACATGTCTGGTTTGTCCACGCTCTTTGCAAACAGAAAGAAAGGTCATTTCATGAAGGGTGATAGGGTTATAATTGTCAAGGGAGATCTTAAAAACTTGAAAGGATGGGTGGAAAAAGTTGAGGAAGATACTGTGCATATTAAACCAAATGAAAAAGGCCTTCCAGTACGTAAACCGAATTAATTTTCATTTATGCATTATCTCAAATTATATTTCGGAAATAGGGATATTGTCAATTATTAATAACCTAACAATATTTACCTGGCAACTTCCAGAAAACTCTAGCAATCAATGACAAAGAGCTCTGCAAGTACTTTGAACCTGGAAATCATGTAAAGGTTGTGTCTGGTGCTACAGAAGGTGCAACTGGTATGGTGGTTTCGGTTGAAGGCCACGTGGTGAACTTAGTCTCAGACACAACAAAGGAACTTGTATGCAAATATATTTAGCTTTAAAAGTTTATTTTTGTATGGGCAAGTGATGATTTTATTAATATTTTTGTTTTGTGTAGCTCCGCGTCTTTGCTGACAATGTCGTGGAAAGTTCTGAAGTGACGTCTGGTGTTACTCGTATTGGTGATTATGAGCTTCATGACCTTGTGCTACTTGAGTATGTTTTTATTTGTGTATACCATGTTTTTTTTCCCCAATTTTCCCTGTTCTAGTTTTTCTAATTTAAATATTCATCCACAGTGATAATAGCTTTGGTGTGATAATACGAGTAGAGAGCGAAGCTTTTCAGGTAAGTGCAGTGCCCCAAATCAGAAGTCTGTAAAAACTATTGGTTTTCATTCTTAACTTGTTTCATGAGGTATTCAGGTCCTTAAGGGTGCTCCAGAGAGACCTGATGTTGCACTGGTGAGGTTAAGAGAGATTAAATACAAAGTTGACAAGAAGATTTTTGCAAAAGATCGTTACAAGAACACATTATCAGCGAAAGATGTTGTTAAAATTCTAGAGGGTCCGTGTAAGGTAAGGTTTCAACTCCATTTATTGTAATCTTATGAGACATTGAAGGAACAAAATTATTCCTTGATGACTAGCAATTTTGACTAATGACAGGGTAAACAAGGTCCCATTGAACATATATACAAAGGAGTTCTATTTATATATGATCGGCATCATCTTGAGCATGCTGGTTTTATCTGTGTGAAGGCTGAGTCTTGTATGATGGTTGGCGGATCACGCGCAAATGGTGATAGGAATGTATGGATCTATCTGTGCTATCAAGTTTCATTGCCGGGTGTTTTGGTCTCTTTGCTCGGTTGCATTAATTTAAATTGTTTTCTGTGTAGGGTAACTCCTTGACACCAAGATTTGGCCATCTCAGAACTCCTCCGCGTGTTCCCCAGTCTCCCATGAGACCACCTAGGGGGGGTGGTCATATGAATTGTAAGTAACCCTTGCAAAAGCATCTGGCTGAAGTCTTATTCGTCAGATCAGATTATTGTGATGTGCCAATTTATATACCTTTCATTTTGTTAATTTGTTTCTCTTTTTTTTTTTTTGTGAATGATCTCTTGTTTAGTTTTGTGTTAGTTTGTTTTTATTATGTTAATTCAGCACTTATTCTTTATTTATATTAATTTATAACTTGGGTTTGACAGTTGGAGGAAGACGTGGAGGTGGAAGAGGTCATGATGCTTTGGTTGGTGCTGCTGTTAAGATTCGCCTTGGCCATTATAAAGGATGTAAGGGGCGTGTTGTAGATGTTAAAGGTTCTATGGTCAGGGTCGAACTTGAGTCTCAAATGAAGGTTGTTGCAGGCAAGTTCTCTTTTCTAGGCGAAATGTTATTTCAGGTTTTTTTTTTTCCAATTTTTAACATAAGTTTTGATTGACACCTCTTTTTATGCAGTTGATCGAAGTTATATATCTGATAATGTCAATGTTTCTACACCATTCAGGTTGGCATGGAACTTTTGTTGGATTTTCTAGGAATACCTATTGTGAATTAATTTCATGCTTTGATTGTTGTGATGTATTGATTTGACCTGGAGAAATTTTCTTATTTTCCTTATTAACCTTTAATAATAATAATTGATGGTCACTGTAATATGGAAATAAGTGAGAACAATCACAAAATAAGCTAGAAACTGATCTAGAGAAATTCAGTTTCCAATGATGTCATCCATAAGATAATGACAAATTGACTCTGGCAGATGTTCTTGCCCATGCCAAAAGCTTTTATATTCTCTTTTTCGTAAGTATGTGTATATAAGAATTAAGAAAAAAAAAGACAAGGAAAGGAAATCACTCCTGAAAAGAACAAAAGGCACACCCCTCACAAATCACGTTGGAGTTTGGAGTATAATCTTAGTAAATATGTTTTATTCTCTCTCTTTGTTTAGATATAGACCTGTTCCATTTTTATATTCCCCTGGCCCCCAAGCCAAAAATAACAAACAAAAATAGAACAAAATTTGAAAAGTAGGATATTGGATGTATAATCATTGTAAATATGTTGTATTCTCTCTCCCTGTTTAGACATATAGACTCGATCCATTTTTATATCACCCCCAACAAAAAAAAAAAAAAAAAAAAAATTTTAAATCCACCACTGGAAGTAGGAGTTAGAACCCCATTACGATCCTCTATCTTCAGTATTCTTGTCATATGATCTAATTGCGGAGAGATTTCCTCCATTTCCTCATTTATTACATCTACTTCGTAGTTGCTATATAAACATGTGCTACATTCACATAATATGAAATTAAGAGAGAACATTTACTGTTATGGCCCTTTGGGCATCTTATTGTTGGATGTAGTCCAAATGGACAAACCGTGTTATATATCTTTCTGCCCCTTTTCTCTCCTGTCATATAATTCAAATTCAACAGATTCTGGGGTTTCTGATCTTATTTTTCTTTGCAGGGATACATCGAGGTATGGTATGGGAAGTGAGACCCCGGTGCATCCTTCTCGCACTCCTCTGCATCCATATATGACTCCCATGAGGGATTCTGGTGGTATGTTATTGTGAATGGTGGATTGGTTTATCTAAGGTTGCAATAATATTATGGTTGTAATAATCCTATATTTTTTGGTCTTCATTAATTGTTATGCAGCAACTCCTTACCATGATGGTATGAGGACGCCTATGCGTGACCGAGCATGGAATCCTTACACACCGATGAGTCCACCAAGGTACTTTAGATGCTTGTTGTAGTTCTTATTTGTGAAGTTTGAAGCTTATTGAGTTCTGTTTTTCCTGTTTAGAAAATTAAAACTGCAATTTTTTTCGTCTGTTTAAGTCATAGTTCGTCTACATTCTGATTTAAAAACTTTATTTAATGGCACACTTTCTGAGTCTATATTTATTAATCAAATTTAAGTGAAAGCTTCCACCTGCTAATTCAAATTATGGCTCACATATTCTTCACTTTATATACTAGTTTGAATTTTCAATATTATTGATCGATGTTAATAGAACTGCAATGTTGAAATGCCAGGGATAATTGGGAAGATGGGAATCCTGGTTCTTGGGGTACTAGTCCACAATATCAGGTACTGCAAGTAGTATTTTCTCAAGTCCACTGACTATTTATTTTCATATTGTAATATATAGTATTTATTCTTTCAGCCAGGAAGTCCTCCTTCACGAGCGTATGAAGCGCCGACACCTGGTTCTGGATGGACAAATACACCAAGTAGCAATTACAATGAAGCAGGCACACCAAGGGATAGTGGTTCTGCTTATGGTGATTCAATATTTACTTTCATTGTATTAGGACTACACAACATATTAAATTTGAGATCTTAAATAGATTGGTATGTTAATTTTCAGCAAATGCTCCAAGTCCATACTTGCCATCTACTCCTGGTGGGCAGCCCCCGATGACGCCAAGTTCTGCATATTTGCCTGGAACTCCCGGCGGACAACCAATGACTCCCGGAAGTGGAGGATTGGATTTGATGTCACCTGTTGTGGGTCTGTAATTCAATTTTAAATCTGCTTGTGCATAAATGCTTTTAATGGTTATTTTGGAACCTTTGTTTGAACTTTTTTTTTTGTTATGGTATGAAATTGTGAAATTGCTTTTTTGCAGGTGCAGATAATGAAGGGCCTTGGTTCCTGCCAGATATTATGGTCAATGTCCGTAGACCTGCTGATGACATTTCTCTGGGAGTTATAAGAGATGTTCTACCGGTATCTATTCTTTTACCCTTGCAACTCACCAGCTACTTTATATCGTCAATCAATATCTATTAATGGTAGTTATTGAAGAATGCTGATTTTGGTTTCTAATACACTCGGGTAGTTAATACCTTCAAGAGACGGGGGTGATTTTCTATCTATCAAATGGGGCAGCATAAATTCCTGTTCAGGACCCTGATGCCACATTTATTTTGTTTGGCTGTTACCTGGACTGATTTAGTTATAGTCTCCAGGTGTTGGTTCTTTTGTTAATGAATTATGGCCTTGTTTTAATTTGATTGAAATGGCAAGATATTGCATCTAAATCCTATGCTTAAGATTTGCAGAGCAAGCGCAACAAACTTTAAAGTTGACACCCACAAATGGCTTAATTTTGCACTAGATCGTTTCTCTTTCTAGTTCCGTGCTCTGATTATGGTTCTATATTACATGAATTGTCTGCCCTGTTCCTAATTCTAGATTTGATCTAATCTTTTTTTGACGCCAAGGGATGGAAAGATTTATAGCATCAGTCAGATTACAGCCGTATCGTTTTTGCACATATACTGCTGTAGTTGATTAGCCTGAAACATCTCTGTGGAATCTCCTTCCTGGGATAATGGTTATGTACACTTCTAAGTTTTTTTTTTTTTTTTTAAAAGAAATTTTTTCACTGCTTACCAAGAGAGAAATTATGGGTGCAAGAAAGAAGATTGTTCCTAAACCTTGTCTGCACTGCGAGTGAGAGTGCTAATTTTGGTTACCAAATAGCAACCATTGAAATTCTTGCAATGCTTAGCTGTTGAATGTAATTACTGATAGTATATGAATTCAATTGTCTTGTAGGATGGCTCATGTAAAGTGGCTCTTGGATCGAGTGGAAATGGTGAAATGATCACTTCTCTTCCCAGTGAAATTGAGATAGTGCCACCTAGGAAGGCAGATAAGATCAAGATCATGGGTGGTGCACAACGTGGGGCCACCGGGAAACTTATTGGTATAGATGGAACTGACGGAATTGTCAAAGTTGACGATACATTGGATGTTAAAATTTTAGACATGGTTATATTGGCCAAACTAGTTCCAATATGAAGACAAACCACTTAGTTTCCTGAGCTCAAGCATTTGGCATTTGGCTACGTTGTTCATATTGTTTCTGCTAATTGGGTAGAAAATTGAAGCCCCATCCCATTTGTAGAACTCACTGTAATTCAGTCGAACACTCTGGTAAGAGATGTGCATCTCGGGCAAGGAATCGAGGAGAAACAGCTTCTGCTTACATGTATGATTTGTTGCACACAAGGTATAAGGAAAGGAGTGGTTAGCTGACAAGGTTTGTAACAGTGTTTGGCCTTTTGATTTATTTTAACCAGATGAAAGCCTTTATATTTGTGGTCTAGGATGTAAACAAATTGTAGCAGGCGCTCTGTTTTTTTGTTTAATTGTGAAATAGTTAATGTTTATGTACATCAATTGTTGTTTGCAGATGCTCAAAAAAAGAGTTTGTTGTTTGCAGATGGAATAATTCGATCAAATTCAAGTGAACTTTTGGATAGTTAATATTCTTAAAACTCGTTTAGAAATAGCTTCCTTTTTTACTTAGAGAAAGAATAAGGACAGTGTAGCCAATTGGCTATATGGTTGTAAATAAGCTGCGTTGAAACGTGTTGTAGTTCAAGTTTGTTTGAAGTGTTATTGTGTTTGAGTTTGGTATTTAACGGAGTCTAACCGGATCGAGTTTAATTGACATGAACATGAATTGAACTCGATTATGTGTATATATATATATATATATATATATATATATATATAATTTGTTAAAGCTTGAGTTGAGATTTAGATTGTACCGAATGTAAATATATGTTTATGTGTTTGATATGATGTCGGAGCGAGCTAATAATTTAATTTGCTTTTCAGTGTTAATTGAGATTCCTTAGAACTACCCCTGATGTAATTTAAAAGATGAGAAATAAATGAGTGACTTTACACGGGTCACAGAAGATTAAAAAACCCCCAAATGTTTTACTTTCGTTAATGCAAGACTAACTCAAGACTTATTTAATAAGGCGATTGAAAGACTACCACATGTTCCTTTAAAAACAAATAAACAGAAAAAGACTCCCAAATGTTTAACTTAAATCAAGACTGAAACAAAAACTTATCTGGACGGACAAACAGACAATCATAAATGCTACAGTTTCCTAGAGAATAGTTTTCTACAAATGTTAAATTGTTTGGTTAAGAAGAAACGCAAGCAGAATAAACCCAAGTTCTTGAGAAATCAGAGATGGTACTTTTCAAGATCATTGAAAAAATACTGTTCCATTCATAATGCAGGCAACATTTCCTTTCAGGGGAGACATGTATCAAAATTTAAACAATGTGCCATTCTCCTTTTACATTTATGAACCCGCCGAATGATTTAATACCAAGGAAACATCATCTTTACAGAGGAACCAAGAGAAAATAGGTAAACACAGCCATGATAACAAATGCCATCACAGGAAAAAAATAAACTATGATTTTCTGAAAGGCCAAATTCATCCATGATCGCAAACAGTCACCAGTTGGTTGATAATCATAAACCTAGGTAATATTATCCTAAAATAACTTGGCCAAAGTTTTGTTAAACATTTAAGGAACATACTTCAGATATCAACAGGCTAGTGATGCACTACTCTTAAATTGTCATAGAAATTAATAAAAAGACTTAAAATAGTAAACGAAGCAAGAACTTCCTTGAGAGTAATAAGGACAAAAATTCACGCATAATGTATCAAAATTCTCAAGATTCATCTCAAGTTCCAGAAGGTTCCGTTCAATCTATTTTAGACTGACATCTTCCAAAAACATTCAGCAGGCACATGCATAGTTCTCCATTATCCTTTACGCAGTGGTGGAGTCAAAGGGAAACCAAAGTGACTTTATAGAGAAGATCTAAAAGGTCAATGTGGAGGCTCACACACTTAATGACGGTAGTGTTCATGAGAGGTGTAAGCTCGGTGCGACAAACATCAATCAGGATGCGAGCCTCATTCCTCCCATTCTTCTGGTTTTTACAATTTTCAATTTGCAGAATGCAAGTATTACAAACTTCTGCTATTTCATTGATGGGCTGAAGGGGAAGTATGCAAGGACATCTATATTGCTGCTCCCACCATGGCGTGTTGGGAGGAGCAAAAGTAGATAGTGCAAATTCACGTCCATCATCAAAGTTTCTGTCCATTGCAACAGCATTTCCTGATAAGAATCCACCAGCTAGATAGGCCATCATTGGAGCTCCAGGAATAATAGCATACTGACCCTTAGCCGTAGCAAAATAACAAAAAAAAAAAAAATTTAACGGAGCGCCAAGGGCAGACCACTTTCTCTCCCCAAGATGCAGGGCAAACGCTCCATACTCCTTTGTTTCCACATAGAAATGAGACTCACTTTATGAAACTATAACATGTGACCTCATAGTAACACGAGCATGGGTTTTTGCTAAAGCCAGCGATACTACAACAACACGTGAAGGGTAATCCAGGGAGTTCATCCCACAAGTCCAATTGAGGATCATATAGCTCCAACGCTAGAGTGCAGTAATCCATTTTGCCCTGATGCTCAAAAACAAGATTTTTTTGGTCATCCGGCGTTGCGATGGCTGTAGGAGAAGATTTAGCATAATTCACAAGCGAGATGTCAGTAAGCTGCTCTTCCATAACTAGGCAATTACCTTGGGCCAAAACCTCCTCTGATATATTTTTCCTGGTTATCCCTCAGACGTTGATAGGAATATCGCCCAAAAACATAGAGGGTGGATTTGAGAACGCAAACTGTTAAGAGGGAATCAGGTTGATAGGGAAAAATAATTTGGAGCGCTGGATCAGCGTGAGGATAGTCTCCAACGATACCAGAGAAGGTACGTGATTGTAGATCGATATCTACCACGTATAATTTGATTCGTAACACTCAGAAATATATTCACCCATACTCGATTGACAAACAATGCCCACTTTTCTTGAAGCTGGTGATGAGTCTGATCGCTGCTTTTTGGCTCCTGGAGATCCAGGTCTTTTGTCCATGGGGTTTAGAAACTATGGTGTGATTCAGAGAAAGAAAGATCATCAGATTCTTTATATCAGAAACACGCAAAATGATATGAACACAATTTAAATGTGAATGGAAGTTCGTTCTCGTGCCGCCCCCGCCGTGCTTTCTTATGGGGAAAAGTATTTCTGCGATGAATGATTCAAGAATACGGAAGTGTGCCTCTATTGTATTGTAGAGGAATTACAAAGATTTTAGTCAAACAAATTATATGGAAAAATATACAGATAAATCTTTCCTAACTACAAAACGTATCAGAAGAAATTAATATAAGGGTTTGATATCAAAGTAATTGAATCATTCCTAATATTTCTCAATCTCTCAGATAGATTGGATAAGCCCTCTCAAAATTTTATACGTTCTAAAAATAAGCTCTTAAAATATTAATAATCATTATTTGAGTTTTCAGTTTTTGCACTGCTTCTATATATATATATATATATTTAGATGTCTAATTTGTAACATAAAAATTATATATTCATTTATTATGATTTTTCGTACCATTCTTACTAAATTGGTTTTTTTAATTGAAATTTGACATTAAATTTGTGAAGAAATGAAATTGTTCTCTTGAAAGTCATATAATTTTCTTGGTTTCTTTTTTTCTTTCCAGAAAAAAAATAAAAATTATTTTTGTAATTAATTGAATTTATTCTAAATATACTAATATATTGTAAAATTTAATGATTCTTGATTTGTCAGAATAGCACGAAAAACTCCAACAGAAAGCCATTATATTGGACAATATTCTCATATATCTTCTCTTTTTAGAGACTCAAATCCCTTTGATTTGGTGTAGGATCTGTATGAAATACAGTAGAATATTTTTTCCTTTTATTTCATATATTAGCAATAGGCTGTGCTACTGTATACATTCTACACCTTTGTGAATATTAATTCATCATGCGGCAACAATTGCTTTTTACAGAAATTCTCAAGATCTTATATACTTGATTACGAGTTGCATTTTTCTGCTTATATTTTATACTCAATCCGTTTAATAGAAGCTTTTATAGGAGGGAGTGCACACACTTTAATAAGTATTAATAATTATTGGAGTTTTAAAGAGTAATTTTGTAAACTTTTATTTATAAAATAAAAAATTTATTAATTTGTGTGTATGTCTGAGTAAAAAAATGGTGACATTTGTGTAAATTAGTGAAAATTATGAGGATGTAGTTTATAAAAGGTTTTCTATTTTAAGGGGTGTGAAGCTTATAGTGGGACGGACGGAAAAGAAAAGTGTGAAATATTTTATGGAACGGAGAGAACACTTTGATTTTTCTAACGCAAAGCTTATTTTATTTTTTGATTCTCAAGATCTTCTAAATTGATTATGAGTTTGAATTTACATGTCTATATTTTTTGCTTTGGTTTTTCTAACGCAAAACTTATTTTGTGTTTAGGGTAATATGATCTAAACAAACATTATTTAATTAGCTAATTGACAAGTTAAAAGACATATTTGAAAGCAGGAAGAGAGTCGGACATGGTCACTGAGTTTGAGACAGGATTTTCGATTTTCAGGTTGTCAGTTAAGGCTTTGATATTATAATTTTTTTTTTGTCTAATAAAAATCCAATCTTATATAGAGAGAACTGAATTTAATTTATTTATTAATAAATGTTAGATTCTTAACACTAATGCTCCATATGATCCAAATTTGAGTAGATATATTACAAAACTAACCTCAAAATTTATTCAAAATACCGAATAGATCCTATGGTTTGTCCAACTGGACGAATCACGTAAATTGGGTAAATATTCAAAATTCCACGACGACATTTATTTAGTAATTTGAATAAACCGCAAACTGTAATTTGCCCAATAGAGAATTGATTAAAATAAGGAAAAAAAGAACTATCTGAAAGAATTGATTAAAATAGGAAGAGATTATTTATTCAACTCAAGTTTTTTACAAACACGATACCACCATACAAAGGGAACATAGAAGACTGTGAAAAGCCAGATGAAATTCTCACACATCTAAGAAACATTTTATGAAATCTGGGCAGCATTCTTAATTTGTTTCCATTTCAATGATACAACGAAGACCTTCTCCTTTGAGCATCAGCTCAAAAGCCTTGTTAATCTCAGCAAATGACACTTTGTGAGTTATGAACTTCTCCACTTCAAGCTCCTGTAAATGATCAATCCAGTCATGTTATTACAGACAAATTTGACATTTTAGAAGAATTTTGAAGACACTTGCCTTTTTCATGTACATTTCAACGACAGACGGAAGGTCGGATCGGGGCTTGTAGTTGCCGAAGAAAGTACCCTTGAGAGTCCTTTCGTTCAACAAATTCATCGGATGAGTCTTGAAGACGGCGTCCTTATGAGGCACACCAACAAGAACAGCCACTCCCCATCCCTATTAACAAAAATATGCATATCAATTTTCAATTAATTGCCTCATTGTGATTGCCTAAAGATACATTAAGTGCTCGTTTGGTTTGCATGATTAGGGCATGACAAATGAATTAACATAGGCTAACAAGTGTTAAAATGAAGTCAATCGTGTCTGCCGGATAATTAATGAGGAAAACCAAACGAGCACTAATTGAATGAATTAGTTAGATAGTTAGTTACGTCGTGAACACATTCGAATGCAGAGATCATTGCGTTGACGTTTCCGGTACATTCTACGCTTCGATCCACTCCTCCGCCGGTCATCTCAGCTATCACCTATATATACATGCATAAAATTCACCAAATTACTTGTTTATGAAATTAAGGATGAATTTTATTTATTAACCAATCAATCAACCAACCTCTTGGACTGGCTTCTGGTGGTCTTTTGGATTCACGAATTCATTCACACCGAAATTCTTAGCTGCATTCGCATAATTAATAAATAAAATCATACATTATTTGCTACTTAAATAACACATTTGGAATTTGGTTAGCTGCTTCATTGCATACCTAGTTCAAATCGTGCAGGGTTTAAGTCCACACCAATTATTCTCGAAGCACCAGCCAATCTTGCTCCTTCTGCAGCCTGCAGTATTCACATTTCACCACAAAATTAATAATCATCTCTCTCTCTCATCTCTCCTCTCTCTCTATAACAAAACTTACAGCAAGCCCAACTGCTCCAAGTCCAAAAATAGCAACAGATGACCCCTTAGGTGGTTTTGCAACATTCAATGTAGCACCAAGCCCTACAATCACACACATTCATGGTTACTAATTATGCATCAACAAAACCAAATTGACCAGATGAGTATTCACCTGTGGAAATCCCACAGCTGAGCACACAAACTTTATCGAGAGGAGCAAGGGGATTGATCTTGGCAACACAGCCCACATGAATAACAGTGTATTCACTGAATGTGGAAGTGCCAACAAAATGGTAAATTGGTTTTCCATTGATGGAAAACCTAGTCTTCTGGTCGTTGATCATGACACCCCTCTCAGTGTTGATCCTGAGAAGGTCACACATGTTGCTTTCTGGGGATTTGCAGTGAGCACATTCCCTGCATTCCCCTGTGAATACGGGCAGGACATGATCCCCTGCTGCTACTTCCGTCACACCCTCTCCTACGCTCTCCACAATCCTAACCGTACATCAAAACTTTTCATCAATTCTTGAATCGTCTAATTTAATTTTGATAAAAAAAAAAGGGGGCTAAATTTGACATACCCTGCTGCTTCATGTCCAAGAATTCGAGGAAAGACAGAGTCTTGAGCCTGAAAAATACAATAATATGATTAGTTCTTGACTTCTTTTTCTTTAAAGTTATATTAAAATTCTTGAGGTTATTAATTAGAAGTTACCTTGGCTTCCCAAAAGTAGACATCAGTGTGACAGAGGGAGGTGAAGAGAATCTTGATCCGCACTTCCATTTTCTGCGGCGGCGCCACCTCCACCTCCTCAATCACCAGTGGCTTTCCGGCTTCCCACGCAACAGCAGCTTCATCCCACAAAAAAACAAAAGAGCCCGTCAAATTAAAATTTATTACTTGAATGATCATTACCACCCCATCTTTTCGCCTGATTATTTCTAATAAAACGGAAGAATTCAAGAGAAAAAGAAAACCCATACCTTTGCATTTGATAACTTGACCTGCAGTGCTCGACATCTTGTATTAGCTTTCTTGATCGAAGTTGTTGAAAGAAGAAAATTTGGGTTTTTGTATGTAGAACTCAGAGCTTTGATTTTTTGTTTGATGAGACGCCACTTCACATCACAATGCTCTTTATATAAGAAATTTAGGGGGTGGCTAAAAAAATTCATATCGATCTTCTAAATTTGTAGATATATATGAAATTAATTATTTAAATTAATTTTTTAATACTTCACATGAATTCTTAGTTATTCTTTCTAGAAGATAAATTGAACAATTTAGTACGGACTAAATTACTTTCTGTAAAGAATCAAATACTCCCTCCTATTCATAATATATTTCGTTTTAACTTTTCGTATTATTTACAATTTAAATATCGTTTTGCATTTTTCAAATGACTCCATCCAAATAAAACCTTTGTTTTTTTTTTAAATTATATTGATAATAATAATTTTTAAAGTCATGTGAAAAATTTCAAAGCTATTAATTAAGAGTATAGAAGTAAGTAAATAATTTTTTTAGAACGTATGTATGAGCTTAGGATTACATATATTTTAAATAGGAGAGAATAGCTTTGATGTCATCAAAAAGTTTCATTTTATTTAAAAGGTAAATTTATAAAGAGGTATATAATTAATTTATTTACATTAATTTTTTTATACCCACGATGAGTTAAATATTTCTTGGATATATTTTAATCTGTTTGATTTGAATTTTTGAAAATAAAAATCCAACAAGCGATTAGACCTAATATCCAATACCAGGATGTGCATTCTCGGACAAGGATTGGTTGCAGTGCATCTACTCTGGTATTGCAGCTTTGTTTAATCTTGTCTTGTATTGATTCTTTTAAAACTGTTTAATCCCAACTAAATTTGGCTTCTTGTGGGCGCCCAAACCTCATTTACTTTCTCTATTTTCTTTCTTTTTGGTTTGTTTCTTTCTATTATAACCATTTGCATTAAATAATTCTCCCTCCGGCTCTCTTTACATTTAATATTTTGAGCATTCATTTTAAATACTTATGTTTCTTATTTTAAAACTTAAAAGTCGTGTTATTTTACATATTTTTTACACTTTTCATTTGTAATTTTATAGTACAATATTATATTCATTAAAATTTGTGTTATTCTTCAAATTCTAAATTTAAAAAGGGATGAATGAAGTACAAATTTTTGTACACACCAGTTGTACTGTTCAACTAGTATGTATTTTTAAATGATTAACTTTCATGTAATACTTTGTGATTATAATATATTATATAAGTGAATTAATTTTACATCTTCTTGCATGTTCAAATTTTTATATGAAATAATTTTTTTCACAATAAATAAATTAATTTCATATGTTTTAGAAGTTCAGATTTTTAAATAAGATAGTACTCCTTCCATCCAAAAATTATTTCTATTTTTCTTTTTGGTTTGTCCAAAAAATTTATCCTCATTCTATTTTTAGGAATAATTCAATCTCACTTTGCTTTATCACCGTCCTCTAAACACCATATTTATAGCTTACATTTTTACTTTATATATAAATTATTAATATTTATATTGTGCAAAATAAAGAGGAATAATTTTTTTTTAATAAAGATAGTAACTGTGATTCTTTCATTAATTATCCGTAGAAACCGACTTGGATTACGTTCTTAAAAATTACAGCATTGATTCTAAATCGGACAAAAGTTTCAAAATTTACTTTAAAAAAAAAAAATACCAGAGAAATTTTTTGATTTTGACTGACACTAGCTTTAATAAAACCAGTTGCCATAATCCTTTGTGCTTTGATGGTTTTGTGTTGGTTCTCAACGCCTCTAGTTGTTTCTATAATCCAGGGGACCCACTGAAACCACTCTATTTTAGTCAAAGAAAATGAAGGTCAATATATATTGAATCATCCAGCATAGGTCCAGCCAGATTCCTGATATCATAAAATTATAGTCGAATTTAAAATTAAATTCCCTGTTATTTTATCAATTATATTTAGAGGTATGATTATGAAAAAATAATTTTAAATTAAATAAATAATTCATAAATTACTATTGATAAAAAAATTATTCTTGTACGTAAAATTATATTATACTCAAGAAAGAGACAAATAACTAGCGGATATTAGTGGGTTAAATCAAATTAAATAAGTTTTCTAAAAAACAAATCACGTCAATTCAAAATTGAAAAACTTACTTTCATATGTGTTTTATAATAACAACTATGTATTATCACATATGTATTATTAGCCCTAAAAACGAATATTTATTCTTGTAATAATTATAAGAATAAATATGTATCGACAAATATATGTGTTTAATATGTTTTTCATCTCTTTAAATTTAGATCATGCTTTTATTTTTCCAATATATTTATTTTTTTTATTTGTATATAAAAATATTTATATAAATATATAATAATGAACTCCTTAAAGTATTGTTAGACTTAAGTCGACCGACGTGCCCTGGGTTAGAAAGTTGTACCGACATTGTATTCACATGCTGCACTTGCAATACAAACAACGAACCTAGTAATCACCGAATAATCATATATTATATTATATTATATATGATATGTTAGTTTTTTTTTTTTTTTGGAAAAATATGATATGTTAGTTTTAAACCACTTTTATTTCCTCTCCCAGTTTTCTGTGAAAAAAAAATCAATTCTGTTTCCTGTCCCAGTTAATGGATTTTGCCGCGAAATTTATAATTTTTTAGTGCTAATTATGTCGGAAGGATCATGACAGTGGGACCTGAAAAAGAATAAGGTTTAAAATAGTTTTATTAAGCCCGTTTGAGTAAGAACGGATCATTTTTCCTAAGCCATGTAGGCTAGGCCAGCCCATCGTTTAATATTTTTGTAATTAAAATTTAATTTAATATAATTATATAATAAATTCACTAATAATTTATTTTAATATTGTACATATTTTAGATGCATTGAGTATTAAATGATGTTATCTTTTCAATGATGCTTCATTTTTTTAAAAAAATTAGTTAATGTGATTGAATATAATTAACACATTAATCATATTATTATGTATTCTTTAATATTTTATATGTTCAATTTAAATTATATCATAAATATTTCAAATTTTATTTTTTTTATTTCTTAACCAGTTAATGGTCGAGATCGAACTAGATTTCAATTATTAGCGGTCCGTTAAAAGTGAACCGCAAAAGTTCAGTACCGTTTAGGCCTATGAATAACCCGTTTAACATCTATATTTATCATGCCCCTCAACTCAATATTTGTCTCTTTTATAAAAGAACATATTTAACTACACATTTAAATAATTTTAGGGGGAAAAATGGAAACAATGTAATTAATTTACATTGAAAGTGCAAAACGTCATATAATTTGCAAAGAAAATAAAATGTCAAAACGTCATTTATTTTGAATAGGAGAGAGTTATATCCAACTCTAAACCTCTCTTTCTCCAATTCTTAGGTCTTTGTCCTCTTGTGTAGCAAAAGAAATATAAAATCTCAATAAAACTCATTGATTTCAATAAAATACCGAATTAAATGATACTTCCTCCGTCTTGTAATAATCATCACAATAAATTGGACACATATATTAAAAAAAGTTACTCCCTCCATCCCACAACTATCTTCATATGTGAAGAGACACGCTTATTAAGAAAACTTAAATTAGTGTAGGAGAGAGAATAAAGTGTAAGGGTATTTTGGGTGTTGTATGAGATAAAGTGTAAGAGAGAGAATAAAATAGAATAAAGTAAGAGTGACATTTTTTTAAATAAAATTGATATTGGGAGGGTATTGATAACGAATGTTATTTCTAAATTTGGGGTGTGAAAATAATTGTGGGACGGACCGAAATAGAAAGTGTGAAGATTGTTGTGAAGATTGTTCCGGAACGGAGAGAATACTTTTTAGTTGAGATCTCGTGATAATCATCAAAATAGATTGGACACATATTAAAAAACAAGTTACTTTTTGGTTGAGACGGTGTAGATGAGAGAATAAAATGTTTATAGGTGCTGTTAGTTTTGGCGGGAAGAATTGACAACAAATGAGACTTCCGCCTTTCCCGTGGCCCACGAAGACACAGTAGTAGCCCTATTCTACTTGTTTGGGCTTTCTCTATATTGGCCCAACCTTAAATAATACAAAATTAGTTGGGCATTAGTTGCCCGACGATAAAGAAAGATCCAACTAATTGAGAGTAGATTTTAACAAATATTACTATATATAAAAAAATCTTTCTGCCTTATTTATTAAATTAGTTCAAGTACAATTTTTAATATACCTACAATAATTTGGCAAATTATTGTATATGCATTGTGCACTCATTTTTAATGGTATGCATATTTCAATTAATAGTATTGTCCGGAAACCAGTTGTACCACACCAATTGAACTATGTTATTCGTTTCTATGAAAAATATTACTCAAAAAATTGACAAAGTGGTATAACTCTAGTGGTTTGAGCCCACTACCTATGTTATAAGATCTTGTGTTCAACCGTAAAAAAAAAAAATCATGGATTCAAGTCACCATTTGTCCGATAAAATAAATATTACTCGAAAATTAATCATATGGTGCAACTTGTTTTTCACAATTGTTAACTCGAATAATAATAAAAAGTTATATATATCACCAAGTGTATGCACTTTGTATTGATCCCTCTTTATATTTCTACAGTAATTTAAGCTCGCGCTTTTGTGGTGCATCATGCATGTATGATGCATCTCTCAGTAATTTTGCCAATTTATTATAATTAGTTGGAGTTTTCTAATTGTTTTTTCTCCATACTGAATTTGTTTTACGTGTAGATTCGCTGCTAATTTCTTAATAATTTCATGCAAGGGGAAAAAAGGTTTTCTTGCTTTTGATTTTTTTCGTTTTTTAGATATTGATGTGGTTAAGGGAAAACAATTGATTTTAGAAGGGAAATTGTGTTTGATCGTGTAGGGTGAGTCGGGGTTATTGTGAAATTTATTTATATTTTGGATGTATTTTTTTAATAATATTCATTTAAAAATATTAATTATTTTTATATTACACAGTAAAATTGATTTATCAACTCAAACTTATGATTAAACATTAATATAGCCCATACCATAAACCTGAATATATCCAAGTCTCAATTTTATTGATGAAGTAATGAGAAGATAAAAGTGAGCGAGGGTGGGGTCAATCAAATTTGTAATGCTTATCAACAGCTTCAGAAACATCCCAAGTGCAGCTCATTCCCTTGGGGAATACCACTAAATCACCTGCCCCAATCTCAACTGCTTCATCATGAGATTCATCAGGATAAACTTTGACCTTCCCCTTCAACAGATAGCATGTCTCTTTTGCAGAGTATGTCCATGGAAACTTGCTTGGAGGGCATCCCCACCTATTAATTAATGTAGTACAAACATTCACAACTGGGAATTTCGAGATCATGCTAATTAATGGACTAAAACATGTCACAGTTAGCAAATGAATAATAGAATACCAGTTGCACAACTGATATTGTCACTCAAGTTTAACTCAACAAATAAAACCAAGCAATCACAGAGTTTGAAGTAATGAAAGCGCATGCTTAATTTGTGGAGAAGAGAAAAATGGTGAAAGGAAAGATGGTTACTTGGGCCAAGATCGAACACCGAGGTCGGAAAGCGTAGATTCAGGAGGGTTGTTAACAATCTGAATACCCAATTTCAATTTGAATTTGAATTTGTCAGAGGAGGCCTTTATTATTCTTGCGCTTGAACGGCCACTCACCAACATGGTCATTGCCAAGACACCTTTGGAATTGGAGCCCTTCAGGTTAAGGTTAGGAACACAGCAACTTGCCATTTTCTTATCCCATAGCAGCACCTGTAGCTATAAGCTTATATAGCAGAAGAAGATAAGGCACTAGAACGAGAATCCACTACTTCCACACACCACTTGGACTGGAAATAGGTCAGCTCATGTTCAACTTTTTACATTGAAAACCCTCTATTCCATTTACAAAATTTTAATGAATATTAATAACTTATAAATATTACTCCCTCCGTCCCATGATTTCTTTCGTAGGGAGGGAGGCGCGCTTATTAAAAAAAAAAAGTAAGTGTTGAAGAGAGAATAAAGTGTAAGAGTATTTTGGGTGGTTGAATGAGATAAAGTGTTGGAGAGAGAACAAAGTAGAATAAAATAAGAGTGACATTATTGAAATTTAAATGGTATTGTGAGGGTGTAGTTTATGAAGGGTATTCCATTTTAAGGATGTGAAAGTAATTGTGGGACGGACGAAAAAAAAAAGTGTGAAAGTATTTGTGGGACGGACGAAAAAGGAAAGTGTGAAAGTAATCACGGGACGGAGGGAATAATAGAAATGTGTGGCAGATATATAATGTTTAGAGGGTAATAATAAAATAGTATGAAATAAAATTATTTTTAAAAATGAAATGAAAATAAATTTATTTGACAGATCAAAAAGAAAAGTGTATTTTACTGTCTAACAAATGATGATATAAGTGTAAATTTAGACACACACGTTGTAATTATCTTATAATAAAATCTTGAATTGCAAGAGAAGGTGCAATAAATTTCATGTTACATAGTAATACTATCCCTTTATACTCTTTATTTCTAAATTGTTCATTTTAATTTGCTGCAAATTATTTGCAATAGAAATAATTTGTCTGAACATTCTCTCAATGCTTGTGCTTTAGACGATGACGAGTTTGGTGAATACTAGGATTTATTGAAGAGTTCTCAGCCTCATTTGTAGAGATTTCTCCAGATTTTGCATGGAAGGATTTTTCTTCCATCTTTTTATTCTTGATGATCTCTTCTTCAGAATGCTTATCATCTTCTATAGATAGGATCACAGTCTTTGGTCCATCAGGGCCGTCCACAATGGCCTCTTTCACCTTTATGTGTTCGTCTGTACGTATGATGTCTGTTACCTGAACCATATTCTTCTTCCTCTTCTTGATCAACCACCACAAAGCGAACAAGCAGAAGACGAGGAAGAAAATACACCCCAATGATACAAAGACTACTATAATGATGGTTGGACCATTGTCAGGAGGTGGAGGTGGTGGTGGAAGAATGGGAGGAGGTGGAGTAATGGGGTGGAAGGGTGGTGGAGGATTGCGAGGAGGTGGTGGTGGAACACGGGGTGGTGGCGGAGGTGGTACTCGAGGAGGTGGTGGCGGTGGAACACGGGGTGGTGGCGGAGGTGGAACCCGAGGAGGTGGTGGAGGTGGAACACGAGGAGGTGGTGGCGGTGGAACACGGGGCGGTGGCGGAGGTGGAACCCGAGGAGGTGGTGGAACGCGGGGCGGTGGCGGAGGTGGAACACGAGGAGGTGGTGGAGGTGGAACACGGGGTGGTGGTGGTGGTGGTGGAACACGAGGAGGTGGTGGCGGTGGAACACGGGGTGGTGGCGGAGGTGGAACCCGAGGAGGTGGTGGAATGCGGGACGGTGGCGGAGGTGTAACACGAGGAGGTGGTGGTGGAACACGGGCCGGTGGTGGAGGCCTAGTGGGTCGCATAGGGGATGGAGGTGGGGTGAGAAAATTTGGGGAGGTGGCCATTTGGATATATAAGGAGTGATATGAACCAACTCTATTGAATGTGGATGGACAATAATTAATTTGTAGCACTCCTTATATAGTTTTGATTCATGTTGCCTATTGCTTCCAAGAATTCAAAGACTTACCTCCCATTTCAAGATATGTTTTGATGTGCATATTGCAGTGGATAACACTTCTCTCTAACCCACTTGTTCATTGGGGATTGTCTTGTAAGTGTATTGCTCATAAGTTTATCACTCAAGTCGGTCAAAATTCATCAATTAATCAGAAAGAAAGAAAAATGAGTAAAAGTCAACGGGTAACATACATTGAAGTTGGACTTAAGCCTCACAATCTGTTCAACACTACAAGAATTTTGTCAGACTAAATGGATCTTCAGGAAGAATGATTTATGATGTAATCTTTTTCTTTGTACATAGGAATACAACAATTCAAGATTACAAGTATTGACATTCTAGAAATACACACAAGGCATAACACTAATAAACAAGGTCAACTATGGTTCTACTTCACAAAGAATAAAAGAACTTCGTACTCTGAAATTTTAGCATTTCTAGAGAGAACGACCGTACGAGGAAAAAATACGTGGGATTTTTCTTCAATGTGAAAGCAGAAATGAAAAGAGTAGCTCGTTCCACATATCTGGTACTCCAGGTAGACACCAATGGCTACAATCAGGAACTAATGGATCATCACTCCACGTTCCTACATGAGCATCGCTACGAAATGCACCCATGGGAGTAACATGGAGCACCTGTACAGGGACCGATACATTTCTGACAGCATTGATTATCGCATCCGAAATTGAGCTTCTCTGTCTCTCATTAACTTTGAGAGACGGCCCCCTCGTCACTTTGCAATTTTGACGAGAACCACTACTGATAATGTAAGAGCAACAGATGAATACTTCGTTAAAATCGCAAGCATATATTTAGAAGAGATCAAATTTTGCATGAATGTAATGAATGAACATTCAAGGCTCATTTGGCAGAGAATATGAAATTAGTGCAACCTCATCATCTGCTGATGTTTTTAATATTTGGTATTGTTATACGGAAATGGACCATCTCAATTTCCTTTATGTAATTTCTAGTAAATTTGGAGAGAAAAAAACACTAATAAAATAAAGAGTGTAAATTGGAACGCATATTTCTCTCTTCATATATACAAGAAAATTATACATATGAAATGGAGAGGATCCATAATCAATTTTTTTTACTTATATGCCTATTTTCACATGCAACAGGATCCGATTAACTCTGATGACAACTAGGCATGTTGGACAAGGATATGACTGTTTTACATACGACCAACTCTGAACAAAAAAAAGTCCATTTTGGATAAAATGAATAACAGGACATGTATTGTGGTCTTATACCTATACATTCCTTAATTTGTTCGATTTTGTAGCAAGCAAATGTTTAGCAGAGTTTAGTGAAAGAAAAAAAATACAAATTGGGAATTAAGGAACATGATATATGTGCAGTGCAGAAGATCAATAGATACACACCTCCAATGAGTGGATTCAAAGGTTCGGAAGAAAACTTTCGTCCTATTTGGATTTACTGTATTTTCTACCCATGATTTCCATGTCGCTAGCGCAATCTTGAAGGCACTACTTATTGGCATTCCGAGCTTCATCCTTCCACCAATCTGAAAATACCAACCCCTGTCTGAAAATCCACATTAGAAAGTATTTAAGATAAAATTTAAAAAAACTGGAATTAAAAGGTCCGAATTCAGTAGTTTCAAGTTCATCGTAACCTGTAACCTTGTTATTCGGTCTACCTAAGGCCCGTATATAAAAAAGAAACATATATTTTCAAATCTATTAAACAATCGGTGCATCATTTTTGACACAGAAAGATGATGCCAAAAAATGAGTTTTGTAGATCTCGTGCATACATGTCAAAAGAAGCTTTGGAAAATCAAGCTTGTTTAAGGGACGGATATCTTTCATTTTTAACTTGATCTCCGAAAATCAAACATGTTATTTTTTCTGATTTGGAATTATCAAATAAATACATTTATGATGCATCTCAGCTACAAAACAAGCATTTAGAATATCAATTAAATGAATACATAAACAGGGAGAGTGACTTTTAAATCATTTATCAAGAACATATTTCCATGATCAATCTCAGAGTAAAATCTACTGAAAAAGAATGAAACATCACAAAAGAACACTATGTTGATCAACTGATCTCAATCCAACATCACTAACAAGTTCTTAATTTCAAAATTTGCGAATAAGAAACGAAATCACGTACATTTTAAAGAGTTTCGTCGGTGTCCACCAATGCCCCGAGTTAAAAATGAGAATATCAGAATCAATCCATTCACTACTAATATCATCCACTTGATCCAGCTTCAGCACAGCCTTGACTCTCTTAGGCGAATGCTTAGGCCCCGGGCCGGGCTGCACTAAGAAAACCGAGCGATAGAACTCTACTGTAAAACGATACCTCTCAAACAGAATACTCAAATGCCTAATCTGCTTACTGATCTCATTCCCATTGATCTCATACACACCTCTCTTATCCTCAACACCACTCATCAACATACAAATCATCGACTCCCATTGAGTCCGACTAAGCGAGTCACCAACAAACACGACTCTCTTCCCACGAAGATACTCCAACACAACACGCACATCAAACCTCCCAATTTCACACTTTTTAGGCTTCCACCTCCACTTTAGGTACTCTTTATCCCCCCTCCCATTACCTAAACAATCAAATCCTTTTTCCGCAAAAGGGCATTGTGAGGCATTATATAAGGGATAACTTTCATCAATTACCCAATTTCCATCAAACACATTGCATTCATTGCTCAAGAAATGAGAAGATTTGCTACTATTAATATCACCATTTCCATTAATTTCAACTTCAGCTTCAGAAGATGGAAACATGTAAAAATAACTGGATCCCATTACAACAAGGAAACAGATAATTGAACCAACCATGAACAATGCAGTGATCGATTGAAAAGTCGAACTTTTGCTATAATTAGCAGCTAAAAACTTGATAAATTTTTGAACCCTTTTCAAAGCTGGCCTCAAATAGCTAAACACATCCCAGTATAACCTACTCATCTCTACTGCACAGACAAATTATACAAAAGATTCAATTTTTTGTCATCAAGAAATGAGCCTTACTCTTCCTAAATACAACAAAAGGTTGACTCGAGCAGATATCTTACAGTTTCAGCAACTGGGGTCTGAAGATTTGAACGTACAGCTGATTGCAATTGAGGGACGGAATCAAGAATGGTGAATAAGGTAGAGAAACGAGGGTAGTGTGGTAATTACAGGAGCAGTAGGCGTGAGAACGAAGGCTCAACTAAAAATGGGGACGGCGTGGTGAACTGGTGATTGGTTGGACTGTAAAGTTTATAACGTTGTCTGAAAATTTATAAAAATAAAAAAAAAAAAAAAAAAAAAACAAGATACGTGTGTTTGTCCTAAAGTCAGAATAATGTCGCAATAAATTGTACATATTAAATTTAAAGCCTCGCCATTATAAAATAAAGTTATTTAAAAAAAAAAAAAAAAGTTAACTTAGTACTACTTCTTATGAACCCCTTTAAACTGTCATCTTGAACGTCTCTTTTCAATTTTTACGTTTTTTTTAAAGAAAGCTATGATCCCACAATTTTTTAACAATTATCTTTATTTATGTATAAAACTATTTAAATTATCACTCACTTTTACATACATATTCTATTTTTTTAATATTTTTCACTCATAATTTTATATAAAATATTATATTCATTAAAATTTGTACTTTTTCCAAAATGAAAAATTTAAAGAAGGATGGAGAGATATATATATATATATATATATATATATATATATATATATATATATATATATATATATACTAGATGAGCTCCCGTGTATTACGCGGTATGATCGTTAAATAAATTTTACAATATAATATAATATATTATACATATAATATTTTTCATCAAATAATATATATATATATATATAAAATTTTGTGTAATTATAATATTAAATTTAAGTAATGATAATATTAATTATATAATAATTCATGCTAGGTATTAGAATTATTATAATTATGTGAAAATTTACTATAAGATTTGTTTCAAATTTATTTTACAATTAATAAAAAATAATTAATAGAAAAAAAATTATAATCGATGCATAATTATTACTCCGAATAGTATATATATCGTATATTAACAATAAATATCATATATGATTATATTAAGTTTTTTTAATAATACTTATATTTATGCATATTATATTCATTATGATGAAATAAAGTAAATTAATTGAGTCGATCCTTTTTAATAATTTTACTCAATATATTAATACTATTGTATATGTGATCATTACTAACATACAACTCTTTATATTATTGACTTTTAATCATACACATAAATTATTTTTCCAATTCAATGACATATCATCTGAATTCACAAAAAATATACACATAAATATTATAAACTCCATATTAATATATAATGAGATTCACTTGTTGGAAATACTCACAATTAGTTTTTTTTTATAAATATTGAACTTTCTCAGCAAAATATCTAATACACTTTTATAGGCTGGAGTTATATAAAATAAGTTTCAAAACATATAAATATGTATAAATTAGTTTAGTTGATAGATATTATAATAAATGTGTGAGAGGTGCTAGGTTCACACCCTTACGAATATTTTTTAAAACTTTACATAAAATTGACACATAAGCAAACTTACCATAAGTCGATACTTCACGATAAAACGACATATGACAGTGAAAATATAAAAAAACGACACATAAGCAGAATTAACCACAAGTCGACATATAAGCAAAATCAAACTCCCTATTTGTATATAGGGTGTATATATATATATATATAATGAAATTTTATGTATTCTGGTTAATCATTAGTCATGTTAAACAAGATACCTGGTCTAATTTTTATTTTTCATAATCAATGAGGAAAGTGTTAAAGATATAGGCTTTGGTTAATCGAAATTGAGAAGTCAGTTTGTTAGATAAGTTGGTTAAGTTAGTTTCTATACAATCTGATTGTCTAATATATATTTTTTGTAATCTCTTTTGAGGAAAGTTATGGGAAATTACTTTTAAAAATAAAAATACGTGTTGATTTGTTCATCATAAAATACAATTCTTCAACCCGCTTGTTGTTCTTCTTTTTTTTTTTTCTTTGCTTTTCTTCATATAGCTTTTCTAATCATGACTTGATTCCTAAGTTTGAAGCTCTAATCTCTCTAATCACAACGCCTCTCATAATCATTCATTACTTTAGATTCAACTTGATTCAAAACTATACGAATGAACTAAATTATGAGGCCATGGCTTTGAAGATCGGGTTTTGTGAACCAGCCAGGTTAGTGATGAATCCTGTGATCAAAAAAATGACATAATTAACATGTCAACAAAAATGATTTTAAGCTAATTAAATCTATGTTGGGGTGCTGCTCTCATGCTTTTCAAGTGTGGAAAACTCTTGATGAAGTTTCAAGGAGTTATGAATCTTCGTTTAAGCCAAAAATGAAGAAAGGTGCTCTTCAGGTGGATGACTATTTTCTTGATAACGATGGTCTCACTTGCATATTATTGATGAGCTTTTTATGTTCTTTAGGTCAGTTTGACTTGTTGGATATTATTGTTATGCCGCAAATCACCGAGGTCCAGTCCATTCTCCACTCTTACGAGAATTATAAAAGTAGGTTGTGTTTCTCCACAAGCAAATGTTGCTTCTAAGGATTCTAAACAGGCTAACTCAGGGAAGTTTAAAGGCAAATCTCGATTCACAAAACCTAAAGTTTACTGTCAGCTTTGTGGTAAATCTAATCATGTTGCGGCAAAATGTTATAAGAGATTTGATTCAAACTTTGGGGCGAGACTAGTGCTTCTTCAAGATCTTCATTGACTCTTCTTGCCAAATGGAAAAAGCCACCAGTACGGGGTACTTCTAATCACAATACCTTATTTTTGGCGACACATCACATTACATCTCAACTTGGTAATCTTCATTTGCAAACATTATGTACCTCTTTCACAATGGGTTTATTTATAAAACATGTTGGATCTATTACTGTTCCTAGTATGCATGCTTCTAGGCAACTTGTTCTAAATAAGGTTCTTCATGTTCCGGATATTACTAAGAATTTGATTAGCATATCTCAGTTTCTTAAGGATAATGATGCTATTATTGAGTTTCATTCTACTCATTGTCTTGAGGATTAAAAGTTTAAGCTCTTAAGCTTTGGATATTGGTGGTTTACCTCAGAGGGTGAATAAGGCTTCTCAAACTGCTCACTTTGATTGTAATAGTGTTAATAAGGTTGTAGACAATAAGTTCATGCTTTGGCTCTTTTAGGCTTGGTCATCCTTGTTAATTTGTTTCTAATAAATCAATATTCCGCCAGCCATTGAATTTTGTGAGTCTTGTAAGTTTGGGAAAATGCATCAAAAACATTTTGCTTCTGTTAATCATACTTCTCAAGTTCCTTTTGAAAGAGTTCACACTGATATCTGGGGTCCTGCTTCTCATGTTTCTATAGAAGGGTATAGATATTATCTGGTGATTGTTGATGAGTATACAAGATATTCTTGGATATATCCTATGGCTTTAAAATCTGAGGTTGCAGTTATTTTTCCACAATTTCTAGCTCTTGTTGAAAGACAGTTTAACAAAAAGGTTGTATCAGTGCAATGTGATATGGGTAGTGAGTTTGTTGCTCTTCATGGTTTGTTTAAATAAAAATTAAGATTGTTCAAGTAAAATACAAAAATATTAGTATATAATACGATCCTACGAATTTAATTTTGTACAACATAGTCTCATAATCAATAATTTAATTTATGATTGTGCATACGAATGAACTAAATTATGATCACTTTAAATCGGGTTTTGTAAACCAGCCTCATTGAGAAAAAAATGACATAATTAACATGTCAACAAAAATGACATAATTAAAGCTGGGGTGCTGTGCAAACTACGCTAAAAGTTTCAAGATATAAATTAATTAAGCCAAAATAGGTTGCATTGATAACGGGTACTTGCATATTATTGATTTTATCTTTTATCAGGACTTGGATATTATTGATTGGATTTTACGCTAAATTATAAAAAGTAGGTTGTGTTGTTCAAAAAAATAAAAAAGTAGGGGTGTGAATCTTTATTTTAAGTTGGGGCCCAAGACCTTGTTGACTTGCCAAATGGAAAAAGCCACCAGTACTTTCCCACACAATACCTTATTTTTGGATCAGCTTACATTAGTTCCAACATTTGTTTCTTCACAATTTTACTTATTATTAATTTTGGATTATTCGTGCTTCCCAATATTTTTTAGGTCTAAACGACTAGTTTATTCATACTTATTAATTAGTTTTTCGTCAATGAGGATTAAATTTTAATTCTTTATGTTGTTCACTTCATATTTACCATTGTGTCATGTTTATAGAGCATACAGTCTCTTTTTAAATTAATTTGATCTAATAAATCAAACTCGCCAGGATTTGAGCCTATTTTGAAGACTCATTTTCTACATAACTGAATAAAAACTAATATATATATTAACACAAATATATTTTATAGTTTTATAAAAGTGATTGATTAGTCCAATTTGAATAGATCTCGATTGATTCCTCATCACTATTAGAGATGACAGGACTGGAACTCGTAACATTTTATATCCAAAACAAGCATGCTGCAAAGTTGCACCATATTCCTTCAATTATTTTACAGTATCATTGTATTTTTTTTCCTGTTTCATTTGAGGCATTTTAAAGGTTCGATACACTTGAACATTGTTCTATATGGCTTGATTAATTCGAATGGATAATTATCTTAACTTTACAATGTTCAACTCTTTAACCATACAAAACACAATTTTTCAACTTTTTGATACCATGTAAAAACCAAAAGCATAAAAAGGGAGTATTTAAAAAATGAAAATGAACTAAGTTTATGAAGCATTAAGGTCGTGAACAAATAATTAACCTCTTTATGAGTTAAAAACATATCTTTATAAGGGCAAAAACTCGTATGAGACCGTCCCAGAAAACATATATAATTGTCACTTTTTAATAAATTGTTATCAACTTTTTAAAAAAGTGATACAAATTAGTATAAAAGTGATAACAAATTGAAAAGTGATAACAATTTATAAAAAAGTGATAACAATTTATGAAAAAGTGATAACAATTTATGAAAAAGTGATAACAATTTATTAAAAAGTGATTCCGTTTCATGTCCGTCTCATGTATGAGACGGTCTCACACAAGAGTGTCCCCTTTATAAGATATGTCACCATAACCCTAATTAAAGAATATTTTATTTTCTAATTTGACAAAGTTACCTGAACGCGCTTTGTTAAATAATTCTCTCGATTTTATTTTATTTTTTATTATAGTGAAATTTGATGTTGTTTCCTTTCAAGGCTCAATTATCAAGTCTTTATAATAATAATAATAATAATATAATAAAATAATATTGCTTGGCTGTTAATATGTATAAAGGTGTATCAGATCAATGTCTGGTTTGGATGTTGACATTACATGTGGACTATGTCAACCCAGAAAACATATATAATTGAAGAATGCAACAAACTGCGCCCGAATTATGTTATTCTATTGACATCATAACTTATATTAAATTAAGTGACATCATATAACTTATATATAATTGAGTAACTTATATATAATTGAGTAAGACTTGTATGAATCAGATTTTTTTAATAATATCATATACTAAAACAAGTAATACCATTCGATAAAACGACTAATAACATTTAAAAAAAGTGAACAATACAAATAGTGTATACAAGAATTAATATTCCCTTTTAAAATGATTGTTGAAAAATAACATGTACTTTAAATTGCAAAAAGTAAAAGGATGATATATGGCATTTTAACTGTAATTGTGAGATTAAGTTGCAAAAAAAATTGAAAGTAGTGAATTTATTGGAGTAAATTGTAAACCTGGATATACATGTTGAATCATGATAATTTCGGTCTCATACTAATATTTTTGCAATTAAGTCACATAATTTTTAAAATGCTTCAATTTTATTTTTTATACTAATAATGTTGACGTCTCACCCATGTGTCATTCGGACTAATCCTATTTTAGTCCTTCATTGATTTGCAAATTGATTTAATATGGAGATGCTTCGTTTAGAGACGATTCTCATGAAACCATACACTATCACCTTTTCATTCTTAGGACTAATGTAGATGAATCTAGTCTATGTTGATCAATCATCACAAAAAAAAAAAAAAAAAAAAAAACAGAATGATCCATATTTTTTTTTTTTGATCGGAAAAGAGAATATTATTATAAAAGTAAAGAGTACAAGGGGTACTCCAACCCTTACAATAAAGAGTTACACAAGAATGTCAATGCGTTCTAGGATCTAAACTCCATTCCCTAAAGGATTTACTCCTTGGTAATTTGCTCCTCACTCCTAACCATGCTCACACTTTTGCTTTGACCTCCATAAAGATTTTCTCTGATGTACTCTCCTTTCCATTAAAAACCAAATTGTTTCTTGCATGCCAGATTTCCCACACTATTGCTGCCCATACTGTGCATGCTATTTTCCTATTCTCTGCTCCTCCAAGAAGTTCCCCATGCTGTGCAAAATGCAACAACGGCTTGATATGGGGCACTGTAGCAACTCCCCACCAATCATGCAGAAGGAACCAAATCCTGCTACTCAGCTTGCATAAAAAAAGAATATGTTGTATACTTTCATCCTCCTTACCACACACTGGGCAAAGCCAATTTGGGTTAGTTGTTAATACTCCACGTTTCAATAACTCTAGTTTTGTAGGAAGTCTCTCCCTCAACGCTTTCCACACAATTGCATTGATTCTTTTTGGGGCATAATTATTCCAAAGGCTTGTAAATATCTTCGCAACTGCCTTCTGCTCATCTCCATGATCCATACTTGAAGCCTTCTTGTAAGCCTCAGACGTAACATAGCTTCCTTTTGCAGAATGAATCCATCTCCAATGATCATCCCCACTTCTATTCAGCCTGCAAGTATTCAACTCTGCCCTCAGTGCATTAATCTCTCCCACATCTCTTTCTCTCAATTCTCTTCTCCAATCAAATATCCATTTCCATGTGTTATCCTCCCAGACTCCAATTTCGCAAACTTTTGCCTCCTGCTGCGCGCTCAATCTGTAAAGCCGGGGGAAAGTCTCCTTCAACTCTTTGTCCCCTACCCACCAATCTGTCCAGAATTTTGTTTTCTCTCCCCTTCCCACACTTTTCACAAATTCTCTCTTAAGCCCACCACTACCTTCACCCCAAAACAATCCGCAAATGTCTTTCCACCAGCTTGACATGCTCGCCCCCCTGATTCTCGCGGATCCCCTTCCCGTCGTCCCCAATAGCCCCCTCAAAAAAGGGTTCTCCCCATATCTAGATTTAAGTACCTTCACCCAAAGCATCTCTTCATTCTCTAATACTCTCCATACCCATTTACCCAGCAAAGATTCATTGAAAACCTTCAGGTTCCTAATACCCAATCCACCAAACTGTTTTTCCTTGCATACTTCTTCCCACCGCACCCAAGATATATTCCCCTTATCCTCTCTACCACTCCACAAAAATTTTCTTTGTAACGAAGTGATGTTGCTAATGATCTTTTTCGGCAGCATGTAAAAGGAGAGGCAGTATAATGGAAGGGCAGAAAGTACCGATTGAATTAATGTGATGCGCCCTCCAAAAGAGAGGTGTTTCCCATTCCATTTGTTTAGGCGGCACTTCACCTTGTCCGTTAACAGCGACCAAGATGCTACCCGTCTATGATTCACGCCCACCTGCACCACAAGATATGAGAATGGAGTCTTCCCCACCTCACACTTTAAAATATCCGCCCAATCTTGAACCACATTACTGTCCAGATTTACCCCCAATAGCGCACACTTGTGAAAATTTACTTTTAAGCCAGAGATCAGTTCAAAATTCCTCAAAATATATTTGATTGCACGAATATTCTCAATCTTACCCGGGCACGAAAAAATGGTATCGTCAGCATACTGCAAGTGAGACACCTTGACCTTCTGCTCTCCAATCTCTGTTGCCTCCAAAATTCCATACTCCGTTGCTCGATTGATCAATAAGCTCAATCCTTCAGCCACAATCAGAAATAAGAATGGGGATAAAGGATCCCCCTACCTAATCCCACGTTCCAAGTTAAAGTTCTCTATAGGGCTCCCGTTCACAAGAATAGACGCGGAGGCAGTTGAAATGCATTCTCTAATCCAACTTCTCCATCTGGGCGTGAAGTTAAGGCCTGTCATCATCTCATCTAAGAAATCCCACTCAACAGTGTCGTACGCCTTCGCGAAGTCCACTTTAAAAATAATCCTCTTAAGCCTCCTCCTTTTTGCCTCATCAATCAATTCATTCAGCACCACAATACCATCGAGAATTTGCCTCCCACCAATGAATGCCGATTGATTAACAGATATCACCTCCTCTAATACTTTGCTGAGGCGGTTTGCCAATATCTTAGCAATTATTTTATACAAGCTGCCCACCAGAGATATAGGCCTGTAATCGTCCAGTGTGCGACAATCTTCTTTTTTAGGAATTAGGACTATAAAAGAAGAGTTAAGGCCTTTAACAATTCTACCTTTTTCATAGAACTCATCCATCATCCGAATGATTTCGCCTTTCATGTTCTCCCAATTAGTTTTTATAAATGCAAAAGAATAACCGTCGGGTCCTGGACTTTTGTTTGGATCACACCCCCAGATTGCCTTTCGAATCTCCTCGACTGAAAATCTTGCCCCCAAGAACTCGTTTTGTGCCGCTGAAATCTGATTTCTGAAGATCTCCCTCGGAAGATGAGGACGCAAGATGTTGCGAGCGCTAAACTGTCTTTTGAAATGCCCTGCTACTGCCTATTTCACCTCGCTGACAGATTCAAGCCATGAATTATTAACCCAAATTCCTTCCAACCCCGAACACTTTGATTTTCTATTAATCCAATTGTGAAAAAATTTTGAATTAACATCCCCCTCTGATAACCACTTCACTTTTGCCTTTTGAGCAAGCAGTTTGTCTCGCCATATCGAATATCTTAATAACTCTGCTGAAAGTTGGTTCCTCTTAATGATCTCTTCATCCTCCAACCCCAATGCCTCGTCAATATGATCCAACTCCTCTATTCCCCTTCTCCTCAGCTCAATTTGTTCTTCTAAATTCCCGAACACCGCTGAATTCCAATCTTTCAAATCTGCCTTTAAGAGTTTTAACTTCTCTTTCAATTGATACCCAGTCCAAACCTGAATCTTGTAACCTTCCCACTTGTTCTTAAAAAATTTGTCGAAATCCGGATGATGAATCCAACTGTTAATAAATTTGAACGGTCTTGGGCCCCAATCTTTTTTCTCCGTTTCCACGAAAATTGGACAATGATCGGAGAATGTTCTGCTGCCCCCTCTTAAGGAAAAATTAGGCCACCGGTTGAGCCACTCGTCATTCACCAGCATTCTATCCAATTTGCTCTTGCAAGAGCCATCTTTTCGGTACCAAGTGAAGAATCTCCCTCTAATCGGAACCTCAAACAAATTACCCTGGGCAATAAACTCATTAAAAGCATCTATATCTCTCTGATCAATAATGCATCCCCTGCCTGATCTCTCATTTGGACTTCTTATTGCATTAAAATCCCCCATGACACAAACTAAAGTAGCACCGTACGAAGCCAAATAATTACATATGATATCCCACAAAATAATTCTATCAGTAGTAGAGCAAGGGGCATACACGTTGAGAATGCAAACCTGACTACCATCTTCCTTTAGAAAACCGTTAACTGCCAACACTCCTCTTGTCTTCCACGAACTCGTCTTGCAAAAAATTTTATCATTCCAAATAGACAGGATCCCTCCAGACCGCCCTTCGGCTTCCACACACTCCCAATCGAAATTCTGCTCCCACCACAAAGACTTGCATATTTTGCTCCCCAAATTCTCCATTTTAGTTTCCTGAATGCACCCAAAATCAATCTTATGTTTCCACAACAACTCTCTTATCTCCCTTCTCTTAGCTCTTTTCCCCACCCCTCTAACATTGAAGCTTAGCATCTTCATTGATTCACTGATCTCGCTCCTTTCCTAGCCATCTTCTTAATCTTCTTCGAATTTGCCCTGTCCTCTTTCTCCAAATTTGCGATTTGTTGCCTCATCGCCTCGTCAGAAATTTTACTTAGAAGGCCCAATTGCTTGCCGACCTCCCACGCCTTTCTGGCTTCCTCGGATATTTCATATTCATTTTGTTTTTCCTCCCACCTTTCTTCCTCGAAACTCCGTGATTGTTTCTTACTTGTTTTTTTCCGAGACCTAGCCATTTTCTTGACCTCCACAATGCTTGATGGGAGATTAGGGGGAGAGATTCCGGTTGAAATCTCTGAATTCTTCTCCGGTGAATCAAAACTAGTCTCCATCATTTCCGAAGTCGCACAATTTGGGAGTAACTGATTGACCTCTGAGTAAAGATCAGGTTGTGACCTCATATGTTCTAAAGAGTGCTCGCTATCCACCGCTTTTAAGAGAATGGGCTCCCCAATCTGATGAATATTCTCAAAAACAGGGCCTGGATCTGAGATAAAATCTGGAGGCCCACCATGATTCAAAATTGGCCCATTAAACTTATTGCCGCCTTCTGATCTGGTCAAGATGGATTTGGGTCTTCTAAATGGAGCAATCTTAGACGACCCAGCATGTTGGTGGACCCTACGCAAATTTGAATTGCATGGCTCCTTACTCTGGAATACGAAACGTTGTTCTTTCCCGCTGCTAGGGTTAGGAGTTGAATCAACGGTCTCTTTTCTCGGACATCGAGTGCCGACCTCCGCCGCCTGGTGCTCTTCTCCGACCACCGAATTGAGAATATCAAATCTGAACTTCCCTTGAACATTTGCAACTTCTGCATCAACGCCTTTCACCTCCACTATTTGATCATTCTCTTTCGCAATCCAATCCTCATCCTCTTCCACAATCCTTATATAATATATTTTGTCCTCAATCATGACCGGAAAAGGTTTCCTTGGAATCTTGGGAAGAGACGTCCTAATCAAGACTCTTGCCCTGAGGAGGCATCGTTTCTCTGAGGTTTCTGCATCAATCATAATCATTTGGCCAAACTTTGTCGCCATTAGACTAAAGAATTTAGAATTCCAAGCATGTAGCGGGACTCCATACCACTTCGTCCAAATTAATCTTCTATTATTCATGTCATTCTCACTCCACTCTCTAATGAGTTCAAACCATTCCTGGAAACAATCAAGGTCGTTCAGACTAATTCTTCCTTCTCCCACCGGATGAAAGATCACCAAATCTCCTCCCGTGTATGAAGCCCGGATATTTTCACCACATAATTCATTGATTAATCTGCCGACCTCCCCCCATGAGTATTCCTCCTTCAACACTCCTGAGAAACACCTCCTAGCAAAATCTTTATCTGCTGGTTTTGGAGAATAACGATAACCCGCAAAACTCTTCTCTTCAACAACTTTGTTATGACCCCCCAGACTTTTAGCATAAGACATATCCTCCTTCCTCCATGCTTGGCGTTGCACTATATGTTTGGGTTTCGCCCTTTCCACTCGGAGTCGTTGAGAATGTGTACCTCTCACATACTTCGATTTGTTGGCTCTAAGTTTGTAAGAACCGAACCACATCTCATTCAGACTCCTCTCTGCCCTTAATTTGTCAATGTTTTCTCTAAATCTGACGAAACCGTAGTTTATTCCGTCCTTTCCTTTCTTCTTTGGAACGAACAAATCCAGAACAACCCCAATTTCCTTAAATCTCTCTGATAGTTCCTTAACGCTGCATGTGTCAGGAAAGTTTTTGAAGAAAAACGTTGTTTGTCTCCTGCCATTGCCCCAAACACTTTTCCAGTTAATTCTCTGATCCTCCCAACGAACTTTGTCACTGCGAAGTGGAATGTTCCAGGTCCTTTTTTGCCTCGCCGGTTGCCACTCGGAAAGAGGTTCTCTGCCCACCCCACCAATCTCACCCACTCTCGGGCCACTCCTTGAAAAAATTCTCTCTCTAGTACTCATCCTTTTTTTTTTTTTTTTTTTTAACAGAATGATCCATATAATTTGGCTATAATTAAGGTACGTTCTTAGTATTTCACATAGGATTAATGTGATGCCAATAATTAAATTCGTAGCTGTATGTTATTCACTCGAATAATATATGGAAGTGTCGTGTTAAAAAAGCAAATGTCATGTGTCATATTAAAAAATCATTTAATATTATTAATATTAATATTTGCAATTTTAAAAATTATACAACATAATTGCAAAAATTAATTCATATGAAATTAAAATCGTCATAACCCAATAGTTAAAAGACAAACGTTGCAATGCACTCGAATTTATAGACAACTAGAGCACAATCCCGCGTAATACGCGGGTTGAAAAAAATATTAATTTTAGAGTAAATACTTCAAACATTTATTTAATTTAATTAATTTGATTTAAATAAAATTAATTTTTTTAAAAATTGTATATATGTTATATATTTTTTTTAAAATATATTTTTAAAGCATGTTGAATATTAATTATATGAGTATTTTTTTGTAGCAAGTCAATTCCAAATAAAACTTAGAGGGTGTAGATTTTATTTTATAGATGTGTATCATTCATTTCATTAATCATAAATGTGCAATTATTTTACTAATTAAGTAATTAAATTAATATATATATATATATATATATATATATATAATTTCATCTATTATTTGGTCAAAATTTATGGATAGAATGTATACATATTTTTTATTGTCCTCTATGAAAATTAAAAATTCTAAATAAAAATTAGAGGTGTAGATTTTTTTTTATAGAGGTGTTAGGTGTAATTATTTTATTAAATTAAAACTTTAGCATATATTAATTTTCTATTCTAAACATATATTATAATTTTAAAATGTGTTATATTCATTTTTAATATTAAATTATCTATGTATTATAATTATAATTTTTTTGGTAATATATGATAAGTCTTTTTAAATGATTGTTATTGAAGTTATAGATTTTTTTTTTTATCGGTAAATGTTAGTTGTTAGTGGTTAGAAGTTAATTTTCTACAATATTAATATGAAATATTTTTTAAAATTTAAATTGAAATTTTTAAATAAAAAAAATAAAATCTATCCCAATAATATCAAATTAAATTGTATATTTAAAACCTAATTTTAAACATAAAATATGAAAGAGAAAATGTATGGTTGAAATTTAATTAATGAAAATGAATATATGCATTAATTTTGAAAGAAATTAAATAAAAAGATACCATAAATAGCTCAAATGTATAGAATTTGAGTATTTTGAAATAGAGAGTTTTGGTGAGTTGGGAATGATTGTCAAATATGATATGATATGATTTTTCCAATTACTTACTATATTATCTAGCAATTTTCCGATCTGTTTTTTTCTTTTTCCTTTTTTTTGGGGTGAGGGCTGGGTGTTGGTTTGCAGATAAAGAAACACAAATTAAAGACTCATCACATACTATATTCTTCAGCAGCAATAAAAAACACAGGGCACTGCTAATTTCTAAATCAATTTCCATTCCTCAACAACATATTTTTCCTCAAATTGTTCACATTGTTAGAACTATGAAATGGACTTGTCGCCTTCGGCAAATTTAAACTCAATTTAACTGTAAAACCAATTCAAAACAAATGCCAAAAAGCAATATATGAGCTGCTTTAGCTCATCAATCATCAATGGAAGGGCGTGTGTTGTTAGGCAATCTATGACCGCCTACAAACGAGCTGAACAGATGCAGAGCCCTCGAAGGCTGCGCATACGGCACCATATGAGCAGCTCCTCTAACTGTGGCAAAGGTTAACAAGTTTCCATACTCCGTTGCCCAACCTCCCACCTATCATCAACCATGCATGAACACAAATTATTTTATAGAGATACTCTATTATGAGATCGTTTGTGTGTGTGTAAAATTACCTGGCCTTTATGGAACCAAGCTCCATATGGAACTGTGATCTTGAACTCCAGATCCTCAGCAAGCTCGCGTACAAGTGTTCGTGATCCAAGTAGTGGTACTACTGAATCTTGATCACCACTGAAATTGGCATTATGCAGATATTTCGTCAGTTATTTAATATTTAAAGAAGGGAAACCGTCTCGGAAAATATTTTTTTAGTTTTGTAAGTTATCCATATTTCTATCACAAATTAAAAATAGTACTGTAACTTTCATTTTTTCAACATTCGGTTGGACAATCAAACTCTGTCATGTGGACAAATCAATCTCTGTAACCAGATGTTTCACCTCCTACAGCTGCTAATCAAACTAAATGTCGAACGATTTAAAGTTACATGACTATTTTCAGTTCGTACATGTTGACATAACTAAAATCAAAATAGGGTAATGTATAGGATAAAGAACTATTTTCCAAAATTGTTTCACGAGTTGAGATGAATGGACAGAAATGGAATTCTTACGAGTTTAGTCAATTACCTGAAAATCCAAACCGGAATATGATTGTGAATGATCCTCTTGAGCAAGGGAAGAATGTTAATGTTTCCATCCGTCTCATTATAGTTCAAAAGGCTACAAACAAAGTTCAGACAACAGTTAATTAACAGTCTTGTCTCAATGATCAAGACCACACTACAAGACTTACCCACTGCACATACTCCACCCATACGGTAGTTTGGTTCGATTTGCATGAAGAGCCTTCTGAACCTCAGGGAGGTTGAAGTAGAAGCGCCTTTCGTAGCTCATGCAAACATCTACTCCAACACTGATCTTAGTAGCCTGTAATAATATTATGTCATTACATTCTTCACTAAACGTATGTATAAAAGAATTAAGTTCTTTGGGTCTAGAATTACCATTTTTTTGAGCCGAAGCTCTTGCTCTACTATGGAAGGATAGCACACATCAAGAATGACATCGTAGTTATTTACATAATCGCCCACAATCTTGTTTGCCTCAGCTATGGCTTTATTACAGGAAGTAGTCACATTGTGTGGATTAGCAAAGGTATAATCATCGAAATCACAATCATTCATAATGGCATGGCCAACTTCATCTGAAATCATTCCATGTGACCAGAAGAAATCGTAAGTAGCTGGGACATCGCGATCAAGCCTGAGAAGTGGATTCCCAATCTGGCCAAAGAAAAACCATTTATAAGCCTAGAGAGCTTGCAATGGAACAAGATTAACATGTTCCTCAAAAATTTATAAGAAAAATAAATTTCTGACGCAATCATATAGAAAGAGTTTGTTATTTTATAACAAGATTCAGCCTAGTAATGTGTTCTTACAGCAACCCCCTTGATGTTGAACTTGATGTCTGCAGAATGTTCGTTGTGGTCCAGCAGAGCAATGGCTAATTGTGGTATGTAATGTCCTACACAAAAGAATAAAAAGGATTAATCTCATTCACTGAACTGAGAAATGAGTAAATTCAACTGTAACATTTTTACCGGCATAGCTTTCTCCTGTGAGAAATAAATCTCTGTTTTTGAATATGGGGAACTTTTTATACCATCCCATCATGAACATGTGCATATCCATTGCTGTCATAGAAAAAGATAAAGAATTGGACTTAACTTACAATTCTAGTTTATGAGTGGTAAATATGTAAAATTTTATGATAGTTAGTAATTACATGATGATACTAGTGTTAGCCATATGATATCTAATTGTTAATGTTAAATTAACTACTAAAGTTGGGCATTAGGGAAAGGGGATTAAGAGTTAACTCTCTTAAGAGATTTCTTTACCTGTGAACGCATCACCACAATCGTAATCTGAGCTTGTATTTGAATATGACCATCCCACACCAGCTGGAGACTCAACAAAGAGAAGATTTGATGCTACACAAAGAAGAAATAGAAACTGTTACTACTGAATGATTTGAGCAAAAATATATATTATTTCACAAAATGTGGACACTTTGAGACCAGAAAACGTATAAGCATTTCACCTTTGTTCCATGATTTTGAATTTATTCGAAGGCCTCTGCCATCTCCTCGAGGAAAGAAAGGACCTAACTCCGTAAAGGCACCTCCTCCCATTGATGAGCAGCCTGGCCCTGAATACAACAAAAGCAAATTCTAAGAACCCTTCTTTATGTTTTTTCCAAAATAAACAATGTTTGAATTTCAAACATTGATGTTCTTCAATTGTGCTTTAAATCATGTTAAAGTGCTTCAACATTACTTTGGAAACTTATAAAGAGAACCCCCACAATAGTTTGAAATTCAAGAACTTTGCTCTAACATCATATTCCTTTTCAGAAAAGGCAAAATCGGGTAAATATCTCGTGAGACGTACGTTTAAACTCATTGTGAAGTTCGACTACCAATTAACATATTCTTATCAATCTCATTAAAAATGGTCAATCGAAACTGGAGATTGATCTAACGTCTATCTCACACAAGTTATTGCATAGAGATAAGTAAAGAGAGAATAAACTTATTCAACAATATTTTGTCCATTTTAAATACATTGAACTTATCAACATTTGAGTGCTTAAGAATCTAGAATCCCCCAGAATCAACCTAAGATTCCCCTGTCTCATAAAGGACTCAAATCAAAATTAGCCACGATTTCAAAAACAACTCCAAATTGCATTGAATTGAATGGAAAAACTGTGAAAACAAAAGAAGTAAAAAACAGTCAATATTCGATTCTAACACTCCCCAAACACGCCATTAATGTTATTAAAGCCCTAATGCAAATAATCTTTGTATCAATACAAATTTCAATCTACAACGAAAATTCAGGTTCTGTAGATAAAATATTAAACCAGAAAATTGCAGAATTTACCTCCATTGAGCCACAAAGTTAGAGGTTTATGATCAGGGTCCTCCTCAGCCTCTACAAAGTAGTAAAACAAACTTCTCCCATTCTTCACATCCACATCTACATACCCTGCATACTGCCTGAACTTCACCGCCGGTTGACCCGGCAATTTCACCACTAGATCCTCTTCCGGGAAGCCATAACCGCCGGTAACCGCCAATCCCACCAGCAGCAGCACCGCCAAATTCCACAAGAATCCCATTTCAGCAAGTGCAGATTCGAATTTTAAGAAGCAAAGCTAGTTAATGCAGATACATATATTTATAAGTATGAGCGCGCGCGCACACATCTATATATAGATAAACAGGATTTGAATGTGAATAAAGAATTCCGTGTAGAAAGGGCACGTCAATTCTGGGATTGCTTTACCCAAAAAAACAATTAATTTGGCCCCAAATATCCTCAGAGCAATGGCTTTTTTCCTATTTAAAGATACAGGCTGTTTACATCATACATGTTACGTGGGCTTGAAATATGAAAAATGTGAGCGCTGAAAGCTTATTACAGGGATGAGAATTTTCTGTTAAGGATATTTTGTTGTTTATTTATCTTTTTATATCAAAAGTTTGTTATGGAAGGAAAGAGAGTGAGAGTAAATGATGATCAGAGAGAGACGTTGGAAAGCAGCAGCAGAAGCAGAAGAAGCAGTAAAGCAAATGGCCTACGACTCATTAATATGGCACTCAGTTTAAAATATCTCATTTTTAAAAAAAAAAAAATTATATAATTAATAATATTAAAAATGTAAGTAGTGGAATTCTAAGTTATACTATTTTGTTATAATAGGATATTCTTTTTAAAAAAAATATTAGTGGATGGGATTCATTTTTATTGTTTTTTAGGAAATTTGTTTACATGTTTTTTTGTATTTTTTTAGTTTATATTGAGAATTATTTAGGCTGTGTTCTTACAGACTTAATAATATATACTCCATAATCCATTGAATATGACTTAATAATGACTTCTTTTTTATATTATTTTTTAATATCAAAGAGACAAAGACCAGCGTTTAATCAATCATTCGACTAAACTTGATATCTATTTAATCTTAGCCGATGTTTCTGATTTTTTTTTTATCGCTGTATGAAAATCAATATCTACGATCGAATTAATTAAAAGATTATTACAAATAGGTGCAAATATTTTTGTGTTTCTGTGCAAATATTTTTTGATCTATTTGCAATTTTGAATTTTTTTTAACCTATTTGTAACTGACCCAATTAACAATTAAGAGAAACAGGTTAAAAAAAATAAAATTATCATAGCATGCTTTAACTTGTATCATTGCTTCAATCTTTCCGGCCTTCTCAGAACTCGAATTTTATCATTTAATTTCTTGTAATCACAGTCTCATAATTAACTTTTTTTTTTCTATAAAGATGCAAGGAGAAGATATATTGAGGAATGCAAATTTCGTAATCTACTAAATTGAAAATTTATTATTAAAAAATATCAAATGGATTAATATTATTATTTAATAAAATCAATCAATTAAATCATCAATTTTGCTACAGAGTTCATCATAGAATTATTAAAGGGTTCCCCGAACGAACCCAGTTAGATCAAGTTTCAATAAATTAATCTTGATTCACTAACTAAAAGAACAAACGAGATTGTACTTTTAATTTAATTGAAATCACTGGAGCTTAATTGCATCTTGAATTTGATTGATTTAACAACAATTTCAAAGATTCAAAAAGTAATAAATCACAGATTCTAAAGTCTTTTTTTATAGATTTAATTTTTATTTGAAGATTTACTTTGGTGCCAAACTATCCCCGTTATAATTAAAAATTATAACACGTTTAATAATTAAATGTTTCATCAATCACATCACAAAATTTATGTTTTAAAAGCAGACCGAACATGTCGGTCGGACCAATTCGATCGCTATTTGACAAGATTACCGAATTGTCTTAAGACGTTGGACTGTTTAACGTTTAATTTGGCCACAAACTGCTCGAAATAGTAAATAGCGGCGTGAAATCGGTTGAATCGATCAACTCGCTGTTGATTCAACTTTATTTCGAAAAAAATCTGGGGCTTTGTAATTTTGGTCACTCATATTAATTCATTACACAATCAAGCTTCTTTTTTTATTTTCAGAAATTTGATCAATCATTAATTCATTATTCAATCAAGTTGTAGTTTTTTTTTTGGTCATAATATGTTCATATGATACACCATTAAAAGGAAAAAAAAATATAGATGATGATCTACAATATATATATATATATATATATATATATATATATATATATATATATATATTAATTATATATTATGTTTTTATAATATTATATTGACTCAACCAGTTTAATGATAGTCAGATTCGATTGAACCAAAAATATTAGTGTTCGTTTGGTTTGCATGATTAGGTGTAGAAATTCATAGTGGAGATTTCATTGTAGAAGAAAAGGAAAATGTCGAATCTCATTGACGAAGAAGAAGATCTCAGTTTACAGGAAAATGAACAAAGTAAAACTAAAAACTGGGAAAGCATATTTAAAATGCTTAACCAAGAAATTCAAACTAATCTAACAAACTAGATGGAACTAATTAACAAAGGTGGGGTCAGTAGAGTAGCAACTCTCTACAAAGAAAAGCAACTTTACTTTTGAAAAATGCCTCTTGTATTTTCTATCCCTTTACACCCCCCCTCAAAATGAGCGTGGATGTTGGACAAGCCCATTTTGATCTTGAAGTTATTGAAAAGGCATGGAGGCAAAGGTTTGGTCATAATGTCACCGAGGTTTTCTTCGGTGGGAATCAATAATCTTGATCACTCCTTCTTGGATCTTTTCCCTAGTAAAATGGCAATCGATTGAGATGTGCTTGCTTTTCTCATGAAGACATGGGTTATGAGCTATAGCAAATTTTATTTGCTATCCGTGTAAACATTTTGAGTGTGAACTTTCGGATCTTGTAAGACATATAGAATCCACCGAGCTTCACAAACGGTTGAGGCCATGGCTCAGTCTCTTCTTGTTGTTTGCTTTTTAGACTTCCAAGAAATCAATGATTGTCCGAGATAAATGGCATATTAACACTCTTTCTTGTGGATTGGCAATCTGCATCGGTGAAGATATGTAATTTAAAATCATTATGAGCAGCGGGATAAAAATTCCTTGGAGTACCCTTGAGATATCTTAACAACTTTGTTTCTGACTTGCATATGAGAATATTTAGGATTACTCATGAATTGTGAAAAATATATGAGATGTAAGTAATTGTCAAATAAAGTAGTTTTGACAATCTTTCTATAATGCACAACATATTGAGAAGAATCAATATCAAAAAGTTTGCTTAGGATCCATAGGTGTTGAACAAGGTTTACAACCTAAGTATCCCGAGCTATCAAGTAAATCAAAGTATATTTTCTTTGACATAGAATGCCTTTTTGATTTTGCAATTTCAATACCAAGCATGTATTTAAGGTCACCTATGTCTTTAATAGTGAATTCTTTGTGGAGATAAGTTTTGACATTCAAAATTTCGGATAGAGAAGGCCACAATAAGGTCATCAACATAGCATAAGACAACGGTGAAAGAAGTGTCGGTTTGCTTTGTAAATAAAGAATTATCAAGAATAAAATCAATCAGGCTTTGAGATAATTTTGTAAACCATCATTTTGATGCTGTTTTAAGCCATATAGACTCTTGGTAAGTTTACAAACTCTACTATCATTACTTTGCAAATATCCGGGGAGGTATCATATATATGTCTTCTTTCAAATCACCATGTAAAAAGGCATTATTAACATCAAGTTGATGAATAAACCAACAATCAAGAGAATTCTTGGTGGTGATTTTTGCAACGGTGAGAATGTGTCAAAGTAGTCAAAGTATACCCTTTTGCAACTAACCTTGCTTTATATCTTTCAATTGTACCATCGATTTATACTTTACCTTGTACACCCATTTGCATCAATACAATGTTGATCAACGAGGTTTGGGGACAAGAAAAGTGTTCCGCTCCAAGGCAATCAATTATTATCAGATAGCTTTTAATTTTAATAAAGTAAAGAGTAAAAGACTTATAAGATTGAGATAAGCGAGAGGTAGATAAGTAATCGAAATGGGATCTTGTTTTAGCAACATTTGATGAGTTGGAGATTTAGTGGCAAATTAGTTTCATAAACTTGCAAGTATGTGAGATCTAATTCTAGTGGATCCGAGATCGTAGTATCTTGTGATTCATGTGGAATATTAACATCATTATGTAAAGAGCTTTCATCAATTTCTTCCATAAGATCGGTATGATTAATTTGAGAATTCAATGTAAAAATCAATCACATAGAATCGATCACATTTCGGGAATTATATTTTTATAACAAGAATCATCTTCATCCACATATAATTCATCAGAAGAAAAACTGGTGTAAGGATAATTTGTTCAACAAACTCTCGGTGTGTTCTTTATCTTTAAAAGGAAAAACACTTTCAAAAAATTTCACATTTCGACAAGTCAAGAACCTCATATCCTTTTGTTGACAATGAATACACATTTAGAGGCTCGTGGATCGAATTTGTTTCTATGAGCAACTAATGTACTAGAAAAACATAAACATCCAAAGACTCTAAAATATGAATAATCGGGAATGCTTTTGTTCAACAGTTCAAAAGGAGTTTTGTTTTTAATAATAGGAGAAGGAACTCGTTGAAACACATTCACTCCAATTTGATTCAAAAAGGAGAGATCTAGCAATTTGAAGTAAAGATTGATGTTTTCGTTCTACAATGCCATTTTGTTGAGGAGTTTCAACACATGAAGTTTGATGTATGATTCCAAGTTTGTGATAGAAATCATGAAGTAAAAACTTGCTGCCATTATCACTTCTCAAAACTTTTATTTCGAAAAAAAATTGTGTAAAAACCATATTGTAGAAATTTTCTAAAGAAATTCTAACATCGAGTTTTAGATTTTAGAAGATATATTCACCTACTAAAATCATCAACTATTGTTAAGAAATACTTGTGACCACTATGTGACATTATAGAAAAAGGACCCCAAACATCACAATGAATAAGATCAAAAATAGCGAGAACTTGAAGAATTGCTTATGGGAAAAGGAAATCTCTTTTGTTTAGCCAACGGATGATTTGACATTTATTATGCAGAATACTAGTTTTTACATTCGAGGAATATGAGACATATAAGGAGCACTAATATGTCCTAATCTTGAATGCCAAATATCAAACATTGAGGAATTTAGAGAAGTAGTAGAATGAGCGAGAAAAAGAAGTTTTGAGATAATAAAGACCTCCAACTTGATCACAGAACCAATCAATCTCTCATTGCATTGTTGTTGTCTGCGATTCACAATGTGAGGCATAAAGAACAATGAATATCTAGTCAAATGACTAATGGATAATAAGTTGAAAGTGAAATCGGGAACAAACAAAACATTATATAATGTCAAGTATTTATTTATGATACCAATGTGAGTAGCTATAGCAGTGTTATCATTTGGTAGACTAATTTTAATATTAGCTAAAGATGGAGTAGATGTGAATAGACTGAAATCACATATCATGTGATCAGTTGCTCCTGTATCAAGAATCCAAGGTGACATTCTTGATATAGCATGAGTATTTAAGCAAAAATGGGTACCTTCATGAATAGCGAATATTATGTTTGCACTATGAAATTGAGTATTGGCCCTTGTCCAAGCAGCAGAAATCTGCGGTGCATCAGTAGAGGTGGGTTTAGCAACAGATCCATCAATTAACGACAATTTGTTTTTCACGGAGAGGCCCGTTGAACGGCGATGCTCCATTCGATGTAATTTGTTCCATCGAGAAAATCTAGGGCAATTGCCAGTGGGTTATCAGTGGTGGAGCGCTAGAGGAGAGAGGGATTCTTTCACGGATCGAGTTCCATGGAAGAGTACAAGAAAACAAAAATGAAAATCGGGTATAGAACACGATTAAGAGAGAAATCGGCGGAAGCAGAGATATAAGATCGATTAACCAAGGCGTATCAAATGATCAATTTGATCATTATAACTGATACCATGTAGAAATTCATAGTGGAGATTTCATTGTAGAAGAAAAGGAAAATGTCGAATCTCATTGACGAAGAAGAAGATCTCAGTTTACAGGAAAATGAACAGTAAGTAAAACTAAAAAACTGGGAAAGCATATTTAAAATGCTTAACCAAGAAACCGTCAAACTAATCTAACAAACTAGATGGAACTAATTAACAAAGGTGGGGTCAGTAGAGTAGCAACTCTCTACAAAGAAAAGCAACTTTACTTTTGAAAAATGCCTCTTGTATTTTCTATCCCTTTACATTAGGGCATGACAAATAAGTTAGCATGGGCTGAATAGTGTTAAAATGAACTCAATCTTGTCTGCCAGATAATTAATGAGGAAAACCAAACGAGCACTAAATCTATTCAGATCAACGACTACTACCACTTTTTAAAACATAGCGCAAAGCCAAAAGTTTTGGACGAGACATACTAAAGCTATGTATGTTTCTGAATTTGCAAAGTAGTTCATCTACAATAGATATGGCATTTCTTATACTATTGTTAAGACCACGATCTTAAACCAGTTGATATAGTAATTCAATTCATGAATTTGACTACCTTTCAAATATATATAATTTTATATTTTATATTATATAAAGGTAAACGAATGAAAGTTCACGTGATAGTACCATAATCTTCTACAATAATTATATTTCATCATATTATTTCGTTTGAGAATTCCTCATGTAAAGTTGCTTAAATTTTTTATCCAAGCCCTACATTCCACAAATAAAGAAACTATGTATTAATATTAATCAATTGTGATCAATTTTAATTTGATATTATATTCTATAATTAATGTATCTCATTGAAAAAATAGTATATTATTTGTCAAATAAATAATTCAATAATTTTTTTTCTTTTTAAAAAACAATTCAAACTATACAATCGTACACTAGATTTATTCTCAAATATTTTACTTTCACTTTCAAAATAAAATACTCTAGTAAATCGTTGGGGTTTATTACAATGTAGCTAAAATAATTAATAATCACCAACTCAAATTGCATTAAAGCATCTCCCATCCCATTCATGAAAATTAACCAAGATATGTGTTGCATATTTCTAGTTAATTGCACTATTTAATTCTGATATTTAAACTTCATCTCAACAATACGTATATAATATAGTGCTATCTACTTTAAAGTCATATCACGCCCAAAAACAACTAAAATTTTGACAATGTGAAAAGTATACTCCATTTCTAATTAGTTATAAATTAAACTTGGTTCAATTCTTTTACAATACAGATATTAAAATTAAGTTTTGAGGCATATATAAAATGATAAAAATGTGTGTAACAATTTATCTCAACTAAATCAACCGTTGATGGGGTTCGATTTACATCAATCACATGGAATGGACGTCTCACAAACATAATTAAACTTCGAGTAAGTTTTGCATGATATGTTATCACGGTCAGACAAAGTATAATTTAGGAAAAACGTTATAACATTTTAGAATGAATAAATATTAATTTGTGAACTGTTTCACAATGAAACAATCTCAAATAAATTTTTGTCAACTTCACACATCATATTTTTGAAAAAACATATCTCAATTCATTTCTTCCGCCATATTTGAGTATTGACGAAGGACAATGATAAACATAATTCAACTTTCACAATACAACATTTAGACCAAAATAGTTGAACTATACAATACTTCAAAATGGATTAACCAGGGAGCTTAGCCCACCTGACTACCGGGTTCCTCACTTTAGTGGGGGACCCGAGTTCAATTTCCTTTGGAGGCTTGGAGAATTTGGAATTCCAAGACTTGGTGAACTAATTTCTAACCACTAATAACTAATATTTACCGATAAAAAAAAATCAAAATGTATTTCATGTTAATTTAGAGAAAGATAGATAAATGATAAAATAAAAGGTGTATTTTTTTTTTATATAAAGTAACGTTTATAAGTATAGTGTGGGGGTGGGGGATTTGCTATGAGTGTGTATAATAATGGCAGCCTGACCAGTCAAAAAAGGACGTATTAGCTTAGACAGAGATGGAAAAAAAGGTATCTTCTTCTTTCCGCTAAATATATATACTTGTTTGTTCGAATTATGATGCATCTTCTTTCCGCTAAAAAAGTTGTTTGTTTGAATTATGATACATCCAAACAGGGCCCACCTGCATCTTGGAATATTTATTTTTTTTGGAATATTAGGCCTCCTCTTGCAAACAATTTCCTAAGGTCTCTTTCCTGTACCAAAATTGATTTGAAATAAGTCTCCTCTCTCCTGTTATTTATTTCGTTTTTTTTTATTCCATATTCATTGATTACAAAGGGACGAAGAATGTTCATAAAATATACAATAAATTTCTTAAATAAGTATCCATACAAAATAAACAGCAGATAATTAATTTAAATCAATCATAATAACAGATATAATTAATTTAAATCAAATGATTGATAAGTACTTGAAAATTAAATAAAAATCAATAAAATAATAGTCGGGAAGTTTCATTATTAAATCGAACTAGTAGATATATGAACAAGATTAATTGATTTTGATTTATCACACAACACCCTCTAACATTACGTTAATCTCACACAAGGAAAAACAAAAACAAAAAAACAAAAGTGAACGACCAATGAATTTCAATAATTTTAGAGTAAAGCCTGGAGCCAAAAAAAAAATTGAAAAAAATGAAATAAAATTGGTTGTTGTCTTTTATTCAAGTGGGTATCATCATTGATTCTTGCTCATGCAATAAAGTATGGAGCAGCTACATAAAAGGTTAAATACCACCTCATTAATTAATTTATTTATAGGTGCTGAACGGTATCTTAAAAAGGACAAAAAAGTTAATATATCCATATGACCATAACCAGTATTAATAAATTGTTTTATTCGTGTTGGGTTTTTGGTAATTTGCTAATAATGGGCAGACATCACTTTTCTTGGGTCCATTTTGGTATGAGATTATCAAGCTATCCAAACTTGCATCAGAATTATATAGGGTGATTCTATATGAAAATGTTTGATGATATGTTTATCAATATGGAAAAAATTAAAATATTTGATCAAAAATATTAAAGTTTTATTAAAAATATCAAGAATTAAGTATGATATCATATTTTTTTTCATGAGTGTCAACAATGTTTAATTTTTTTACTATTTAATTTTTTTGTATTTAATATAAAAAAATATAGTATTATAATATTTAAATTTAAAATATTAAGTGTTTAACCAAAAGTATTAAGTATTTAATCAATAGTATACAAAATTTGATGAAATTGAATAATAGTATCATTAGCCATGTTTGTATAAAACTTGTATGGATACAAATAATTCAATTTAAATTTTTTTTTTGCTTTATACATAAAGGCTTATAAAATTGCCCCTAAAATTCGTATTTACTTCATTTTCTTATTGTTTGTGTTATTACACATAAAATAAATTATTGGAAGGGAGTAATATTTTGGAAGTTTCACTTAGATTTTAGGATAATTAAAAATAAAAACTAGAATTAGATTAATATGATACATCATACATCAATATTATTTATCAGAGTAAGTCCCTATTGAAACTTGTTCACAATATGAATTTTTTATTTATTAATATTATACTCCCTCTGTTTCATACTCGTTGTAACATTTACTGTTTGACACAAGTTTTAATATAAGAGTTGTTTAATAATATAAGTTATTTTTTTTATGGGGGTAGGGTAGTCTTTTTAACATTAATAAAAAAGTTGTTTAAGTATTAAATTGAGTTAGTGTGAAATAATAGTGACATATGATGCTATTATAGTATTTGAGGGGATATATAAAAGTGAAAAAATTGTTTTGTTACTATTTAAAGAAATGACGCAACGAGTACGAGACATACTTTTTTTGCAAATGACACAACAAATATGAGACAGATGGAATAATATATATTCAGTAATATTATTACAGTTAATTATAAATTAATATTGCCTACAATGCGCATGTGTCGTGTATAAATTGTGTGTGATATTAATTATAAGTATAATTAAATTAATGAATATCATAAAATTAATATAAATTTAATTTATATTGAATCGAATAAATTTCACAAAAGAGTTTACCACTTTATCATTCATGATTCATGGACCATTAATATGAGTAAAATACACATTAAGATTTTGAAACGAGCATGCGCATCAAGATTTTTGTTTCTTTGGTTCTTGTTGTTTGTAAATTGTAAGAGATGCAATATTTGATGAAGAAAAATGGGGTTAATTACATAAAAATTGCAGTTTTATTTATTTCTTAAATTATTATATTCGTATATTTTTTTATGATTAAAATATTTCAACTTTTGCTACTAATAGTGATACGTGGTGCTTATATAATAGAGAAACAGATCTAAAAAAGGTATTTGTAATTCTTATAAGGGCAGTGATAATCTATAAAAGTAAATAAAGGCTATATTTTAGGCTCAAGCCTCAATATCAAATATAGATTTTTATTTTGATTTATGTAATTTAACTAATTGTAGGCTTTTGTTTCCCTTTCAAAAAATTGTAGGCTTTCGTAGATTATATATATATATATATATATATATATATATATATATATATATATATATATATATATAATCGATAGCTAGGATTGTCATCTTATTTTAGCACTCAAGTAGGTCGAGCATTAAATTTGATTTATATTTTTATGAACTATAAAAAAACATTCATTTCCTGTAAAAAAAAAAAAATTCATTCAAATTTAATATTATTAATATTAAAGTTTTCGTTTGATTTATTATTATTATTATTATTATTATTATTATTATTATTATTATTTTTTATGTTGACTTATTAAAAAATAATTTAACAAGAAATATGTAAAAAAAAAGGGCCATATAAATAAAGTTCCGATAAACCTTCAATTTAATAGGCCAAAGCTAAAGGAAAGAATCGAAAGGGAGAAGACACTTATCGGCAACAATATGGATAGGAACGGTATAAACGATATGGAAGGAGAGAAATGAATAGATATTTAATAGAAAAGAGTTTAATGTCAATAGGTATTTTTCCGATATTAAAGCTAAAATATGGTCTTGGTTGGTGATTGAGGAGAAGTGCTTGAGAGAGAGGTCATTTTCGGAGTAGGAATCGAATTCTTTCATGTGAATTCATTAGTGTTCTGTTTCTAAAGTATTGTAAGAGTTGGAGTACCCCTTATACTCTAATTTTTATAATATAATTTTATTTTGCTGATTGAAAAAAAAAAAAAAAAAAAAAGGCCAGAGCTAAAGAGAAGCATTTGTGTCTGCTTTAGCTTTCGACCAACCACAGATAAGATGCTAATTAATTAATCATAAAGAGTAAAAAGACACTTTAACAAAAACTATAAACAAATCCAAAAAGATTATTATTTTAAGGCACTTCAAAGGCCAAAGAATAGGCATAAAATCTGCCCCTAAAAAGCACATTTCTTATTTCTTAATCCTAATAATCACGAGTTCCTGCAAAAGGCCATGCAAATATGCAATTATTAAATTCTTTTAAAAAAAAAGTGAGTGTTAACTTAATTAAAGGGCTAAAATCACGTATTATTGACAAATTCCTCCACTTTCCTTTAACTAAAAACTTTTACTATTTTTGGACAAAAAAAAAACTTTTACTATTTTTTTCTTTTATATTTTCTACTAATACGTCAAATTAATATATAATATATAACTTATTTTACACAACTAACTACAAACAACTCCCCATTTCATTGATTTGTCGATTTTGAACTTATATTTTATTTCAATAAAATTATTATTTTAGTTATTTTTTCTATTTTATTTCCATATGCATATTTAAAATATCTCCTTAATTTAGCACTCGTTAAATTTTTCTTTAATTTTGTACTCATACACCCTCTTTCCATGTGCACAATAAAAATTGTGTGCACAAAGTTTGGTTACAGTGTAGTATTATTTCATGTACTGTATAATATTAATTTGGTTACAATATAGTATTATTTCAGGTACTGTATAATATTAGTTTGACTATAGTGTAGTATTATTTCAGACATTGTATAGTATTAGTTTAGTTAGCAATATTGTATAGTATTAGTTTAGTTACAGTATAGTATTAGATAAAAACATTGTGCACACAAATATTTATCATTTAAAAATATATGTTGAATTTCACGGCGCGTATTTACTCCAAACTGCAACGAATACTTATGAAACTGTAAAACTCACGTGTAATATCTTCTAATTAAAACCGTCAACTCGTTTACATTTTCATTCTCCCACATATTTTCCCACATCACTACAATTGAGATATAATAAAATCCATCGTTTAGGGTTTATATCTACTTAAAAACACCTCTATATACTTTTAAAAAAAAAACACCTCTATAAACGCAATTTATTATAAAATAGAAATAGAAATCGACAGCTTATCAATGTTACATCAAAAGTCGTTTTTTTTTTTTTAAAAAAATTTTGTAATTGACGAATTTCAGTGTGAAATGATTTAATAACAGATGAATTATGAGACAAGTCATACTCACAAGTCACATTATTACATGCTAATTCAATTTTATTTTTTTGACTAATTGATTATTTTCGTTGAAAGGTTTCACGAGTGAGTATTTCTATATAATTTACTCTTAATATTACTGATGCGTGGTAAGCATAACAGAAATAAGAAGTCAACGCCTCCAAGCAGAATAAACTCTCTATCCTGCTATTTAAATGCTAGACAGAACGATATAAAAGACGATGACACAATATTATACATTATAATTTAGAACTAAGATTAATCATACAAAAATTTATATTCTATTGAGGTAATATGGACAATGCGGCACCTTTAGATGAAGTTAAACGAGGAAGAGTGACTTCAGATTTCAGGAAAAAATTGAACTAGACGTAGGGAATCAAAGGGAGTGTTCAATCGCCATTCTTTCTGCTTTTTGCTAAGAGGTCTCCCCTTCCCCGCTTTCTCTCGATTTATCCTTACATCTGCCAGTCCCCAAGTGCACGTGTTGGCTTCTGCATCATAAGATATAAGCCTAAAGACGCCATCATTCTCCGATGATGAACCAGTTTCCAGTACCTGTGTAACATATCTTACGTACAAGTTACGATCCTTGAACCGTTCAAGATCTTGTGGAATTCGAACGACTCTTTCAACGCCTGGTGAAGACACCTGAAATTTGTAATTTTAGATTGTTTGGAGGGAGTGAGAGAAAAGATGTTGGTGGAATCAATATTTAGAGTCCCTTAGTTCAAATTCTTCTGTTAAATAGTAATGAGATTTTTTTTTTCTTCTATACCTTGTTTTGCTCTAATTTTGGAATAAAGGGGACAAAAAATAATTGTTGTAGTGAAATAGTGCAATGATCGAAGATAAATGATTATAGGAGGGGAGGTAGTTAATCAAAATGTGGTAATGATTATAGGAAGGGAGGTAGTTGATCACAATCTGGTAATAATTAACTTATTTTGAGTCTCATTATCGCGTACGAAATATGAATATGATGAAGGTGAAATTATATCTTTTACTCTCATTAACTACCACAATTGCCCCATATTAATTCCTGTTGAGGAATTTTGAACCAAACGCCTCTTTAGTTGCTTTAATAACTTTTATCGAGGATATAAGATAAACAGAGGGAAGAAGACAGCAGAAATTACCTCTAGAGATATGTTTCCAGGGATATTTCCAGTAGCTTCAGCTTCGTCAAGACGGGCTCTATATATCTTTGAGAAAGCTTCAATATCTGTCATACTAGGAGAGCCTGATCTGCAAAGTATTATTACCAGGATAATGACTCGTTTATCCTTAATAACGATGCTTTAAGGGATGATCTTTAAAGACATGGACTCTGCAGATTAATGGAAGTCTGAGAATAGATGCACACGTTTGTATAAGAATCAAGGGATCACAGCAAAGACAAAGAATAATGCACCTTAACATAAACCAAGAGTGGTTTAAAGCACAACGTAGAAAAGAAATCTTTAAGCTGTTGAAATCCCCAAGCTAACAAGCTTGCTAGACCACATTTTCTAGAATTATATTTGAAATTTTCAATAGAAAAAGACATTTGGCAGTTCACAGAAGCACTAAAACTTTACTACCTTCAATTTTTTAACCACTCTTAATTTTAAAGGAGAGATCAAATCTCAATGAAAAAAGCCATATCGTTTTATGACATAAGGCTCCGGATGGTAAACATGACAAGCAAGTAATTGGGGTCATATTGAATCTGCTCAAGAAGAATGTGCACAAGAGAGAGCAAGGGGTGTGTTTGCAAACCCAACTAACAGCTTCTAGAAGCACTTTTTCAAAAGCTGTGAGCGGAAGCTTTTGAAAAAAGTGATTCTCACCCACTTTCTTTTGTTTGCAAACACCCCTTACGTCCTTCATAACCAAAACAAAAACATAGAATTCTCACATATACGTAAGCTCTTAAAGAAAAATCATAACAGTTTCTTACTTATTTGTAAGTCTCTCTATGCGAACTTGAATAGTGGCATTTAGCAATGACCTAAAGGCATATATTCCCAGTTCCCCATCAAATGAAAGAGCAACTTCTTCAGCAATTTCCAAGGCTTTTTTATCCCACGTTGTCCCAGCGAGTGATACTCCACCACCTCCTGCACCATCCCCTGCCTTCAAACAAGACACAAGACGCACATATATCATCAAACTCCACCAAAATAAGGTTTTACATAGCAAACAAGAGAAAAGATGTCACTAAAAGTAAGGAACTTACAGAGGGTTCAGCCTCTTCTGCAAAATAATCATCCTCAAAATAACCATCATCATCTAGCAGCTCATCTGCATAGTCAAGAAACCGACCTAATGTATTGTCGTATCGTTAGTTGAGTAACAAAGTGGAAGATCAGCAGCTACTAGCTTAATAATACATGCATCCAAGAAACTATTATCTTGTTCCCCAGCTAACCAAATTGAGGCCCAATCGAACTCAAACAAAAGAAATCGGTTCATCAAGAATATGAAAATGAATTTTGAAACTTCACATCCATTCTTTCTAAAGAAGCAACACATAAACTAGAGCCTCTAACAATATATTCAATTATAATATGATGACAATTATCTGGTATTTGCACTGAATGTGAAAACCAATCACCTATATAACCCTAATGAAGCTTTCTAACATACCCAAAATTAATTCCAAAATACCCCCACCAGGAAAGCCCTTTATTATTAGAAACGTACTTTCACGACCAAAAAATGAGGGGATTTAATACCTTCTTCGAGGCCATCAATATCTTCATCAACATCCGTAGACAATTCTTCAGGAATGGAAGGACTTAAGACTGGGTCTTTCTTCTTTGCAGAGGCAATGAGGGGCACCCGAGGAATATCTCGAGATGAGCAGGGATAAAATGGGAAAGGGCAAGTAGCGATACACATGGATACTCGCAGTGGAGTGTGAACTACTGCAGTATCAGCGCGGCAACGTGTGAAATGATGGCAAGGTGAGGTAATAATGTTCATTTTTCAGGTCAGTTTGCTCCAAATTACCGTTAATTCCTGAAGAAGAAGGTGATACCATACCAGTGGAAAGGGCATTCTAGATACTTAACGGTGGGCTCCCACTCATGGGCCGTCGGCCCAATTAGGTCCAAAATTTTAGCTAACAATTTCTTTTAATTAGGTCCAAAATTATTTACTCTTTTGTAAATTCGACGGAAACAGTTATCTTGTTTGGAAGTATTTCAATGTCTTTATTATCATTGCAGACATCATCATCACCAATTTGACAAAAGGCTTGCTTAACCGTATTACCAGCATTGAATTCTACAAGGCAACCACATTCAGTGGGCGGTTTTGATAATGTATATAGTTGAGCAACAATTCTTGATTCCAAAGGCAACAATTATTTGTGATCGGATTCAGCAAAACAAGCCATCCAAAATTACAAGCAAGTGCACACACATCACACGATATAACATTTTTTCTATTAGATCTAACAATTTCTGTTAAAACCACTATTTTTTTTTTTTTACTTCGGATGCAAGATTGCAATTTTTTTTGTCAGATTGCGCTTTCATCATCTAATAGACTTCAAAAATTGTCCCTGTCATATAGGTAAGGTCTCTTATACACTCCTTATCATTATCTGAAGTTTTTTTTAGTCTATCAAACAATTTATGCTTAGATTTGAGTTTTTTTATCACTGAAATTTTGAGGATGAAATTATAAATTTATGCTTAGGACTCTTTTTTTGTAAATCATATTTGAAGCATATGTAAATATTTAAACCTAAACTTAATTACAATATACTGAGTTACTGCAATCTTGCAACATTTGGGGAAAAAAAAGAAGTATAAACAAAGATTACCAAAGAAAATCTTAACAAGGGAAAACAAGCTGGAAAAAGAAAAGCAAAACCAAAGAATCTCAGTTTTCAAATTGCACAAATTTTCAATTTAGAAAGTTCCAGAAGTTTCAAAACTGCATCAATCAGAGGGTTGGCTTGAACAATTAAGAAGAGGCCTGTTTATTGAACTCATAAACAATGACATGCAATACCTAAGATATAAATTCTGCACAAATTTGATAGGCAAACAAACTAACAAAAAATTGCTTTATCACGTTAAATTAGATGATCCCAACACATATGAATACAACATCCCCCCCCCTCTCTCTCTCTCCAATAATGATAAGAACTAATATTGTCAAAACACCCAAAACCACAATATTCAGAATTCCAATTCCAGTAATCACAAGGAAGAAAAGAATAAACAAACCTTACGTGAGGAAGGCGACGGAGCAGATTTCACGACACTTCTTTTGGCGGGTGTTGAAGCCGTCCTCAGAATATATTCTCATCAAATTCGATATCAATTGTACAAAACTAAACTGAATGGATAAACATTTTTTTCATAGAGAAACAATGCTGTTCTTTGCATACTAAGATATCTAAATAAAGGAACAAAAATTATCCAAGAAAAATTCTTCCTCTAATTCGGAATTCACACAAGCTACATAATCAACATCTTTCATTTGCCTATTCAATCCCTCCAACAAAAGGAAAATTTCATCAAATTTGCTGCCAGACGTGTCTTCAACCACGAACGGAACAAATCCAGTACCAATATCGACCCATGCACAACCCGGATCCTTTCTCACACCCAAATCCCTCATAAATGCCCTTACTTTCATTAGTTTTTCCCAACCACCAGCAGCAGCATACATGTTCGCAATCAACACATAGTACCCCGAGCGTTGAGGCTTTAGTTCTAAAAGCTTCTCAGCTGCCCATTCACCAATATCAGTATCTCCATGGATACGACATGCCCCAATAAGTGTGGCCCACATATCAGAGGTTGGCTTGTAAGGCATTCTTACTAAAATTTCTCTAGCTTTCTTTAAAAAGCCAGCTCTCCCATACAGATCAGCCATACAAGCAAAATGCTCCAAATGAGGGGTTATACCATATACCGTTTGCATCCTTTCAAATAGTGACTGACCTTCAGCTACAAGACCCGAATGACTACAAGCTGATAAGACAGCAACCATTGCTACATGATCTGGTTTTATTTCGAGTCGTATCATTTCTTCGAATAGTTTAAGAGCAACTTTGCCCTCTCCATTTATGCCATATCCAGCCATCATCGAAGTGTAAGTCACTGCATCTCTCTTATCCAACAAATCAAATAGTTTTCTAGCAACTAAAACTTGACCTGATCGTGCATAAATATCGATAAGAGAATTCCAAAGTAGTTGATACCCCTGAAGCTCCCCACGCCTAGTGATATAGCAATGGAGCTCTTTCCCGTGTTTTATGTTTGCCACGCGTGCACAGAGAGGCAGAATACATGCAAGTGTCACATAATTTGGTTCAATGCCCATAACGAACAATTCTCTAAAGAGAAATGTGGCTTCCTCAGATCGATCGCACTGTGCAAAACCAGAAATCATGGAGTTCCAAGTAATTATGCTTTCAGCCTTTGTGGATCTAAACACAATGTAAGCATGTGTAAGGTCTCCACACCGACAATAAAATGTAATCAATGCATTTTTAACTTTGTCATAATCAACAGAAGAATTTCGAATTGCTAATCCATGAATTTCTTTCCCCAGCCTCAGAGCACAAAGATGAGAACAAGCACCTAAGCCAATAATCATCGCAATAGGATCTAGATAACTGTTAACTACTCTCATCTGAGAGACCAGTTCAAGGGCCCCCTTGAAGTTGTTTGTTTTCAAACAACCTCCAGCAACAGTGTTCCAAGTTATAATGTTTGCTTCCACACCAGCTACTCGCATGCTTTCAAAAAGCTCAAAAGCCTCATTCCAGATACCCCTGGAGGCATATTCTGATATCATTGAATTCCATGATACATCATCCTTAACCGGCATTTTGTTGAAGATACTTCGAGCAGTTTCCAGATCACCACACTTCCCATACATAGATACCAAAGCATTTTGCACAAACAAGTCTGTGTTTAAACAACTAACGTTAATAGAACGATGCACCTCTCTTCCAAAATGTAGATTTGATTGCACAGCACAAGCCTTGAGCACAGATGGGTAAGTGAAACCATCAGGCCTTATTTGCTTGCAACACATTTGTTTGTAGGCGTAAATGGCTTCATCGAAACAGCCTCTCCTTACGTACGATGAAATAAGGATATTCCATGGTAGAGGACTAAGAATGTTTGAATTTGCAACAATGGTATGAACATCATCAATAAAGTCAAATGCCGCATAAAAAGATACTAGTTTAGGGACCAATGCATAGTTCTCGGGAAGTCCCCAAGTGATAACTTGGGCATGAAGTTGTTTGCCTTCTCGCAGCAACTTGAGGTTGGTGCAAGACAACAACAAAGAGGATAACGAGTCTACGATAAAATCACATGAAGAAGAAGCTAATGCGTGACTTTGAATAAGAGAGAAAGACCTGAAGGCACTGGACAAATGACCTCGGGTGGCAAAATCTTTCAAGGTTATGACAAGACAATCCACCATAAAATTATCAGCTATCTCATCTACTCCTATAATAGTTTCATAGGAAAAACAAGACTTCCCCTAGTTCCCTTTACCGACATTCGATGGCTGTTTGATGTTTTGTCTCCATTTCATAGGAATGCATCTTTCAATTTGATAAAAGGATTGCCTCTCGACAGCTTATGGAATGGAGAACGCATGCATTGTTGATATCGGGTTTCCTAAGCATTTTGACACAGCATATGCACACAATTTGTATGATTGCGCCCACATTTGCCTCAAAACACAAATTCCCCAATGATTACTACCAGCTGCATAGACATAAATTAAAATTAATTTTGGCATCATGGAGAATTAACTATTACTAGAATACAGTGAATTATGCATATCATACTTCATATCTGGACTTTACGAAATTCTATCTTGGTGACACAGAGAATTCGACTTTCACTTATATTGTTAAAATCGCAATGAGATTCCAAAACTAGCAAATAACCTTGAATATATATACATAGAGAGATGGAGTGCTTTAGTTTTCACCGAACTAAGAGTTGCTGCTACTCTACTTCTGCCAAGCCAAAACCCGCCGTTAAAAAAGCTCTGCGATCGACTCTCTGGTTTTGTATACTCAAATTCAAACACTATTTCATACGAAGAAGAAAGAGTTGGAAGAATACTCTATCTGCGGCAATGGATTTAGGCTAACTACTGGAAATCTAATGGTTTAACGTCGCCGGCAACGTTTTCAGAAGTCGGAACAATGACCGTATTTCACAACATCACTTCTCTTTTTTAGTTGTTTAGTGGGCCCTCAGCTTTTTAACCGTTTGAGGCTTTTCGATTGGGCCTTATTTGCCAGCCCAATATACCTCTCCTTCAACTTTCTAGGTGTTTTTTTTGGGCCCAATTTTGTGCTTGTTTAGCCTACAGGTTTTTTTTGGGGCCCACACTATCTACACCTCCAACATTATTAGATCTACCCACTTTATAGATCTACCCACCATTTTTTAAAATATTATTAGATACACACCCCCTTAATTCCCTATATTACCCCTTGTTCTAATTTTCCTCTATTCCTTAATTTTATGGTACACCCATTTCCTCAGATTTTCAACAAATTTGTGTTGAAACATTTCATAAATTTCGACAAATATTTTCCGAAAAAAAAATACAGGAGATTCCGTAATTTTAATACTTAGGGTTTCAAAAAAATGTATCCGAAAATGTGTACAAATTTCGACAAAATATATTCGAAAATAAGAGACAGAAGATTTCTTAGTTTTTCTCCTCACATTTTCGACAAATATTTGTCGAAATGTTTCATATTTTTCGACAGATTATTTTTTAAACATAACATAATATTCGACAAAGTTTTTTCGAAAATAAGAGACAGAAGGTTCAGATTTTGTTTCCTATTTCATAATACAATTACATGAAATAAAATAGACATTTACCCAAAAAAAAAATTATCAAATAACTTGACATATGTTGTACAAAATGAGTTTTCCATGGATTCTATCTAGCCATATGATTTACAAAAGGAGTAATCACACTCTTTCAGCTACTTTGCCATATGATGTACAAAAAATGAGTTTTTCCATGGATTCTAGCTTAGCCATATGATTTACAAAAAATGAGTTTTTCCATGGATTCTAGCTTAGCCATATGATTTACAAAAGGAGTTATAAAAATCAACTAACTAATTGATTTGACAGTTTTCGTAAGCTTCTTTCCATCCATCAGCATCTTTACTGAGGTAGACTCTCCATGAATTTGCAATAGGTGGCATATGACGTTCAGCAGCTAATGGTATCTGGATGCAGTGGTTGTCGAAAAATGATCAGTATTTCGACAAAGTATTGTCGAAAATAATTCGGCAAGAAGTGATCGAAATATGCTCATATTTTCGGAAATAATATGTTGAAACCCTAAGTATAATTCGGCAAACCAGGTTCGAAAATCAGTGTGTCGGATAAATTTTTCAAAAAACGCGGGAACAACTATACCCATGTTCTAATCGTACTTCTAGGCTAAAAATATACAAACACTTCATACACAATATCTCAAATATATACAAATAACAACATTCAAACAGAGTATATACATTTTCATGCATTCAACACAAATGTATTATACATTTCCATACATACAAAAAGAGTATATACATTCAATATTGTATAGTTGAGTAACCAAAGATACTTACACAAGTATTTCATAGAGGCTCTTTTGTGCTAAACATTTACCCGAACGGCAAGAACGTGAATTTTTCCGACGTGAGATCGATCATTCAAATTGAACGCAGGTAACTCTTTTGCAAGATGGGTGTATCAAGTAATATCAAGTTAGGGTAAACTAGTCCTTTTACAAATACATTAAAATAATAGATAATAGAGGTGGGTACATCTATTAATATTGGAGGTGTAGATAGTTAGGCCCTTTTTTTAGGTCCGGTTATATATGCCTCAATAATGGGATTTTTTAAATAAATAATGTAGTTTTGAAAACCACTCACAAATATATAGTGGTTTTCAAAAAAAAAAAAAAAAGGTATTTACAAAACTAAGAAGGGGCGCCCAGCTCTTAGGCGCCCTTCTGCACGACAAAATATAAAAAAAATTTATGGGAGCGCCCATTGTAGGCGCCCCTCTTCCTCATCACCGACACAACCTGCAGCCAGAATTAAAAAATTTATATTTTGAGTGGGTCCACATTTTCAAATAATATCCAGTTTTTTGAGGATTCTTCTCTTTTTTTCAAAAAAAACGCGTGTATGATAGGTATAAATTATACCGTACAAATATGTAATATATATTTGAGGATTGTTGAAGTAATTTATAGATATAGTTGAGAAAAAATAAAAGGGTGAGAGCACATACACGAGAAAGAGAAGGAGAGAACACAAAAAATCAGGAGCAAGTAGAGAAAAAAACAACAATAAGATCAGGAGCAAGTAGAGAAAAAAACAACAATGCAGAATGCATATTCATTGAAAACATCACTCATATTTGATATACCTTTAATAAAAAAAATGTAATAAAAGAAGGTTAGATTAATTAAGATATATATCAATAAAATTTGTCACTTATATTTTCCACTCAAAATTTAAATTATATTTCCTCTAAGATATTGAATACACATAAATATGAAATATTATATAACATATTGCAACATTTTGAAATGATTATTAAATATTTTATTTGTGTAGAGAATTTTGAAATGTTAGAAATTATTCTCATCTATTAAATTAAAAGTCTCCACCATTCATTCATGATTTGAACTTGTATAAATAGAAATAAATATTTCATTAGTAAATCATTTAAAAAGGAATCAAGTATCCAATAAAAACTATTATTATTCAAAAATTTCAAAGTAATCAAATTTTTTATTTTATAATTTTATTAAATTTTTAATATTATTTTCAAAAAATAATATTTATAATAAATTTAGTATATAATTAATTTAATAATTGTGAAATACTTATATATTTTATCTCATAGAATTTACATATTAGTAAAAAAAAATATTAACAAAAAATATTAATAATAAACAAAATAACTCAACTCACGTTAAATTTATTAATATTCAAACTGTACATCACACGGGAAAAATACTAGTTAAAGGTAATATCATTAAAAACTAATATCTTATAACAAAAATAAATACTTTCTAATATTTTATCTCATATTCAGTAATGTACAATATATATAAATAACCTCAAAATGCAGTAATTTACGATACAACAAAGTAAATACCAACCTAAAAATGAGAAGAAAATCAATCCTATCCCAATTATGTACAAATCCAATATTCTTTCAAAAAATTGTACAACAATAAAAACATGTATTATAAATAAAATACAGTAACTAAACTAAAAATTAAAATTTTTCCCACCTTTACTTTCACAAAATTATGCTCTCAAAATAGTATTGTTGTTTCTTCCACTACTTGGTCCTGAATTTTTTTGTGCTCTCTCCTTCTCCTTCTCGTGTATCTGCTCTCACCCTCTTACTTTTTCTCAAGTATATCTATAAATTACTTCAACAATCCTCAAATATATATTATATATTTGTACGGTATAATTTATACTTATCATACATTTTCTGAAAAAAAGAGAAGAATTCCCAAAAGATCAGACATTATTTGAAAATGTGGAAGAGGGGCGCCCAAGAGCTGGGCGCCCACTCAAAATATAAATTTTTTAATTCTGGTTGCAGGTTGTGTCGGTGATGAGGAAGAGGGGCGCCCTACCTACACTTGGGCGCTCTCATAAATTTTTTTTATATTTTGTCGAATGTTGCAGAAGGGCGCCTAAGAGCTGGGCGCCCCTTCTTAGTTTTGTAAATCCCTCAAAAACTACTATATATTTGTAAGTGGTTTTCAAAACCATGTTATTTATTTAAAAAATCCCTCAATAATGGATACACACTACCATAATATTTTTTATTATTTTAATATATAAATTAAAAGTAATATTTTGCCCTTTACTAATAATTTAAACATGATCTTCATTCTTCTCAAATCAACAGCAGCCACAGTTGCAATTCCAAGCAGAAAACATAAAAAGATAGGAAGAACATGAATTTACAATGAACTGCGCAGAAAACATTAAAAAAAATTGCAAAAAAATTCATTTGCAATTTGACAAGTATCACAAAAATCGAAAAAATAACATAGGTCTACGAAATAAACAATGAACAATTCTCGGATTCTATTTTTGATGGGAACGAAATATTTACCTATAAAAATAAAAAAAAGTAAACAATGAACTATTCATTTGACCAAGTATTTACAATGAACAACCAGTTTCGAAATCATGGAATTTCGACAAAAAAATTGGAAAATACAATAATTTTCTGTATTAATTGGTTGAAGAACAGAAAAAAAAATTGATCTTAATTAGACGAAGAACTTACGCGCGGCTGCGGTCGGAGATTGGCAATTGGCAGTTTGGTACCCTTGAATCCTTATGTACAAGTACAAGTACAACTGAATTTGGGTGTGTATCTATAAAATATTAAATTTTAAAGTGAGTAAATTAATTTAATAGGTGTATCTATTAATTTTGTAGGTGTATATAACTGGCACCTTTTATTTTTCTCGCAGTTGGGCCGTAGACCATTGACTTTATAAGGCTTTTACTTTTTCCTTTTAATGCTTGGCGGAGTTGCTTTCAACTGATTAAAGTTTTTATTATGATACTTTGGAAAAATTACATTTCATTTAATTTGTAGAGTGTGAAATTAATTAATTTATATAAATACTTAATATATATGAACATAATTCATAATAATATTTAACATGGAATTGTTTGAAAAAAATTAAAATATTAAATATTTAATCAAGAGTACCAAAAATTTCATTAGGATTATAAAAAATATGGTTAGAGATATCATATTATTGTTGAAAAGTATCGCCAACAATAATTTTTTTATTTAAATTATTCGTATTTTATACAAAAGAAATACAGTCTTATAATATTTATGTTTGAAATATTAAATTTTAAAAAAAAAATATTTAAATATTTAACTAAAAATATAATAATGTTTCATATTGAACAAATAGGAACTACATTCATGTCCTGACTAAAATAAATTGGGAACATCTCACGAAAAGTCAGATACAAGATATGTTTCAAAATAAAATATCATAGAAAGGTAGTCTTTGGTCCGAAATTGTTTTATGGGTAGGTGAAAATGATTCCATTTGTATTAGGCATTGAATAATTGAAAGCACGTGGTTCATGCACGCAATTTCGCAGCCTCTATTTGCTAATGTACTCCGCTAATATAGTTTTTTTTTTTCATACGAATTATAAAAATACATTTGATGTATTATTTCTGTTCAAAATATTATTCCTTATTTTTTTTACAAATTTTAATAAATATTTATAGTTTATATATGAAATTGAAATATGGGGTGAATATATGATATTTAGATGGTAATGATAAAGTGGTGTGAGATAGAATTATGACTAAAAATGGAATGACAAAAAAAAAAAAAAAAATGGACAGATAAAAAAAATTAGAAATATATTTTTTTTTTTTTGGACAGATAGAGTAATTAAGATTCTAAAATTTTGTTATTTTTTATATTATACTAATACATTAAATATTTTGTTGCAAAAGATAAGATGATTATATTTATTTTGGATAAAAAAATATATTTAGAGACTAACTAAAAAAAATATATGATTATTTTAGTGGGGTGGAGGAAGTATTAAAAAAATTAAGGCCTCAAGATTTTGCTAGATTATAGAACAACATATGTGGTTTAATCTGTGTAAATATAAAATAATTTAAATTATACTTTCTTCCCTCAAATTAACTTGCATCATTTGATAAATATATAAATAATTAAGAAAATGGAGAGGTAAATTCGTAAATATTTATATATAAAGTAAAAAATGAGTTGAATTGTGTTCACATATGGACAAAAAAATAATAATATTTTGTATAAATTTATAAATAATATAAAAATAAAGTTTATGGTGAATTTTATATTAAATGTGCAAATTATTTGGAGACGTTGAATAAAAAAAATGCAAGCTAAACTATTATGCGGAGGGAGTAGAATTTACTTAAATTAGTTTAAAAAAGCCTATGAGAAACAATTCATTTAGTAATATATATAGTACTTAGACTTCTTTATTGTTAAACATGTGCAACCCATTAGACATAACACATTATATCTATTTTGGTTAGTTATGCTATTTTAATTAGTGTAGAATGGTTGGGAATCGATATAATTTTTTATGCATGTTCACATTGGACCAGTTTTTTTTTCAATTTTTGATAAAGTATTATATTTTGAACAATTGAATCAACTGAACTTTGAGGTATTGAAAAGTTATGCATGCACCTATCCATAGAAAATAGATAATACTTCCCAAGATAATGATTTGATATCTTTTTTTTTTTCTTTGTTAAAAAAAATGATTTGATATCTCTGATCAATATAAAATGGGACAAGATAAATTAAAGTAGATCAAATGTAAAAGAAAGATTATATATCAATTGTATAGATTAAAGGAGCTATATCAATAGCTACTTATTCCCAGCTATAACCTAAAAACCAAAAAAAAAAAAAAAAAGAATTCATAAAAACCGCTATATAATAAAACAATTAAACCTAATTAATTAATTAGTGTTAAGGTCATTCACGACCTTTCACCAAAATGGTGTCCGTCAATTTAGGCAGCGCTTGATTTAAACTTTTAAATGGGAATAACAATGAAATTATTTTTTTTCAATCTATGCCCCCCTCAGGTATATTGGAAGAAATATTATTTTTATGGTGATTATATTATTAGTATTAGTGTTGTGCTCTAATTTAAAAAAAAAATTGGAGATAAAAGGAGGTTGTTGGTGGTGATAATGGAGGAAAAATAATTGTAGTAAAAAAAAAGGTAATTGAAATAAATAATGATACATTATTTAGGAATAAATGTAGTATCATCGATCATCTGTTTGTTATCTGTCTTAGTTTTATTAATACACCATTCTTGAATCTTAACACAATTTAACAATTTCAATTTCTGTATTTCATTTCAATATTTACATTTCAATTTTGACATTCTCCCGTTTGAAATAATCTATCTATACATATCTAAAAAAAATGTTCTACTAAAAAAAATAATCCAATAAAATTTTATAACTAAAAAGTTATTACTAAATTTTTCATGAGAATTTTAAAATTGCATATAGTAGTTTGAAAAATAAAAACACAGCCCATCAAAGATGACACTAAATGCATATATATATATAATCCAAAAAATCAGTAGTCTTGAACAAATTTGGATTGCCTAACGCTTCGACCAATTAGGCGCCGGCTGGTCGGTCTGAGATTTTTTTTTTTGGTTATTTATGTCTCACAAATATGTATGGTTAGAAAGTTACTTGATAACAATTTAAAAATGACTTAAATTTTTTATACTGTATATAAGTGCATAAATTAATGATTTAATGGACAACAACTAACATATATAAATAAATACAAAAAAATTAAATGGCAAACAAAAATACATAATAGATTAACAATATAATCTTAACGTCTAAATGTAAATAGTTCAATGTTAACTAGACAACTAAATACAAATTTTAATCAAATTAAGTTGAATTTCTTAAATAATATCGTTAAAAATAATAAAATAATAATAATAATAATAATAAAATGGGGCCTAGCACGCCTAAAAACTAATATTGGACAAAACGCTTAATATGCACCATTATACTAAAATTGTCAAGACGTACCTCATAAGTCAATTTCTTTTTTTTATAAGGAGGAAATACCCGAAGGCGCAAACCCCCACACTGTGCAGAGAGGCCCCTTGGTCGGGCGGCCAGTAAATCGAGGATGATGTTAACGAACAGCCATACAAAGGAGATGACTGCATACAAAGGAGATGACTTTCGCACATAAGTCAATTTCTGCATCAGCGGTACAATGAGTGAAGATGGACTTGAATGGGCGTATGAGCTTATTTTTTTCGATTTTAATAATTACAATAATTTTATTTTGAATAGATGGTACTTTGAAGAGAATAATTATATATTAGTGCAAAGTGCAAACCAAGAAAAAAGTGATTCTCTTTTGAAATTGGAACAGGAAAAACTGAAAAGGTAGATCCAATCGCCAAGTTGAGGTATTTTAATACGAACTCTAAAATATTACTCCTAGTACAAATAGGATTCTACATAAGTTTTTTTATTCAAACAAGTCCTCAAATCTTATTTTACGAACAAAGAAACCCTTCTGTTAAAAAAGAGTAACAAAGTTAAACGAATTTTGACTAATATTTATGCTATTCTTTAAATAAATTAACTAATTAATCACTAATCCCAACCTAAATTATAAACTTTTTGAGGACAAACCTATTCAGGTTTCTTGGAATTTTTTAATGTGTATGAACCTTTGATACAGTTGATTCTTCTGCTACCCTTATCTAAAAATTTTATCCCTGATTTCACCCTTCACCAACCTGATGTATTCACCCTGAGCCCCATTTTAGTCTCTAAAATCTCTATTCTTTACATTGAATTTGCTTACTTTGTTTCCTCAAAATCCCAAATTGCTCTTTTCTTTTTCCCAGTAGCTTCTTAATCCTCTAATTAAACTTCACATTTTTTCATTTAAAAATTTCAAGAAGCTTGTATATATTCGTCCTCAAAAAATTTATACTTCCTCTAGTAGTCAAAAAATTATACTTCCTTTGTATACAAAGTATGCTCACACTGTACTTTTTAAAATATGTTTTGCTTCACCATTCAATCATCACTTAATTTTTTTCACATGCTATTGACTTTATACTCATAAACAACCACTTAACTCATAAATGGACCTCACAAAATCCTAAAACACCCTTACTTTATCTACTTTATCTACGTTTTTTTTTAAACCTGTTAAAATCAAACGAGCATACTTTTAGTGGACGGAGAGATTATATAATTAAGGTTGGGATTAGTCAACATATTAGAAGAATATAAGGTAATTTGTATAAATATTAGTCAAAATCCGTCAATTCTGTTAATTTCTTTCACTAGAAGGGCTTTCTTGTCCCTAAAAATAAAGTTTAAAGGTTTATATACTTCAAAAAAATAGTTTAGGGTGTACCTGTAGCAAAAGTTTAGGTACTAATTGTACTTTTTTCCCATTTTTAATTTGAGGGGATGAGCAACTTTAAAAATAGTACTACCTCCGTCCCATGTCAGTTTTTGCAGTTGACTTTTTCAACGATTTTTGTGTAATATATGTACAACCATTCATATAAAACAATTTTTGCTTATTCACTATCATACCATTCATATAAAACAACTTTTGTACACATATATTACTATGAAATAATTCTTACACAAAAACCGTTGAAAAAATCAACTGTGAAAACTGATATGGGACAGAGGGAGTAATAAAAAACTTTAAATTAAAAAGAAAGAAACGCTAGCAGCCAGGCTGCAAATACTATATATTAATATATTATATATATTACATAGTTCATGATAAATTTACTGTAAATTAAAATTAATTTAATTCAATTCTTTACACTCTTGACGTTAAATATTTGTACCTTAAATATTTTTTTAACTTAATACTTTAAATTTAAATATATTATACTTTATTTTTTATATATTAAATATAAATAATTAAAATAACATAAAAAAATAATTGTTATTGATACTTTTAAAAAATAATATGATATTTAATTCTTGATATTCTGGATTAATTAAATTTTTTATATTTTTAATTAAATTTTTAATACTTTAAAATTTTTAAAACAATTTTATAATAAATTTATCATGAAACATTTTCATATCAAACTTTATCCATGTCATAACATGGTCCTTATTCAATGCTTGATGGCTATATCGAACTTTATTTAATCTATGGCTGCGGAAAACAAGCTGTTTTGTATACAAGTAATGTAGTATATAAGGGTCCTCTAAAGGACCATTTTAATTACCTCAACAATTATATATTACATGTGTAGTTTGATTGAATCTTATAATTATCATTAATTATGGGAAGCTCAGATGTTGGTGGAGACAAATACAGATCCTACTTGACTCCAGAGGATCTCAACAACACACAATGGAGGGATGGGCCTCCCAATTACGACGTCGTTAACAAGCTCTTCGAAGAAGAACGAACCAAAGTACATACATACATATATGGAGTATTATAATTAATTTTATCCTATTTTAGTTTTTACTAATTTATATTTTGATGATAGGTGTGGCCTAGCGGATCCTTGGAAGAGTATGTCCAAAATCTTGTGAAGACATGGGAGATGGAGTTGGTTCACAAGGCTAATCCCCAGGAATACAAAACTCTTGACCCCTCAAACTTTGTCATCGGTATCAATGGTATATATCTATTTATTTTCACTAAATCATATTGGTATGAAAAAAATATGAGATTTGTGATCTGCCCAATAACTTTTAAATTTATCATATATCATATATAAAGTTTTGTTACATCCATTTTATGTTGGGAATCGAAGTAGAATACAAAAAGAAATAAAGAACATAGAATTAAGAATCAAATTTTGTAGTAGTACTATTTTTTTGTAAGATGCAGTTACAAAGAATTAGTGAGTTATTTATATAAGGGTATGTTCTTTTTGGGGATTTAGGTGTACGGAGTGAGTCATGACTTGAGATTTGAAATCTTGGATGAATAGTAAAAGTGTGTGTTTCTTTTGGGATTTGAGTGGAGTAGGATTTTACTTTATGTCAAATCAATGTGTAAGAGTGGTTGATATTGTATAATTATATTGTATTTGTGTAAGAGTGATTGATATTTTATTATTATATTGAGGAGAGATGTAAAAAGTAGTTTGTATTGGGAAAAATAATAATAGGTGTATATGTGTTTATAGGTGTGAATTGAATGTGGAGTTTAAAATCAGGATTTCAAATCCCTAACTTACATGGGATGGGGGCTGAAAAATCCTAAATTCATCTGTGTGAATACCCTAAAAGTTTGATTGATGTGACTGTAGGCCAGTGTACAAACACCATTAACCAAAGTTTTATAAATAGGTCAAAAATTGTACAGACACCATTAACCAAAGTTTTATAAATAGGTCAAAAATTGGATGAAATTCATGTATTTTAACGAAATGTAGGAAAAAAGTATTTTACATTGAAGGAAGTGGGAGAAGTAGGGGGAGCTACAATGTGTTTCTCCATACGTCATTACCTCCAGAATTGAGGTCATATGACCCTGACAAGGAGACGTATGATTCATCTCAAACGGCTTTCAAACAAGTGTTTCCTCGTGGATTTGCTATTGAGATTCTCCAAGTTTATTCAGGGCCTCCTGTGATTGCCTATAAGTTTAGGCACTGGGGTCACATGGAGGGCTCTTACAAAGGCCATCTTGCTACAGGGGACTTGGTCGAAATGTACGGTGTAGGTATTTTCGAGGTATGTAATTTCTTGATACTAATTAAATTCAAAGGTCAAATTGGAAAAAACCATTTAAGATGTTAAAATTTAATATAAATAAATTAATTTCACATTTCTATAAATTTAAATTTTTAAAAATGAACTTTTGAAATTTTTAACAAGGGGTAGATAATACTTTATTAGTCCACTTTAATTGATGACAGAATGTTCCATATAAATTAAAAGAGTCATTAAATAATATTAATATGAATATCATGTAATCATAGAATTGATGATTATTTAGTTCTCGTAGTGCAAAGTAATTATTCTGAAATAAAATTTATCCTCTGAAATATATGTTATGTTAACTTATTACTCTAGATAGGAGGAAGTAATAACCTGCTATATAGAGATTAATATTTTAAAAATAAGTTAACATAAGATATTAATGATATTTTAATTGACAAGTTAGTGTTGGTTGTTGAAATTAACAGTTGAATGAAGAGTCGAAGATTGTGAAGGTTGAGTTTTTCCATGACCGTGGAGAGCTACTGGCTGGCCTAATGAAGCCCAAAACTAGTGCTGATGATTCCACAACCTCAGGCTGCCCCTTCATGCATTAATCAACTATTGATTCAAACTGTTGGAAATTATTATAATAATTAGTTTCCTATTTAATTATTCTACGAAAATAAGTTAATTTGATACAATTAATGGAATGTGAGATAATTGTCTTTATGCGTGTACTTGAAAAAAATGTTAGCGTGGGATTTCTGTTGTATTCTTGAATTTTAAATTGGTACGTAGTATTATGAGACCATGTTCAAATTAATATTTAGATTACATTGTCCTTTAAAGAATAATAATATTATGGTATTGAATCTCATAAACACATAAATCATACAAGAATAAGGCAATGACAAAAACCCTGTGAAATTCATCTTGAATAATTTTTATTTTTATTTTTTGCACATTATTAAAAAAATACTATTTGCGGAAAAAAAAAATTAAAATATCATCCCACTGTAATCTTATATATTTGTTTTGAGATTATGGTGGAGGATGAAATTCGAATGGCGAAATTTAGGGGACGACTTGATTGCAAATTTTTTAATGAGAATAAGAATAAGTATAATGCAATTATAGTGGTTAATCAGAATAAACACCTCCTTAGTCCAGTGAGAATATAAATAACGACTCGAACCCATGACCTTTAGGTTATAGGTAGTGGAGGTCTAATCTAGGGGTGAGAATAGACCGGGCCAGGCCAGGCTTTGCAAGAGAAAGCCTAGGCCTATTGTATAATTTTTAGGCCTGAGTCTGACCTATTATCTATGATAGACTTTTTTTTAAGGCTGGGCCTGACCTCTTTAGTAAACAGGTCAGGCCTGAAAGCCTTTTAAAGGCCTATTTGTTGTAATTTTTCTATTTTTCATCAAATTTTAAAAAAATCACACTTATTACATTACACCGTAAACACTATAAAATTCAAAATACGAATAAAATTAATATACAAAAAATTATCAACTAATAAAGCAATAACAAAATCTTCAAGTAGTACAAAAACAATACTCCTATGACATATATATTATAAATCATATATTACATATATATTATTATTATATATATTATTATATATATATAAATATAAATATAATATATTATATTATTATATATATAATTAAATAAATAGGTCTGTTAGGCTTAAAAGGCCTACGAGAAAGCTTAAGCCTGACCTATTTAATTAAATAGACTTCTTAAAAGGCTTGAGCCTGACCTATTTATTAAACGAGCCGAGCTAGACTTTAGTAGGCCAGGCCGTAGGCCTCTGTCGGGTAGTCTGGCATATTCCCACCCCTAGTCTAACCACTTTGAGTTATACATATTATACAATGATATCATTATACTATTGTTATAAATTTTTTATGTCAAATCAAATATATATTAGTGGTGATTATATTATTTGAATTTTTTTTATTTCAATTCAATTATGTAAAAGTGGGTACCTAGGAATTTTAGGGGTGGATCCATGTGGTAATGCGAATTTTAAATCCAAACTAAGAAAGATGACAAATACGTATGTAAAATATTTTAGCTCAGGTAGAAAAATTTGTGATCTTAACCGAATCGGACTAGGTCAATTAGATTTTTTCAAAAAAATTGCACAAAAACAAAATATAAAAATCCTCAAGTTTTATAAGAACAAACATGTATTAATGTAAGTACAAAAATATAACATGTAAGGTTTTAAAAGATGTGCTACTATAAAAATATAATGATGTTACTGTATAAAAAAAATTAGTACAAATTTGAAAAAAAAATTTAAGAAATAAAAAATAAATTAAAAAATATATATTTAACCTTATAATAATACATATTTTTCCTCACAGTAATACACCTGACAATTTTGTTTTATTAAATTCGACCAGAGTAGAATACATAAATTTTTTACATAAAATATTTTACAAAGAGAATTAGCTCAAAAAATTAGTGACATAACATCCAGCGTGGTAAATCGCAAAACAAGCTTTCCCAAATTAAGCTATTTCTTTCATAGAGAGAAAGACACACTTATTGAAAAAATTCAAATTAATATAGGAGAGAGAATAAAGTGTAAGGATATTTTGGAGGGTTGAATGAGATAAACTGTAAGAGTGAGAATAAAAATAGAATAAAACAAGAATGACATTTTTTAAATTTAAATAATATTGTGAGAGTGAAGTTTATATAGAATATTTTATTTTAAAAGTGTGAAAATAAAATTATAGAACGGACGAAAAAAGAAATTATAAAAATAATCACGGGATGGAGGGTATAACAATTAACTCTTGCAATAATGGAGTATGTATATTTAAATTTTGTGAGTTATCTCATTGAGGTTAGAGCAAGGATGAAAAAGTCGCCGATAACCACCGATATTTCGCCGATATTTTGGATTTTCGGGGATTTCGATACGGATACACATCGAAAAATATTTTTTTACATAATGTCGGTAAAAATATTGGTAAATGTCGGTATCGGTTGACTCCGGTTAAAGTTTTACAAGATGTCGAAAATATCGGTTGAAAATATCGAAAATATCGGTAGAAAATATCGAATGTCGGTAAGAAAATATCGATATTTTTTTTTCAAACTGGGAATCAACTAATACTCAAATGACAGTAAAATAAAGGTGAACTGATGAGGAAGGACGAAATTATGTAATTTTAAGTTGGTATCAATACTGTTTAAATTAAGATGACATTTTTTCTTTTACATTTGAGCCTCATAGGTCATCGTTTTGTAATTAGTTGTCTCGTATTAACTAAGCATGAACAATTATTGTATCGCTCTAGACTGCTTATGTATTTTATTGTTGATATGTTTGTCACAAATAATTCAATTTGTTGTGAATGTATGATTAATTTATGTATTAAAGTTAGTAGGAACATTCTCTAAAATTTCATGTTAAATTTCCATCATTTTATTAAAATTTCCATCATTTTATTAAATTTTCCATCAATTTTCTAATTTTTATCGATACCGATATTCGACATCGATATTTCCACCGATATTTCCGTAAATTTAAGGTATCAATATTTTTATGGATATGATATTTTCAACCTTGGCTTAGAGGGGGTCTTTCATGATTATGCATTGAAATTTGATATTTAATTGGGAAATTTACGACTCCATTCACTTCTTCGAGAATAATTCTTATATGCAGATTCAATGTTGATGCATGATGCAGATTCAATGTTACGTGGGCTGTTGAATATTCATGCAAACACTAAACAACTGACTGGTCCAATTTTTGCATATTCCTTTTTAAGTTTTATCATCGGGTTTTTTATTGGGGGTATATCAAAGCAAAACTCCATGGGCTTTAAAAGTATGCAACACCTAACTAATAAAAAAGAAAAAGAAGAAGAATATTTTTTTTTAGTCTAATACATAACCCTTATTTTGATTTAAGCCCTACTAATTTTTAGCAATTAAAAATAATTTGTAATTTTCACTTTTTCGATATTTTAGTTTGGCAACTAGCTGCGCGAGGTGAAACAATTGGTTGATCAATCAAAATTTAATACGTAGTAAAATTAGGCTTTATCACTTCAACATCAACTTGATGTTTTATCTCTTATAATTATCGGGTCAAAATGTCAAACTTGAAAAGTATGAAGCATTTTTTAATTCATGAAAGTCAATAAAATTAAAATTGAAATAGGAATAACTTATAAAACAATTGCAACTAGCAAAATATCAGAATCACATAAAAGATCTACCATTAACGGTACATATCATATGCTTTTCCAATCAAATTAAGTTACGTAACTTGAAAAACGATGGAAATATAAATTTGAACACTGCCTGTGCTTTCGAAAAAAAAAAACACTGCCTTATGCTATATATGTAGGAAAGTTTTTTTTTTTTTTTTTAAATGCAAGAAAAATTAATATAAATAAATTAATTTCACACATTTTTAAAAATTTAAATTTTTAGATGAGATTAAATTTTTTCTTGGCATCTGGGTTCAATTCTCATAGAAAGTAATTCAACCCATTAAAGGGATATTTGGTTGAAAAATTTTATTTAATGAGAATTAAAATGAATATAAAGTAATGATGATGGTTAATGAGAATAAAAGTGACCAATAATACTAGTTTTTTTTTTCTAAATAAAATAATCGTTATCCATTTTGATTAATTTTTTCTCCTTCTACAATCATTTTTTTCAATCATATCCCTCTACCACCATTAACAACCTTCTTTTGTTTCATTTTTTTAAAATTGGAGCACAACACTAGAAATATAACCATCATGAAAATAATTATTCCTCCAACATTCTAGGGGTATGGAGAAAAAAGACATTTCATTTTCATTCTTATTCAATAATTTTCAACAAGTGCCCCTAAATTGTTCATTCGTTGGGCCTCCTCCCTAAAGAGAAAAGTTGAGAGTTCAGTCCACGAATGAGGGGAGTGTTAGGAAAATTAATATAAATAAATTAATTTCACATTTTTCTAAAAGTTCAGGCTTTTAGAAGAGATGAATTCTTACATCCTCTAACTTACAGAGTTGTATTTTAAGAATAATATATTTCCATTTTAACAAAATTAGACCATTAATTTTTGCTTTTGTTGTAAATGTGGGTCTATAAATTTTGAACTTTTATAAAATTATACCCATAAATTATATTTTTTCCCCTATATATATACATACACGTTATACTTATCTTAAATCATTGAAAGGAAATATCTCATCTGGCAAATGGCATCTTCAAACATTAGTGGTGAGCAGAAATACCGATCCCACTTAAACGAAAATGATGTAAAGAACATAACATGGAGGTATGGTTCTCCACCCAACTACGATGCTGTCGACAAGCTCTTCGAAGAAGGCAGAACTAAGGTATACACATTAAAAATATAAATATATAGTAGTACTAAAATAGGATTTTTTTATTTACTTAAAATTTTAATCTTCATATATATAATCAATCAATTGTCTCAAATTGGAATATTTGATTCAATTAGATATGGCCTCCTGGTTCACTCGAAGAGAAAGTGCAGAATCTAGTGAAGACATGGGAAATGGAGATGTTCCATAAAGTCAACTTTGATGAGTATAAAACAGTTGACCCAACTAAGTACACGTTCAGTCTTAATGGTAATCACATTCAATTTATATATTAATTATCGTCTTTTACATGCTCAGAAATATTTAATTAATTAATTGATTCGTGAAAAAAATCATATCATACAAAAATTCAAACTTATAGAAAGATATGAAATTAATTCATTTATTCCTTAATATTTTCTTCACTTGTGGTCTGAATTCTCGACTCTACCGAGGCCCATCGAGTGAATAATTAGGTGAGGTTGCTTTTTGCGTTTATTTTATGAAATAATTTCATATCATCTGAAAGTTTGAATGTTTAGATATGTATAAAATTAATTCATTTATATTAATTCTGTAAATTAATTAGGAAGGAAGCTATTGTCACTTGAAGAGAAAAGAAAGGAAGGAGGAGGGTACAACTCCTTACTGCAAACATCCTTACCGAAAGAGTTTAGATGCTTCAATCCAGATGAGGAAACCATTGACTCATCGCACCAAGCTTTCACAACAACATTTCCAAGAGGATTTGCTCTGGAGATTCTTCAAGTGTACTCAGGGCCACCTGTGATTGTGTACAAGTTTAGGCACTGGGGTTTCATGGAGGGTCCTTTTAAAGGCCATGCTCCCACTGGTGAGATGGTGGAGTTCTTCGGTATGGCCATTTTTGAGGTACGTATGTAAATGAATCGAGTCGAGTAGTTAGCTCAAACTTGACTCGATGCGAAATTTGATTTTATCGAGCTCGGTTTGATAACATGTATAATATTTTAATTTTGCTTTAAAATATTTTTTGGGCTCACAACTTGTGTACTATTAAATTTTGATTTAAAAAATGTTACTTTTTTTTATTTACTCCCAATATAATTTTTTTTCAATTTTGATTCTAAATCGTCGAAAAATTGATAACAATATTGTTTTTGATGTGAATGTCCAATTTTGATCTTATAACTTGTTTAATATTTAATTTTGGCTTCGAATTAGATCCTGGTCATGCGATATTTATGTGACATAAAATGACATCGTTTTTTTTTTTTCAGAACTAAATCGATTTTTTTTTAATCAATTGGACAGCATTGATGGGGAAAAACATTTAAACTCCTTTAGCTTCTATGTACCAATTAAGGCTTTGTGTGTTTTTTTGATGATGAATTAGTGAAATTGATAAGTGTAGGTGGATGAGCAATCAAAGGTAGTGAAGGTGGAGTTCTTTTATGATCGTGGAGAACTGCTAGGAGGTCTTGTGAAGGGGCCCACCACCTCCAATGCTGACGTTTCTTCTTCAAGCTGCCCAGTTTTGAAGAATACCGGTTAAAGGAAACCTATCTTGTTCTACAGAAATATATATGGATCTAGCATATTGCAAATATATAGTTCAAGTATATGTAATCTACAGTCCATCTATCCAATAAATAATGAACTCTACATTGTTTGTAGGTTTTCAATTGAAAACATCAACGATTTATTATGGTTATAAAAGGAAAAAATATTGGACATGGGCTCAACATTCTGAATTGATTTTGGGCCAATTATTTTTACTTTGGGCTGACTTATAATTTGGGGGTCTCTTTCTCTATCTCTCTATATATGTATAGGGATGATATAAAGTTCAGATGTGGACAAATTAATGTATTCGGTGTTCATGTGTAAACATATAAAATGTGAAATCAATTAAAAATTAAAATATTCTACCTCATATGTATAGACAAATAAGCACCTTACATATTATTTTGTCTAATTAGTTAATATAATAAAAGAAAATAAAAAGCCATAAGATCACACGTCGATCCAGAGGCGAAACTCTCATGAAAAATTAATAAGGGTCAAACCAAACTCCTAAGAAAGGATAAAAAAGAAACTCTTAACAAAATCCAAGTAGAAACTCCTACTACTACGGCATATCGTCTTCACACATATCTGCCCAACTCTTAGAAGCCACGGCTCGCATTGCTTTAAGAGCATCTGTATCCACCTTCGAGGTAATCACGTAACTGTTGTCAACTGCACTCCGCTCTGACTAGATTTGCTTCTCAAATTATATTTTTGCGACACAGTCTTAGCACCGTTTTTTTCTTTTTTGGAAGAAGCTTTAGAGGCATGTACAAGTGAACTGATAGAGTTCGAAGACGAACTAATAGAAGTACCCGCGTCCCCTAGCTTGTCAACCGCAGCTTAGTCGTTGGCCTCCACAGGAAAGAATTCCGCCATCTGATCAATATCTATACCCCTATCCTCATGTATTATTGACGTCAATCCCTTATTAGCATCAATATTATCCAAACGCTGTTGGCCGTGCACCACATTCTCTTCTTCCAATTCAGTTAACGTTTCATAACCATTTTTCGTGAGAATGTGCGATGATGGAGCCTCCTTAGATTGTAACTCTGTTGCTCTTCTTTGCGGAGAACCCTTATAAACCTAACCCTTACATATTATTTTGTACCACCGATGAGCTCTATATCACTCTAATATATATATATATATATATATATATATATATATATATATATAGTAGGGAGGAGGGTGCTAGGGCCACCCAGCCATGTATGTGTCTAAACCCCTATACATGACATGCACTTCAAATGGTCGGAAGTTGACTAGAATTGAGTATAAAAATTAAATGTGAATGAGATGGTCGAGATACAAAAACACAAATTCGAGACATTGCGTTACAAAGTTGGTGATTGATGGTATCAAACTGACGGCTTGTAGAGACAAAGATAATGATATATGGTTTGACTCTCTAATCGTCAGGAACTGGCCAAAATTTTTGGGGAAGACCCTGGATCGCGAGTAAAATTGGTATTGATCGGAGTTTTCAGATCAATTTGGTATAAATGTACAAAAATTAGTAAAATTTATGGGTCTAAACGTGCAAAATTAAACTTCGTCAACTCTCATATGCACATGGTGCATGCACAAGTTTCACTTAAAACTAGTGTCATGTTTCAGTCAAAGCTAGTGTCAAGTTTCTTTTCATGTTTTTAGTCAAATCTAGTGTTATTTTTCAGTTATATTAATCTGAAACTGTACATTTCAGTTAAAGTTAGTGTTAAATTTTAATCAAAGCTAATGTCACGTTTCACCACTGCGTTCAGTTGGACAATGCAACTGATATCTTGGGCAGATGAGACTCATTCAATAAAATTTAATAGACTAAATTTATAAGCTTAAAAATATATTGCCCATCAATATTAGGTCTGACAAAATTGTTTAGATGTAAAATTTATATTACATGTGTAAACAATCAAGATATGTGCTAATTAATTGACAGAGTTTTTGTGTACAAGAAAAGTTATGTAATTAAGTTGTCATGATTAAACTAGAAAGGTTACATGTTTCAACTGTACAAGCTAGTGACACTTTACGTTGCCTTAAAACACAGCGGCACTTGTTCAAAGGAAAAAAAAAAACAGAGCGGCACAATTACAGTCAAAATTTGGTCAATATATACAGTTTTCCTGCTATCTGACCCGAGTCTTTCAGATAGATCTCAGTTTGTCCAACCCGTTCATTCTCTGCAGGAAGTAGATTACATGCGCAATATGTATCAAACATTATGATTTCGAGTCACTATTTACCCGATTAAAAAAAAATTACGATATGATATGTTATATATCAAAAAACACAACATATTGATTGATACTTACTACATCCCAATTATATAAGTTGATTGAGTTTTTGTACAAAAATTAATTTTTTTTATAAAAAAATACAATTAGACAAATGAAATACTCCTTCTGTCCCGGATTAACTTGCACAATTGATTTTTTCAACGGTTTTTGTTTGAGAGTTATTTCATAGTAATATTTTTACAAATATTGTTTTATATGAATGATACAATAGTTAATAAGATCAACTAGCATATCATTCATATAAAACAACTTTTGTACAAATATTACTATAAAATAACTCTCACACAAAAACTGTTGAAAAAGTCAATTGTGCAAGTTAATCCGGGACAGAGGGAGCCTTATTTAAAATGTTATAGTTTTAACAAAATTAATATTCCCTCCGTTCCATAAAAACTTTCACACTTTCCTTTTTCGTCCGTCCCAATATAAATTTCACACCTTTAAAATGGAAAACCTTTTATAAACTCCACCCTCACAATTTTCACTAATGTACACAAATATCATTACTTTTACTCTCACATACACATAACCCAATAAATTTTTTTTACTTTATACATAAAAATTTACAAATTTATCCCTCAAAACTTCAACCATTACTGTTTTTTCTTAAAGTGTGTGACCACCTACATATGAAAGCTTTTTCGGGATGGAGGGAGTACATAAGATTATATTAATAGATAAATTAGAAAAAATGTTTAATAGACAAACAAATTTATACAGTTGGAACATCTGATCCACAAAAGAAAAACAACCTATATAATTGGGACGGAGAGTATATCTTACCAAAATTTCTTTGTTTTGGTGTAGGACAGGCAATAGTAAAGAGATGAGGTCTTGCATTTCTTTCTTGACCACCTCGTCTTCTTCCTCTTTGACCTTGAGAATGTTAACTAATGTTCGATTATCAGGCACCAATTTCAGGGCTACCTATAAATAAAATTTCTAACTCCGTCACTAAATCAAGAACAAACGTACAAAACAAAGCATGGTGGCGCTCGGGATCTTACTTTAACGGCCGCGGATGAAATCCATCCATGCCATGGTCTTAAAGTGATGTTATATGATTCTTCCACAGCTTCCGCTATATTTCTCCCCATATCCTTCACCAGCAATTCCAGCAACGCCATGGTGAATTCAAGTGTCCTGCATGTTAATTGCAACCATCACAAGATTTTCTTATTGACATCAATATCGTGTACTATTATTGCACCCCTTGTACACTTGGCCACCGAACTCCTCACTTAAGTGGGGGACCTGAGTTCGATTCCATTTGGGAACGAATTGGAGTGGGAGGTATAAGGAGACTTGGAGAATTTGGAATTGTAAGGAGACTTGGTGAACTAATTTCTAACCATTAACAACTAACATTTACCGATGATAAAAAAAAAAAAAAAAATATTGCACCCCTTGTTTCCCTTTTAAGTTGTAAGTTAATGGGAAATTAGGATATACGTCACATTAGGTAATTACTTTGGAAAAATGTCACCCAATATTATTTTTATTTTTAGCAAAGATGCTTTTCAAAATTATTTGTTGACCTAAATACCCTTATACCCACTTTTTTTGTTGTGACTCGTCATAATCGAAAACTTTAAGCATTATTAACTAAAATCGAACCAAAATATATAAACATTAAATATCAACTGAACTAAAATTTTCGCTTCGGTTTCAATTTAAATTGAGAAACTGAAAATGAGTATTATAAATACATTTATAAATTTTTAATTTATTTCAGATCTTGTTTTGAAAACATATTTTTGAAATGACAAAAAAATAAAATATTTGATGAACATATGAACTATATTCATTTTATTAATAGTATATATTTATAATATAAATAAATTAAATAGACATGTCTATTCATTTCGGTTTTAGTTATTTGATATTTTTACCTTTAAAATTTTAATCGAACTAAAATATATAAAAAAAAATAAATTGAAATCTATTACGGACTAAATGCCAAAATAACCAAATTGAATGTATATTTCAATTCAGCTTGATTTTTTGGTTTTTATCGAACAGTGGTCACCCTACTAGGCTACTACATTCATTTCATTAATAGTATATATTTAAAATATAAATAAATAAAATAGGCATGTCAATGATTATTTAGTATTTTTACCTTTAAAATTTTAATCGAAACAAAATATCGAAAATTTATCGAACAATGGTCACCCTATCGGCATTGGTTAATGTTAAATTTTTACTACCTTGTAAGCCAAACAAATGCTTTACTGCCAGAGGGTCCCTTCTTTGCTTTGCCATCGTTCACCTCTTTCTTCAAAATCTCTACCGCATCCCAATATATTGATGGATCACTGTTGTGGAACTTCTCTAATCTCTGCAAAACAACACAAAAATAAATATTATTCAAGCTAGAGGGAGAAATTATTAAATTGAATTTCACTATTCCAAAAAATGTGACATCATCAATGATCTAACACGCTTGAAATTGACATAGATACCCCTCTTGAATTAGCCAATGAACTCTATAATAATGTTATCTGAATGCTCCAGAAAAAATTAGGTGGGCCAATCAACGCTAAAGAAATATTAGGTGGGTCATTAGGTGACGACATTTTAAATGAAGACATGACTTGGTAGTATTTTAAAATGTTAGTAATTTACACAAATACTCCTCGCGGATAAGTTATCACTAGTGTCTTAATTTAATTTGTAGATTGGTATAAAAATAAAAATCAAATTAATACGTAGGAAAGAAAGTTTGTAGTTATCCATGGTTGCACCTGCTAATCGACTAGAAAGAACGCAAAAGGGGTAAAAGCGTCCCTACAGTAGACATTGGGGGTAGAAAAGTCAGGATGCGGTGGTGGCCGTTTCTAGGCCATGGATTGGCCTACATGAATGCGTGTGTTTTGCACACTGTCCAGATGACGGAAGTACAATCTTTTTAACAAATTTGTGTTCGATTTTTCAATTTTCATACGTATTTTAACTTGTTCAATAATTATTACCTGAATGTTCCTATGGATGTCTTGTCTCATCACAGCCATTGTCGGCCCTATCTTATCTGCAAAACGAATTCAAAAGAATGGTGACGTGTACATCTAAGAGAGAGAGGGGGGAGAGAGAGGGGGGTTGAGAGAGAGAGTACCAAGAACTTGAATGACCAAATTGCAAAGAGAGAGAAATGGCTTGATGGGAACATGATGAACACTTTTACCATTAGGAACATCATCGGCGGTGGTGGCGGCGCCACCAGTTTTGAGGTTGACGGTCATGAGGGACAACTCCTGAATGGCGGACCTAATTTCGGATTCCGGCACCTGCTCCTCTCTCTTCCGCTTCATGATTTTACTAACACAACACAATTAGCTAGGTCATTAATATGCATAGATATATAATATAGCTGACGAATTTGGAGTTTTTGATTATACAATTTGTGCATCTAGTGAGATGCCCTTCTCTCTCTATTATTTTTATTTCATGATGATGACTTGATAAATAATGTAGTTTAATATTGGTTTGCTTGTTGTTTATCAAGAAACTGATTGTGACCTCGAATTTGACCTTGGAATCATCTCCTATTGGAGTATATCTTGTAAAAGGATTTAATAACTCTTCTTTCCCTTTTATTTTTAATATATATTTATCCAACAGACAAGGTCTGCAACTCTAGATCATCAAGCCAAATTAGTTTTTAGAAGCCCAGAAAGTTCCAGCCAATGTTGTCAGATTTAAAAAGCTAAACAATGGAAGATTTTGTTTTTCTATGTTTTCCTTTTCTTGTTTCAAGAAAATTAACCCAGACAGAATATATAGACAAAATCTCGTACTCCCTCCGTCCCAAATTAGTTTTCATACTAATTTGGGCACACATTTTAAGAAAAAATATAATGAGTGGAGTATTGAGGGGTAATTTTGTAAACTTTTATTATTAAAGTAAGAAAGGTGATTGAATTGAGTGTAAAAGTAATGGCATTTGTGTAAATATGTGAATATTGTGAGGGTGGAGTTTAGGGAGGGGTTTCCTTTTTTGGAATGTGAAAACTAATGTGGGACAAACCAAAAAGGAAAGTGTGAAAACTGATGTGGGACGGAGGGAGTATAACTTTGACACGGTTTTCAACCTTTAATAGGAGTATTAAATATATATATAAAAATTTCTACGTATAAAATCGTCTCATCCAAGTATATCCAAAATAGATATTGAATTTGAATATATAGAGTATACATGTTTAGATATGAGGCGGATGGAGCTGCGAAATTAAAGATTAATTAATGGTTCCCACTTGATTGTTGATTAATTAATAAAAAAAACTAAAAGGAAAGTCTAACGTATACTCCGTGAAATTGATTCGAAAGATATTAGTTATTTTGACGAAATGGTATATACATTAAGTGGTTAAAGCTCCATTATCTATATTCAAAAGTTTATGGATTCGAGTCATCATTTAACCGATAAAAAAAATAAATATATTAATTATTTTATTAATTAGTATTAATTATTTATATTATATATTCCCGTATTCGGATTAATTTTCATACTAATTTGGATATACATTTTTAAAAAATGAGTGAGAGGTAATTTATAAATATAAAGAAGAGAAAGTGATGTAAAAGTAATGACATTTTGTGTAAATATATGAATATTGTGAGAGTGGAGTTTAGGAGATATTTCCTTTTTTTTAAAGTGTTAAATATATGAATATTGTAAGAGTGGAGTTTAGGAAGGGTTTCCTTTTTTAAAGTGTGTGAAACTAATATGAGAAACCAAAAAGAAAAATGTGAGGAAGTATAAGATATTTAATTATTTTAAATGATAGTATTAGTTATTTTATTGAAGGATATTCATTATTTTATTAAGTATTAATTTTAAATTAATTTCAAAATAAAATAGATCCACACATGACCAACACAAAAATAAAAACTAAAATGTTAAATCGAGAATGTAATATCACTTTTTGATTTATCTCATATTAATTTTTTAAGGATACCTTTTTCTAATAATATGTGTTGTAACCGGCAATTATTGGTGTGCTGATGTGGCTAATGAGAATACCGGTTAAACAATAATGAGAACATAAATGTAGCGATTGATGATCGACTGTTGATGTGCGTGTGTAGTTAATGTGAATGATTGGATGGTTAAATGCTTATGCAGAGAAACCGATAAAGAAGACGGCGATTGCTGGGTGGTTTAGGCCCAGGCAAAGTGTGGATTGTGTAATCCGTTTATTGTGCCACTGAGGCAGTATTTATAGGGGCCATGCATTTAATGCATGGATTCTTAATTAATGCCGGGTGTACGGCTTCATACAAAGATAGCGACGGCCCATTCTGGCCGTACAGGGAAAAGGGCTGCTCGGTAGGCCGGCTGACAAGTGAGAGTACACTATTACTATTCTAAGGAATGTCAGCATTTAATGCGATCACTGTTGGGAGATTCATTCCTATTGTAGGGGCGATTTCCTGACATCTGGGGCCTGCAGCGTCCATTCCCTGCTCGGTTGGGGTCTTCGGATGGTCTCGGTCGGGCCTGGGAGTCCTCTGGTCGGCCTCGTCTGCGTGTAGCGGGGCTTCTTCGGTTCCGGCTTCTCCGACCAGCCTTGCTTGGTTTGTGCTGCTCTGCAAGGCGGTGACAACCGGTCGGTTCTCCCAAAGTCTTCCCGAACCTTGCGCCCGGGATGTTTGGGCCTGCCCGTGGGCTTATTTGACTTTTTGTTGGGCCGCAGCCCATAATCCATTCCACAACAATATGAACTAAAACTAATTTAGAAAATGCATCTGCGTGATATTACTGAAAATGATATATGATCTGCGTGATGTTTAGCATAAAAGGGACAATATTTTCATTAAAAAATTATAATAGTTTTATAATGATCTCACAGTTAGATAGTTTTACACAAGATTTACTTAATAATAAATATTATGGATGATAATTATCAATAATCTTCTGCGTACTTTTTCACTTTGTCTTTTGATGTAATCGAGTCAAACTGAGTTGAACATCATTAGACTTCGATTTGTCTTGTTTATCTTAAAATAATACATTTTACATATATTTCATTGTTCAATAATATTGTTAAACTAATATCACTTTTTAATTTTTTGTCTCAAAATGATACATTTTACATATATTTTTAATTCGGAATGAGTCGGTCTCTTGTGTTTTGTATACACTATAAGCTTACAGTGTTATCACTATTATAAAAGTTAAAATATCAAATATTTGATCAAGAGTATTAAAAATATCATCAGTGGTATTAAGAATTAGGATTAATGATATCATATTTGACCAAGAATATAAAAAATTTGACCAAAAGTATCAAAGATTTGATGAATTTGAAAAGTGCATTTAACCATGAGATCAAATATTTGACCAAGAGTATCAAGTGAAATACCGTAAGCTTACGGTGTATACAAAACACATAAGATTTTGTCTATTTGAATAGTAATATATTTTTTTAATGCAACATATATCACTTTTCAATTTTTAGTCTTCAAATAATACATTTTGCATATATTTTTTGAAAAGTGATACTCCCTCCATCAAAAAAATTTAGTCATTCTTTTATTTTTAGTCTGTCTAAAGAATTTAGTTATGTTCCAAAAAAAGAATACACCATTTTATTTTTATCCTTCAAATATCTATTTATTACTCAAATTGTCATTGACTTTATTAATAAACAACCATTTTATTCATAAATGGACCCCATAATATCTCATAATACTCTTCAACATATCTACTTTACACATAAACTACTATTATTTCTTACTATGCAAAAAGAAAATCTCATTATTTGAGCTCATTTGTGAGTCCTACATGAGCATGTTCACGTGTTTTCGAACCAATTAAGTGCCATTAGGTTCAATATGCCTCAATAAAGTTATGGAGTTCGAATTCAAGCAGTGAAATTTAACAAACAAATTCAAACAAATATTTTTCAAATCAACACCGAAACAATTCACAAACGATTTGATTACATCACAATTTGTTTTCATCCAAAACTTAACTTAATGATCGAACTATCTCCAAACTCATTTCAGCTCATTTATTTTTGTTCATATATGGGATCAATGCATATCAGTGACAGTGATATTACCCTCAGATGGCATGCATCACCCCTTTAGGATCTAAGAATTGAACAAAAATTAATAATGCTTGAATTAATATTGAAATCAATCATTAGATATATTTGAAGGTGAAATGTTAATGTCTTTATTTTTCCTAAAGAATACATTCATAGTAACTCACAATTTTTAAGGTTAAACCAATTAACTTCTAAATATGTTTAATTTCCTAATGATCATGATGCCGGCAACTTATCCATATCAAATATAAACGTAATATTCCTGCGAATAATGGCACATCCAAACCTAAAACTCCATTTTCAAATTTAATTTTCATATTAATTAATATATATTCAGAAAATGGAAATCTCATCAACTTACAAGTTCATTTTTCGTATTTTGTAGGTCTGTTACATGGAAAAGGGGGTGAGAAATTTATGGGTGGTGTTTGGGTTTTTGTCGTGTGGGTGATGTGGAAATGGAGAAACAATGTGATTTTTTATAATATAGATTGGAATATGGAGAAGATAATTAATTGATGAAATAAAAGATAGATTATAGAATTGGTGTGCAATAAATTTAGTTGTTAATCTGCAAGGGTCTTTAAAGATTGACTTTTGAAACCGGTTGGAATGTTGGGTCGGTAAGATAGTTTGAATGCTTTATTTTCTAGTTGTAATCTGCTGTAAGTGGTATTTCTTGTACCAATTCTATCTCTAATAAAATATTTGTTTTACCGATAAAAAAAATAAAAATGGAAGTCTCATATCAATTTCATATATAATACTTTATGCCTATGCGTGTCAGGTTTTCATTGCACCTACCGCAAGATTACATACTTTATTTTTTTCTCGATTTTGAACAGCCAATCATCAGGTGATCAGGTTGTGATCGGGGGACTAATATATAATACTATCATAATTGTCATCATGTAACATGTTTGAAGCAGTTATAACATTATTATTAGTTTTAACATTGTTTTTAGGATGATCTGAAACTTGTAGACTCTCGCGGGCAATTTTCTATTTCTGCTCAATTATTTGACTAAAAGACAATTTATATAATCGAATTTTCTTCCAAGTCAAATTATTTTCAAATTTAATGAAACAGTTTTACAGTAAATTTGTATTAATTGTTTCACAAGTTTTATAGTAACACTGTTTAGTATAAAAAACTAATTAATACTATTTAAAATTACACCCGAGTTTCACGGTGAAATTTGTGCAGAATAGATTTATTATTTTTCAAAATTATCTTTAAGTTTTTTTTTTTTTTTGCCCCGATCTATCTTATATAATTGCAATACTGTGTACAATTTAAAATTTACTCATCACTACAATAATTTTTTGTTTCGATTGTTTATCGACTCTGGCACAGTCAGTTGTCAAGTCATTTATTTAGACCCAGCATAATAATTTCTATTTTGGTAAATTTGATATATATATATATATATATATATATATATATATATATATATATATAGTAATAAGTGTTTTTATACATAAAATGGCAAGTTTTTTTATTCTCAAGTCTTTAAATCTTCACTTGTAATTTTATATATATAATTTTTTATTGTGACGATGTTAAAAGTCATATAATACCCAATATTTTAATTAAAGCAGGACTTATGTAAATCAGATTTTTATAATTAATGTATCACTATGTTAAAATGTATTATAAAGTTCATCGAAAATAGGAATCTGGTTTACATAAGCTTTTGTCTTTTTCATTGAGTTGCACGATTTTCTTATATTTATAAATGTACGGATCTATGAATATAGGACACTAGTTTCTAAAATTTGTAAATGTAGAATAATCATGGAACTCACGTTACGCGTGACATTTCACTTGATTTGGCTAATTCAGACTCAATTGTTCTATATTTATGTTTTTAAAAACAATATCCTACATCCACGAATCCGTAAATTATTGTCCTTATGACACAATCATTTAAATTACCGGACTAATTTTATTTTTTTACCCATGACTGTTACAAATACATTAGTGCATAAGTATATGTATACGTGCACATGTATATTGAGATAATCTGCCTTGTAGTTGAGGCGATATGAAAAATTATTCAACTTATTAAAAATATTTTAAATTTAATTATAAAATTTAGATATATTTCACAAATTGATACTCCATATTAGGCTATGCGACATAAAAAATTGGCACATATATATTCATGAATTCTAAGAATAATATATTTATATAACATCGACATGTCAACCTTCCGTAATGTACAATACCATGCCTCGATCGAATTGATCCATATGTATATATATGACATTTGACAGTGATGATAAGTGATATCTAAGGTCATGCATGATGTACTTATGCCTTAATTAATCATCCATGATTAAAAAAAAAAAATAATTATGTGTCATCAGGAGTACAGTAAGGTTGTTGGCTGGTCATCATCCGAAATTTGAATTTTTGAAATAATACTTAACCTCGGATTTTTTTTTTTTTAAAGAAAAGTTAATTAATTAACCTCGGATCGAATCATATGCATAACAAATGTGGTGTGGAGATTTTCAAATATACTCAAGAGCGAAATTATATTTTAAAATTTTAATAATGGAAAGAAATGTATATATTGCTCCTCTCTCTATATATCTCCAACACTATTCTCAAGAAATCTCTTTTAAGGTCAAATTAAAAAAAAAAAGAAAAAAAGACAAACTATGTGTCGTATTTAATTCTTCCCTAATCAAGAGATGTTCTTTGGATATCTTTATCTTTGTATTATTGGCCAAAACTTTTTTTTTCTCGGGTATTGAATATGAATTTTCGTATAAAATAAAAATTAAAGAGCAGCTAATTAGTTTGGAGATCCACCAATTTCACTAATTTCTATCAATTTTTAGAGCTGGGAAGAATTATAAATACACCAGTATCCTATATACTAGGTGCACGAATTTACATCCGTATACTTGTTACGTTTCAATTAAAATTAGTGTTACTTTTCAGTCAAAATTAGTATTATATTTTATTTCGCATTTTCAATCTAATCTAGTATCACGTTTCAATTAAAACTAATGTCATATTTCAATTAAACTAGTGTCATATTTTTACTCTTGTGCCAAGTTGCATACATATATACAACTAGCTAGTCGTGTAGAGTGATCATCTATGATGAGGCGGTGGCTGGGGTGAAGGACCGCGCAGGAGATGATGATGTAGGTGTGAGCTCAACTTAGAGATATTAAAAAGGTCATGGCCCGTAGAGCCGGCCCATTTAAATTAAAAAAAAAAAAAGATTTAAGGCTAGCTCTTCAGGATCGTTTAAGTTAGGACCGTTTAGCGCGAAGCCCTACAGGAACGGAGCCATATAGGGTTAGAGTCCGCCCGCTAATTCTTTTAATATTTTTTTAATTTAATTTTAAAATAATTATATGATAATTTTACTAATAATTTAATTGATGATGAGATTAGTAGCTCACGGAACTACTAAGTTAGTTTCATTTCTTCCAAAATATTTTTTTGATGTGGCACAACTCACGTATAAAATTATCAATATTATCAACACACAATTCATTAAGTTGAATAGGATCATCCATGCTTTGTCATATCAACATTCAATCTTCAATGCATATAAGACCGGCTCTAATACCATGTAGAGATCGGGTTGTCTGAGTTGAAACACACCTAAGTATGTGAAGACGATTAGCAACTTCCGAGTGAGATTCTAAATTAATTGGTGATAGGAGGAGTAGCGCACTAGATTTATGATGAACTAGTTTCTTCAAGAAAAAATTTATGTGAACCAAGTTCACAAAATTATTTTGTTGAATTCGACAATATCTTTTAGCAAACAAAATATTACTATATTTTAGCGATTTTGAGATTAATAACATTTTTTTAATGATACTTTCTCTACTAAAATGTATTTTATTGAAAATGAGAATTCATACCACTTTTCTTTCAATACTTTACTTTTGGCATAACTCAAATGTGAAATCATAATGTTCTCACCACCGGTATGTTATTTTTGGGTTTTAAGTGACTTTTAAAAATCGACTTTTTAAATCTAGGAGTTTTCTAAATCTAGTAATTTTTAAAATCTATGTTTGTTTTGAGTTTTTGAGTAGGGTAGAATTTAACTTTATGATGTAAGAGTGAATAATATTATATTATTATACTCCCTCCGTCCCATAAAAGCTTTCACACTTTCCTTTTTAGTCCGTCCCATTATAAGTTTCACACCAAAATGGAAAACCCTTTATAAACTCCACCCTCATAATTTTTACTAATTTACACAAATGCTACTACTTTTTACTCTCACATACACATAACCCAATAAAGTTTTTTTACTTTATACATAAAAATATACAAAATTACCCCTTAAAACATCAATCATTATTTTTTTTTCTTAAAGTGTGTGCCCTCCTACATATATGAAAGCTTTTCCGGGACGGAGAGAGTATTATTTGTTGAGTGTGGTTGTAATGATTAGCTAATTGACATATTGAGGGGAGAAAAAAAATGAAAGAGAGAATTTTTTTTTTTATAGGTGTGTAAGTTTTATAAATTATTTATAGATTTATATAAATTTTTAAAAATCAAATTTTAAAACCCTAACTGAAATGAATTTTAAAATTTTAAAATCCAAATCCAAGTTTTTAAAACCCAAATAAAACATACTCTATCGAACTGGGCCAAAATTCATCAATAGGGTAAATATGAAAAAATGAGTTAGTGTAATGGATGAATGAGCAAGTGACTAAAAATATATTTCTTAATTCTGTAAAAAAAATAATATATATATATATATATATATATATATATATATATATATATATATTTCTTAATTTACGCCAACACAGTCTCACGCAAAGAATTTGTCCTTTTTTTTCATGCCACCATCCAACAAAATTGGGAAGAGATTTTAAATTGTTGATAAATAATAGAGCGCGTAATCCCCAGGGGTTGACCTAGTGGTGAGGGCTTGAGGCTCCTAGGAGTGTGATCCTCCATAGGTCTCAGGTTTGAAACCCATTGGGTGCAAACAATTCCTGAGATGGGCCAGTCCATACAGAGCTTTGCTCTGGCTTTAAATGGGGCCCCCGCTAGTGGACGGTGGGATTGGTCCCCCGGATTAGTCGGTCCTTGGGCCGGATACCGAGTTATCAAAAAAATTAATTGAGCGCGTAATAATACACATAGCGATGGTTTTACTTTTCTATTAAAAAAATATAATTTTTTTTTATTTAAACTTCATATCTCAACTAATTAAGATAAGTAATGCGACGAGGTGGTATAAGTCAAATAATTAAAATTTCACTACTTATACTATAAGATTGACGAAAAAGTGATATAGCTCAAGTGGTTCCAAATGTCATGGATTCAAGTCACCTTTTACCCGATAAAAAAAAATACTAAGATTGACAAAGTGGTATATAACTCCACCACCTATACCATAATAAAATCATAAGTTCATATCACCATTTGCTAAATAACAATATAAAAAAAAAAAGAGAAGAAGAAGAACTAAGACAATTAATACAAGTAAAAAATTTTATAGAGTCCTCGGCAGAAGTTTTTAAATTTCTTTAATATTTTGGGTCTAAACATATATGATGTGCTAAGGCTTAAACCCATATAATAACAATGTAACTCGTTTTGTTACATATTTCCACAGATCATATATTCATTATCATAACAAAGCTACGGTGTGAACTTGCGTTACGTTTTGTGCTAATTTACTATCCATAAATTTTTGGCCCAGGTTATATGCACACACTTCTTTATTTAGTAGACACATCATATGAGTACACCTCTAAAAAAATGAGTACACTCACTAGTAAAAATCATATTTACCTCTTTTCTAAAAACCCTAATTCCCCATCTGTTTCTCTCCCCTCTCTCAGCCTCCTCTCCCCCGCCTCCCTCCCCTCCCCTCTCAATCTTCTCTCCCCAATCCCTTCCCCGCCTCCCCTCCCCTCTCCCCTCAATCTTCTCTCCCCAATCCCCCTCGCGCCTCACCTCCTCCTCTCTCAGCCTTCTCTCCCCTTCCCCCTTTCCTCTTCCACTTCTCCCATCAACCTTCTCCTCTCAACTTTCTCTCCTCCATTCGCCCTCCCCACTCTAAGCTTTCCCCCGCCTCCCCAACACCTTCCGTCGACCATCTTCTCCGCCGCCCCCTCCCTTACGCCGGCGCTCCACAACGATTTCAGGTTTGTAATTTTTTTTATATTTCTCTCTTTTGGTGCTGAACAAAAAATACTAAGAAAAAAAAATCAAAACTGATTTTGTGAAAAAGATAAAAATGTAAAAAAAAATTCCGAAAATTTTGGGTTTTTTCGGCAAAAATTTCCGAAGATTTATGTTATTTTCCAAAAAAAAAAATATTCGATTTCAGATTTAAGTTTTTTTTTCCAAATTTTGTAAATTTTTTCGAAAAATATTTATGAAGTATTTGTATATTTTCGGAAAAAAAAAAACGAACATATATATTAATTTCGAACGCATCTTATTTTCGATTTTATTTTTCGAATGTTTTAGTTTTTTTCGAAAAATATTTTCGAAATAATTCTCAATGTTGATTCGATGTTATTTCAGTGTAGACTCGTTTGACTCGATTTTGACTCACTATCAGCTGGTGGGTGTCTAAAATAGAGTTTATATGTATTATATTTATTTAAATTGTAAAAGGGTAATATTGTATTTTTATATTTTAGTAAGATATTAAAAAATTTTGGTGTGTACACTAAATAAAAAAGTGTGTGCATTTAACCTCGGCTTAAATTTTTTCTTTTATTTTTATTTCATTGTAGGCTTTTCCAAGTAATGGGGCCCACTTTTTCTTGAATATTTTAGGCCCAATATAGTCTGGGGTTTTTTTTTTTTTTTGACGGGAATATAGTCTGGATTTTCCTTCATAAATCTTATAATCTTACATAATTTTGTACTTTATATAAATATATATATATATATATATATATATATATATATATATATATATATACGTATATTTTGTTTGATGGTAATTGCATATCTCACACCATTAATAAAAAATCAAGTGTAATCTAGGTTGCTCATGTTTTTTTTAAAATTAGGGTATACTCCCCAAATAAACACCCTAATTTAAAAAAAAAAACATGAGCAACCTAGATTACACTTGATTTTTTATTAATGGTGTGAGATATGCAAAATATATATATATATATATATATATATATATATATATATATGAGGGAAAATGAATGGGGATGAAAGCAAAATAAATATTGTTGTGTAACAAATCCTCGACCGTCTGACAAGATTACCCTTAGTTAGGAAAATTATAACTATTATTGTAATAGTAGTAATAAACAGTCCAGCTGAAAAAAAAAATCCTTAATATGTCAGAAAGTCTCTTACCAGCGAACAACTGACAGAATACTAGTCTAGTTGCCAAAATTTGTCCACTCCCAAAAAGGTGAAATCCATGCAATTAATGCATGATCTGCTTGAGATATCAGAACAACATCATTGCCTTATAAATAGAGTCTTAAAAACATAAGTGGATCCACAATCCACACATTAAGCTTGAGCCTAAAATTCTAAGCATCTCTCTCTCATTTATTGTTTTATTGCATTCATTGTTCATCATTGCATTGAATCCAATCCATTAGTCCATCTATTATTCTAATCATTCAATCCTTTTATTTGATCCAACTAGCCACATTAACAACATAAATCATATGGATTTATATTGGGTAACAATACAATATATATTTATTATCAAGATACATGCATAACACGTGTTCTATTAAAAAAATAATTAATTGTTTGTGTATATATCAGTTGTATGTGTCCAATTGGTAGAACATACAATGGATCACGAAGTAAAACTATGCAACATAAAATGAGAAATTGTCACGATAGAATTTTGGTCAAATTTCTCAACAATGACGAGAATTTTAACCGTCACTGCGGCATCTGTGGATGGTTTCTCACCCTTCCCTAGCTATTTCTCCCATTTCGACTTTGAAATACTACTCTAGCATGTGTAGCTCTCTCTCTTTCTCTTCAATTATTATTTTTCAATGACTTTCTTAAAAGAATCCATCAAGTACATTTCAATTTATCCAACCCGTACATTATCTGCAGGATAATTACAAAAGAAGAATAAAAAATGGATAAAAATGTGAATTAAGTATCATTATTATTATTATTATTATTATATTATAATATGTGTCTCAATATTTGTTGTGGAAAAAGTACATATAATGGTTGATGCTTACTAAAGTTTCTTTGTTTTTGTCTAATAGGGGCAAGAGCAAAGAGATGAGGTTTTGTAGCTCTTCTTTGAACATCTCGTCTTCTTCGTCTTTGACCTTGAGAATGTTAATTAATGTTCGATTATCAGGTACCAGCTTCAATGCTACCTATAATTCAAATCAATATATAATAATCATTTGAAAAAAAAAATATTTTGCATGAAATATGTCATATATGAGATGTGATACTTTTATAAATTTTTTGATATTATAATTTAAAGTATCACAAAAACTTGCAAAAGTATAATGAGATTGTTTCGTACAAATTTTTGTACGCATATAACCAAAGGAAGCATTGGAATGCGATGTTAATTACTTTAAAGGCAGCCGATGAAATCCATCCATGCCATGGTCTTAAAGTGATATTATACGACTCTTCCACTGCTTGCTCTAGATTTCTCCCTAAATCCTTCACCAACAATTGTAACAAAGCTACAATGAATTCCAGTGACCTGCATATTACCAACATCACAACTTCTTCTAATTATATACAAAATAATCAAATATATATATTGCCATATATACTTGCCTCTTTTTTTTTTTTTTTGGCAAAATTTTATGTGTTACATAAACCCCACACACATTTGACATGATGGTGTTTATTAGATGTAATGTTTTAATCTCATTAGGAAATTAAAATGCTATAATTGAGTTTCAAGATTTTAATTTAATTAGGACAAAAAAATTGTGAGACATACTTAGGTTAGACGATTCACAAATTAGTAACATCCCACTTATTTCTAAACGTTAAAACATCATTATCGAATTATGTTCTCAATGTACCATACAGTTATGCTAATAAATCAATATATGCTCGTTGTTTATAGTTTATACCTTGTGAGCCAAACGAAGGCATTACTGCAGGTGGGGCCTTTTCTTGCTTTGTCCTCATTCACCTCCTTCTTCAAAATCTCAACCACATCCCAATATATTGATGGATCTGAATCATGGAACTTCTCTAATCTCTAGATAATAAAGAAAAAATCAACATACAATTTAAAATCATGTTATATATGATAATACTGTTTGTTTTTTTTTTTCAATTACGAATAGCCAGGTTTCCCTCTTCTTTCAAAATCTCATCCACGTGGTTGATTGAGTTTCTTGATAGTATATTCATACTTGTTAGGTATATAATGGTAATATATATTATGCGTGATATACATACAAAAATAATACTTATTAGAATATGAGATCGATGAACACTTGATGTGGTCATCGTGTGTACATCTGAAAATGTGGTTTTAACATATCATTAATGGACACATTAATTAATGTTTATATATATATATATATATATATATATATTTTTTTTTTTTGAAAAAATTAATGTTTATATATAAACTCCCCCAATTCGTTCTAACTAAGCAAATTTACTCTATGTAGATAAATAATAGGAAAAATACATTATATATATATATACATATATATATATATATATTGTTATGTAATAATTTTCTTAATTTTAGTGAAATATCCTTAAATGATAGGTGTAGTTAAAATGGGTCGCAATGAGTAATTACGAAGATGATAGTAAATTAATTAAAACAAAATGATCAAATTGGAGAAATAATTAAAAAGAAAAAAAATCATAATCAACAAATTATATCGGGGGCTCTTTAAATTATTGACAAGTACATATTCATACAAACTTAATTTTTGTTCAATGATACCTGAATATTCTGATCAATGTCTTGTCTCAACACAACCATTCTTGGCCCTATTTTATCTGCACAAGAATTCATTAATGAATGGAGAGCTATAGGAGAGAGATAAAATTAGAGTAAGTCTCACGACATCAGATGTACCGTACTATATACTATTTTTACTGAACAATTATATTATTTTCATTGAAAAATACAGTTAAACTATTGCAATTATACAATAGTGCAAATAACTGCAATTTAATAAAAATAATTTATACTGTTTAAAAATATATTTAAATTACACCGTGCATAAATTCAAGATTTTATCATAGATGAATAGTTACATGTGTGCATGTGAGAAAGTAGAAAATCTTGGCATGAGATCATTTCATTTTTAATGTTAAAAATTTGAGGAGTTTAAAGTCATTTTGGTCCCATAACTATATGCTTTTTTTTTATTTGATCCCAAGATAGTTTAGAAAATTAATTTAGTCCCATAATTTTTGTAAGAAAATTAATTTAGCCCCATAATTTTTGTAATTGCATAGTTTAAGTCCTGATCACGCCGGAAATACAAAAATTACGCAATTAAATTATGGGACTAAATTACTCAATTACAAAAATTATGAGACTAAATTACGCAATTACAAAAATTATGGGACTAAATTAATTTTCTTAACTATCTTGGGACCAAATCGAAAAAAACAGATAGTTATGGGACCAAAATGACTTTAAACTCAAAATTTGAGTACCAAAAAATTAGCAAGAATGTTAACCTAGAACTTGAACGACTAAATTGCAAAGAGAGAGAAAGGGCTTGATAGGAATATGAGCGTCAGTATGATCTTGATCGGCGGTGCCTTCAGTTTTGAGGTTGACGGACAACAGCGACAGCTCTTCAATGGCTGACCTAATCTCCGACGACGCCATCTCCACCTCTCTCTTCCTCTTCATTTCTTCCAAACAATATAAATACATGCATATATATAGGAGTTTCTGATTATTTTTTCGTTTCTCTTACAATAAATTAATTCGGCTAATTATTGTTTGCTTATAGTTTATTGCATAAATTGATTGTGGCTTTAAAATTAATTTGACTTCGAAAGTATCTCCTCATATCCAGTAAGATTTATTTAATATATTTTATCCAACAGACAAGAACTGCAACTCCATCATCAAGGAAATTAAGCGCCTAGGAGACCATAACTTACCGTACATGTAACATGTTATATATCGATTTTTAATAGTTAACCACTTGGAAATTTTTTCATTATAAAAGAAGCAAGAAAAGAAAAAGGCTAGAAAAGTAACCCCAGGGGTTGGCCTAGTGGTGAGGGCTTGAGGTTTAGGAGTGTGATGCTCCATAGGTCTCAGGTTTCTCTGGCTTTAAATGGGGCCCCCGTTAGTGGACGGTGGGATTAGTCCCCCGGATTAGTCGGTTCTTGGGCCGGATACCGAGTTATAAAAAAAAAATAAACTAAGTGTTCAATATTGTTAGAATGAATGCAAGAAATATATTATTTCGAATATTAAAAATTGTTTAGTTTAGAAAAAGAGTTCACAAAAACTTGATTTACAATGAGACCCTATCATTTTCTATATATGTCATGAACCTCAATTTTTCAAACCAAATATCGGATATTGTGGTATAAATAATCTAATCCCACGTAATCCTGCAAATCGAACGAGCCATAAGAATATTAGATGATGGAGTCTTATGTATATCAATTTTTTTGCACAATTGAATTATATTTTATGTGTATTTTTTAACAATATTAATTAGTTATTCCATTCAAAATTATATGTTGTTATTATATCATAAAATAATTGCGAACTAGTTAATTATACTCTTTCAGACCAACCCATATTAGATTAAACCCTTTATTTATTTTGCATTGAAGTCTAGTAATACTAATATTTAGAGACACTTAATTTTGGCTCATTCTCTAACATAAATATTAAATTGAAATTGAATAAAAAAATTTAACGGCACTGTGTACAGTACTAATTACACACAAAAAATTGCATAATTTTATACTATAAATGAATATCAGCAAAGTCTTTGTCAACTCTATATATATGCTGGATTTTCATTAATATTTATATTTTAACACACACACACACACACAAAAAAAAAAAAAAAAAAAAAAGATAAACGAATAAAGAAAACCACAAACAAAATTTTCAGTCCCGCAACAATGTTCCCTACCCCCGAAAGAAACATTAACATGTGGTACGGTGCTTTCGTGGCTTTGTTTAATTATTTGATTTCGTACGGTACGATAGTGTTCTCTCTCATGCTAACAATTTCTTTTTTTTTTCTTTTTTCTAAAAATATTCTGAAATAATTTGAGTAAAAATATGAGTGATATGATTTATTATGTTGGAATATTATATTAAATATTAATATAATAAAAAGTGTTTTTTAATATTTTCCTGAATATTATTCATATGAAAAATTATTTATAGTAACTTATTGGATTAGTTTTCAATATACAAATGTAAACATTTTTAAGGCAAAGAATAAGTTTGAAACTTATTTGAAGATATTAAATGTTTCATTAAAAGATACTATTAATTATTTTAGTATTAATCGTACATCAATTTTACCGTGAAACAGGTTCACACAATACTACCTCCATTTATAAATTTTCTTCAATATATACTTTATTTTTAGGTATTAAACAATTAGTCTTTACCGACAAATTTTCAACTAATTAAAAATTCAAGATGAATCTTAAACGAGATTTGTCAAGCCTTTTATTAATTTTTAATTATCTTAAATATATAATACCTGATTTTCAATTTCTGATTGCAACAACTTATTCCCGAATTCAAAATTTATTATTGAAAATTTGTTGAATGTTGCATTTTGTCGTCGCATACAGCAGCTTATCCATAAACCATAAACATTATATTATTGTGGTTGGAATGTTGACATATCTTAAATTAAACCTATTTGATTCCCAAACTAGAAATTCATATTCATGTTTTTGACCTTTTATTAAAAAAAATAAAAATAAAATACAGTGTACCTTGAACAAAAGTTTTGCAATAATAGATTCGTATCAATTTAATTTGCTGTTAGACGGTGTTTGGGAGACTTATAATAATACAACTGACAAAACTTGTGACATGTTTGAACAACTTAAGACATATTCCAAGAAAATGATGAGTTTTATGTTTGGACTCTTCCCCTGGCCGTTTTCCATTTTTCAGAAAATATTGCTTTCCAAAATATATAGATAAAGTTAATAAAAATAGTATATTTTGAGGTATTGTGTGGTTCATTTATGAGTTAATTGGTTGTTTATGGGTGTAAAATCAATAACATGTAAAGAAATTAAGTGATGGTTGAATGGTGAAACAAAACAAATTGTTCAAAAAACAGTGTGAGCATACTTCTGGTGGATAGAGAGAATATTTTTTTATTAGATAATGGAAATAAATTCTTGTAAATAAAAAAGTTTAGATTTTATATGAATATGGTTCATGATATATGAATCACTATTCTATCTTATGATTATTATTTAGTTCTTGATACACTTGATTAATTAATAGCTTGTTACGTTAAATATTTTTTAAAAAATTTAATACTTTAAACATAAATGTTATAATAATGTGTATCCTGAACAATAATAATATGATAACGGACTCTAATATTTTATACTAGTGATGAGATTCTTAATTTTTTTTATTGATATTTTAAATTTTTAAAACAATTTCATGATGCTTTCGAAAAAAAAAAATTCATAATAATAGGGAAGCATTTATTAGATTAAGAAGTTAGATAATACAATTATATGGGTTACACCTCTAATTAAAAAAACAACAGTTTCAATCCAAACAGATAAAAAAAAAATGGTGAAAGAAAATTAAGCAATTTGCCACTTTGTTCACTTCCACATGAATATACGTGCAGACTCCAAAAAGCACCCTAATTGGACAATCAACACAAAACAATCAAAACACTGGTGAGATCAAGACATGTAAGTAGGGATGACAATGAGTTAGGTCGAACCGGGTAGTTAAGTACCCGAACCTATTCCATTCTCAAATGACCTGCCTCGTATCTAACCCGAGTCCCACACGGTCCTGAAATGCTGACCCGTGACCTGCTCCCTACGGGGAGGGCCGGACCCGCCCTGACCTACATCTTTACAATTTTTTTTTTTATTTGTACATATCAAACATGTCATAATATAACCATCTACACCAACCAAGCCAGAAAAACACCAACAAACAGTAAAAAGACAGATAAAGTTGAGAAAAAGAGCCACCAGAGGCTGATAATTTTGCATGAAGCACTTGGAGAAATCTTATGAAGAATAGCAGCCCAATTGAAACACCGTCAAAAATCCCCTCCATTCTAATAGTTGAAAATCCCCTCCATTTGAATTATGAATTTCAAAATAAATATAGAATTAATTCTTCTCCTGCTACAATGGAGAAATAATTTTCATTTTTATCTTTAAGTTTGATTCAACTAAAATAATTATAACAATTCAACAATCAAATAAATATCAAATCCTGCAAACTTTTTTATTTTAATTTTCTCATTTGGCAACAAAACACATCCTACAAGGCACCTTACAAAATAATTTTCCAGTAGCTGCAATATGTTTAGATGCTTTTGGAAAAAAACAAAAAAATATATCATCAATTTACTATAATCTTAATTATAAATTCTTCGACTTTATTTTTATTCAGGCATTTCAAGAGTTACCTTTTTAATGAAATAACAGTATCATTTAAAATATAGTAAAACAATTGTTCATACAATATTTTAATATGAAAATTAGATGTAACTACTAGTAGAAAACGTGGACCCCGGTAATTTAGTTGATGGTATCCCATGACATTTGGTCGTGCTTCATATTTTCTGATAACAAATTAAAATAGGTAGAATTTCAACAAAGTATTAATCCTGATGCAAGATTAAAGATAAGAGATGACAAATTATTAATTGTATAAAACCTCTCTTATTTCGTCAGACAATCGCATTTAAATCTTTCTCTTATTTTTAATGATTGACTAATTAAATAGAATTATGTCAACCACACTTGACACTAATGATAAATTGATAATAACGCACCATGCATGTGATGTGATCAAATCTTAATAAATCTTACATTACATTAATAAAATTGAATCAAAGGGTGTGAACGAGGAGATTCCCAGGGTAAGAAGACGTAATGCAAGAATCTAATTGACAAGATGATATATCATTAACTAAAAAATAAAATAAATTGGAGATATCAATAATTAAAAAGAAAAAATAGAAAATGTGTAGTATATTCGTAATTGTCGGCTAACAGCAGCATCATAATTATAACCAATGATATCAGCGAAGAGAGAGATAGTTTTTTCCCTTTTCTGTAATATTGAATTCAGTGCTCAAATTAGGAATTAGAATTCATCTTTGTTCTTGAGAGAATCCGGAATAATTCTGGCTTATTGAACGAGAATGAGTTGAAAATTCTTCAATGAGAATGAAAATGAGTTTAACGAGAACAAAAAAATGATTGATGTCATTGATTATTATTACCCAATTTTGATTAACCATTTTCCCTATAATACTTTCGCCACAATTATTCCCCCACCAATTTTGATTAACCACTGTGAAAATAATTTTCCCTCCAATATTCTTTCTTGATTTTCACAGTGAATGATTGATATTTGAAAATAAACGTATGTATTTTTTGTTGCAGAATGAGTTGATATACCAATAATGTCCAATATTAATTTAGGATAAGTTGATCATTTTACAAATATATTAAAATAATTTATATAATTAAGATGGGTGCATCTAATAAAAATGGGTGTGTATATAGTTGGTCACTAATTATGCTGACTCGACGGCCTCTTTCGAGCCCAACGTGCTCTGTTGTATGCATTTTTGTGCCCGCGTCATGTTTATTCTGTTTTCACTGGTTATGGACTTTACATTTTCATCTTCACATATGCTGTTAAAAAAGAAATCATCTTGTTCTTGATCATTGGATTTTCAGTGGTCACAAAATTTGGAATCGTGTCTCCGAAATCAATTTCGAAATCTCCACTATTCCTCACTTACGGTTTGTCATTTGTTGAATTTGATTTAATTTGGGAATTTAAAAATCTATTTGGTTTCTGGAGTTTTCAGTCCCTGTTCGATTCGGTTTTATTTTCTGTGACGTACTCACCAGTTTTATTTTTGGCGTTTGATTTATTGATGTTTGTGGGTTGTGTTTATCTATGACTCCCTCTTTCTTCTTTTTATTATTCATTATTTGTATATGTTTTAACTTTTAACCGTGACGGTAATTTGCGTCAAGGAGGATACTGAAAGACTCGCGGATTTGCAAAAGGACCCTCAGCCTCCAACGTCTTGCAGCGCTGGTATGTTTGTTGACACATTTTCCCCTATTTAAATTTAGGTTATCGTGTTCATCATTTGAATTATTTTTTTCCCAGTTAGTTCTATGCGTTATTTCGTTGCTTGTGTTAAAAAACTTGTAAAACAACCATTTGCTAATGTATCACAGGTAAACGCCCCAAGCATAATTCTGCCTACAAGTCACAGCTGTTTTCTTATAAATTTGGCAAGATTTGATGAACATGGATGCAAATTCTATGCTTTTCTTCTGTGTTCTTATGAACTAGAGATATGAGTCTTCTATATGCCTATCTCTATAGTTGGATAATTGGTCACTCGTTTTCTTTTTTCTTCATTGGATGACTACTCTTTTTTCTTGTAACCTTCCATGTTATTGGTAGAAACACAATTGACTATCTTGTATCATGCCTAAAATTAGGAATCTGCATTTGGGAGTTGTCAGTCTGCCATATAGACTAATCTCTGGGCATAATCGCCTTCATCCTATGCATTCTTAATTGCAGATATCATCTGATGTATTTGCTTGAGGATTGAACATTCTGCCGATAACAGAGGATTATGCTCACATAAATGGTCCAACATGAAGTTCTCGTACGAAAGGAGTGGATTACACCATCTTTATAGAAGAACGTAAAGCCTTTGCTTCAGTTTTAGCAGTATAGAGTCTAATGCCATTATAAAAAAATTGATGATTAAAATGAGTGACCTTCATCAAGATAAATATCAGGAACACAAATAGCGTGAGAAATAGAAACAAGAACACAAGAGACTTATATAAAATAAACAGTAGAATTAACATATGACATAGTATATAGGAAACTACAATATTGATCTAAATTTAAACAAAAAATGACCATTAAGTCGAAAAAAAAAAAACATCAACATCCACGTGAGAATCATACTTCATCGTCTGAATACCATATGAAATTTGTCGAAAGTTGATGGGTAGGTATAGGTGTTATCCAAGCCGCCCCATGCAATCTGGTCAAACCAATTGAATTGTCGAAGAAGTGGTTCCCCTGAAAAGAATGATATCTTCGAGTTTCCAACGAGTAAAAAAGAAGATTATCATGAGGATCAAATATGGGAAAACAAACTGTGTTGGCCATGCTCTTCGGGTTAGCTACATCCCCATACGACGACGTATGGGTCAGATATAACATTTTGTCCCCCAAGTCTTTCACTCTCTCCCACCTCATCTCCGGCTCCATGAGTCTGAACACATTGATCGTTTCAGTATCATGTATCATAAACACAACATACAAGCCATCTGCATCATCTCCATTGATTTTGAGCAAGAAATGTCGCATAATCTGGGTGCGAAGCTTACGATGTACAAGGGATTTGGGATAGACAGTCCATGCACCTGATTGGATATCCAAAGTTGCAAGGTCCCCTCTTATCCCCACAAAGTACACTAGCCCGTGATGTAGAACAGGGGCAGAATTGGAAACTAAAAACTCATACTCACTCTTGAATTCGAGACTCTTCCACTCATTCTTATCACCGCGCCTAAGTATATCAATTTTCGCACTATAACAAGACGTTGAGATCCCGATAATAAAGCAATCGGGGGAAGTTGGCGGGTGAAAAAAATGGATTGATGTGTACCAATTAGGACACGTGGAGTGCAGTTCAAGTATAGGTCCATTAAAAGGATTGAAGAAAAAAAGACTCCTGTTATCCCGACACATGAGTAGCCACCCGTGCTTTGAGCACAATATTTCTGCCTTGTCGTCAAATTCCCTGTAAAAGAAACTCTTGTATTGAAAAAATCCCCATAAAAGCTTCTCTCTATCGTAGTATATGAGGCAAGGGGCATTGCTGGAATATGGTGAGGTTGCAGCCGCCGCATTCCAAGATCGGCATACCAACCTAAAATTATGCCTGTCTTGATCAAATAATTTCGATATTATCAAATCAAGAAGCCCTTCGCTAAGATCTGCCCATTCCGCCATCACTATTGATCGATCTATTCAACCAAATTAACCAATTCTTACTTCTCTCCCTAATATAAATAATATAAAAAATCTGATTATCTATTTTAATGGATATATAGGGAATAAGAATAAATGACAGGAATTAATACGAGTAGCAAATTAATATTGTAAAATTCGCACCTAATCGCTTCCCTTTAATCTATTGAAGAAGAAACCCTATTCGCATAGAGAAGTTTATTTAGAATTAATGGAAGATAAGAACTGGTTTTGGGAATTAAATATATAGAAAGATTCCAGGATATTTGTATCAAATCTCTTGAAATTTGAAAACGAGTAAAGATACAGAACATACGGGAAGGTTTATCCTTAATAGCACCTATATTCAAATTTGTACTTATCTAATCATATATTATATATACGAGATTTTAATTGGAAATAAATAATATCATATATCATTAAAAACTTAAAAGCAAAGCCACATTCTTCTATTTCAAAATTCTTCTCTTCTCATTCATTTAAATTTTTAAAATTAAGCTAAAAACTTAAAAAAGTTTATGTGGCAAAGCCACAGTCTTCTATTTCAAAATTTCTCTCTTCTCATTCATTTAAGTTTTAAAAATTGATCTCAACCATTTATTTATAATTTTTAATCTTAACCATTGATCTCATTTCATATTATTTTATCATATTTATATTTTAATTCAGTAATTTCATCGTTTAATAATGAGTTGCTAATCTCTTTTTTTTTTTTTTTTTGATTGCAGAACACATATTGATACTAACATGAGATGATCTTCATTGTATTTAGTTTTTTTATTTTTTTCGTTGTTTTATAATGAGTTATTAGTCTTTTTCTTCGTGTTTTTTTAATTTTATTGCAAATACAAGTTGCAGATTATAGAAAATGAAAGTATCGTCAGATGATTTTCATCGTATTGTTTTTTTTAATATTTTGCTATTTTTGCAGACTTTGGATGTCCGATTTGATGTTACTATACAAATAAAAGAATTTTGTATACTGGGTAATTATGATTAGTACTACAAACTATTTCTGGTAAGTTTTTCCTTTCTTCTTGGTTAAAACTAGATTATAATTTTTAAACAATATTCTTTAAACAATATATTCGGACAAAAAGAAACAATATAAGGAAATATATATATATATATATATGTATTTTGAATATGAGGAAAATATAATATTTAAAAAAATTCAAATGTACATAATCAATCAATATTTTATGTATGATGATAAAATAAATTAAGCATAATTACTTATAATCAAACAAAAATATAATTCTACCATTTCAAACTAAACTCTTACAAACATCTCTTATTTACACAAATTCTACACTATAGTTAAATTTTCTTCATTTAATTATTCACTCCAATAACGTTGAAAAATTCATTTATCGTTACCTTACACTTTTCAAAACTAATAAACAATACTTTTATTAAAATTCGTGTCATTTTTTGAACAATTTAAAGAATTTAATAATTTAAATTCGTGTCATTTAATAATTCAAAATTTTAATTAAAACATATCCAGAGTAAAAAAAAATCTTAAATAATTTGTGTGTCTGACTTTATTTTTTGTTAAATAAAAGAGATACGGTAAAATAATATATGAAAATTTTAAATATAAGTGACAACTCGATGTGGGTTTTGAAGTTTGAAATTTTGAAGATGTCACCCAACTAATTTTGAGATATTTAATACAAAATCTCCTTATTTAATTTCTAATTTTCTCATAATTTTGAATTTTTAAAATTTTAAATTAATTTTTTAAAAAATAAAAGATGTTTGTAAGAATTTAATTTGAGAGAACAAAATTGTTCTTTTTGTTGTGTTAGGTATAGAAAAATAAAATTATAACGTCAAATTTTTAATTTTGAGCAATATAAATTGTAATGGCGGAAGTTATATATTAAATTTATTTAAAATGTTACATTTTAATGATGATAGATGCATGTTATTCTCCATTTAAAGACAATTTATGTTGATCATGCAAAACCAATCCAAATTAAATAATTAAATTATTTTTAAAAAATTACTATATTTTAAATAATTAAATAATTTCTTAAATATGTATTTTTTAAAAAAATATATATATAAAATTATCTTCAACCCCGCGTATACGCGGGTTTTATACTAGTTAAATAATATGTATATATTCCTTATATATTAATTGAGAGTTTTATTTTGCTTAGTTGTCATTTTTTCTTTTATTTTGTTGATGTGTCTTATTTTTCATTAAATTTATATATATGTATTAAGATAGATTGTATATGTGACATCATAGTATTGAGTAATGTGATGATGTGTCAATAAATAATAAATTTTTAAATTAAGAAAAATTTATAAAATAATTAATATGGAAAGATTTGACTAATTTAATAAATCCCTTAAAGTAAGCATATTATGAAGCTCAAGTGGTTCGAATTACCATTTGTTTGATTAAAAAAAAAACATATTATAAAGTATTTTTCTTTATAAAAATTTAATAATATATATAAATTTAAATTAATGTGATTAATTTTAATTTATATAATATAATTCTAAATATATGATTCTCTTAAATCATACTAATATTGAGAATATTGAGTATTTCATCAACCTGGGTGCAAAAAAAAAAAAAAAGAATTTCATCAACCTCATAGTGTTTTGCAGCTGATATTTCTCTCTTCCCCTCGTTTTCTTTATCCCTCTTAAAAATTACTCCCTCTGTTCCACTTAACGTGTCCCATGACTTTTGGGCACAAGCTTTAAGAAATTGTGTATAATAATAATACAGTATGTGTGATGTGATAGATAGAGAGATGAAAGGTAGTATAATAATAATATAGTATAAGTGATGTGATGGAGAGAGATGAAAAAATGTATTTAAATATATTAAATGAGTGACATTTTGTGTAAATATGTATGTAGTATAGAGATAATTATAAAAATAGGGTATGTATATAAAAGGAATGAGACACTTTGATGGGACGGACGGAAATGAAAAAATGGGACACTTTGTGTCGGATGGAGGGAGTAGTTGAATAAGGTCCAAATATTTAAACTAGCATCCATATTTAATAATCTCATCAAATTAAATTTGTGAAATGTCAAGTGAGCAGATAAGTAGCAGGGAGCAAGTGAAGTGATAGCAGCCAAAGGTTTTTTTTTTTTTCGAAATGATAGTAGCCAAAGTTGGGACCAACTTTTTTTTTTTTTTTTTTTTTTTTTATGATTCATTATTTAGTTGAAGGAACAACTACTCTCATGGCCCATTAGCGGGTTCCCAATCTAAAAAGGTCTCAACTCTGGGTATTCAGGTGTTATTTATCTTGTTGAGGTTTTGACAATTGGGATTTCTATTCAAACATTAGAAAAACCAATTGTTAAGAAGTTCTCAAACGTTAGAAGGGAACTCCAAATTTCAATCAAATGGAATTAAATTATTAAGCTAGATTAAACGCAGTAAATAAAGGTCATATGCACATACAGATGCGATGCTAATCATAATTAGCAAAAACTTGGCTAACGGATCATGAACAGAAGATAACAAATCATAAAATCAGTATCATAGGTTTAAAAAATAAGAAGAAAAAAAAGGTAATCAAGTCATGGAAAAGCTATGTTGAATCCAAGAGGCCTCTGACATTACACGATCAGCAGCAGGACATGGAAGCAAGGTAGTTGTGGCCCTTTTACCCAAATTGTACACATACACACTCCTTCCTCCAAAGGTGTAGTATATGGAATTTGACTTCATCCCTACAGAGGAACAACAAAATGCATCACCCTTATTCGACAAGAAAATCGCTCGTTTACCTATGTCCACCAACTCTACGCACTCAAGTCCACTGATATCAATTTGAAATACTCTAAAATCACAAAATTGGCGTAAGTAAAAGGCTGGACACATCCTGCAAACCAACAACATTTTGTCATCATCATCAATCAAGTAGTACACTTCATCGGTTGAGCAAGGCTGTAAAGATTGAAAAATATTCCAAGGTTGTCCTGACTTTAGTATGGGCCTGAACTGGAGAGTTTTGCCCACAAAAGAAATTATCATTAATCTCAGTTTAAATCCAACGACGGCGTATATTTCCCCACGAAAGGATGTCAAGGTCTCAATGCAGTCAACATCGTCGTTGTCATGTGTAGACATTTCCATGAACTCATCATCACCAATTCGACAAAACGCTTGCTTGGACGGAGAAGCAGAATTGAACAATATGTGGCAGCCGGGTTCAGTGGGCGGCTTTGATAACACACAGTTGCTGTATAAATATGATTTTTGCAATTCTGGAAGTCGGATGAGCTGCCTAGATTCGGGATTCCAAAGGTTACAAGTATTGGTATATGGATTCAGCAAAACAAGCCATCCATAATTACAGGGAAGTACAAACTGATCACATAACATTGGAATCATTATCCTATCCCATCCTTTCTCCAATACATTACATACACACTGTTTCCGATCAAGTAAAGGCCCGTACTGTAACAAAAGCAACGGAGCTGCTTGTTTCTCTCCTTTCTCTTCCATTTAAAGGATATATTCAACCTGCATAACAATTTATCACATTTAAAAAATTAAATACATACCCACCAAAAACAAGACCAGGATCCGAATCATGTATACAATTCAACCAACAAATAAAATTTCCGCCTACCTTAATAACACAACCTAATTAATACATAAGAAAAAATCTTACTGTAATGTAAAAATCAGCAACAAAATTAAACCTGTTACTCGGTTTGTAATACCTATTAGGATGATAATATAAGTGAATTGATTCTCAACCTCTCTATAAGTTCGGACTTTTAGATGAGGCCAATTTTTTTTCATGTTATCAGAGCAAAACCCTGGGTTCAAACCCTTCTACCAAAAATAGTTATGCCCATTTTAATTAAATACTTACGAGTGAGGGGGAGTATTATTCAAACCCTGCCAGAAGCAGTTGTGCCCATTTTAATTAAATACTTACCAGTGAAGGGGAGTATTAGAGTGATGATTTGAGTGGATTGATTCTCAACCTCTCTACAAGTACGGACTTTTAGATGAGGCGAAGTTCTTATCGATTTAAAACATAGACTGAATAAATACTCGGAATTGATAAAAGTAGACATTGATGTTTAACATGACCAAATCGATACGAAGATAACCCGAAATTAACATGCTAATTAATAGATCAGAAAAAGTAAATTCATAATCACTTTAGATTAAACTTAAGAAAAGCATAGATATATAAAATTGAAGTTGAGACACATACCTTCAATTGATCAAAAGAATAAGTTGTCCAGAGTGATCAAAAAGACAGATTGTCGAGAGGGTAAGCTTATATATATATAGTTGTTAGTCTCTATTTATATTTATAATTAAGAACCTAGCTTGGATATCAATCTACGTATCTTTCATATAAATCCAGTTCCAAATCGTATAAGTTTTCTTTTTTACATAATACATTTATCAGGAATAAATACAATTATGTTTGTTTTTGAAAGCAATACAATTATGTTACTGGTTTAAAAATAGGTTTGTTTAGCTTTCATTTATTTTTCAAACAATACGAAGTACTATTATTTATTGATATTTTATTTTACAGATCGCAACAAATATTCGATTTATTTTAAAAATCAAGTCGTTTTTATGATATTTGAATAAATATTCAAGAATTAATTATTACGAGATACAAATTTGCAATTTTTTTTTGTCCCTTTTAACTTTTCTCTCTAACTTCTCTCCTCCTCCTTCCCTCTCTTTAATAAAACCGACCACCACCCCTTTATGCTCTTGCCTCTTGCTCCGACAGTCTGCACTCATCGGCCTTCGGTCGGCTCTATTACCAATTCCACCTTTCCTTTATTTTTTAAGAGTCTCTTTCTGGTATTTTTTAGATCAACGGGTTGGTCACATCAAACGACGTCGTGACTATGGTGTCATTTGGTCCGTTGACACATTGGATCTTGTTTCATGTTTTCTTTTTTTGTTTTTCTTTGTCTTTTGTTGTTTTTAGTGTTTTGTTGTTGTCTGTAGCTTTTTGTAAGTTTCTCCCTTTCTCTTTTAGCCTCCTTGGTGTGACTCTCTATGCTTCTTGTGGTTTCCTTACCTTTCATAGGCTTTTTACGCCTCTTTTCAGATTTATTTCGTGAAGAGGACGCGAAAACACCCAGTAGGTGATCCTATTCACTATGAGACTTTTCAAAGTCATTCATGCGGTTGTCTCGTATCTACTAGACCTCACGATTGGTCTAGCTCAGAAATACAGTACTGAATTCAAGGACTACAAGTCTGAATGTTTGATTTTATTATATTCAATGTAGCCTTATTTTATTTTATAAAAATAAATAAATAAATAAAATTGCAAGACACAGTACAAATGCAGCCTTTCAAATCCCCTCTTCCTTCCCTCCCTCACGTTTCAACTTTCAAATCTCAATTTCATCTTAAAAACCAGAAATCTAATTCAACTCCCTCACACTTCAAATTTCAAATTCATTTTTCAAAAATCAGAACCTAATCCAACGTCCTCCTCAAATTTCGCTCGTTATCTGTAAAATTACGGCCATGGAAACAAAATTCCTCTCTCTCCGCCCTGCCCTTATCCACATCCTCCCTCTCAAATTCTTGATAAAATTTGATTTATTTATTAAACAATACTAGTTTTTGCTCATAACCGTGGTTAACATAGTTTACTGAGTTTTAATCGATATATATTTTTTTATTAATTTTTACTCTTTCAAACATTATTTAGAGAAGCAAATTCACAACAATTGACATTAACTATTTTAACATTGAGATCTTCATCAATATCTCTGTGATATTCGATTGACGGTATCTTTAAATTTTTTAAGTAAATCATTAGACATCATCTTCAATTGAACTGTAATAATGATATGATCTGCTACAAATAATCTGCACATCTAAAAATAATGAAAATAAGATAAAAAAAGTTGACTACAATCAACGAATATATATTGTTAAACTCACCTGTTACAAAAACTTGAGAAAATAAAAAACAATATTAGGAAGATAAATCAAAGAAATATGTATGATTTACATGAAAAGATAAGTAGAGGGAGAAATTGTAAGATTAATCTCACATGAAATTGAAGAATATTTTTTTTTTGATATTGCTGTTGGACAATAAATACAAACATGTAATTAATTACGAAACAAATTATCGTATAATTAGATGACAAATAAATAGAGTAATAAGAGTCAAAACTACCTTGTATAGCAAGTATAAATTAAATGGCTTAAATTAAGAATATATTTAAGGATAAAAAATATTAGAGTCAAACTTGTCATTTATATATTGAAGAAAAAATGAACGGTCGATATAATAATCAAGTTTAGATCTACGGCCAGAGAAAAAAGGCGGGAAAACCATATATGGTAATCCAATGGTGTATTATATATTTATAGATAAATTATAGTAATAATTATTATCAGTCATGATAGCTAAAATGTATGTCTATATTCTATACTCCCTCCTTCCCAAAGCTGAGTTGACCATGTGTAAGTGAATAGTATAATTGAAAATTATGTGTATTAATTGAGTTGAAAAAGTAATGATATTGATGTAAATAAATGTGTATTGTGATGGTGTTAAAAATAATACTCCCTCCATCCTATGATTTCTTTCACAGTTGATTTTTTAACCGTTTTTGTGTGAGAGTTATATCATAGTATTATGTGTACAAAAGTTATTTTATATGAATAATACGTTAGTTCATAGGTTAACTAGCATATCATTCATATAAAATAATTTTTGTACACATAATACTATGATATAACTCTCACACAAAAATGGTTGAAAAGTCAACTGTGAAAGAAATTCTGGGACGGAGGGAGTATATGTTTTTATTATTAGGTGTGAGGGAGTATTATTATAGGGTATCACTAGTGATAATTGAGAAATTTATGATCATAATAACTAAAGAGTATGATCTATATTATAATAGGATAATTCGTCGGTAAATACCAATGAATATTTGTCGGTATTCCGTCGGTAATTACCGAAGAATATTCGTCGAAAAATACTGTTTATAAAAAATTCACAGTATTTTGTAGGTAAATCTAAAATTTAAAATTCCGACGATATTTTATCGGTATTTGTGACAAAATTTGGTCCATTGGTATTTCACAGTTTTTTTGTAGTGGTATAATCATCATAATTGTAAAATATGATATATATATATATATATATATATATATATATATATATAACCAAAGAATATTAATAGGGATAGCTAATAATAAACTGGATCGATATGTCTGTCAAAAAAAAAATATTGGATCGATATGGATCAAAGTTTATCGTGAAATTTTGTCATACGAGAGACTCTTTGAAAAAAAATGTCGAAGAAAGAATTTGAGGAAAACATTGAATTAGGTTTCTAGTTTTTGAAGAATGAAACTGAATTTGAAACTTGACACGTGAGGGAGAGAAGAAAGGTTTAATAGGGGATTTGAAAGACTTAATTTAAAGGGTGTGTCTACTATGAACCAAGTTTTACGGTGAAATTTGATGCATATTGAAAAAGTAATCAATTTACTTTTCAGTTCTCCCAACTAATATATTTTAATAATATAGGTAATACTCTTATGTTATCATGACCGATACTCTTTAATAATATAGGTAATACCGTTCAGTTATTACAACTGATACCCTTTAGTAAATGATCAAGTTTCACTATAAACCCTTGTTGACAATAACTTTTCCCTAATTTAAAATTTCACTTTGAGCGAGGGAATGGATTTAGGGAATTCAGCAGTGATTTTGTAGTGGAAAATAACATTGGATTTTGTTTGTATTAGGTTGTAAAATATCTTGTAATTTTGTACTACCTCCATCTCAGATCAGTTTTCACAGTTGACTTTTACTAACGGTTTTTGTGTGAGAATTATTTCATAGTAATATGTGTACAAAAGTTGTTTTATATGAACTAGCACTGTCCCGTACCGTAACCGTGCTCCGCACGGTTGTCTAATGAATAATTTATTTTGTATTTTCAATAATATTAATATTTTATTATAAAATTTAATCAATAATACAATAATTAGTGTGTGAAAAATCAATAAATCATAAAACAAACATAAATTTTGTAGATAATAAAATTTTTATTTAACAAATATCCCAAAAGTTAAAGGTTTCTAAAAATCTCATGTAATACAATATTCTTTCTCTTGTTACAATTATTATCATTACTGTTACACACAATAAGATCTTCAAACCATCTCGATTAGTAATCCTTGAAATTGTAACATACGGTTGACCATGACTGAACACCGGTTTCTTCAAAAATAATCTGACGTGAGAGAATGATTGTCCTCAACTTTTATTGATTGACATAGCATATGATATAATTAATGGAAACTATATACGTTGAATTTAAAGGGCAACCTTGCATCCGATGGAGTTAATGATAGTCTTGGTATCAAAATCAATTCACCAGCAAAATCATTACTTCAATTATTTTATCTCTCAATCGTGTAACCACCAATCTAATATTAAAACAAAATATAAAAGTTAATTAAAACAAAATCATTACTTCAATTACTTCAAGAGATTTATATTAATACACAATTGTCAAATTAATTTTTTTTTTTGCTTGCTAATAATCAGTGAATAGTAATTAATTTATAAACTATGATAAAATAAGGAATTTAATAAAATTTAAATGATTAATGAATTAGAGAGTTCATACATATTGAATTGAAAAATTTATCTTAATTTTGTATTACCTCTTGAGAAACTATTCATGTGTCAAGGTCATATATACGTATTTTGGTTAGACTCATGTACTTGGTATTTGATACGGTTAAATACATACCTAAGTGTTTACTTTTTTTAAAAAAAAACTGGGTAATCCAACACCCTTTGTTTAATGTACAGCTACAAAAAATAAATCGAATCAATAAAATTAAAAAAATTACAAATGAATAGTCACAGATCAACCACAACTATTTTTCTTCCGATTCCGCGAATTTGTTCTTCATTTAATTAGTGCTCGTAATGGGTCGAGTGACTCCTCTACTTTCCTCGTCAGAGCAACGTAACATATGGATGATGGTGGTGGTGTAATTGTGATGAAAATGAACAAAAAAACTCAATAATTTATAGTGGAGGGTGAGACTGAAAATGTGGGATGAATTAGAAAGATATACGTCCTGATTAATTATGCATGTCTGCTACTTAAATTAGATGTTTGACCATGTGGATGGCCATGATGAATCGAAAGAAATTCGATCAACGGACCAGGCGAAATGGCGTCAAAACCCAAATGTGGAATGTGAGCTGCTATTATATATTATAAGATGATATGATAGTTGACCTTATTAACTAGCATATCATTCATATAAAATAATTTTTGTACACATATTACTATGAAATAATTCTCACACAAAAATCGTTGAAAAAGTCAACTGTGAAAACTGATCTGGGATAGAGGGAGTATCTCCTAATAATTAATTTAATATTAATTCTTAATCCACGTATTAAGCGAGATAAAATAAAATAACTTTATTATGAGTTTAGAACTAAATAATTTTAAAATATATTTGATTCAATGAATTTTTTTTAAATTAATATTTATAAGTTTAATATATATATAAATAAAACTTCTATTTTTTTTAAAGCAAAACAACGAAAAAAATATAATAGCCACAACGGCGAAGAATGAAGGGTAGCCCAACCATAAACTCTGGCGGGTCTATCCAATAAAACTTTAATTTATGTATAGGTCTTTGATTTGTGTGTGAAATGCATGATATTTACGTATTTTAATGATCATTCTTATTTAATTCGTGCACTAACAATCATGATTTGGACAGGATTGAGTTTATTTGGAGAAAAAGAAAAATATGTGTTTTAGTAGGTAAACAAGACCTCTCGGAAGGTATTTAGATGTTCGTGCGAGATTCGGGAGGAGAACGAAAAGCTCAAAGAAGGCTGTTGTGTGGCTCACTCGACTAGTCTAGTGGGACGACTAGACTCCAGTGGGATGATAAAAGTGATTGACGTTTTGTAAAAGTGAATAATACTCGCTGGACTGGAGTGACCCCACTCGAGTGGTTGAGTGGGGTGAATAATCAGATGGTCGCTGGAAGGAGACCTCACTCGACCAGTCGAGTGAGGCGACTCGACTCGAGCGAAAAAGTGAAGCAATGCCATGCGATTATTGAAGTCGCTCGACCGGTTGAGCCGTCCCACACGACTAGAGCGAGCTTCATTGTTAAGGTGCATTTGGGAAGCTCTCCAAAAAGGCGAAAGAAAGAAAGGAAAAATCGATTTTGAGGGGCAAGAAACCAAACAAGGCATAGTGGTTGTTGGAGGGATATTGAAAGCTTGTATGTGAAGCCAAAGGAGGAACACAACACAACACACACTTAGAACACAACTGCGTTTTTTAGAGAAAAAGGGAAGACAAAAAGTGATCACAAGTATTTCATGGTAGTGTAGTTTAAATACATGTTGGTAGATAGTTTAGTTTATTAGTTGTATTTCATTCCAAGCAAGGATCAAAAGTTGTGGATATTGCAAGCATTACTATTTCAATCAACAAATATTGGTTTAATCTCTTCACTCTTTTATTTAATTCTTTCATTTATGATGTTTTATGGTATTATGTTAGTTATTTCCATGGGTATCTCTTTTAGAAGCATGGGCTAATCTTTTTGTGCTTTGAGTATGTGAAACTATGTGAATTTAATTGTTTAGCTATTTCATGCTTTAGTTGTTGTTGAAATGGGGGGTAATGGGTTCTTGATTGATGATTAACATTGACTTTGTTAAATTGCATCTATTAGATTTATCATTGGACGTCTCTAATTAAATACGAGAATTGTGTTAGTTTACGTCCTTGGTATATTGAGGGGTGTGAAATATCGAATGCTTTTGTTGAATGCTTAGAACACTCGAGAGAGGCTAGGTGTTTAGAACACTCACAATTAGGCATTATGTGATTAAATGATCTATTTGATTATGTAATGAGGCCTTGCATGAAAAGACTTGCTTAACTTTCCCCTATTGATACTAGACTATTGCATGATTTAGTTAGCAATTAATGAACACACAGTGGACCATACCCGAAGCATATCCCCATCACTTGCACTTCTTCGAAGTTAGATTAGTGTTTAATTATTTGCTTTAGTTTATAAAAATCTTAGTTTAATTTCTTGCGTTTTAAATTTAGCTAGTTTCTCAAACACTTGATTAGTAGCTATAGTTGCATGGCAACACATAGTTCTAGGGACTCATTGCTTTGCTTGCTTCTCGTGGGTCGATAATTTAACTTGGTCGACTTGCCTTTAATTCTACTACTACGACCCCGTGCACTTGCGGGTTAGTAGGAAAAATTTATAAAAAGATTTTTCCCAACCAGTCTTGTGTGAGAATGTCTCACGAATCTAATTCTGTGTAATAAATCTCTTTTAACTCGTGATATAGTTATATACGAAAGTGATAATGTACAAGTGAAAATTGACGGTATTATCATGAAAAATGATAGTCACTTTTAATATTACTAGTCGTTTAACACGTGTATTGCATGTTATACATAAGTTGTTAGTTAATTAATCTTTACTCGTTTCTTTCGAAAGCTTTGGTCGTACAAGTTTTTTCCGCTTGTAACTTCAAACTGGAAGCAATTCTTGAACTTATAAACCTAATTAAGTTTTAAATAGTGATTGTCCTTATTATCATCTAAATATTGTTGTTTAACGAATTGAAATGACTCCAAAATCTTGTCACACAATTAATTTTTTTCAATAAAATTTTAAAGAAAATACCAAATTCCAACATCCTAAAGCTAATATAGGACTCACCAAATTGTATTTTAGGAGATCGATTAACTGACCAATTTTGCAATATTGTAAATAGTATAGCAATAGTTCAAATAAATTTCTCCAAAAAGGTGTATGAACAAAGGATATTAAATTGACATGATAATTATCTACTCACTCTAGTGTAATTGTTAAATCAAAGATATCATGTTTATAAGTTTACGAGAGAAAAATTGATTATCATCATAACCATATCAAGATTAACTAGAGCAAATGAAGTTTAGATAATAATAAGTCAATACAATATAGAACAAAATATATTTATGATGCTATTCAAGATTTTAAGAAAGCATACCTTCTCAACCTTCATGCTTGGCCGCATCGATACTAAGGGAGAAACTCCCATCTGTAGCGGTAAAAAAAATCTTGGAGTCGAAATTTTGCGATGCTTTAGAATATGAAAAGAAATATCTATAATTTAAGAGAATAATAACTATTAAATTAAAAGAGTAATAACGTATTGAATATGAAAAACCAAGAAATAATCTATACTTATATAATAACAAAAACTTATACTAAATATAGAAAGAAAATTTTGACACCAAAAGACTATTACTATATTTGTCTTATATTTAATAAATTACCTATTAATTAATATAATAAATATCAATTAATATATACATTAGAAAAATAAATGAGATATATTTTAAAGACTTTTCATTTGGGAATTTAAATCTTTTAATCTTTTATTATTTTAATTAATTAAATTATCATGTATATATAAATACACATATTTTATTTTCTTAATTTTACACCTAAGTAATTTAGTTGCAAGATTTGTTTGTTTAAATTAAGTATGTTGTTGGGTATGTTCGTAAAAGTTTGTGTGTTTGTTGACTTTGCATAATTTATTGATATTTTTAATTTTTTTTTTGTTGAGAAATGTTTATATAAAAAAAAATAGAAAACATCTTTATTGTTGAATAATGCAAATTTGCAAGACTTTTTTTTTTTAGTTTATAAACTTTTAATCTTTCTATTTTTTTTAATTAATTAAATTGTCATGTTTACTTACAAAAAAAAAAAAATGTCATACACATATTTCTTTTTCTTAATTTCACACCTAAGTAATTTAGTTGCTTTCTTGGTTGAGCGCGCATCTATATATATAATTTGATATTAAAATAAATATTTATATTATAATAATAGATAATATTACGATTTAAAATAGTATTAGTCTGGTGCAAGGCTGACATATTATGTGATTTGAATTTGAGCATATTTTATATATATATATATATATATATATACACACACATATTAAATAAAATTAAATATTTCTATTATAATAATATGTAGTTGTAGATTTAAAATATTTTTATTTTATTTGGTATAAATTTGTATAAAAGATAAGCAAATAATCTTAATTCCAATGAGTTGTATAATATATATTGACGTAATTTAAAATATAAATCAGTTTAATTACATTTTTATATTCGTAGAGTTTTTAACAGTACATTACAACAACATTCTAAAAAAACTAAAATAAATTCCATATATATATATATATATATATATATATATATATATATATATATATAATATGTGTGTGTAAAAAACATAAATATAAAAATAATAATCTATTAATTCTTAAATTTGAATTTTTTTATCATTCTAACTATTTACTTTCTCAAAATATTTAAGAAAAATAAAATTTTAAAAATAATGTTTTTTTAAAGTTAGAATTATTGAATTATTCATGACATTGGTGTATATATATACATATGTACACAAATACATAATTTAAAACTATAGTAAATATTACCATTATAATAATATAGTTTTAGGTTAAAATGATATTTATTTTAATTGGTATGTGTGTATATATATATAACATGACCGACTGAATTTTGTGTTGTATTAAAATAGACTAAAATTATTAAAATGAATATAATGAAACAAGGTAATACTCATATGAGAATTTTTTTCAACATAAAACTGAAATAGAATTTATTAACAAATTTAAAAAAAAAATCAAAATAGATTAACGGGTAAGTTAATAAATCATATCTCATTTTAATATGTCTCTCGATGGATCTTATAAAAATTTCATAACTTTGTTTTAAAGAAGCGAGAAGATTTGAAAATGTTGATATGCCACGAGAATGATAATAAAAAAGAAAAAAGAAAAACAATCAACATGATTTATAAAGAAATATTACAAAATTTGTAAGCATACATAATATCACCCTTTACCCGATAAAAAAAAAAAAAAGCAAACATAATATCTTTCATATTTGTCTTACTTAACAATGTACATGTTTTCCACACTTCGAGCATAAAACGTTTTACAGTTGATTTGAAAAAAAAAAGAGTTCAAAAATATCGAGCATCACATAAAAAAAAATTAATGATCGTGGTGTATATATGAATATTTAAAAAATGCAAAACCAACACTACCGAGGGGTGTGTAAGGAAAAAAATATATAAAAAATTATAAATAAAATAACTCTTTCTATTTTATTTAATACATTTTTTTACCAATTGAAATGATTATTTTAAAAATTAATATCATATTTATTTTACAATCACTAACCGTATTTTACAATCACTAACGCACGGGTGATATACTAGTATATTTAGTGTAGGAATTGCAAAGGTTAAAAAAATAATGAGTAATATCGTATTAAATATGAAAAAGCCAAGAAATAAAATAATTGCAATAATTTATAATGAGTATGGATAAAATTGTTCAAAATAAAAGGTGGCAGGGATAAAAAAGTCCAAAAATGTTTATCAACTACAAGCCACTTTTATATATAGTATAAATATATAAAGTTTAATTTTTAGGTGTTCTATAATTTTACAATACGACTATAATTGTGTAGACAGTGTTGCTCTCAAGTAAATGACTTCTTCAACTAACTTAATATATTGATACAATAAAGGAGAAAAATTATATACTAAAAATGATATTATACAAGTGAAAAGTGACAGTATTTTCATGAAAAATGACAATGTTGGGATTAAGCAAAAGTGCTGACGAAATTATAATTAAATCGAAACAACCCAAATAATTAGAATACGAGTCAAAGAGATCTGTCTCACGAAATGAGATCCGTGAGATAGTATCACACAAGTTTTTATCTTAATTTATTACCTACGTTATGTTTGAATTAAAATTATAATTCCAAATTAAATAATAGAAAAAAAAGAAGACTATGTTTTCTTCTTTTGTTATTAACAATTATTTACGAAGACTATGTTTTTCAGTTTTTCTTATTTTAAACCATTTACGAAGATTATGATGAAACTCTGTATGTGAAAAATATATTTTCATTTCAAAAGTAAAGCATTGTGATTATATATCAATACATACAGAAATAATAAATCATTATCTCACTAACTAATAATAATAAAATGATACAAATAATTTTTAATTTGACATAAAACTTCATTCAACTCTATTTCTACATCTCTAACCAAACATAATTCCATTACTTCATTCGTCTCACTATAAATTACTCATTTTATTTTTGGCAAGTACCCATTAAATTTATATCCCTATATTTTTTTATTATTTAAATATATGTCACTTATTTCTCTTTACTTTTATCTAAATTTCTTATGCTCCATTTGGATGGGGTGGATTTGAAATCAAGGGATTTAAAAATAATATAACATGCATTCACACAAACTAAAATGGAGAAAAGTTAAATGAATGGATTTGATTCACTCAAATATTAAGCACAAGTGGGAGAAGTGAGAGGATTTCAAATGACTAGGTTTTGTTGGGTATTTGAAATCCTCTCACTTATAAGTAATATTGTGTAAACAAAATACATTCATTTAGTTTTTCTCCATTTTGATTTGTAAATGTATGGTATTATCCTCAAATCCCTTGATTTCAAATGACTCAATCCAAATGGAGCCTAAAAGGACGATTGGTTTGCTAAAAGGAATGAAAATGGTAATGCCTTTGAAAAAAGTGAAGAATGATAATGAGTATGATCATCCCCTATATACTAATAGGGAGTTTGATTTTGCTTATGTGTCAACTTATGGTTAATTCTGCTTATATGTCATTTTTTTTATATTTTCACTGCCACGTGTCGTTTTGTTGTGAAGTGTCGATTTATGGTAAGTTTGCTTATGTGTCAATTTTCTATAAAGTTTTAAAAAATATTCATAAGGGTTTGAACTTAACACCTCTCACACATTTATTTTAATGCTTACATGTATATGTTTTGAAACTTATTTTATATAACTCCAGCCTATAAAAGTGTATTAGATATTTTGCTAAAAAAGTTTAATATTTATAAAAAACTAATTGTGAGTATTTCAAACAAGTGAACTCATTTTATATTAATATGGAGTTTATAATATTTATGTGTATATTTTTGTAAATTCAAATGATATGTCATTGAATTGGAAAAATAATTTATGTGTGTGATTAGGAGTCAATAATAAGAGTTGTATATTAGTAATGATTATATGTCAATGTATAATTAGTCACCTATACAATAGTTTTAACATATTGAATAAAATTATTAAAAATGACCAACTCAATTAATTTACTTTATTTCATCCTAATGAATATATGTATAAATATAAGTATTATTAAAAAAAATTTAATATAATCATATATGATATTTATTGCTAATATACGATATATATACTATTCGGAGTAATATTTATGCGTCGATTATAAAAGATTTTTTTTCTATTAATCATTTTTTATTAATTATAAAATAAATTTGAAACAAATCTTATAGTAAATTTTCACATAATTATAATAATTCTAATACCTAGCATTATTTATTATATAATTAATATTACCATTACTTAAATTTAATATTATAATTACACAAAATTTTATACATATATATTATTATTTGATGAAAAATATTATATGTATAATATATTATATTATATTATAAAATTTATTTAACGAACATATCGCGTAATACGCGGGGAGCTGATCTAGTTGTTAATATATTGTTTGGTTAGTATATAGAAATAATTATCATTACCATATACGGTGATTGGTTTAGTGAAAACCAAAAATAATAAAAATATCAATAATAATATATTTTGTATTAAAAAATATATATTATACATTAGTGATGCTTAAAAATATTATAAATAATAATACAAATAAATTTGGAAGACTGATATTATAAAAAAATAATAATAATATAAAATTTTAAGGGAATCACTTTCATTCCCCGAAATTGTCAAGGTATGAATCTATACCTTTCATTTCATAATTTTATGATATAAAGTCACTATTCAAGGTATCATACCCCTCTACCAAACAACTCATTTTCATTCTATTACAATTCCTTGGTTTAAAAGTCATCAACCAAGCATACCCTTACTTTTTCTTCTCTATCCATCACATCATTTGTATTATATCTATATTATACTCCCTCCGTCCACTAAACGTACACTAGTTTGGTTTTGACAGATTTTAAGAAAATGTAGATAAAGAAAATAAAGTAAGAGTATTTTGGGGTATTGTGTGCATTTATGAGTTAAGTGGTTGTTTATGAGTATAAAGTTAATAGCATGTGAAAACATTAAGTGATGGTTGAATGATGCAGCAAAATAAATTATTGCAAAAGACAGTGTGAGCATATTTTTGGTGAATCGAAGAAATATTACCTTACTTTAATCTTTATGCAAAAAAAAAAAGAAAAATGGATAATTTATATCGGAACGGAGTAAGTATTTATTGGACTACTCCCATCATCCTTTTTCATATTCATTCACTATCATCCCTAACCAAACTCATTTTAAGTAATAATTAAAGGGTGAAATAAAATGATTATGTTCATAAAATGAACATTTTTTTTTTTACTAATGGAGTATATCTAAATGGAATATTTGATTTGAGATTATAATGAAATTTGGATTTTCGAAATCTAATTCAAGTTCTATTTGAGATTTTAGGATCCTAATTTTTAAAATTCCCATGCTTAAATTTCAAAACAAAGGTCCTATAACTATTTATCAAATTGAAATCCAAATTTCAAACATCTAAGATGATCTTTGATTTGAATTTTAAATGATTTTTAATTTTTTTTAAGTCTAGTGGTTTTTAAATTTAGAGAATTTTATAATGTAAACTTGTTTTAGATTTTTGTGTAGAGTATAATTTTGTTGTATAATGTAAGAGTGAATAATATCGTATTATTATATAATTGATTGTTTTTTATCAAAATTTATATTAACTGGAGTGAAAATAGAGGAATAATTAATTAATAAGTTTCATAAAATATTTATAGAGATGTAGTATTATATTTTTGAAAATTAGTAAATTTTAAACCAAATTAGGACTGACTTTAAATTTAAAAAATTTAAATTTCAAATTCGAATTTTAAAACCCAAAATTAACCGCATAAAATTTGTTTTTCTTTTTCGTCGTCAAAAGGACTTGGGTGGATCACGAACTGCCAAATCTTGATTATTCATTAATCTTTAATCAGTATTACAGAAGTTACAGAAGAAGGCAGCGAGATTTGGAGAATATGAAGTCAACGGCGTCGTTTAACATTTAGAACATTTGTATTTGTTTTTCACTTTTAACTCAGATTGTAAAGTCGCTATGCGACTATGTTGTTGTGGGCAGGGCCGCGTATACATATAACCCGTAATTAGCCTTGAATCAACCCATCGTGTATATTTTTACCATATCAATAAAATTCTGAATTTCTCCCCTTTCTTCTCAACCGCTTCTTCCTTTCGGTAACCGTCTTCTCGCAACTACAGCCTGGGTGTTTCACTCCTGATCGGAGATAATTATGTTATCCTTGAAGCATTTTCAAACGATCCAAGTTCTGTTGTTGTGCTCTCAAATCCACGGTGCAATGGAGTCGGCCACGGTGCACCATCTGGACCTCCGACATGAGAGTCGAAGCTTTAAACTCTCGTCTCCTCCGTCATCGGAGTCGCATCATCGGTAGGCTCACCTGGTGTTCACATGGCGTATAGCCTGGCCGCTGGCCGTTCGCTGATGGCTGTACTTGAGGTCAGTTTGAACAACAGTATATTTCATGCTAAGAAGAAAATAATTTCGTTTAATTTGGCTAAAATGCGATGATGTGAACCTTAATTGAAGTTCCGAATTTAACTGTAATGAGTACTTGAACTCACGAAACATTACATGTTGTGGATTTAGGGACAAAAGATTTAGGTTGAAGGTAATAGTGGTAATATATGGGGGAATTAGGGACAGAAGTAATTATATGATTAAAGCTTTGACACTCGCCAATCCACTTATCTAAACGTTAGACTGAGCGCATTTCCATCTCCTCTAAGTGAATGTGTGTTTAACGGAGAGAATTGTGTCATAAATGATCCTTATAAAAGCTTTTGAATGCGTTATATATCAAACCTCGAGCTCAGTATTGCTCAACTAAATGGATGTTAAATTTTACTAATTGACAAATTTGCAACACCCAACAAACTCATTCTTCATAGCTGACTAGGGGTTTTTATAGTTAGGATTTTTTGAGTGCCTTAGTAATGCAATGCAATAAAGGAGTATCAGTTCTGATGTTTATTGGTGGAAATATTTTCCCTGTCAAAATTCAGATTTTTCAAAGGCCTTCACAATTGCAAATATACGTTTTTTTTTTCTTTTTCACTTTCCCCTTTTTTCTTCATATGGGTGGTTGGTGGGTGGCTTTCTTCTTCCATGATGCTTATAGATGCTAAACTTCCAATGGTTCCTGAGTTGTATATTAATTGATAAAAATGGTGCTTATCCTTATTATACCTTTTAATTTGTTGTAAACCTCTAGTGCCTCAATGCTCTAACAGCTCATCTGAATGTGCTTATGTGATTTATCTTTGTTTTGATTTCAGTTGAATGTGGTCATGCAATTGCAAAATATTATTTTCTGTCTTTTGTGTTGATATTCTGTTTAATGGTTATTTTAGCATAATTTTTGCTTTCCTTGTGAGCATTCTTTTCATTCTCATAGCTTCAACAATATTAAAAAATTCTAATTACAGTTCATATATATTTTTGTCATGTTTCTTCTTGCCTGATAACCTATTAAAAGTAACATTAAATCTGATCTCCTCTTTGTTTGTGGATGACTTCTGTTTTACATGCAGGATTGTTACCAAACATCACATTACTTTTGATGTATAAATGATTGTTGATTGCACTGTGTAATAGAACTAATACTATCCGTGTCTATCCATCATCCTAACATCTACTGTCAAGAACTTAATCAACAAATCAATTATTCACTTATTAATGCCTTTCTCTGAGTGTGGTTTGTGGGGGAAGTTTATTCTTATGCATGACTGTACTGTTGCCATCATCTGGTGTCAATAACAGGTTTTCTGTCTTTTTTTTTTGTAGGATCATGGGAAATTATCTCAGTGATATGGTGCTAACAAAATATGGTTATATCTTGTCCATGTCAACCCATAAACATTCTGTGAGCTGTCAGAGAGGGCATAATGGCTTTCTTTATTTGGTCAAAATAATGATACCCAGGAATGCAATATCCAAGAAGGATTCTAAGTAGGCTGTCTGTGACTGTAAGTGTTGTTAATCTAAGAACTTCTCTGATGAAAATAACCAATCTCCTCCTGACATTTTGTGAAACTTGCATTTGAAGAACCACCTTGTGTTTTTTTCATTACTTGTCTACCACATAACCCTGTAATGTTTGGAAATATGAAGATTTACAGTTTTAGTGATTCTAATACAAATACCAGTATTAATTTTGTCAAGAACTATAGAATGTAGTTATTGCTCTGAAAGACGTCTTCATTATTGCTTTATTATGATCTAAGTTACCAATTATAGTTATTTTGTATGTCAAGTTGTTGGAACTATGGTAAGCGGGAAAGCACCCACCAAAATATAGATTGACCTGAAGAAACCTATAGTCAATCTTGCTTGCCATCCTCGCCACCCTGTTTTGGTAAGTTTATTGATCGAATGTGACATTTTAATACATCAAACCTGAATCCTGTCCATTTGTATTACTTGCCAGTGACAGATGGTACCCAAGCAAAAAAAGACAGCTGATGTTTATACTCTTTTGCCTTTTTTTAACATGTGGCTTATCAAGATGGTTTCATTCGAGCTTACAATATCCATACATATTCTCTCATTTTCCTCAGGCATGGATATTTGCTGGTGATAGACGAGTACAATTTTGGCATTTGATGTGTCCACCGAAAGACCTTTGATGATTGGAATGTAAGTTACACATATGATGCCACCCGTTGTCTCATTCATCTATTTCTACTATTACGTTTATATCTTCTTTACTTGCCTTGGAGGAAGCTAATGGGACAAGTATCTGGGAAGTGCTTGCTTTTTATAGATCTGTTCAGCTTCAGTGTATGGTGTTTTTAATTCACTAACTGTTTTTTGCAATCCTACTATATGATTTTTTTAAGCTGGTCTTGTAATTAACCGTATCTTTTTAGTAATATAACTAAAACTTTTTATTTAAATAAATAATACATTTTATTGAAACAACTAATACTTTTTAATGAAACAATTAATACTATTCAAAACTAATTTTTTATAATATAAATAATTAATAATATATTTTAATGAAATAACTAATACTCTTTAAACCAATTTTACGGTGAAACTTATTCCTACGGCAATTTGCCAAATTGGTTTTTTGTATTTTGGTTATATATATATATATATATATATATATATATATATATATATAAAATATATATTTTTTAATTTCTTTTGCGGTTGTTTTTCTGTTTTTAAGTGCGATTATTTATTTGTTATATACTTTTCACATTTTCATTTTATTTCAATCCAGTCAATCCAGTCAATCCAGCGCACTCTCCTCGAGGAATCTTTTCACATTTCATTTTATAGGAGCGCACTCTCCTCGAGGAATCTATCTAACTTATATCCCTCTGCTGAAGTTGACAATCTATTAAGGTACTCCCTCCAATCCGAATTTCGAATAAGTCTCGTGTAAGATCTTATCATGGATTTTATTTCGTGAAATGAAATTATTTTTTAATAAATTGTTATTAGTTTTTAATATATTATTATCATTTATAATGTGCACTTTTAAATTTTTTTATCACTTTTATACTAATTTGTATCATCTTCTAAAAACTAATAATAATTTATTAAAAAGTGCACCCGTATCATGAAATGAGATTTGTGAGACGATCTCACATAAGTTTTTGTCCCGAATTTTTCTTTCCCTCCTATTGTAATATTAAATTTTTTTTTCCTTTTTTAATCTTTTTGAATTCTTGACACTCAAATTAGGTTTTAATTTATCTTTTTGAATTCTTGACAAGAAATCTCTTTGAATTCTTGATATATTAATATATTAAGTGCTTGTTTTTTATAGATCTGTTCAGCTTCAGTGTATGGTGTTTTTAATTCATTAACTGTTTTTTTGCAATCCTACTATATGATTTTTTTGAGCTGGTCTTGTAACTAATAGTATCTTTTTGTAAAATAATTAAAACTTTTTATTTAAATAAATAATATCTTTTATTGAAACAACTAATACTTTTTAATGAAATAATTAATACTATCCAAAACTAATTTTTTATAATATAAATAATTAATGTATTTTAATGAAATAACTAATGTTCTTTAAATCAATTTCATGGTGAAACTTATTCACACAACAATTTGCCAATTTGTTTTTTTGTATTTTGGTTATATATACGTATTAGCGGTAATAAAAAATGAAAATTAAGACCTAACTTGAGACTAAAAGTTGAACTCTAATATGAAAATCTTATTTTTATAAAGTGTTCGTTTTAATTTAATTCAGGAAACATGAGGAGTTCAAAAAAAAGAAATAAGAGTGAAATCACTGTTATACCCTACAAATGCACTCGATGTGGGAAACATATCCTCGAAACAGGTGACAACCTCCTGGTACACAGAGAATTGTGCAAAAAAGCTAATAAAACAAAGGACAAGACAAATGAGAAGGACAAGGAGAAGCAGAAGAAAAAAGTGAAGTGAAAGGGATAAATTCTTGCATACATTCTGGGCTCATTTACATTACCAATGTGGGATTGTATTGTTCACAATTAGATTGATAGGATTCGTGCATTTATTTACATTAAATTGACTAATTACATTTTGTAGGGATAAATGTCTTGTTTTTTTTTTTTTTTTTTTTTTTTTTTTTTTTTTTTTTTTTAGAAAAAATGGATATTTTGAATGCAAGTCATGAACCTAATATTTATTGGTTTGATCTCATATATGAGATGAGTGAATGTATGCACTCACTTTCAAATGAAGAAGTGTTATGAGCATCGGAGTATGAAACAGAGTGAAGGACAAAAAAACACTTGTCCCGAGCGATGCCACTAAAATTTAAAGAAAAAAAAAGCCAAAAAAAATTGTTGCTAAAGGATATGAAGAAGGTCAGGTGTAGAAATTCTACACACTAGATCAATTTATAAAAAAAACATTAGCATTGATAACTCTTAGATACAATATTAGAACCTTAAGTCTAATAGATACAAGTTTTTTCTTAATTACTTGCCGATATAATATTTTGACCGTTTTTTTCAATTTTACCCTTCCTTCTCATCTAGCTGTACTTTTTTCTTCATTATGGTGATGATTGGACATCCATTTAACTTCCCAAGGAAGTTGCTGTCATTGTTTTGAAAAGCGGACCGAACCGGCCGGTTCGACCGGTTTAACCGGGAACAGGTTACGGTGTCAGTCCGGTTCTTTCCGCATATCGGTTTTTAAAAAAACCAGTAAGAACCGCCAAAAAACCGGGTTCAGCCGGTGATCCAGTGAACCGGTTGACCCGGTTTTTTGGTGTTTTTTTTTTAAAAATTAATTTTTAACGTTTTTTTGTAATTGCTATGAGTTATTTTTAATTGTAAAAGTTTAAATTTTAGATTTTATTTTTATGAACATGTAATTTGAAGTTTTAATTTTTATGTACTACGTTAATCTTATGCAATGTTTTACCATAATATTGAATTTTATGTTATGTCTTTATGAATATCTATAATATTTGTAATACATTGATAAATATATATATATATATATATATATATATATATATAAATATTCGAGTTATCCGGTTTTTTTACAACGGTTCAACCGGTTGACCAGTGAACCAATGAATCAGTTCATTGTCCGGTTCACTAATCGATCCGGTTTTAAAAACATTGGCTGCTGTACAATTTCATTGCTATAGTGTGAAACACATTTCATTATCCTCATTTCTAGTTTCAATGTTTTTTGATGATAAAGAAACGAGGGTTTTAGATGACAACTTAGTGAATGATTTAATTTCAATACTTAGTTGATGATAACTTTTTAAATTCGTCAATGTAATGTAATAAAATTGTGTAAAATATGAACTAAACCTAATACTTTTACAGTGTTTTACATAAAATAAACTGCACATATACAATAAAACTACACATAAAAATGCACATGTGCAATAATGTTGTAATACACACCAAATGTAGAAAACACAACATAAAACTAAAGGGATTAATTTCAATAGAAAATGCAGAATAATAGATTTCCATTACATCAGACTACCCATACCCGTTCTTGACTCACTGAGTCACTGTGAGTTTCAAATCTAAAAACACGACACGTCGTCGTATTCTCACCTCTTCTCCAGAATATGTCGCTGCCGCTGATCATCTTAATCGCCACCGTAAGGGGAGAACCCCATTGCCACCATCGTCGTGTTGCACGGGGGGAAAACCCCAATAGGATCGTGTCGCCGCCCTCCAAGCCCATTTACTAGCACTATCTGTCTCAGTTTCTCACAGCCCAAAAAATAGATCGGTGGTGTGCGTTGGTTCGGTGGTGGTGTTCGGTGAGAAAATAGATTCGGTGGTGGTGGTTGCAGTGGTGATCTTGCAACCATATCTATTGGTGGTCACGATGGTGGTGGTGCTATTTGCCTCCGACACAGTCAATCTGTTTTTTTGTTTATTTTTTATGTTTTGTCTCTTGTAAAAATCATCGTTGGTATTCTATAAACCAACACTTATATAACAATATACTTGCAATTTAATCGTGAATTATTTTTATATACCAAAAATGAATAAATCCCTATTATACTAATAGGGAGTTTAAAATTGGTGAGGTGTCGTATTCTGGTTAATTTTGCTTATGTGTCATCTTTTGGTTAATTTCGCTTATGTGTCGTCTTCTTACTGATTTTACTTATGTGTCAATATATTATACTCTCTCCGTCCCAAGATTTCTTTCATAGGGAGGAAGGCACATATATTAAGAAAAAGGGAGAAAGTGTAGAGAGAGAATAAAGTGTAAGAGTCTTTTGGGTGGATGAATGAGATATACTGTAGGAGAAAAAATAAAGTAGAATAAAATAAAAGTGATATTTTTTTAAATTTAAATGATATTGTGAGGGTGTAGTTTATGAAGGATATTCCTTTTTGAGTGTGTGAAAGTAATGTTGGGACGTCCAAATAAGGAAATTGTGAAAGTAACGTTGGGACGGAGGGAGTATATGTTTGTCTATATGTCAAGTTTATATTAAATTTCTAATATAAATGGAAATTTTGAATTTCTTGTAATGATACTAATTTTAAAAAATTATGCAATTTCAATTTATTGCAATTAATATTCTTTCCTAATTTTACAAGATTTATTAAAATTTGATATACTATTACATTATAGTTTAATTTTTTTTTTTTGGTGTAAATTTTTTTATATTTCATAATATGCGCGGGATATGCGCTAGTTACTTATATTACAAAGTTTGAGATATTACGTGCTATAGATTTAATTAAGCTAGTGCGAAAGAGAAAATATTGTGTGAGACTGTCTCATACGTGTGACGTGATACTTTTTAAATATAAATATTATAAAAATAGACAAAAGTATCACGTCACATGTATGAGACCATCTCACACAAATTTTTGAATCAGTACCGTCTGTCGCCCTCTCCACCTGTCGCAATTGTCATTTTTTAATCTCTCTTCATTTTTATTTCTTTTTCCAAATAATCCTGTTAAGCACTCTCAAATATTAATGTTCGACTGCAATTGATTGAAAAATATGATCTTTTTTAGTCAAAATTAATAAAAAAAATAACATAATTTTCGACAATAATAAATCGAACACCATGTTTTAAATCAATGATATGGGAATACAATCACTTATTTCGACAATATTTGATCAAAATAAAAAGGAAACAAAATGTCAAATCTAAAAAAACATCCACGCCTCTATTGCGATCCTTCTCAACTAAATCCACCGGAAAGCAACTCACTATCATTTTTCTCCCCTTCCATTAACGCCGTTGTTGCCTCTCACCTTCGCTACAAACCCTCACACCTTTGCCCAATGGTGCTTTAATTTAAAAAAAAAAAAGTGGGTGGAATTAGCAAATGGGTGAATTTGGAAAATTGAAAAAAAATAGGAAGAGAAAAGGGTATACAATATCTGGTAGAAAATGTGGATAGTGGGTGTATCTACTAATATTGGAGGCGTGGATAAGTAATACCCAAACCCATTAGAAAGGCATTTTACAGAATACAGATAATAAACCGTCGTTACGTCGTACCAGAGGGTACAAACTATATCGACAATGGCGCGAGTTTTAACCGCCACCGCGTCAATTGGGCGCCTTCTCGCTCCTCCGCCCTCGTTATTGCCGGCAACCAAAGCTATATCTTCTCCTATTTCGTCTTCGAAATGCTACTCGAGCATTAGCTGGAATCTCCTGCAGTGCCGGACCACCGTGCTCCCCTCTAGAAAGCTCGTGATTCGTTCAGCCAGAACCGAGTCCACAAAGGCCTCTCTTGGTTCGAGAGCACCTGATTTCGAGGTCAATGTGTGTTTTAGTTTGTCAAGACCTCTAAATTTTATCTATGGCTTCTTATTTGTTAAATTTGAATTTTAGCTTCCAGAGCCTCTCACAGGGAAGGTGTGGAAACTGGACGACTTTGAATCTTACCCAGCATTGCTGGTAATGATATGCATCTTTTTTAGTTTGATTTGTCCATTTATTAAATTTATGTAATTTTATTTTTCTTTGTCGAAAGGAAACTGATTTATGTGCTAGTTCTTTTGTTCGTCGATTATAATGTGGTTAGCTTACAGACAACTCCCGTTCTAGTTATTTAGGTATTGGCAGTTCTCTGAAATGTTTAATCCAGAATAAAAATCATATTGTAAGAGATGTTTGTAGAGTCTAATTCACAAGCAATAAGCTATATCGTCACTTAACGGTTATTTACAAATTGATATAGCTCTGGGATGTTTGATCAAGACATAACCAGTGATGTATAGTGGTCATGATATTGGTATATATTGATTACCAAAATGGAACTCATTTCTCCGTGACCTATTTTGTTCACCTTGGAGGACAGAGTAGCAAATTTATAGATTTATGAACTTCGGTGTTTATGTTTCTGTCCAATGCACTCCACAATTGGAGTCCAATTTATCTATAATGCAAATATATTTTTCCTTCCTTTTCGTTTATGATGCCAAATTACACCATTTGAGGATTGTGAGGTTATTCTTTTGTTTTCATTTGTGACCTAGTGAGTATAGTATGTCTTGATCCCTGCTTTATTGTTAAGCTATACTATTTGAGAGACATAATTGACTCATGGACACAACTCAAAGTTCCTGTAGACTACCCCCATCACCCGCGAGTATTAAGAGTAGAGGGATTGGGCTGGTTGTGAGAAAGGAACGTGGTGTAAACAAAATGTGTAAATGTCTCGAATATCTTTGTCCTGAAGAGGTACTTTTCCTATTCTATCAGAAATTCATTGCAAATAAATACTCTTATTAGAAGAGGTTCTTGAAATGCAATAAGCTCATGATAAACAACATGGTGTATGCGATCATGAATGCAAAGTCTAATTTACAAGCAATAAGACAAAGGTTATGTCTAGATACAATTACAATTTTCACCATGCAAAAGCAAAAATAATATGTGATCATGGGGTATGCTTTTTTTTAATTTTTATTTATTTCTCCATTTAGATATGTGTCTACTTGGAGGAAAATTAACTTTTTATTTGTAAATCAGGAGACACTTAAGTTGCCTTGTGTGATTATGCGATGATCTTCTATCAGTATCTAAAACTATTGAAATAGTTTATTCAAATTCTGCAGTAACAATTTGTTTGTGTTTTTAACACTATGAGCACTAGAATCATCGACCAGTGGTACTAATCTTGTAATTTATCATCTATTATGTTTGACTCTAGATACAAATTGACGCATTATAATAAGATGTAGAATGGTGGTTTATTTGGACCCTTGTTCTATTGGTTAATGATGTTGCTGAATCAAAGAAGCATGAATGATGCTTGCTTCTATGGAGAGATAGCCTGGTCAACTCAATATCCTTTTTTTTTTTTTTAAAACAGGGATGGTTGATCTTTCGGATAAAATTGTACTTGTGCAGGTAATGTTCATATGCAACCACTGCCCCTTCGTCATACATCTGAAGAAAGATATCGTAAAGCTCTCAAATTTCTACATGAAAGTAAGTTATCATGTTGTTTGGTTTCTGTTATTTTTCTTGTTTTGCATAGCACTACCGCTATATACTTTTGTAACAAGCAATTGAAGAATAAAATAAATCTTTATTGATGTCTGTGTGGCAGAAAGGGCTTGCTGTGATTGCGATTTCTTCAAACTCTGTAACTACTCATCCACAGGTTCAGATGCCACTTATATGTTACAATTTGAGCTGTGTTGAAGCCATTGAATGATTCCCCCAGCATTAACTTATTACTCACAGGATGGACCAGAGTTCATGGCCGAGGATGCTAAAATATTTAATTATCAGTTTCCATATCTGTATGATGAGGTAGGTTGTCAATATCAGCTCCAGCTGCTATGAAGTGAATCCGCTATGCCATGTATCCTATTCATTGTTGCCGTTGGTGGCATGTAATGTTAGAATTTGTGTCTCTAACCCTTCTTGCTGTTTTCTTACCACATTATCTGGAACCGATAAGTGAAACCAACACTCTTGTTTGACATGTTTCCACATTTTCCATTTTTATTTTGAGATGCTTGGCTTTGAAAACTTTCGTGTACTAATTGCTGTCTAGCATGTCATAAGGTAGCCTTTTAAAGGCAGATTGTTTCATGGGAAACACTAATTATCATATTAGCTGTCTATCTGCAGTCCCAAGATGTTGCAAGAAACTTTGGAGCTGTTTGTACACCAGAGTTTTTCTTATATAAAAAGGTAATCATTAGATGAATAGCTCTTAGCTGACCTGCTTGGAGCTCTGCACATCTGAGAAAATATATGAATGTTGGTTTGACCTCTACGTTTAAATTTTTTATCTAATTTGATGGTGATATGATTTGTTATCTTGGCAACAGGACGGTCGTAGGCCATTTGAGTTAGTTTACCATGGGCAGTTCGATGATTCACGGCCAAGTAACAATGTACGCGTCACAGGAAGGTTGCTTCTGCACTCTTATGTTTTAGAAGCATAATAAAGGAGAATATATTACTTACTGAGCACTTGATGTGATATGTAATTTAGGGACTTGAGCTTAGCAATAGACAAAGTGCTAAGTGGACAACCAGTACCATCCATTCAGAAGCCTAGGTATTTCTTCCTTTTACCTTTTGCCGTTTCACAGTTGATATCAAAGCATATTATTCACTTTTTTATTGGCTGAAGCTACGCTAATATTTTTTGTTTGCCACCAGTGTTGGATGCAGCATAAAGTGGAATCCTGAAGTGAAGGCCTAAAAAGAGGAGTTATGAAAATTCCATTGTCAGCCTTGCTTGAGACTATAATTGAGTGGATGACTACGTGGTGGATTCTTCGTGTTATATTTATTTCGATCATCTTCCTAGTCTTGTGAGTTCATCCAGATTTTAGCTACAGATTCCTTGTGAGGGCTTCATTTCATATTATTGAGCAACTGTTCGGATAATGTTGTTGCATTTATATGACTTGTGCCTCCACATGCAATAAAATTTTTATATTTTCACTATCCTTATAGTGGTTGTTTTAACAGGAAACTATTATTGCTTGCACATAATTTATATGTTGTTTTTGCTACACTGTAATGCTTCTTCCCTGATAAAAGTACTTGTGTTTACCCGTTAATTGGAATGTTGTTGCATATACTGTAGATCAGTAAGAAACTATAGCAAAGTGAATTTGCAAGCCAGAGGACTGAAGATTTCCCGATACACGGTTATTGTTAACAAAAACATTCAGATCTTAATTTGGATGTATTCAGTGATTAACTATTTAAGAAATGTCATTCAGTTAAAAAGATATCTACTTTAGGTTTATAAGTTCATGATTTGCTCCCGTTGAAATTTATTATGTGTTGGGAATCTTTACTTGTAAGGGTTTTAATTATATACTAATTTGGAATTTTAGGTTGATGATTTATGTAATTTATGTTCCACTTCTGAAACGTTGCTAGTTTCAATTTAGGTTCCTGAAAGTACTGTTCCATATTTTGCACAGTTGATTGTAGGATCTGCAGAGGTAGTAAATATTTATGCAGCGGTCAATAAAAATTATACAGACTTATTTGGTATCAGGAATTAGATGTATAATTAAAGCAAAGGTCTTCCGTCACTACACACAAACTTCACAATAACTGAAGTTACTCTATCCACCAACAGCTAAACAAGAGTTGTATGCAAAAATGGCTGACGTATTTCAGTTTAATGTACTAATCCTTTACGAATTCATGACATACTAATAGATATTTCTTGCCGCATTGTGAGTACTGTTAATGAAGCTTGATAACGTGTAATAATTTAAGTGGGCCCGCCTAATACGATCAGCACAAAAGGAATGTTGCTTTCAACAACATGCATGCATGTCACTTCAACTTTACTGATAAAGATGGTTTGGATGAATTAATGATGGAGAATGATGGTCCCTTTGCTTCCCATGAATGCTACTTTTCATTAGTGTACTGCCAAACAAAATCTTATTTTATTACCCTGCTTGTTTCACATCGTTGCATGGAAGTGAAAGCAACCATTCTAATTTCAGATCCTAGTCTGAAAAGCTTGACCAACCAAATATCTTAGTTTATAGTTAGTATTAATTGCTATTTAATTTTTTTACTGTGAATTTGACTTTTGCTGCTTATTTTTGTGATTATTTTGCTGCTTTGAGCATCTGCTAAGATAATGAAATGGAACTTCTCTTGTACAATCTCTAATGTAATTTCAACTAGAGCTAGATACAGAAAGAATCTTTACAGTTTCTTTGAAACTAGAAAAGAATAAAACTGAACTAGATATAGTACAATGTAGAACAGAAACTGGCTACTGTGAATGAGAGGGTGATATAATTAGACTTCTTGATGACCTGGAAAAACTCGAGCAATGATCTGCTGCGTTTGAGACCGTCTCTTTTCTGGGGGAGCTTGGTTTCTCAGACTCTTCAGTTTCATGTTTGATTCCTTCCAGCATTGCTATTACATCCCTCATTGTGGGTCTATCATCTGGACATGAATTCACACAAAGCAGAGCTATCCCTAGTACTTGAAGCATCTCTTCTGTCTGTGTGCTTGACTGTAGAAGTAGTGTTTGATCGACAATAGATGTGAAATCTCTGAGCTTAGTTCGGAGTTCTTCGTAAACCCAAGGAACTATGTGTTTTCCATCTGGGATTCTGGGATCAGTTGGTTCCATCCCTGTTAGAACCTCTAGGAGCACAATGCCGTAGCTGTATACGTCGCTCTTCTCAGTAATTTTCAAGCTGTATCCGTATTCTGCAACAGTTATGAATCTCAGGAAATGCAAGATTAGAAATTTGATATAATCATGAATCATAAAAAAAAAACTGTTATTGTTCAAGAAAACATACTTACCAGGAGCTATGTATCCATATGATCCTGCAACAACATGTGAAGCTCTTGCAGAATCTGAAGAACTCACTAGCTTTGCTAGACCAAAGTCTGCAAGAAAAGCCTCAAATGTCGGACCAATCAAAATGTTGTTGCTCTTGATGTCCCGATGAACAATCGGAGGGATACAATCGTGGTGAAGATAGGCCAAACCGTGAGCAGCTCCCATTATGATATTGTACCTTGAATTCCAATCTAGGAACATTTTCTTCTCATGAAGCAATCCTGCCAAACTCCCATTACTGATGTAATCAAACAACAGCAATCTTGTTTTCCCATTGTCACAACAACCTAGAAGCCTTACTATGTTCTTATGTCTTATTGATCCTAGTGTTGTCACTTCTGCAGAAAATAAGTCCCTTTGAGGAATCTCACCTCTCTTCTTTGGCCACAGTCTCTTTACTGCCACGACCTGCCTCGTAGGCATCTCCACCCGGTAAACAGTCCCCGAGTAGCCTCTTCCCACGATGTTCGAATCACAGAGTTTCGTCACCACATCTTCGACTGAGAAGTTGAGCTTCTGATATGGTGTGAATTTCCACTGAAGCCCTTTTTCTTCGTCAATTTTATCGAACTCTGTGTCTTGCTTTCTCTTGTAGTAGTACATTGCTCCCGCAGTTAGCATTATCAAAGCAATGATGAAAATGAGCACAAAGAGGACAGTCATATTTCTGACAGACTTCCTCCTATGAATGTCATTATTGGAATGACACTTGTTCTTGATGAAACAGAGCTCAGGGTTACCAGCAAATGCGTCAGAAGGAAGGTCCTGAAAGAATTTAGAAACTGGAATAGTACCTGAAAATCTGTTGTAAGAAACATTCAGAGAAACAAGATTGTCCAGGTAAGCCAGAACTTGCAGGCTTCCTACCAGCATGTTATGAGATATGTCCATATTAGCGAGCTTTGAAAATTTCGAAAAGCTTTCCGGGATAGGCCCTGTTAAAGAATTCATGCTCAAGTTCAAAAGTATGTCTAATTCCTGCAAGTTACCAATCTCATCTGGGATAGAACCGTCAATTCTGTTCCTGCTTACATCAAGCAACTGCAAATCCTTACAGATGCCAAGTGATTTTGGAATCGACCCCGTGATTCTATTTCCTGTCAACACAAGTTTGTTCAGTGATGTGAGGTTACCGATGCTTTCTGGGATGTTTCCTGATATCTCATTCATGGAAAGATCCAAGACGTTGAGTTGAAGCAGAGATACAAATGAAAGAGGGATCACTCCTCGAAGCTTATTTCCGTGCAAATCAACCATTTCCAGCTGTTTGCAGTTCCCTATATCTGGAGGGATTCTCCCGTTGAACTGATTTTCAGACAGCTCAAGAAACCTCAAATTCTCGAGCTTCCCAATCTCCGATGGAATTTCTCCGTCGAACATGTTTGCTCCTAGGCGTAGCCGGGTCAAGCTGCTGCAATTCCCGATTTGAGCTGGGATTTTACCAGAAAAATGATTTGAAATCAGCAGTAGCTTGGTTAGATTCCTGAGATTAAAGAGAGACGCTGGAATTGGCCCCGTGAGGGCATTATTGGAAAGGTCTAGATCCTGAAGCTTTTCGCAATTGGCCAGCTCATTCGGTATTTCGCCTTGGAGACGATTCTGCCATGCAAAGAATAGAGTGAGCTCTTTCAATAGGCCAATGGAAGATGGAATCTGTCCAGAAAAGTTGTTGTTGTCCAATTCCAACTGCTTTAAGCTGGAGAAATTGCCGATATATTCTGGTATCTTTCCACTAATGTTGTTGTCCGACAAAAGAAGCCCCTCAAGTGTGAAGATATTCTGAAGAGGTTGAGGTATTTCTCCTGAGATAAGATTCAGTGAGAAATCAATCACTGTCAAACTAGAACAGTTTCCAAGATCTCCTGGAATTGCTCCTCTGAGATTGTTCTGCCACAATAGCAGCTTCTTGAGGCTTTTAAGGTACCCCAATTCTGTTGGGATTTTACCAGAAATTTGATTCTGATAGATGAATAAACTCTCTAAACTCGAGCAATTTCCCAATTCTGGAGGGATTTCACCGCTCAGATTTGCTGTGTATATTGAAAGTGTCTCGAGATTCTTCAATGCTCCTAAGATACGTGGAATCCGGCCCGTGATTCCAGTATCCGCGAGGCCAAGAAAACTTAGCCTCGTGCAGTTTGATATTTGAACAGGAATTTCTCCATCAACGAGGTTTCCACCTGCTCGAAAGATTTCAAGAGCCGTTAACCGGCCTATTTCTATGGGAATTTTTCCAACAATCTGGTTATCATAAAGTTCGAGCTGCTGCAGTTGAGTACAGTTGCCGATTTCTTTAGGAATTTCTCCCTGCAAGTTGTTAGAAGTCAAAGATAAACGCTGCAGCATTGATAGTTTTCCAATTTCAGGTGGTATTCTCCCTGTGAGATTGTTGAGACTGAGGTCTAAAGTGACGAGCAACGAAGTGTTTCCCACCGAGGATGGGATTTCACCGCTAAGGTTGGTGTTTGAGAGTACAAGAACTGTAAGGAATTGGAAGGATAAGAACTGGACCGGAAACGTAGTGGGGAGATAGATGGAGGTAATGGTGATTTCAGAAACGAATTCTTGGTCGTTGCATTTGATGTAATTCCAATTGCATGGAGTTTGGTCAGTGTGTTTCCATGAAGAGAAGAAACGGGCGGAAGACGAAGAATTGAAGGTCGAAAGCCATGTCAGAAGAGACGAGCCTTCTTGGTTCGAAGCAGAGGTGGTAGGAAATATGCATATGTCAAGGAACAAAAGAAAAAGGGTAATTGCTTTGCTTGGCATGATGATCAACTTCTTCTTCTGTCAAATCTGGAACAAGAAATTTCATGAAATGATTTTGCAATCATAGTGTCATAAATGGTAAAGGGTCCCTCTCCCTCTGATCACTAAGATTTATGGAAATATAAAATATTGAATTTGCTCATCTTTCTCACATAGGTTGAACAAGTATGCCCTTCGGACAGGACAGAGCTACAGAGTGGAGTTAATTAGGTAATGGGTAAATGGTAATGAGTATATATTCATGTATGTTATGTTATTTACATTTTAAAATTAGATAAATTCTCTTCTACTACACATGATATTACAAAATCTTTTTGTCCACAACTTCATCGTCCCTACCTTTGTTTCATCTTCTGTCTTCTGCACCCCCCCCCCCCCCCTCTTCTGTTAAAGGTTTGCATGGAATGAACTCATTTTTTAAAGGCAGCAATGGCTCCAAAATTGAAGGAAAGATTGGATCATATAATCTCATAAATCATCTTGAAAGTTCTAATCACAAGAATTTTTACTAGATCTTGTATCTTCTCCCTCCTTTTTAAAAATAAAAATAAAAAATATATGTGAGATAATGTGTTGAATTAAATATCCAAGTAAATAATGAGGACAAATATTGCCACCCAGAAAGATGTGAAGGCACGACATAACATACAACCATAAAAGTGTTTCGAAGATCCCAAAATCTGCTTTAATTTTTTTGTGTGTGATAAAAGTAGGCCTCACAGTTGTGAGATCTAAGTACACCATCCCTTCAGCCCACTCTTTTGCCCATGCATGAACCTTCCCAATATACCTTTGTCAATTTCTGTGCGTGCAATTATTGATGCATGGCCTAACATTACACAACTTATGTAAAATTAATGTCGTGTAAGAAGTCATTGTTTGTGTTTTTGGCCTCATTAGTGCTTAATACTCAGAGAAATTCCAAAATAAAGCATGATGAATGCGTAATTGTGATGTTGAAATGTTGGAAAGGGGTCCCTCCACCACGTGTGTTCACGGAAATCCTTTTTTTTAAAGGTAATTCCATGGATTTATTTTCTTGATATCAACCTCTCCTACTTTACAGCATTTCAAAAGCGACACCGAAGGCAACACTGCTTGGAAATGGATCATCTCGATTTATTTTGTACACTTTGGAAAGAGAGTGACATATAATAATAATAATAATAATAATAATAATAATAATAATAATAATAATAATAATAATAATAATAATAATAATAATAATAATAATAATAATAATAAGTGAAAATACTAAAAAATGAAATTCACACGCTATATTATCATGAGTCAATCTTTTTTTAAAAAAAAATACACAAATGGCGAGGATCCGAGTCCACACTTCTCTCTCCCGTGCGTGAATGCCTAATCTGATAACAATGGAAAAATAATAACATTAATATATATTATTTGGTGATTTTGAATATTTATAATGTCATTACTAGTCAATATATGTAGATGTATGCATAATGATTAAAAATCCAACATAAAAATATGTTGTCAACTTTGTAATCGGATGTTATAATATCAAAAAACTAAGGAATGGGTTATTCCTCACTATTTTGGAAGGAATGACTTTGATTCTCTACAAAAAATAATTATAATATTTTACTCATCTCATTTTTAATTAAATAAATATAATGAGAGTCATTGATATAAGCTAAACACTAAAACTAAAATTAGTACATTGATTATCATTCCTTCCACTATCACTGTCATTCTCATTACTATTTCTCACTCAAATACCAAGCACCCCCTTAGAATTGAGTTGATATTGCGTGAATATGTTTCACCATCAAATTAGATTTATGTAATTAATATCTTTTAGTAGTTTAAGTGATATCTTTGAGCATTACAATCCATACCTTTTAATAAAGTGATATCCTTTAGTATTAAGACTATATATTTTAGTAATTTAAGTGATACCCATTAGCATTATCCTTAATACCTTTCAATAATTTAAATGATACCCTTTAACATTACGAGTGATATCTTTCAGTAATTTAAGTGAACGTTTTAGAATTAACATTTTTTAACAATATAAGTGATACCCTTTAACATTAGGATTAATTCCTTTCAATTGCGGAACCAATTTCATAAAATAATTTGCCTTTAGAATTTTTAGTTGATAATTGACCGAGTAATATTTGAATTCTATAATATATTCTATATATATATATATATATATATATATATATATATATTTTTTTTTTTTTTAGATCTAGATATTTTCTTAAGACAGAGAGAAAAAGGGAAAAAAACGGTTGGGCCTCTCGAAGCGAAGGGTTGGGCTTAGCCACATATCGATTTGGCCCGTTTTTATAAGGATTGGAATTTCAAACACTATCACATATACAAACGGAGTTGCAGCATAGGCATATTGTTTCCACATATTACTCTACTCTATTAACAATTTCATTAACAACCATACTTAATCTAATTTGTTAATAATCAAATTCAATTAATATGAGTTTACATACAAAATTCTAGATCTCGAATTAGTTAATAGTGATGGAAAAGTTGGGGTGAATAGATTTTTTTGGGCTCAATCGTGCATTAGTTGAAAGATCGGTTGACTTATTGGGTCAACTTCATATAAAGTTAAGTCCAGAGTGTAAAGATTAGAAATTATAACAAATTACTGACTTATTCAATATGACCACTTGAATTTTTATCAAACTTAGCTTAAAGTGAAAAGTGTGTAGGCCCTAATTTATACTCGTTTTAACTTTAGGAAATTTTGAACTTACTTAATGAAAAACTTGTGAGCATACATGTGAAAGTGTTTCAAGTACAAAGTTAATGATGCTATGACAGTTAAAATATAAAGCAATACTTCTATGTATGTTCTTCAATCAGCTGGGGTAAGGGTATAAATTCTCAAAAATGAATCTTAGAAAATTCTAAATATGCTAGACAATTATTTTAAGATTGATTCAATGTTTTTATTGGAAGTGCTTGATTTTCTATTATATGTTGTTCACTGGGTAGAATTTTTGTAATTGTGCATCTATTTTTAAAGGATTTTTATCGGTACAAGTCCCGAAAGATATATTAATTATCAATTCGGGACCTGAAAGTTAAAATCTATTAATCCGGGACCTGAAAGATGTTTATATTTAGGGATTTTATCAATTCGGGACCTGAAAGATAGGACAATTGTCAATTTGGGACCTTATTTCAGGTCCTGGATTGATAAAATCTCTTAATATAAACATCTTTCAGGTCCCGGATTGATAAATTTTATCTTTTAGGTCCCGAATTGATAATTAATATATCTTTCAGGACTTGAATTGATAAAAACCCTTTAAAATGAGAATTTGAATGTTACCCTGTAAGAGTAAACTTAAATTTTTACCATTTTGGGTTGATAAATCGTTCCTAAAATCTGTTAGAGTAGGTGAAATACTAAGGCAAGTCATTTTTCAGAATATGTCTTGTTGCATTATTGAATTAAGCTTTATGTTAGATCTTTCTTATTGGTTCACATTATCTCTGTAGGTAAAGTTGTCAATTGATTATCAATTGACTTGAGTTTCAACTTGTTTTTCAACAATTGTGTCTTCTACATTGTGTCAACTCTTGAAGTCTTTGTTGTAATCTTATATTGACGAGGTTTTTTTTTCTATCTTGATCATAATATATGTGTCTTTTTAAAAGATACTCCATTTCTAAGTTGATTCTCTACTAAGATGATTTCATACTTGCAAATAAATGTGTTTAAGTATTGAAATCTAAGTATTTATCAGTTGTGCTTACATAATATATAAATGTCCAATATTTAGATGATCTCCTAGATCTTCGAGTTTTGTTGATAAAAGGCTAAATGTAAATATTTCAGCTTATTCTATTTCAAGGTATTTCGACATAATTGAATACCAACAAGAATCATTATATATATGTGAAACTTTAGTCCAAATAATAAAAAAAAAAAAAAAAGTGTCCCCCTAACCTTTAATATAAATTAAAGTCTCCTTAATTTGATTAATAACTGATCGTTAACCACCACATTGTGTTAATTAAGGTATTGTTTAATAATGGGTTAATATATATAATAATGCTGGTATGAAAATACAATTATCTGATGACGTATAGCTCTCAAGTTAGCCACGCTTATTCTTCAAGCTGTCATTTATTCAGTGTGATGTGGTATAATCAATTTATTATATGTTTGGTGACCTTTTTAATTACATCTTAGCTAGCTAGCTGCAACTTGCAAGAAATCAATTATATATGCAATCAATTCATCCCACCCTAAAATAGTACCAAGGGAACAACAATTTGTGACTAGTGGTCCTTCACTTCCTAGAGTAATGGTGCTGCCCGGTCCGGATCTCCTGTTACATAATGATGTTACATCTCATGTTACATTAATTAGATTTGCGCCACGTACATACATAAAAAAATTACAAATAAGAGAATAACATCCTAATATAATCGTATGTACACGTAGCACAAATCTAATTAATGTAACAGGAAATGTAACACCATTATGTAACACGAGATCCTGTGTGCTGCCAAAGATTCTATATTTTTAGCATTATATTATATATTGAGTCATAGTTTGTGTATTTTAAATTTCAATTTAATTATTATATCTTATCAATATTTGTTAAATGTACATAATATCTATATTGTACCCGTCAAAAAATGTCTATACTGCACATGCAATTTTCATTTATGGGATGAAAACATGTACTCCCTCCGTCCCAAGAAGTTGTGCACACTTCTTGGGACACGGAAACTAAGAAAAATTAATTTTGTTGACTTTTATGAAAATAAAGTGTAAGAGAGAGAAGAAAGTGTAAGGGTATTTTGGGTGATTTAATGAGATAAAGTATGAGAGAGAATAAAATAGAAAGTAGAATAAGAGTGTCATTTTTGTGATTTAAATGATATTATGAGGGTATTAATATTGTGTGATGTTTCCATTTAGAAGTGTGCATAACTTCTTGGGACAGACGAAAAAGGAAAGTATGCATAACTTCTTGGGACGGAGGGAGTAGAAATTACGGGATAAATTATATTCTCTTGTGTTAACTCACAAAATCACGCAAGTGTAAATTACAATAGACAAGTTTCAACCAAAATAATATAGGTAATAAAACTTAAACTTATGGCCTTCAATACTCAACCACTACTTGGACCAGTATTGGATATCTAATTATTTGAATTTAGTTGGATAGTATACAAATCTGATCACTATAATTTAAAAAGGAAGATTAAATTTCATAAGTTCTCATGTGATCGATTTTATTTCAGCAATTTTTCTTTCTTTTTTTTTTTTTTTTTTAAAGCAAAGACTACTTCCATTTATTCACAATAATGACAAAAATCATTAAAAACTGAGAAGGTCATCCACAAACAATGGAGACTCGACCCACATAGACGGGTTCAGAAGGGATCTCAAATATTGGTGCGACGTATTTTGATGTTGAATGGTAAAGTACTATATTATATTTCATTTTTAGCGAACCATATAATCACATCATCTATAAATATATAATACACCAATTGATTTTTTTATTGGAAATGGGCGGGAAATGTTTGAAGGCATTGATCATAATCTCTTGATTTAATCTTGGCCGTATAACATATTATATGTGTCTATCCTTTGAACCCGATAACTTTATGGTGGCCATGTAAACGTCTTCCGGTGCGAGAGGTGAGAGGATTTAGGTTCTTCAATTTCATGTTAATTTGCAAGCTAAATATATTATTTTCAGATTTTTTTTTTTTTTTACAGGAATGACCCAAATTTGGCAAAGTTAGTATTAGTGTTAAGTACAGATTAGAAATGTGTAAAATAATATAATTTTTTGAATCAATTTCTATTGATAAATGTATATTTATTGAAAAATATTGCATTGTAATCGACTTAATGTAAACAAATTTAATTTCTTATTTATATCAATTATTTAATTTAGTACGCGTTATCAACATATTATACTATATGTGTGTAAGCACATTAATTTTACGAAATTTGTTGTTACAATGTGTTTCCATGAAAAAAAAAATATATATATATATATATATATATATATATATATATATATATATATTAATTAACACTCAATAAACAATATTAACCACAGTGCGAAGCACGGTTACGGGCAAAAACTAGTATATATATGAATGAGATGAAATACAATATTATGAAAAATTAATCATATCTTTTTCAGGATGTGTGCGATGCATTATGCATAGTAAAATTGGAGATTTGAACGTGTGATAATGTCTTAATCTTATATCGTTCTAAAATTAATTAATTCTTCCTAATTAAAAACGAAGTTTGCTATTATAGAGTTACAACAATCTTACATTAATACATTTGTCGAGATGTTTTGATCACCCTGTTTGAATTGAGACACCTCAATAGTTGTTTGTCTTTTGGATTTAGACTATCTTGGTGCCTAGCTAGCAGATTCAACATACTTTGAATCGTATACATGCATTGATGGTAATATCCAAGTAAGGGTTACTCACATATTCAAAATGCATGGTAACCGGCCTGAAATTATATGACATGAAATTTGGGAGTATGTTCATGTGCTATCAATTTCTATATATGTTGGGCCAGTCTGATTTCAATGGGGGCCATCCTATAGTGGATGGTTGAATTTGACCCCAAATTAGTCGATTCTTAAGCCGGATAGCGTGTCATAAAAAAATATGGCTAGGATGGATATTGGTTCACTTGCTCTTTATCTTTGTCAAATTCATTTAGGCTCCATTTGAATAGAGTGATTTGAAATAAATGGATTTGAGAATAATATATCATGCATTCACACAAACTAAAATGGTATAAAAACTAAATAAATGGATTTGATTCACTCAAATATTAAGCACAAGTGGGAGAAGTGAGAGGATTTCAAATGACTAGGTTTTGTTGCATTTGAAATCCTCTCAACTTATAAGTAATATTTGTGTGAACCAAATCCATTCATTTAGTTTTTCTCCATTTTGATTTATAAATGTATAGTGTATTATCTTTAAATCCCTTAATTTCAAATGACTCCATCCAAATGAAGCCTTAGCTTCCAGATATTTCGCTCCTTCACATGTTTCAGATTAGTTACCCTTCTTTTAGAACTGATGATTAGCTTTATGTTCATGTTTTTTTTGCTTTCTTGCATTGCACAGTATGTAATATCCATTATTTTGCTTTATTTTCGTTTGATATATATTGATATAATTCATACTCACTCCGTCCTGAGTTAATTTGCATTATTTGGCAGACACACAAAATAAAAAAATAAATTAATGAGTTGGGTTTTGAGAAATAATTTTATAAATATTTATGTATGAAGTAAGAAATAAGTTGGATTGCGTGTATGTCTGGACCAAAAGTGATAACATTTTGTTTAAATTTGTGGATAATATGAAGGTGGACTTTATGATAAATTTTTTATTTTTTGTGTGTACAAATTATTTTGGAATATTCGAACGAAAAAAATATGCAAGTTATTTATTATTTTTTTTTTTTTGATAAGGAGGAAATACCCGAAGGCGCAAACCCCCCCCCCCCCCACCTGTACCAGAGGCCCCTTGGTCAGGCGGGTGGTAAATCGAGGGATGTGCACGAGTGGCAGCCATGCAAGGGAGATGACTTTCGGGAGACACAATTCTAGCAACAACCTCTACAATATTTCAGCAAAGAATTGTCACCACACGGAATTGAACCCAGGACGTCAAAGTGTATGTGCTCCAATCACCTTGCCCACTTACCATCCGTTTATGCCCCTGGGAGCAAAATATGCAAGTTATTATAAGACGGAAAAAGTTCATTTGTTATTGCGACTCGGGGTTTGTACTTTTCTTTAAAAAAAGAGAGGAAAATATGCTGTTTATTTAGTAACTATATGTGTAAGGTTTCTTCACATATACTTAGACTAACCTAATTCAAATTTATTAAATTCATTCTCAACGTCAACAAATTTTTAAGGGGCACTCTTGTATGAGACCATCTCATGCATGAAATTGAGTCACTTTTTAATAAATTGTTATCATTTTTTCATAAATTGTTATCACTTTTATATTAATTTGTATCACTTTTTAAAAAAGTGATAATAATTTATTAAAAAATGATTAGGTCTCATGCATGAGACGACTTCATACAAGTTTTTGTCAATTCTTAAATACCGTTCTATATTTCTAGTAGATACGAAATCATGTACTATATAAAAAATAGCCGACTTCTTTAAGGCTCCATTTGGATGGAGTCATTTGAAATCAAGAGATTTGATGACAATACACCATACATTTACAAATCAAAATGGAGAAAAACTAAATGAATGGATTTGGTTTACACAAATATTACTTATAAGTGGGAGGATTTCAAATACCCAACAAAACCTAGTCATTTGAAATCCTCTCACTTCTCTCACTTGTGCTTAATATTTAAGTGAATCAAATTCAATCATTTAGCTTTTCCCCATTTTAGTTTATGTGAATGCATAGTATATTATCCTCAAATCTCTTGATTTCAAATTCACTCCATCCAAATGGAGCCTAATATATATATTTTTTTGAAACCACTTCTTTAAGATTAATTAAGCCCTTTTTTAGTAGCCCCACCTAAAAATCTATATACATTCATTAATAAGCCCAAGTCTATTGCTTGATTGTACGATTAATACTGAGAAAAAGAATAAAATTATTGACCATGCTACAACAATGCCATCCTTATAATATATACTACACCTAATGACATTAATTGAATGTGATATCGGAAATATTGAGTAACAATTATTACTCCTTATACAATTTTGATCCATAAATTTTCAATGAAGCGGATTCTTTAATCGGGTGTGAAAGCAATTTCCATAGAAATAATGCAACTCATTAATTTATATGATGAAAAAAATATTAATGTATATATTAGAAAGTATTAATAATTAATCCTGTTCAACATATACAAACTAATACTTCTTTTAATTAATATTTTTCATTACATACTTTAACTTTCTTTTTAGTCCAGCAAGTTTCATGTAGAATTAAATTATGAATAATATATATGTGTGTTTGTACATGTTTATTTCATTTTCATTCTACTTAATTGCAGTACATATAAATTAATCCTACACAAATTGAGGGTTGTCATAGTAATGCATCCATCTTATGGTTAGATGTCATCTATCTATTTGCACAAATTAATTTAATGCGATCGATGGAATTTATTAAATTTATCATAGAATATATCCACAAGAAAAGTGAAACATAAATTGCAATCGTAGCCCATGTGCAATAACTATCTGACATGTTAATTAAAAAGACAATTTAAACAACCCCACATCGTTCTTCGATATTTTCACAGTACGTGAATTACAAAAAAACGAAAGAATATACCGTACGCATGTATTAGTATGGATATAATAAAATTAACAATAAATAAATATGACAAAATATATATAATGTGAACAAGTTTTTTGGTAAAATTAATTTTAAAAATATTAATTAACTCATTAAAAATTAAGATATTAACTATTTATACAGTATAAAATGTTAATATAAATAATATTAGTTATTTTATTAAATGGTATTAGTTGAAATTGTAAATTAATTTTATTGTAATATAAATTCACACAAAACCATCTCTAAATAAATAAAAAAGGAAGCCAATAATTAACATCATTTGCAAGGCAAAAACCCGCCAAAAGATGAGTAATCTTCATTATTCTCTCATAAAAGTATATATATTTTATAAACAACATTATATATATTTGCCACTAAGTCCCTTTCAGAGATTTGTGACAGTAAACTCCCAAGAATTAAACCTGCCAACCACCCCCTCCCAAAAAATTAAAACCAAAAAATTAAAATTAAAAAAAAAAAAAAAAAAAAAAAAAGAGAGAAGATTATCAAGGAGTACTAGTTGAATAAAAATCATAGGCAGAAAGATCAAAAGGGGCCCAATTGTCTGCAGAAATTCTCAATTGTTCATCAGGTGAAAATAGTCCAAAATCTTCCACCTGCACCAATGGTGGTTGTGATCCTATGCTTGGCAAAGTTGTACTCTCTAACCCTAATATATCTGCCACTAGCTCATCACAAAGTACACCCTGCTCAAGCTCAAAAGCTTTGGGATCTTGGAACACCAATTCTTGACCAGTAATATCATGACACGTGGAGAATTGAGAAATCACTTGTTGCATCTGATCGTCATCGGCCCCATTGATATATTCCAATGGCCTTTGATGATACTCATACATTGTAACATCTTCCATTTGGCTGTCAATCTCTAATGGACTTTCTTGGATGTTTTCCGATGATCCACTACTTGCTCCAAGGCTTGAAGAGTACTCCTCATTCTCAACATCTTGGTTCACATATTTTGCGAAAACGGCAGCCATATCGATAACTGGCCCGCCGCTCGACTCATCTGTGGACCCCGCATCATATGTTGGGATCTGGCCGGGGTTGACCCCGGCTGCCTGCCTGATGGCTCTGGAACGGCGGCTCTTCCTGCAGCCGCCTCCAACCGGTACGTTCCGCAGGGAGCCGCCCTTGGTCCAGTACCTCCGGCAGGCCTTGCAGAAGTACCGGGGCTGCGATAGGCTGTAGTTGTTGTAGTAGCAAAATTTGGTGTTGGATGAAGCACATCTAGGGCAATTTGGTGCTAACTCATGAATGTTGTTGTATTTCCATTTTGTTGTGGCTTGTTCCATGACCAGTGGCCTAAATCCAATTGAGTTTGAGTACTCACTAGTGAACATGCTTGGAGATTTGTTTTTGGTTAGAAGAAAGAATTAGAAGATCTACAGGATAGAGAATTTGAGATAGTGTGGTTTGTTGAGAAAGGAAGGGAATATATATAAGATAGTTTATATACATGTGGAGGGTGTTGGCATTGGCTAGTTTGAGGTATAGATGTTTTTGGTGGGTTGTGATATGAGAACTTGGATTCTTTTTTATATTTAATTTAATATTATATTACACACTTTTCTCTCTTTATTAACTTCTTAACGCTTTTGTTAAATATTATAAAGAAGTTAAAATATTCATGCTTTCTTATAGCTATATAATTATGTTATATACCATATCATTAGATTATACTGTTCACACTATGCATTCTGTGCTGTTATTATTATTATTATTATATATAAGTCTTCATTACAGTATTATCTAATTTTTTTCTTACTTAAATATATTAATAACAATAAGTATTATACACTTTTTTTTGTGTATATGCGGATTTAAATTAAATGTATTTTATTTATTAGTCATAATTCTTTTAGTGAATAAATAATGAGTGTTCTCTTATGATATGTATATAAATTAAAAGGAAGTAAAACAAAACTAAAAAACATGGGGGGTGGAGTGATATGGATTGATTCATTAGATAGGGCGTGGGCGGTTAGCGAGCCGTTAGGAGTACGGAAGTAATCACATGGTGATGCAAAATGAGACATAATAATCGTGATTCATTGGAAGCTAATCCTTTACGTTTGGGTAATGTGGCATTTCTTGATTGGTTCATATGACCGTAATTCATGATATTTAGTCAAGCCACCCACGTTTTCATTCCCATTTTTTGCACCTCGGCCCTCGTCAACTTCACCTTTTCTTTTTTTGAGAATGTATTCTCATTATTATTTTTTGGCCTGCTACAGAGTGATGATAAGTAGTTGAATACACCAAGAATTTTGTGAAAATCTCTTGGTTTGTTATATGGTGAAAATTTTCATATATATATATATATATACACATATATATATATATATATACAATTTTCTAGGACTAAATGTGCAATTAATCCTATATATATCACAAAAACAGTTTCATACATGAGATATAAATATTTTTACAATACTAAATTTTTGACAAAAACTTGAGTGAGTTGGGTGCATAGGTGACCTCTATTTTTTAAATTTTTTTTTATCAAACAGATGGTAACTCGAACCCATGACCAGTGAAGCTCTAACCACTTGAAATATATTATTTTGTCACGTGATAGTGTATGTGTATCTCTGTTGCAAAAATCCCATCGAGACGGCACCTAGGCCCCGACTAAGCGCTAGGCTGTCGTTGGCCGATTTGATTTTTTACAAATTCGATTTTCTAGGCAGGATCTAAGCGGTGCCTAGACAGGTATTAGAGTCGGGTCCTAGACGGTACAAATAATTAATTTTTTTTTTATAAAAATGAATTTATTAATAGACGAAACTAAAATGTTGATGTTTATAAAGTGTAAACCTTTTGCTTTCGAAAAAAATAAAGTGTTAAACCTTTAAATTATTTTGATGCGAACTTGGTATGTGAAACATGTGTTTTGTTGTGCAGTAGTACTATAGTAGTTAGAATGTTAACTATTTAACTAATTGCGTTGAAATTATGTTGTTAACTTATTATATTATTTTGTAGTTTAAACCTATTTTTTGAAAAATAACAAGAAAATGGACCGCCTAGGTAGCGATTAGGCGGTACCTAAACGGTCTAGGTTCTAGGCGGTATAAAACTGTCCGATTAACGATTTTCAACTTCTACAATCTTGATGTATATGATAGTGATAATAAAAATAGAGTCCATTATATGCAATCAATTCACATAAGTGCTACTTTAAATTTTTAAGCTTACTAAGCATAATAATATAGATTATAAACATATAAATTAATGTCTTTCAATTTACACACCATCATTTCCGTTGAAGGATAATAATACTCTTTTGCTTTACTTAATTAAATTATCTTCTTATTTTCCTTCATAAGTTACTCTGTCTCATTCTTTCCTTTTCGTTTTTATAATTTCTTTAGCCGTGGACCAAAATCAAATGCAGCGAATTTCACTCATCTAGGGATCAACAAAGAATTAGTGTGAATAATATTGACTTAATTCACGAGAAATGGTGTATTCCACGTGCCCATGTGCATACGTGGCATGATTTCCTTCTTCAACTTGAGTGAAAAAGTATTCTCTAATCATTTTTAATTAAAAAATGAAATTAGAAAAACCTTAAATATAATAACTGTCTCTTAACAGTACTACTTTGATTTCAGCGTCGCACTTCCCATCATTACTCTGACTCAATTGCTTAATTAATTGCGCGTTCCTTTCAAAGTCAACCTATTCACTCAAAATTAAAATATTATACAGAAGTCGAATTTTGTATTGCCCTAAATTTTCTTTTTTCTAATTGTCCTCTCCTTTTCGTGTGGGGGTAAGAGTACGGCTGCAAATTACACAGTATTTTCTCTCGTTTATTTTAATTAGAAAGAAAATTGTGACCCAAAACTAATGGTCAATTTGCACCATTTAAAAAAAATGTAGGTATTATATATTTTTCTTCTATTTGTTTTATAATAATATGCATTAACTAAGCATTTTATTATGTCCCTCTTTCAAAAAAAAAAAAAAAAGCATTTATTTTATGTGGTTAAACAAAAAGATAAAGGCAAAAATATTGTGTGATCAACGTGAAACTTATTTTGAGAGTATTATTTTATTAAAAAATATTAGATATTTTACTATACAATATTCATTTTGAATTATTTTAGTTGTTTCTTTAAAGTGTATAGTTGTTTCAATATATGGTATTAGCTGTAAAATAATTTCATGATAAACTTTTGATCAATTAAAATGAAACCTAATTTTTTTTTTTATCAATAAATATTCGTTCCAAGGGGGTCTCCCATTAAAGTAAGGAACCCAATCGACAGGTGGGCTAATTCACCTGGTTCCATCGGCATTATAGACTTAAAATTACAAAGCTATTTAGGATAACTTAGTAAAATGTGAATTTATTGTTATTTATTTTTTTATTGAAATTCAAATCAAAATGAATTTCATCTCTATAACTTTTAGATGATAATTCATAATAATGTTGCGCATGATTTTTAAAAACGTATATTGTAGTTCTTTCATCATAATACAATGAACATTCAATATTTATGTATTTTTATATGTAAATAAATTTAAATTTGATGAATATAAATCCCCTTAGTTATTATTTTAGAGAGTATTAATCAGATGAGATTTTTTATATTCATCAAATTTAAATTTATTTACATAGAAAAATACATAAATATTGAATGTTCATTGTATTATGATGAAAGAACTACAATATACGTTTTTAAAAATCTCATCTGATTAATACTCTCTAAGATAATAACTAAGGGGGTTTAGCCCATTTGGCCACCGGACTCTTCACTTAAGTGGGAGACCTGAGTTCGATTCCTTTTGGGAACGAATTGGAGTGGGAGGCATAGGGAGAGAATTGGTGAATCAATTTCTAACCACTAACAATTAATATTATTTTTAAAAAGTTCTACTGTAATTTGTTGAATTACTTGGACACCGGCTTAAGTTAACTTTTTAAGTGAGTTGATTACTTATGAAAACGGTGCAAATTTTCTAAAATAAGCAACCGTGCTAATTTTACTGGATCCAACTCATTTAGAAAATAGGTCATATAGCTAAAAAGAAAAAAAAAATCAGAAACAAATTAAAATATAAAATTAGGGAAAAAAAAGGAAAGTGTGGTTATTGAGTTTGGAAGTCGACCCATTTGATTAGAATGTTAGGAGAGAGCATATATAATTGGGTGGTGAAGACATGGTTTGTTACTGAAAAGGATTTGATTATTATAAAAATTATATTAGGAGGATTCAGATTTCAGTAGTTTTGAAATATGACATGCATCTTAGAGACCATCTTAGCATGTTAATCATTTGCTCGTTGTAGGAAAAAAGGCCCGCTTACTATTCTCCTATTCAAAGTCAATCTTCATTTACTGTTTTATCAATATTTTTTATTTTTCCTCTCTAAAAAATCTCCTTCTCGCCGGAACCCTCTGATCTTTGTTTTGTTTTGTTTTGCAGTTCTTTACCCCGTCATAACAATCATAAAAGACACTACTTGTTGATGAGAAGAAATTAGTCCACATCACTTATATCCTTCTCCTCATTAAATTAATGTGAAATTCTTGATACATTACATATATGATACTATAATCTTCTCAATTCTCATCAAACAAGTCATATGTGCTTACTCAACATAGATTCAAATACTGCATTTATCTTTACAGCCTTTAATTGAAAATACGCACAACAGCTCCATCTCACAAAGAAAAGCCCCCAATTTTCCACATTCAACAAGCTGCCCAGTTTACGTACAGGAAAACAAAATACCCAACGCAGTTAGTTACACACAAAGAAAAACCCACTTATCTCAGGAATATTAGTGGGTTTAAGAAAGCAAATGGGCCAAAATACAAGTGGGCTTAAGCCCAACAATTGAATTTAAAAAATTTCGGAGTGGCCAGTACTTGTACATAACAATAACAATTTTGAAATATGTGTGAATGAGAAGCGAGAATTTTGAAACAATTCATTAAGTTCAAACAATAATTTAATAATCTATAATAAGTTTAAAATAAATTCATAATAACTCAAACAATAATTAAACAACTTAAAATAAATTCATAATTAATTTATAAGTCCATAACAAATTCAACACTTCCATAGAAAATTTAAAATAATTCAACAATTTAAAATAAATTTAAATTCAACAATTCGAAATAAGTTTGAACAATAATTCTCAAGAAACAATAACGAGAATCAAGTTTCATCCGAAATAATGTTGGAATTTTCTGGAAAAAAAATATATTTATGCTGGGCAGTGGGCCCGGCGGGCCTGACGGGCCGGGCTTTTAGGCCCAGTTCTTTTCGGGCCTGCAAATATCAAGCCCAAACTGGCCCTAGTGTCGGGCTGGTTGGGCCGGCCCAATGGGCCGGGCTCATTTTGCCACCTCTACATCGACTTGGCTTTAGATCTGAAAAGATTTATTTATAGGAACAAAAATATATTTTCCATTATTTTATGACTCCCTCTATCCTCTTCTTCTCTGTCTCTCTCTCTTTCTCGCAGCGTGTGAGAGAGAATTTCAAGGAAGTAGATTTTCTTTTGACAGGTATTTTGGTGTCATTTGTAAGGGCGCTTAGCAACACATTGTGTCTATGTATTTCATCAAATAGTTTACCATTTCACCACATTTTAGTGTTACGCCCAAATTTTGTCATGAATATCTGGCAATGTAAATGCTATGTTGGCTCCTGTGCAAATTAATTTCACTTTTAAATTGATTTATAATTAATGTTTTATTGTAAAATAATTAATATCGTTTAATGAAATAAACGCTATGTTGAGACTCAAAATGCCTTGAGTATACACCTCGATAAAGTATTTAAATAAATGTTGCATTTGTCATGATTTTTTCATTACCTGGAGGAATCTCTGATCTTTTAATGTTTTTTTTATATGGCACTGGGTTATGTATACGATGATCATTTTTTTATTGGTTACTTACTCTTAATATTTAACAGCTAGTTGTGATTGCACGGATCATAAATACCCTACTACGTGTAAGTTTTTGTGCTACGATATAATAGTGCACTTTCTTTTTGCTTCTTGATAAATTTATTTTTCCCTGTTACAAAGAAATATTTTTACAGCCGTATATATTTATGTTTATGATTTCTGATAAAAAAAAATTATATTTATGATCTAGTTCTCATGTATAGTAGCTATGATTAAAAAAAAAAAAAAAAAAAAATTAGAAAATGGATTACATTTTGTTTGACTAAAGCTAAAGCTTTTAGATTTGTGAAATGAGGTTGAAGAATTCTTGTAAACTTAAAAGGCGCCAAGATGCTTGTATAGTTTTTTTTTTTTATTATTATATTACCCTCTCTATCCCATAAAATCTTTAATAGGAGGAGATATACAAATTAAGAAAATGAAAGAATGAGTAGAAATTTTGTAATTTCATAATTTTTTATTTATAAAGTAAAAAAATAATGAAAGAAAAAAGAAATTTTGAAAGTTAATATGGGATGGAAGGAGTATGAAAAATATGGCTTATTTTCTATTTTGTCCTTTGTTTGATCCATGTGACTTCCATCTATTGTGCTGTATTTAGGGGCAGTTATGTGAGACAAGTAGCTAATATAGAAGGAGATGTTGATTTCACAGTACATTGCATATATCATATATATCATAATAATAAAATAATACTATACACAACTTATATAGATTAGGGACAAATGGTCTCCATATATAGGACTTTTTATGCTTCGGCATACATGTCATGTCCAAAAATAAGAAGTCAGTATAACTCAACTGGTAAGAGCCTTACTATTTATGCCGTAAAATAAGGTGTTCGAGTCACCATTGCTCGATAGAAAAATATCATGTCCAAAAAATAAAGTTAAATATTTGTGACCACTTATTTTTAAATTGATATGTCTAGTCACATTTAAGAATATAGATGGGAAGATCAAACTAGTATTTGGAAAATGTCATTATCATATGAGACCCTGAGGTCATGGTCTATCAGATGATCAATTGACATTTTCATAAAAAAGGTTGAAAATGACATTATTTTAGAAGAGTAACATTTAGTGTAATGTGCACTACATTCAATTTTAAGGCGAAACTTTGTATATGACCGTCTCACGTATTTTATTTCGTGAAATGGGATCACTTTTTAATAAATTGTTATCACTTTTTAAAAAGTGATATAAATTAATATAAAAGTGATAAAAAATTAAAAAGTGATACACTTCACATTATAAGTGATAATAATTTATTAAAAAGTGATACAACTTATTAAAAAGTGAATCCGTTCGTGAGACGGTTTCACATAAGACTAACTCCAATTTCAAAATGGGCTAAAAAATATTAATTTATATGCTAAAAATTATTAATTTATATAATAAAGAGTAAAAGTGTTAATATTATTCTAAATACAAATTAATACCCTATTTTTTTATATAAACTAATATTTTTCTTTATAAGAACTAATATTTTTCATACTTATAAGATAATTAATATAAATGAATTAATTTCATACTTCCATACAAGTTCAGAATTTTAAATAATGGTACCGGAGTCTTGCTTCACTCCTAAATCCTTCGATTCATGTAAGAAGCAATTTCACTCATATTAATTTGTTCACTCGTTAGGTCTCCTTTTCAGAAAAGAGAGTTGATAATTCGGCCCATCTATGAGATTTTTTATGATATACAAATTTATAATGGGATAATTGCACATTTGGTCCCGTAAGAATTTTCTGATTTCAAATAGTCATTTTTCATGCATATTTGGTCCTATACTAATATTACTGATTTTGAGTGCGTAAATAACACGCGCCGTTAAATTTTGCACTTTTAGTCCTGCAAATATGCACTTTTAGTCCCGGAAGTTTGCACTTTTAGTCCCACAATTTCAGCACTTAACGGAATCCATTAACTTAGTTAACGGTTAGGACCAAATATGCATGTAAAATGACTATTTGCAAATATAGGGACCAATTGTGAAATTGAAAAATTCCTACAAGACCAAATATGCAATTAACCTAATTTATAATTAACAGAATAGGTGTTCCCCTCATTCTTTTACTCTTTTTCCTGATTTATAAAAGATTATAATTTAAAAATAAAAGATGATTTTTTTTTATATCCAATTCAAAAGAAAACAAAATTGATAAGAGTGTGTATCCTTTTCACATTAAAAAAAATAGATTTAGTTTACCTTTCAATTATCCTAATTAATACTATCTTTTATTAACATAGGTCATACCTATCAGTTATCATTACTAATACGCTTTGTAATCTTGTTCTGTTGTAATATAACTATATAAGTCATATCTTTCAGTTATCACGATTAATATCCTTTAGTAATATAGAACATACTATTCAATTATCACAACTAATACCTTTAGTAATATAGATAATATTTTTCAATTATTAAAACCAATACTTTTTAATAAATGGATCAACCTTGTCTATAATAGACTTTGCCCATTGGTAATTGCAATTTTGCAATTCAGTTCTCTTGTTCCATTTTTATGTTCCATCGCGATCCATTCACTAATTATTTAATATGTGTATGTATGTATGTATGATATACATAGATCATTAATCATTATTTTAACTGTAGACAATGTTATATATTTGAATTTTGGACACATGGTAAAAAAGGAAGAGTTCTTTGAAACAGTTTCATAGTATAAAACTGATACCATTATAATTATTCATTAATATCATTACAATTATTTACTGATACCATAACCATTTTATATTGGATATCAGTTTATAAATTTAATGACATCATTAAATGAATGTTATGGTATCAGTAAATGAATGTAATGATATTAATTTCATACACTATGAAACTACTTCAAACTACCAAAATAATTAGAGATGCAGTTGATGTCATTATTGGGGTGCAGCATGTGCTCTTGCATCAAATGTCGGCGTCCATGTTTGTGAAAAAATGTGTGTTTCCCTTCCTACAAAGGCAGCTTCTATTGTCCTTTGCTGATTAATTACTTATCAAACACTCTCTGCCACTAATTCATTGTACTTTTTCTTGAATACTCTCTCTCCCCCTCATCGATCACTTGTCTTTATACGTAGTTTCCAGATATCTTCACTGTACAATCCCATGAGAGAGAGAGATATATTTCTGTGTCAAACACACTCTTGCATGAGACGGTTACGTGCAAGCCAGGTCGTGAGATGAATTCCTTGATCATCTAATATTCACTCAAAAATATCATTTTCTAAGTTTATGTTAGGTATATTAATATTATAGATTTCATCAACACAGTAATATTACATAAATAGAAAAAAAATAGCTTGATAAGAAAAATATGATTGTTAGTTTGATTTCTTTATTTCTTTAATTTTACATCACATTAAAAAAAAATATCCTCATTGTTTAATAATTTCGAGTGTTCACTTTCTTAGTTTTAGTTCTTAATACTAGTTGGCACAATACAATAATAATAATAATAATAATAATAATAATAATAATAATAATAATAATAATAATAATAATAATAATAATAATAATAATAATAATAAACTCGCTACTCCGTGTTAACTTTGAGTTGAATTAATTTTTATGTATATTTATATAAGTGTGTGTATATATATATATATATATATATATATATATATATATATATAATTGTTTAGTCTAATAGATAAAAATATGTTGATGTATTTGTATACCTAACAATGAATAACATTAATTAATGTACGAATTTTGATGTAATTATAATATGCTTAAATATTATTATCACATGTATATTAGTGCATGTTTCGTGGATATTAATAGATTTTTTTTGTTCTCCCAATAATCTCAAGTCCTGGCTCCGCCCTTGGTCTCACGAGATAATTATAACTCAAATATAATATATATAGCTGGAGTCCTATCGTTGTCCAAATATTAATTAATGTACTCAATAATGATGGACGTAACTGGGAAGTGACTTTAGAGTTTAAACTCTCCCTTTCAACATGAGCTCTATAATAACCCTACTTTCATGATCTTGGATCAAGCTATCAATCAACTTCCACTTTCACTTAGTGCATGCGCGTGAGCTACATAACGTAAATTCTCTTCCAATTCATCTTAATATTAAACATTCTAACTCCTAGCTATCTAGTTAACATTTCATTAAAATTACATTATTGTATATAAATGTAGCACTACGTCATCCAGGGATGGATCGTGCCGAGTGGATTGAAGGGGAGGATTCCGATTCATGCAGTTCGACGAAATTAGAGACCGAGCCTGCACGTGGCATTTCTCTCAAGGTACATATCGTTAAGAGAATTAATATAAATGAATTAATTTCACATCTTTTTATAAGTCAGAATTACTTTTAGATAAGATGTAATTCTTTCATAAAAAAAAATGTACTAAGTTTAATTAAAAGTTTGCAGTTTGAAGATGTGAATCATAAGGTAAGAACGAAGGGTAACAAAAAGGGAAAGTATGTGGAAAAATGCATAGTGCAAGGAGTGAGCGGGTCAGTACATCCTGGGGAAGTTCTTGCTCTAATGGGACCTTCTGGAGGTGGCAAAACAACTTTACTCAATCTTTTGAGTGGAAGAATGAAAAGCAGAGGTGGAATTATCACTTACAATGATCGCCTCTACACCAAATCATTGAGAAGCAGGTGCATGATTAATTAATTAATTATGAATTAATTTGACATCATGTTTATTAATTTATTTTGTGATGAAGGATTGGATACGTGTTGCAAGATGATACTGTGTTTCCTCACCTTACCGTAAAAGAGACGTTAACCTATTCTGCGTTGCTTCGTCTGCCCAACACGTTGTCGGAAGACCAAAAGAAAGAAAGAGCAATGAATGTGATCTTAGAGCTTGGCCTTCAGAGGTAAAAAATAATTTTTATCTGCTCGAACTTGTACTGAAATGTGAAATTAATTTATTTATATTTTAATTTACAAACACATGCAACAATACTTGTTGATAATTTTGTTATGTTTTTTGCTCAAATATGCCCATATATATTATACATTTTAACACTGTATATCACCATATATAATTGAACAAATATCTGAGTGTGAATAGCCTCTTCCTGTCTTCCATGTTTCTGTACTAATGATTCTTCCCTATTGTTAAGATGCACTTCCTTTTTACCTTCGTGCTTACCAAACTATATGCATGTTTTCTTGTCAAAAGCATTACATATACTCCCTCCGTCCACTAAAAGTATGCTCGTTTGATTTTGACAGATTTTAAGAAAACGTAGATAAAATAGATAAATTAAGGGTATTTTGGGGTATTATGTAGTCCATTTATGAGTTAAGTGGTTGATTATGAGTATAAAGTTGACAATATATGAAAAAATTAAGTGATGGTTAAATAGTAAAGCAAAACAAATTGTTGAAAAAAACAGTGTGAGCATACTTTGGGTGGACAAAGAGAGTATATCAATTGACCAAATGTCTATTTAATACACTTATTTTTAACAAAAAATTCAATGAACATTTAATTTTTTTTTTTTTTAATAATATTGCGTATGGGTAAAACATGAAAAATTTAGGGAAAACTTATAATTTCAATAAAATTTAATATGTCATCTTAATCGGTGTAAAAACTATCTAACACTATCTTAGTGGTACGAAGGGTTGAAAATCTATTTATTTATTTATTGAGGGTGATGATTGTAGGTGCCAGGACACAATGATGGGTGGGGATTTTGTGAGAGGAGTATCGGGAGGAGAAAGAAAATGTGTATGCATAGGCAACGAAATTCTTCTCAATCCATCGCTTCTTTTTCTTGATGAACCTACAACCGGCTTGGATTCCACAACGGCCCTTGGAATCATTCAGACGCTTCATAACCTTGCTCAGGTACTTTTTCGACATTTTACTTTGATAACCGACTATAGTAGGAGAGTAGACTTTACCATGTCACCGACAACTGGATATTTCACCTCTAGTAGCCGACTATCGAACTAAAATGAGAAAAATTAAAAGTTACAGGACAATTTCCAATTCGATAGGACTAAAATCAAAATAAAAGTAACTTACCTAACTAAAAAAAAAAAAACTATTTTCCCTAATTTCCATCACAAACCTCTGCACTTGAGTTGTGTTTCTTGTATAGGCTGGGAAGACAGTGGTGACTACAATACATCAGCCCTCGAGCCGACTTTTTAGTAAATTCGACAAGTTAATTCTGTTGAGCAAAGGGTGCTCATTGTACTTTGGGAAAGCCTCTGAAGCAATGCTGTACTTTTCGTCTATTGGTTACTTACCACTTATGGCAACGAATCCTGCGGAGTTCTTGATTGATCTTGCCAATGGTAATACAAAGAACAAGTCCATTCCTTCACAATTACAGGATATCCAATGTGAAGACACAGGGCCTTCCCCTGTTGATGTCCATCAGGTAATTAATCAAGAACAACAAAATCTTACATTCATACATAGTATTATTTCCGTCCCAAAATATCTTTTACACTTTCTTTTTCATCACACTATTAAAATGGAAATTCCTCCATAAACTTCACCCTCACAATATCCACAAATTTATATAAAATGTCATTATTTTTGGGCTCAAACATATCTCAATCCAACCAATTTTTTTCTTTATACATTAAAGTTTACAAAATTACCCTTCAAACCCCAAATAATTACTTCACTTTCTTATTTACCTGTGAAAGGTATTTCAGAACGGAGGGATTACTATCTTGCAAACCATTCACTTGTTTTCTTTGGCAGTATCTTTTGGGGGCTTATGAAACAAGAGCTTCAAAAATGGAGAAAATACGAGTTGATGAACGCATTATGATCAGTGAAAAGGCAGAAAAGCAGAATACGATTGTTGTAGAAGAATGCAGTGCCACTTGGAGTGCACAGTTCTGCATTCTTTTTAGACGCGGGTTGAAGGAGAGGCGACACGAGTATTTAAGCTGCCTCCGAATAATTCAAGTCATTTCAGTAGCATTTATAGTTGGATTACTTTGGTGGAACTCAGATGCTTCATCTGCTAACATGGTTCAAGATGATCAGGTTATAGTACGAGAAAATAATTTTTTAAGTCCTATAAGTTATTTTTATTTTGATTCAGTCCTATCGACTTTCACCAATTAATTCCAAAACTTTCAATTTTATGGCATTTTTGTTCGAAAATAAAACCAGTTGATGGAACTGAAAAATTCAGTTGACCGATTAGACTCTGTCACGTGGACAAATCAATTGTCACGTCAGTGTCAATCACCTCTTATAGTGGGTTAACGGACTAAAATGTCGAACAATTAAAAGTTACCGGATTTAAAAACCCAAAATAGGAGTAACGTATTGGACTAAAAAAAAACTATTTTTTTTTTTTTAATTATATTGAAGCAGAAAATTAGTTCAAAACTTCAAATGGAGTAATTTTAAGTATGTTATTTTGGTAAATGCAGGCAGGTTTATTGTTCTTTATTTCAGTATTTTGGGGGTTCTTTCCAGTGTTCACAGCGATTTTCACATTTCCTCAAGAAAGGGCAATGCTAGACAAGGAGAGATCAGTAAATATGTACAAACTCAGCGCGTATTTGATTGCCAGAAATATGAGCGATCTTCCATTGGAATTACTTTTGCCTGTTATATTCCTTGCAATCATCTATTTCATGGTGGGATTGAAGCCAACCTTTTCTGCATTTTGTCTAACTCTTCTTTCCATTTTCCTCACCATTACTGCTGCTCAGGTCAGACCCTCTCTTGAAATCTAGGAATGTAATCGAATCGAGTCGAATTTTAGAGTGTTTGAGTTTGACTCGTTTATTTTTTTGTCTAGTTCGAACTTAGTTATCAGATACTCCCTCCGTCCCAAGAAGTTGTGCATACTTCTTGGGACACGGAAACTAAGAAAAATTAATTTTGCTGACTTTTATGAGAATAAAGTGTAAGAGTATTTTGGGTGATTTAATTAGATAAAGTAGGAGAGAGAATAAAGTAGAGAGTAAAATAAGAGTGATATTTTTGTGATTTAAATGATATTGTGAGGGTATTAATATTGTGTGATATTTCCATTTTAGGAGTGCGCATAACTTGTTGGGACGAACAAAAAAGAAAAGTGTGTATAACTTCTTAGGACGGAGGGAGTATAATTTTAGTTCATAAGCCTTTTAGGTCTAAACGAATTTAATAATTAAAATCAACTATAAATTTTTAATATTCATCATTTCATTACAAAAATAAAAATATATATTTCTAAAAATCATAAATATCTACTAAGTTCCATAATTTCATTTTATTAAATAAGTTTAATTTAAAAATTTTTTAATTTATCATAAATATATAAGTGTGCAAATTGTATGTATTAAAGTCAAACCATTTATTACTACCACGGCTCACAAGCTTACTAACGAATTTATTCACAAGCTAACCAAGTCAATATCATTGAGTTTGAGTTTGAATTTGTTCCTTTAAATCAACTAGCTTTGTTACACAAATTCAAACAAATATTTCGAGACAAACTCATTTTTTGAAAAAAAAAAAAAATCAGGGTCTAGGACAATGTATTGGTGCAGCATTCATGGATGTACGGAAAGCAGCAACATTGGCTTCGGTTACTGTCATGACATTTATGTTATCTGGTGGTTTCTTCATCAAGGTAATATAACTCTGTCTCATGCCAGAAAGACAATTAGTATTTTTTTTAATGAAATAATTAATATTAACAAAATTATACAATTTGCTCAACGTGGTTGACGTTTTATGGTGCAGAAAGTCCCTCCATTTATGTCATGGATTAAATACGTATCGTTGAATTATCACACATACAAGTTGCTTTTGAAGATTCAATTACATCAAGATTCTCCCTTAATCAAGAGACAAAGTGGGATTGAAGAAGTTGGAGCAATGGTGGTAATGATCATAGGTTACCGATTGTTGATCTATGTATTGCTTCGAATGATGAAAATAAGGACTTGGACATAATAATCAACACCCGAATTAATATCTCATTTTATATCAATAATAATCCGAAGATTGTATTTTTATTTGGTGCATTAATTAGTATTGGTATGCATTATTTTTTCATAATTTTTTTTTTTCGAAAAAACAAGTTAATAAAGTAGTAAAAGTTGGGATTCAATCATTCTATATTGCTCTTCAGAATTGTTCTGGTTCTTTCTTCACTCATTCTCTTTTAGTTCTTTTTTATTTATATAGTCTATGTATCATTTAATTAGGTGATATAACAAAAGATGTTTCAATAACATGACATCCTGTGTGATGAGAGATGATGGTAAATGTTAAATAATGGTAAAATTAAACCCCATATGAGAGAGAAGAAACCAAGGGAACTCATGAATCAAGTGATCATAAAAATGAAACGTAAAACTTGCTATGTTATTCATCTCATACACTCTGCTCTTGTTTGATTGATCTTGATAGATTATCTCAAATTATTCATCTCAATTAATCTATTTCATTCTATTGTATCATATCCCAACTAATCAATCACATCTCTATAAACAATCCATCTCGATTTCTCGATATCAAATCTTGCAATGTTACCCTTTGTGTTCGTAAAACTGGAGCACGAAACACTTGAAATTTATTCTCTGTTTTGTATGTATCGCTCGTCCATACCCCCTCTCCACATTTAAGTAGGCATGCAATTCGCATTTCACTATCACAATGAAACTTGTTTACCGTATGAAATTGATTTCATTACATTCATCTAGTGATATCATAACATTTATTTAATACTATCATTATATTTATATTAATCATGGTGTAAAATATTATGATATTAATTTATAAATGTAATGATATCAGCTTCATATTGTGAAAATTATAGAGAAGCTGGAAAGGTTTTCAAAATTGAGGGGATATATTTACTAGTAATATAATATAGTATAAAAAGGATAACATTGACTTTCAAGTGTTTTTTTTTTTTTTTAATCGGGGACATTTCAAGTGTTTACTTAAAAAAATATTTAAAGATAATGTATTTACCTATTTCAAATAAGACGGTGCTATTTGATCATGAAGTCATAACACAGTCTGAATTTAAGATAAATAAAACATATTTATAAGATTAAGATGAGAGTATATAAGTCATAAGCCCATAAACAACACGGATCCAAAGCCCCGACCCAATCAAATTGACCGGACAAGGCATTAGGTATAAATATTAATTAAATAGACGAATATATATAAATAAATAAATAAAATAATAATGAAAAGCGTGGGAAGTAAAGTGGTCATAGACTAGTCATACCTCCAGTCAAGCTGCGGTTTAGGTATGATCATTTTAAACCTTCGTTCATCTTTCTAGACTTAGTCATGCTCATTTCAATTTCTTGCTTCCTAATAAATTATTCATTATTATATTTATTATTTTATACTCCTTCCGTTATAATTTAAATTGCTCGAAATTAAATAGTGGACGTAATTTTTTTTGTCATTTCCAAAATAGTAATAAAAATTAACTATACCTTCCAAAATTAATATTTTACAAACATCTCTTATTTATACTTCATATATACCACTCAATTCTCCATTCTAATTAAATCTTAATCACTCAATTACTCACTCTAACAAACAACACATCGAATTATAAATTCCATTGTGCTCATATCCTAATTTAGGGAATCCAACAAATATAAATCTATAGAATGTAACAATATTTGCTTGTTCATCTTTACATTCTACTCTCGCAGTATTTAGAAAGAATATTGACTTCAATATTGAAGAGTCTTACAGCTTATTTTTGCATATATGACCCAAGATCAAAATATAATTGAATTTTTAAGTATCTTATATTGTCCAATTAAAATTATATTAATTATTTATATTATACTAAATTACTATCAAATTAATACTTTTATTAATGAAAATCTTGATACAACTATTAAAATATACATATAAAATACACAAAAAGTTTAACATAAAACTAGTTCACAGTGTACTTAGTCATATATATATATATATATATATATATATATATATATATATATATATATATAACAATAATAATATACAGTTATATGGAACCATCCAAATTAGGATTAAAAGAAAAAAAAAGGAGAGGAAACAGAAGAAAATAAAGAATTGGAGAAAGTCGTTCTTATGACTTTCCAGACTCCAATGGACGCAAGTGCAACGGACAAGATACAAATTTTGTCTTGGAAATTCAGAAAGTCAAAAATAATAAAAGTAGAAAGTAATTTAGTACTAACAAGAAAAAGGGTAACACAAGTTTTTTTTTTTTTTTAAAAATATATATTTTGTCTCTTCTATTTGCCCTTCCTAGCACGGAGTAGATCTATAAAAACAATTTTATTTGATGTGACATCATATCTATGCGACAACATATGAAAATATTTGTTTTGGTTTAGCATTCTTGTTAGTACAATATTGACCGTACGTGTTGCTGATTTAGAAAGATAAACCCATGTTAAATTTATATTTTAATTGGTGTACGATTAATATTATTTAATAAAAATAATAAATATTCTATATAAAAAACTAATAATTTTAAATGACAAAATCTAATATTATTAAATAAAAATAATTAATATTGTTCAGTATAAAAAACTAATACTGTTCCGAGAAAAGAACTAATACTATTTGATATTGTACACCAATTGTACGATGCAACTAGTGCATACAAGAATTTGCTTAAATGAGTCAGTCTACAGTGAAACGGATTCACCATATAAAATTGATATCATTACATTCATTCAATAATAATATCATAACATTCATTTAATAATATTATTATACTTATAAACTAATATCATAACATTTATGCACACAGTTTGGCATGTTTGTGTGTAAAATGTTATGGTATTAATTTATAAGAATAGTGATATTACTAAATAAATATAATGATATTATTATTAATTTATTTAACAATTGATTTTATGGACGTTTGAGTCAATATTAACCAACATAAACGTGTAAGAGAACAATAATAAACCACTACAATTGATAATTCTTAAACATCTAACCTAGACGAGTATACATATTACTTTCGATATTAAATTGAATGCTCGAACAAATAATGAGAACTCTCATTTATTACTTTTTACAAATAGCGTAGTTAACATGATGGCTAAATCAGGAAAACATTATTTTTTAAATTTTCTAATGTCTCTTGAAGTTTCCAGATTTAAAGACAATATTAAAATGATTTCAAAGTATATATTGACGGTTTATTTTATTAATAAAACCAAAATAAAATTAAAAAATGAGTCAGTAGGCAGTGTGATCCAGCTCGGGAAGAAAATTCGTTGACGAAATTGTTAAAAGCAACTCTCTAGTGTAAGTGTGTAACTAGAACAAACAGTTGGCCTTAATTTGTTATATATTCTATGGATCCACTATTATTTATTTATTTATTTATTTTATTAATATTATATAAACGATGAACCCATGAATTGATATATACGTTTGAACATATGATTAAATTTGTATATTTCCAATAAGATATATTTGAACTTTTCCACATAAGTTGATATGCATCTTTTCGGGTAGAAAGTAATACATTTTGTACATACATGCCTGAAATTTTGGATTTAACTATATAGGGGATGGGTTGTTTTTAATTATTTATTTAAATTTAATTGAAGTTCAAGTTTTGACTAACTAAATTTAGGAGATCTCTTAATTACCAAATCATGATGCTAGCTAGTTTTCCGTTACCTACTCCCTCTGTTTTGTATCAATTTTCATACTGATTTGAACACACAATTTTAAAAAAATGTACGAAAAGTTAAATGTTGAGGGATAACAGTGAAAATACCCATGTAATAAGAGTGAAATACCACAATTCATCACATTATCTCTCTACATACATTCATTTTGAAACTTAAAATTGGCAAATAGGGACAAATTGAAGAAGCTGATGAAGATGGGGTGTTGGGTTGAGACTAATGGCTACGTGGAGAAAGTGAGAGGGGCGATGGGTCGACACTGATGGGTTGACGCCGATGAGCGGAGAAGATGAAATCGACGGCTACATGAATAACATTGATGTTTATGATTGCGTGGAGAAGATGTCAATCGATTAGGGATGTCAGTATTAATTATATTAGGCAGGTTGCAATTTATCATTTTTACAAGGATATATGAGTCATTTTAAGTTCAATTTTAAGGGTCTTTTAGACATTTTGAACATGGGATTAAAAAAAATCTGATGTCTCCCCCTTGGACTGCTTAGTCCATTTCTGAAAGGATAAAAGGGTAAAGTGAACCAGGCTCAAAACGAGTTCTGGGCTTCATTCATGCAAACCTAACAACGAACTACTCATGATTAAAATTTATGTTCTAGTTAATCCCGCAAAGTCAACACACCCTAATTGTTAAAAGTAAAAGAATTGGTTGGATTTAGTGTAAAAGTAATGATATTTTGTGTATATAAATATATATATAAATATTATGAGAATAAAGTATATAAAGAAATTTTTTTTTTTTTAGAATCTGAAAAATGACGTGGGACACATTAAACCCGTATAATACATATAGCTAGATAAAGTCGCAAATTATATACACTTGGTGTGGGTATTTTGTATTCGATAAATCATACTACTATATATATTCTCCAAGAAACATGTTTATTTATTTTTTTTTTTAACAAGATGTTTGTCTTTCTAGTTACGAGCATATAGGTATTCTGCCTTTTAAGTTTACATGCAACGGCGGACCCATAAGTTTTGGAGAGAGGGTTCAAAAATAAATGCACTGTGTTGCCTGAATAACTAAAATAAAATAATTTCAACTGGGAGAGGAAATAAACTGTGCGGTGCCATGTGACAGAATTCAAACTCTCTCAACATTTATTTTTTTTATTAAAATTAAATATATTCCAATTTTTTAATACTATTTGGAGACCAGGTACAGCCCTGCCCCCAATTTCAAAAAATTTAATATACATTACATTAAAAAAAATCCCAATTAAATTACTGTCATACCCATTGAAAATCAATAAGTCAGAATTAAATGGTAAAATGGTAACATCATACTTAATTGTAGATTCAAATTATAATTTGACTTATTTCCATTGGCATGCAATATTGTGGTGCCTGAACACTTTTATCCAAATTAAATTGTATATTAAAAAAATACATAATTTTATATATTTATTATATCAGACAAAATAATAACAACCGTGCGTTATCACGCGGTACAATATTAATTAGAACTACCTACTAGCTATATATCGAGAGATGTAATTTATGGTGATGACTTTTCAATGCATTATTTGCAGAATTTGCCTGGGTGGAAATTGGAAACCTGAATCATTCTTCTCGACGTGTAATTAGACGAAAATTAATGGTTAATTTGCAGCATTTTTCATGCAACACATTTTTATTTATTTCGCCCTAATTTCTGAAAATAAAGAGTTTCTTAATTGATAGCTCCGTTTCATCCTGGGTGTGGCGCTCTAATTACCTGTTGATCTAATTAATTAGATAATTAACAGTATGTTTAAATATCTTATAAGCTCGTTTTAAGAGTTTAAAAGATATACACCCTCCTCTTTATTATATATTATTATTTCAATAAATGAGATTTGGATCCAAAATCATTTGATTTCACCATCAGGTTATTTTCAAAAGAGGTTCTTCTATCCAATTAGCTAATTTACGTATTAGAATTTCCGATGCAGGAAAATGTGTTGTAGTAGACAGGAAATGTGTTGCAGTAGACAGGTACTTCCTCATCTTTACTAATCGATGTGTGGTTTAGGATTTATTGGCAAAATTAAGAATAAACATATAATAATAAATTTATCCTTTATTTCTTATTTTTTTCTCCCACCATATTCTTTGATTATTTTCAAATATTAATTTAAAATTATATTTCATTTTAATTATAAATTAAAAAAATTAGAAAATAAGTTGAGATATTAATATTAATTTATATATTCTTTTGGAGTTTATAAGTTGTACAATGTTTAATTTAAGCTAGCACTTATAGGTTGATAATAAATATTTAGAAAAATGGTCATTTATATATAAGTTAAAAAAATACTAGATTGCAAATATGTTCAAAAAATTTGAATAGCTAGAAACACAATAAAATATTTGAACAGCCGACAAAAATGTTTGAAAATGAACTTATTATAATTTTAATTTTTTTCTTGAACCTATTTAGTTTTTTTTTTTTTTTTTTTAAACGGAGATAGTGTAAGATATATATTTGATAATTTATGTTACCACTTACATAGCACTTATAAAGTTAAACCTGCATTTTAATCAAAGCTAGGATTCACTCATAAGGAAGTTAGGACAAGAGTCAATTCATTAGCTAGTTTTTTTTTTCTTTTTTAAATATAATTCATTAGCTAGTTCGTAGTAGTGTTATATTTTTAAAGTTGCTCACCAATTTAAGTTATTAAATTGACCACCAGGCAATTAATGCAATACAGATAAACTTTGACTTTGATAGATTATGATGAACACATTTTGGAAGATGTTTGTTTGAGCTTATCTTTTTTAAAAAAGATTTATATGTTGTTTAGAAGTTTATAAGTTCTCACATTTTGGTAAAAGAAAATTAAAAATAATAACTGCTTTACAGCATATAAGCTAAAAAAAAAAAATCAACACCCCAATTTTTAAATTTTTTTTTTTAAGTTATATATTTTAAAAAATACTCCCTCCAATTCATTATAACTTTCACACTTTTTTTATGTTCAAAAATATTTTTCACCCTCCATAAACTCCACCTTCAACGTATATAAAAAATAAAATTTAATTATTTTATATAGAAAAGACAATGGAGTGTTATGTTATTTGGTTTTGGCATACTGGCGAACTGAAAAACAAAAGATATTGTGATCAATAATATTCGAACTTGCAACCAACTATTTTATTAAAAATGTAACCTTTTTTAACGAAAACATTAGGTTGACTTAGTAAGTTTTGTTAGATGTTATTTAAAGGGACTCATGAAATAAAATTTATGTAGTTTAAAGAAATTTTATATATAAAAAATAGTATAAGGATCTTTAGAAACAAATGTTGATAATTTAGAGATTTTTAGATGTATATGTTAATGTACAACAATACACATCCACTCGTATAATGAGTGGCTCGTAAAGCAAGATTTAAACGGTTTTAAAAAATTAAAACTAAAAATAATTTAAGAAATTTTCAAAACACATATTGTGTAAAGGTCTTTAATTATACTCTATTCGTCTCACAAAAGCTTTCATATTTTCTTTTTTCGTCTGTCCCATTATAAGTTTCACATTCTTAAAATGAAAAACTCTTTATAAACTCCACCCGTACAATTTTTACTAATTTACACAAATGTTATTATTTTTTACTCTCATATACACATAACCCAATAATTTTTTTTTTTACTTTATATATAAAAATTTACAAAATAATTACTCCTCAAAATCTTAATTATTACTCTTTTTCTTAGAGTACGTGTCTTTTTTGGGACGCAGGAAGTATATATATATTATGGGAAAGATTTATATTATATAGTACGTAATATAATTGAATCGGCGGCAGCCAATCGAGAAAAGTAACATGCATGACATGTTCCTTTTTATCTAATAATCTCACCAATCTTACATGTCAATCAACAAACATTAATCCTTTTTCCCTCCTTCATATGTTTGACAACTTCAAACATTTATTACACTACGAAACCGGCCCAATCCATCGAACTATATATATGTATACGATATAATACGCAAGTTGCCAAGTATTTTTATTTTTTTTATTTTATTTTTATTACAATACATACAACCCCATACTCCATTGACTAGAAATACTAAAGACATTCACCATCACATATAGTAGTATAATAATTAATATAAATAATTTCCCCGGCTTTGCCACAAATGAAATGAAACAAAGAGGCTTAGCACCTACCATAATTTATTATCAACACCATCATACCCAAACCCAACCATTTCCACCTCCACTCCACGGCCGCGCCGCCGCCATGGACATGCCGGACTTCTCCTCTGGCCGGTCTCCGCGGCGGGAGCTCCAAGGCCCCCGCCCCGCGCCGCTCAGAGTACGGAAAGACTCCCACAAGATCAGGAAACCACCGGTGGCGCCGCACCAAGGCGGCCCTCCCTACCCCCACCCCGTCCACGCGCCGCCGCGGCCGCCGGTCATAATATACACCGTATCTCCCAAGATAATCCATGCAAACCCCAACGAGTTCATGTCATTAGTCCAGCGTTTGACCGGCCCCAGCTCCTCCTACGCGCCGCCGTCGACTTCTTCCTCCTCCGCCTTCGGTTTCCAAGACGGCGGAGGCGCCGTATCTCCGGCGGCCCGGTTCGCTTCCATCGAGAAAACGAAGTCGCCGGACGGCAGGAAATCGCAAGGCTTCGATCAAGAAATGCTAGAGGGCATCGAGATTACGACAGGTGTCGAAAGATCAACGGGCCAATTCCCAGGAATCTTATCGCCAAATCCAAATGCGCTTCCTCCAATTCCACCCAATTTTTTCTCACCCCCATCCACATCGGATAATAATCCCTTGAATTTCTTTCACGATTTGAGCCCAGTTTTACATAGTAACAGAAATAATTACTTCGAAAATAATTTCATTTTACCAAGTCCTTCGCCTTTTATTTCACCCTATTTAACCACGCCTTCTCCAAATACGTTAGACCTCTTCCATAGCTTATTTGATCTCTGATGTACACAAAATAACACGATCGATTCCACTTGCGAGGACTGAATTGGAAATTCATGGCACATTCTCGAGCAAGTGGGAGGACCTTCTACATAGTGGTATTTACTTTCTTAGCCTTCTCTTTACAGTTGAAAATTTAAATTTTGTGGGCCATGATACATACATCATTTTGTGGCTCAAATATTTGTTTCTAGCTCTTGTTGTAGCCATCATTTTAGTATTTTTTTTTAGTCATCGTAGTTTACGATACAAATTCTTTTTATCACGTAGTATGTGATGACTGATGTGAGTTGTAATTTCCAAACAACTGTATATTTGATCTGTCGATCTTTGTAGGAACAAATAGGCCTTGTTTGATTTGTGAATAAATTTGAGATTTCATGCTACCAAATTTATGTTAGTGGGGAGCACCGATAACGGTTGAAATATGATAAAACAGAACCCGAGTGAATCGTAGGACACTTATTTCCCAGGATATAACTGGTATAAGCAAAGATATGGGCGAATTGAGAATATTGTTTGTTAATATATCACCGGAAGGTCAACAAAAAATAGCAAATAATGAAGCTATGAACAGTGGCAAATGCCGGAATAGCTCTTTTGATTATTCAAGAACGTGTGTAATAAATATGTCTCTTACAAAATATGATTGTGCTACTTATAACATCAAAAATATAAATGTTGGAGCATGGTCTTAAGTGAATATTCTTTTTCTGATTTGTGGGTTTATTTGAATTATTTCATCTCAAATTCTTTGTTCCAAACCATAGTGTTTTATCTTAAGTAATTATAATAGATACCTAACATAAACTTCCTTATTCTCTTCAAGTTTAACGTTTGAGGATGAAACGAATTTAAATAAATATAGTATTTTTAATAAATATAATATTTTATTGTAAAATTATTAGTGAAAAATATAAGAAAAATAAAAAATTAAAGAGAATATAAGTAAATTAAAAAGGTGAAATATTTTATTATAAATATAAAGTCACAACTTTTTAAAAAATATTAAACAATAAGAGGATGCCCAATCGAAATAAAAAAATACTAAACTTAAAGAAGTACAAAAGGAGTATATATAAACAAATTAATACTCCCCCAATTTTTTTTACATGTTATTTTAACAATTCAAACTAATTTATTAGTACATGTCGTTTTAATGTTTTTTCCACAAATTTTTCAGTTTTACACCTATTAATTTGCCCCAAAAATCATGGGAGAGATGGAGAGTTGTCATATTCTCTTTCTCCACTAATTAATTAAAGACGTATGCCTACTAATTATGATTAATAAAAGATGTGTGCTCAGCTAATAATTGAACTAATTATCATTTATTATTAATTAAGGGTAAATTTGGTATAAAATTAAATACGTTCTTAATTTTTCTGTTAAATGCTAAAGCAACATGTAAAAAAAAAAAGTAGAGGGAGTATTAATGGTGTTAGAACAAGAAATGAATTATTATTTGTAATAAAAATAAGAATATTGAACATATACTTATTCCATCTCATAAAAGTGTCCATAGGAGGGGAGTACATACTTTTAAAAAAAAAAAAGAAATGATTGAGGTTTTGAGAAGTAATTTTGTAAATTTTTATATATAAAGTATTGGGTTGTGCGTATGCATGGTTCAAAAATAATGACATTTTGTGTAAATTAATGAATATTTTGATGGCAGAGTTTATAAATAATTTTTCATTTTAAGAAGATGAAGTTTATTGTGGACACATGAAAAAAAATGTGAAAAACTTTATGGAACGGAGGAAATAATATATATAGCCTATTTACACATAATAATCATGCATGTATCCGTGTAAATACATATATACATATATAGAGTTAAAATTCAATTTCATTCCACAATTTTAAACTTTTTCGCAAAAATCCCTAAAATTTTGAGATTTTCATGAATTTAGTCTCATTACTTATATCAATAGGTCTGATTTTGATCTTATTTTTGTTGGAATATCAGAAATAGCGTCGTATGATCTCGCCTAACAATTAAACATGACATCATATGGTTAAAAAAATATGAGATCATATAACATCATTTCTAATTTTTCAGTAAAAATAAAATTAAAATCGAATCGATTGATAAATTATGAGATTAATTGAATTGAACGCGGAAAAGTTCTACAACATTTGGTCCTCTGGATCTTGCATATATACACCTGATTTGACATTTTCTTTTGACATTTTCTTTTTGTCTGTACATATATGTATGCTTCTTTCTAATCATGAGTTGCTAAGTCAAACTTCCAATAATTGGAACAGCTAGGGTTTTTTGAAAAAAAAAAAAAAACATGTGATCGGTCTCTCTTGAATGGCCTGCAGGTAAAACATGCTGCGATTACTATTGAACTTGATTTTTTATTTTTTTTTATTTATAATTATAAAGGTAGATCAAATTCATGTATATATAAGATAATTTTACATTTCGTTGTGATGATTTCAAAATCCTGCCTACAGATTTTCATTAGAAAGTAGTAGTGCATGTCAATCAAATTATTAATTAAGAAATATATATATATTATTAAATTAAAAATAATAGTGCACTAGAACATAATTAATAATTTTGTGTCATGCTGAAGGTTGTATAAATCTTCCCTATTTAAATATTAAAAACACCTAACTATGTTTGTTTGGTATACTAATACATCCCTAATTAAGATCATTCAGATACAACTTTCAATTTAAAATTTCGGTATTAATAAATAATTAATGTATTGCTTTCTGGGTCTTAGCTTTGCTGAAACTAAAACTCTGTTTGGTTGGATTATATTGTCGACTTTTTTTTTTTTTTTGAAAATTTTTTATTGTTGACGTTATTATCAATTACTCCGTCAAAATCATATAAATCGTGAGAACCTAGCTAGCATGTATATATATATCTAATCAATACTTTCATAAACCTTTTGGCTGGACAAATGAAGTCAAAATTAAAAATTCCTTCAACAATTTTAATTATACAATCGGGCTTGTTATATTATACCTCTTTCTATTGTTTCGTATTGTATTTTCAATATCAAAATTTATTTATCAGTATCAATCTTCTATAATAATTTATTTGGTCTCCAACTCGCACGACCAGAAGGTTGTCTCTTATGATATGAGTCATATAAGTAAACACAAAAAAGTTTAAGAATCTCGTCCATAGATTGCGTAAATTCCTCATGAAAATGCTTAACATAGGGAAACAATTAATGTTAAGCTAGCTTTTAATTTTATATACGGTAATGATGTGTATCCAAAATTTGGATATCCAAAAACAAAAATTCAGAATTAATTAATGATTATTATTACCTAATTACTCTTATTAATGACACCATTAGGAGATCTCGAAATAAAGGAAAGTTGAAAAAAGAATAATAGTCTTATCTTTTGTGCCAAATTAATTACTTTACATCATAATATGTAGACTGTGTTTATTTAATGTTAAATAATTATTAATGTATAATATCAAATGAGATTTTTTTTTCTAATGAAATATTTTATATTCTTTAAAAGTTAATAACTTCAATATATATTTAGTTGGCTATTGTTTCAAACTGTTTAATGAAATTGAGAATGAAAATGTATTTTTTCAATTCTTTCATCAACTAATAAGTTTTAAGTTATGAAATTTTATGCTAATTTATTTAAATATTATACTTTTGAAAATTAATTTAAAATATTTGAAAAACACCTAACGACATAAGAAGCTATTGGTGCATGGCATTTTGGCTTTATACTAATGAAAATTGCATTCCATCAATTGAATTGATTTTTTTATTATATTTAATTTAATTGCACCACTCATCTCATCAATACATTTTAATATTATGCTCATGATATAAAATGATGAAATATAATATTGATTAAATGAATTTAATTTAATTATTAAAAAACGTATGTGATTTTAATGTAGTTTAATATATAGTTATTAAAATAATATGTGTATTCTAAATTTTTTTAATATTTTATATACTGATAAAATATTTATTCCTAATATACTTGAGATTATAATAACACACTTGAAAGTATTTTTTTTTTTACTTCTTCCTTAAATATGTTATTATTGTATGTAAAATATTTTATTGAAGTGTTTTTAAAATAAATCGTATTATCGTGTACTTGACGAGTTGATTAAAATTATAGTATTAAATTTTAAATTAAATGTTTTAAATATTTATTTTATTGTAAAGTATTATGTGAAACCTTTTGTATTGTACATCACTAATATTATTGTTTATTATAAAATAATAAATTAATACTATTACTCTAAGAACTAATATCATTTATGAGTAATATATGTACAATGTACAGGGTGTACATAATACATTCTTTTATTTGATTTGATTAAGTTAAATTAATTAAATTACTCTCTTATAAAATAATTTTATTCAATTTGATTATTTCAATTCAAAATTTTGTATATAGTTATTGTCGTCTTAATTGATTGAATTTGTGACCCTAATTAAAATTTAAAATTGTGACTCTAATTAAAATTTGAATTGGTGGTCCTTAATTGATTATAGTATTAATTAAATTTGTGACAAGAACTTTAAAAATTAGATTAATTAAATAATAAAAAATACATTTACAGTAGACGTACGGAAGGAGATTAAAAATAAATTGTTGAAATTATTTGATTGACCAATACACTTAGTTGTTCCTTAGTTAGAGTAAATTTATTGATTTAATTAAAATATAAAGATTAAACATGCTTCATGTATAGTGTTTGTTAGAACAGTTTTTTTAATTATATTATGAAATGAATATTACACACATATTATTTTAATAAAGATTAGACGTAAACAGAGATTAAACATAAATAAAGATTATAAATTGCATATTTCGCATATTTTATATTTTGATAAAATAATAAAATCAATTTTTTAGAACATATATTATTTTAATATCTCTACACATCAAACTACATTAACAAATCACATAAGTTATTTTTAATAATTAAATTCTATTTATTAACATTATAACTTATCATTTTATATCATGAGCGTAATAATTAAAATGTATTGATGAGGTGCAATTAATTAAAATATAATTAACAAAAAAAATTAATTCAACTAGAATTTTTGTTACATTTGAATTTAAATGCAACTTAAAATTTAATGTAAGAGAGAGAAATAGGTGATCTTGAAAAGAATGACATTAATTGTATTGATCTTGGAAATATAAGAGAGAGAAAGAGAAATAATTTGTTTGATTTTTTTTATTTGGGTGTGAAGGGTATATTAGTCATTAAATTTTTTTTGGATATCCAAATTTTGGATGTTTAGCAATGCCCTTTTATATATATATATATATATATATATTGAAAATTAATTTTTTTTATCGGTAAATATTAGTTGTTAATAGTTAGTTCAATAAGCACCCAAACACTTCTAGACATCTTCAAGTCACCTTTTAACTCCATAATTTATTCTCAAAGGTAATCTAACCTAGATCTCACATTAAAATGAGAAATTCAGTGGCCAGATGGTCTAAACCACTTATATATTGAAAATTAATTATCGAAACCAAAAGATGGAAGTTCACGTGTCTTTTAAAATTGATAAAGTTTGATATGCACCAGTGCACTGGCCACATTTCAATTAAAATTATTGTCACATTTCATATTACATTTTTAGTCAAATCTAACATCACGTTTCAATTATATTAGTGTGTATGTTTTAGATAAAACTAGTGTCAAATGTCAGTTAAAGTTGATGCCATGTTTCACTAATCTGTCTAATTACACTATGCAATTGATATACTAGAAACCATTTTTTAAAAGGTTTGATCTCATACTCACTTTCAAAATAATAGTATTCTAAAAACTAAAAATAAAAAGTAACAATAAATTAACTAAAAAGTATCATAATAGAATTCGAATGCATGCATGCTTTCAACTCAATTTAAAAAATTAGGTTAATTTAGTTAAGATTTAATAAAATATGTTCAGGCTACCATCTTTCCACCAAATACACGGAGACGTGTGATTACCATATTTAATATTAATAAATCTAATTGATTAATAGATTTAAGAAAAAAAAAATCAACCTCCAAGTGATTCCTTTGATTCTTTAATTAACTTCGGAAATTGATCTTTCCTCAAACATACATTGCATCGAAACATGGTTCTCTCTCCCTTTCAAAAAAAAAAAACATAGTTCTCATTTGGCTTCTTAAAGTCAATTGTCTGACCAACCGACCTCTCCCTAATTAACTTAAAAACTCCCACTAGTGAAAAAATGTACAATTATTATCTTATACTATCACCATTCAAACAAGGTCGAAAGTCAAATACGTTGCACGTGAAAAAGATCACTACAATTTTATCCAAAACCGAGGCTGGAAGTTATAAACAATCGGATAATATATATTAAGAGCGCGTTTAGTTTGAGGGTTATCCAGGGATAGCTCGGGATAAAAAATTATTTTGTGCTTACAATGATTTATCCATGGATAACCCTCAAAGTAAACGGCCCTTAAAAGGACATTTTACGGTTGCAAATACAGGCATAATTCTCTAAAATTTGTTTGGTATAAAATTGGATTCAATTAATAGTATAATTATATTTATTTAATAATATTATAAGTCATATCACTATTTTTATAAATTAATATCATCACATTTTATATACACATGCCAGATTGTGTGAGTAAATATTATAATATTAATGTATAAATTCATGTTATGATATATATTAGTGAATAAATATTATGATATTATTAAATTAATGTAATATTATTAGTTTGATATGGTAATTATGTTTAACTTTAGATGGATTCCAAAGTATATATCTGATAAAGAGGTTAATTGATTATATATTGTAAGACAAATTTTATTATGAATCAACTTTTTGCATGGTAAATATGATTGTATCTTGTATTTTAATATCACACATATATCGGTGTACATAATTTGAAAACCATTTTTAATATTGTTTATTACACATGAAAATTAAACGCCTATAAAAATGAGGAACTCGTATGAAATTAATTTGGCCAGCGGATGATTTGAGGAATTAATACTGATGAAAATGAAATAAAACGTAATTAATATTTATTGACCACTCTATTATGAATTTGATATCCAATTTTGAATATTAAGTCACAGACTTGCCATATGACATTTCTTTATCCACTTCTTTTTTTTTTTTTTCTAAAAATTACCAAACACGCCTGAAAATTACTCCAACAATTTATTTACTATTGATTATTTATTCATAATAATAATATAATATTATCACCTTGAATATGGCCGAAGAAAAAGTCGGCAAGCGGTATACATCGTCAACAAGTGGTGCTGACGTGTCGCTGGCCTAACCATGATGTCATCAACTTTATTTTCTCAACACTGTTCATTATTTTTGTTTTCTTTAATAAAATTAATTTACAAGAACTCACATGAGTTTGTCTTATATGTAAAATAAATTATTTTTACTATGTTATATAACTAAAGGGCTTACAGAGCTTCAAATCCAATAATATTTTACAAGAAAAAAATAACTCAAATATCGAGATAAAGGTATGTCTCATATATGAGATCATCTTGCATAAGAAAATTTAATAATTCAAAGGGGCGAAATGATAAAATATTACAAATTTAAGATATAAATAAAAAAAATTTCATACACATAGTAGAAAAATTTTAAATCCAAGAGCATAAATACTAAATTTAATCATCATCTTATTAAACTATTTATTATTAGCATAAATAAATTTAATCAATTTATTATTATTATTATTATTATTATTATTATTATTATTATCACGATAAATCGATAACTATTCCTAAAATATTTCTTATTTATAAAATTGTATCTTAAACTAGTTGTAGAACATAAACAAACTCTGACTCATGTTTATAATCCGCAAACTTAAAAAATTAATTTTACAAACAAATCACGTGCAAATTTAACATTACTAATACTAGAAAGCCAGATTGCGTCATCGTTCTAATCATTATCATTATAATTGGGACATTTTGGGTTAGGGTTGGAGATAATCCGACATGTTTATGACTTAATGTTTCATTAATAAAACAAATCTTTGTTTTTACAAAAGTAACTTCCAAGCTCCAATAGTGAATTCTTCAATGTTTAAATTAAGTTGTAATAATAATGAATGAAAGAGTTACGTTGTGATAAAAGTGAATAAAATGCCCATATAAAGATGATAGTATGAACAGATATACCCGACCCATATCCTCATGTAGGGCACTAAACTCAAAAGCTTCAATCTCACTCTATTTGCACGTTTTATCTGCAAGATTTTTTTACTCTATCCTCACACATCCCTGATTTTGTCTATGCTCCCTTTCAGGGCTTGAAGGTGTTGTACTTTAACAATAACGCATTACCCTACAAGGGTGCTACTTTTTAAGGCTTTAAGGTGTTGTACTGTAAGTCTGTAACAATAACGCATTACCCTACAAGGGTGGGGTCGTAAGGTAAAGGGTTCTACGTTTGGGGTAGTTCTATTAATTATATTGTGATATATTGATAAATGAAAATCGAAAATAACATATTTTTTATAGAGCAGTTGAATTCAGAACTTACATTTCCGTAAAATGATCTCATACAAAAATTAATCATTATCATAGATATTTTGTGCAAAATAAATGCGTTCATATCCAAGGAGTATAACACAGCAAACATGCCGGTCAATCAATAACTACTACCATCTAAAACAAAAAAAGTCAACAATGTTTCACCTACACCATATTCTAAACGCCGTTGACACTGGATTGATTTGCAATCACAATACCAACCAAAACAAGTTGAAAGGCAAAACAAACATGATCAGTGACTAGTTATAAATCTTGCATCACTTTCACTGACACAAGGCCTAAAATAGATGATTACTTCCAAGACGACTTTCAGACATGTACATATTCATTTGCCATTCAAAAGGGCATTCTATCTATACCAACTATCATGTGCATCATTCGAGATCTAAGAACAAAGATTACCTTTATACAAAAGGTTAAGCGTGTGAACCACAACTCGGAGGACTTCCGCCAGCTAAACTCGAGGGAATTTTAGGCACCGAATGAGTTTGTGATGGGGGTTTTTGCTTTCCCCTAAATACCCCCCATATATAATATTTTCCCTGAAATCCTGCAGGGCTATTTGTTATGAGTCTGTTTGTTTCTACCAGGGACAATATCATATTTTCTCAATAAAGTTTGTCTTTTTCCAGTTTTGGCCCCGAAAGTACACTTTTACTCCCACATTTGATCTCACCGTTGATTAATGAAATAAACTATTTTGGAGTGCGAAATATAATTATTTAATTTTTTTTTTTGCGTAAAATGCAATTATCAAAAAGTAAAAATAATTTTCAAAATACTTTTACAAATTACATTTAGGCAGCACGTCCAAATAGTTGATTATGTCAATCAATGGACGATCACCTGAGAATGGGACCAAATGTTGGAGTGGAAGTGTACATCCAGGACCATTTTGATTGTGAGTGAAAGATGGGGACCATAACTGGAAAAAAGTAAATTTTAGGGGCAAAAAAAGATATTATCCCTTTCTGAAAGAATTTATAGTGCAAAGTATACAAATCCAAACTTACTCCAGTAGCGTAGTGGCAATTCAGTCGAATTAAAGATCAAGAGCTCAGCATTCTGCACGACAGCTTTCAAACCGAGTTCTTCGTTCATCATTTTCTCAACCAAGACGTCAAAATCTTGTTCACTTCCATGGAAAATTAGGAAAGATTAAAGTTAAGTGAGAGCAAAGAAATTTGTAACTTAACACAAAAAAATAAATGGTAATTATTAAAAATTGGTACCTTATCTTTGATGGAAAGAAATAGAGTGCAATATTTTTTTCACTCGGTTCTGCTTTCTGGAAACTTTTAGGCCATATCTCGGATTTTGGAAGCATTTCAAATTGAAGCATCGGTTCAAATTGAGAAGCCGCCTCATACACTTTTACACATGCTTTGCTCGAAGCATGAGCAACAACCCCATCAAGTGTATCATATTTCTTGTTCATAATACTGAAACATCCCCTGTCATTATTATAAAGAAAATTAAAAAAATCATACTAGCAAAGAATGTGTAATGTGGTACAATACAATTAGTTTTCTCACCTCCAAATTGGCATGACAACTGGTTCAGCTGCTGCTACATCTACATCAACATCTAAATCTTTTGGATAATTTGTGCAGATATTGCTCCTAAGGAAAGCCGAAGAGGTCCTCTCTTCTGTATCTTCTTGTTCTCCATTTTCAACACATTCGAGGCCTACTTCTACATTCCCTTTGATGCTGAACTCAGCACACAGATTCCCTAAGTCGAGCCATTTATTTTCAACAGTTTTCAGCTTCTTTGAACTTCTTTCAGGCCCACAAGCTGAAGCGAGAGGATGCACTAGTGATCCAGGACCATTATCTGAATCAAAAGCTTGACCAGAGATTTTATTTTCTTTGACTTTAGAAGGTAGAGTAGAATCAGTCACTGATCTGGCACCCAGACTGGGATCCACTTTCAACCTTTCCTCATGAGATTGCTCGAATGATGCTGTATTGTGTTTATGCTGGTTGTCACATTCAATTACATTTAGCATTTTTGTCTTCTGCCTTTTCCTTTTCTTTTTCTTTTTCTTTTTAATTGTTTTCTTTTGGCTGTTTGCTTTGGACTTTTCCTCCTTAAGCTGCTGAGAAGGAGAGTTCTGTTCATCGTTCTTCCCTTCTGATTGCTCAGGGCCATCATTACAAACAGGCTCATCAGTTTCAGTTTTGACTACCACTAAATCATTTTCCTTGGTCCCATTTCTGGTTAACCCTTCAGTATTTTTCAATACTTTACTACTAAATGTTGTATGGGAAAGACTACGATCACACTTATGGACAGGAAATTGACTTTTCAGTTTCGCTGCACAGTCATCACAAACCCAACGAACGAATTCATCTTTGTTCTTTGGGATAACATCAAGACAGTAGCTGAAATAACAGAATATCGAGTCAATCACTACATATCCAAGTTACAACGAAAATATGAAAGAACCAAGAAAAAAGGCAAAAAAAGGATATATTTATTTTAGAGAACAGGTGGCGAGAATCAAAATTGTAGAACACAGCATAGTAAAATATTTTAACTTTAGAACAAAGGAGTAAGACACAAAGTGTATATTTTGGACTTATATAATAACGGTCAGACCATAACAGAACGACAGTGGCTTCTTGTCCTACCATCCATACTATTCTATATGATGATAAACCAGAAGGACCAGATGTTTAATGATTTTGTAGAACTCCAAATCACTAATTTACTCCAAAACGGTCTTTCATGTTATACATATACCATGTACACTGAGAGAGAGAGAGAGAGAGAGAGAGAGAGAGAGAGAAGGAGAGCTTGAATTGGGAAAGCGAAAAGTTACAACCATCGGTGAATTGTCCTTACCGATGCACAGCAAAATCCAGACATTTGACACAGTATATAAAAGCATTGGTGAATCCTCTATCCCCACACTGCAGACATATATCCTCCTGCAAAATGGATTTAGACGATGGTCAATGATAATATTAACAGGTTAATCTAACAAGTTTCTTTGGATTTCTTCAAGCCAAGCTCAAATGAATGTTCGAAGAAGGTTATATAACTAGAAGGAATAAAATAAAGTTTCCTAACATAATGGTAATAGACTGTTCAATATGTTCATCCAACAATCAGCTATTTTACCTTATGAACCCAGGCACAAATGAAATGTCAAAGAGAAACAATGATTAAGAAATAGAGTATATTAGAACACAGTCAAAGCTAAAAACAACCATACATGTGCCTGCTATCTAAGACTGTCACCAGTTCTTTTAACAACCCAAATCTCCAAATTTATGATATTCATTTACATATAAAAGAAACCATGACTTAAGCACATCCTTGTGTGCAAACGAAGGAAAATCCATGTAATAGTCATTCTTAAGTTCACTTTGGTATCTTATCATCAAATCAAATCCCTCAGCAAAGAGAAATAAAAGGTTTAAAGAAAAACGGAAACAAAGATTAAGTGATACTCCCTCCTATTCAAAATAAGTGACGTTTTGATCTTTCATTTTCTTTGCAAATTATATGACGTTTTGCACTTTTCAATGTAAATTAATTATATTTTTTCCATTTTTACCCCTAAAATCATTAAAATGTGTAGTTAAATATGTTCTCTTATAAAAAAGACAAACATTTATGAAGGGTATAATAAGAAACCAATATTTTTCTTAATATGTGTGCAGTCATTCAAAATGACATGTATTTTGAAAAGGAGGGAGTATGATTCAATTGTGTAAGACCAACAATAAAGCTAAAAAAAAAAAAACATATATGTGTCTGATATTTAAGTGCCTCTCAAAATATTGTAATCCAATTTCCAAATCTCGGTGTCCAAAACGAACACTTGACTAATGAAAATTCATGTTATCAGCAAACATCGGTATTCATACTTCAATCGCATATTGGTCTAAACTACACAATGTCATTTTCTTTTTCCTCAAAAAAACAAGAAAAATGAAACGTGATAATAATGAGAAAAATAGAAGTATATTATATCTTACACATTGTATAATCAACATGTAAACTTTTTGATTGCTTACATTAAATTAGCTAACAATGGAAAACCCCAAGAGTCTAAATCATCAAGAATACTCATTAGACTTTCAAAGATTTTTGTGAAGATACCAAAAATCGTTAAAAATAAAAAATTAAAGCCCACTGCAGCAATCATAGGTACTTGTGTCGACAATAGAAACTTCAATGGACAACAAAACTTGAGCCAGCTTTCCAATTGAGTTGATAAGCAAACACTACACAGTTAATTTCCCAACTGATTGTACACCAGCACATGTGTTAAAAAAAATTATTTCATTAGTAGCTGAGCTGCTGAGCATTATTCAGGCAAGTTTAAAGCATTGATAACCCCCATTAATATACAGACATTGCTTCACTAATTTCTCTATCTTATTTGGGGCCCCAAGGCATGAAAGAGCAATAACACGTTAAGAAATTGTACAAAAATTGCAGAAAAGGCCAATCCTATGCAAAAGCACACATCAAATTGCAAAATGTGAAATTACGTTCAAGTCCAAAACAGTAAAGAAAATAAGATGTAAACGCTAAACAGTAATGCCTTAGAATAGTCCGAAAGAGAATATACGATCACTGTCACAGGCGCCCACATCTACATGCACATCATTTAATTGAAAAAATTGCGAAGAGGAAGGAAGAGGAAGGTACCATTATGAAATGAGATTCATTAACCTCTGAAACACGAGGAACTGAGCTTTGAGTTAAAGCTCGATTCGTTAAACTAAAAAACCGATTAATCAAGACAATTTCTGTTCTTCCTCTCTGGTTCTTAATTATTTTTCCCTGAGAAAGAAAGAAACTCGCAGTTTTGAATTAAATGGGCAACAAAGAAGCAGAAAATCTTTGTCGATTTCGTATTTGTTTTTTGCTTTACAAACCCTAAATCTCAATGTTGGAGATCCATCATAATCTGCAGAGCGCAAAGGTTGCAGAACAATTAGCACGCGGAAGGGCTTTACGAATTACGAATGATTAAAAACAAAACAAATATAAAAAATGTAAATTTTAAATACAACAATATTTTTGTATGGGTCATATTATTTAGTAGGGGAAAAGGGTATTATGATGATTGGTAGCATGTAATACAACATTTAATACATCACTTGGTACGTAATATAAGATTTGTATAATTTTGTGTCGTGCTTGGTAGCACGTATAAAATTGTACATTTTTAATGTAGTTACTTGGTAGCATGTATAACATCCATATAAATAAGCAAAATATCAATTTTACCCTTCAATTAAAATAATACTATAAAAATTGTTTTACAAATCATTTATCACTTATTCATTACGCGACATTATACAGTAAAATTGCAATGTTGAATTTTCGGTTGGTTTCACGTGGTATTTGTGTGGCCTGTGTGAGTTTTATGTGGTTTATATGTGCTATTGATGTGAGATTTGTAGTGTTGTGTTCTCAAATTGCACTAAAACCGCAATTGCAACAAGGTGTCTCATTCTTCAAAGCAAATACAGAAAATAATTATTGATAGTTGTTTAGAAAATTTTTTGTTCAATTTTCCTATGACATTGTAAATTGAATTTTGTTTATTTTTTAATTAAAATTAATTTTAACTAAAATATTGAATACATATAAAATATGGAGGGTTGTTTCTTGTGAGGTGAGTGTATAATACACTCGATTTCTATTATGATACTTTTAAATTAATTTATTGTTACTTTTTATTTTTAATTTTAAGGACACCATTATTTTAAAAGTGAGAGATCAAACCAAATATGGAATATTATATAACATATTGCAATAATTTTAAATATTCTATTTGTATAGAAAACTGTAAAATGTTATAAATTATTTTCATCTATTAAATTAAAATAGTCTCCACCATTTATTCATGATTTGAATTTGTATAAATAGAAGTAAATTTTTTTTTTTTATCAGAAAATTAAATTTTATTGCAAGTGAGGTACAAGAAATACCTCAAATTTACACCATACTAAAATGATACAACCAAGAGATATCTCAAATTTACATCAGAAGCAAATCAGATTTATCTCCTATGCAAAAGGGTCAGTCGCCCAACTTGAATAAGAACAGCTGAAGTTTGGCTCATATGCTGAGTACCAGCTCCAAAGGCGAGCTTTGACTTCGTCTTGGAGTTGCCTCTGAAATTGTGTGTGGAATGAATGAATGAAGACCCCTATTTATAGTTGTGGGGTGAGATTGATTTAATGGGCTGGGATTAGAAGCCCATCAGACTTGATTTGATTTGATCTGATTTGATTTGATTTGATTTGTTTCCATGTGGGACAATTTTATTTAACTTTCCATTTAACAAGATTTTATACGTTATATGGTAAGTTAATTACTTTGCCACCAAGTTACAAATATTTAAATATTCGTATGATTTAATTTCGGCTTTGACGTGTGTATTAAATATCAATAAATTATTTAATTTGAAAATTAATTTAATTAAATTCTCATAATATAAATAATTAATTTTATTTGATATTAATACTTAATTTCCACGTGTCGCCATTTAATTGGGCACAAAATTAATGTGCTTACAGATTTGATTAGGATTCAGTCGAGAATGTGTATATCTTCTTTTGTGTACTAATCTTATAGGAGTATGTTAATTTTTAATGAATAAGTGACCGTGACACATGTATTGGGCCTATTGGCCTATTAAAATAAATATGAAATTAAAATACATTTGTCTTGTGAATCTTCTATCTATTATACTATAAAAGAGGATTCACAGGTCATCCGGCCAGTTTCCTCCCGATCGGTCATTTTTTTTCCCAGTGACAACACAGCGGGCGCCGCCCACATACGTGGCGCCGTTCTATTTCTCAGAAATTTTTTCCCTCATCCCCTCCACGCAACTCCACCACAATTTCTTTTCTTCCATTTTACCCATCTTTCCCCCACAGCTTAGAGTAACAACTCACAGTCTCACTCAAGTTTATTCTGAAGCACAATGGATTCCAATAGCCGAAGGTACCACCCTTCTTTTTATTCATTTTCTTACTTGAGCGTATCTTCAATTCGATTTTCGAGGGATTGATGCCAAAATTACGGTGTTTCCTGTGTTCTGATGTTTTTTGTTTTCTTAATTTTCGATTTTATTGAATTATGTTGCTTCGGGTGGATTGAGTCGTATGCGAAAGGTGTTCGATGAAATGCCTGCGAGGGATTTAGTCACCTAATTCGATGATTCTGCTCGTTGTAGATTGGGATTAGGACTTTTGTAAACGACATCCATTTCTGATCAAATTCTCGCACACGACAACCCTTTTTTTGATACTGCAACTTCCAGGTTAGTCGGAATCTGCTCTATTCCCTCCACTAAGTTTTCATTAGTAAGGGCTTCATTTGTTTTGTTTAATTTATTAGTATTTTTAACTTTAACTTTGAGCAAAATAGTCTGATTATTTCTCTATATCAACGAAATTATTCTTACCTTTCGTTCTTAAATTCAATAGTAAACCTTTCTAAGTTGTAACATCTAATTTACTCTGCTAATTTGTTGAATTCATTTGTCTTCAGAACTTTTACCTCCTTCTTTGCTTTATCTCTTTGGTCGCGTTTTATAGTTTCTGATTATGAGGGTTGTGATATACTTGGAGCGAGATAATTAGACTTGCTAATTGGTTCTTATTTTAGTGGGTTTCTGGCGTGGATTTAAAAATATCCGTTTATTATAAATGCAAATAGTCAATTATAAGATTTAGTTTCGGTAGAGTTTTATTTGTTCATGTGTGATTGAATGTTTAGAATTGTTGCTTGATAAAAAACTAGATGTTATCAGTTTTGGGCTTCTACATGTTTGGCGAAATGCTTGTTAGAGATACAATGTTGTTTTCCGTTTTGGGTTGGAGAATTCAAGTTTTCATATTCAAATAGTTGTAATATTTTCTGTTACACTCACAAAATACAAATGCATTCATTATAGATCTTACACTTAGTTTCTAGAATTCATGACTACTCTTTCTAAGAAAAGAATCTCTTCGCATGCTTGGATTTTGTTGCAACCATAAGTAGTTGAAAATTGAAAGGGCTAATGTCTTTATAGTGGGATCCCTTTCAAGCTCTTGTTCTTTGTCTGGGTTATCACTCTTGCTGCTGGTGGGTGTAAAATCTTGAAATTTGTTGTGACGATGTTGTTCTTTTGCTGCTGTTTCAGACAGCTTGTTGAATTCGTTGTGAGATGTTCTTGGATTTATCTCTTTGATTGTTTTATTCTTGTTTGAGATTCAGTACCTACTATTGTGTCAAAAAAAAAAAAAAAAAGATTCAGTACCTACTACATTAGTTGAGAAACTGACCTATGGTGGGACTCTGTGTGTGTGTGTGTTTTGCTTCTTTTCTTGGGAGAGTGTAGTTGAGAAATTAATTGTTTATGGGTGGGTGGTCCTCTGGGTGCCCCATCCCCCCACCCTTGGGGGACAATTCTTGAAATGTTAACAGATTGCGGGGAGGCCTTAGTGAACCATGGGTGATGATAGCATTAACATTTAATGGAATTGACTTGAAGGGCATCAAAATCCATTAACATCAACGCTTTGAGGGTCGGGGTCTTGTAGATGCCACGGCGTTACACATTTTAGTATATCTGAAATGATATCATCAATGGAATTTATGGAATGCTACTTAGAATTCATGGTGATTGGGATTTATAGAAGTTTTACTTATGTTATTTGTGGTTCACAAGTACTCAGACAGTGATTGATTATAAATTAGTACACTTAAGTGTTTGATTATGTAAGTGTTACCAATGATGGATTGACATTGTAATGATTATATAGGACACAAGTGGTTTCTTTCTTTCAGGAGTCATGTGTGAATTTATATGTTAATGGTAACATTAGTTCTCTGTGTTGGAGCAATTCCAACCTAACTCTGCAATACTGTAACTGGACTTAAATTTAGATTTGTGTAGCTCCAATTCAACTCTAAACTTAATTTCATATTTAGTGGAATGAATTTGGAGTAACACTATTCATTACACAAGTAAAGTGTCAATCCCCAAGTTTTAACTTTATTCATTTCCAGTTTTCTTGTATAATTAATATTTTAGTTTTATGTAACTTAATTTGGCTAAATAATCGTTTTTATTAATATTTGTATGAATCAAGGTAATTAATAAATAATACCTAAATGCACGAAAATAAATTACCTCACAAACTTCAAAAGTTACAAGTATGATAAACATTAAGAAGAAACTAAAAAAAATATTATATGATTTTTATAGTAATTTGGTCCAGTGGGTGGGAGACAGCTGGTGTACATAATTTTTTTGTATTATATGAATTAAACTAATGTGTGCATCATATAATATAGCCTAGGACTCTAAATGCTAACTAGGTGAACAAAAAAAATACAGCAAAAAACATGTCCCTTAAATCAAATTCTCGCAGATAGCGCCCCTTCTCTGATTTGCTGAATTTGTTCGTCTTGAAAAGCTTCTCTCTCCTTTGTTTTATCTCTTTGATCGAATTTTTTAAGTTTCTAATTTTGAGGGTGTGTTGTACTTGGGGCGAGATAATTGAAGGTTCTGAGGTTCTTCTTTAGTGGGTTTCTGATGTGGATATAAAAATATTAGTTTCGATTATAAATTTGATTAGTCGAAAATAAGATTTAGTTTAATTTGGTAGAATTTTATCTGTTCATGGGTGACAGAATGTTTAGAATTGTTGCTTGATCGAAAACTAGCTGTTATGAGTCTTGTGCTTCTACTGTTTGACGAAATACTTGTTAGAGGTAGAATGCTCTACACTATGTTTTTCATTAGGGATTTAGAGAATCCAAGATATCAATATTCAAATAGTTTTTGAGATTTTTAATTACACCCAAAATACAAATGTGTTCTTTATAAATCTTCTAGAATTCAAGTGTACTCTCTCTCTAAGAAAAATTTTTTCTCTCTTGCATGGAAATTGTTGCAGCCATAGGTAGTTGAAAGTTCTAATGTCTTTGTCAAATGGCAAATCCACTGCTGAAAACTCTATGCAGAGTATCTTCACTTCTACACCGTTCTACGTCTTTCAAGTATACTCGCTCAATCTTGCGTGCTATATGTCCACAAATTGTAATCTGCATCTTACTGCTTTGTTTTCCTATTATGTTTTATTATATCTGTGTATTTTTTTTTCAACCATCAGAAACATTCTTCTGAAATCCCGAATCGATATTTACTCTCTTAAGGCCTTCGCATCAATTGCATCTAAATCCAGAAAATTTCTCGCATTCGTTCTCTCAACAGAGAAGCTTTAGTCATGGGTCAGTGACCATGCTAATTTCATCACAGGAAAGACCATGTATGAGCACCACGAGATTGAGGCCCCAAAGAAGGATAAGTGAAGAGAACACGGAAGGCTTAGAGTCAGGAATAAGAATACGAAGCAAAAATCTGCCAATATAGAAGAGAATATCAGACACAAACTTGAAAAGGCAAGTGCCAAAATCTTGATAGACTCATTTTAAGTAGTCCATGGTGACTTATATATTATTTCTTTTGAGTTGTGTCACTGTTTGTTTTACAGAATTTTTAGTTGTTTTAGCAGATATTTATTACTTGATTGTCAGCATTTTGAGGCAAGCATTTGTGTTCTAATGAGTGACAGTCTATAGGATTTTTTTTTTTTTTTTTTTGGAGTGCAGTTTTATATACTATTGCAATGATTTATGTGTATGTCTATTAATATGTGTTTATAGTGTCGCATGAAGAATGAGGAATTTTGGAACTGGGAATGAACAGAACTTGCAGATTAATTTGATGAATTCATATTAGCTCTTGTTGATAATTATATTCCCAATTTACTATCATTTTATCATGATGTTAGCATGGACAGACGAGACAGGTGTAGGGGGTGTTATACTTCATACTCTTGTTTGTTATATTATTTTTTCCCAATACCTATAGTTTGTGCTGTGTCTGAAGCATAGAGTTTCGACCAATTTCAGTACCATAGCAGGAATCTTTTTTCTTTCTCTCATAATTTATTAAATTAATTTTCAGGTAAGAATCAAGAAAGCCTTACTAATTAAAAAACTGGTGTGTTGTGAAGTTCCCAAAGCTCAGGGTCCTGTGTTGAACCCATTACATTAACTGGTGAGGAACAATTTTACATGAAGAAAATGACCAGAAGAGATCCAACTATCTTTTAAATGGAAGATGAGGAGTGTTTTGAGGAGTATTTCTAAATATGCATATGCACGGGAAGAAACATGGAACCGTCAGAACTGAATCTAATTTATATTAAAATTGAATCTAATGTCACTCAGGTCACCTGAATAATGGCAAATCAAAGCTCAAGACTGAATCTAGGTTACCAACTTCAACATAGATACGCCATACATGATTGGGAACCACATTAAGCATATGAGAATTTTAATTCTAATTTCTTAGTTTGTAAATATCAAATGTTAAGTAATATTCCCTCCGTCCACCAAATTTATGCTAACTTGCCTTATTGGTCCGTCCATCAAATTTATGCTCATTCTTATTTTGGAAACCATCATTTTATTACCATCCTTCAACCACCATTCAATTACTCAATATGTCATTGACTTTACACTCACAAACAATTACTCTATTAAAAAAGTGGACCCCACAATATCCCACAATACCCTTACTTTATCTACTTTATACAATAGACAAATATTTTTTTCTTAAATCTTGTGCAATGCTCTTTCAGCATAAAATTCATGGATAGAAGGAGTATCCTTTATATTTCTCGTCACCATTTGCAAGATATCAACCTTAATTTTTAAGCAATTAACAATAAAATTAAGTATTAAAATTCTGGGTGGACACCTCAAGAATTGAGGTGCTACCTGACCTAGTATATAATAAAAGGTGCAACCTGTGTTTTTATTGGGCCTATTGGCCCAATAAGGGTGCGGTTATATACACTTCCAAAACTTATACATACACCTCTTAAATTAATTTTGTTTCCAAACATACCCTTTTTAGAAAGAAAGCCTAATTGCTCTCTGAACCTTTTTATATTCAGAATGACTATTTTTTTTTTTATCACTAAAGATATTCGTTCCCAAAACAAATCCGCAATGATTGATATTAATATTTTTATGTTTCCTTTTCAAATTTACAATGGATGGTATTTATATTTTTATGAGTTTAATTTTTTTATTATTGAGGTGAATAGCAGCGGATCCCACAATTATGGACTAATTCTGGAACATGAAAACCAAAATGATATTCTTCATGTTTTATAAATTGAAGCTTCAAATCTATGGCATAAATTATGGGTGGATTGATCTCGGCGCTTCATGTTTCGAGGTAAGTCTTTTTTTTTTTTTTCCTATTCCTTGGCCGATTAAATTCGAAAATTATTGTATTACTTAATTTATACTTGATGAAAAATAGATTATTTTTAAATTTGATTGTTCGAATTAAACTGTAATATTCGAATCTAGTTGTTCAAGAGTATTTCTATATTCATATTTTTTGGCGATTTTTTGAGTGAACAGTAGCGGATATGCACCAACTAGGCAGTGGTTGGACGATGGTGGTTAATATTATTTGAAAAAATATCTTTTTTTTTTAATAGAAATATCTTTAAACTAGTAAAGAGTATAAGTAGTACTTTTTTAATTTACATTAAAATAACAAAAATATTAAAAGGTGTATGTATTAATTGTAAATGTGTATATAATCGGACCCTAATAATAATATCATCAAGATATATATATATATATATATATATATATATATATTATATATTATCATAGTAAATTTAGGCATTTGATAATTTGTTGGCTCAACTCTTTACCAGTGCAATTAAGCACAACAAGACATAATATATCTATCTATTCATTATCTATTATTCATAATATATTTATCCATTTACACATCATGTCATACAATGGCTGTTGGGTTGTCTTTCCCTGTATTTCCTTCTGTTTGGGCGCCCCTGTATTTGTGGCATTTTTTTACTGGTTGTTTGTTCTTGATTTTTTTAATTTCCTTTTGCTACTTTGTGCGTTTGATTCTGTTTTTTATTTTCTGTTGTGTTGTTTTTTGCAGGGTGTTTTTGTTTTCCTTATAAAAAAAATTCTAAAGTTTTGTGTAACTTCAATACTACTTTTTTATTCCTTTAAAAAAAAAAAAAATACTACTTCTTTATTCATAATATGTTACATTAACAAAGTGGTTGCTGTCTAGTTTAAAAAAAAAAAAAACGTAATTGCTATGCGAGTATAAATAAAAATAAAATACAATACTTAATATATGTAATAAGAACAATAAATCTAGTAATAAAAAATATATAAAATAAGATTAATAAAATCAGTAATAATAAAAATATTAATTAATAATAACAGTAATGCTACAATTAATAATACATATTTATAATAAAAATATAACAATTATAGTTTATGTCAATAATAATAATATAAACCCGTCCAAAAAAAATAATAATAATATAAACAATTAATAATATATAATTTAAAAAACAATTAATAATAATGAATAATAATTTAAAATAACTAGTTATTAATGGTATTTACATTTAATCTAATTATTTACAACGTGCATTACAAGATTCACATTTACTTATTTATGGTATACTAAATTTTTAATACGAAGCATATCAAAAAACGGAGAGAATCTTTTTTTTTTAAGAGAAAAAACGAAAAAAAAAGTAATTAAATAAGAAAACTACCGACGAAAACAAGAAATCAGATACAATAATTAATATTAATAACGGTAATAAAATTCAAAAACAAAAAAAATAACGGTAATAGTAAACTGCTGAGGCACCATTATCGTTGCAATTCTGCTCTCTCTCTTTTTTAAAAATTAACATACTAAAACCCAATGAATAATTCACAAAGTCAAACTATTTTTTGAATGGCGATAGCCAAAAATCTGAGAGAACTATTCGTTCCTTTCAAGAATCAGGCTTGAATTCTGAGATTTGGTTGGCTGAGGAGTTCGCGAACAGAGAATTGTTGTTGCACCGCGTGCGTAGGTATTCTAATATTTCTTGATAGCCCTGTCCTGCATATCTTCTTTAATGCATCATACAGTGATCGAGTTAGGTATTTGAAATATTTCAGTGCATACGTATCATTCACTGGCACAAAATTATCGATTCGCTACATTGCTCCGGCAGCGTCCACCGGCGCTAGCAACCTGAGGCAATCCCAAGGTCCGAAAAAATATATTTTCCAAATTTTGTTCTTTCCCTTGTTTTTTCTTGGCTGTATTATCCTAAATCAAGTTTTGTTGGCCAAGAATTGACAATTAGTTCTCTTTTCGCTGGAATTCTCGTTAAAGAAAATGCTAGGTGCGAAACCCACGGGTTGTACGAGGCATGGTTTTTTATTGCTTGTTTTTTATTTTAGGAGTAGGGTTGGTTTCTTCTTGGTTACTTGAACGAATGTAAACTGTTCGTCAGTTGTTTGCAGCCTGATGTGTTTATAATTACTTAATTTAAGTTTATGTTTTCTAATTTGTCTATTTACTACTACTACATATGCAAAACCTACTTGGCATCCTACAGAATGACCTATGGCAATCCCAAGGTGTTAAAAATATATTTTCGACATTCTTTCCCTTATTTTTTATTGGTTGGATTAACTTAAATTCAAGTTTTATTGGCTAAGAATTGGTAATAAGTTCTATTTTGGATTATTTTGTTTCTGAAATCTTGTTAAAGGAAATGCAAGGCGTGAGACCCACGTGCCGTTTTGTTGGATTAATTAAATTCCAGCTTTAATGGCCAATAATTGGTAATAAGTTCTCTATTTGGATGATTTTGTCACTGAAATTAATCAGTTAATGCTGTTTAACGGGACATTAGTTATTGTTCTGACCAAAATTAATTTAATATGTAGGATGGAGCTGCCTCAGCATTAAGAGGACATGTTGAGGAACAAGATCGTGATCTTCGGTGAAGCATTTTCACGGTTTATGGATCAGCTGTATGATCGTTACAAGTCTTTTGGAAAGAAATGAAGTTGCTGAAAGTTTGCCCTCTTCCTTCACTCTCCTATTACAACTGTGGATTTGGCAAAATCTTTGATCTAAGGTACTTCCATTTGGAGCTATTTAATCATTTCTCTTTTTTTTTTTTATGAGATTTTATTTTCTTGGATGCTACGGTTATTTTCTTTTGTCGACGATTTTTGTGAATTGTTGGGTGTGTCGACGTTAATCTTAATTGCGCCGATTGTGTAGCTGAGCTCATATCCACTCTCTTTTATCTGCTAGTTAATTTTCTTGTTGGAGAGTTAATTCGCTCTTCTTCATTAGTTTGTCACTGCAGTACCTAATTGTTAGGTTCGTCAGGTTCTTGTTTTGTTAGGAATGATCTAATGTAATTATGTAATGTTTTTGTTTTGCTTGAATTCTTGGGTTTGGAGTGTATGTTGAATATGATATTGTGAGCCCTAAATCTTGCTACGAAGTTTTATCTAGGAAATTGTTGAAGATACCTTCTCTCATGAAAGAAAGTATATTTGTATCTATTTTGGTGGGGGATGATGTCCCAAGTGGTCGCAGTAAGCTGTTCGAGAAAATGACCAGAGATCTAGTTCAATTACAATTGGTGCAGATTAATGAAGATCTAGAAACCCAGTGGTTCATGATTCATATTTTCTTTAAATGCTTAATCTGTTTGTGTTGGCATGGTGAGAGAAGCAATGCACTTTCATCGTTTTTCTGCTGCTATATCAAACATGAGTGAAAATCCTGCCTATAATTTACCTATGTTTATTGGGGAGAATTTGAAACAAATGCTTTATCAAAGTAAACTGCTTTTTTACGAATGGAATTTCCTTTTTTTTCCTCCAAAATTCTTGTATTGAGCATCAATTTTACCCCCATTCTGAAGGAGGGGAATTTTCGATTTAACTCTGTAATATCATATTCTTTTCCCCATTTACACTTCTTAGATGGAATTTTTGGCACTTTGCAGAACATGAGCGTACATCTTTTCTTTCTTTTATCTTTTATGCTCCTTTTGTGTTTCTGTTTTTATGACTTTTATGGGGCGGGTGGAGAAATGAGCTTGAAATAGCATTCCCTGCCCAAGGTTCTCTTATTCAACTGAGCTAAGTTATCAATAGATTGTTGACAAACTTTGGTAGCTAAGTATCTTCTTTCCTAACATTCTTCTCCACCTTGTGCTTAATAAAGTTGGTATTTAATTGACATTGTTGTTATTGGAAAATGAACTGGCTATGGCACAACATAGGAATACGGACATGAGTTTATATCAAGTTAGAACTCCCACTCCTAGGAGACCCCGTATCCTGCTTGCTTCCAGTGGAAGTGTTGCTGCAATAAAATTTGCTAATCTTTGTCATTGTTTTTTCGAGTAGGCAGAAGTCAAAGCAGCTTGTACCCAGGCATCACTCCATTTTGTAGACAGAGCTGCGATTCCTGATGATGTAATGCTTTACACTGATGAGGATGAATGGTCCACCTGGAAAATAATAGGTGATCATGTGCTCCACATTGAGCTCCGTAAATGGGCTGATATCATGGTCATCGCACCTTTGTCAGCAAATACACTTGCCAAGGTATTCAACTTAATCCATCATTTGATAGTTGTTTGATGCTTAGAAAAACGTACCACATTCTATATCCTACAAGCTACTTCACAACACTTCAAGTAGCATGTCATAAGAGAAATGTGTTTCCTTGCATACAATTTGTGCACAAAAGTAAAGTGGACCCGAATCCCAAATTGCTAAACCATAATTACTAGTGAAATATGTTCTCTTTGTCTCTGAATAATTTCCTTGAGATAGTCATGCTTATTAGAGTAACACTTGGGTGCACTAGTTGCACCATGTAATTGGTGGGGAAAATGCACTTTTTTGTCATAGTACTTTCCCTATTTATGGTTTTCGTCCTAATAACTTTCAAATTTTGAAAATCGTCCTTTAACTTAAACATTGTTCTGGTTTTGGTCCTATGACCTATTATAGCAGGTGAACTAACCGGTAAAAGTGATGTGGCATCAATTTTTTTAAAAAAATTAATTAAAAAAATCCTGATGGAGGTCTCCTCTCTATCACTTTCACCTGCTCCTAAAGTGGGAATAACAGCCCCTCAATCACCCTCCCATGTTCCTCCTCAGGAACCTCTATCGAGCTCGCCATCAATGTCATCAATTTCTAGAAACAAGAAAAACCTCCTCCCTGGCCTCTTCTAATAAAATTTCAAAACAAATATAAAACTAATTCCAAAATCAGCATCCTGCTTTTTTTTTTAAAAAAAAAAAAAACAGCGTCTTGTTGCTATTAAAAAAACCCAGCACATTTTGGAAAATCTAAACTAATCTCAGAAATTCCTGTTTTGAATTTGGTTTGAGTTACTTGTTGAATTCCTGGGAAATCCAAACTAATCCCAAGCATGGTTTGAATAACCAAACAAACCCAGTATCTTGTTGCTTGGATTTTCCAAAACAAACTAAACAATTGAAATTTGATTAACACCAGAATATCATTATTAGCACGAGAAACAATTAGGGATTAACACTAGAAAATTAAGGGATTTCAGCAACAAACAATCACAAACCCAAAATCATAATTTAGAAATTAAAATAGGGATAAAGGACCCTCAACTAGTGTGTCAGGTACAAATTGGATTGAACTAATATTTCAGGTACAAATTGGAACCCGAACTAATGTATTAGGTAAAAATTGGACCTCAAACTATTTTTTTTTAACAAATAAACAATTTTACTTTTAAAATTGAACACATGTAGACCATCCCCATGGGGGTGGTGAAGGGCGAGCCCCAATTGGTAGAAAAAAACCCACAACCCCTTGGGGTTATCCTGCACTTGGAAGAAGAAGTAGAAAAAGGAATAAATATAGTCAAAATTTGATTGTTCATCGCCGTAGTAAATAGGCGAGAAAATAGAATTTATTTCTTCGTCTTTAAAAAAAAAAATAGGAGTAAGCTGTGATATGTTCACTAAAAAAAATCCTTTTGTAGCCAATCATTTATTAAGAAAAATTGACAAGCTTAATAAAAAAGCAGAAAAAGAAATAATCGTAACTTGGTCCCGTGCATCTACCATTATACCCACAATGATCGGCCATACGATTGCTGTTCATAATGGTAAGGAGCATTTGCCTATTTATATAATAGATCGTGTGGTAGGTCACAAATTGGGAGAATTTGTACCTACTTTAAATTTCCAAGGACACGCAAAAAGCGATAACCTATCCCGCCGTTAATCTTATCTTAAAAAACATATAGATAGATACTTATGATTCATTAGTAGGAGAGAAACCTTATGCTAAAGAAGAAAAAACCAGAAGTATACGCTTTGGGTTGACATATATCTTTATCCGCTGACAAAGTAAGAAGAATAATTGATCAAATTCGCGGCCGTTCCTATGAGGAAACACTTATGATACTAGAACTCATACCCTATAAAACATGTTATTCCATTTTTAAATTAGTTTATTCTGCAGCAGCAAATGCTAGTTTCAATATGGGTTCCAACGAAGCCAATTTAGTAATTCATAAAGCTGAGGTTAACGAGGGTCCTACCGCGAAGAAATTAAAACCCGGGCTCGAGGACGTAGTTATGCGATAAAAAAAGCTACCTGTCATATAACTATTGTAGTGAAAGATATATCTTTAGATGAATATGAAGAGATATCTTTCTATTCGTTAAAAAACCCTAGATGGAAAAAGACAACTAGGGTATATGATGATGCGTATAATAGTGAGGTAGTATGGGACAAAAAATAAATCCACTTGGTTTCCGACTTGGTACAACCCAAAGCCATCATTCCCTTTGATTTGCACAACCAAAAAATTATTCTGAGGGTCTACAAGAAGATAAAAAAATAAGAGATTTTATAAAAAATTATGTTCAAAATAATATGAGAATATCCTCCGGTGCCGAGGGAATTGCCCGCATAGAGATTCAAAAAAGAATCGATTAAATCCAGGTCATAATCTTTATGGGATTCCTGAAGTTATTAATCAAAAGTAGACCCCGAGGAATCGAAGAATTAGAGATGAATCTACAAAAAGAATTTCATTATGTGAACCGAAAACTTAACATTGCTAACACAAGAATTGCAAAACCTTATGGAAATCCTAATATTCTTGCAGAATTTATAGCCGGACAATTAAAGAATAGAGTTTCATTTCGAAAAGCAATGAAAAAGGCTATTGAATTGACTGAACAAGCAGATACTAAAGGAATTCAAGTACAAATTGCAGGGCGTATCGACGGAAAAGAAATTGCACGTGTCGAATGGATCAGAGAAGGTAGGGTTCCCCTACAAACCATTCGCGCTAAAATTGATTATTGGTTCGTACTATCGATGGGGTATTAGGCATCAAAATTTGGATTTTTATAGACAAGGAAGAAGAATAACAAAACTTTCATTGTTTTTTCCGTCGATAGAACAAAAAGAGGGAAATCTTTTTCTGGCCAATCAAAAAAATTCCGACTTCTTTAATTCTTTTAATTCTATAGGGTAGAATAAAAATTAGATTGACCTTTTGTTTTGATATAATTGATATGCTTAGTGTGTGACTTGTTGGTTTGTTTTAGGGGGTTGGGATTAAAAAAAGACCGGCCCAGTAGTATGAAAACCAACCCATCGCTTCATATTATCAGGTTCTATTTGGCATATCTTTGTAGCAACTGAAATCTTTGTAACAAGAGTGTGGATAAATGGAAGGGTGATAGAAAGAAATAAAAAAATATCAATGATATATAATTCCAATATGTAAGGTCTATGAGTCCTCTCATAAAAAACAGTGTTATAAAGCATCAATACTAATTGACTTGCTTAGTGTGTGACTTGTTGGTTTGTTTTAGATTGACCTTTTGTTTTGATATAATTGCTATGCTTAGTGTGTGACTTGTTGGTTTGTTTTAGGGGGTTGGGATTAAAAAAAGACCGGCCCAGTAGTATGAAAACCAACCCATAGCTTCATATTATCAGGTTCTATTTGGCATATCTTTGTAGCAACTGAAATCTTTGTAACAAGAGTGTGGATAAATGGAAGGGTGATAGAAAGAAATAAAAAAATATCAATGATATAGAATTCCAATATGTAAGGTCTATGAGTCCTCTCATAAAAAACAGGGTTATAAAGCATCAATACTAATTGATTCATCCATAATGAAATATTAAATGAATTCTTCTTATAGAAGAAAAAACTCAAGAGCTTCGAGCCAATAAAGACTAAGAAGATTGACTCAAGTATAAATTGGATTAGAAGCTTCGTTGTAGAATTCTGACCTAACCATTTAGTACGAAGTGGTGGGGACGAAGGAACCTGTGAATGCAAAAGATTTTATTGAACAAATGAATCTTAATGATTCACTCGTTGGGATGGCGAAATGAACCGGAAATAAATTCATCTATTCGGAGAAATGACGAACACAAGTGCTAGGACTGAAATAGAGATTGCAAGAGTCAATATTCGCCCGCGATAATTTTTTTTTGAATTTGAATTTGAATTGGTAAACCTGGATAAAGGACAAAAGAAAATAAAGATTTATTAGGATGTTCCAAAAAAATGACTTTTTAATCAATTTTTTTATAAAAATGTTCTAATGTCTATTCAAATTAATTGCAATTCCATTTTGAATCGCAAGGAGCTGGATGAGAAGAAACTCTCCCGTCCAGTTCTGTAGTAGAGATGGACTTCCGAAACAAGCATCAATTATAACCCCAAAAGAATTAGATTCCGTAAACAACATAGAAGTCGAATAAAGGGAATATCTTATCGAGGTAATCATATTTGTTTCGGTAAATATGCTCTTCAGGCACTTGAGCCTGCTTGGATCACATCTAGACAAATCAAAGCGGGTCGATGAGCAATGACACGAAATGCGCGTGGTGGAAAAATTTGGGTCCGTATATTTCCAGACAAACCAGTTACAATAAGACCCGCCGAAACACGTATGGGTTCGGGGAAAGGATCCCCTGAATCTTGGGTAGCTGTTGTTAAAACAAGGCGAATACTATATGAAATGGGCGGAGTAACTGAAAATATAGCTAGAAGGGCGATTTTAATAGTAGCATCCAAAATGCCTATACGATCTCAATTTATTTTTTCGGGATAAAAATGTAGAACCAACACAAATGAGTCTTGGGAATGAAAGAAAACCGAAGGTTTCTTTTTTTTTGACAAACAATATTTCTTTTATTTTCTTCATCCTTCGCATTGGAAGAATAGACTAAAAAATTCATATGATTCAACCTCAGTTTCATTTAAATGTAGCGGATAACAGCGGGGCTTGAAAATTGATGTGTATTCGAATCATAGGAGCTAGTAATCGCCGATATGCTCATATTGGTGACGTTATTGTTGCTGTGATCAAAGAAGCAGTACCAAATATGCCCCTAGAAAAATCAGAAGTAGTAAGAGCTGTAATTGTTCGTACCTGTAAAGAACTTAAGCGTGACAGCGGTATGATAATACGATATGATGACAATGCTGCAGTTGTGATTGATCAAGAAGGAAATGCAAAGGGAACACGAATTTTTGGTGCAATCCCCCGCGAATTGAGACAATTCAATTTTACTAAAATAGTTTCATTAGCTCCTGAGCTATTATAAAATGGGATCCTGATATCTTTGGGATATTTGAAAAGAAATAGATTAAATAGATTAAGAACTAGATTAATTTGTAGATTATATCTCACGTATATACCTTGAAAAATTCATATTCATAAACCAATTAAAAAACATGTTAATTAGATCCAATTTTGAGGCACTAAAAATTTTACTTCATCATGGGTAGAGACACTATTGCTGAGATAATAACCTCTACGAAATGCGGATATGGATAGAAAAAGAGTTGTTCGCATAGCATCTACTAATATTACCGAAAATATAGTTAAAAAACTTTTCCGAGAAGGTTTTCTTGAAAACGTCAGAAAACATCGAGAAAAAAACAAAAAAATTTTGGTTTAAACCATGCAACATAATAGAAGGAATAGGAAAAGACCCCATACCTGTAGAAATTTTTTAAATTTAAAACGGATCAGCCGACCTGGTCTACGAATCTATTCTAACTCTCAACGAATTCCTAGAATTTTAGGTGGAATGGAGATTGTAATTCTTTCTACTTATCGAGGTATAATGACAGACCGGGAGGCTCGACTAGAAAGAACCGACGGAGAAATTCTATGTTATATATGGTAATCCATTTAATATCCAAATGGGATCCGAAACCTCTTCCTATTTGTAAAAAGAAAAAAAGAAAGGGGTGAGTTGTCTTAGTCTAATATGCTTTTCAACTAATAAAATAAAATATAAAATAAATTGAATTAAATTGACATAGAACATTAATATTTTAGTGGATAAATTGACAAAAAAATTAAAAACATTATGATAAATTCAAAAAAATGAGTGAAACATCAATAACACTTTTTTTTTTTTTTTTAAAAAAATTTAAATATCTAACCGGTTAATTCACCTGCTATAATAGGTCATAGGACCAAAACCAAAAAAATATGTAAGTTAACGGATGATTCTTTAAATTTGAAAGTTATGCGGACGGAAATCATAAACAGGAATAGTTATAGGATATAAAAATGCATTTTGCCTAATTGGTGCACTAATTGCATCGTCATTTTGCCTAATTGAGCTCCGTAAATGGGCTGATATCATGGTCATCGCACCTTTGTCAGCAAATACACTTGCCAAGGTATTCAACTTAATCCATCATTTTATAGTTGTTTGATGCTTAGAAAAACTTACCACATTCTATATCCTACAAGCTACTTCACAACACTTCAAGTAGCATGTCATAAGAGAAATGTGTTTCCTTGCATACAATTTGTGCACAAAAGTAAAGTGGACCCGAAACCCAAATTGCTAAACCATTATCACAAGTGAAATCTGTTCTCTTAGTCTCTGAATAATTTCCTTGAGATAGTCATGCTTATTAGAATAACACTTGGGTGCACTAGCTGCACCATGTAATTGGTGGGGAAAATGCACTTTTTTGTCCTAGTACTTTCCCTATTTATGGTTTTCGTCCTAATAACTTTCAAATTTTGAAAATCGTTCTTTAACTTAAACATTGTTCTGGTTTTGGTCCTATGACCTATTATAGCAGGTGAACTAACCGGTAAAAGTGATGTGGCATCAATTTTTTTAAAAAAATTTAATTTAAAAAATCCAGATGGAGGATAAAAGTGATGTGGCCTCTTCTCAATCACTTTCACCTACTCCTAAAGTGGGAATAACAGCCCCTCGAATCACCCTCCCATGTTCTTCCTCAGGAACCTCTATCGAGCTCGCCATCAATGTCATCAATTTCTAGAAACAAGAAGAACCTCCTCCCTAGCCTCTTCTAATAAAATTTCAAAACAAATATAAAACTAATTCCAAAATCAGCATCCTGCTTTTTTTTTTAAAAAAAAACAGCATCTTGTTGCTATTAAAAAAAACCCAGCACATTTTGGAAAATCTAAACTAATCTCAGAAATTCCTGTTTTGAATTTGGTTTGAGTTACTTGTTGAATTCCTGGGAAATCCAAAATTAATCCCAAGCATGGTTTGAATCCCACCAAACAAACCCAGTGTCTTGTTGCTTGGATTTCCCAAAACAAACACATTATCTTGTTGCTTAGATTTCCCAAAACAAACTAAACAATTGAAATTTGATTCACACCTGAATATCATTATTAGCACGAGAATTACAAACCCAAAATCACAATTAGGGATTAACACTAGAAAATTAAGGGATCAATCACAAACCCAAAATTACAATTTATAAATTAAAATAGGGATAAAGTACAATTGGGACCCTCAACTAGTGTGTCAGGTACAAATTCGACCCTGAACTAATGTTTCAGGTAGAAATTGGAACCTGAACTAATGTATTAGGTAAAAATTGGACCTCAAACTATTTTTTTTAACAAATAAACAATTTTACTTTTAAAATTGAACACATATGCCTTTCAACTAATAAAATAAAATATAAAATAAATTGAATTGAACTGACATAGAACATTAATATTTTAGTGGATAAATTGACAAAAAAATTAAAAACATTATGATAAATTCTAAAAAATGAGTTAAACATCAATAACATTTTTTTAAAAAAATAAATAAATATAGATGACATGTCATCTAACCGGTTAGTTCACCTGCTATAACAGGTCATAGGACCAAAACCAAAAAAATATTTAAGTTAACGAACGATTCTTTAAATTTGAAAGTTATGCGGACGAAAATCATAAACATGAATAGTTATAGGATATAAAAATGCATTTTGCCTAATTGGTGCACTAATTGCATCGTCATTTTGCTGTTGTGTTAAAAGTATGTACCCTCATCCTGCTCATTTAGGTTATTGATTAACCAAATCACTAAATGCGTTGAAGCTTAAGATGATACAAAATATGCTTGCCTGGATAAACTTAAATGTTGCTGGGCAATTTTTTGATATTGATGCCCTTGCTAGTATGAGCAAGGAGAGTAAGATAAGAGAAACAATCAAAGTGATGCATAAATATCAATTTATGGTAAGTTAATTGTAAGAAAGCGTTTTTTAGCTTTTAGCTGTATCTAGGCACTTTTGCATATTTTGTAGTAGAAGTTTTGCTTCTAATATGTTTAAATAGAGTTGGCATTTAGAAGTAGGCGAAACAAGGATGGAGTTCTTTTAGCTTGCGGTGACGTTTAGGCTGGCACTTGACCCCATTTTTCTTCTTTTATAAAAACTAATTTTCTCTTGCAGTTGATGTCTGCATCATATTACTTGCTAATGATCCTTAGCTTTCTTCTTCAACGTATAAACTTATTTCTTGTAATAGAAAGTCAATTCCTTCCTGTTGCTTGAGAATGATCCTTAGCTTTCTTCCGAGCCTTTTCTATTATAATGAGATAATTTAAATAATTTTCATATTCCCTGTGGGATCAACCCCTTACTTATTCTAATACATAGTATTGGATTCTTTAAGGCGGATTATAAATATTATTTTTGGGTGCCGGCGACAGCACACCAAATTTTGGCGCCGTTGCCGGGGAATATTGAAAATTTATTTTCTTTGTCTTTTACCTGCTCTTTTGTGAAGCTTATTTTTTTTGTTATTTTTCTGAGTATTTTCGTATATTCGTTGTTTTTTTTTCTGATTCCCTTAATCCCCCGTGAATTTCGTGTGTCGCTGTAATTTTCTGCAATTTTGACACTGGGTGACCCAGTGTCACTGTAGCAGCGAAATTTAAGCCGTTCATTTTTTTTCCCAGTTTTTTTTTAATTTTATATTTTTTTGTGTGTGTTCTTTTTGTTTATTCTCACATGTTTCTACCCTTTTCCAGGTGCTTCATTGAATACACTAATCTCGGTTATGGAGAAGTTTCTCGTTGGAAATAATTAGAGAATTAGACCATACCGTGCAACTATATCTCATTTCAGCCACCACTGCCATCTCCAGACGTCTGTTGCGCTCTATTCAGCACCAACAATACCACATTAATCAGGTGTTTCCCTTCCTTGTCTTGAATTATTTTCTCTTCTCAGTGTATTATTGTTGCTTGAGGACAAGCAAAGATTTAAGTGTGGGGAGAGAGTCAAGGCATGTGTTTAGATTAAAATAGGGACTATTTATTTATTTTTTTTTGGGTGTTGATTGGTGTGAATTTAGCATGCTGATTTTGTTTAGATTAGTTGACAATTTGGTATTTTTGAAAAGCTAATGACCACGATGATGAGTCGAAAGTATGTATGAAAAATGTAGTGTCATTGTCTTGTAGTGAACTTGAGAAAATTCTGGTTAAATTTTGCTTTGTGTCGATCCGTGTGAAGTTTGTGAGAACATGAAGATTGATTGTAGACTTCGATTGAACTTGTGAAAGTGAATTAATAAGTAGTGAGGAGTGATTCTAAATTGTGCATCTTATTTTCCCATATTAAAGTAGTTGGTTGATGATTTGATTGGATAATGCGTTATGATGTACCCCTAAGGTTGGAAAAAAATACTACCTCTGTCCCACAACTATTTTCACAGTTGACTTTTTAACGGTTTTTGTATGAGAATTATTTCTTAGTAATATGTGTACAAAAGTTGTAATATGTGTACATAATTATTCGTATAATACAAATTTAGTACACATATTACTATGAAATAATTCTCACACAAAAACCGTTAAAAAGTCAACTGTGAAAACAATTGTGGGACAGAGGGAGTAAATAAATTGATGAGGATCGGAGGAAAATAAATTGGAGTTGAGTCGAGGAAAAAAAAAAAGAGAGGCTGAAACAGCTGCCCGTCTCTGGGGGCTGAGACAAAAATGCCGGAACCCGAAGATAGAGTGAAGCTGCAAAGAAACAGCTGCCTATTTTTGGGGCTGAGTCGAAAAAGCTAAAACCTGGAGATGGAGTGGAGCTGCAGCTCTCGTAAAAAGAAAAGTAAAAAAAAAAAAAAGAAAAAAATTGGAGAAAATGGGTACTCTAAAATGCAAAGTTCGATTGAATTATTCAAACTTGATGAAATAATCAAAGGGAAAATGAAGTTACAATTAAGAGTTATCAACTTGATGAATTAATGATCAATCATAGGTGATTTTGAGTGTCTACATTTCTTCTAAAACTTGATACTTAGTCCGGATTTCACAAGTTACTATTTTTCAATGACATTGCACTTGTTTTATAAGGACCTAGATTTAACCAAGTGGTCCCAGTAGGCTGTTTGGGACCTAGATTTTTCAATGACATTACACTTGTTTTGCAGCCTGATGTGTTTATAATTACTTAATTTAAGTTTATGTTTTCTAATTTGTCTATTTACTACTACTACATATGCAAAACCTACTGGGCATTTTGACCTATGGCAATCCCAAGGTCTTAAAAATATATTTTCAACATTCTTTCCCTTATTTTTCATTGGTTGGGTAATAAGTTCTATTTTTGATTATTTTGTTTCTGAAATCTTGTTAAAGGAAATGCAAGGCGTGAGACCCACGTACCATTTTGTTGGATTAATTAAATTCCAGCTTTAATGGCCAATAATTGGTAATAAGTTCTCTATTTGGATAATTTTGTCACTGAAATTAATCAGTTAATGCTGTTTAACGGGACATTAGTTATTGTTCTGACCAAAATTAATTTAATATGTAGGATGGAGCTGCCTCAGCATTAAGAAGACATGTTGAGGAACAAGATCGTGATCTTCGGTGAAGCATTTTCACGGTTTATGGATCAGCTGTATGATGGTGAGAGAAGCAATGCACTTTCATCGTTTTTCTGCTGCTATATCAAACATGAGTGAAAATCCTGCTTATAATTTACCTATGTTTATTGGGGAGAATTTGAAACAAATGTTTTATCAAAGTAAACTGTTTTTTTACGAATGGAATTTCCTTTTTTTTACTCCAAAATTCTTGTATTGATAATCAGTTTTACGCCCATTCTGAAGGAGGGGAATTTTCGATTTAACTCTGCAACATCATATTATTTTCCCCATTTACACTTCTTAGATGGAATTTTTGGCACTTTACAGAACTTGAGCGTACGTCTTTTCTTTCTGTTATCTTTTATGCTCCTTTTGTGTTTTTGTTTTTATGACTTTTAGGGGGCGGGTGGAGAAATGAGCTTGAAATAGCATTCAATGCCCAAGGTTCTCTTATTCAACTGAGCTAAGTTATCAATAGATTGTTGGCAAACTTTGGTAGCTAAGTATCTTCTTTCCTAACATTCTTCTCCATCTTGTGCTTAATAAAGTTGGTATTTAATTGACGTTGTTTTTTGAAAATGAACAGGCTATGGCACAACATGGGAATACGGACATGAGTTGATATCAAGTCAGACCTCCCACTCCCAGTAGACCCCGTTTCCTGCTTGCTTCCAGTGGAAGTGTTGCTGCAATAAAATTTGCTAATCTTTGTCATTGTTTTTTCAAGTGGGCAGAAGTCAAAGCAGCTTGTACCCAGGCATCACTCCATTTTGTAGACAGAGCTGCGATTCCTGATGATGTAATGATTTACATTGATGAGGATGAATGGTCCACCTGTAAAATAATAGGTGATCATGTGCTCCACATTGAGCTCCGTAAATGGGCTGATATCATGGTCATCGCACCTTTGTCAGCAAATACACTTGCCAAGGTATTCAACTTAAGCCATCATTTGATAGTTGTTTGATGCTTAGAATAACTTACCACATTCTATATAGTTCAATTACAATTGGTGCAGATTAATGAAAATCCAGAAACCCAGTGGTTCATTATTCATATTTTCTTTACATGCTTAATCTGTTTGTGTTGGCTTAGTGAGAGAAGCAATGCACTTCAATCGTTTTTCTGCTGCTATATCAAACTTGAGTGAAAATCCTGCTTATAATTTGCCTGTGTTTATTGGGGAGAATTTGAAACAAATGCTTTATCAAAGTAAACTGTTTTTTTACGAATGGAATTTCCTTTTTTTTCCTCCAAAATTCTTGTATTGAGCATCAGTTTTACCCCCATTCTGAAGGAGGGGAATTTTCGATTTAACTCTGCAACATCTTATTCTTTTCCCCATTTACACTTCTTAGATGGAATTTTTGGCACTTTACAGAACATGAGCGTACGTCTTTTCTTTCAACTGAGCTGGCAAACTTTGGTAGCTAAGTATCTTATTTCCTAACATTCTTCTCCACCTTGTGCTTAATAAAGTTGGTATTTAATTGACATTGTTGTTATTGGAAAATGAACAGGCTATGACACAAAGTGGGAATACGGACATGAGTTTATATCAAGTCAGACCTCCCACTCCCAGGAGACCCCGTTTCCTGCTTGCTTCCAGTGGAAGTGTTGCTGCAATAAAATTTGCTAATCTTTGTCATTGTTTTTTCGAGTGGGCAGAAGTCAAAGCAGCTTGTACCCAGGCATCACTCCATTTTGTAGACAGAGCTGCGATTCCTGATGATGTAATGATTTACACTGATGAGGATGAATGGTCCACCTGTAAAATAATAGGTGATCATGTGCTCCACATTGAGCTTCGTAAATGGGCTGATATCATGGTCATCGCACCTTTGTCAGCAAATACACTTGCCAAGGTATTTAACTTAAGCCATCATTTGATAGTTGTTTGATGCATAGAATAACTTACCACATTCTATATAGTTCAATTACAATTGGTGCAGATTAATGAAGATCCAGAAACCCAGTGGTTCATTATTCATATTTTCTTTACATGTTTAATCTGTTTGTGTTGGCATGGTGAGAGAAGCAATGCACTTCAATCGTTTTTCTGCTGCTATATCAAACTTGAGTGAAAATCCTGCTTATAATTTACCTGTGTTTATTGGGGAGAATTTGAAACAAATGCTTTATCAAAGTAAACTGTTTTTTTACGAATGGAATTTCCTTTTTTTTCCTCCAAAATTCTTGTATTGAGCATCAGTTTTACCCCCATTCTGAAGGAGGGGAATTTTCGATTTAACTCTGCAACATCTTATTCTTTTCCCCATTTACACTTCTTAGATGGAATTTTTGGCACTTTACAGAACATGAGCGTACGTTTTTTTTTCTTTCAAGCGGGTGGAGAAATGGCAAACTTTGGTAGCTAAGTATCTTCTTTCCTAACATTCTTCTCCACCTTGTGCTTAATAAAGTTGGTATTTATTTGACGTTGTTTTTTGAAAATGAACAGGCTATGACACAACATGGGAATACGGACATGAGTTTATATCACGTCAGACCTCCCACTCCCAGGAGACCCCGTTTCCTGCTTGCTTCCAGTGGAATTGTTGCTACATTAAAATTTGCTAATCTTTGTCATTGTTTTTTCGAGTGGGCAGAGAAGTCAAAGCAGCTTGTACCCAGGCATCACTCCATTTTGTAGACAGAGTTGCGATTCCTGATGATGTAATGATTTACACTGATGAGGATGAATGGTCCACCTGGAAAATAATAGGTGATCATGTGCTCCACATTGAGCTTTGTAAATGGGCTGATATCATGGTCATCGCACCTTTGTCAGCAAATACACTTGCCAAGGTATTCAACTTAATCCATCATTTGATAGTTGTTTGATGCTTAGAAAAACTTACTCCATTCTATATAGTTCAATTACAATTGGTGCAGATTAATGAAGATCCAGAAACCCAGTGGTTCATGATTCATATTTTCTTTACATGCTTAATCTGTTTGTGTTGGCATGGTGAGAGAAGCAATGCACTTTCATCGTTTTTCTGCTGCTATATCAAACTTGAGTGAAAATCCTGCTTATAATTTACCTATGTTTATTGGGGAGAATTTGAAACAAATGCTTTATCAAAGTAAACTGCTTTTTTACGAATTGAATTTCCTTTTTTTTCCACCAAAATTCTTGTATTGAGCATCAGTTTTACTCCCATTCTGAAGGAGGGTAATTTTCGATTTAACTCTGCAACATCTTATTCTTTTCCCCATTTACAATTCTTAGATGGAATTTTAGGCACTTTACAGAACATGAGCGTACGTCTTTTCTTTCTTTTATCTTTCATGCTCCTTTTGTGTTTATGACTTTTATGGGGCGGGTGGAGAAATGAGCTTGAAATAGCATTCCCTGCCCAAGTTTCTCTTATTCAACTGAGCTAAGTTATCAATAGATTGTTGGCAAACTTTGGTAGCTAAGTATCTTCTTTCCTAACATTCTTCTCCACCTTGTGCTTAATAAAGATGGTATTTAATTGACATTGTTGTTATTGGAAATGAACAGGCTATGGCACAACATGGGAATACGGACATAGGTTTATATCAAGTCAGATCTCCCACTCCCTGGAGACCCCGTATCCTGCTTGCTTCCAGTGGAAGTGTTGCTGCAATAAAATTTGCTAATCTTTGTCATTGTCTTTTCGAGTGGGCAGAATTCAAAGCAGCTTGTACCCAGGCATCACTCCATTTTGTAGACGGAGCTGCGATTCCTGATGATGTAATGCTTTACACTGATGAGGATGATTGGTCCACCTGGAAAATAATAGGTGATCATGTGCTCCACATTGAGCTCCGTAAATGGGCTGATATCATGGTCATCGCACCTTTGTCAGCAAATACACTTGCCAAGGTATTCAACTTAATCCATCATTTGATAGTTGTTTGATGCTTAGAAAAACATACCACATTCTATATCCTACAAGCTACTTCACAACACTTCAAGTAGCATGTCATAAGAGAAATGTGTTTCCTTGCATACAGTTTGTGCACAAAAGTAAAGTGGACCCGAAACCCAAATTGCTAAACCATAATCACAAGTGAAATCCGTTCTCTTAGTCTCTGAATAATTTCTTTGAGATAGTCATGCTTATTAGAGTGACACTTGTGTGCACTAGTTGCACCATGTAATTGGTGGGGAAAATGCACTTTTTTGTCCTAGTACTTTCCTTATTTATGGTTTTTCGTCCTAATAACTTTCAAATTTTGAAAATCATCCTTTAACTTAAACATTGTTCTGGTTTTGGTCCTATGACCTATTATAGCAGGTGAACTAACCGGTAAAAGTGATGTGGCATATTTTTTTTAAAATAAAATTTAATTGAAAAAATCCAGATGGAGGATAAAACTTAAAAGTGATGTGGCCTCCTCTCAATCACTCTCACCTGCACCTAAAGTGGGAATAACAGCCCCTCAATCACCCTCCCATGTTCCTCCTCGGAACCTCTATCGAGCTCGCCATCAATGTCATCAATTTCTAGAAACAAGAAAAACCTCCTCCCTGGCCTCTTCTAATAAAATTTCAAAACAAATATAAAACTAATTCCAAAATCAGCATCCTGCTTTTTTTTGAAAAAAAAAAAAAACAGCGTCTTGTTGCTATTAAAAAAACCCTGCACATTTTGGAAAATCTAAACTAATCTCAGAAATTCCTTTTTTGAATTTGGTTTGAGTTACTTGTTGAATTCCTGGGAAATCCAAACTAATCCCAAGCATGGTTTGAATTCCACCAAACAAACCTAGTATCTTGTTGCTTGGATTTCCCAAAACAAACACATTATCTTGTTCCTTAGATTTCCCAAAACAAACTAAACAATTGAAATTTGACTCACACCAGAATATCATTATTAGCACGAGAATTACAAACCTAAAATCACAATTAAGGATTAACACTAGAAAATTAAGGGATTTCAGCAATAAACAATCACAAACCCAAAATCACAATTTAGTAATTAAAATAGGGATAAAGTACAATTGGGACACTCAACTAGTGTGTCAGGTACAAATTTGATTCTGAACTAATGTTTCAGGCACAAATTGGAATCCGAACTAATGTATTAGGTAAAAATTGGACCTCAAACTATTTTTTTTTAACAAATAAACAATTTTACTTTTAAAATTGAACACATATGCCTTTCAACTAATAAAATAAATTGAATTGAATTGACATAGAAAATTAATATTTTAGTGGATAATTTGACAAAAAAATTAAAAACATTATGATAAATTCTAAAAAAATGAGTGAAACATCAATAAAGCTTTTTTTTTAAAAAAATTAAATATAGATGACATGTCATCTAAACGGTTAGTTCTCCTGCTATAACAGTTCATAGGACCAAAACCAAAAAAATATTTAACTAACGATTCTTTAAATTTGAAAGTTATGCAGACGAAAATCATAAACAGGAATAGTTAGAGGATATAAAAATGCATTTTGCCTAATTGGTGCACTAATTGCGTCGTCATTTTGCTGCTGTGTTAAAAGTATGTACTCTCATCTTGCTCATTTAGGTTATTGATTAACCAAATCACTAAAGTGTTGAAGCTTAAGATGATACAAAATATGCTTGCCTGGATAAATTTAAATATTGTTGGGCAATTTTTTAATATTGATGCCCTTGCTAGTATGAGCGAGGAGAGTGAGAGAAGAGAAACAATCAAAGTGATGCATAAATATCAGTTTATGGTAAGTTAATTGTAAGAAAGTGTTGTTTAGCTTCTAGCTGTATCTAGGCACTTTTGCATATTTTGTCGTAGAAGTTTTGCTTCTAATACGTTTAAATAGAGTTGGCATTTAGAAGTAGGTGAAATAAGGATGGAGTTCTTTTAGCTTGCAGTGACGTTTAGGCTGGCACTTGACCCCATTTTTCTTCTTTTATAAAAACTAATTTTCTCTTGCAGTTGATGTCTGCATCATATTACTTGCTAATGATCCTTAGCTTTCTTCTTCAACCTATAAACTTATTTTTTGTAATAGAAAGTCAATTCCTTCCTGTTGCTTGAGAATGATCCTTAGCTTTCTTCCGAGCCTTTTCTATTATAATGAGACAATTTAAATAATTTTTATATTTCCTGTGGGATCAACCCCTTACTTATCCTACTACATAGTAGTGGATTCGTTAAGGCGAATTATAAATATTATTTTTGGGTGCCGGCGACAGCACACCAAATTTTTGTGCCGTTGCCGGGGAATATTGAGAATTTATTTTCTTTGTCTTTTACTTGTTCTTTTGTGAGGCTTATTTTTCTGTTATTTTTCTGAGTATTTTCGTATATTCGTTTTTTTTTTCTGATCCCAGTAATCCCCCGTGAATTTCGTGTGTCGCTGTAATTTTCTGCAATATTTACACTGGGTGGGCGACCCAGCGTCACTGTAGCAGCGAAATTTAAGCAGCTCATTTTTTTTCCCAGTTTTTTTTTTATTTTATATTTTCTTTTTGTGTGTGTTCTTTTTGTTTATTCTCACGTGTTTCTACCCCTTTTTCAGGTGCTTCGTTGAATATACTAATCTCGGTTACGGAGAAGTTTCACGTTGGAAATAATTAGAGAATTAAATCATACCGTGCAACTTGAGGACAAACAAAGATTTAAGTGTGAGGGAGAGAGTCAAGGCTTCCTTGTCTTGAATTAGATTAAAATGAGGACAAACAAAGATTTAAGTGTGAGGGAGAGTTAAATGTCCTGTTTAGATTAAAATAGGGATGGGATTGTCGGTATTACGATTCAATGTCCCTTCGTGGGAATGTCGATTTACGGTTCAATGTCCCTTTGTGGGATTGTCGGATTTTCGGTTCAATGTCCCTTTGTGGGATTGTCGGTTTACGGTTCAATGTCCCTTTGTGGGAATGTGGGTTTTACATCTCAATGTCCCTTTGTGGGAATGTCAATTTTACGGTTCAATTTCACTTTTTGTGAATGTCGGTTTTACGGTTCAATTTTTCTTCGTAGGAATGTCGGTTTACGGTTCAAGATTCTAGGTTCAATGTCCTTTTGTGGTAATGTGGGTTTACGGTTCAATTTTCCTACATTACAGGAACATTGAATCGTAAACCCACATTACCACAAAAGGACATTGAACCATAAAACCGACAATCCGACAATCCAACAAAGGGACATTAAACCGTAAACCGACATTTCCACAAAGGGACATTAAACCGTAAACCGGTTTTCCCTTTGTTTCCCACAAAGGGACATTGAACTGTAAAACCGATAATTCCACAAAGGGACATTGAACCGTAAATCAACAATCCCATAAAGGGATATTGAACCGTAAAGCTGACAATCCCACAAAGAGACATTGAACCGTAAAATCCGGCAATCTCACAAAGGAATATTGAACCGTAAACCGACAACACCACAAAGGGACATTGAATCGTAAACCGACATTCCCAAAAAAGGGCATTGAACCGTAAACCCAACATTCTCACAAAGGGACATTGAACTGTAACCCGACATTCCCACAGAGGGATATTGAACCGTAAACCGACAATCCCACAAAGGGATATTGAACCGTAAAATCGACATTCACATAAAGGGACATTGAACCGTAAACCGACATTCCTACAAAGGGATATAGAACCGTAAATTGACATTCTCACAAAGGGAAATTGAACCGTAATACCGACATTCCCACAAAGGGATATCAAACCATAAAATCGACATTCCCACAGAGGGACATTGAACCATAAAATCGACATTCTCACAAAGGATATTGAACCGTAAACCAACATTTCCACAAAGGGACATTAAACCGTATAACCGATATTCCCACAAAGGGACATTGAACCATAAACCGACATTCCCACAAAGGGATATTGAAACGTAAAATTGATATTCCCACAAAGGGACATTGAATTGTAAACCTGACATTCCCACAAAGGGATATTGGACCGTTAACCGACATTTCCACATAGGGACATTGATCTGTAAACCGACATTTCCACATAGGGACATTGATCTGTAAACCGACAAACCCACAAAAGGATATTGAACTGTAAAATCGACAATCCCACAAAAGGGGGACATTGAACCGTAAATCGACAAATCCACAAAAGGACATTGAACTGTAAAACCGACAATCCCACAAAAGCGGGACATTGAACCGTCAAACCGACATTCCCATAAAGAGATATTGAACCGTAAACCCGATAATCCCATAAAAGGATATAGAACCGTAAAACCGACATTCCCACAAAATGACATTGAACCGTAAAATTGACATTCCCACAAAGGAACATTGAACCGTAAAATCGACATCTCCACAAAGGAACATTAAACCGTAAACCCGATAATCCCACAAAAGGGACATTGAACCGTAAAGTAAACATTCCATAAAGGGATTCCCACTTTATGGGAAAGGGACATTGAACCTTAAACCGATATTCCCACAATGGGACATTGAACCTTAAAACCGGTTCAATGTCCACAAAGGGACATTGGTTCCATATCCTTTGTGGGAATGTCGACATGGACATTCCCTCAAATGGACATTACGGTTCAATGTTCCTTTGTAAGGAAAAATCGACATTCCCTCAAATGGACATTGTGGTTTAAATCCGATATTCCCAAAAATGGACATTGAAATATGAAACCGGTTTAATGTCCTCTGCATAGTCAAAGGGACGGTTCAATGTTCCTTTGTATGAATGAATCGTAAATCGACATTCTCAGGGAATGGGTTTACGGTTCAATGTCTCTTTGTGGGAATATCGGTTTTACGGTTCAATGTCTCTTTGTGGGAATATCAATTTTACGGTTCAATGTGCTTGACATTGCCAATGTATTTCGATTCAATGTCTTTTTTTGGGAATTTGTTCAATGTCCCTTTGTGTGAATGTCGATTTTACGGTTCAATGTCCCTTTGTGGGAATGTCGGTTTTACGGTTTCATATCCCTTTGTGGGAATGTCTATTTTACGATTTAATATCCCTCTGTGGGAATGTCGGTTTTACGGTTCAATGTCCCTTTGTAGGATTGTCGATTTACGGTTTAATATCTATTTATGGGAATGTCGGTTTTATGGTTTAACATCCCTTTGTGGGAATGTCGATTTTACGGTTCAATGTTCCCTTTGTGGAAATGTCAATTTACGGTTTAATGTCCCTCTGTGGGATTGTCGGTATTACGGTTCAATGTTCCTTTGTGTGAATGTCGGTTTACGGTTCAATGTCCCTTTGTAGGAATGTCGGTTTACGGTTCAATGTCCTTTTGTGGGAATATCGGTTTTAGGGTTTAATATCTCTTTGTGGGAATATCAATTTTACGGTTCAATGTGCTTTTGTCGAAATGTCGGTTTACAGTTCAATGTCCCTCTATGGGATTGTCGGTATTTCGATTCAATGTCTTTTTTTGGGAATGTCGGTTTTACGGTTCAATGTCCCTTCATATGAATGTTGATTTTACGGTTCAATGTCCCTTTGTGTGAATGTCGGTTTTACGGTTCAATATTCCTCTGTGGGGATGTCGGTTTTACGGTTCAATGTTCGTGTTTGGGATTGTCGGGTTTACGGTTCAATGTCCTTTTGTGGGAATGTCGGTTTTACGGTTTAATGTCCCCCTTTTGTGAGATTGTCGGGTTTTACGGTTCAATGTCCCTCTGTGGAAATGTTGGTTTTACGGTTTAATGTCCTTTTGTGGGATTATCGGGGCTACAGTTCAATGTCTCTTTGTGGGGATGTCGGTTTTACGGTCCAATATCCCTTTGTAGGAATGTAGGTTTGTGGGTTTGTCGTTTTACGGTTCAATGTCCCTTTTTGGAAATATCGCTTTACGGTCCAATATCCCTTTGTGGGGAATGTCAGGTTTACGGTTCAATATCTCTTTGTGGTAATGTCAGTTTTACGGTTCAATATCCTTTTTTGTGGGAATGTCGGTTTATGGTTCAATATCCTTTTGTGGGAATATCGGTTATACGGTTCAATGTCCCTTTGTGAGAATGTCGGTTTACGGTTCAATGTCCCTTTGTGGGAATGTCGGTTTTACAGTTCAACATCCCTCTGTGGGAATGTCAATTTTACGGTTCAATATCCATTTGAGGGATTGTCGGTTTTACGATTCAATGACCCTTTTTTGGAATGTTAGTTTTACAGTTCAATGTTCCTTTTTGGAAATATCGGTTTATGGAAATGTCAGTTTTACAGTTCAATGTCCCTCTATTAGAATGTTGATTTTACGGTTCAATGTCCCTTTGTGGGAATGTCGGTTTTACGGTTCAATGGTCCTCTGTGGGAATGTCGGTTTTACGGTTCAATGTCCCTCTGTGGGAATGTCGATTTTACGGTTCAATGTCCTTTTGTGGAATTGTCGGGTTTACAGTTCAATGTCCCTTTGTGGGAATATCGATTTTACGGTTCAATATCCACCTTTTGTGGAATTGTCGGTTTTATGGTTTAATGTTCATTTGTGGGTTTGTTGGTTTACGGTTCAGTGTCCCTTTGTGGAAATATCGGTTTACGGTACAATACGTAAATCGACATTTCCACAAGGGAACATTGAACCGTAAACCGACATTCCTACAAAGGGATATTGAACCGTATACCGATATTTCCACAAAGGGAAATTGAACTGTAAAACCGACAATCCGACAAAAGGACATTAAACCGTAAATCGATATTTTCACAAAAGGACATTAAACCGTAAACCGATTTTTCCACAAAGGGACATTGAACCATAAATCCAACATCCCCACAAAGGGACATTGAATCGTAAACCGACAATCCCACAAAGAGACATTGAACTGTACACCGACAATCCCACAAAGAGATATTGAACCGTAAATCGATATTCCCACAAAGGAACATAGAACCGTAAAACCGACATTTCCTCAAATGGACATTGAATCGTAAAACCGACATTCCCTCAAATGGACATTGAACTGTAAAACCAACAATCCTACAAAGGGACATTGAACCGTAAATCGACAATCCCACAAAGGGACATTGAACTGTAAAACCGACATTCCCACAAAGGGACATTGAACCGTAAATTCGATAATCCCACAAAGGGATATTGAACCGTAAAACCGACAATCCCACAAAGGGATCTTAAACTGTAAAACCGATATTCTCACAAAAGGATATTGAACCATAATACCGACATTCCCACAGAGGGACATTGAACCGTAAATTGACATTCCTATAAAGGGACATTGAACCGTAAACCGACATTTCCACAAAGGGACACATTGAACCGTAAAATCGACAATCTCACAAAGGGACATTGAACCGTAAACCGACAATCCCACAAAGTGACATTGAACCATAAAACCGACATTCCAAAGGGACATTTAACCTTAAAATCGACATTCCCACAAAGGGACATTGAACCGTAAACCGACAATCACACAAAGGGATATTGAACCGTAAAACCGACATTCCCACAAAGGGACATTGAACCCGTAAACCGACATTCCCACAAAAGGACTTTGAACCATAAACCTATATTCCCACAAAGGGATTTTGAACCGTAAACCGACATTCCCACAAAGGGAAATGGAATCGTAAAACCGAGATTCCCACAAACGGACATTAAACCATGAAATCGACATTCCCACAAAGGGACATTGAAATATAAAACCGATATTCCCATATAGAGACATTGAACCGTAAACCTACAATCCCACAAAGGGATATTGAACCGAAAAATTGACAATCCCACAAAGGGACATTGAACCGTAAAATCGACATTCCCACAAAGGGACATTGAACCGTAAAACCGATATTCCCACAAAGGGACATTGAATCGTAAAACCGACATTCCCACAAAGGGACATTGAACCGGAATACCGACAATCCCACAGAGGGACATTGAACCGTAAACCGACATTCCCACAAAGGGGCATTGAACCGTAAAACCGATATTCCCACAAAGTGACATTAAACCATGAAACCGACATTCCCACAAAGTAACATTGAAACGTAAACCGACATTCCCACAAAAGGACATTGAACTGTAAAAACCGACATTCCCACAAATGAACATTAAACCATAAATCTGACATTTCCACAAAGAGATATTGAACCGTAAATCGACATTTCAACAAAGGGACATTGAACCGTAAAACCAACAATCCCACAAAAGGACATTGAACCGTAAAACCGACATTTACACGGAGGGACATTGAAGCGTAAAATCAACATTGAACCGTAAAACCGACATTGGAATGTCGATTTTACGGTTCAAATGTCCCGTTGTGGGATTTTCGGGTTTACTGTTCAATGTCTCTTTGTGGGAATGTCGGTTTTACGATTCAATGTCCTCCTTTTGTGGGATTGTCGGTTTTACGGCTCAATATCCCTTTGTGGGTTTGTCGGTTTACGGTTCAATGTCCCTTTGTGGAAATATCGGGTTTACGGTTCAGTGTCCCTTTGTGGGAATGTCAGTTTTACGGTTCAATATCCCTTTGTGTGATGTCGGTTTACGGTTAAATGTCCTTTTCTGGGATTGTCTGTTTTACGGTTCATTATCCCTTTGTTCGAATGTCGATTTTACGGTTCAATATCCCTTTTTCGGAATGTCGGTTTTACGGTTCAATATTTCTTTTGGGGAATATCGGTTTACGGATCAATATACCTTTGTGGGAATGTCGGTTTACGGTTCAATGTCCCTTTGTGGAAATATCGGTTTTACGGTTCAATGTCCCTTTTTTGGAATGTCGGTTTTACGGTTGTATGTCTCCTTTTTTGGAATGTCGATTTTACGGTTCAATATTCCTTTTTGGGAATATCGGTTTACAGTTCAATGTCCCTTTTTCGGAATGTCGGTTTTACGATTCAATATTCCCAAATTCCAAACCAATTTCCAACAATCGAACATTTGAATATCAGATTCATTTTTTCTTTAAAGGGATGTATTCATATATACACTTATATATGTTTTCTTTAACTGTCATAATACAAATAAAATGCAAACACATATAACACATTATGCTATAATTGATAATACAAATAAAATCAAACTCGATTGAAAGTATATATACGAAATTAAGTTTATCTAGTATCTTAAATAATAATTTCGGATTTCTTTTAAAAAGAAAAAAAAAAAAAATGCAAAGAGCATTATTGATATAGTACTGGAACTATAGCACCCAAGACATGATATGATGATATACAACTTATCATTAGGGGGGACACTGGCCCCTGATCTTTTAAAACATTTCACTGATAGGTAATTTAACAAAAATATATATATATATATATATATATATATATAAACGAGAGAAAAAATTTTGTGTAAGACCGTCTCACCTCACAATGAGATGTAATATAATTTGAAAATGATGCATTAACTTTTTAGAATTGATGAATGCTAATTGGAATATAATTCGGAAATTGCTTTAGAAGGATGAATATTAAGTACTTGTGCTAGTTTTTACATATATGATTTTACTGTAATACCTTCTCTCAAACACACACATATATATATATATATATATATATATATATATATATATATATATATATATATATATATATATATATATATATATATATATATATATATATTAAAACACATTAGAATTTAAGAAAGAAATTGATATATATTCTTGAACGCATTAATATTAATCCAGAAATACTAAACTAATTGTTGGGAATTAAAACAGATTTGGAGGAATTAGATTTTCATCTCTCTCTCAAATTAGAGTACATCAGTACAATTTCTTCTTCCTAATTTTTTTAGTACTCCCTCCAATGTGAGAGGAAGCTAATAGTAGAAGTAAATTAATATTCTCATTAAGACTAAATATGCAGTGTATCTTTAAAATAGTTTAATTTGAATAATATTTAAGGCTCCATTTGGATGGAGTGAATTTGAAATCAAGAGATTTGAGGACAGTATAACATGCATTCACACAAACTAAAATGGAGAAGAGCTAAATGAATGAATTTGATTCACTCAAATATTAAGTATAAGTGGGAGAAGTGAGAGGATTTCAAATGACTAGGTTTTGTTGGGTATTTGAAATCCTCCCACTTATAAGTAATATTTGTGGGAACCAAATTCATTCATTTAGTTTTTCTCCATTTTGATTTGTAAATGTATGGTATATTATTTTCAAATCCCTTGATTTCAAATGACTCCATCCAAATGGAGCTAAGTGAACGTGTTGATTAATTATGAAATTAACTCCAATTAAAAAAGAACAAGTCATTCCACTTTTGGGTACACTTCAAAACTTTGTTTCCTTTCACTAATTTTTCAAACTCTTGTCCCAAGTAAAACGTGTAATTAAATTGATGGGGTTCTAATAAAATTAATCTTTTTATCGAAGCGTTAAAATCACCACTCACACGAATAAATAATTTAGACATACACCGGTATATCATATATCTCAACACAATTAATATCCAACTCACATTGCGATAAACATATAAATTGAATTTCATTCCTTTCCTTCCACAGTACCTAAATTATGCAAGTCCACAGCCTTTCTGCTAATTTTCTACCCCTAGTATCCGAAAACCACCCTTTCAACGCAAACCACTGGCTGATCACAGATTCGGAAATTCCAGAGTAAAAGTTCATCCACTTGAAACTAGAGTACCAAATACGCGCCAAGACCTCACATCTCAGTAATGAATGGTTCAATGACTCAAGCTCAGATTTACAAAAAACGCACCTTAGATCATCACCTGAGTTTAAGATATTGCGCCTCCGAAGATTGTCTTTTGTAGGGAGACGATTCCATGCTACTCTCCAAATTAACGTCTTAACTCTGTGAGGGATTTTGAGTTTCCAAAATTCCCCAAACGTCATAGAATCTCTCTGCCTGATGTTGTCCGCTACTGCTCCGGAAGCTAGGAAGTACGCCTGCTTAGTTATGAACCTGCCATCTTTGGTCCCCTCCCACCTCCAAACATCTGGAGTTCCTGATAAATTGAATTTCATTCCTTTCCTTCCACAGTACCTAAATTATGCAAGTCCACAGCCTTTCTGCTAATTTTCTACCCCTAGTATCCGAAAACCACCCTTTCAACGCAAACCACTGGCTGATCACAAATTCGGAAATTCCAGAGTAAAAGTTCATCCACTTGAAACTAGAGTATCAAATGCGCGCCAAGACCTCACATCTCAGTAATGAATGGTTCAATGACTCAAGCTCAGATTTACAAAAAACGCACCTTAGATCATCACCTGAGTTTAAGATATTGCTCCTCCGAAGATTGTCTTTTGTAGGGAGACGATTCCATGCTACTCTCCAAATTAACGTCTTAACTCTGTGAGGGATTTTGAGTTTCTAGAATTCCCCAAACGGCATAGAATCTCTCTGCCTGATGTTGTCCGCTACTGCTCCGGAAGCTAGGAAGTACGCCTGCTTAGTTATGAACCTGCCATCTTTGGTCCCCTCCCACCTCCAAACATCTGGAGTTCCTGACTTAATTGAGACCCTTTCCAAAATCTGCACAAGGTTTTCGAATTGTGAGAGCTCTCTACCCCTTAACTCTCGGCGCCAGTCCCATTGCCAGTGCCACAACCCGTTATCCCATCTTCCTCGGTCCTTTACAAGAGCCTTTTTGTTAATGCATAGATTGTGCAACCTAGGAAATCTGCTCTTGAAAGGTGTATTTTCCAACCATGGTTCGTCCCAGAATCTTGTATTATCCCCTTCGCCCAGATTTTTTCGAAAATTACTCCATAGCCATTTGTTTGTTTCACCTGATCCCAGATCACAAACCACTTTCCACTAACTTGAGACACGATTTCTGTTACCACTTATCTCAATCCCATTAGCTCCAATAACCAATTCCCCATAAAGAGATGAAATCACTTTTGCCCATAATGCGTTCTTGTCTGTGAGCATCTTCCAAAGCCATTTTCCAATTAATGCTTTATTAAAACTGCACACGTCACGAAGACCTAACCCGCCGGAATCCATAGGACTGCATAAGGTCTTCCAACTAATCCACGACAATTTACTCTTGTCCTCTTCACCACCCCAAATAAAATTTCTAATTAATTCCGAGATATTCGAACACACCTTCTTCGGAATTTTGTAAAAAGACAGCTGATAGATGGGAATTGCTGCTAGTACGGACTTTGCCAATGTTATACGACCCCCCATAGACAGATTTTTATCATTCCATTTTCTAATCCTCTTTTTCACCTTATCAGTGAGTTGTCTCCATTCTTCAATTCTGCCACTTTTGATTCCTACTCTAATTCCCAAGAATGAGAATGGAATAGATCCAACCTTGCAATGGAGGATATCTGCCGCCTCTTCAATCCAGTCAGGCTCAGTATGGATTCCTATAATGCAGCTTTTTTGAAAATTGACTCTAAGTCCCGAAATCATCTCGAACAAATTCAGGACTCTTCTCATGAATATTGCATTCGATTAGCTTGTCTCCCCGATGAATATTGTGTCATCTGCGTATTGCAGATGTGAAATGACAACCTTCTTGTTGCCAATTCTAACCGGCTTGAAATCTCCAGAATTTACGGCTCTTGAAACTAACACGCTTAGGCCTTCTGCGACAATCAAGTATAAGAAGGGCGAAAGCGGGTCGCCTTGACGGAGCCCTCTTTCCAATTTGAACTCCTCCGTGGGGCTTCCATTAACTAATACTGAGGCATATGCCGAAGTCACGCACTCCATTACCCAGCTTATCCATTTTTCATCAAACTGAAAAAATTCCATCATGGATTTGAGAAATCCCCAGTCCACCGAATCATATGCCTTTTCAAAGTAGATTTTGAAAAGCATTCTTTTTAATCTCCTTCTTTTGGCCTCCTCGATCAGTTCATTCAAAATCACCACACCGTCATGGATATACCTACTACCCACAAAAGCACTTTGATTATATGAAATGATGCAATCTAGCACCTTACTAAGGCGTCCAGCCAGAACTTTAGCCAACAATTTATATATGCATCCGGATGTATAAATAGAAGTAAATATTTCATTATGATACCTTCAAAATATAATAAAAACATCCGACCACGATTTTAATTTACAAGTTGATCGTATGATATAATTTTTTTAACAACAATCATTTTATAGTAAAATATTTTTTTAAATAAACAATTAACACTAATAGATTAATAATAAAACAATTACTGCTATTTAAAAAATACACAAAAAAAGCCAGAACAAGACAAAATTTAAAATATTATAGAACAATCATTTCAGTACACAACATATTACCACATCATATGGAACAATATTGCAAATAAAATTATCAATGATAATATAATTCTTCGATTTCTTTTGCAAAACTTCAACTTTTTTTTATCTCTATTATTTCTATTTGTAACTCTGGAACAATCAAATTTTCTATTGTTTATAATGGAGGATCCAAATCCTTCAAAGTATTCACACCTACCTCTATAAAAAAAAAAAATCATTAATTAATCAAATAATTAGTATCTAGTATTAGGAAAATTAGCTAATGCAAATTAACATTGCTGCCCACACTAATGTCAATATATATGTCAACCATTACTATAAATGCATCATTTCATTACAAAAAAAAAATATGGCAAAACATTTGCAACCCACACTTTAACCAATCTATATATCATCCATGACTAAAAATATATCATTTAAATTATAAAAACATGTAGATGGATTCCTATTGTCACTACAACTCAATACTACGATTGCAATCTTATTGGATTCATTTTCAAAACAAGAACATCCTCCTATAAGAAAATGGTAAAATCTATCTTCATACCTATAAAAAAAATCCTCCTTTGATGATGTTAGCTACAACCAAGTCCAAATCAACATCCTCAAGAATAATGCAAGCATATTTTCCATCTGCAGAGGAATCATCCCTGCTTTCTTTGAAATTGCTATTTTCGTGTCGCCACGAAACTAAATGAAACCAAATGAGATGTTAATGCATCAATAATATCAATTGAGTTCTCATCACTAATCGCGACCAGACCTATTGTAGTCATGTTTAACCAAGCTTTGCTTTTTATGATGTGCCAAAACAGTTAGGAACATTGCAACTTGTTCTTCTACCCCCCAAGTATTTTTTGTGGGTTAAGCCTCCTAATTCCCTCAGTAAATAACACAATCGTGCAAACGTGTTTCTATCCATTCTTAGGTTGGCTAGACAATCAGCATCACTTACATTAATCAATCGGTTCAACTCTTCTACTTGTCCAGGAATTCGTCCTATCATACTATTTGATTTATAATTATGTGTGCAATTATCATTGCCATAACTTTTTTCTTAAGAGATGACCGTTCTACCAATATGTTGATCAATAATTTCTTCCCGTCCGAGATCAACATCATCCTACAGCATTGAAGGAACCAAGCAAAAGATAAACAGAAAATCAACACCCTAAAGTCTGTAATAAAGCATTAAAATAAACAACAACAGTTTTGCCCACATTGATGCCAATATATATGTCAACAATTACTTGTAATAAAGCAGTAAAATAATCTACGCAAGTTTCGCCCACATTGATGCCAATGTTTATGTCAACAAATACCACAAATGCATAAGAAAGCATAAGAAAGCAGTAATGTCAAATTAATAATAATTACCACAAATTCATTATAAAATGCAACCAAATAATAATTCAAATTCCCAATAACTCAAATTCATTATAAAATTCAACTAAATAATAATTCAAATTCATTAAGAAAAATAACTTCACTTACATGCCCAATAACTCAAACTTTTCATCTACTGTAGGAGCATTAAAACTACGAACAAATTCCCCGTACTCTGTTATATCACGCTTAAGCCGCAGCCCTCCACTGCAAACATATACATATTATGAGGCAATTTAACTAAAAAACAGAGGGGTAATAATCAGACTGGGGAGTTCATTCTTATCAAGTTAGATATATGTGCTCAGAAATCATCCAACTGAACTCAGCTATACCAGAATCTTCTGTTACATACAGATATAACAATGATTCCCTTTTGACTGCATTCAAGCTCAGGCAACAGGAGAAGTTCTGAAGCAATATCTTCATAATATTGACTATTTTTTTTACCATATCTATAAGATATTAAGATTCATTTCGTAAAAAATATTGACTAGTTATAATGACTAAGTTTTTTAAAGAGGAGAGGATTTGAGCTGGCTCACCATGCGAGCTTAGGCAATACCTACCTCATAAACATGGAGGAAATCAAGTAAAAGGAGCATCTAGCTAGATACTATCTTGACCATCAAAATTTATATTCTCTAAGTGATTTGCAAAAAAAAAAAAAAAAAAATCTCAATTTTTAACAAAGAAAATATTTACTTCGTACCAGCTTAGAGCACTGGGCAGAAGTTGAGAGCAAAAGAACAAAATAAAAATAAAGCCATTGGACTTGGCTTCAAATGTATATGCTAATATTGTAATGCTTTGTATTCATGTCATTAGGTCTACATGAGTATACAAGTATATGTATGTGCAAAGTATTAAGGAGGAAATTGAGGAGTAAATTATCTAGATTATTCTTTAAGATATTTGATTTGTAAATATTTTGATCTTGTGTATCTTTCCTTATCTCGTCTACTGTACTTGTATATATTGGGGTATCCCCTCAATAGAATAAATCAATTAACACAATTATTCATTCTCTATATGGTATCTTCATTCTGAATATGATGGGACTGAAGAGGTTCATCTCACAGATGGCTCTTCTATGCCTATCATGCATACTGGTACATCTCTTATCCAATTTCCTAATCGTACTTTCAAATTGGATGATGTTCTTTGTGTTCCTCGGGCGCAACAAAATTCATTGTCAGTACATCAATTTACGCGGTCAAATAATGTTTCTGTGGAATTTTTTCCGTCCTCTTTTGTTGTGAAGGATCGAGTTACGGGGCACCTCTTTTGTTGTGAAGTCTGCTGCTCATTTTGCTACACTTGGTTTGCGCACTGATTTTGGTACTTAGCATGCTCGTTTGGGTCACCCCTCTAGACGAACTAATGAGATTATTATTTCTCGCAATAAACTTCCTTTATTAAATAAATCCGGCATGTCGGACTTTCAATGTGATTCATGTTTATGTTGTAAGACACATAAATTGCCTTTTGGGACTTCAACGTTGATTGCTTTACATCCGTTACACTATCTCTATGTTGATGTTTGGGGGCCTACTATGGTTTCTGTTGATGGCTTTAAATATTATTTGTTGATTGTTGACTCTTTTACTAAATATTCCTGGATCTTTCCACTGATGTGTAAATCTCAAGTTCGTGGAGTATTTGAAAAATTTTGCCCCCTAGTTGAACGTCAATTTGGCAATCCTGTGAAAAATTTTTATAGTGATAACGATGGTGAATTTGTTGCTCTAAAATCATATTTTGTGACTCATGGAATTAATTGGCTTACTGCTGCGCCTCATACGCCTGAGCAAAATGGTATGGTTGAACGTCGTCATCGGCATGTGGTTGAAACGGGTAAGGCTTTGATGCACTATGCTAAGTTACCATCTAGTTTTTGGTCTTTTGCTTTCCAAACTGCTGTCTATTTGATTAATCGGATGTTGTCCTCTGTTTTGGAGAATATCAGTCCTTTTGAATCACTTTTCAAGCAAAAACCTGATTATCGAAAATTACGAACATTTGGTTGCATTTGTTATCCTTGGTTACGACCTTATACCTCACATAAATTGGAACCAGGTTCCAAGCCATGTATATTTGTTGGGTATTCCACGTCTCAAAGTGCTTTTAAGTGTCTTGATACTTCTACAGGGCGCCTATACATATCTAGACATGTTCAATTTAAAGAGACTGCATTCCCAGATTTTAATGTTCAACCTACTGCTACATTGCCTTCTACAACTTTTTCTTTCCCACTTGATGCTTTACAGCCACCATGTCAGACACCCACTTCCATGCCCAAGTCTACTCCCATGCATGCATCTAATTATGGGCTTGGTTCTACTACACCACCGATTCAGCAGGATAACTCTCACTCTTCCAATGGCTCACGATCCAAGCAGCCGTCTGAGCCGATTGCCATTGCACCCATGAGTTCACCTTCTCGGTCACGGCTTGACGCTCCGCTCCATCCAACTCGAACTCATGGAATGACCACCAGGAGTCAGAATAATATTTTCAAACCAAAGGTATATCATTCAACTAAGCATCCAATTGACTCTGAAGTTGCCCCTACTTCTGTTACTCAGGCTCTTAAAGATCCTCGATGGAGAGTTGCTATGGCTGATGAGTACACGGCATTGGCGAAACATGGTACGTGGGACCTCGTTCCTCCACCTCCAGGGTCTAACATAATTGGATGTAAATGGGTTTTCGCTATTAAAAGACATCCTAATGGTTCAATTGAACGTTTCAAAGCAAGGTTGGTAGCAAAAGGGTTTCATCAGCGCCCAGGATTGGACTATCGTGAAACATTTAGCCCTGTCGTCAAGCCTGTCACTATTCGAACAGTCCTCACATTGGCACTTCATAATAAATGGGAGCTACGTCAACTTGATATCAGTAACGCATTCCTTCATAGGAATCTTGCTATTCCAGTTTATATGGTACAACCTCCAGGATTTATTGATAAGTCTGTTCCTCATCATGTTTGTCGCCTACGAAAATCACTTTATGGTTTACGACAAGCCCCCCGGGCATGGTACCAGGCCTTGAGTGCAGCCCTTTTTTCCTTTGGATTTACACAATCCAAAGCTGATACATCCTTATTCATTTATCGTCACTCTAATGAATATATGTTAGTTCTTGTTTATGTGGATGATATGATCCTTACAGGTTCTAGCAGTTCACTTCTTGTGCGACTAACTACTCATCTCCGGAGCCAATTTGCAGTGAAAGATCTTGGCCTTCTTACTTATTTTCTTGGGGTTGAAATTGTTCGATGTCGTGATGGTTTGTTCTTATCACAACAAAAGTATATGGTGGACTTGCTCCGTCGATTTAATATGGATAGCTCCAAACCGGTAAGTACACCTATGGCACCGTCCACCTCCCTCTCAGTCTCTGGAGATGTTGATCCAACGGCTTACAGAGGAGCAATTGGTGGTCTTCAGTATTTGACTATCACAAGGCCGGACATCTCTTTTGCGGTAAATCGGTTGGCTCAATCTATGGCGGCACCGACTTACGATGATTGGTTAGCAGTCAAGCGTCTTCTCCGCTATGTGAAGGGTTCTTTAAATCATGGATTATTACTTCGCCATCCTTCATCTCTTTCCTTAACTGCCTACTCTGATTCGGACTTTGGAGGGTCTTTGGCAGATGGTAAGTCTACTTCAGCTTATGTAATTTTTCTTGGCTCAAATCCTATTTCTTGGAGGTCTCGCAAACAGAAAGGGGTTGCTCGATCCTCCACTGAAGCGGAGTATCGGGCTCTAGCTTCCACTGCAGCTGAGGTCTGCTGGATTTTTCAGCTATTTCGGGAGCTTGATATTGCTCTACCTTCCCCACCTCGTATATTATGTGACAACTTGAGTGCAACACGTCTGACATTACACCCGATCATGCATTCTCGCATGAAACATATTGCATTGGATTTACACTTTGTCCGTGATTTGTCTACGAAAGGGATATTTTCAGTGGCATACGTCAACACTCTTGATCAACTGGCAGACGTTTTGATAAAACCTTTGGCACGTGCACGCTTCTTGCTTTTGAGATCCAAAATTTCTGTGGCTGATGGCACGTCAATTTTGCGGCGGGGGCATATTAAAGAGGAAATTGAGGAGTAAATTATCTAGATTATTCTTTAAGATATTTGATTTGTAAATATTTTGATCTTGTGTATCTTTCCTTATCTCGTCTACTATACTTGTATATATTGGGGTATCCCCTCAATAGAATAAATCAATTAACACAATTATTCATTCTCTATACAAAGAAGCCATGGACCAGCAATATAGTCATAGGATCAAGAATTACCTTGGATTAAAAGTGAACTTCTGCCAATGATTCAACAGCCCCTTGTGTAAGCGATTTCCCTGAAATAGTTGACCATTAATTAAGATTTCAAGATGCTTAATTAAACATGTCAAGCAAAATATATTTCTGAACATGAATGTCCAGAAAGTCCAGAATGATCATATGGAGCCGCTGAAATCCATGGCAACATACAGAACCCAATATTTGTACAGTCAGGAATGATTGTTTGTACCAGTTCAGTCAGGAATGATTGTTTGTTAAGACCTTCAAGAGCAGTGAAAGCAGACTCAAGCACCCGTGATAGATAAACAATGTTTAGAAGGGCGAACGATTATCGCATGCTAAAAGTGAGACTCAAGAACCTAACATATATTGCATGCTAACAGTGAGAAAATGCGACGGCGAACGATTCAAGAATTTGCGTAAATTAAAATTAATCATAAAATAACATTGAAACAACCCACTGTAGTGTTGGTCGATAGCAATCGCGACGGCGACGGCACCCACGTCGACCATCGAATCGTTTCACAATCGCGACGGCGACGTAACCCACGTCAAGCGTCGAACGATTTCACAATCGCGACGGCGACGGCGCCCGCGTCACGCGTCGAATGATTTCACGGCAACGGCGACAAACAGTGTAAAAATTGACTTACCCCCAAATAGCGCAACTAGGGTTTTCTACAGAATACAAAACAAAATGAGATACACCCAAATAATGAAATCAAAATTAAAAACCATCGCGCCTTGCATCATTGATGAGGGGCAAATGGGGGAGTAAAATCACTGTAGAAGCTATCTTCGAATAAGAACAGGGGTCGAGGCCTTATTATTTGTGTAGAAGGGAACAATGTCGTCGAACAAGGGCAACACCGGGTCAACGTATTAGCAACGGGTCGGCGGCGGTGGAAGAGGTGGTACCAAGCACCTTATAACGGCGTCTTCGCGGAAGAGGGTGAGCCGTAATACGCCCTTATGCGGCCTTATTCACCTTACCAAGTGAGGCCTTAATATGAATAATTTAAATAGTAAAAAAATAATTGTTGTTGATACTCCTAAAAACAATATGATACTTCTTGTGAAATTTTTAATACTTTTAATCAATTATTGTTTATATTTTAAAATTTTTAAAATAATTTCATAATAAATTTATCTTGAACTATTTTTATAAAATTTTGTCCTTTATCACAGGAGCTCCTGATTGGGTTTTCTTTTATCAAATACCAATAGTTTTTGTCAATTACATGCTGGAAAAGTACGAGTCATAGGATATGCGACAGTTTGTTGTTTACTTTTAAGTAAGAGTGTGCAAAAAATGATTTGAATCGAAAAATCGACCAAATTGAATAGAAATATCAAATTTGGTTCGATTTCGCAATCCACATCTGAAAATGAAGGATCTACGACAATAATAGAACGCCTTGAATAATCAACTCGTTTGCCAAGGAGAGTCTCACAAAATCTTCCATCTTCGGTTTATGATTTGGTGTTCGGTTTTGAGAATTAATTTTTTTAAAATTCGGTTTGATTTCAATGTTTACTAATTAAAACTGAATAGATCAAAAATCGAACTGAAATAATATAATATAAATATAAATTATATATATTTCATTTCTATAATTTATTCCTAAATATAAATTATATATTTAATTTTGTTTCATATCCCAAGAAGTGGAAAACATATGTATAAAAATATTTAGGTTTGGACAGAAACCAAAAATTGTATCGAAATATTTCGATTTGAACAGAACTATTTTGAAAAATATGGTTCAATTTACAACTTTTAAAAAATTTGGTTCGACTTATTTGGCCGGTTGCACACCCCTACTTTTATGGTCCTCATCATGAGATTATTTTACACATGTGGCTTAAAGAATATATGTTTGGTAAAGGTAGAAATACAAACTTTGTAAAAAACTAAGTCTAAGCCTATTTAATTAAATACAAAGGCCCTTATCAGGTAACTTAACTTATTTTCATCCCTAATGTTTAAGGGATATCCATACAGGTCGTTCCAGTTCGTTGGGTAGAATGTCTATGTGACATTTGATCAACAAGCTGACTACGCCAAAACGATCATATAAACGGCTGTCACGTGTTCTTTTTTTTTTTTTTTATCGGATAAATAATGACTCGAATCCATAACCTTACTGCATAGGTAGTAGTGCTCTAATCACTTGAGCTTATACCACCTCATCGGCTCTATGAACATAATCGAAACATTAAATTTTACAAGTTTCAATAGTCTCCCCAGTGTTAATAAATAAAACGATCAAAAGTGGGTTACAGAATAACATCATCTCCAACATATCTGATACAATTTGATAATGAGAATTCACAAAATATTGCCAAATCGTATTTGCCTAAACTTGGAAGCAAAACATTAGCTAGACTTCATTTAATACAACAAGTTGGCCAAAATGATCGAACCTGCTAAGGAATAGATGCTAACTGCCTCCCCAGTGATTGGACTTCGAAATGCATCTTTCGCAATGTATCATTTTTCTCCTCTATCAATTTCTGAAGTCTCCCTTTCAAGCTTGTATTAGAGATCTCATCAAGAGTTTCCTGGAGGATCTCCGACTTGTGTGCTTCGTTCAATGACATCCTCCCCATCCCTGTTAGACTGTTAATTAGCAGCAGCTAGCTAATATTCGTTCTTTTTATAGGACGAATGTTAGGTATATCGATAACCAACCTTACCTTGTGATTCACTTCTGGTGGGCTCCACGGGTACACCCTTCAATTTTTTTTTCTTCTTTCCTAAAGAAATCGAAGTTTTGATTTCGGGAGGTACATTAGGGCAACCTTCTAACTGCGTTATAGGATCACCTCCAGCCAAATGAGCCTTCAGTCGAGCAACTCCTCCGAATCTTGAAATATAACCACAATACTTGCATTTTGTTGCTTGTCCCATTTCATCCAAGAGTGTAGCATGTTCCCATGTATTATCTAGTGGCTTTTTCCTCTTAGAAGGTCTAGGAGAAGCTCCTATTTCCAGAGTAACAAAAAGAGTTGAATATTAATACATGCCTTATTTTCTCACACATAATCGGTACTATATATATACATATATTCGTGGTAAAAACTTATACACATCAGCTGCACGGTGCAACCGCCCATTCACAAAAGGAAAAAAAAAGGAACATATAATGAGAAATATTAGTTCATATGAAGAAAAATATTAGTTCATAAAAGATGGTAATAGTTTGTAGGTTGAACAGTATTAGTATTATTTCAATATACAACTAATATTTAATATTTTTTTACCCTTTTTTACTATGATTCTCGAAAATGTATAAAAAACAGCTTGGTTGATATTCTTTAATCAAAATTGGGTTATTATCGCACCAATTGCACAGTGCAACTGGTGTGCTAAAGTGTTACTATATGTGCATATATACCGTTTTTTTAAGGAGCCTGACATCAAATAAACTACTTGTATCATGCTATAGCGTACAAGTGTCATATGTTTGCTGGGTTCCATAAGAAACTCACTATTGGGCTCCATATCAATACTCATATAAATATATATGTAATATATATATATATATATGCATATATAAACACACAAATATATGATATGAGATATCATGTTGTGGTGAAGGCTTACCATGAGACTTTCCTATCCAAGCAGCTGAAGAGTTTTTTGCCCATTCATTAAACCACTGTTCCATGACTCTTTTAACTTCCAGTGATACCCGAGGGCAACCCTGCAACTGCATTTGAGGACACCCTCCCCCTAAATGTGCCTTTAAACGTGAAATTCCTCCGTATTGAGAAACAAAACCGCAATGCTTGCACTGTGTCTTTTGCCTAATCGGATCCAATGGTATTGCATGTTTCCAAGCATCATCTAGCCGCCTTCCCCTAGTCTCTGGCCGCATGCCATCTGCAGACACGCATTCCCGACCCAAGGGAAAAGGAAGTTGACTTGATTAGGAAAGCATTAATTATTGTACGACTAAAATCTAAGTCAATTAAATAATATTTTCCTCGTTTACAAAAAAATTAAATAGGAAGAATACTCAACAATTGCAACATGTATACCTTGGGATTTTTTCGTGGTAGATGTTGTTAAATTTCGCATCCACTCAGATATTAATACTTTAGGCTGATCCTCAGTATGCATTTTTGAATCTCCCCTGCCTGAATGTGTATGAAGTGCGATTCCCTCAGGTAAAGATTCACTGCTAAAATAATTGCCATCTGTCCTCTGAGATGCTACAACTATTGTCTTGGCATGTTCTGAAGCAGCATATCCTGCTGACTCTGCTGATGCCCATCATAATCCCAAGAACATAAAGCAAGAAAAGAAATGTAAATAAATAAGTATGCTGTGTTTAGATCTTCACAAGATGCATGAATGCATTTGTATTAGGCAGTAGTTAAGTCCAAATTAGTTAACTGTACTGAGGTAAAGTATATATAGAAGTAATATATAAACTGTCCAAACCAGTATCAGACTTAAATAAGCCAACCATGTGACTTATATGTAACATTTAGCAATAAGAGTGACCGTCCTATCTTCCTTCTTCAATTTGATTTCTACAATTTTTACAAGTACAATAGATAGATTTTCCTCCATCTACTTTTCTTTTTTCCTTTTCCATTGGGGCTACCATTTACTACTCTATTGTATGTCAAAAAATTTGTTTTAATTGTAGCACCTGAAAAAAGTAACTTACTCTATGTGAAAGATTAAATTAAACATTTGGTTCTTACTGAATAAACTACACCCTCCCACAGACTGCAGTACCTCCTGACAATTGTTTCTGTAGTACAAACATTATAATAAGTGCATTTACAGCATTTTATCTAACTTAAGGCATACCTTTAATTTCCTTTGCCCAAAGAGCTCTTGTGTTTTTCAGCCATTCACTGAACCACTCAGCCATGACTTTTTTTATGTCAGGTGACACCTTATCACAACCTGGTAAGCTGATTCCAGGGCTACCTCCCCCCAAATGTGCCTTAAGGCGTGAAATGCCCCCATGTGAAGAAACAAAACCACAATACTTGCATTCTGCCTTCTGTCTTGATGCATTCAATGCCTTGGCATGTTCCCATGCAATATCTAAACGTCTGCCCCTTCTATCAGCTTTAGAAGCTTGAGATACTAATCTCCACATGGCAAAAGTAAGAAAGAAGCAACATTAGACGATTGAAATACCCGTTGTCTCTTGATAAAGTTAAGTAATGTAGTAAAATGGTATAGGTTATGAACCTACATAAGCAATAAGAAAGGCAGAAAATCCCGATCCTATAAGAACTTGTAATATAATTAAAAAACAGAATGAAGTGAAAAATGAAGACAAATTTTAAAGTGAATGTTTAAATGGCTTTGGGATGTTCTGGGAGAAAATATACAAGAAGAGTTCAAAGTTCTGAAATTAATTGTTCTGGAAATGTGGTACAACAAGAAGAAAAAGTATTGGGATACATGATTGTGTTTGCGCTTTGAGAGCAGGATTTGAGAAGGGGGATTTCGAGGAGACAACGAACAAGCATAGTTCAAAAAACCAGGGTAGACTTGATAGATATAGCTACTGGCTAGTACACTCATATTCTAACAAGATTCAAACATATATTACTGACAGAATCACAATAGCCCTGTAAGAATTTACAATGGGTTTTCATTGTTATTATATGACAATTATGTTGGACACAATTTTTTAATGGACTCTGCATAGTATTTTATTTTAGGGGCAACCGAAAAGCTACTACAAAAAATTAGGAAGGCAGGGGTGGGGGAGGACCAGTAGGAGAACCATCCGAGTCATCTTGAAATATTTAAAAGAGCCTTTAAGGTTTGTTCGTATTTTACATATAAACCGGCCATTAAAAAAAAAAAAAAAAGATAGCAAAAACATAGTAGGTGTTGTTCATATTAGAGACACATATCGGCTGGTATTTGCAATACATTAATTCAGAGTGATAATCTTTTTAAACACAAGTTAAATTGCACTGAGTGGTTTCAGTAATTGACCCTCTATTTTACAATATGAACAACACTATGTTACATGTCACTCGAGATTTCTGGGCAGGAAATGCTTAAAATGGATTAATGGTTTGAGACAAATGACACACTCAAGTCAGGTATCCTTTCATGGTAGTTTAAGGGGAACAAATAGCAGGCAAAATTTAATGTCTTGCCCCAGTACAGAGAAAATGATACAAGCATATAATGACTGATAATCTTTGAAGGAAGTAACAAATTAAGAAAGCAAATAAACAATGTCAAAGCTATAAGCTCAACTGAACCAAAGCATGTAACTAAAGCATTGATTCCCAAATATGAATGATGAATGATTCTACTTCCGAGATGAAACCTTAATTTAATTGAATATTTAAACATCTAAAATTAATTATTACGTGAAGCACAATTACGACTAGCTTCCTTTTTTTTAGAAGACTTACAAGAACTGTTGTCGCTAGAAATTGTTTTTCGGCTCCCTTTTCCCTTAGAGCTACTGTGATTGCCTGAATTTAGGGATAAACTCTGGCTCCCTTTAATGTTTTGAACATGATAATCTGATTGGTGAGAGGCAGCAGCTCCAGTCTGTTGTCCCCTGAAAACTCCCCAGAAATAAGGTTTCCCGTAGAATCCTGCAAATTTAAGAGAACCAGAGGAATGACTTTAAGCTTAGAAGCATGATTCTTTGTATACAACTAGTCTTGGACTCACTGTGAAAGTTTTGTGGCAGTTGGAGAGAAGTAAATATTAGGAGTTCAGCCTCGCCAATCATTGATTTAAGGGCAAAGTCAGCATTGATTGTATGAGTCAGAAGATTATCAAGAACACCTTCATCTCTGCGAAAGCACTTAGAATGTAAATAGGGGAAGCGAAAAGGGGGAAAAATATATCAATTCCCTTTTCCCACCTTCTTTCAGGAAAGAACACGAGTGCGGCATTGTGTTCAGTAGGTGGAGAACTCTCAAAGGATGCTGGCCATACATCAAGACGATGAATCATTTCCAAGTGTAATGATCCAGGCATTGCACTTGCTACCTCCAACACTTGCGAGCATGCATTCTTTGAGACATGAGCAGCTATATTGATGTCCAAATTCAGACTGGGGATGTTGAACCTTCCTCTGCTCAAAAGAAAAGCAGTTGTTAGCCATGCTATGTCAAGCACAACCCTGTTCTAACTCTATTCGGTGATGTTTGTTTTGGTTTTAAAAATCAGGTTTTGGATTAAAAATCTAAATCTTGTTTTACTTCGGGATTTTGAAATCCGATTTTATAGAACCACCACTATAACACCTGTAAAGTGTAAACCTACCATCACACTTTCAAATATAATCAATCCCAGTCTCCTTACACTTTAATATATTTAAATCATAGTCCACATCATCCAATCATTACAATCACACCCAAAAACAATACTCCATATAATAATACAACATCATTCACTTACATATTGATTTCACATAAAGTTAAATTTCATCCTACTTGAAATCCCAAAACAAAAACACACCTTACTATTTATCACGATTTGAAAAATCAATTTTTTTAAACCACTTAAAACCAAAACAAATATCACCTTCCTGATTACTCAGGACATAAGGAAGAGATAGTTACTCAGCAACAACAAAGATTTGAATGACAAGGAGGAAATTCATGATACCTCCATGCTGGACCATGAACTGATTGTACTAATGCACTCGGATCGTATACCACATCATTTTGTTGATTCTTCATTGCTGCATTCTGGTATGCCATAGAACAAGATTCATTTTTAATTGGGGAAACATTGATGAATTTTTCGGCATAAACAAAATTTCCTGATATTCTCTAAAGTTAAATCTTTCAAACTGAATACAGCTTTATATTGCACTGCATGGCAAGAAAACAAATAAAACAACAGCCTATGACTTAACAACAAAATACAAATGAAGAAGGTAGCCATACAACCATACCCCTGAAATTGGGCAGAAGATAACCATATACTTATTACAGGAGCATGAAGGTCAAAAGAACCAAATAGAAAATAGTCATACTTTCGAGTTGGTGTTTGCATAATGAGTTTCTGTCTGAAGAGATGATATAAATAACGAGGGAACCAAACAATGGTACAATGACCAAGTCTAATACAGGGGATAATTACAGTGAATTGATTAAAAGGCTATATGTGATGCTACTTTTCATATAGGAATGGTTTGTTTCTCTTTTACGAGAACAGACATAATCTCTTCTTTCCTTCACATATGTGGATAGAACTTAGCAATCATTTGCACATAACATATTGTTTGATTTCAGTAGATTGAGTTCACCAAATCAATCTGTATTTTAAGTTTAAATGACTGCAATCAGGAAATCTTGGACACTTCATAGAGTACAAAGTCTGTATTAGTTTTCTTTTTTCCTAATCTTTCTTATACATGAACTAACCTTGTGAAGCTAAGCATTATCAAATTCAGCAACAGAAAAATGTCCTATTAAATCGAAGCCAGGTTTCTTCAACACAACAAAAAGTTCAATTAAGCAAGTCTTGCATGGGAAATAACTACATCAATTAACCTAAACCTTCTGCAGAAAATGAAAATTTATCAGTCTCAAATCTCCCAAAAAATAGGCACAGTCACAAAATGTACATTATTCTCATTAAATTCCAAAAATACCTTCAATTTTTCGCATTGCAAAACTAAAATCTCAGCTGTCAACTGAGTCAACTGAAGAAGAGAACGGCGACAATATATAAACAAACAACTATAGCAGCCAAAACCGAAATACCCATTATTAACCTACAATCACCTCATAACGAAAATTATCCAAAAACTAAAGAATTAAAGATAAAATCAGAATCTATATTCCTTTTAGCTTTAATATTATCATATTTACTATCAAATACGAAGAGATAACTGATTACCGATGGAAGAGAACCTCGAAACATGATCAAGCATCTAGATCAAAACGATTTCGAAGATCAAATACGTCCTCTTCCGTATAAAGACTTTTTCCTTCTACTGATTTCACTCCGGCGCCGGGACTCGGCAGCGATGCTTCAGTCGTGCGAGAGAGAGTAAGACAGAGAGAATGCCTAATTCTGTTTAGCCCCCCTAAATTTTATATAATCACTGTTTTTAGTCCTCTTTTCTCTAGAAACAGTGAAACACTGCGAAAAAGGAAAAGGGAAAAAGAAAAAGGGTAAAACTTTTTACTTTATGCAAACTGCTAGAACATACCAAAACGAAGCACTCGAATCAATTGACAAATTTGTCTCGATTCAAATTCTCTGTCTAAAGTTTATACAATATGAATTTGCAGGTTATATAATTTATTCAATGTGTAAATAATTAAATAATTGTTGTCGTTTTCATTTCATTATAATACTAACAATTAATTAATTCATTTAGTGAATGACTGTCTAGGTTTATTTTTCAGTTGACTTCAATTTTATTTTACAGATTGAAGTGAAAGATACACAAATGACTTTCAGATCTCAGCTAAAAATGATTTATTTGTTTTTACAGTAAAACATTAATTTTAAATAATATTTTTGACCGAATAAATGATGACTCGAAAATATGAATTGATATATTTTTTTGATCAATTAATAATAGATTGAATGGTTTATTTGTTAGTCTTTATGTGAAAGTATTAATTAATATTTAAAATAGATTGAGATAGTAACATAATAAATGATAATGAAAAAAATTATAATTAATAAGAGCAAATATATAAAAAAATCACACTTAATAGTTAATTCAATATTAATTAAGAACTAATTTATTTTATTACTAATATTATATAATTTATTGGATATAAAATAAGGAGTAATAATTTATTTTTAATGCATAATTAATTCAGTTATTTGGTTTTAGGGTTTGGTTTGATACATTTTTTCGATACGGTTAATTGAATAATATCCGGATTCTCACTAAAAAAAATTTGATTTAATTTGGTACAGTTAAAGTCAAAAGGTCAATGAATATTTTCTATTTGATTCTTTTTTTGTGCTGGCTACGGTATGAAATTAGTAATCTCCAAACTCCGTGAACAAATTTTTTGTTTTTTTTTTGTATTAATTGTTCAATTGAAAAGTATTAATTATTTTAATATAAAATATTAGTTGTAAACTAATTTCGCTCATTGCACCCAAAAAAAGCAACAATTTTCTCTTCGCTCCTTATATAAAGATCACACTTCATGCACGTAAATGCTTTAGATGAATAAAACACAATTTTAATTTTGAGACAAAAAAAAAAATTTAAATTTTCTAAAATAAAAATATTATCATCTCATATGAATATTTTTTGTGTTTTTGTTCACTTACGGTTGAACTCACATGATTTGTAGTGGTCAAAGAAAACGTATTCACCAAATTCACAATTGATGTATAGTTTCTGGACTCAAGCTTGGTTAATTGGGAAATTCGGCATGATTATTATTATTATTTTTTAATAATGGACTTTATCCATTAAAAATAAATAAAAAATTGCTAACAAATTTAAGAGAGTGTCATATTAATACATAGTCATTTCAAACATGGTAATATTTGGCTTGACCCAAGACGCCACAGAATTTGAGTGGGTCACAACACGAACCCATTCTAAATAGTGTCCGAATCGAAACGTGTTTTCATCAGAGCACATATTATCATCAAAGCGTGTATTGTCATTAGAGCTCTTGTGACACAACGAGTCAAAGTCAAATAAAGACCAGACCTGGTTAAGGTCAAGTAAAAGCACACGTGCTAAGATGTGAAAGGGATTGTGTCCTAAGATGTGAAAGGTGATGTGTGTCATAAGACGCGAAGGGTGTTGTGTCCTAAGGTGCAAAAGTAGTTGTGTCATAAGGTGAAGGGTGTTGTATCCTAAGGCACGAAAGTGTTGTGTCCTTATAAGATGTACAAATAAAACGTTCTCCCACTAACATCGAGGTACAAAGCCGTTGTTTGTGTCAAGGAAAGAGTGAGCACTAGGGTTGTTTACGAATCAAATACTTTTGTTCGATTCGGTATTTGTGCTCGAAATTCGATATTCGTATTCAAAATTTTATGATTCGAATTCGATTATAAATATTCTATTTGATTCGATTATTAAACAAATATAAATACAAAATTATGATATTCGATTCGATATTCATAAATATTCGATATTTAAATACATATATATATTATATATAAGTATTATTTTTATAGCAAATATATAAAATTTATATATTATTATTATTTGCCCAACGTATTTGTTAAATACACCACACCACTCAAATAAAAACACCACCATTTTTAATAAATACATCAATTAAAAATATCATTTGGAAATGGAATACCCTAATTCATTCTCTTCTTTTTTTTTTTTTTTTTTTTTTAATTCATTTGAAATATATGATATTTTTCATGAATAAACTGCTTTTAATTATTTTTGTTTTTTATTTAGGAGTGAGAAGCCTATTCATGTCATGTTGCAAACAATTTGAATTTGGTTTGCAAAAATTCTCGTTATTTAATTTGATAATTAATTTTTTTCGTTTTGTATTTGATTATGTAACATTTGAATATGTTACTTGTATTGTGAATTGAAACAACAAAATTAATTTTGAATTGAATACTCAAAGAATATTATTTAAAACATATTTGAAAAAAAAATCTATTCAAATATTTGATTCGAGTATTCAAAAGTTTGAAAAAATCGATATCAATTTCAAATCAAATATAAATCATATTTACTATTCGAAAAATATTCAAATTCGAATTTGATATTCGAAAAATTTAATGAATATAAATTTAAAATAATGATATTCGATTCGATCCATAGAAAATATTTCACGTGTCAATCTGTATTCCGTGATGTGACTAAAGTTTGCTTGTATCCTACCACATAGGCTAAGCTATAAATACTTCAAACTTAGCACTTGGTAAGATCAACTCACTCATTTTTTACAACTATTCTTACTGAATATTTCTCTTTAAAAAATACTCTCTAGTGGGGCACCTCCCGATGTATTTTCTTTTGCAGATCATCAACTCCAATCCTGTGGAAGGGCTCTGAAGCATTATTAAGGAATCTTTAGATGAATATTCTTATATAGGAATCTTTATTCATTACTTGTATAATATATTTAATTTATGTGAGTTCGCATCACTTTGTATCACGCCCACAATGTTTACCATTTTGACCATAATTTATTGAATTTAAGCTTTATTTCCAAGTTCTCAAAGGAAGGGGTGTAGATTTCTTGCTGCTGATTCATTAACAGACCATTTCCTCATTTTCATTAATGAAGGCAGAAGCAAAACTGCAAGAAGACTATTATGTTTGATTTGGCTATGCAATTGTTGAAAGATTTGGAAAGCAAGAAATGAGTTAATTTTCACATGTACAGTGAAGTGGTGTAGCTTAAGTGGTTAGAGCTCCACTACCTATCACTATTGAAGGCATCAAGATTAATGGATTCGGGTGCATTATTCTCATTCGTTTTACTTTATTTTGAATGATTGATGTTGTCACGATTGTATTATGACTAAGCTGTAATTTTTGTTTTTCGTTGTTCATTCACTATTTTTTACTATATCGATTTTGAAATCTCTTATACTACTATTTTAGTGAATTTCTTTTGATCTTTTGAAAAAAAAAATTACCTGCACAATTTTTGACAGCAAGCTATATATATACCGCATTGCGTGCGCATGTTTATAACATAACGTTCTTAATATTATTACAAGGTACTCTTGGCAAGATTCATATATAATTCCTTTCAAAAAAAAAAAAAAAGATTCATATATAATTTAGTCTCAAACGAATCTTGGCAAATTAAAAATTAAAAAATAAAAAGTATGTTTCTTGTACATCGATTTTATTATTCAAGTACATTTTATATTAATTATTTTTATTAAACAATATTTTTTGATCGGTATTAAACAATATTACTATCAAAATAACTTGTTTAAATAAAAATTATAAGTCAATTTCACACAATATATGTGATTTACCGTATACTTTGCCTAAAAATTATAGTATTTTTTTTCTTTAATAACTTAATTATGAAACCAAATCTCACCCGACTAATCTTTAAAGAGCATTAATTTATATTTATGTCAACTCTAGAAACACTTTTTCTTGCATGAGAAGGGATTCCAGATCCAACCAATTCTTTGTGCTACATGAATGAAAGATGAGAACAATTCTGCATTTTGTGGGAGCGCCAACTCTTCCCCACATTTTTTTTTGTTATTTATAGTAATATATTCAGTTTAAAAAATATTTACAATATTAGTATATATGATTGTATATATATATTCCTTTTAAAATTATTAAATAATATTAAATTTTAATAAATAATATAAGCAAAACATAAAAAATATAAATATTTATTAAGATATAATTCGTTTTAAAAATTAATTCAATATAAAAAGAATAAAATAAGAATAGTTTATGAAAAACATATATAATATAAATTACTCCGCGGTTGAAGATGAACTTTTAAGCCGCACAAATTTTATTGTAGAGTAGCACAAATGCATGATAATTAATTTTAACTTTAATTACTAGTGTCATGCCCGCCCAATCCAAAAAATATTAGTGCAAAGTTTTTTTTAATAGGTGCACCGTTAAATTTAAGTGTATTTTTAAATGGTTATTCTTGTTTTCACTGAACACTTACTATTGTTTCACTGATCAATTACGGTATAACTAACCTTAACTGTTCAATAAAAACAATCGTGAATGTTCAATGAAAACAAAAATAATAATTATTTAAAAACACATTTGAATTAAACGAGTTACCTAATTAATCTGATGCATACCCAGTCGCACAAAATTATTATTCATAACCATCCTCTCAAAAGTTGCTATAACCGGCCACCATTAATATGAATCCAAATTATTACTATAAATATACAGAGTTCATCAACAACTCAGGTTGGGTGACCCAAAAAATATGTGCTATTAATTATCTGAAATTATTAATGAAAATTTATTCAAATTACTTAATTAATACCGATGGAACTAGCTAATTGATAATATAGCTTGATAATAATAATGCCTAAGTCTGCGCGCGGCCTCAGACTCCAAATTAAAACCTATATAGCAAGTGTATTATATATGCAGATCATATATACATATATATATATATATATATATATATATAAACCAATCCATTTTTTTTATCGATAAATGTTAGTTTGTTAGTTGTTAGTAATTAGTTCATCAAGCACCCAACCACTCCAAGAAATTCTCCAAGACCACCTTATAACTCCAAATTCGTTCCCAAAGAGAATCGAACCCAAGTCTCCCACTAAAGTGAGGAGCCCAGTGGTCAGTCCATTTACGAATTATTCAGAACTTGGTTTGGAAAATATTCATTCGAACTCATTTAATAAAATTCGTCAACATAAATAATAAACTCAAGTTCAGTTGTATTAACTCAATAACTCGTAACTGGCTAATAAATAATGAAATTTGATTTTAATTTATATAAAATTTCCACACTAAATATATATAAATAACATTATAAAATAGAGTTGGATGCTTAGAGACATGAGCATCAAATTCCCATAAAGCAATTAAGCATTAACTAATACTACTACTATATATATAATTAAGAAATCAAATTAACCATATTGATTAGTACTACTTTGTTTAGACTCCACTAATCCCATGTAGCCACAACCACATGTCTTTAATTTAATAAATAGAATTTGACCAATGAACTCTACGACACGCACAAAAGCTGAAATCTGAGGTCATAGGTAGTATAGTGGCAACCTATATATGTAATTAATTTATTTATAAATGCATAATATTAATATTCATCGACATATACTGGTCCTCACTTGCCATCATTCTCATGAAAATTAAACTAATTAATATTATTTTGTCTGTTTTAGAATGGAAAAATTATGCATATATATATATTGTGTGTGTGGATACTATCACTATATACGTTTGAAATGAAGAGGTAGTACGTAGATGAATCTTGATCAAGTGCTCACTTCTCAGTATCTGTCATTAATTACCATGGTGCCCCTTTCCGATTTCAAAAGCGTCGGCCTTTTTTCAGGTAAACAACGATATATACATTATTTGCACTCGATTATATAGAAATCGTGTTTTCGATGAACTTCTTCTAGTTTCTGAATATCAGCGATTTTGTAACAGAAACCGTTGCCAAAGGCGTCACGTGAGGTTTGATAAATTAATGTGTTTCTGAATTTTTATTTTATTGGCATTTGCATATTGGTTAGTTTCTTGATTAATTGCTTTTTTGGTGCATGTAATAATATCATATATATATATCGTTTGTTATTGATTAGACATTCAGACATATTCATAGTATGGGATGGCAAGGAGCAAGATTCTGTATTTCCATGGTGATGGAACTATTTTTCATGTAAATTTTCAAATTTTAAATTTGCGTAACTCTCTCATATACGTTATCAGTTATTTTATTTCTCTGCATTATCTAGTATTAATTCTACGGTTAATAATAAGAATTTGACATTCTTAAATATATAGTAATTCTTTTAAAAAAAAAAAAATATATATATATATATATAGAGTAATTGGTCTTCAAAAAAAAAAAAAAATATATATATATATAGAGAGAGAGAGAGTAATAATATGGAGTTTAATGATAAATTTCAAGTCTAATATGTACAAACATAAAACATATGTACAATTTAGTATGGTACAAGTAATTTATATTTATGTTGGACTTCATAAGAATCTCACCGTCCCACTCCTTATCAAAGCAGTATATATAAATAAATATATATATATAGTTAATAAAAAAAAGATTATTAGTTATTCATTCGAACAAATCTAAATATGTTACTACGTCTAATTATTTCTTGTCAAGTAAATAACATGTTATTTATTGGTTCTAATTGTAAAATATATATATATATATATATATATATATATAATATATAAATTGATATTTTAACAAAATTCAAAAAATAAAATTAATTTTTTACGATTTTATATGCAATTAAGTCATAATAAAACGTTGACTAAGTATTTACTGGTGTGAGCAAAGTGGATGGATGATTTTGGTGGTTATTATAATAATAATAATAATAATAATAATAATAATAATAATAATAATAATAATAATAATTAAGATAACATCAAAGCTTTCTAACAGTATAATATAATCTCTGAAACAGAGCTATCAACACAAGCAAATTAACGCGTGGCAAATGGTGGAGCCTTAATATGTGGTCCTAATGTCTTAATAATGACTCAAGTTATTACTATTAATTAAGTCTAATAAATAATAATCTATAGTTAAATATAAATAAATTCAAGATATTTGGACATTTTTTGTGATTTGATTGTTTAAAATGTCATACATCATATTTTTAGTTTTTATAAACCGAACTAATTTCCAATACTTTTTAAAATATTCTGATGGGCACTTCAATAATAAATTAACGAAAAATAATTTGTGATTCAATTGAACAAAAAGGTAAATAGCACCTTTGAAAATATTGCGAGAATTTTTAATTTATTAAATAAAACAAACTCTTTCTCTTTTTTTTTTTTAAAAAAAATCGAGTTAATAATTTTAACAATTTTTTTTTTTTATTTTCCGATATGTTGCTCAGAGAAACCAAGATACGGTAGGATATAGAGTATATTGTTAACTTTTTTTTTTTTTTTTTGATATATAAGTATATATTGTTAACTCACTTCATAAACCAAGTGTTCCGTGCAATTTTCAAACTGTTAAGCTCTATTTGAATGGAGTGGATTTGAAATCAAGGATTTTAGTACCATGCATTCACACAAACTAAAATGGAGAAAAACTAAATGAATGAATTTGATTCACTTAAATATTAAACACAAGTGAGAAAAGTAAGAGGATTTCAAATGACTAGGTTTTGTCGAGTATTTGAAATCCTTCCACTTATAAGTAATATTTGTGTGAACCAAATCCATTCATTTAGTTTTTCTCCATTTTGATTTGTAAATGTATGGTATATTATCCTCAAATCACTTGATTTCTAATGATTTCATCCAAATAGAGCTTTAGAAAATTTTTGCGCTTTGTAAATGTATGGTGTATTATCCTCAAATCACTTGATTTCAAATGATTTCATCCAAACAGAGCCTTAGAAAATTTTGCACTATATTTTCTTATCACGAGGAGTTTCTTGCCATTAATCCGAAATAAAAATGTAATTTATCATAATTCATAATCATAATATATAAATTTAAAAATCATGGAGTATATTGTAAAATTGGTTTTTAATCTATTGATTCTTGACGATTTCAATTCCATACAATTTATTTTTTTCAATTAAGCCTCTTAATTTTTAAATTGAGACAATTTTAGTTCTACATTGACGAGAATAACATTGCATGATTTTTATACATGCCGATCAAACGCACTAATGACTTGTTATTGCTTCCATAAATTGTAGAACCAGCTTTTGCATTAAGCGACATATCAATTCATTAATTTAGTTGCCACATGAGATTTTGATAGCTCAATTGAGCAGCATATGCTCTCAACTCCAATAATTTTGTCAATATAAGACTAAAATTACCACATTTTAAAAGTTATTTAACCAAAAAAAACCTAATCCATATGAAACTAAAATCGTCCAACTCTCAATAAATATAAAACCAGATTTGCAATTTACTCTTATGAGAATATTATTAAAAGACATCCTATCTTGTTTTATTGCAAAAACCCACAACACAAACAAATATTGCAACATTAAAGAAACTACAAATGCGAGTAATAATGAGAGACAAGTTTTCAGCAGATTATGTAGCAGTTTCAAGAATAAGAAGGAAAAAATTGCATTACAACAAATACAATAGAATCATCTTACTCAAAAGGCAGTACATGAAACGAACAAGGGAAAAAAAGAGCACACACGAAATCTAATTCATTGCTACTATTCACACGCCAGTTTCGTATCAAAGCTGCTTAGACATATCGCAAACGCCTGAAAAGCAGACAACGGATACCGATAATCCATCGTAAACATATCCTTACCAACCTTACCAAACTGCAGCAAGATCTTATCCTGATCCGACTGGGACCCGGTTGGTTGGGACGGGGTGGGGGCCCCGGCCGCCGGGTGGGTCCCGGCGATGAGCTGGAAATTCTTAACCGAAGCAACGGTCACTCTCCCTCGAAAATTGAGGCACCAGCACTGCAACTGCTCGTGCCACCTAGGCGGCTTGTTTTTCAGGACCAACGGTCGATCCTTTCCACCATTTTCTCCATCTTCCTCGTGTGGGCCCAACATGTCGGAGAATCGAGCGCTGCTGAATTCGGTCGAGCTGGTGATTGATTTGGAGAAGGAGATGCTCCGGAATGAATCTTCTAGAGGGCGGGAGAGGAGCTCGGGTTGGCCCGGGACATTGCCACCTGGCTCGAGTGAGGAGATAGGGATTGAATGCATGGTGCAGTGCATCCTACGTGGACCCCTCGTCCCGAGCACGTTGAGCTCGTATGAGACCTGGGCGATGCTGAAACTTCCGGAAGGGACTTTTGGGGAAACTTTTTTCGAGTAGAATCGACGGCTGGTACGACCGGGTGGGGAGATGTCGCAACTATTGTATGGTGGCTGTGTGTCGTAAATTATGAACTTAGTCCCGAGAAAGTTCGACCTGATCGAAAGTGGCAGCAGACAAAGTCAGTTCTACGAGACAAAAGATTAAAGCAAATCTCATTTACAAAATCTAAAGACAACTGAATGTTAGGTTGTTAGCGGGAACATTTTTTCTATATCCATAATTTAGAGGGTCGCAATTGTAGGAGGACATTATGTTTGCGAGCTGACACATTTACGCCATTATATTTTATTTTTTCCCACATTTAAGCCAATTTAGCCTGAAACACCTCAATTCGGGCTAAAATGTCAAGTGTTGCACACATGTCTGGCCTAAATGTGCGCAATTAAAGAATAATGGCCAAAATTTGTCATCCCGAAACACTCTTATTTGGCCTGTATGTGCAAAAATTAAAATGTATGGGCATAAAAGTGCCAAATTAAAATTTAATGATCAAAATGTGCCAGTCCATAAACATATTTCCCCACAATTGCTATGGTCCAAAACAAAAATTATTGCAGACATAGCTTCATATGTAACAGGGAAGACAGATCATGAAACGACAAGTGAAGAATCACTTTCTTGGTATGAAACGACGAGCTAGAGAATGTGGTTAGTGGAATAGACTCACCTCACTTTTCCAATATAACTGCTACTTGACCTTGATATATTATCAGCATCCATTGAGATCACATACTCTGTACAAGTAGTTCGGCGAATCCGTTTTGCAGAAAGAAGAAACTTACCATTCTCAACAAGCAAGGCTGCATGAATGTAGGTAAATTAACAAATCAGATAAGTAATTTAAACAAATCAAAACTAGCAACAAGGCAACTTGACTCAACCCGATCAGCTCTACGGACTGAGCATGCAAACATCCTACACAAAAATTCTATCATTATGCGTCCTCTTAGGTCAAAAAACAACTGGGGTTTCTATAATCAATTTATAGAGTCAGCGTAATATTTTTTTAACTTTTCTGTTTTGGGGTATCAAAAATCCTATATTTAGGATAGCGAAGAAGTCAAGCAAATATTTAGTGGGATTGCTCATCAATTCCACTGTCAAGTGTCAAGTGTCAAGCGTTGCAAATGAAAGAAATGGGGTGTATGGAAGAACTGATAATTCATGTTCCCGCACATTAATTCAAAATTAACAGACTGCCTCTCTAAGGTTCTAATACCCAATTTTTGCTAAGAAGCAAATAACAAATTCAATACATACACAGCTTCACTAAAGCAAAGAAAAATATGAGATACGACTGATCCATCCAGTACTTCATGATCCTTGGATCAAACACATCAATCAATTACCATTTTGGTTTACACTCGAATAAGGAAAGCAAAGGATCTCAAATTGATTGATTGCTTTGCATAATACCGGCAATTAAGTTAGGGGCTGAAATGATGGAATAATGGGTATATATAAGGGGGTATAATTAAGGAATATAACTATATAAATAAGGAGGGTAGCCGGTTCGGACAATGTAGAGGGTAGACTTGAGTTAAGTATTGTAAGTAGCCTTTAGAGCTATTCTGACAGGAACTGTCCCGGTGTGTAGTGTCCCTCTCTCATATTCATCCTCAACAATATTCAGTCATTTACTTTATATTACATTATTATTACTGCTCTTTACTCTATCGCACGCAACTATGAATCAAAAGCTGCAATAAGTTCACAGTGAGCAATTTACACAGTATTCTAACAGAAAAAGAAATCGATGCTTCAATTATATCTTCCATTGCATATACTAATTGCAAGTAACATATTAATGAACACTTACCAGGGCTTAGGCACAGAAACAGATGGTAGGTCAACTTAGACTTGTCTCTCTTAATGAAACATTGGATGGGTCCATCTCGAAATCCTGGCTGCAAAAATGAGAAACAAAAAATTGAATTACTGACTTCATAATCGTACACAGCAAAATGTAATATCAACAAGATAAAGAAAACTAACCTGTTTGAGAGATATTGGAAAAGTCAATTTCCCGCACAACTGGGGGCACTGAACAATTTCTTTGCACATTTCCCTCCATGACCTACACACAGCTGCACATGCAACTATGTGTTTTCGGGAAGGCCATGTGCTCTCACTTTCTTCCAACCTCTGAATTACATCACGGAGTAATTCTGGTGGAAGCCCAGCCCAACAACTGCTCTGGATAACTTCAGGTTGATCGTGCAATTCATGAACAGCCCCGTGAGACTTTCCACGGTGGTGACTGTGAAGCCTCAAATCAAAGCTCCGCCTTGACAAGCTTCCAATGCTATCCCTTAAGTCACGAGCTAGACTACGGAATGACATCTAATTCACTGGATTATTTTCACGGTTTTCTGCATTTTGAGCACATATTCAGACAATTATTAACAAGGTTCTGAGCCCAAATGGTTTCAATCTGTAGTTAACACGCTTTAGCAGTTGAAGAAATGGCTTTAGTGACAAACCCTTTCCAAATCTTAACAGCAAAGGAAAAAAAGGAAGAGGAGGAAAAGCACAAAGCAAGAAAAGAAGATTCCACAAAAGAAGTACCTCACATGGAGCCACAAAGCAGATCAAACAACATTTATTAAAAAAATAACCAGTTTCCCGCTTATTTTAACTATTTCTAGGAAAAAAAATCGTCACTTTATTTTTGAGCCAAGAGGAAAGATCTTTCTTTACTTTAACAAGTTCTTTCATCAATTTCAAACGACAGACTCTAAATCTCCATAAATGCAACACTTCCACATCCTCTAAAAACAGTTGGGTTTCAGTGTTTAAAATATCATAAAAACGAATAGACCATCACAAAGTTCACAAAAAAGAACTCAAATCTCGATTTATAAAACAAGGTGTAATTTAGTCTCAGACAAAACAAAGAAACACACAAATTACTGCTCTAATTTGTTATAATTCACTCTAATCCCACTAGAAATTAGGAAAAAAAAATGTAATCATTAAGCAGATAAAAGGGTTCAAGAAATAAATCCCTAGCACCCATCTAACTATTCGACTAAAATAAAAAAATCAAATCACCAGTTCACATTTTCAAATGCGCACACAAAAGAGCAGCAGTGCGAAAATTAATCAGAATAATTTACCACAAAAACAAGAGAAGTCCAATTCAGAGCGAAAATGACAAAATTAAAACCTTGCTATTTGCGTCCATGGAAGGCGACGACGACGGTTGTTGTTGTTTGCATCTAATTTGTATGCACGTATCACTGGATCATTCCTTCGGATTAAAACACACGGTTTTCGGTCATGGTGTATGCGTCTGCTCGAGCGCGTCTCTCTCTCTCTCTCTCTACACTTTCTCTCTCTACAAAGCAAAGGAAAGTCTATCCTTCCCACTTGTTCGTGTCGAGTTCAGTTAAATCCGCTTCACGAGCCTCTCCCTGCTTTTTCCTTAATAAAAAGAGAAATTAAATACGACTCACACTCACTAGATACATCCTCCTTTATTAAATAAATTCATTTATGTTTATTCAAATATACGCCCGAAATGCAAATATGATGTTTTCTTTTTTTTTTTTTAATTACCTCTTGAGGCAATTTTCTTTCTTTTTCTTTATTGTTCAATTTTAATAAGAAAACCCTTAATTTGGCATTGCCCATGCTTTATCTTTATTAGATTTAGTTGATCACTTTCAAATCCACATGGAACAATCACGTATATTTTCATTGTATAGTAACAATTGTTTGCACTGCACGTTACATTTTATCTGTTCAGTGAAGATAATTATAATTATTCATTAAAAACTAGTCTAAATATTTAGATATATACTTGAATTGTGTGGTCTCATGCACAAGAGAATTACTTTCAAAATGCATAAAAAAAGCCACATGATTTATGGTTTTAAGAAAAAGTAGCAACCACAAATTTAAAAGCAAATCTTGTATGAGACGATTTAATATATGTGATGTGATAAATTTTTTCCATGTTTAAATTTTAAAAACATTATAAAAATTTATAAAAGTATCACACTTCGTGTATATGCCTGTCATATACAATTTTTTATGCAAACTTAATGTGATAGGTCTATATTTCAGCTAGATTTTGGTTTCGAACCTCCTTTGCTCGATTGAACATTTTAAATTGAAACAATAACTTAATAGTTTTCTATATTTTCTATTTATTTATTTTTGTCTTTCTAAAATTTTACTTGTATTTTTATTCATTTATGATTTTCTTCATGCACTTTCATGTTATCTAATTTTTCTCCTCTCAACAATTAATCGTTTGTACGTATACTTCACGCGTAAAGTATTGCATGCTGGTTTATATGTAAACTTGTTATCTTAACAATGTGTCGAGTGCACTTACAAAAAGTCAATTAGTAAAGAAAAATAGATGAATGAAAGTAAAAGAATAAAATTAAATAAATTAAAGCATGAGAGGGTGAGACTTAAAACTTAAAAGTATAAAAAAAAACAGAAGACTAGTAAGTCATTTTAAATCTGCACTAGACCAATTGATTTTGAAACAAAAAATCTATCCATTTATATATTTATTTAATTGAATTTCAACTATATAAAAAAATTAATTGCATGAGGATAAGACAGAGTGGTAGATGCAAGAAATCGTTGAGAGGTATGTATCATGCCATTATCACAAGTTACACGATTTTTTTAATATTTTAAAAAAGGGAAAAATAAAAAGAATAGTAAGTCAACGGTCGTTTAATGAATTCTCAAGGGCCATTTGATTTCGATCGGGCTCTCGAGTCGCATTTTGCATGCCTTTTCCAACCAACAAAATTATATATTATATTTTATGTTTCACTTTATATTTTATTATACGAGTGAATAATATGTAAAGTACGTGGTAGATGGTAAAAAAATGAATAACATACATCACATTGACATATATTAATGCTCTAATAAAATATATAAACATCAAATAGGACACGAAAAATGGAATAAAATAATCGATTTGTTTTTTCACAGCCTAAATCCCAAGTCAACTAATGAATAAAAAAAATGATATCTTTGTAAGATAATTATTTTTTATAATCACAACATCATGCGCTCTCTTTTGTATGCATTGAAAATTGCTCACTGTTATTGATTTGTAGTTAATATATACGCATAGATATGTATGAATATATATAGTGGAGTATTGATAAAACCAAAAAAATTTGTTGTTGTTTTAATTCATCTATATATATTTAATTGATGAATTTGGAGATAAGGATTTCAAATTTACGATTAGTATTTGAATTGATTTACGTAAAATGGCTTGAGGAAGTTTCTTAAAAATATATTTTACTATGACACAAAATGATAGTGGTGGATTTTTATTAAAGTATTACTATTAAATTAATATTTTTTAATAAAACAATTAATATTAATAAAAATACGCACAAAATGCAAATAAGTTTCACGGTAAAACTGATTCATAATATACTTTGCTAAATTTTATTGAACAACTAGTTCGCATTTACCACTTTACAGTGAAATTACTAATACTTAATAATACTCCCCCCGTCCCAGAGAACCTTTCACACTTGACTTTTTCAACGGTTTTTGTGTGAGAGTTATTTCATAGTAATACGTTAACAAAAGTTATTTTATATGAATGATATGCTAGTTGATCTTATTAACTAACATATCATTCATATAAAATAATTTTTGTTAACGTATTACTATGAAATAACTCTCACACAAAAATCGTTGAAAAAGTCAAGTGTGAAAGGCTATCTGGGACGGAAGGAGTATTATTTAAAAATACACAAACATACAATTTTATGTTAAAATTTTAATGGTGTATAGTATATAAGGTGAACATAATATTTTATCATACTCAAATTGGTCAATAGTTTGGTTGGTAGTTCAATGAACAATGTATAAGTACTTCCTCCACCAATAAGTGTTTACATCGTTGATTGGACACAAAGATTAGAAAAATATATATTTTTATTTGTTAACTAATTTAAATGAAAAATATTATATGTAAAACATGTGTGCAAAATAATGGATTAACTAATTGGATTGTAAATTAAATAATGATATTGAAGTAAATAATTGTATTATAAGTGTGTTAAAAATGAAAGATTTTTTATATATAAATGTGCAAATAATTATAAAAAAGATGAGTAAGAGGAGTATGCAAATAAATATGGGATGCAAGTAAGTGTAAAAAACCTTTGATAAAGATTGAGAATAATTTTTAGGGTTAAAGGTTACATGTTAAACGAAAAAAGGTTACATTAAGAGAGCAAACACCTATAATGCCATTCTTTGATATTATTTACATTAATCTGTTTATACTAATTCAATAACTATGATACATAAAATATAAAATCGTTGAGTTGGGAAATACTCTTTAAAATAATAAATTATTAATTAATCAATTACTTTGTTTGTTACAGGTTTAAAATGACGAAAATTCAATAATTTCATGTTAACAAATTATATTGTGCAACTTGTTCACCGTTTAAAACTAATATTTTTACATTCATTCAGTAATACCACCATAATATTCATTTTTTTAATACAATTACACTTATAAATTAATATCACAGTATAAAATATTATATATTAAATTATAAAATGAATATTATACCAAATAAATGTAAATTTTATTGGAAATTGCGAATTTCACGTAATTCTTTGCGTCTCTTGTCCCTTCTCTTCATCCTTAGCGGTACCTACGAAATGGGTTTCTTTTTCTATTGGGCCAGGCAATACCTCTTGGGCTTTTATATGGGCTTCTCTGTTTTTACCCCATAGAAAACTATATAGCCCACCAATCAGCAACCCACAGCCCAATATACTGTACCACCACCAAGAGCAAAACCAAATTTACCGTGTTGGATAAAAATTTTATATTATGAGCTGGTGTTATTATTTACAGTATAAGATAAGATGTTGGGGTTTTATTTTTTCAAAAAAAATATTGAAGCATTTGGATTGAATAAGATTATTGAGATCTTAATATGTCAGTGATGACAATACCGTAATTAATTTGAAGGAATTTGCCAAAAAAAAAAAAAAATCTTATTTAAGAAATAAGTTGGGATTATTAACTGTTTTAAAAATGTATACAAATATCAGAAAAATGGTTCAAAAAAACTTATAATGAAACTATTTTGAAAAAATTTAAATATCAAATATTTTATAAGGAATATTAAAAATTTCATAAAAAAGTATCAAAATTTAGAATCAGAACCATGTTCGTGTAAAAACTACTCATCATAATAAATGTATACCTATCATAATGGTTTGAATACACACATGAAATTGTTAAAAAATGTACTGACCTTCCCCAGTGAAAAGTTTCCTTGAGAAAAATAGCTGAGAAGATGGCTGATATAATAAGAGATAATGGCCCAAAAATTGCAACGAAAACTGGACCTTTGTTCTCTATAATCCAAGCTTGCAACCAATAAATCATCCCTGTCACAATAAATCCCTGCAAATTTCCAATTTCCACGTTAAAAATTATTCTATAGAGGATGCTATTTGCATCTAAAAATTTGCTAGTTATACTCCAACTTAGTTAAACTCGATCAAAAAAACACTCCTGAAAATAAGTTTATATTCAAATAAATGCTCTTATGCTTTCTAAAGGAACAAAGACTTTTGAGAACAAATTTCACTATAAAACTGTTTTGAAAAATATTAGTTGTTTATATTATAATGAATTAATTTTGAATAACATTATTTATTTTATTAAAGAGTATTAATTAAAGAGTAGGTTGTTTCATTAAAAATATAAATTGTATATGAGTTGGTTCGCATAACACCAACACTCCTAAAGGTTACATCTTACATTTAACACTCTGTTTTTTTTTTTTTTTTTTTAATGAAATAAATAAACTAGACCCTCATCCCATTTTCAAAATAAAAAATTAGAAGAAAAACGAATTTAATTTTTTTAGCCGTTTTGAGAATATAAAATTGTATCAAAGGTGCCATTAGTTTTTAAGGATTTTTATCAGTACGAAAGATATGTTAATTATCAATTCGGGACCTGAAAGATAAAATTTATCAATTCAGGACCTGAAAGATGTTTATATTAAGAGATTTTATCACTTCGTGACCTGAAAGATAGAACAAATATCAATTTGGGGTCTTAATTCCAGGCCCTTGATTGATAAAATCTTTTAATATAATTGATAATTAATATATCTTTCACGACTTGAACTGATAAAAGCCCTAGTTTTAAATGACGAGATTCAGACACATAACCGAATAGAAGACAGATAAAAGTTGGATGTTCCATCCAAGCTTCCATAATGATATATGTGGTTGTGTGACGACGCCATAAACAGTTGCAGTAAAGCAACTGAATCCACATTGCAGAATCATGAGCCTCAATTTCCCTGGAAATTGTTTCAATAGAGGAGCCTGCAAATGAAGAGACAATTTGATGAATCATTAAATTCATCTACAAGTAATTAGTTAATTATTATAATTAGATATGAATAATGAAAAATTAAACCTGCATAGTTAGCCACATGGCATAAAAGGTTTGTCCAGCAATGCCGAGAAGTGAACCCTTTACCCAGTCTTGTTTTGTTTGAGTGTTTTCATCAAACAGATGGTGGGCGTGGTTTGTTGAAGCTGAATACAGAGGAGGGCCTTTGTAGAAGGTAAAAGCCATAGCTCCGGAAAGACAAAGAATGCTGCCAAACACCTTAGCTACTCCATGCCACTGAGTTATGGCTAGATTTTCAATCCTAGATCGTTGTTAGTTAAGAAACAATCATCAATAAATTCATTCTACGTTGAAGAAGAATGAAGATTCTTAGGGTTCAATGAATCATAAATACCACATGAATTTTTAAGTCTATTTTCCCCAAAATCTATGAATTTATTAATATTTTTCTATAATTTTTTAAATTATTTGGTGTCCATACCACAATTTTAGGGAATATTTTTTTCCCTGCCCGTAAATTAGGTCTAGCAATTGTATGCTATTATATTTGCTGAATGATACATTTACACTATTATATTTTAATTTTTACACATTTAGGCTAATTGAACTCGAAAAATCAAATTCGAACTAAAATATCACATATTGCTCATGTATTAGACCCAAAAATTGTTTGGAATCACGATTCGTTCCCAAAGAGAATCGAAATCAGATCTCCCACTAAAGTGAGAAACCCGGTGGCCAAGTGGGAATCACGACACTAAATCACCCGCACAACTTCAAATTTGTAGAGTTGAGGTATATGCAATTAGAAAAATTGAGGATAACAAATTTACGAACTCGTAGAGATGAAGAGATGGTATATAACATACACCTCGAATAGCATGAAGCTACGAGACGACAAAAATCGAATAGCGAATGAGATGATAAAGAAACAAAAACACAAATTCAAGACTTCGTAGTTGCATGAATTGACAATTGATGGTACCAAGCTGATAGAGCCTGGAAAGACGAAAAGAATGATATATGACTTGATTCTCCAATCAACAAAAATTTATAAGGAAGAGATTGAATCACGAGTAAAATGGATATTTAAACACAGTCTGAGGCATTCCAGACAAATTTGGTGTGTAAAATTAATTTAAAAGTCTAAATGTGCTAAACTAAATTTTAATGGTGTGAATGTTTCAACTCGTAAACATATTGTCATATAATTATTATCAAATAATTAGTCCAACAAAATATTCCCCATTTTTTTATAATAGTTCTAAAGAGTGATTTCAAAGATGATTGACATATACAAATAACAAGATTCAATTAATTTATACAAGTACTAGTTACCAAAAATCGACCAAATATTGAAAAATAATCATATAAATATATTTTATTAATAATTAACCCTATCATATTACATGGAACTTATCCAGGGTTTATTTTTGTTATCTTATTTTTTGAATGTGTGTTTTGTTGAAGATTTTATAATGTGAGAAACAAAAATTAAAGTTGTAGTATATATTTGTAATGATTATACTGTAACTTTGATTCTTAAAAATAAAGGAATACTCTATAGTTCACCTATTTAATAGATACGACTTTAATTTCATATGAATCATATCCTTTCTATTCTCATGTCATTTTCACCCCATACAATTTTATCAAACACCTCCTAAATGCGTACACCCTATAAAATACACTTGATGTGAAATTTGGAGTAAAAGTCACATATTAAAGAAGAGTTACCTTGAACAAACGGCCATGATGAAGACCAATGGTGGGACGATACTGAGCATGGCTGTACCAAATGTTGCAGAAGTATATTCCAATCCAGCTAAGTTTAGATTGAAACCCAAAGCCAATCTGCACTCTTCCATAAATATAATTAATGGTAAATTGAATTGCCACCTTTGTCTTAGAATCATGCCACGTCTTCCTTGTATTATCTATTTCATCTCAGATGTAAATTGTCCAGAATACCCTTCTCTCAAATGGTCCTAATTGTGGGTTTGTAATGATTTCGGTCGTTGGTAGTCATGCCCAATCGTAATCTTGATCCTTCAACAAAAAGTTGAGTAACACTCTTATATGTGTATCAGTTTTACATTGTAATTATACTCAATTATCATGTTTAATTTAATAAAACTTAAAACATTTTTATAGAGAAAAAATTAATACTCCCTCCGTTCCACCAGAATTTGCACAGTTGATCTGGACTAGCATACCATTCATATAAAATAACTTTTGACTACATATTACTAAAAAATAATTCTCACACAAAAACCGTTGAAAAGTCAACTGTACAAATTCTGGTGGGACGGAGGGAATATATTTTAATGAAATAACTATTAATTATAAAATACGCATTAATTGTACAATCCAATTAATGTATAACAATTCTAGAAAATAAAAAAGTTATTACAAACAACGCTGTTGAAGGGATCATAGTTTCTGACAGAACCCACGAACAAATTCTCGACCGACTAGATCTATTTGAGAGAAGAATATATGGGCAATTTACCTATAATTACATGAAAAAAAATAATACAAAAGGAGTGTCACGATTGAAATTAAGAAATGCACGTGTCCAATAAATGGTGGCTTGTGCAAAATTCTTAACAAAAGTAAATGTAATATTTTTAAGAACCTAATTTAGGTGTAGCAAAATAAAGATCATAATTTTTCATACGGACAACTTAAAGATAACATTTTTAAAACATCTCGTGAATTGATGTCAAATCAATTTAAATCAACCCAAATCAGGCTAATTGACCTGATTTGGGCTGAATTGGGGTTTGATTTTGACTGATTTGTCATAAAATTTTTTAAAGCTTATTATTCTTAAAATGTCAGCTCGAAGAGTTACAATCCTTCATTTTGTCAGTTTGAAGAGTTACAAGGACACACCCAAAGTTATGGTCCTTAAAAAAGTTATTCCCATAAAAGTAAATAATCACAATAAGAAAGAAGACAAGTTATATTAGGGATTATAAATTTGTACATCTGATACGTTGACACTAATTTGAATTTAGTCCAACTTACGTTAACTTTTTGAATTTGGTACAATAAGTTTTAATTTTTTTTTAAACCAGTTCTTCAATCGATCATTGCACTTGTTACGTCCTATTTGTCTTTTTTATGCATGTGGCAATACTGAATGGTTTTTTTTATGTTTATGTGGCAATTTTGATTTTTTTTTTTATGTGGCATTATTTGTTTGATAATTAGGTAAAAATATTAACATATGAAAGAAAAATTATTTCCAAATTTGATATATTTTCAAATTATTTTTACTGATTTTTTAAAAAAATTTAAAATTAATTTTTAAAAAATTAAATTTTGTAATTCTATTTAAAATCTATAATATATCTAAATACCTTATAGTAAATTAATTGTTCTCTCTTAATTTAATTTATAGATGTCCTAATTTGTTTTGTTTATATGAAAAATACATATTTTTAATCGCAAAATTTAACAAAAAATTATTAATAAATATTCTAATTGGATAATATAAATTTCCTAAATATTTTATTTTTTTAATATTTTTTATACAATATTGACAATTGTAATATCATTTTTAAGGATATTTTGTAAAAGTTTATGTTTATAGATGATAAATTTCTTTGTAAGAGATTATGGTTTTGAATTATTATAATTAATGAATTATAATAAATTTCAATTTATAAGAAATTATTTTTAAATTAATGAATGATGAATTTTACTTGTGAGATATATATTATTTTACTTTATTTAAAGTGGTAGTCACCAGATAAATTTTATGATTATACTTGATTTTGATAAATTGATGTATTAGAGCTTTTAAATTATATTTTTTGAAATTTTAAAAAATAAAAGTGGGCTGCCATTCAGGTGGCCTACCAATAAGTGTGTTTGGTTGGGGGATTTGCATCCCGCCATATTTTTGGCCCGCCCCGTCCCGCCAAAAGGCGGGCTTTTGTTTGTTCAGCCTACCCCACCTCGTCGACCCATTTCGACAACTCTACATATAGGCGACCTCCTATAACCGATTAAAGAATTGATTTTTTAATTAAACTTATTGGACCAAATTCAAAAAGTGTATGTAGAGTGGATCAAATTCAAATTTGGGATGTACAAAACTATAATTCCGTTAGATTATACATACCCAACGGAAGAAAAAAGAAAATCTTGCAGAATCCAGTCCATGCAATAGGAGGAGATCCCTTGCTGCACATTAAAATATATATAAAAAAGAAAGATGTATAATTATGAAGAATAAATAAATTAAAAGATGAAGACGTACTTGAGGAAGAAGAAGGTGAAGGGGAGCAAGGCGAGAGTGGCGAAGGCTTGTCGAAAGACGACGAAAACACAAGGCTTCATGCCAGAAGACATAGCTGCCTTAGAAAAGAGTATCATACCAGCATAGCTCAACTGCAATACTATTACTGCAATATAAGCCTTCTCTTTCTCCATGCTTCTTCTTTCTTTCTTTCTCTACGAATTAAAACAATACATGCAATGCTATTTTAGGACCGGATGATGAGAAAAATGTGTACGGGGTGTGACACTGATTTAATTGTACAAAAAGTATCAAGTTTAATTCTTAGTAATGAATGATGCATACCACACTAGAGATAGCTTAGTCAAATTTTCCTGCTGGACATAAATGCATGTCTTTCTATAACCTTTAATTAATATAGAGTGGAATATATATATATATATATATATTATTTTTTTATTTTTTTTTATCGTTAAATATTCATTCCGAAGGAAAATCAAATTCGGGTCTCCTATAAAATATATATATATATATATTTAAACACATAAAATAATTATATATATATATATATAATAGCTATATTTAAACACATAAATAATTGACGAAGTGGTATAGCTCAAGTGGTTAGAGCTCCACCACCCTATGTCCTTAACACATAAATAATAATAATATTTATATGAAGTTAATTGGTTGGTTTTCTGAGATTATCTCCTTAACACTATTTTATTAATTTTAATGTTAATTCAACAGCACTGCTTTATAATAGAATCGTCACTTTATGGCCAACTGTTTCCCTACGCTACTTTTCGCATTATATAGATCCATAATTTGGTGTTTTACGCAATTTTATGTGTAGTATTTAAAGTGGAAAAAATATAAATAGATTTAAGAAAAAAATTTATAATTAAAAATAAGTTTATATTCAATGTTTTTGTATGTCTATTTAAATATTTTTTTGTATTTCTATTCAAAAATTTTGAACCTATTTATAATTATTCTATTTTTTTAACCTATATGTTAATGATCTATTTAAAATTTTCATGTCACATTATTTTTAGTTACTTAAAAAAAATGTTTTAATAACTCAATGCCTCTCAATATTTACGAATGCCAAAAAGTCATAATCTCATAATGTGTCTATCAAATTAAAGGTGATAATGTGTCATTAATCACCGTTAGTAATGTTATTTGACATATTGATATTTTAATCTAGGTGTCATGTTTGAATTAATAAAAAGCTGACCAAAGGACTAATATTTCAAAAAAAACTTATATGTTACATTAATTAATTCAAGTTATATAAAACATCAAAATTACAAGTTCAAAACGAAAAACGCACTAAAACCCCAACACGCGCTCCTTCAACGCCTCATTTCGGCAACAACATGAACTCATAATTTATCAGTTTTATATACCTCTACTTGAATGTATTTTATCGGTTTAATTTATCCAACATCTATTTTATATTAATTTATCAACATTTCTCACACATTTATTAAATTTTTAACGTTCTCCTATGAGAGGAGGCCCAAATGAGTGGACAATATATTATGGGAGGAGTTACTTTCTGCGAAAATTAAACCCAGGATCTTAAGGTTGAGGCAAAGACTCCGATATCATAAAAAAATTTTATTTCATCTAAAATTAAATTCAAACTTATAGGAATAAATAATGTTCATGTTATATATGTTTGATTTAATTACCACATAATAACATACTAGCTCCTTTAATTGCCTTTGAATTAGAGTGTGATCTTATGACTTTTTAGATTTTTTTTTTTAATATAACACCTAATTAGACATAATAACTTAGCCTGTCATGCAGGACTATTATTAAAGATGTAGTAAATTAAAAGAATAAAATTTCAGAATTTAAAAACAACGTAATTACATTAAAGATTAATAATCCAATAGACGATAAGAACACAAAGAGGTTTCACAAATGGAAAGTATAAGGGATGAAAGAGAATAGAGAGGGGGAGTGCCTTATTATAATGTCACAAAAACACACCTATTTATAGATGGAAGAGGCGGACATGAATCCCCAAATTCAAAAACAAAAATAAAAATTGCTGATAAATTCAAATAGCATTAATATTCTAGACTAAAATAATTCACCATTCTTCGAGCTGTCATATCTTTAGGTTGCGAAAATAGAGTTTTGAGCTTTAAATGCCTTTAATGACATCGATCTAGTTCAACAGATAGGAATTAAATCTTGAATTTCTTAATCAAGATATATTCAAAAATCACAATGTAAGCAATGTGCTTTTTTATGGACATAATTAAGCAGGAAATTAATAGGCTGATCAGTTGACCGGGGCTTTCTCATTAGACTCAAGTCTAATTTGTTAGCTAATTGACGTTTTTGTAAATTTAAGTCTGGCATTTTTACTAACGAGTCGAGTTTGAAATTTTGTTTTAAGCCAATTTTATCTTAATAATCAAATTTTAATATAATTGATAAAAACTTTTGTGAGACTGTCTTAACATGAGATTATTATGAAACTATTGTCACTTTTCAATAAAAATATTAAAATGTATACTAAATTTATGCAATTTAAATATATACTGGACTAAATTCAAAAAGTAAATAATTATGCGATCTAAAAGTGAAAAGTTATGTGATAAAAATAATCTAAATCCCTGTTACAGTTCGTACGTGAAGAAGAGCATACATGTACATTTATTTTCATAATATCAATCAATTATTTTTTTCTTGGATCCTGCTAATTATTCGAGGTGTCAAATGAAATGAAATCATGGTTGATATTGATCAATCAAACAATGATGGTATGGTTCGAAAAGAAACTCATATATAACATGCTAAATTGCATACATAAAAATACATGCATACATAAGATAAGACCTTAAGTGCTCGTTTGGTTTTCCTCATTAATTATCCGGCAGACACGATTGATTTCATTTTAACACTTGTCAGCCCATGTTAACTCATTTGTCATGCCCTAATCATGCAAACCAAACGAACACTAAATGGTGAAATTAATTAATGTAGCTAGTGAGTAGTATTGGGCCTGGGGGAGTTGGATGCAACATTAATGGATTCCAAATGGGCCACCTCATTTGGTGGATCACATTTTTTTTGGGCCTCCTTCTTCTTACCCCACAGGAAACTATATAACCCAGCAATCAGCAATACACTTCCTACAACGCTGCATGAATATTACAATATCAGTCTGCATGTGAGATAAATTACGTTCATGATTATTATTTTGTCCAGTTATGACCAATTTAAATTGGGATTCAGTCACATTCACCTTTGAATCTTAGCAAGAAGAAATTGGGAATTTGTTGCAACGGCTGTAATTTTAACTCATTTTAATGAATTATTCAATATAATATAAAAATAGTATTACTTCATATAAATAAATGTATCAGTGTGCATGCTGAGACTTTTTTAGGATACAATCTGCTCCTGTGAAAAAAAATATATAATTTGTAGATCAAAATTTGTTAAAAGAAATCACATAAATCGTACGGTATAATTAGTATATCGTTGGATAAAAATCACAGTAATTTTAAATTGTAGCATGAGTAGGTTTCATATGAACATGGTTCATGACAAGCTTATTATGCACCATTATTCAATTTTATTTAATTATTAATTTTCTTGGTCAAATAATTGATATTTTTTAAATATTTTATTTTTTTAAAAAAATTGATACTTTAAACTTAAAAATTTATTATTTTAGATATTAAATATGAATAATTCAAATAGTAAAAATATTAATTATTATTGATACTTTTGAACAATAATATGATACCACTAATTGTAATTATTAATATTACTCATGAAATTCTTAATATTTTAAAATTTTAAAAAATATATAATTTCATTTATCAAAATCATTTTTATATAAAACTTTATATTATATAAGCCGCGTGCACAATCATGAATTCATACACGTGGCCTAATTGAAACGAGTTACGTGGATGCTATATTCAATAATGTGTTGCGTGCATGTGTAATATCAACCGTTCATTTGGTGGTGTGAGTATTATACACCACGTTTATGTTTATTAATTTTACCCAATATAGCATGCATCTATGAAATCAAATGACGAGACTGACCTTCCACAGTAGAGAGATTCATGAAACAGAAAAGCTGAGAAGAAGGCGGTTAACATAAGTGGTAGAGGGGTGAATATTGAAGTAAACAAAGCCCCTTTCTTTCCAACAACCCAAATTTGCAGAGTATAAGTTATCCCCGTCACAATAATTCCCTGCAAATTATCCCTTCATCAGTTAATAAAATCAATCGGAGTATAAATTAATTACTCCTAAATTAAATATATATATGGAATTTATTTTTTTGTAAGTAATATTTTCTACTTTATCTATTTATTTATTTATTTAGAATAAAATGATGAAGAAAACATACACAATAAGCGACAGAGAATAGATTGACATTCCAAGCAAGCTTCCATGATGATATATTCCTCTCCACAGCTGCACCATATATCATAGTCACTGCGCAGCTGAACCCACATTGAAGGGCCGTCACCCTCAATTTTGCCGGGTATTCTTTCAGAATCGGACCCTATAATTATTATATAATAATAGTCATTCCACTTTGGTATTTGAAATATAATTAATTGAATTGAGATTTCAGTAAAAGTACATGAGTCATAATATATATTTATTTCAAGTATGAGACCGTATGGTACTTTTTTCTTTTTTTGTCGAAATTTATTAATATAAAAAAATATTTAATAATTTAAATTATCATGAAAATCATGGGTTCTCACTTTAGTGGGAGATCTGGGTTCGATACCCTTTGGGAAAGTATAAGGAGGCTTGGAGAATTTGAAATTATAAGGAGACTTGGCTAACTAACTTCTAACCACTAATAACTAACATTTACCGATAAAAAAAAATTTAATTAGCATGAAGGAGAATATTAAAAATTATGGAGTAATTAAGTAATTAATTACCTGCATGATTAGCCAAAGAGACCAACTGAAGCATGAAGTAAGCAGAAGAGCAGCACCCTTTATCCAGTGAGTTCTTGTGTAGGTGGTTGCAATAGAGTTGTGAGGTTGATTAATGGAGGCAGAATAAATAGCAGGGCCTTTGTAGAAAGTAAACACCATGGCTCCTGATAGACTCATTACAGTTCCCAAAACTTTGGCCATTCCGTGTCTCTCTGTTATACTAAGATTTTCCATCCTACAATAAATTCATGTGTTCAAAATTAAATATTAATTAGATATGGATAGATGTGGTTGTGAACCAAAGACTGTGATATCATAAATTAAGGAATTTCATTTCATCTAAAAAGTCGAACTTATAAAGAAGGTAAAATCAATTCATTTAGGCTACATTTGGATGGAGTCATCATTTGGAACTAAGGGATTTGAGAATAACACATCATTCATTCACAAACTAAAATGAAGAAAAACTAAATGAATGGATTTGGTTACTTACAAGTGGGAGGATTTCAAATACCTCACAAAACCTTGTCATTTGAAATCCTCCTACTTGTGTATAATATTTGTGTGAATCAAATTCATTTATTTATTTTTTCTCAATTTTGGCTTGTAAATGTGTAGTGTATTATTCTCAAATCCATTGATTTCAAGGCTCCATATCCAAATGGAGCCTAATATTAATTTCTCAAGGTTGTGTTTGGTTAGAGATTGTGGTGGATGAGATGGAGAATGTAGATGAAAAATGAGGGTGCATGGGGTAATCCAATTATCATGTTATACAAAAAAAATGTCATTAATTATCATGCTCGTATTAAGTGAATATCATCTAGTTTTAAAATTTCATCGTCTAAAAGGTTAGCAAATGAATTGTAATTATAACTGGAAAAGCAATGGAAAAAGAAATGCGAATTATATATGTTTGAAATGTAATTGGAATTTGGTGAGTGATTTTATATACCTTAAGCAAAGAGCAAGGATGAAGACCATTACAGGAATGGTGTTGTTAATAGCCGTTGCAAAAGTTGCAGATATGTAATTTAGTGCAACGTAGTGTAGATTCAATGTCATGGTCACTCTGTTCAAAACAAAACATAAAGAAAAGCAGTTCGATTAGTCTGTTCCACCTTAATTTCATACGTAATAATCCCTTTGATATTTTATTCTGCTGGATTATTAAGACGTGTTGATGTGTTGTATATCATTAATTGATTATAATATGCAACAAATTAAATAATTACATTTGGAAAGAGAGAGGAACTAATTAAAAGTGTAGGTACGTACCCGATAAATGCAACAATGAAAATCTTGCAGAGTAATTTAGACGTGAGACGACAATTAGATTTATTCCTGCAAAAAAAAAGTTAAATTCATGCATGCATAACGTTAATAAATTTGGGTAATAATTAATAAAAGACCTTTCACAAAAGTAGGCAAAAGGGGCCAAGGTGAGAGTAGCGACGGCCTGTCGATAGGTGATGAAAATGGAAGGTTTCATGCCAGAAGAAATGGCAGCTTTGGAGAGCAAAAACATGGCTGTATAAACAAACTGTGTAAATATCATTGCAATTAAGGGCATCTGATTTTGCATCCACCTATTCATCTTCTTATCTACGAATTAATTATTATTGCAGAATGAATTGAATTTATAGCCACTTATATAATTAGTGGCATGATGGGCTGTATACATTATTCGATCGATCAACAAATTATAATGGAAATAGAATAATCCTGAGGAAATGTCGTTTGCAAGTTGTGACAATACTACTTCATTTTTTATATCACGAGTGGGGGAAATTAATGTTAATCGTGGAGAACGTCAAAAAGCCAAATATATATCAGTTCAAATCTTCTGTGCCACTTTTCATGTTCCAATATGTATTCCACTTCCTGGATTTTTAACACATGAACCTAAGATTGTTGTGGTTCGTTAGATTATTTTTATCATGCCACGTGTCATCCATCTCACTTGATTAAATTTAAAGTGGTATCTTCTGTTGGAAAATTACATTCGGGTAGAGGAAGATGACATATGCATCACTGACACAGTACAAAGATTGAGGTTAATGTTTGACTCTAATATTCATACTATGCTACTGTTGCGATAGGGCACAGTGATAACTGGCACTAAAATAAGACTTACGCGAATTGTTCATAAAAATCAATTTCACAACATAATGTATTATATATGTGTAAATTAATTTGTCCATCATATCAAATAATAATAATAATATAATTGTATAATAAATATATTAAAATAATATATATGTATGACGAAGTGGTATAGTTTAAGTGGTTAGAACTCCATTACCTATGATTCAAAAGTCGTGAGTTCAAGTCACCCTTTGCCCGATCAATATATATATATATATATATATATATATATATATATATATATATAAGATTTAATATTATATATTTTAAAGTTTTATTATTATTATTATTTTTTTTTAACTACAAAAAACTTAACTATTATTATCACAAGAACAGTGAATTACAGGAAGCCCATCCACAAAAGGCGGAGGGTCTTTCCAAGAAGACGAGATCCCGTAGGAACGAGAAGCTCGATCAAAGGCGTGAGCCATACTATTAGCATGTATAAGATTTTATATTATATATTTTAAAGTTTTATTAATTTTTTTTTTCAACAACAAAAAACTTAACTATTATTATCACAAGAACAGTGAACTACAGGAAGCCCATCCACAAAAGGCGGAGGGTCTTTCCAAGAAGACGAGATCCCATAGGAACGAGAAGTTCGAGCCAAGGCGTGAGCCATACTATTGGCATCACGTTTGACAAAGTGAATAGAAAGGAAAGGAGAAACACTAAGAATATTACGACAAGCAATTACATAATCACTAAAAATAGAGTTATAGGACTTATCCGAATGAATTGCGTCCACCATGATCTTAGAATCCCCTTCAACAGTAACATTATCAAGGGCTAAGCTTTTGATCCAAGATAAAGCTTTGAAAAAGCCCATCGCCTCACCTTCATCTACGTCCATGAGGCTGGAAAGGACAATGGAACGAGCTTTTATAAAGGCTCCACCTTCACCTCTTATGATCATGCCGAAATCGACTTGAGCAGTGTCTCTGAAAGAGGCCGCATCTACATCACATTTCAGAGCTCCCAGAGCTTTATTAATTTGAATATATTAAAGCTTTTTTATAATAATAATAATAATAATAATAATTGAAACAAAAAAAAAATAATATTATTTTATATATATATATATATATATTATTATTGAACATATTAAATTGATTCAACTATTCCTTTTATTATCATTATACTCATGATATTAATACAAATGACATATCATCATTATGAATACACAAATAACACTACAAAAAAACTTTGAAATATCGACGGACCAAATTTCATCACAAATACCGATAAAATACCGACAAAATACCGTCGGAATTTCAAATTTCAGATTTACCTACAAAAATATTGTGAATTTAATTCAGTATTTTCCGACGAATATTTGTTGGTAATTACCGACGGAATACCGACGAATTAATTTTTGTCGGTATTTTGTGACGAAAAAAATATCAACAGAAGATCAGTTTTACCGACGAAAATCCATCGGTAAATAACTATTTTTTTTGTAGTGTAACTTTATATATTGACATCTAATCACATAGATGATTCATTTTTTTATTATAAGAACTGGGCATAAGAAATTTCCAGAGTACAAACAAAAGAATTCAATTACATCCCAACACCGACCTAGGATTAACAAGCCATTTCTAGTAAGAAAAATTACAAATTAAACTCAACTCTATGAATGCAGATGACTCTAACTTCTCAGTTAACCGACACATCAATATTAAAACTCACAAAAAATTAACACATAAATGCAATCCACCAAAAGGGATGTCTCTTAAATGAATCAACTTCTAAAAGACATATTCTTTGGAAAAGAATCCTTTTAATCAAAAGACATGAAATTTCATGTCTATAAAGTATTCCTACAATGTAATTTTCATTAATTATTACCACAATAAATACATTTATTAATATATTTATCCACTTATTAAATGATAATTTTTCATACTAATTTCGTATTCACCCAAATTTAATTTTGAGAAATTAAATTAACTAAATTCAATTACACAAAGTAAATAATAAAAATCACTTAATAATATATATAATTAAAAGTTAAAACGTGGCCAAAGCCAAAATTTTCAGCGTCTTTTTTATAGGCTGAAGCAATAGGCAAAATCATAAATATTTTTTATCTTACCATTACTTAAATCACTTCTACATATAAGTCCATAAATAATAATCCATTCCTCCGTTGAAAAGTTTTTCATTTGTTTTTTTTCACAATTAAGAAATATAGTATACAATTTATACTGATGTCTTATGTGATATGAGAGATAAAAAGCACACAATTAGAAATAAAATTCTCCTTTTGTCTCCAAAAAATACGCTTAGAGAATTAAACACAGGTTTATTAAAAAAATAGATAAAATAAATTAACGTGTCTCCCGAAAGTCCTCTCCCTTGCATGACTGTCACTCGTGTACATCCCTCGATTTACAACCCGCCTGATCAAGGGTCTTTGGTATAGGTGGAGGGTTTGCGCCTTCGGCTATTTCTTCCTTACCAAAAAAAAGATAAAATAAATTAATAATTTGTAGGGTATTGTTAGGTTCATTTATGTCGATCCATTAAAAAAATGAACACATTTTTGGAATATAGGGTAAACATAATTTTTTTTAAAGAAAAATTAATAAGACAAGGAAACAATTTTTTTAGACACGGAGGGAATATATTACTTTGTGGGTGACAATTATCGTGATAAAACCCAACTTTTAGGAAGAATTGTTGAAGATGTCAGGAATACAACTTCCTTTTTTAAAATATAAGAAACTTTGTTTTGCACGTTGATTTTGACCAGAGAAATTTATTAAAGAAATGAGTAAATATAATCAGGAAATGTGTATATAGAGAAAAGGAGGGAGTGAAAGAGAACGGAGTTAAATGATGAAAATATGGTAAATGCAAATGAATACATTATTCAAACATAAGAATGCACAAAACTAACCATTTTCAATCTGTTGAAATCTCTTTTTACCCATTTTGACAAAAAAAATCTACTTTTTTTCCAATTTAACTTTTGAGATCAAAATAACCTTAAAATGGATATTAAAGGTTTCTGTCACTTAAAATTCAATTTTTTAAATATGCATACCGGATGGACGTACATGTGGAGGAGGGCCACTTTTCAGTAAAAAATAAAAAATAAATAAATTTAATATTTTACCATTTCAAACATCTCATTTAAAATTTGAAAAAAGTTTATAAAATGATCTTATGTAGAATCATCTCTAGTAAATAGGAAATAATATTGGAATAATAAAAATAGTTATTATCAGAATTATATAAAAAAAAAAAAAAACTGAAGCACGTTAGCAGCTAAACATGAATTCATGCATCCAGTAACATTAATGGTCTATTAAACAATTGTAGATAAATCAGGGCACAAAAGCGTAACTAACTATATAATAATTAACTACTCCCTCCATCTTATACCTCTTTGCATAACTGACTGAGGTTAAAAAAATACACTTTTAGGAAGTTAATTGTGTAAGTGAAGAGTATAATTGAAAATATCTATCTTATAGTTGTTTGCATAGCTGACTTGAGCATGGAGGTTAAAAAAATACACTTTTAGGAAGTTAATTGTGTAAGTGAAGAGTATAATTGGAAATATGTAAAGGATTAGTTAATTGAATTGAAAAACTAATGTAGTGATGTAAATAAATGTGTATTGTAAGGGTGTTAAAAATTAAAGGTATTTCCATTTATAAGTGTGTAAACAATTGTGAGACGGACGAATAAGGTAAGTGTGCAAATAATTGTGGGACGGGAGGATATATTATTATCTACAAAAATGATGAAAAATGATAGTATATTCATAAATTAATATCATTATTACATAACAAGACATTGCATCAAAGTTGTAATAATGGTGGGCAGTTATGGACATTGGACAATACTTCCACTTAATATTTATATTAAATATCGATCACTGGACAATACTTCCACTTAATATTATAATAATATCGTTCATTAGTGGAGCGAAAGTAAAACAAAGGTATTTTTGCATATATTTTGCACTGATTTGATAGGAGAAAAGTGTGTGATGGTGGCATTAATTATTGTATTTATATCTTATCAACAATTGTTTAAAGATATTACTAGAAGTGGAAATAGACATTTATATCTTATCAACAATTGTTCAAAGATATTACTAGAAGTGGAAATAGACAATAGTTTTTTTTTTTTTTTTTGGGGGGGAGGAACAGTAGTATTCTTTCTTGGTCATCATATCTTGCAATATTAATTAATGGGTTAATCTAGAATTGAACAGTTTCATATTATAAAACTGATTTTGTGAGTCAGTTTTAATAATTCATATTTAGCGGGTATAAATAATGGGTTAAATATTATGAAACTTGTTTATTGAAGACCTACTCTTGAATTGGCTCAGGTTTTCAACTTTTAAATTTTAGTCCTGTAAATTTATACTCCTCCGTACATACATATGTTTTACTTATAATGTATTTTCATTTAAATTTGTCAACAAGTCAAAAAGTGTATTTTCATAATCTCCGTATCCAGTACTAAACACTGCTGAAACGAAAGAATATAAATTTTGAAAATCATACTTTAATAGAGAGTAGCAGGTCACTGAACAAGAAAATACATATGTGAATTTTTTTTTTTATGCAACTTTTTTTTTTACTTGTTTATTTTTGTTTATCTGTTAAAGACATTGTTTCTATTTATCAATCATAAAGTTCACTGAAAAATATTAGAAATTTTTTTAATAGTATTAGTTCTGAATTTGATATTCAAATATTACTCTTTTGAAAACAATACTTTTTTTTTTTTTTTAATAATATATAGTGTATAACCTACAACAGAAAATAATACTTCATTTTGTGAGACGGTATCAATAGGAAGTATTGTTTATATTTTTAAATTATTAAAACTATACCTTTTTATTTGCTAAATAAAAAAACTTCAGTTTTAAGGAACAAAAGAATTACGTGCTTTATCTTTTTTTTTTTAACGACGGGGTATTTTTATCTTATTTGTAGGAATAATTTGACTCAATGTTTTATCAGGTATTTGAGTCATTTTCAGAGAGAAAATTGATGGGAACCTTATCACAAGCAAAATAGAGTATGGATATAAATATCTGCAGTGTTAAAAATAGTTTTGGTGGTAACCCATGCTTGCATCTAAATACCATATCATTTAGGGTATGTTTGTTTTCAGACTCACATGGATGGGTTTAGAACTTTGTGAACCATAGTTAGAGATTTAAAATCGGACTTGCAAATCCAAATTTCAATTCTCACCTAAAAATACCTAAAACCTATTATTACTTTTTCCAATACAAATTATTTTATTCACACTCATCCACTAATTCTCTCTCATACTTTTCTCTTACTCAATATAATATAATAATATAACACCAATCATTTTCAAACATTAATTTGACATGAAGTAAAATCTCACCTTACTAAAATCTCAAACCAAATACACACTTTTACTATTCATTAAAATTTTCAAATCCATAGATTTCAAAGTCATGACTTCCCCTACCTAAATCCCAAAACAAACATACCCTTAACTTGTTGGAATCAAACAATAATAACCGTAAGTCATGCAAAGGCATATATACCATTCGGATAGAATTTAGAAAATTTAAATACTATTCCATGTTTTCCATTCAAAAATTGCAATTTTAATCAAATCTTTAAATAACTAATTTATAAAAAAACCAAAATCACAAATTTAATACTTTAGTTGCAATTAGAACACTACACAATTTGGGTCCTGCCCTAATTCAAAACGAAGTCCTTTTTTTGTCTACGCCTCTATCATTTGTTTTAGGCAAAAACTTGTATGAGACCATCTCATTCATGAGATTGAACCACTTTTTAATAAATTGTTATCACTTTTTAAAAAAGTGATACAAATTAGTATAAAAATTATAACAATTTATGAAAAGTGATAACAAATTATGAAAAAGTGATAATACTTTATTAAAAAGTGACTCCGTCTCATGTCCGTCTCATGCATGAGACGGTCTCACACAAGAGTGCTCCTTTGTTTTATTGTCTCCATGACAGCCTTCACCGGATCAAATCAACCTACCATTGCATCACGCACATAAAACAATTGAAATTTCTAATGAAGGATTGAGAAATTCAAACGAATTGTGCTTGGAGGAAATTAAGTTGAATTTATTGTAGCTTTTGATAAAAAATTTCATTTGTTTTATGCGTGAGTTGAAATGCTAGTTGATTTGATTGGGTGAACGCTGCCATGGAGAAATATTTATGTGAAAATGATTTGTTTTTTCACAAGTTAAAGAAGAAACAATTTACGGAAGAACTAAACCAGGTGGCTTAGCCCATATGGCCACAGGGTTTTTCACTTTAGTGGGAGGACCGGGTTCGATTTTCCTTGGGAACGAATATTTACCGATAAATAAAAAAAAAACAAACAAACAATTTACGGAATAACTATCTGTCGTACATATCTTGAAAAGGCCATTCACAAATGACGGACTTTGGCCCATATTAGTCAATACAAGTTGGGCCTGACCTAGTGTTTTGTTGCCCAATTTAAGCCCAATTACATTTACAATCGTGTCACCATTTATTTTGTGACCACATTATAAATAAGAGAAGTAATTCTCTCTTAAACCAATTTCGGCATCTTAGTTATTTTCATCATATAATACACACAAATTCATACAAGTTTTACGGTGAAACCGGTTCATAATATATTTTGCCGACCAAGAGATAGTTACTCTTTGCAGATATTTTAAATTGAATAGGTCTCTTGTGCAATTTAAGTGCATTTTTGAACCATATTAATTATTTTCATTAAATAGTTGTAATATTACTTGTTTTTATAGAAAAATATATCCATACACAATTTACTTTTTGGGAGCCATTTTGGAATATAAGTTCATTTTATTTGTAGCTTAACACTTTCTGTATTTCCCCTTCCTAATAACTTAACTATTGAATATAAATTGAATGAAAAAGAAAAGGGGAAGTGTATATGTACATATATATATTTGAAGAAACCCCATTTTGATTCTTGACAAAATATAATTAAATATCTACACGAGCTAGGCAATTCAACTAGACAAGTGTGTCCTCTTTGGGGTCTATTTTTTCTGAATTTTCTTCCATTTGAGCTTCTTTGTTCCTCCCCCAAATGACGCAGTATAACCCTACTACAAGTAACATACCTCCACATATACTGCACAAAATATAAATTTAAAAAATTAATTTCTATATTCAGTAGAAATAACTTTCTAAAATTAGAAGAAAAGTGTAGGAAGATTACAAACCTTCCCAAATATAGAATTTCTTTCCAGATAAATGCTGAGAGGATAGCAGTGAAAATTAGTATCAATGGAGTAAAAGATGCCGCAAAAAGGGGGCCTTTCTTCTCCACCACCCACAGTTGTAACCAGTAACACAATCCAGTTACTACTACACCCTGCACCACACATATATATGATTACAAAATTTTAATTTTATCAACAAAAATTATTTAAACCACCACAATACCGTTATTGTACAACGGAATTCAATGCAATTTCAAATATTCTTTTCAATTAAAATATGTTTTTTATTTTAAAAAAAATATATTGTAATTCGGTACACAAACTAATTATTTGTTGATTTTCAATGCATTGACTAATTTTCAGCGTAACTAAAATTGATGTGGAAATCAAATCCGCTTTCAATTCGATGCTCCCAAACTAATTACCAGCGTCCCGCGTGGCTGGAATATAATTAATTAATTACTTTGGGATTTTACATAAAGCTTTATAAATTATTACTCCCTCCTCCGTCTACTAAAAGTATGTTCATTTGATTTTGACAGGTTTAAAAAAAATATAGGTAAATTAAATAAAGTTAAGTGTATTTTGGGATGTTGTGTGATCCATTTATAAGTTAAGTGGTTGTTTATGAGTGTAAAATCAATAGCATGTGAAAAAATTAAGTGATGGTTGAATAGTGAAGAAAAAAAATTGTTTAAAAAAAAATAGTGTCATGAGCATAATTTTAGTGGATAAAATGAGTACTCCCTCCGTCCCGGATTAACTTGCACAGTTGACTTTTTCAACAGTTTTTGTGTAAGAATTATTTCATAGTAATACGTGTACAAAAGTTATTTTATATGAATATTATGCTAGTTAATAAGATCAACTAACATATCATTCATATAAAACAACTTTTGTAAACATATTACTATGAAATAACTCTCACACAAAAACCGTTGAAAAAGTCAATTGTGCAAGTTAATCCGGGACAGAGGGAGTATTATTTTAAATATTTTTAGCAACTTTAAGGATAGATTAGGAAGAAATATAATTAATACACTTAGGCTCCATTTGAATGGAGTGGATTTGATGATAATATATCATGCATTCACACAACCTAAAATGGAGAAAAGCTAAATGAATGGATTTGATTCACTCAAATATTAAGCACAAGTGGGAGAAGTGAGAGGATTTATTGGGTATTTGAAATCCTCCCACTTATAAGTAATATTTGTGTGAATCAAATCCACTCATTTAATTTTTCTCCATTTTAATTTGTAAATGTATGATGTATTATCCTCAAATTCCTTAATAAATGACTCCATCCAAATGAAGCGTTAGGGAATTACAAAACGTTATTTAAAATGTAAACTACATAAAAGATTAAAATGACATTTAAATAGAATGGGAGGAGTACTTTGTAATAAAATACATCTTTACTTTATTAGGATATTTATTCAACTCTTTTTAGTGCTCACTTCCATAGTTTGACGATAATGGACATTTGGACATGTCACTCTGGATTGTGGGCTCTTTCTGAATCATTATTATTTCAGAATAGACAAATACCCAAATGCACGTGCGTCTATGCTATGATTAATGCCTTGATTAAACTTTTTTTTGTTTTAAAGCTTACTCATCAATAATTATATTTAGGGGAGGTTTTGTTACATATGAGATACATCTTTAGTTTTATATTTGGATTATATTTTTAAAAAAAATATATTTAGTTTGGAGCCCCATAAACCAATAAGCTATATTATATAAATAATTGAGATTCGTCTTATGTATAAGACGTATGCGTACAAATTTAAATTTATCTAAAATTTTGAACATATTGGGTTAATAATATTGAATGAACAAATCAAGTTTATTTGTCATGGGATCTCCTATTCTGTGTATATTTTTAATTTTACTTGTAAAGTGGCGCAGGATACTTAATTTATAATTAATTTTCAAACATCCTGTCCTAATTTGTGGTTCAAATTCTTGATTTTAATTTTTGAGAGGAGGTTTATTGAGATAAACAATTTAATACGAGTGAAGATAATTTCAATGAATTTTTAATTCAGGAGGCTTATCTAAAAATTTAAGCTTGTCGACAAATGTGAAATTAATTCTCTAATATATACTCCCCGTTCTGCTGTAACTTACCCATTTATTTGGGGCACAAAGATTAAGGTAAAGTAATATAATATAGATATAGTACAAGTGATGTGATGGAGATAGAATAAAAAATAAGAGATTTATATAAAAAATAAGGATAAATGAGTGATATATGGGTAAATAATATATAAGTGTAGGGATATAAATTTAGTGGACAGATGTCAAAAATAGAATAAGTAATTTATAGTAGTACATACCAAAATGAAAATTTGATAACGTATACCGAGACGAAAGGAGTATATATATTTGTGAGATTTAGCAATGGATGCAAAGGGAGATTTATATGGACCGTGAAAATTATTGGGGTGATAGAAAATAAATACATAAATAAAAAGAATTAAGTATAATAAAATACGATATATAATTCAAACTAATGGGAAGTCAATATTTCAAAATGAAGGCCTCTGAAATAATAGAAACAATAAAATACAAAATAAAATGTTAAACTGAAATTGCATATAGCATATGATCCTAACTAGTGTTCATTGATATTAGGGGTGATGATACATATGTATTGATTTTTAACAGAGTTTGAACTTTTAAATGAGATGGAATTCTTTTATGGTATCAGAGCAAAACAATTCGCATATTTAGATGAGCGGAATTTTTTGACAAATAAATATAATATTGACCAATATGCACGTCACCAAACAAATTATAATTATTTCACTCATGCTGAACATGAAAGGACAATTCATGATTATAACACAAAAGTATGTTTGAATGAAAGATAATCTTATGTAAGATCGTCTTAGATTTGATATTTATTATATTTTATAAATATGAGTATTTTAAAAATAAATAAAAGTATCACATTTCATATATAAGATCATTTCATGCAAGTTTTTGTATTCAATTATTATATGATTTATGCAACATTTTTTTTAATAGATTTTATGCAACAATTTAGACCTCAACTTATTTTAAATATATAATTGTAGGTTAAACCATCTTAAAGTTTGTTACAAATATCGTGTAACTTATAAGATGACATACATGAGATGGATTTTACTGACGAAGTGATATAGTCAAGTGGTTAAAGCTCCACTACCTATGTCAAACGTCATGTGTTTGAGTTATTATTTAACTAATAAAAAAAAAGAGATGGATTTTAAAAGGTGTATTTCCTAGTCATGTCATTTCCTAGGAAGGACATCATCTCATTACCTTCCGATTCTTATTTATGTCAAGTCCTCTATGTTTTGACGTTTTATTAATTTTATGGCTACGACATTATATCATGTCGTATCGTGTCTTCTTTATATTGTTGTGGTATCATATCATTTTTATATTGTATTTATGTGCTGGTAAATGCATTATGCACACATTGTTGTGCAAATTGTTTGTGTAACTAACCAAAAATCAGATTTTTTTTCCTGTAGCTAATAAATATACTGTTATATATATATATACCAACATTGATAATTCAAAATTAAGGCTTATGGATTTATAATCAAAATCAGCTGATAAATATAATTAATTTTTTCATCTCATATGGCCGGTGTCATATTTGATAAATTCTCAAACTTATGGATTTAATTTAAAAACGTGACTAACTATTGGATCAAATTCAAAAGTAATACCTGACAGAAAAAATATTATTTCCTAAAAAGGCTTTATATTGTATATGTTAATTATAGGAGTCACTTTTCTGTGAAACGGTTTCATAGTATGAAACTGATATCATTACAATTATTTATTGATATCATAACCATCTTAATATCAATTTATAAGTATAATAGTATTATTAAATAAATATTTCGAATGATATTAATCTCACAGTATAAAAATTATAATTATAAGTAGGGTTAGAAAGACATACACAATAAGCAACAGACAAAAGATTGAAATCCCATCGAAGCCTCCACGAAGAAATGTCCCTCTCCATGCTCATCGCCCATATTGATGATTGTGTGAAGCTGAAAAAGCACTGCACCATCGCTAGTCGAAATTTTGCTGGATACTGCTTTACTAGAGGGGCCTAATTTTTATTTATATTAACAAAAAATACCACATTTATTATTTAATTAAAATAAATATATTTTAATCTAATAATATTATAAATCAATATTAGAACATTACAAGCGTGGTTCATGCATCTATAAGCTCACCAACTTCTATTACCATCATCTTTCACTATTTCTAATTTCGATTTTACATCACACAATTATATATTCATTTTATACATGCAATACGTAATGGAATAGAGTTATATTATTACTAATTATTTGTAATAGAAAAAGTATTAGATTAATTTAATATTTTTTTATAAATTTTTAGATGAGACATGATGTATTTAGTGAAATGAATCACCTGCATAACGAGCCATGAGGCCCAAGTAATATTGGCTGCAAGCATGAGCAAACTACCTTGTACCCACTTCTCTTTGGGAATGATGGATTGTGTAATATTATTATTAGTGGCGTGAGAGGCACGTGACCAGTTCATTTGTGGCCCTTTTACTAAGGCGAACACCATTGCCCCCGATACACTGATCACACAACCTACTATCTTCACCACCCCTGCAAAATCCCTCACCGAAAACCTTTCAAACCTAACAAAAAAAAAAAAAAAAAAAATCGAAATTAAACTGTATTAGTTATTTTTATGAAGAATAAGTATTTTGTAAATTAATTTTACTGTGCAACTCAAACAGCATTAGTTGTTATTATTATTATACAATATTGCTACTAAATTGATATTCTTTAATAAAAATATATACAATGAGTAAACAAGTTTCACGTTAAAACGGGCGGGTAGTCTTACCCGAATACAACCGCGATCAGAAAGGTTATAGCTGGAATAGTGTTAATGGTGGCAGAAGCAAAGGTTGCGGAGACGTAGTTTATGGCATAAGAGTAGAGATTCAAACTCAAAGTTGTCCTGAAAATTAATTTTGACATAATAATATATAAATAAATAAATAAGTAAGTTGTATAAAAAAATAAAATCTAGAACATGTTCGATCGGGTTTGAATCCGAGCCCGTACCCGAATAAAGAAATCAAGAAAATTTTCAAGATTAGGCCGTACGAAAGAGGATCAGCTTTCTTCCTGATTAAAAAAAAAAAAAAAAAACTCAAATTAAGGATGTCGAAATTTATGCCTCGATAAAAAAAAAAAAAAAAATAGAGCAAAAAATGAATTAAATAAAAGGAATATATATACCTGTCGAGAAAGTAAGCAAATGGAGCTAAGGTAATGGTGGCGAAAGCTTGGCGATAAACAACGAAGATGTAAGGGCTCATTCCTTTATCAATGGCTGCTTTAGAAAACATGGACATGCCTGTGAATATAATCTGTATTGTTATCATTCCCAAGCAAGCTTTCTTTTTCTCTGAAATATTCACAAGCCTTTTTGTTATGCCCATTTTTTTGTAATTTAGTTTGTATGAATTCAGAGGAGCATAAGCTCAGGGGTATATATAAAGAAAGAGTACCATGAAATATATGCATCGTCCAACTGCTTCATCAGTAATATTATTCGGATTTGATCTTATGCCTGCAGGTGGACATAAATTTATATGCCCACCACCAATCATGTGATGCCACATAAGTAATTAATTAAATAATAGTGGACTCCTCTGTATATGTGGCATCACATGATAGGTGATTGTCATGCTACATAAGGGGTGAACATATAAATTGGTGTCCACTTGTGGATATAAGATTAAATCCGTATTCGGTTAAACGAGAAATATTATTCAATTAAACGTATAATATCATTTAATTGATGTATACGATGCAATTAGTTTCTGAGTAATATCATTGAAAAAAGTTGTACGGTGCAAATGGTGTGCACACAAATTTATCATAAAAAAATATTTACCAACTTCTCAAGTTCTTTTTTTTACTTTTATATGTAATTTATTTCTTTTAGATCTTTAATTAATTATAAGAATTTGTTCCCATTGATTTGTATATTTTAAGAAATTATATTTATAATATAATAATTTTGTTAAAAACGTATTTAGAACTTTATTTTAAGAGGACGAAATTCTTTATAACATCATGTATACTTTAAATATAAGGGGGGCAAATGAACAGGACAAATTCATGTAAATAATTCTAAAAAGAAAAAATTCTACCCATATACTAGAAAATGTTCAAAATTCAAGGAATATGATCGCCGGCGTCACTAAATTCGTCACTGGATTTTTGTTATAGCAAACTCTCGAAACGTGGTGAAAGTGTTTCTAAGGCCACGTAATTTATTTCAATTATTAGAAAGAATATATATATGTCTAGTTTTAGTATTATCAATGGTGGTCTGATATGACGCCACTTCAATATATGGCAGAGCATGTATATTCCTTTAACGGAAGACAAATTATTGGTTATGATAAAAATGTAACTAACTCTGTCCCATAGCGGTTTTCACAGTTAATTTTTTAACGGTTTTTGTGTGAGAATTATTTTATAGTAATATGTGTACAAAGGTTGTTTTATATGAATGATATGTTAGTTGATTTTATTAATTAGCATATCATTCATATAAAATAACTTTTGTACACATATTACTATGAAATAAGTCTCACACAAAAATCGTCAAAAAGTCAACTGTGAAAACAGGTGTAGGGAATACTTATTTACCACCTGAGAGTTGTTGCATTTCATATTGCACGCAAGTTATGAAAAAGCTTTAATTTATATACAATATGAGATGCATATTAATATATTCTAATATCTACATTTATAATTTAATATACGGTCAGTTGACATTAGTGGCAGATTCAATATTTTGAATTTGGGGTACGGAATATAATAATAAGTGAGAGAAAAAAATATTGGGGGTACATAATAATTTTTTTTTTAATTTTACCTAAAAATATTTATTTTAAAAAATATATATTTTGGGGGTATAGCTGCACTTAACTAGATCCGCCACTGGTTGACACCAACCTACGTATCTATTTGCTTATATTATGATGCTACACAAACAGAGTGAAAAAATTTCATTTAACTTAAAATTCCAAACTTGTCTAGATTTATAAAATCAATTCATTTATAAGCCTACCATTAATTAATAAAGGATAATTTTTATTTTTTTTTATAAAGGATAAATTTATTATTATTCACTCATCCTTTATTTCAACAACAAATTCTAAAACCGGAAGAAGTATATATATATATTGCTGGAAAGGAAACTTTAAAGTGACATTTTCCATTTAATGATGTTCCCTCTAGAACATCAATTATTGATATTTTTCTTTTTCCTAATATGTATCCAACCATAAAATCTTCTTCTCACGTGATTAATGAATCGATATGCACTTCTGCGGCAGTCGTACTACAATAAATATATCTTGGGATAGTCATTTGATTCTTCAGTATCCCTTTTTTACTAGCTAGCTCTTTTCATGTATATTTGTATGAAATTAAACAATACTTCATTCATTCTAAAATATCTTTCACAGGTAGTAAATATAATAATATAATTAAAAAAAAAAAAAGAGTAATCTATAATGATATGGACCTTGTCAGACCATATTAACGAATGATAACAAATCACAGGATTAATACCTTGAAAATAGTCTTCAAGTTGTTGAAGATAACAGATCTTGTCTTCTTCACTCTTGTTCCGCGAGATCCTGCAAGAAAACCGAGCCTGGGGGTGCCGGCGTCGGCCCTCCGATGCTTAAGTCAAGACAAGATATATATATATATATATATATATATATATATATATATATATATATATATATATATATATATATATATATATATATATATATATATATATATATTTGTTTGTTAGGAGGGCAAACCAGACATTTTATCCGAAGTAATCCAATAGAAATTGGACACGTCATTGTACGGATCTGAGATTTGATAGATTATTCCTGACAAAGACGGTTACAATTGTACTATGTTTGCAGAAATCCGATAATCTTTCTTTCTCTCTTTTGCTGAAACTTACTTGCCTCCTAGTTTGAGGTCTGATCCTGCGATAAGTGATAGATCAGATCTGATCCTCAGATCTCTTCTTGGTTACACTGTGCCCAGACCTTAAGTGACATCAGTTTTGAGATGAGAGGGTCCAGATCCTTATCCTCTCAATTCAGTTCGTTCAATCGTAGAACTCAGATCTGCACGACCAGAAGTGGACATAAGTCACCTCTGATCTTTTATCCGAACTGAATCCTCTCCATTCAGTTCATTTATACATAGAATTCACTTCTTCAAGATCAGAAGCGGAGATCAGATCACATCCATTTCTTTCGTGGTTGAAGGACCCATGATATATTGAAATAGATAGATAAAGAAAGCCTTTGATATCTTCTCAATTTGGATAATTAATCATTACTTCTAATCCAGTCCACATCATATAAAATGTAGAAATTGGTTGAATGATATATACGTGCGTGTCCAAATGTAACAGCATTTAATGTAAATTTATGGTTACTGTGAGATTAAAGTTTCAAGAAGGGTTTTCCATTTTAAATTAAAATGCACAAAATATTGTATGACGGTTGAAAAAGAAAAATATGAAAGATATTTTGTGACGAATATATACCCAAGCCTTGTTTGGTTTCCTTTATTAGGGTTTTATTGATCTCTAATACTACTTTATCACTTGTTTGGTTTGTTGTATAGCTTATACTTGCAGCCTGTTATTAAGCATGAGTCCGTTTTAAATAATATTGATTATATGGGATTATAGATTCCAAGTCTTATCAGGTATTTGTAATACTTATTATTTGTCCAACATGTATTAAATTTTAAAATACCAAAACACCCTTCTCTTTTTATTTTTTTTATTTATAAGAAGGACAAATTAGTCTAAAATAAATTAATACTAGTTATAATACTTCATACCAAACATAATATTGATAGCTAATCATTAATTATTTAACTGAATTTTCTGAAACCAAATAAAATATTGATAAATAGACTAGTATTACAAATATAAGTATTACAGTTCAAGTATTATCTATAATGGCAACCAAATTGTTACCAAAAATGGGTAAAATCCTGACTTAATTTTGTGGCTCGATCTTGACTTTAATGGATGTACTTATAATTGCTTTAATCGATCGATCAGTGGGATTTCACTGTGTAACCTGGCCTTTGCAAAACGTGCTTATTTTCGACAGTGGTTGCAACTAACATTTGCAGGTCAATTATGAAGGCATTAACAGAAAAAGATGGGATAGTATTTGTTTGATGAAATGAAGTAATAATTTGGAGAGGATGGAAACAAAATCCCTGTTTCCAAGGAAAGAGTATATATGTATGTGTATGTGTGTATGTGATATTGGAACAACAACTAGTGCTGTGCTTGTGAGTGAGGGACACAACTTGCACCTCATTGCCACTTTAAACGTCATCTACATGTTACACTATGATTAGACGCAGAGCTAGACTAGTTTTTTTTTTTTTTTTTTTTTGAAGTAATTAGCATCATTGTTATCCAATAAAAAAAATATGAAATTTAATAAAGAATTTAGTCCATTTTCATACAATCATCGAATAATTTAATGGTAATTTCTGTATCAGGAAAATAAATAATTGAAATTCAAGAAATAATTATAAGTACGTAGTTCCAAATGACCTAAACTACAGGAGTAATTGTTTAGTTTGGTCTTTAATTTGTATGAAGGTTATAGTATAATTTATTACTCCCTCTGTCTCAGATCAGTTTTCACAGTTTACTTTTTCAACGGTTTTTGAGTGACAATTATTTCATAGTAATATGTGTACAAAAGTTGTTTTATATGATTGGTATGTTAGTTAATAAGGTTACCCAACCCTTTCAAAATAAAGCAACTCTCTTTCAATAAAGATGAAATGACTCATTTACCCTCAATCTTACACCTTTTAATACTCCCTCCTATTCATAATATATATCGTTTTGACTTTTCGTATTATTTGCAATTTAAATGTTGTTTTACATTTTTCAATGTGAATTAATTATAGTTTTTTCCAATTTACCCTTAGTTTTTTTTAAAAAAAATTACATTGATAATAATAATCTTTAAAGTCAAGTGAAAAATTTCAAAGCTATTAATTAAGGGTATAGAAAGAAGTAAATAATTTTATTAAAATGTGTGCATGAGCTTAGGATGACATATATTTTGAATAGGAGGGAGTACTAATAAATATTTTTCTCATTAAAACCTGTGTCATTTTGGCTTAACTAATAAAAAATGAGATGGAGAGAATAATTGTTAACAGATAGAAAAAGCATAAAATTACATGAGTTTTACTTTCAATATAGTATTTGATAGATAGCTAATAACCATATAATGTTGATGCCTGCAACAAAGTCACGCTAGTAAGAATCAAACTCCATACCTGAGATTCGTGGAATCAACCCTAGAACACGAATTATAACCTCAGGATCCGGACCCGTACCCGAGCTCCGAATACCTGCAAAACCCGCCGAAAAGATCCCCTATGATAAGTTGATAAGTGAATTCGTATCTTTCATGGATGAAGTTTTCCACTTTTCATCGTGTTACTCCCACGCTTCATCCTTTTCCCACGTCTCATTCCTCTTTCTTCAGAATAAACGCTTCTAAATCTTTCTTAATACTCTGTTTTACTAAGTCTTCACTTATATACAACAAATTTTTGGGGGTTTTAGCTATTTTCTTGGGATATTATCTCAACCGCTTCATCTCATCGGTAACTGAGCCCAATATACTCGTATGGGCTCGATTTCGTATATCTCACATGGTCATTCTTTATGGGCTCTATTACCTTTTGGGCCTTCTAGGCCCATTTCACCAATTACGGCCAAAAAGGTCCAACTTATGTCACATCAAATGTCAATCTTTAACCAAGGGGGCTTAACCCACTTGGCAATCGAGCTCCTTTTTTAAGTGGGAGATCTGGGTTCGATTTCCTTTGGGAACGAATTGGAGTGGGAGGTATAAGGAAACTTGGTGAACTAATTTCTAACCACTAACAACTAACAACTAACATTTATCGATAAAAAAAAATGTCAATCTTTAACCAATATTTAATTTATACATATATATAATACTAAAAATTTAAAAAAAATTAAAATAAAATTGCGGGGACTAGAGAGAGCCCCTCATCCTCATAGAAGGAAACATCCCTGATCACTATGATACTGTCATATGCATCAGGGTTTGTTTTAATTTTTTAAAAAGATTTAAACGATACGTATTTAATGCTTATAGGAATCTTGATAAAATAGTGAAAGGGTTAATACCTAAATAAATCATGACATTTTCACGCTTTTAATTACAATATGTAATTTTAAAATTTGCAATATCTTTCAAATTGTTGTAATTTTATCACATGATTATTTTCAACAAATCCCCATTAATGTAGCAGAATATGAAATTATAAAAAAAAAAAAAAAAAGTTTAAAAATTTGTTGTTAATTTGAACTACAAAATTTTGTGAATTGTTTTGTAATTTTTTCAAATCTCAGGTTTCCACGTTGCAAAATTCATAAAGTGGCGGAGCCATAAACTTTATTCAGGGGCCGATTATATATATATATATATATATATATATATATATATATATATATATATATATATATATATATATAAAATACAGGATTTGAATTATTTTAAAATTATATTATATATTAAAATCAATTTTGGTAAAATTAAAAATTAATTTTATTATATTAAAATTTGCATATATTTTTTTTAGTACATCATAACTTTCAACATGTGTTATAGCATTGATTATATTATCTAAAATAATTTTTTATATATATTAGTTGAATCGTCAAATAAAAGCATGTGAATTTAGTAAATATTATTTTTGAAATGCATCTAAATTATATTATGTTGTAATTGCAACAATAAGCTAAATATATAATCAAAAAGCCAATTTGAAAGATATGAAAAATGAAAACTTGTTTCTAATAATAATGATACGAAGGAATTAAGATAATTTTATGTATAAGTAATTATTATTAAGTAGCTTTATATTAAAAAGTGTTACGAAACTAAAGGAAGCCACATATATTTGAGCAAAAAAAAAAAAGGAAGCCACATATAAACAATTTTTTTTAAAAAAAAAAAGAGAGGCCGGAAACAAGAGCATAAATTAATTTTTAATGGAAAAACATACATACATATAGTGCACCCCTGAATCTAGTGCGGCTAATTCCATCAATGCGTATATCACATTATAAATTTAAAAAAAAATTTATTGTAGTTAATGAAACGTGAAAATATCGTGATCTTTTTATACAATTAATATTTTTTTAAAGCATACAATTAATATTTAATATGTTGAGAAAATTAAAATAGATGGTTGGTCGGTTTGTTTGTGAGGATCTCATTCCAAATTTGTACACGTTTTTTTTATAGAAAAAAGTTGCACTAGTGTCTAGTCTACATGAAACAAGACCAATAACAGAACACCCAATTTAGCATGCACTTTATATGTGCAAGCTGCTTCGTACGAGTTGATATTGTAAAATCCACTCATTTGTTGCATTATTTGAGAAAAAATTAGGAGCGCGCGACAAAGTTAATAAATAAATATTGTCAGGCAAACTCTATTATAAACGTAAGTTTATGGTGAAACTTGATTTATTTATTAAAGGATATCAGTTGTAATAATCTGTCGTGATAACAGAAGAGTATGTCTTATATTACTAAAGGGTATCAGTCGTGATAACTGAAAGATATGACTTATATATATTTCAACACAAGGCATTATAAATATTATTAGTCATAATAACTGAAGGGTATGACCTATATTAGTAAAGGGTTTTAGTTATGATAATTGAAAGGTAAACTGAATCTATTTTTTTTAATGTGGATTAAGTTTCGCCGTGAATCTTGGTTAACATGAGACACACTCATACTCTTACATAATTTTATCTTTGAAAAATATGGTTAATTAAAGAAAAATCATTAATTTTGGGTGAACTTTCAATTCAATACATATGAATTTTAAAAAATAACAAAAATTATCAATTTTCTAAATTACATCATTCTTTATATTTCCACTGTCGATCATAAGATGCGCCCCGATGAGAATGTCCAATATCCATCATTTATTTTGCTAATATATTATAGTTATCGTCGTGATCAAGTGAAAAATGTGACAATTGTAATGATGACAATGGTGAATATATATGACGTCTTCGTTAACACACATCTAATCTAATTAATGTATAAAGGTGAAATGATCACAATTAGATGTAAAAAAAATAATTTATTACAATTCGAACCATGAATTACTAACTAACACCACAAAAAAAAAATGAATTTGACGAGGGGGTTAGCGAGAGAATTAACGAGGGGGAGAGGGTTGGCGAGGGCTTTACCGAGGGAAGGTAACCCTCGGCAAAAACCTTGTCGGTAAGGGATTCGAACCCGCGACCTCCGAGAGAGTGGAGGAGAGAGCTTGGGCGCTTTACCGTTTGAGCAAAGCTAATCATTCAATATGTTTTTGCTTTTAAATATATTAATATCATATTATGTTCAATATTTTATATATTTTTAATTTATAAATGTTATTCAATTAAATATGTTTAATATAACTATTATTCGATTATATATGTTATCACATATATTCAATTAAATTGTATACTATATTTAATATATTTATTATTATTTTTTAATTATTATATATATTCAATTAAATTGTATACAATATTTAATATATTTATAATTATTGTATATATTCAATTAAATTGTATACTATATTTAATATATTTATTATTATTTTGTAATTATTATATATATTCAATTAAATTGTATACAATATTTAATATATTTATTATTATTTTATAATTATTGTATATATTCAATTAAATTGTATCCTATCATTTACTATATACATGTTATCATATATTATTGTTATTATTATTATTGCATATATATATATATATATATATATATATATTATCATGTTTATAATTATTATTATTATCACATATATATTCAATTAAATTATCAACTATATTATCATGTGTAAATATGTACTCTTAAACAATTAAAATTGATACTTTAAATAACTAAAATTCATCATCTTATAAATTAATTAAAATTCATACTCATAAACATTTAAAATTCATAAATTCTTAATTAACATTCAGAAAAATTTATAGTTTTAAACACAAATAATTCATTTAGCGGCGCCTAGAACCCCGGGACCCACGGGATGACTGATCAGAACCACCCGGACCAGCTGGGGGAATATCACCACCAGGGAAGGAACCCCGCAACCCCTGCAACATCTCCTGGAGTTGACGTTGCATGTTCGCCTGCAACTCCGCTCGCATCTCCGCTCTCATCTCCGCTCGCATCTGCTCCATCTCCAACCGCACCCTCTCACGCTCCTCTTGGAGCATCCGGTCCATATCAGCTTGAGTGATCCCACTAGAAGGAGTGCTCGATGATGAACAAGAGCCGGAGGGGATGTGTCTGGACTTACCCAGCTGACCGAGACCCCGAACCCTCCCGTGTTGTTTTCCAACTCTTTGGACATAGATCTGGGATAAGTCGGGTTGGGGTTCGGAGCTCGACCCCTCAGAGGGCTGAGGCATCTGGGAGGCCGCCTCTTGTATTTCATACTGTACGAATATTTTCACAATTAAAATTTTAGATTAGAAAAATAGATATATATATAATTTTTTTTATAAATTATTACATAATATAAAATGAAAATACTTACAATCGTGGTGTCAATGACCACCCGTAGGTGTACTCCCCTTCGGGAGTTGCGTGGTAATGCAAAGACTATGTCCCGATTAGTGGGGGCCGTCCATGCTTCCTCTCCTGTATTTATTTAATTAGAACCACGTGTTTAATTAAAATATTGAACTAGCATGCAAAAATTACTTACAAAGTCATATGAATACTCGGCTGCTCCACGGGATCCGCCCCTATGACGGAGATGCCGTACTTCAAGACAATATGGACAAGCGATCCTTCCGGCGGTGCTCCATCCAGAGAAAGATTGAGTAAGCCGGAAAGTCACTAATGGTCCAGATTAATGCGGCTCGCATCATAAAATTCTCGCTTTCTAGCAACATCATAGGTTTCCACCCCATTTCCCCACAAAGATGTTCAAATCATGAATTAGTGGTGTAAAAATACATCTATATTATCCTTCGGATTTTTAGGACCAGGCACCAAAACCGTCGAAACATGAATTGTTCTTTCATGCACAACCATGGGGGCAAATTGTACGGTGTCACTATCATCGCCATGACGAATCTGTTTTCCCGATCGCCCAAACGGGTGAAAACCATCGGTGCTCAAACCTGACCTCACATTCCGTATTTAATTTTGCAAAATAAGGATATGAATAGTCCGGTGTTTCCAAGGCAACGAATTTGCGGGGTGACGCATAACACCAGCCTCATCATTATAGCAACTAGCATGCCATATCATATCCTTAGCGGTAGTAGTGGATCTGATACGGTCTCCGCAATCGAGGAATGATAGGAAAATAGAACATCTCTTTGAAAGGATTTGTTCTTTTTCCATCGACCATCCACACCACGTCTAGCGAGGTTTGAATCGGGATCGACCACAAACCTTACAAGATTCAAGCTCCCCGTCTCGCACCCCAATATATCATACAATTATTTGCACAAAGAATCAATCCTCTCTACGGGAAGACCCATCCCACCCATCAACTGTTTAGTATCAGAAAATTTCTTGGGCACCAGATTTTCTGGAGGGCAAATCTCACTAATCAAATCAACTATTTGATTGTAACCCCTTTCAGACAGTCTATTCTCAGTTTTAATGTTTAAAAGACGGGCATTGAATGACAACCGAGAATGAGACTCGCAAACAGGATACCGAGATCCGATCCGCTGCACGAAGCATGTCAAAAAAATGTGCGGCATCTTTGATTAGGAGGTTCCTCACTAAGGGGCTCTTCTTCCACATTTTGGAAACTCGATGTTAGGACCGGAAGTTAAGTCCATCATCATATTTTGATACGAGCTAGGTCTTTGCAGTGTGTCGTCAACTCTATATGAAGTCGACGCCGGCTGATCATAGTTTCGGTGTGGCATAGAATTCCAATTTTGCTCACCGTGCAAAATCCAATTGTGATAATTAGACATAAACCCATGCCTAAACAAATATGATTTCACATCAATGGGTTCTCTAAAACTATGGTTCCTACATTTGAATTTCGAGCAAGGACACTTAATCTTTCCTCCACTCATCCATTCCGGGTTACTAGTAGCGAATTCTATAAACGATTCGATTCCACTAAGAAATTCGGGAGATATCATGCCATTAATCGTTCTTGGACCATACATCCAACTACGACTTGAATAATTCATTTGTTTCAAATTAATGAAGATTCAAAATTTAATTAAATCATATATAATTAATTCTTCCACTTAATATTTTTTTTCCTAATATTAATATATATATAATTTCTAAAAAATTCGGCAGAATTTTGTTTTATTTTATCGCATTCCCCAGTTAATATATCAAGTAATTAATTCCTAGTGCATCCATTTCCGACTTAATTAAAATTAATCAAGTCAGAACGCACATTCTACAGCAAACAATACCAAACAATTCATCAACCCTCAACTCCAACATCAACTTGAATCGAACATCGATTCAATTTTCAAAACTAATATTATAATTGAACTATCATACAAAATTTGATCGAACATCGATCACCATATATATAAATTATTATTATATCATATGAGAATGCAAAATAATTTTAAATCAAATAATTATTACAATTAAATTAAAAGTATATCTTTAAATAATTAATTAAAAAAAGAATACTTACGGTGATAGTGGTGGCGTGTAGTGAAATTATATGCCCGGATCGAATCTTTTTTCAACACACCTACAAATATATAAATTATAGCAATTAAATTAAATTATAATAATTAATATTAAAAATAAATTTATATAATTGCATACATACTAATTACTCTATATAATTAATAATTTTATACTACTAATTATATAATTGCATACATATACTAACTCTAAATAATTAATAATATTATACTACTAATTATTTCTAAATAATTATTAATAATTAAAATACACATAATTAACAATTACAAAAATTAACACTAAATAACTAATAAAACAATACCTATACAAGTATATGTATAATAACAACAAAATTAACAACAAAATTACACAAATATATATGCATGTGAAAAAATACAAAATTTGTAAAATAACAACAAAATTAACCGATTAAATCATAAAAACTCACCGTAGAAATGTTCCTAGGAACGAGTAGAACAAAGCCCAAATAGTGGGTGGGTCAATTTCGGGCGGCGGCGGCGGCGTGAAGGCTGAGAAGGGGAAAATTTGCGTGGGGGCTGAGGGCTGCTGGGCTATATAATACGTATTTAACGAGGGGCCCAAGCCCTCGTTAATATTGGGCTGGCGAGGGGGCCCTCGGTAATAAGTTTTGGGCTTGGCGAGGGGGCCCTCGTTAATTAGCGAGGGCTCATTTTCTGTCGCTAAGGCCCTCGTTAATTAACGAGGGGCCCGTTTCCCTCGCGAAGGCCCTCGTTAAATTATGCCCTCGCCTATACCCTCGCTAATTAACGAGGGTTTTCTCCCCTCTCTAATCCCCCTCGTTAATTTTGGGTTTTTTTGTAGTGTAATAACAAGGACAAGAAGTCTCGTGCAATTTCCTATATCTTTTCATCTTTGTATACCGAAATAAAATTCAAACGTGCATTAATAGCGACTTTATGTTTTTGTTTTGGATAAATAGCGACTTTATGTTTAGACCATCAATATTGTTCAAGTGTAAGACACTATCCAATATATACCCCACCACAACACTATGATTTTAGTGTCAAGCACCATAAATTGGTTCATTTAATCATTTAATGTGAGAGAGTTGGTGTACATTTTCAATATGCAATATAGATTTGAGTACCGGACAAATCGCTTAAACATCTTTTTTTTATCGGACAATCTTTGTGTCATATGTAGTGGAGTTCTAATCTTAAATATAATTTATAATTAAAATGGACTGCAAATGTCAAAAGTAATCGATTGAACACGTGGACAAATAATTCAAAGGGATATTTACCGATCTTCTCATAATACTCCTAACAAGCAATTAATATTTGGAATTATGACCTGAAATATAATCAAGACAATTTTTACCAACTTGTCTTTGATATTTGATCGATAAGGGTATGTTAGTTTTGGGATTATGAAGTGTGAAAAGAGTCCGAATTAGAAAACTTTATGGATTGAAAAATTTGTGGTGAATAGTAAATTATTTGTTTTGAGATTTTAGTAGGAATAAATTTTGCGCTATGTCAAGTTAATGTATAAGGAGTTTTTGAATAATATAGTTAAAGAGTATTAATTATATATTAGTTGAAAGGTGTTAATTATTTTATTAAAGAGTGCTAAGTATTTTATTATAAAATATTAGTCGTGACACAGTAACATATTTTTTTTCATAGTAATAATAGTACTTATAATACATCTATTTTACTTTTTTCAAACACAATCAATTATATATCCCTATTTTTCAATTACTAATATCTATCCAGCTCAACATTTTGCCTCCTCCTTTTTATTTTACTCGCCTTAATATTTTTTTACTTTACAACAATTTGCAATATAAAATCAATCATCCATCATCTATTTTTTCAAAATCATACCTTATCAAATCCTGCAAAATCTACAGTCCAAACATGTATGACACTTAATTGTATTCGGTCAAATATCGAACTCAAAGGACAAGTAACAAAGTGTATCCTCATTTCTATGATTTTATGCATGCAATTATAGTGAAAGTCCAAATTTGAACGTGTGTTGATTATGGTACCAATTTAACTAGAATAAAAAACAAATAAATAATTAAGGATTATTAAATATGGTAAAGGTGTTCCGGTTATTTATCCTTAAGAGACCCGACGTTTGTTTAGTTAAACACTTCTCAATTTCATTTTGGTTGATTGATATATTGGGTAATCATAAAATTATATACAATCGTGTTTGATAAGTTTAAACGGTGTGTGCGAAAATTATAAAATCCAAAAATTATTTAAATGAATTCTGATGAGGAGTAGTTTGTCACCCTCGGAAATTAGGCCTTGTTCCATATTTATTATTTAGTCGATAACCCAAGTCCAACTCACGATAAAACATAAACATTCGAACGTAATTCACCCCAACTTAAGTCCAAACGAAAAAGCCCATTGGGAAGGCCCAAAATGTGTGTTGCCCTAAAGTAAGAAATGAGTATATATATTTCTTTCAGCCAAAAGGTAAAGATAAAGTTTAAACGGTATGCGCGAAAATTATAAAATCCAAAAATTATTTAAATGAATTCATTTGTGATTTGTTCCCTAATGGACATGATCAATTAATCCTCTATTAATTAATCTGTGAATTATGAATTAATCCTCTATTCATCTGTTTAATTTCCACAGGACAAATGGTTTGTGGATAGTGAAGACAAATTGGATCTCCCTCTCACTGTTGGTAATGGAGGTAGCATCTGCTTTGTTAAATTAATGCACTTTTACTTCCACAACACATCTACTATTTTAAAAATCGTTTCAATACTTTCACGGTTATACGTGTACCACACAAATATTTATTTGTATAGATGGTCTCAACGTTATAGAAAATGTTAAATCATCTTGCACACGTGACTCCATAGGATATAAGATTGAATTTAAAATTATTAACCAATTTCACGGAGAAATTTGGTTGCAAGCATGGTCTCATAAATAAATAAAATATATATTTTTCTCACCTTTTCCATTTATTTCATAAAAAAAAAATCTTATTTTTGTGTCGATTTTTTAACATTATAATTATATTATATTATTTTTTAAAAAAATTATTTTTATTCTACAATACTTTATACATATTCCGTATTTAAATATAAATTTTTAAAAATCAAAATAATTTACCCTATATTTTATTTAATTAAATATATAAGAATTTTTTTTTTTGAGCCAGCAAAAACTTGTATGAGACGGTCTCATGCATGAGACCGAATCACTTTTTAATAAATTGTTATCACTTTTTAAAAAAATAATATAAATTAGTATAAAAGTGATAACAAATTGAAAAGTGATAATAATTAATGAAAAATTGATAATAATTTATGAAAAAATGATAACAATTTATTAAAAAATGATTCTATTGCATGCCCGTCTCATGCATGAGACGGTCTCATATAAGAGTGCCCCCTAAAATTATAATAACTGACCTTACATTTTTGTAATAAGATTAAAAAAATCATTCTGATTTTTGTGCCCATTTTTTTAAAAACTATTAATTAATTTACCTCTACATTTTATTTAATTAAGTGTAAAAATAAATTAATTTTTTTATAAAAAAATTCACAGTAATAATTTACTCTGTATTTTATTTAATTAAATATAAAACTCAAATAAATCTATAAAAAAACATACTAATATTTTACTCTATATTAAAAAAAAGAGGACATTTGGTTTGAATTTTTTTCAATAAGAATGATAAAGAGAATAAATATATGGTGATTATAGTGGTTAATGCGAATAAAAGATAGTAATACGTAACACTGTTTACCTTTCTAAATAATTAAGATAATAATTTTCCCATTTGATTATCTTCCTCTCTTCCTATAATTATCTTACTCAATCATTTCACTATGTCATAATCAAAAGCCTTCTCTTTTTTCACATTTTCTAAAATTAGAGCAAAACACTGGTAATTTAACTACTATACATGCAAGAGTTAATTACAATTTGCAACTTGTATTATATTTTATAACAAATTGCAACCCGTATTATATAAAATTGACAGATTAGTACCTCAAATACAAATTTTGTTCTTTTTTCCGACCAAATTAAGGGTCGATTCTTTGTTAGAAATTAAACATATAACTAAAAAACCTAAAAGGACAAATATAACCTTGTTCAAATATAATTTGGTCGGAAAAAAAGAATAAAATTTGATCAATTTTACATAGTACATGTTACAATTTGTTACAAAATATAATACATGTTGCAAATTATAAAATACACTATAGTTTGCAAATTGCAACTACTCATCCAATCCAACATATATGTGCGGTGATGGCTCCACTAATTTCTTTCAATAAGGTTTGTGATTGATATATACAGGGGCGGTATCATTCAAATTAAATTTCCCACCAATATTCTAAATTGAATGACTAGTGAAATTTATGATTTCGCCACGTGACAAACAATGATAAGCACCAAGGAAAATAACAAATATATGATCTACGGATTAGGTGAAGTTGACTTAAAATTTAGATGATCAGATTGCCAACTCAAATGATCAAAGTACATTATGTTAGGTCGTTTCAAAAAAAAAAAAAAAAAAAAAAGAAAAGTACATTATGTTAGGTAGTAGGAGACATTGTGATGAAGATGAGCAAGTAGTACATTCAATTCACTTATATCAATAAATGACTTCATCGTAATATTTCAAGTATGAAGGATTTCCTATGAATCAATTTCATATATAAAACGATAATTCACTTGGGGCAGTGTTTTTTTCGCCTTAACTTATATTCTCTTTGAATTCATAAGTTAATGAATTATATATATATATATATATATATATATATATATATATATATATATATATATATATATATATATATATAAAATAAATACTCCCTCCTTCCCAAGAAGTTATGCACACTTTCTTTTTTCGTCTGTCCCAACAAATTATGCACGCTCCTAAAATGGAAACATCACACAATATTAATACCCTCCCAATATCATTTAAATCACAAAAATGACACTCTTAGTTTACTCTCTACTTTATTCTATCTCCTACTTTATATTATTAAATCACCCAAAATACCCTTACACTTTATTCTCTCTCTTACACTTTATTCTCATAAAAGTCAACAAAATTAATTTTTCTTAGTTTCCGTGTTCCAAGAAGTGTGCACAACTTCTTGAGACGGAGAGAGTAAGATTTATCTCATGTATACAAGACCATTTGTATGTGTGTGTATATATATATATATATATATGTATAAACAAATTTGTAGGTTTTATTAGAGTTAATATTGAGTGAATGAGTTTTACGGTAAAATTAGTTTACAACTAATATGTTATAGTAAAATAATTAATGCCATTTAAAATTAATATTTTATAGTCTAAATAACTAATAATCTTTTATAAAATAAATAATACCTTCCAAATCATTTTATCGATAAAACTTATTTAATTTAAACAAGACTTTGCCTTCTTTTAAATTTTTATTTGAGCAAGTTTAGCCACACTTATTTTATGGTGGAGCAAACTTCGTCGCCCTTAGTACAAAGAGTGGCTTGATATTAACCAATTTTTACTTTTCATTCCCATTTCCAAATTTTGTTAAGTTTTTCATTTCAAATTAATTGTCTTTTATGATCTTTAAATTTAACATACATATGACATACAAAAATCAAATTTAAAATATTTTATTTTTATAATATTTTGGTGATATGAGTTGAATTTGAAAAATTATTTTGTATTTTATAAGTTTTATTAAATTTAAAAATAATTATTAATTTTAGTCTTTGATATGGGCTTGTATTTGATAATAATTGTGTGATCTTTTATATATATATATATAGTGTCCCATAAAATTTATATATTGGTAAAAAAATATAATTTAGAAAAATTTATAAATATCAATATATAGATAGCCAAAATAAATTTAATTTAATTTTTTATTACAATGTACGTCATATTAAAATTTATCAATATTCAAATCATAATTTCTGATGACAAATTTTGTTTAAAGTTAATAGTGTGAATGGCCAAAAAAAAAAAAATTAAAGACTTCCTTTAAAAGTTACAATTCAAATTTGGACAACATTAAGTTGGATCTCACCAGGCCCCTACCAGCTCCGGCCCAGTTCAATAAACTCGTTAGTACGTAGAAGTACAAATTACTTAATTGTTATCCAAAAAAGTTGTACTCCTATTTTTTTGTTTTTTATTTTAATTTTTTTAATCGAAAAAAGAATATTATTAAACCACGGATGTATAAGACATACCTTAAAAACTACAAAGTTTTGAAAGATTTGATAAGAAAATTATGAGAGAGACAAAGTAAGCAAATGTTAAGAAAGCTTAAATTATAACTCCAAGCAGGATCCTCCAACGTATCCTTGAATCTTTTATGTTGTTTTAAAAATCCTTACACCGAGCATCAACTCCAAGTTTATTTTAATATTTTTATAAATTTTAAATTTACCATATAATACTATATTAAAATTATATGAATATCATTTATAACTGTTTGTTTTGTGATATTGGATTTGAAGGAATATTAAATCATGTGATAATTTAACGTGATTTGAAAGAATATTTTTGGTATTACAAATACTATATAAAATCACTCTAAAATAAAAAATGAGATTGCCGGCTCTCATGCGTTTTTTAACAGACCGAAGAAAAATAAAATTAATAATAACAAACAATGAAAAATGAAGAATACACACTTTTCCATATTCTTTATTATCAATGATAAAAATTGGGTTCTTACAATATTATATATCTCATGAATTATGAAACCTCAAACGTATTATATATTTTAAGGGAAGTACGATCTAAAAACCAAAATGAAATTTGGTTAAATGCATTTAATTATTTATTGTCTCGAGATTCTCTCTAAAAATAATTAAACAACAAACAGTATTTTGAAATGATGGATCTATTAAAAGCTGAGGACAGCTTAATTTTCCGTCAGAAGACCTCTTGAGTCTTGATTAAAGGAATTTTTCCACAAATATATCTGCAACCGCCATTAATTTTATGAAATAATAATTTATACTATCTCCGTCCCAAAACAATTTGTACAACTGAATGGGTATAAAAATTTAGAAAAGATACTTTAAATAGAGTTGATCAATTTAAAATGAGAATGTAATTGGTAAAACATTTGTATATAATTTAAGAGATTAGTTAATTGAGTTGAAAAAATAATTATATTGGTGCAAATAAATGTGTATTGTGAGGATTAATAATGAAAGGTGTTTCTATTTATAGATGTGCAAACAACTATAAAACGGACGAATAAAGTAAGTGTGCAAACAATTATGTGATAGAAAAAATATTTTGCAAAATATTTTTCTCAGGTAAACCTATGTTTTAAAAAGCGGATTGGACCAGGTGGTCCGACCGGTCCGACCACTACTTGGTAGTGACACCGGGCTGCTTTAATACGTTAAACCGGTCAGTTTTTTAAGCGCTCCAAAAGCGGTGAAAAGCGACATATAGTTGATCCGCTCAAAACACCGCTTTGATAATATTTGTAAAAAATAAAAAATTTAAAGGCCCATTGATTTTTCTTTTAATAAAAGTAAAAAATTTAAGGACCTATTTATAATTTTTTAACATTGGAAGTATAATATTGAATAATTACACATGCATGTAGAATTCTAAATCATTAGAAATAATTACACCGTCTTGAAGTTTTAATTAGCATCGATCGGACAGAGTCTGTATGCGTTAAGTCAAACTGTTGGTCAATGGATTTAATGAAGATTAATTATAAAAAGAATAAATAAAAAGACTAATGAGCAAATAGTTGATAGAATTAAATTTGTAACTATATCAAAACATGAATCATGCATATAAAAACAGATGTTATACATACTTAAAATATTGAGTAATCCGCGCGTAATACACAAAATTTTTGTAAGAGTAGTTAATTTGTTCATTGAGGAAAATAATAAAATTATATAGTAGTAATTTTTTTTTATATATAGTATATTTTAAGCTTTATTTTTTAAATATATTAAATTTATAAATTTATTTAAATAATTAATAAACCGTAAAATATAAATGTGTAGCTTATTTTGTATAACTACAAAATATAATACACACACACATATATATATATTAATAATGTTGATACGATCATCTATTTAAAAACAAAAAATAAAATTTCATTTTTTTAATTAGATTCTATATTAATTAATACACAAACATAATGCTTGCCATATATTGTAAAAAATAATATTTTAAAATAATAAATGTTATAATTATACTCAATATAATTATAACACATATTATTTATATTTATTAAAAAACTGACACATCGATCAAAGGATATTAACAAGAAATTAACATATGGAGTTGTGTATAGGTATTAAACACTTATATATGGAGGCATCCTGGTTCAATTTTTGTATAGCTTTGCATTAGCTATAGGTAGAATATGTACTTTTTTTTACTTCTTAGTTGTCATATTTATTGAACTTTATAATTAACAAAGGACTGATAAAACTTGGGAAAATTACAAATAGGTTCAAAAAAAGTTCAAAATTACAAATAGGTTCATGTTCAAATATTTTTGTGCACCTGTTCAAATATTTTTTGTGTTTCTGTTCAACTTTTTTGAACCTATTTGTAATTAGCCTACTTTTTTTTAACCTATTTGTAAATGCCCCATAAAACTTAAATATTATTTAATATACTTTTTTATGTACTATGATCCGTATATTAGTAGGATTTATGTATAAATCACTTAAACTTTATCTATTTTCTTATCAGTAAAATAATAATTCAAACTCATGACAACAAAAATGGAGAGGATCACTCAAACTTTATTAAAATAATTCAAATTTATTTATAGTGGCAAAATTCTCCGTACACCTCCGTACACCAGATGTACAAAAATTTACTCATTTTGTATTTGTACACCTCTGTACACCAGATGTACAAGAAATTTACTCATTTTGTATTTATAGATACGAGAACAATTTATTTCTCCAATGTGTATAATTAAATAGCTGAACAAGGATATATTATCTATTAAAAAATGAAAGTAAAATTGTTGCACATGTATATAATTCATTAAATAATGTTTATATTGAATTAAGGGATTTTTATTAAAGATTAATTTTTAAACTTCAGATTTTTAAATTATTTACATAAACTCCAGAATAAAAACAATACAAATAAACTCCAGGTTTTTAAAGTTGATATGTGTACACCCATTGATTAACTGGTAAGCTAGTTAACTTTAATTATTATTATTATTATTATTATTTTAGGTACTACAATAATGTTTAATTATTATTGATTGTACCAACTTATAAATTAATTGAATTTGAATACAAAATTAGTTATTGTCTCCCCTGAAAAAGAACATACGGTAAAAGGATAAATAAAGTAAATATGTTTAGCAGGTACTAGATGCAGAACAAAAGTTTGCTCAAATCTCGATATGAGTGCTATGATTAATATATCATTCTTCCATATATATTTCGACAACTGGGCAACTGTACTTTGTTTTTTAATGGAATCTACTACTCCATATGTTCCAGTACAAATTTTTCAATAATAAAATTTATGAAATTTTAAGAGCATTAATAGTATTTTTGATGGTTAATAGTTAATAACAATTGATGTAATTGAAAAGAAAATAAAATAAAGTATGGACATAATAAAGACTGAAGATAAAAGAGAGACAATTTATGTAATAAAATGAAATACTGCAAAATAGAGATCTCCAAAAATTGTATGGAATTGTAGTTTTGGTCTCAAAAGATTTTTTCTACGATAATATTAATCTCACGTTCTATTTTATATTTTTCTTTTTTTATTTTTACAAAAATAGTCTCGACCATTATTTTTTAGGACCAAAACTGCAATTTTATTTCATTCTCTTGTTACCAAAATTGCAATTTATCATTTTTTTGGGATCAAAACTGCAATTTTCTTTGGACTGAAAATGTCGGAAAAAATTTCGGGACCTAAAGTGTCAAAAAATGACCATTTTGTAGATCAATAATTATATTGAGACCAAAAATACGATTTACCCCTTAAATTGAGATGCCCAAAATAAAAGGATTGAAAATTTGTATTGGAATGAGGAAATAACATTGTGTTTTTTCTTTTTTATCAATGACTTATAAATTTATATTAAAACGATTTAAAAATTATGTTTTTTTTTATTTTGATTGTAGAAATGCCAATATTTTTAGTTATTCGTTTTGATGGAGTGTTTGAGTCTATTTCAAATCCTCATTATTGGTCCAGCCTTCAATTTTTTTATGGATAACCATTATTATAGCTCTTGTTTTTATATTTATTAAGATAAAAAATTTATTTTCTTTCAAAAAAATATTCTGTGAACAAAATTCATAATCTTTTTTTACTAAATTTAATTACTATAACAAAAAAACTTAATGAAATGAATTCGATGATTCATTTCTATGAGATAAAGACAGTAATAATTATTCTTACCTGTTAAGATAGAGATAAACCAAATAAATTAAAATTAATTTAAATTGAGTTTTGTCTTGATATTGATATTAATGTCTTTCTAAGAGTTATATTTATGTATTTATATGTACCAAATGCAAATGCATAGGGTGCAATTAAATCAATTTTAATTAAATTTCAATTTAGTTTTGACCAAAAAAAAAATAAATAAATAAATTTAGTTTTGACATATTTCTAAACATGCAAGTTAAAACATATCTAAAATTAAATTAAAATTGAATTAAAAATTTAATTGCACACACAAATTTATCAAGATTAATAGATGGGCAAGGTGTATTTAAGAGTTTTTTTCCTAAAAAGAGTTTAATGGCACAATTTGTACGCTTTTAAATTACTCCATACTTGTAAAAATACATGTTCATTCCAATAAATATTATGATCCGATCATATTAAGATGATAATTAGGGAAAATATTGTTTTGACTTTCGTCATTTATAAATGCCTAGTCCGTATTATTTTTTACAAATGTTTATGGTGCAATTTATCTCCTCGCTTTAGCTCGGTATATAATATCAAATTAATTAAATAAAAAGTTGGGTGTTCATGCAGAGTGCGGATCAAAGCAGATATTTAAAAAAAAAATTGTATTTATATAAAAAATTCAGTTATTTACAATTTGAGTGTTTGTGTATATATCAAAATTTTCGTTCGATTCAATACATATATTTTATTTTTGGTATGAATCAGAATGATTTGGATAAAAAATACAAAGATATTTTCAACATTATAAAAAATATGTAAAAAATAACATAAAATAAAAGACAATATTTGAAGATATCGGTAGAGTATCCAAAATAATTTAAATTAGTTTGAAAGGGTAAAATTATAGTTATAAATAAAAGTAGAATATTATATTTTAATAATAATTAGTGATAATTATTTATACTTAATATTAGATTGAGATAATACTTAATAATATATTGAGATTTATATAATTGATTATGATAATATAATAATAGATTGAATGTATTATTTGTTAATTAGTCTTTTTGTGAAATTATTATTCAATATTTAAAATAGATTGAGATGATAACATAATAAATGATACTCCAGTAAATATAATTATTGTTAATAAGCGCAAATGCATAAATATTCATACTTAATATGTACGTAGTTAGTTAGTGCAATATTAATTAAGAAATAATTAATATACTACTAATATCATATAATTTGTTGAATACAAAATAAAATAATAATTTAATTCTAACACATATTTAATTCAATTATTTAGTTCGGTACGGTTCGATACGAATTGGTACAGTTAATAAAATTTTTTAGTATGATTAATTGAATAATATCTGGATCCGTTCTCAAAAGAAATTAATTCGCTGAAGTTTGGTACGGCAAAATAAAAAAAGTCAACAGATATTTTCGGTTTGGGTGCAAGTTTGGGTATGAATTCAATAATCTACAAACTTTATCAATAGTCCTAGTCTTATATGAACCAGTTTTATCGTAAAATCGGTTTACAACTAATATGTTATAATAAAATAATTATTTTTTATTCAAACAACTCATATACTTTAATAAACTAACTAATATCATTTAAAATTAATATATTTTAGTGAAACAACTAGTACTTTCAAAATAAATTTTACGGTGAAACTTGTTCACACAAGACTTTGCGTTAAAAGAAATCGGTTGGACACTTAGGGAAGTTTACAAACTCGAGTGGAGGGAATAAAATCACTTATTTTTAAAATTGTCCTCTCACAATTTTAACTTTTAAAAAGTACTTTTAACTGCTAATAGAGTTTACGAATGCGTATTTAAATTTTAAACTATACGTTTGTATAATTAAATCTATTTTCTTAGACTTGCTGATTCCGCAAGTTTAACATGACCCATTGGGTCGGCTTATTGTAAGGGAAATTAACAATAAATACCATGTTCACAACAAAAGCAATGTAACAAATCAAAATTTAAATGCTCATCATTTTCAGTTTTAATATTCGTATAGTATATTATTTTTTCTCCGACCCATATTCGGACATATTATAATAAATTATACAAAAAAAAAAAATTAATAAAAAAATCAAGAGTGAACAACATCTAACTACTCTTTTTCAATAAAAAGAGAAAAAGGAAACATAAAACTTCAATACTCTGAAATTTACACTCCACGAAGAAAGCAAAAATGAATTTAATTTAAACGAAAAAAAAAAGTCCAAATACTATCCCATTATTAACTCGTTTGTTTCACCCTTACCCTCGATACATTTATTCTCAAAATAATAAATAATTTATGAAAAAACAGTCTTAGAAAGAGAGAAAGATAAAAAAAAAAAAAAACTAATCCTTCTTACCTTACACCCACCGGTATTAATTTTTAACTGTGTTTTCATTTTTTCACTCCACTCCTCTAACCCATCTGACTGCCAACCCGTTTTCAGACCCACTTATCTCCTCCCGCCCCCCTCTGACATCTTCTGCATTCTGCCCCCACCGTTTTCTCCCACTACCCACCATCTTTAACATCCCCTCTTTCTCTCTCTTCATCTCTCCCTTTCTCTCACTACCCACCACCACCACTTCACTTCACTCCACCGCGTTGGTGACCTGCTTATTGGCGATTATCTCGTACCCTCCTACCTCGTCATCGTCCTCATCATCCTCGTACTCGTCATCGTGATCGTTCTTCTCACTATCGATATCGTGACCTCCCTCATGCAATGTCGGGTTCTGCTGCGGCCATTGCTGCTCGGGTCGGGCCATTATGGCCACCATCGGGCTATCGGGCTTCACCGCGTACCCGACATGGTTCTTGGCCCGCTCTTTGTATATGGCATCTAGCTGGTGGAAATATGGGCACGTTTTTGAATCTTCCGGCCTCTTCTTGCTGCTTTCCTTCACTTTTTTGAAGTACTTGTTGATGTTTTCCCATTTCTCCTTGCACCGCTTTGCGTTTCTGTTGTACCCGAGGCCCGTCATCGCTTTCGAAATCTCCTCCCAGAGCGGGCCCTTCGGCCCGTTATCTTGGTACTTAAGTTCAAGGCCCGTTCGGAGCTTGATCAGCGCTTCCACTTCGGCTTTCGGCCACCGTGATGAGCTAGGTGAGATTAGATCGTCTCCGCCGCCGCCCGCGGCGGCATTGTCTCTATTCAATGCTTCCACAACCTTTGTCGGCGTTACCGTCACCATGAGTTGTGACGGTGGTTCTGCTGCGGGCGGAGGCGGCGGTTGTGGAGGCGCCACCGGAACTTCCGGTGGTGCTGCTTTACTGGTAACTGGGATTGGCAAATTAGCATTTTCCCCGGTTACCTTCTGCAGGAAAGCGATGACCGCCGCGTCTTTCGCGGCGGAAATGGATCTTTCCTGCAGTAAACGATCGTGTTCGCGATTCATTCTGGCCATTTCCTGAACCCTCCAAGCTTCCTCCCTAGCTATCCGATCGCGCTCGCGTTTCTCCAGTGTTTCAAGAAATTTCTCCTGCAATTCCTCCTGTTTATGAACCACATCCTTCAATAATTTCTCAAAGTAATCCTTCCACTTCCTCTTCTTACCTTGCCGCCGTTGAATGTCCTCGTCGGAGGACGTCGACGACGAGGTTGAATTGGACAAAGGGCTTTGATTCGTAGGAACTGGCGGCGGTTGGGATGAAGATGAATTAATTATTCGATTGGTGGGTGGCGCTACGGATAGAGGCGTTGGACTAGTTGATGAAACAGTAACATGTGATGGCGGCATTGTGGTAATGATTGGCGGCGGCGGGTGAGGGCGCGGCGGTGGAGGTGTGAAGTTATTTAAAGGGGTGGTTTCCAGCGCCGCTAATTGGTCGAAAAACCGATATGTCTTGCCGTCCGGCTTTGATGCTCGTCCATCTTTAGTTCTTTTGTGATACTTGTAAACGTTTTCGAATTTCTCTTTGCATTTCTTCGCGCTTCGTTGAAATCCAAGTTCTCCCATTTTCCTGAAAATTAACAATTATAAATATATACATACATAAAATAAAAGGAATTAACTGCACTGATTCGAAGAAATACAATGATTAGGCAACAATTTCTTCAACGCTGTGAGAATTAAATCCAACTGTTTACCTAATTAATCATGACGGTAAAGAAGAGGATTAATTTCTGATAAAAATCCATCCTATTTGGTTACTAAAATTAGCCAAAAAAACAAAAGGGCTAGCTGAGGCCAGAACAAAAGCTGCAGAATTCTGGTAATTAAGAATTCATGAAAACCCTTGTATTCAAAAGCAGTAATTCGACGGAAGAAATCGCGATCCACAGATACCTTTTCCAGAAAATTAAACAAAATCCGTATCCAGAAATGCAATCTGGCATCACCCCTCTACAGTGTGTAATTTTGTAGCAACACAATAAATGAAAAAAAAAATTAAATTTCAATCATTTTATTTTACTTTTTCTTACCTGGAAACTTCGTCCCATAATGGACCTTTAAGGCTTGCATCTTTAAAAGTAACATCCATATCAGACCGAATTTTGAGTAAGGCCAATGTTTCTTGCCTCGGCCACCGATTTCCTCCGCCGCCGCCACCGCCGCCACTCTCTTCCACCCCGCCGCTGCTCCCGCCACTAGCGCCGCCGCTCTCCGCCACCGCAGCAGCGGCTCCGTCGGCCATGATGAGGCCTGAATTAACGCCAAGCATCATCTAAAGAAGGAGGTTTTTTATTTTTTTATTTTTCCAGCTAGATAGATAGCTAGCCCACACCTTCAATTACCAGCTACTGAAAAAAATAAAAATTATATATGTATAAAAGATGTGGTGAATTCTGTGGGTTTTTATGAAGATAGAGAGCGTGGTGAATTTATTTAATTTATTTCGGTGGGATCTGCCTGTCAATCTCACCCTCCTTCAAATATATTTTAATGAAGGAAAAGAGTATTTATTTATTTTTTCTTTTTTCTTTTTCCTTTTCAGCTGAGGAATCTTTTTGCATTTTCTGCTTGCCCTCCATCTTTGGCAAACTATTTATTTATATTTATTTATTGAGCCAAGACCTGAATTTAGGGTCACTAATTCCTATCTCTTCATGCACACACAACATTTGCTTGTTACTCCTTCCATCCTTTTTTGAAAAAATTTAAAATCATATATTCCTATTTTCCTAGATATTTTTGTCCACTGGAAAAGAGTTGAATATCACAGTTTAATTTCAATTGAATTTTTTTAATATCATAAAATGCTCGAGAGTTTATATTTGAGTTGAATAAGTTAAATTAAAAAGGGCATCAGTATTCAAAGTCTTAAAAATGATATATATAAATCATTCGGTTGGTTAAAAAAAAATATTATTTTCAAAACCTTTGTTTCCAGAAAATTGAATTTCTCTTCAATAGTAAAAATTAATTGATTGAATAAATTAAAAAAATAGAGGTAATAACTAATAACTTGCAAAATTCATATATCCATTTAATTGGTAAAATAAATATGTTATCAAGGTAAATAACACATTTCTTAAAAAAAAAAAAAAAGAAGAAGAAGTCATATATACCCAAAAAAAAAAATCGATATAACATTTATTTTTATGACAAATTCTCGTGTACCATACAAAATATGTCCGATGAAGTGTTAAATTGGAGTATGTATTTTATTAACTTACGTAATCATTTACCACCCACCAGCTAATTCTTACTTAATTCCTCCGTTCCGTATTATCACACAACAAATTGAAAACTCATTCTTCATAAATTTATATAAAATATCATTTCTCTTAAGTAATGTCTACACACAATTTCAATTCATTGTACATAAAAATTTACAAAATTATTTTTTAAAAAATTATTACTCATTACTCGACTTTCTTATTTTGTATGTCCAACTTCTAGTACAAATTAATTCGAAAATAGTTTTTTTTTTCAATTAAAAGAGGGTGGCCCTTGTTTTATTTAGACACAATATTGTAAAATGTAACAAACTATGCATCTAAATGGGTGTGGGTAACAGAAATACGTGTATGTATAGGTGTATGTATTGCAAGGTGCAGATAGCGACGATGGTGATAATAAGTTGGTTTTTGTCTGTCCAGCTAAATATAGTTAAAAGCCGGCCCACGTAGGTCATCTTTGCTTTTTGAGGCGTTTTCTAGCTATTTTTCGGTTTTAAATTTTATGAAAATGTCCTCATTGCCCCTCACATGTAAGCCATTGACCTTTTTAAATCATGGATGCATTGCTGCCCAGCCTGCCCTAATTATTTTATTTTAATTACCCATCAGATCATCAATCTGGATTTGCTTCACAAACGGGATTCTACCAATTGAGTTGGACTTAAATGCCCTTAATCACCATACAAGTACAACTCAATAATTTAAGCAAACCAAAAATGTTTTCTTAGTCCTACAAATTTGCCCCTTTTTATATCTAAAACACTTCATTTTTTTCAATTGAACTTCGATTCTTTAATTTTTTAAGTTTTTAAAAAAAAAAAAAAATTGACCATGCTGCAAATATTAGTAAGGGAAAATTACAAATAGGTTTAAGAAAATATTCAAAATTACAAATAGGTTCATATTCAAATATTTTTGTGCTTCTGTTCAAATTTTTTGAACCTATTTGTAATTAACCTACTTTTTTTGAACCTATATGTAAATGCCCCTATTAGTAATCGATTTTGAAAGCTAACCAAAAAAAAAAAAAAAAAAAAAACGCCATCTCAAAACCAGATATAATCGGTTAAATAACTTAAAAAATGAATTTAAAAATTTAAAGAACAAATTTTGAATTTCGCAGACAGTTTTATCGTGAAATTTCTTTGTATTTTATGTGTATTTTTTTTTTTTTGATCGGTAAATATTAGTTTGTTATTTTATGTGTATTTTTTTTAATAATATTAGTTATAATGATATCGTATAATAAAAATAACTACTATTATTCTGAAATGTCTGGTTAAAATTAATTTAAAAGATTCAAAATTTAATTATGTGGTTTGGAAATAATACTACTAGTTGTTACTATGGGAGGTACTTGTGTTGCCACGTCGTGGAAGGGCCCGAGTGTGAGGACGATGTTGGAATTTTGACAGAGTGGCTATTTTTGATGAAAGATGGAATGTAACTTTTAAATAATATTATTTTGCCCTTAAAAAAAGGGTCATTTTTAAGGGTGGGATCCATGGTTGAATTAAAATCTAATTAGATGTAGGCCATATTATTAGGCAAACTCATTTATGAATAGAAGTAAATAGTACCCAATTTCTGTTAGGTTGCAACCTACCGTAATAAATAGAACCCGATTATTTCATCTTATGTATCATTGATCATTACAAAATGTATCATACATGTACAATATCTGTATCACCATTAACTCCACCTGTAATACCCCACTTAATTATGCCATAATCGACTCACAAAATATCCCACCATGCTATTTTTTTTGTTTTCCCCGTAATTGATCGTAGTAATTAAAACTGTTTATTTTAAATTACGCCAAGCTGTTAAAAAATCAGCATCAACATTTGACTTTTTAAATTGAATATGAAATCATCTTGTGCACCAAATATACTCTATTCTTTTTTCTTTAGTATCACTTATTTTCACTGAATAGTTACGGTTGTTTTCATTTAACAGTAATTGTTAGACAGTTGCAACTATTCTGTGCAAACAATTCCAATTATTCATTCAATTTTTTTTTTTTAACGGTAAAAGCAATTTCATTGCAAGAGTACAATGGGTACTCAACCCGAATTACAGTAGAGGTTTACATATCGCTAATGCAACACCAGAGATTATCTAGCCACATTCTAATATTACATCTTGACAAAGTATCATCTCTACTACAAATCCAATTCCAGACCTTCACTTTAATGAAATTTTTCGCCCTATCTAAATTGATAGCATAATTGTTGAAATTTAACTCATTCCTTGTAAACCAAACATTCCAAACAACTCCGATCCAAATTGATGCAACAATCTTTTTCCTTTTTTTATCACCCAAATATTCTGAAAATTGCAAAAAATGAATTTCTGGATCTATGTGCAACACCCCGGATACCCCCCAACCATTTAAAAATATTCGACCAGATAGAGGTTGCAAACTTACATTGAAAGAAGAGATGAGTTGTGGATTAGTCTTCCTCCTTACAAAATAACTGATACTTTTAAAATATGCACTTGAATTATATGATACTATTAAAATATGCACTTGAATTGTATGATGCATTTGGTGCATAAATTTTTTTGACAATATAAATGCACCAAAAAATAAAATTGAATACAACCATTGCAAATTAAGTAATATATTGACTTTTTTTTAAAAAAAAAAACGAAGTTCACCTTAATAGCTCTATATATATATCTGAATTTAAGAACTTCTATATCAATTTGTTGTTTCATATATGCCGATATGTTATTAATACTCCACAAAATTTTGTACGAACAAGTTTTATTGTGAAACTAATTTAAAGAATATTAGTTGATTTAATAAAGAGTATTAATTGTTTATATAATAACACATTAGTTTTGAATAGTATTATTTATTTCATTGAAAGATATTAATTACTTGAAAAATATTGATTTTTTACTATAAAATAATAATTGTAAACCGATGAAATTGATTCACATGTAAGAACAACTCTTAATAAAAACATTTAATTAATGGGTTTATTACGTTAAAAACAAAAATTAACATCTAGATCTCAAACCATGTTAACAACTTGCTCGGAACAGTTAATATTGCTCACAACAAGATCATGATATAAATATTAAAGAATTTGGAAGTATTTTCAGAGTTATATATGTATATTTATATATAGCTTTTTTATTTTTCTTGAGTTTTTAAATTTTATGCAGTTTCTACTTTAATTGGTTTTGTTAATTGTTGGTCCGTACTTGGAGTTTAGAATTATTTAAATGGTACCAGATATCATATCAACTAAGTTTACGATCAATTTTTATTAACAATAATTATATAATTATATACTTAATTAATTTTATAATAGTGAGTTCAGGTGCCAGTTTGGATACAGTAATGGTGCCAGTGTAAGGACTTAATTACAGCAATTTTTAGTATTGAATCTTAGCTGCTGTTTACTTTCTCATAATTTATAGTGGCTGCCATGTTTATAGCATCATTAATTCTTGGTTATTGCAAACTAACCCAAATTAATTTAAATTATCTAATTGCCGCCTTTTTTGTTAGATGTGTGCACCTAACCTGGATATAATTAATTTTTTTAACTGAGCTGTTAATTTATGGAATGTTGATTCAGTACCTACAAAATACATATAGCGTAGTAATTTACTTTTACTTTGTAAAAGTAATGGAGGAAAATATAATAAAATTAATGTAATTATAAAAATTAATAGAACATGAATATAATTAAATAGGGTTAAAATAGCACGAGTTATTGCAAAACGATCGATCGAGACAGTTAATTGGGTCTCGACTATGTGTGAGTTAGCTATTATGTAAATCAAAGTTATCATAATTTTTTTTTAATACACTTAAGTTTATACTACCTCATATTCAAAATGTTTGTTATTTTAGATTAATGCGTCCATATTAAGAAAATTATTGACTTTCTCATATGTATTTTTAATTAATAGCTTTGAAATTCTACATTAGATTTTAAAGACTATTACTATTTAAGTTAATTTTAAAAAGTAATTTGGGAAGAAACACAATTAATTAACAGTATAAAATGACATTTAAATTGTAAATAAATTAAATAGTTAAAATGACATACATTTGAATAGGAGGGGGTGCTTATAAGATGACAGAAATGACCATTACCAACAATTTATTAAGGGCGTTTTTAGAATAAATAGAGCAAATTTACATTGATTTGTGTATAATTACACTTAAAAAGGAACAAATGTTTGGATAAAATGAGACACTTATTTTAAAACAGAATGAGTATTTAATTTCTAAACAATGACATTCATATACACAAGAGTAGAGTGATAGTATATATATACACCAAAGATATTTAAATAGTGTGCTATTTAACATTATAATATTTCTTTAAGGCGGGTTCAAATTACTTTAGTTCATAAACAAGGTCAAGACAATTTGAGCCTCATCTCCGATTTTTCTTTTTAAGCAGGGCCTCAAATTATTATTATTTTTTTATTATTCATATGTGTTTTCTCTGAGAATTGCATTTACGTAATATCTTGTAATGTATATGTATCATACTATTTATAGACTATGATCCCATCGCATGGATTTATTAATTAATATCAAATGTGCAATTGCTAGCTTAATCTATTTTTATGTGAATTTGTACACCACGTTAATTAAGTAACTATTACAAAAAAATTATTTTTACATCTTTCTATAATTCAAATTTTTAAATAAGATTAAATTTTTTCATAATATCAGAGAATTGACTTACTTTCACGTCATGTGTTTACTCGTACTAAAAACAATTACACTCATATTAAATTATCTTTCGATGGACCTCTTCTCTAAAAGATAAGAGTCGAAAATTTAGTCTGTCAGTGAGGGGGAGTATTAAAAAAATAATATAAATAAATTGATTTCACTCATCTCTACAAATTCGAACTTTTAATGGGATAAAAAAAATTTAAAAATATTTTTTATAACATAAATTAATTAGATAAAGTATTATATGGAACTCAATATTATATTCGTTCGAGTCCGATTTGTAGAATAAATTATTTTTTATTTACACCAGTACAAGACTCCAAAAAAAAAAAATAATAAAATTAAACAATATAACATCTTGCATAATTTATTCATCGCCCATGGGAAGCTAAAATAATACTCCCTCGTTCTCGCGTTCATACTCAACATAACATTTACTGGTCGACGTAAATTTTAATGTAAAAATTGTTTATTTAATTAAGATGAGATAATTTTTCAACTTTAATAAAATAGTTGTTTAATAATTTTAAATTAGGTTAGTGTGAGAAAATTAATAAAATAAAGTGTAATATTGAGGTGTATGAGGGTGATAGATTTTAAATTGGGTTAATGTGAGAAAGAAAATAGCATAAAGTGCAATATTGAGGTGTTTGAATGTTAAAAAAATTAAAGTTATTTTTTATTATATAAGAAAATGATATATTTAGTAGGGGACATACCTTTATGAAAAATGATGCATTAATCGGGATGTGTTCGCTGTGATTCCACAAATTGAGCACTCCCGACATATGAAGAAGACTAGTCATTCTTCCAGTGATGCTTCATACTGAAACCAATTAGTGATAGGAGAAGTAGTAGATTTATACACTATTATCACTTTTTCCAATAATTCAATAGTGAAAAGGTCATATGTGTAATTTTTTATATTCTCAACATTAATTTTATAATTATATACAAATTTATCTACCATGTATTTTTTTAGTATATTCACGGAATTATTAAATACATAGGATAAACATTCCGCCACCATATGACAATTATAAAATAAGAAAACCGTGTATATATATATATATATATATATGATTGAGATTTAAATAATCTCACCACAAAACAATTATAAAATACTCCTAGGAAAATGTTGCCTGTATATGATTGTGATTCAAATTACCTTGCCTATGTTTTTGAGGATCAGATTATAACTTGATCACTCAATTGGTCCACATTAACAAACTATTCTTTTTAATTAAAAATATTATACACAAATTGTATGCTATAATTGGACACTAAAGTGAAACGTAATACTCCCTCCCTACCACAATTAACTTCACACTTTCTTTTTTGGATGTCCTATAATTAACTTCACACTCCTAAAATGGAATACTCTCCATAAACTACACCTTCACAATACCATTTAAATTTAAAAAATGTCACTCTTATTTTATTCTACTTTATTATCTCTCCTACACTTTATCTCATAGAACCACCCAAAATAACCTTACATTTTATTCTCTCTCATATACTAATTTATGTTTCTTAATAAGCGTGTCTCTTCACACGTGAAGATAATTCCGGGACGGAGGGAGCATTAATTTTGACTAAAATATTACATTAGTTTTAACTAAACATGTAGACTATAAAGAAATATGTTGACTAAAGATATATATATGAGAAATTTATTCACACATATTTTTGAACCCTGAAGGAAAAAAAGAAATGAAAGAAAAAGAAAAAATGGACCATTCCGCAAACAATGAAAAATGGTGGACCCATCATAAATAAGGCATTTAATATGAACGGAAACCTGCATCTTATCATTACGTATACAATTTAGATAAGAAGAGGGTTAAATCAGCTTTCACGGGGACAAAATGGTGAATAGGAAAAAGAAAGACGTACGCAAGGGCATATTAGTAAAAGCAGGAGAAATTGAGGGGTGGAGGAGAAGTAAGGCGGTAAACATGAAAGGCGCAATAGGCACCGCTAATCTTTGTCTACATATTAAGGTGAATGGTACGTAATTGATGATGAGAACAAGACTACTCACATTTATTTTCTCCCTAAGTTGAATAGTCTACGTATATTAATATACAGTGTCTATCACCATATACACAACTAATATTTCCTTTTCCGTCCCGAAATATCTTTCATATCTAGGAGGATACACAAAATTTAAAAAAAAAATAATAATTATTACTCCCTCCGTCCCGTAACTAGCTTCACAGTTGACTTTTTAACGATTTTTGTGTGACAATTATTTCATAGTAATATGTGTACAAAAGTTATTTTATATAAATGATATGCTAGTTCATCTTATCAACTAGCATATCATTCATATAAAACAATTTTTGTATACATATTACTATGAAATAATTCTCACACAAAAACCGTTAAAAAGTCAACTGTGAAGCTAGTTCCGGAACGGAGGGAGTATGATTTACATAGTAATTTTATAAATCTTTTATATATAAAATAAAGAATTATGTATGGATTCAATGATAACAATTAGTGTAAATTTATGAATATTGTGAAGATAAATTTTATGATTTTTTATTTTATTTTGTGGGTGTGAAAGGTATTATGCGTCGCACGAGAGAAACGTATAGAAAATTTGTCTCTCTCTATTTTTATTTAAAATTCACTACAATTTTTTTAATTATTTTTTGAACGTATTGATCAATTTATACATTATACTTTTGTATATGTAACACATAAATTATCGTCGGAGAGGTAAATCGTAAAAATAAATTATGAGATAAGAGGAAGATCTAATTCAATTATCAACTTAATTTTAATCGAGTGAAATTTAAATAGTTTACGAACAACTTAGTATATTGTCTTACGAGAGCATAGCTAGAGAATTTATTAATTTAAATTTAATTATATCCGTAATATATATTTAATAATTTTTAGATATTTATCATCAAATGTGTAACTTAGTTGATCGAGTTTGAAATATTGAATTTGTAATCAAGTTAAGTATGATTCGTCGAGCTCAACTCTGAATATTTCAATATAGTTCAACTGAGTTTGCACTCTACAACTCAGTTTGTCTCGGTTACAGACACATAAAAAAACTTTATCTTAAAAATATTGTTTTGGAGAAATTAATATTTAATATTGCCAAAAAATTTAATCAATTATATCCCTCCGAATGAAATTATACACGTTGATCTCTGAAGTTTTAAAAATCAACCATATTTCTTATTTTACTCATTTTGATTTTCTTTTTTAAGAATAGCACACGTGTGAACCGTGAGCATACGATAAACTCTATTTTACTATCACTGTTATCCACATTCACTATCACTGTCATGCACATACATTATCACTGTCAAAATTTACTTATAACAATGCATGTGTATGATACTGATAGTGCATGTGCATGACAATGATAATAAATATGCATGATATTGATAATAAAAATAGAGTTTATCGTATGCATCCGATTTACACAAGTTTTTGCCTTTTTTTTCAATGTAAATTTTACTCATTTTGATAAGTATTTGAAATATATTGGACCGTCAAAGGAGCCCACGATCTCCACATTTATATAATGAGACAAGTACTAATATTATTAAAAAATATATAGAATATAAAACAAATTTCATAATAAAATTGATTCACTATATACTTTGTCTACCAATACCATGTATTTCGAAAATTTCAGTATTTCAAATTGCATATCAATATTACTCTCTTGTGAAACTAGTATATTCTAAAATATATGGAAAAAATAAAGAAGGTCTCAAAAATCCTGTGGATCCGAAAGAATATCAAGAAATTGTAATACTTGTTTATTTTAATAGTATTATGTACTTTCTCAATAATACATGAACAATAATATAAAGTTGCATATCGTCTTATATTATATTACTGGTTAATATAATATTATATAGACAAACAAATAAAATTATTGATCCGACCTAATTTTACCCCAAATTATTTTTCTATATTTAAGAGATATTGCATGATATAATGTTACATATAAGGTGTGATGACAATATAAATGCATTTTCTCAAAATAATTTGAAAGTCTTTCCAAACAAATAATAAAGCTGAAAAAGATTTGAACCACAACAAGCTAACTCGTCGATAATGTATAATCTAAACAAAGCAAGATCAAAGTAAATGAAGTGTTACCAAATTGTATGTTTCATGCATCACTCTCCTTGCGTAATCTTAAAAATCAAACAAATAGTTTGGCTGATCGGATCATTTAGAGCAACTTTCTTAGACTACATATATTGACTCAACTCAGTTCAAATGAAAAATATTCAACAAGAGTGATGTTAAACGAGCTATTGATCAAACCTAATTTAAAAATCATAAAATTAGAGTCAATCACCATATACCAATTTAAATTAGGTATTCTTTTTATTTAGGAGTAGGTTTAATTATATGAATCTGTTTGAACAACTATCCAATTTTTTTATATTTTTGGTCTTTTCTCAAATTTAAAAAATGGTGTTATAATTTATTTTTCCATATCCAAAATAGGAAAAAAAAAAAAAAAAACTCTACTCTCTCAATTAAACTAAACCCTTACAAACATCTCTTATTTACACTCATTCAATTCTCCACAACATTAAATCTCCTCCACTCTATTACTCACTCCAATAAAGTTGAAAAGACTCATTTACCCTTCACTTTACATTATTTAATATAATAAATAATATTTTTATTAAAGCTCATACCATTTAATTTTAAGTAATCTAAATCGTAACGGAGGAAATATAATTTTTTTAGCAAAAAATTAAACAATATTATTATCGAACTAATATTTTTTAATAAATTAACTAATACTATTATAATTCTGTTTTATGATAAAACGAATCCACAACACGCTTTGTCTAGAAAAAGATTGTAAATTGGAATTTCTTTGTGAGAGGCGTCTCTCTTATTCCAAAATCAAGATATAAAGTTAATTTAAAGAAAAAAAAAGTCATTTCGTTTTTTTTTTTTTTTAAAGATAGAGGCTAAGTATACTATAAACAAGATTATATTGTAAAATTGGATCATATCAGTTATAATAATTTAAGTGTATGACTTATATTACTAAAGAGTATCAGTTGTGGTAGATGAATAGTATGTCCTATATTACTAAAGGGACCAATTGTCATGGGTTCGAGTCACCATTTGTCCGAAAAAAAAAAAAAAACTAAAGGGACCAATTGTGGTAATTGGAGGATATAATCTATATTACTAAAAGATATCAGTCGTGATAATTGAAGGATATGAATATATATATATATATATATATATATATATAACAAGATAATATTACGAAAAGTATTAGTTATGATAACTGAAAAGTATAATCTATATTATCAAAGGATATTAGTTGGGATAGTTGAAGGATAAATTGGATCTATTTTTTTTTAATGTGGATCAAGTTTTATCGTGAAACACAAAACATTATTAACATAATATTTTGTCCTCTAGCGCACGGCTATCTTTTCTGGTGAATTTACTAGTTAAATATCCTTTAAACCCTTATTAAAATAAAATTTTAAATTTTAAATAACTTGTTAGGGAATCAATTTAAATGTATTAAATTCTTATCTCTATATGTTCAGACTTAGATGAGGTGAAATTCATTCATGGTATCAGAGCAAAAGGCTCACGCCCACACATCCGGGGTTCGATTGCCTTTGATAGCAACTCGACTCATATTAAATTGCTCTTCTCCAAATGATAGAGATTATGAATTCGACCCACGAATAAGAGGGAAGTGTTAAATAATCAACATAAATAAATTTAATTATTACCTCTTTATTATAAATCGAATTTATAAATGTCGACGGAATTTTTCATAACTTGGTAGAATATATTGTCATTCGCCAGTACTACTAGAATTGATTGTTACATCACATGCATGTCTGCAACCAGATAAATAAGAATACTGAAGTAAAGAAGAAAACGTAAATTAAATGAGAAAGGATAGTTTGATAAGGAAAAGGAAAACTAAAAGACAAATTAAATAATATAGAAGATATTTTAATTGAGTACCCAGTTTTATTTTTATTTCTAATGCAGAAAAAAAAAAGGCTACCTTGCCTGTAAAAAATCACACAGGATTTCCTGTTATATAATGGTGTTACATCTCCTGTTACATTAATTATATTGGCGCCACGTGTACAAGTGATTATATTAGAATGTTATTCTCTTATTTGTAAATTTTGATGTATGTACACGTGGCACAAATTAATTAATGTAACAGGAAATGTAACATCATTATGTAAAAGAAGAGCCGGACCGGTAAAAAATCCGGAGAAAAACTATTATTTTGATTTAAACTGTTACAACTGACTCATTGTATTTATTTAATTGACCTCAGTTAGATTCTTCCGAACATATATATAATATAAGCAAAATAATATATAAATGAATGAAATCAAATTATTTGATATAACGTCAATTTGAGCTCGGTTTGATTTAGTATTTTTGAAATTTTGACAACTTTTTTTCTTCGATAAAAGTTAACCTCTAATTAATTAGAGCTTACGTATGTTGGCTACTGAAAATAATAAATTAATTAATAGTTGAGCTCGATTTCTACTCAATTCATTCAAAATTTATTAACTCAATCAGTTTACAATTATTTTCCTAAGTACACTTCAATTATATTGATGTTATATATGGTGTTAGTAATTATTACCTACACATGCGTTATACGATTTGTATATATGCATAAATATATATGGTGTGAAATGTATTCATTATAAATTAGGGAAACTACGTCACAAAACTACGAGATTTTTTTAATAAATTAACATTATTGCCAACAGTTGCAGTAAATATTAGTATGAGTTTGATTACGATGGAACGTCAACATCTTAAAATTGGACAATAGCAATAAAAGTACATTGCTAGTTTCACATTATTAAATTGGAACATCCTTTCATATCTATGATAAATTATTTTATCCATTTGATTGTAGTTATTGTTTGTATTTTAATTTTATAGATTGTAGTTATTGTTTGTATTTTAATTTTATAGACTTTAATGCGGCTGTTACCTACCAACTCTAATAAGTTATCTTTGTAAATTAAAGTTATTTATCACGATATCTCACACCTTCTCAATTCTAGCATTATCTTTTTAAAAATAACAATTATATTACAAAATATCAAAAAATTACAAATATATCATTTGTTAAATAAAATTTGAAAATTTTTGTATTTGATATCGGTTTTATGAACAAAATTTCGGTATAACCGAAAATCGAACTGAAATTTAATATAATATATATATATATATATATATTGGAGTATGATATATATATATATATATATATATATATATATATATATATATATATATATATATAATTTTACGAATTTGTATTAAATTTTGTACTCCCTCCGTCCCAACATAATCTTCATACTTTCCTTATTTGGACGTCCCAACATAATCTTCACACCCAAATAAGGAAAATAATTTTTACACTAATACCCTTAAAAGTCAAACACTTTATCTCTTACACTTTATTTTCTTACACTTTTTAAAAGTCAAGCACCCAAAATACCCCACAATTTATTCTCTCTCCTATCATTTTATCTCCAAAAAACAAGTTTTCTTAATCTTCGTGCCCAGCAAAGTATGAAGATTATGCTGGGACGGAGGGAGTATTTGATATTTTATGTTGATGTTTTGATATTTTGGATTTGGATTTTATGTTGGAAGTTGGAACTTGAGAACTTGGAACTTAGTATATAAATAATTTATATTTGCTTGTATTTTACTTGTTTTGGTTGAGAAATTATTAATTTTTTTTAAAAAAAAAGTCTAAAAGAAAGTCTCAAAATTTATTTTAAAAAAAAATAAAAAAAAATTCAGTATTCGGTATTATATCGAAACCGAACCGAAAATTTCGGTTTCGGTATTAATCGGTTTTTACATATTTCAGTTCGATTTCGGTATTTGTTCGGTTTTCACTATTCAGTTTCGATTCAGTTACCGAATACCAAATGCACGCCCCTACGTCTAGCTGACTCAGGGACGGACATAGTCCCGATGAGGGGCACACGCCCGCACTTCTTTATTTTACTCGTATTATTTTTATAATATATACAAACTATAAATACTATTATCCATATGTTTCTTTCCTATTTTTTTTTTTATAAGTATAAATTCATCAATCTTATTACATTTTACACTACAAAAAAAACACATTTTGGCGAGGGCAGTTAGCGAGGGGCAGAAAACCCTCATTAATTAGCGAGGGGCTGCAGTTGTACTGGGAGTCATTTCAGGTATATATACCATTAATTTTAAACATGATAGTATTAATTTTAATTGTTTAAGAATACATATTTATACACATGATAACATAGTTGACAATTTAATTGAATATATATATGTGATAACAATAATAATAATTGTAAACATGATAATATATATATATATATATATATATATATTATAATAATAATAACAATAATAAATGATAATATGTATATAGTGAATATATATAATATACAATTTAATTGAATATATACAATATTAATAATTATAAAATGATAATATATATATATATATATATGTGTGTGTGTGTGCGCTAATAATAATAATAATAATAATAATTATAAACATGATAATATATATATGTTATAATAATAACAATAATAAATGATAATATGTATATAGTGAATATATATTATACAATTTAATTGAATATATACAATATTAATAATTATAAAATGATAATATATATATATATATATATATATATATGCTAATAATAATAATAATTATAAACATGATAATATATATATATTTATAATAATAACAATAATAAATGATAATATGTATATAGTGAATATATAGTGTAACAATTTAATTGAATAACTATTATAAATTAAATATATAAAATATTAAATATAATATGATATTAATATATTTAAAAGCAAAATCATATTGAATGATTAGCTTTGCCCAAACGGTAAAGCGCCTAAGCTTCTCCTCCTATTCTCTCGGAGGTCGCGGGTTCGAAACCCGCCTCACGCGAATTAAAATCGTGCCTGCCAGCCCCCCATGGCCAGGGGCGTGGGTTCGATACCCCCTGACCGCGAATTATTTTTTATAAGCCCCTCGCCAATCAGCCCTCGCCAATTCCCTCGCTAAACACGCCCTCGCTAAATCCCTCGGCAATTAGCGAGGGCAGCTGCCCTCGTTAATTAGCGAGGGCCGAGCCGAGGGAAATGTTTACCGACAAGGTTTTTGCCGAGGGCTACCTTCCCTCGGTAAAGCCCTCGCCAACTCTCTCCCCCTCGTTAATTCCCTCGCTAACCCCCTCGCCAAATTCGGTTTTTTTTGTGGTGTTAACTTCAGATTGATATGTCGATAAAGTTTAGATGATAGATTTGCTTTTTCGTTTTTTTTTTTATTTATTTAAATTTTTTATATGTTTGATAATTCTTCGATTGTTTCTCTGACAAACAAGTTATGTATATACACCACGTTGACTTTCCATCCATCCACATCAACAATTTTAGATAGTTCTCCTTCTACTTCATAATTTTTATTTAGTGTGTCTCATGTGAACAAGTTTCATATTGAAACTGAATTTATATTGTAAAAATATATTCTGATTCATTAATTGGTTTCTACTAATAAAATTGCATTAAATCGGGGAAAACATACTAAACTAATTCACGCACTATTCTTCTATAGCGTAATTAGAAGATTGAGATGGAGAATTGAAATTCAACTGTGATTGAGACAAAAATTAGAACGCGATTAGAGAAAAATACAAAAATTTAGAAGAAAAGAAAGAAGAAAGCAAAATTCCAGTAACATTTCTTCACAATTTCAAAAGAGAAACGCATTTATAATACATGTGATACCTTTTAATTATTACGACTAATATACTAGTAATTAATATATGTTATGCCCTTTAGTTATTACGATTAACACCCTTTATAATGTTCATCATGTCCTTCAGTTATCACGACTGATATTTTTTGTAATATATGTTATATCCTTAAGTTATCACAATTGATACTCTTTAGTAATATAGATCACATGTAACCAAGTTAAATCGTGAAATTTGTTTAGAGAGTATTAATTAAAGCACTGTGTGAATAATTAGTTTCATCATAAAATTTGTTAGGAGTGAATTAGTTGTTTCATTAAATTAAGAGTTTTACTATATAAAGTACTCTTCCGCCCCTAAAAACTTTGCATTCACTTGGTCTTATTTATTCATCCCAAAAAAATATGTTTATTTCTTTTATGGAAACAACTATTTTATCTTGGTCCATCAATCATCACTTAATTACTCAAATTATTATTATATTTTATTCAAATTAATATTATAGTTTACACACACAACTACTTTATTTTATTTTATTTTTTTTATATCCGTGTCCAACTCTTTAAGCACTTTTTTTTTAAACACATGGAGCATTAATTTTGAATGATAATAATTATTTTATTAAGTAATATTAATTATAAATTAATTTTATAATGAAATTTATAATAGTTTGGTCGATTTGGAATTTACGTAATGATGTTGTTTTTAACAATTGTAATATGGCTCTTGAAAAGGTGATCAGTATCCTCAAGATTAGAATTTAGCATTGAGTCTCTTGCAAAGAGCACTCCTTGAGGATTTCTAGCATTAACACTTGGTTGGGTGATCCTTGGCATCGCCTTGGTTCTTTGTAATTGGGTTGAGTACCCCTTGTACTCACGATGAATAATATTTTTCTTGCCCGTTCAAAAAAAAAAAAAATAATGAAATTTATCTCCCGAATAATAACTCAATAAATTAATGTTAAAATTTTGCTTAAACCATTTCCTAAAAGTTGATAAACTTCTCTTTCCAAATTCCAGCACCCTTCAATATTCCCAATAAATAGAGCAGAAAGTATATAACATCCCACGTGCAAATTAACAACCACATAAGAGCGTAATGATTGTGTGACATACAGCACAGGAATTATAGCTTTATCAGATAAAATACTTACACGTGTATGTATACAAAATTAGATCAATTCATTATCAATTTTTCAAATAATTGTATATAATATGAAAAATATTCATTATCCTATAATACAATTAGAATGTAAATCAATTTCAACATACAACTCAAAATAATATTAATTACTTTTAATGTATAGTATTATCATCTGGGTTAACTCTGAGTCCCTGACTCATTAGAACTAGCCGTATATATAAGGCGTGGGCCTAAACAATATAGGGTTTTACCGGTTTACTTTTAACAGACCGCTATTAGTTAGGACCTAAACCTAATCCTTCCGGTCCGCGAGTTAAATGAGCTACGAAATAAAAATATTTAAAAAATAAATTCATAATATCTATAGTATAAAATGATGGTCTAATTTAAATTCAACATATAAAATTAAATGATATGTATTAATATAATTAATGTGTTGTTAATTATATTCTATCACATCAACCAAATTAAAAAAAAAAAAAAAGTAATTGAAAAGATACTATTTACTACAAGTCTCTCTTATATGAAACTTGTCCATAGTATAAAACTGATACCATTACATTAGTTAACTAATACCACTACATCTATTCATTGATATAATAATATTTTATACTATGATATTAGTTTATGAGTTCAATGGTATCACTAAATGAATGTTATGGTATCAACAAATGAATGTAATGATATTAATTTCATACTATAAAACTATTTCACACTAGATTTTTTATTTACAAATATATTAAAATTAAAATTAAAAAAATTAAATGGGTTGACGACTTGGTCCTAATCCTATGGAGCTTCCTACGGAGCTTCAGGGTACACAGTTCGAGTCAAAATGACCCTAACTTAAACGGTATAAATAAATTAGCGCTAGATCTCTTTTTTTTTTTTTTTCCGATTTAAGCGGATCAGCTCGATGATACATGACCCTTTTAACATCTCTATCAAACTAATGCATTATAATAATATAATTAATATTAATACAAATTACATTTAAAATACAAATAAGTTTTATGATAAAATTAATTCGCGATATATTTTACTTTATAAAAATTGGGGATTGTGACATGGACCAAGATATATAAATTTAAGGTGGGGCATGTTCAAAAGTTACATGTACACAAAGGATTAATTGAACATGGTAGGCATGTGAAACATAGACACAAATCATGTGTCATCCATGTGGATTTATACCCTATTTTATCTGGCATCAGTTAATTAGCACCACCAAAGTGAGATCTTTTCATTTATTTTTATTTCAAGTTATTTTCGCTTTAGTATTTATTATATATATATATTTTCTTGCCAAGGATTATGAAAAGCAAAATCAATCATATATATAGCTAGAAAAAAGTGCACTGAAAGCAAATTATTTAACACTCACATTCTTATTCTTATCTTCTTCTTCTTCTTCATTTTTTATTTTATTTTTATAATATTATGTATAGAGACCCTATGCAAAATTCTTGTGTTCGTCACTGTTATTCTGCAACAATTTCAACTTACCAAGAAAAAGTCTTGCACATGTAATTTAATTAATATATTAACTTTATTAAATTAGCATTTGTTTATATTAGTATTCTTAATATTAAAATTCAACCATCATATCTTAATTTTACTATACTTGATTGGATCCCCTCACTGAGGTGAATGATACTAGTTTGGAGCCCATCTAGAAAATACAAATAAAAAATTATCAGAAAATTTGTGAATAGAGAAGAAAATTCAACAAAATGGATAGTTTTCATTAATTTGGTCGAATTTCGCATGTATAAATAAGTTTAGAGTACAAACACTAGAGTTTTTTTTTTTTTTTAATGGATCCATCCTATCTATATCTTTACATTTTACAAAATAAATTTTGAGAGTTTACGTGGCTGCACCACATTCATTTACATCAGCTATATTCAACCATATTATTTCATTTGAGAATTTCTGAATTCTCATGAAAAATTACTTGTATAAATTTATAATTTAGCCCTCAAAATCTTCTACATTAATAATCTTGACCACTAGGATTAAAATACTAGATAAAAAATTATGCATTAATATTAATAAATGGTGATTAATTTTTGTTATTATATTCTATAATTAATATATCTCCTTGAAGAAATAATATTTAACTTAAACTTAATACTATTTGAAATTATTACGGTGCAGTGTAATCTAAACTTATTCATATCCCCTTATATACTAATAAAGAGTTTAATTTTACCACATGTCTTATGCTTATATATTATGCCACATGTTATACTTTTAAGATAAGTTATGTCACATGTCTTTTATATTTTGGTAAAGTTTTCTTTGTTTATTTTAGTTTTTGTTATATTAATGGTAGAATTGACTTTGCAATTATAGTGTTTATGGATTCAATTTGTATCCCTATTATTTTTTTTTCAAAATTTCAAAATTTTCAATGTTGCTCCTTCACAACTTTGCTTAAAATTGTGATTAATTTTAAAAGATAGATTGACTAAAAAATATAATAGAAGGTTTGAGCAGCGTCATAGAGGCTCATATAGAAATTGGAGTATCCTTGACGTGTAAGAGAATATATATATACATATATATATTATACAATTATGATATACATATACTTTTATACATTAATTAATTGATGGCCTTCCCTTTGGTAACTTATATATGATAGAATGCGACCATGACATGCATTATGCATAATAATTGGTATATCAAGTTGCCTTCATAATACGAATTTACGAATGTGACCTGTCAATGTATAATGACAATATGATCCATATATTAATTATTCCTTTCGACTATGTTAAATTGTATAAAGAATCTTAACCTTTAAAAAAAAAATCCCAGCAAATATTCATGTGAGTGGTTTGCAAAATGGACATTTTTTTGACACTTTTGGTCCCGTAGTTTTTTTCGACATTTTTAGTTCCAAGAAAAGTGCAGTTTTGGTGTCCCGAAAGAATGAGATAAAATAAAACTGCAGTTTTGGTCCTAAAAAATAATGATTGGGGTTATTTTTGCAAAAAAAAGGGACCAAAAAAGAATGTGAAATTAATATTGTCGTTGAAAAATTCTCATGGGACCAAAACTACAAATTTCCTTATATATATATATTGTGGTCTTATTATAAGTTGTGACAAAAGCCTTAATCCTTTCTATTATTATTTTTGCAAGTACAATGCTGGAGCCAATATATGCATGGCTTGAAATTAAGGTTTTCCATTAATGTGTTGTTCAAAATCGAAAGAGCTAGGGTTTATGTATCTCTTTTGACAAGAAATTCTACTTAGATTAATTTATACCACGTTTCAGCGGTATTCTACGTGACGTCGACGTGGATCGTTCTTCAAGGATATTCACTCGCTCCTTCATTCTACTTTGGGTTAAGAATTTATTAATTAATTATATTTATTGCTCATGAGTTACTTTTTCTTGCAAAAATTGTTGCAACTCACGAATCATCTTGGAGGTCCTCCCAAAATTCCTTTTGTCAATACATGTTGGCAAATTACAACTCTTTATAAAATATAAATTTTATACAAAAAATCGATTTGACAAATAGAGATTCCAATTTGAAATCCAAATAATGAATTGGGTTATATATATATATGAAATGAAACCATTAAAATAAGATAAAATTGGATTAAGATTGCATTAGTTGTACGGTACAAAAATTACGCACAACTTTTTATCAACTTCGTCGAACAATAAGTTATTAATTGATACGAGCTCAATCTCCTGGAATTTGAACTTTGATTAAAAAAAGGTATGAATTTACCGGTTGCTAGTAGATAATTTTTTCATGGTATCAGTGCTTAGGCTCGTTCACGTTTTGCATTCAAATTCCGCTGAAAATAATTTCACTCATTAAATTGTTCACTTGCTGGGCTTCCTCTTCAAAGGGGAGAGTTGAGAATTCGACCCACGAATGAGAGAGAGTGTTAATGAATTAATTTCACACTTTTCTATTAGTTCGAACTTTTAGATGAGATGAAATTTTTTCTGTTACCGTATAATAACAACAAAATAGAAGGCCCCGTCAAAAAAAAAAAAAAAAAAACAACAAAATAGAAGGGAAAAAAAACATTTTGGTGTGATGATTAAGCTAAAGGATGCATGTGGAGTGAGTTAATTGCACAATTAAACAGGTTAAACTTTACATATATATATTTAAGTGATAAAGATGTTAATGTAATATATGTTGGTTAATAGTGAAACATGTGAACATGGAGCCAAAGCCATCATGTAAACCACATGCAAGTGTGTTGGTAACGGTTACAGGGTGTAACGTAATGAGATAAGGAAGAGATGCCTATCTTAGGTTAATTAATAGGTTGTAATAAAAAGGCAGGCAAGCAAACTCATATATACCCATGCATTCATTCATTACCTCATGCTATTTAGCTGTATTTTACATATATTAATTGCTTTTTTAAGGAGTAATCCGTACGACTTTCGATCAACGACATCTCCAATTTTGTGGATGTTACTTAGGGTAATACAAAGTGTATTATCTATAAGGCGCGCTTGGGTGAAACGTTCTGGGATCTCATCCCTTACGTGTCTTATATAGATGATATATCTGTTCACATATTTGATATTTCTATTGACAATATATTTATTACCACTTCTCACATATTTAGTACTCCTTTGAGGGGTGGAACTCGTCTCATGTATGAGATGGTCCCACTCGAATTTTTTGTCATTATCTATATGTTATTGAAAGAATGACACATAAAAGTCTGAATATAAGAAATTGTCTCAAAATAAGATCTATTCAAATCATGGCTTTAAGTTATATTTTCTTTTTATAAATTATTTTGTCTCAATTCAAGAATATTTGACGGAAGATAAAATTGGGTTAATATTTCACAAAACTAAAATTTTAAACGGGAAATCACTTATCAATTTTCTATCTCACATTCTCATAGTGATTGCAGAGCTCTTAGTTTTTTTTTTCTCTTGCATTCAAGAAGATAGATCTTTCAATTCATTCGTTAATGATTCCCAAATTTTGATGACATAAGAAAGTAAGGGGTACACACACACATATATATATATATATATATATATATATATATATATATATATATATACTATTGGGCAAATAGTGACTCGAACCCATGACCTTTGGGTCATAGGTAGTGAAACTCTAAATCATTATGTTCTGTCTTTTTTTTTTCATCTGGTCGTGGGTTCGTTTCCCACAGCGGCGCCAATTGATGTAGATCAAATAATCCGTTCTCCGATCTTCATCTTCTCCACTCAATCGAGTTCAAGCTTGATCCGTCGTACCTGCAAAAACACACCGGGGAGGGCCCAACGCGGGGACTCCGACACTCAAGTCAGTAATTTATCAGTAAAAAGAGTATAAGAGTAAAAGTGAAGAAGAAGGGAGGACGATAAAATATGAGTTCTTATCTCTTTTATCTTTTGGTTGGAAGTAATATATACACATTTTTTTACCTTATACAAAAATTAGGGCAACACATATTTTGGGCCTTTCAAATGAGTTTTTTCGTTTGGGCTTAAGTTGAGTTGAGTTACATTCAATTGTTTGTATTTTATCATGAGTTGGACTTAAATTGCCGACTAAATACTCAATATGGGTCGAGACCCTAATTTCCAAAGATAACAGACCATTCCTCATCACATTTCATTGCTATTAAGTTTAATTCCCCGATCATTTTAATCTTTTCTATGTACCTTCATTTTAAAAAAAATAAACGACGGTACCCTTCAAGCTAGAAAATCGATGAGTCCAATCCACTCAACCCCGTCCCACCTATTTTTCTATTACTTTTAAATTAATTATTATATGCACAATATATTAATTCAAAACAAATTCTGTAATTGCTTAAAATAACATTTAATATTCATTTTATATCTAAAAATACCATATGTAATATATAACCAAACATATTTATATTAATATAAGTTTACCTAAATATAAAAATATTAATAAATATATCTATGTTGGAAGAGTCGGGAGGCAGGCTGGAAGGGTGATTTCTATATATGTCCAAATGTATTTATTTATTTTTTTTACAAAAGATATCACTTGGTATATAAAAAAATAATATTAAACGTTTAAATGGAAAAAAAATACTCTCCCCTCCCACTATTACTTGCACATTTTGTCTCACACATATTAAAAAAAGTTACTTTTATAAGAATAAAGTGTCAAGAGGAGTATAAAATGTAAACGCATTTTGAATTATTTAATGAGATAAAGTATAGGAAAAAGATAGAGTAGAGTAAAATAAAATAATAATGTTATTTTTCAATTTAAATGATATTGTGTGGGAGTTAATATTGTGTTATTCAATTTTAGGGTGTGCAAATAACATTGAAATGAACAGAAAAGAAAAGTGTACAAATAATTATAGGATGACGGGAGTATATACGATATTCACAAAAAATTGTGTGAGATGACCTCATACATAAAACATGATATTTTTACTTATTTTTATAATATTATTATTTAAAAAGTATCATAAAAACATGTTTAATTTCAACGGCATGTAGGGGTGATCGAAATTGAGTGGAACTCTTTGTACATCATACATATACAAGTGTTACTTTTATATATTTTAGTGGAATTTACTGTGTTAAAATGTTTTAATTTATGAAACTTATTATGTGAGCTGGAATTTCAATTATTATATTTTACAATTTAAATTAACTCTAAAAATAGTATTTCTCACATAATGTGATTCTATGAGATGATCACAAGTATAGACGGTTTTAGCAAATGAAATTGAAAAAAAAAATAGTCGAACACACTCAAGCAGTCCTAAAAAAATTATCAATACCGTCTCATAGTCATCAATTTATTATAAACTCATACATATTAATAGTCAATAATCATAATTTTATAGGCTTTTTTTTTTTTTTCGTAGGTATTCTGTAGTCAAATATAAATGCCAACAAAATTGTGATTATTACTTATAAAATATTCGTAGTAAATTCTTTATTTTCTTGTAATAAAATTAATTTACGGGATGAGCTTGGAGTCGCCGAAAAAAGGCCTAATTTTAACACGATAAAAGTAATGTGAATGAATTACTCAAACTAAATTGTGGAGTTGTAGTGTACGAAATAATTTGAGTTGTAGTGTCCTGGAAAATAGATATGGCGTTAACGAGGGTTTTGAATTTTAAAATTTTCAACGAAATGCACATAATTAAATTGCAAAAATAGGTAAGTGGCATAAATTGTTATTAAATTTTACTACTCCACATCTAATGAGCATGTTTTGTAATTTTTCTTGTATATAAATATATATATATAATTCGTGCTCACCTAAACTTTTTAAATGTACGTATAGAACATTTGCAAAAGGAAAATTATAAATAGGTGAAGAAAAAGTCAAAAATTTTAAATAAATTCACATTTAAATATTTTTATGCATCAGTTCAAACTATTTTTTTTTAACCTACATGTAAATAACCATCCGTAAAACTCTTATTTAAAATATTTATAATGTGTAGCTAACTGCAGTGATGCGTTTATAAAAAGCACAATTATTCATTATGATTAGAATATTTGTTACGAAATAAATTCCTCTCATCGGAAAGTAATAATGACCTAATATAAAAACGCCTAATAAGACATACAAAATCAATCATCAAACCTAAAACAAGCATGACAAGCGTGAACAAAGTATTCAATTTGTTTCAAACTTGACATAACCACTCCTTTGAAAACATCAAGAAGGAATGTTTCGAATGCCTAAAGCAATGTTACTGACCCGTATGGGAGTGTAATTATAATTTGTAAATTCAAATTAAATTGGGGACAACAAATAAAAAATATTAAAAATAAAATCTCGTGTGAACAAATTTCACCGTAAAATTAATTTGAAGGTTATTAATTATTTTATTAAAAGGTATTAGTTGTTAATGTTATAGGGTATTAGTTTTGAATAATATTATATATTTCATTAAAAGGTATTAGTTGAAGGGTGTTAATTATTTTATTAAAGTGTATTAATTATTTTAATATAAGATATTAGTTTTTAAACTAATTGCATAGTGAGTGTGGTTTACACAAGAATAAATGGTGTTTGGCTAAATTTAATAGTTTCTTAAAAGTGTTTATAAAATGTTTATGAGCCTAAAAATGAGTGTAAACTATTTTCATCTCTAAACTCCAAACAAAGTATCAACACCCCAATTTTATTTTTATTTTTTTAAAATGTTTTAAGCTATACTTAAATAATGAATTTCATTAATAAAATAAAAATAGAAATCACCCCACCCAATCATTCACCTTGGTCTGATAGTGGTGGTGCACGGCGGTTCGGCAGCGGGTGATCCAACAATATCGATAATTAAAATATATTTATATTAAAAATTATTTCTCTCAAATTATTGATTAACATATAAATTTCATTAGCCAAATATTAAAACAAATTATTTTTTTAAAGAAATTACATATTATAAGCTTTAAGTTGCTCCATTTGAGAAATTAATTTCACCTCGTGAATTTCGAACCTAAGATTTAAAGAATAGCATGTCCCTAAATTCCAAGGTTGTACCACTATGCCAACCTCTAAAAGTTCTTTAAATTATATTGATAATTGTGACTATATTATTTATAGTATATATGTTATATATATTTGTATTGGCAAAAACTTGTATGAGACCGTCTCATGCATGAGACCGAATCACTTTTTAATAAATTGTTATCACTTTTTTAAAAAGTGATACAAATTAGTATAAAAGTGATAACAAATTAAAAAGTAACAACAATTTATGAAAAGTGATAACAATTTATGAAAAAAGTGATAATAATTTATTAAAAAGTGATTTTGTCTCATGTCCGTCTCATACATGAGACGGTCTCACACAAGAGTGCCTCTATATATCTATATATATGTGTATTATAAGTAATATCAATAATAATGTGTGATATATTCGTTTTTCTATTATTAGAATAAAACAACACTAGATAAAAATATCAGTATTTCAATTTCTCAATCTCTCAATCTCTTTGTACGTGCCCTCTATCATATGGATTGGTCTTTGGTGAGATGGGTGCATTTATGCAGTTGAATTTTATTATGATACTACTTTTCAGTTAATTCATTGTTATTTTTTATTTTTAGTTTGTAGGATACTATTCTTTTAAAATTGAGTGAATACATGCATTCACTTCATATGAGATCAAATTCTATCATATATAGTTGGCAAAGAAAGGCTGGATCTCTAATTGTGTATGTATGTATATATAATTTAATTTGGATAAAATTTTTGGGTTCTTATAATAAACTCGTCTATATCTTTTGAATATAGGTGTGAATTTTGTGTGAACTAGGTTGATCGTTTGAATTTATAAATAATACTTTAAAGTAAAAGTATAAAATAATTAATTTTTTGACATCTAATAATTTTTTAATGAAAAAATTAATGTCATTCAAAATTAATACCTTATAACATAAATTATTAATACTCTCCATTAAAATAAATAATATTGTACTACCCTTCAAACAGTTTTACGGTAAGTTCACCCAAGAATTTTTGCATACAAATTACGTATATCCATTTATTCAATTTAATGGTTATCTGACTAAATATATCACACATGAGATTGCTTCGCATAAACTATTGTCAAAAATATTCACTAGAACGAACCTTCAATATCAGCAAGAATAAAGTATACACTTGGAGATTATTTATTTGCGTTTAGAGTATTAGGTTAATAAATTATTGGATACATATATCATTATTGTTGACTTTAATAGATATAAAATATCAATCATGGAATATCTTCTTCACTACCGGACGAGACAAAATATATAATTAAATTTTAAAATTGAAGGATGTGCAGATATATAATTGTGATCTATATGTTACAGTTTATATACAGGTTTTGACAACTGTGCTAGTAATTAGTAGGTCACATAATTTTTACGGTGGTTGTCTCTATGTTTTTGTCTCATTCTTAACTCTCTCTATATATATATATTAACAAATTAATTTATAATGTTAGGTGAAATTATTTTTTTCTCATTTGAACTGTGCGGAGTTAGCACCCTTCCTAAAGTAAATTCACTGGCGGAATCAATTCACTTATTACAGTTGGATAGGTCTAATGTTAGTAGGGTTCACATGCATTCTATTTTTAAGTATTAAAAGTGTGTATATGAAATAATATTATTTTAAAAATATTTTATTTTTAAACAATAACGCTTTGAATGTACAACAATAATATTTTGTATATATAATAATAATATTATAAAAAAAGTTCACGTAAATTTGAATTTAAAAAATATTTTTTCCCCTTATCGTTTATATATTTTTGCCATCCGAAACATTTAAAAATAATAAAAAAAAAGTCACTCAGAGTTCCAATCTGTACAATCTGAACTGGAAGCAAACTGGGTTGAATCCAGAAATTCAGACAATGCTGAATTTATTCCACTATATATAGATTCGAAACATAATTAATTATGATCACTAATTACTATGAAGATTCTAATCATTGTTTTCATGATTTCAAAATAAAGCTCGGACAGTTGTGTACATAATTAGTCTAATCAGTTGTATGCTAATTATGATTTACAACTTTGTTTGGACTCGTTTAGTCACCCGTTCGATTTCTCTGTTCCACTTTTTATTTTATCTGATGTTTAATTCTGCTGAATTTATTAATAAATATCAATATGATGTATATTATTCAATAATTCTTATTTTTTTATTATCCACGTGTCATTCATCTACAATCTAAAATATAAATTGAAACACCAAATATAAAACATATGATTTTAGTGTGTTCACGTGAGTGTGCTAGTTACCCACATATGTACGTACTATTGTAATTTCTGCTTTTACTTCTAGTTTTAATATGCATACTTTCTTTTTTTGTTATCCAAGTCTTAAAATGGAATACAAAATCTTATCTTCACACTCTTAAACGTCACTTTAATTACTCAAATAGTCATTAACTTTATTTATAAACAATCATTTTATTCATAAATGGACCCACAATACTACATAATATCCTCCAACATATTTACTTTATATATAAACTATCAATATTTCTTAAAACCCGTGTAAAAAAGTTTATGCATAATATTGTATGGGGGGAGTAATATATATATTTTTTTAATGTAAAATGGGTCGTTATCATACAGACTTAAATAAAAACATTTTTACTCATTTCTTTTTTATTTTGATAATTGATCCATTTTGACCATGTAACGTGAGAGACGGAAAACCAAGAGAAAGACATAATCAGAAAAAGAAACAAAGTGAGAGTTTTAAAAAAAAAGTGTAGATTTTTTCAAAAAAAAAAAAAAAAAGTGTAGATGAGGTCCATGAAAATGATGAGTGCTTGGTAGAGGTCAATGTTTTAGGGCCCATATGGGCCAAACTAAAGCACTCCAAAAGCCCAATATCAGCACCCATTGTAAACGATGCTCATATCCCATGTGCAATCAAGAGAGAGAGAGAGAGAGAGAGAGAGAGAGAGAGAGAGAGAGAGAGAGGGGGAGGGGCATATATATGCTTATGTCATTGTATATTTCATCAAATTTAATTTTTTTTTTTACTCATGTCACAATCCATGATCTGAGTCGTCACATGAGGATAAGCTTTCTATTTTATTTTTATATCTGATAATGCTTCAAATCCCTCCCTCCCAACATTGTCAAAAAAAGATAATCTTTAATTATGCCACTTTCACCCATACACTCTTTACATATTTGCAACACTTTAATCATTTGAAACTTTATAAAATTAAATTAAAAGTTGTGTCATGTTGTGATCGCCAAAAGTAGCCATGAAAATAAAATCATGTGCCGACCAACAAAAAATGTATTACTATATATTCATTTTCATCACGCACGGATAAACACATTTAATTTATTTGCAGTTTTGAGATACACACAAGTTGATGGATCAATACAGTGATCAAAGGGGTATCAATTCCATAAGTCTAGTCTCAATTAATATTTAATCAAATCAATTTGGTAATCAATCTTTTCTTTCGTGTTATCAAGAGACAAAATCCATTTAAGAAAAAACTGTAGAGGTTGAATTTATCATCCCTCCAAAAGTAAACAGGCTCTTACAAGATAATGTAAATAATTTCATGCAAGAATTTATGTTATTAGACGTGAGCTAAATACTCATTTATATTAATTTTTTAACATCAATAGCATAGCACAACAAACCAGTTCTACGTGCAAATTTTAAAAATATTCATTAGTAAAATGATTGCAAATCGTACTTAGAAAATTAACAACTTTTGTACTCAACTCAACGAAGGACTTTTCAGATGGGTAAGAGTGTCATTCCCAATGCTTTGTACTTTCAATGACTTTATAATTTCGAAGTTATGTAAACACGTACATATTGTGTTGATGAGTAGTAGGTAAAGTTTACCTACAAAATTACTCCTTACCCTTATTATTATTATTATTTTTTTTACGGACTTACGTAGAGAGTTTTAATAAACAAAAAGGTTGGAAATATGAAGACACATAGTTATCTATCATTAGAACAAATTTTAATGCAAAGCGTACTACAATAATTCAACGTGTTCCTATACATTAATTGGGTGAATAGGAGTGATTTATCTTGACTCGTTTATTTTCGAATTGAACTTGAGTTTATTTGTCGAATACATTATTAATTCATAAGTCTTTTCAAACTTAATTGAGATTAAATGAGTTTAATAATATTAATTAAATTTTAATTATTGATTATAAAATAAAATTATATATTTTAAAAAATAATATGCCCTTCCGTACTTAATTTAACATTTACTATTCATCACAGATTTTAATGTAAAAGTTGTTTAATGATATAAATTATTTTTTATGGAGGTGGGGTAAGTCTTTTCAACTTTAGTACGAGGGTTTTTAATAGTATTAATTTGGGTTAATGTGAAAAAAATAATGTCATGTGTTGTAATATTGAGGTGTTTGAGGAAAATAAATAAGGTTAAAGTTGTTTTATTATTATTTAAATAAATTATTGCATCTATTACAAGACAGATTTTTTTGGCAAATTATGTATTTAGTATGGGACAGGAGTATATATCCACTAAATTCTATACTTACATTTATATAAAAATGATATATTAAAAATTGAAATGATAGTTGTAATTTATAAAATCTAATTCACAAATTTATACAAATTAGCGAACTGAATATCATTAAACTTAAGTTTGTTCGTTTATGATAATAAATCTTATTCAAACGATACCGATACTTACTTGATTTGATTACATTCCTAGATTTGTGTGCTGCTTTTTTATTTTATGTTATCATTGTTACTTTGACATGTAGTATAAACTTGAATGCCAATGACACCCAAATGCTTCAACTGGCTGCCCCTGTAAAACTAAAACCATCATGATTATTAGTGCTTTAAAAAACATCACAAGAAACTACTGTTGTATGATAAAAATTGCAAGCAAAAACGATTAACAGAAGATTACAAAACAAAGATTGTAGTAAGATTTACTACAAAAAATAGTTAAAACACAAATCATGTAACAGTTAGAAGTTAATATGCTGGCTGGATCATAAACATTTATAAAAGAAACTAGTTTCAGGGTCCGCTTGGTTTGGGGTATTAGAAGTAGGTAATGGAAATGACTCATTAATCATTCTCATTGATGATGCTTGGTAATATTTATAATTTGGAATTGATTTAAAAATAAAATAATCACTAATTTATATTGATTACATAATCTACCTCTTATAATCAATCATTTAATAATCATTCATTTTTCCTCCGCTCAAGTTTTTTCGTGCTCAACTTTCTTTCCAAAATTCTATCAATGGGAATGATTATCTAATTCTATGCTCATTTCCTTTTGCTTTAGCTCCAAAGCCATACTCTTCGTGACCACACGATTCTCCTCAAATCCATCATGATCAACAAATTCAGATTCTTCTTCAACATCATTGTGATCATGATCATCTCTAGGACTAGGCATGAGGGCTAAATGTAAAGATTGAGGCAGATGTAACCGGTTCGCATTATATATGGTAAGAACACATCTCCTCATAATGCAAATGCTTGGAGCTCAGAATTTTTCTTTAGCTTTCTCAGAAACGAGATCCATCTCGTCTACAAGTGCTGGATTCTCGACAACTTGACAACAAGTTCTTTGTTCAAATCATTGAACTTATCCTCGCCCCTTTCAGCCATGGCTTACGAATTTCCCCTTCTTCTGTGAATTCGACAGTCTTGCCCTTCTCGAACCACCACCCACCTCTTCAGTAATATGAGAAACTGCTGTGATCAACAGCCTCACCATCATGTCCGTCCATTTCCGCCTCATCTTCATCACTTCCCAATCTACCCCTATCCTGTTTATGTACACTGTCATAGCTCGTTTGATTTCTCTCATTAATTATCCGGCAGACACAATTGACTTCATTTTAACACTTGTCAGCCCATGTTAACTCATTTAGCATGCCCTAATCATGCAAACCAAACGAGCACTCAATGATACAGTTTGGTCACATTCTTGAGGGTTTCCAATCCTAAGCATCAGTCCTTGAAAATTGAAACCTCCATAACAGCCATTGCCTTGCCTTTGCATACTACTTCCTCATGATATATTGCCTTCCATCATTTCCTCAAAACACACTCTCAAATCAAATGCTAATCAAATGAGGGGGACAAAATTCACTTCATCTATGCATCTCTGCAACAAAATCGCAAACCCCCTTTTTATTTTTATTCTTAATTTAGCAGCTTATTCTGTTTATAGACCTACAAGTCCATGCCTAATTGATTATCGATAACAAAAATACAAAAGCAAATCCTCCTATTGTATACTATAGAATTTCAAATCATCAACAAAATCGAAGTTTCTTTCTGCAACAAAGGCAAATCATACGCAGGAGTATGAATTTTCACCAACATAAACCAGATTAAATGCAAAATCCAGAAAACGTAAGAATTAAAAAATAATGTAAATTTTAAAATAATAGTATTAAATTGTGTTGAGTGTTGAAATGTGTGAAAAAATAAAAAAAATTGAGAGAGATAAAGGTAAAGAAAGATGTGGAGATTGTGGGGGAACAATTTGACTAAATAAGAAAATGAGTAACTTATATTGGGACGTCTGTTTTGACAAAATGTGCAATTTATAGAAGGATGAAATGAGTAATTTTAAGAATGGATAATAAAAATATTTAATTAATTATATTGAAAAGTACACCACGTCATTTAAAATTGAAAATAAAGTGAACAATCAAAACTTTGATTTGGAGAAAAATATAATCAATTTACGTTGAAAGATACAGAATAACATTTAAATTGAAACAATGAATAATCAAAACATCATTTGAATTGGAGAGAATATATCACCATATTTTATTTCTCAGGCGAGCCATCACACATAATTTATTTTGTATAATTTACTTTTCTGTAGTTTACGAATAATCACACGAGGAAAAAAAAATTATTGAGGTCCTTCACCGTTGTCATGAAAGAACTGTCATGTTCTCTCCATTTTTTTCTTTTACATCTGAAATCGAATGCGCGTGACGCCTCTACACTTAACGTCGCTGCTTCCCTGCCTGCATGTGTTGTTCGCCCCATCGCCGTGTTGTTCCCTCCTCTCCTTGCTGAAATTTTTGTGATTTTTTGAGAAGGTTGGTTCTACTATTTTTTTCCTTTTTTATAATCAATTTATTTTCTTTTTATTTTATCAATGGTGGTCATTTTAATATCAAAATAGGTCCTTTGCTGGATAATTCAAATTTTAACTGGAAAATTATCGAAAAATAACTGAAAATCTGTTGTAGCATATAGAATGACACGAAAATGTATCAAAATGACGGCCTCGACAAGAGGAAAATAAACTTACGATTTTAAAATTGCAATTTATGAGGAAGATGTAATTGAAATTTGAAATTAATTGAGGGTTTTGTTTCCTGGATGAATAATGATTCAAATGAGACTTGACACGGCCGCCGACGTGACAATAAAAAATTGGGACAATTTTCCGGTAAAAATTGAAATTTTTCAATGAAAAGGAATAAAATTAACATCAAAAAATTCAAAATTAACAAATTAAAAAGACAAAAATATTAAAATTAAATTCAAGTAAAGATACACGAGCACTTGTGATTTTTTGTCGTTCGTGGAGAGATGTGGATATAGAAAAGAAGATGATATCCCCTCCTATTCATCATATATGTCGTTTTGACTTTTCGTATTATTTGTAATTTAAATATCGTTTTGCACTTTTCAATGTGAATTAATTATAATTTTTCCCAATTTACCCTTAGTTTTTTTATAAATTACATTGATAATAATAATCTTTAAAGTTATATGAAAAATTTCAAAGCTATTAATTAAGAGTATTGAAGGAAGTAAATAATTTTCTTAAAATGTGTGCATGAGCTTAGGATGACATATATTTTGAATTGGGAGTATATTATTTGGAAAGGTGGGGTGGGTGTACAATGTTAAAAAGTGGAGGTTGGGGGTTGAAGAATGAGAGAGGGCGGCTTCCACACCTTCTTGACTTTCATCCACCTCTTAGGTGGGTAATGTACGGAATTGGCTCTGTCAAGCCCAACCCATACAAGTCCCAACGGAAGCCCAATGCTTCCGGCCCAAACATCATTGTTCGGGCAGCCCAATGTTTGGGCTCCTTCTGCCCAATTGATATTGAGCGAGAGCCTCTCCAGGAGGCCCTTTCTAAAGACCCCAATGGGCCCACAGGTGGATCAGCCCTCCCTCCATCAAAATCTTCAACCCCCCTTCCACCACCTTAATGCCCCTGCTTAGGTAACAGGCCCACGCTACAGAGCCCGGCGTTTGTATGAATCCCACCACTTTCTTCTAATATATAGAGATTTCGATTTGAATAATTTGTCGATGTGGGACACCGTTTCATACTATGCATAAGGTATAGAAGTGCACTTCATCTAATGAGTTTCTGCAACAATTAATTATAGCTCTCCAATTTCCATGTTTAATTGATTGTCCATGACATTAGACTTAAACAATTAGTTTAGTGGTTTATTTATATAAAAAAAAATAGTACTTGTATAATTCTATGCAATAAAAAATTGTTCAATATTTTATTGTAATTTCAGATAACAGTTTGATAGATTTATTATTCAATTAACCATAATTAGACTAATGTTTTTTCCTAGTTTTAGTGCCACCATAAAACACCAACAGGCCCATTTTCCTTGTAAAAAAAAATCCTCATTTATTAAATTAATTTTACGATAAAATTTATTCACACAATACTAACTCCATTTAAAAATTTTGTCACTGCGAAATAAAATTTATTAGATTTGCTTTTTTATATATAGAAAAATCATATATATTAGATTTGCTTTTTTATATATATAAAAAAATCATGTAATTAATTCGTAAGTATCACTTTGAAATAAACTAATTAATATATTTTAATAAAATAATCATTATAAGCAAACTATGTGTGTGTGTGTTTTAATAAAACAACTACTCCTATATTTGTTAAAAATAAACACAACGTAAAATTAATTTATATATTAATATATATTTTAATAAAATAACTACTAATATTTTTATAAAATATACGCAAAATATAAATAATTACACTGTAAAATTGATTACATGAAATTTTAGATATTATGTTAATTTAATATATTCTTTTAAGAAAAACTAGAAATTCCATTGGGGTTATAAACTTATAACACAGACGAGCCACGTTACAAATTTGACTTTGAACAATTTATATTGTATATTATGGTATATCTTAATTAATTTATATATGTGACTCAGATCCTTCTGGGGTAAGTCCAATAATCATCTACAAGATCTCTTTTTGTGCACCGATGTATCGTTCAATTCGATTAAATTAGCATGATCAAATTATTTTTATTGAAAAATATATTTATTTAAAAAAAATAAAAAATTGTACTTAATTCTCATTCCTATCTAGTCTCTAGTCATCTCTCGTGAACCAATGCATTGACCCTCTTTTTTTATGTATTTGAAATTTATGTTGGATGATCAACAAGTTTTTTTATCTTGTGGACTACAATATTTGTTACGTAAAGTTTATTAAGTGATTAATATTTGCTCAGCACGTAAATATGTAATTGGAAATTTTGTATGATTTAATATTTAACTAAACAAAGTTTGTGAAAAAAATAATTATATAGGTTTTTTGGAAAATAATTGAACATAATATGTTTACTAAAGCGAAATACAAGTATAGAATATTAAAAAAATGAATACAAATAAAAATCAGATTTAATATTCAAATAATAAAAGAACGTAAATATAAATACTTGAATATTTTTTCAAATACGAAATAGAATATTAGATTCGATTCTTTTGCACTCGTACGATATATCAAGTAATTCATTTTTTTTTTTTTTTGATCGGGTAAAGGGTGACTCGAACTCATGACCTTTAGATCATAGATAGTGGAGCTCTAACCAATTGAGTTATACCATTTCGTCTCAAGTAATTCATTACTTGAAACTCAAACACACAAAACAAAAATCATACTTAAGTTATTAAAATAATTATAAATAAATTCATTTTTATATTTATAAATTTATTATGATTTTTAACTTGTAAAAATATTTGCGTAAATAAATTCATTTTTATATTTATAAATTTATTATGATTTTTAACTTGTAAAAATATTTGCGTCTTTAGTTGTCTAATAGAAATGCTAGCTAGCATGATGATTTTTTCTCAGATATATATGATGCCGACATATATCATCGACGGGGCGCCACATAGGAAATTGGTTTGCAGGTTTATTATATTTATTCAGTAATATTATTAGTTTTATAAATTAATATCATAAAATTTTATACTGCGATATTCATTTATAAGTAAAATAATATTACCAAATAAACATTTTGATATTGAATGAATATAATAATATCGATATCATATTATATATAAGTTTCAAATAAGAGTTTGTGTATATTGATACTTCAATTATATTTTTTTAGGGAGCAAATCGTATTTAAAATTGTCCTATTGTGAGATTATTATTTTTTTAATATAAATATTATTATTTTTAAACTTAAATATATCATTTAAGAGAGAAAAAAAAACTTGATCACAATTTTTTAATTGTGGCTAGTTTTATAACTACTGTATCGAAGTGGACCATTTTGCAATTTACCCATTAAAGAAAATCCAAATTGTATTGTCCAGTCAAAAGGTTTACTTTTTCAACTAATTGTTATGTATCCACTCATGATAAGGTTGACAATTTAATTGCTATTGAAATGGATAATGTTTTTTTTTGAAATGGATAATTAGAACACGAGTTATTAAATAATTTGACTTGACAAATTCAGCATTCACATTAATTTATTTTGAATTCGTTATGTGATCTAAATACTTAGTTGTATGTTTATAAAGATAACTTCAGCATTCAAAGTAATTTATTTATATATACAATAATTAATTATTTTTTTATCTGAATTAATACTTTTTCACCGTTTCATTTATAATTCCCGAATAAATAAAAAAATAGTTTGGCTGAATATCTTTAAACAAAATAGAGTAATAAATGCACACACGATGCATCTGAAAAGTTGTACTCCAAAATATAAAATTTGAAAGACATTGGTAATCTTTTATTCAAAGAAAAGAAAAGGTCTCCGGAATTAGAAACCATCATTATGAGTTGTTAGGCTTTGGGTAATCAAATCATGTTACTTAAAGGTGTTTGGTTGACTATTTTAGGAGGTGAATAATGTAAATCAAAGTTATGATATGTGTTTGGAATAACTCTACTGATTTTAATTCCCCCAAAATAAAGAAATCATCTATAATTCACCTATTTGAGTGGTATGATTTTCATTTCATACCCTTTCCATTCCTATATCAATTTTATTCCTTACAATTTTACCAAACACCCCTTAATTAATTTGTTCGTCTGAGAGATAGTTTAACTCAGCTCGATTGCTATTATATGAAATGGATATTTGAATTATTTTATTAGCAAAAAAAAAATCTCATAACTTAAATATCAAAATTAAGCTTCATTCATATATAAAATTATATTACACACTACTCTTTTGATTTGATATAAATAAATTCAAATTTTTTGGGTAGGGGCACCGGCTCGAGTGGCTTCCCTTCGGGTTTGGGGTGGTGGAAAGATATCCATGACCTATTTTTGGGAGTGAAGGTAGAGGTTTAAGTCAGAAAATGTCGAGGATGGTAGAAAACCGGAAAAAAAATATTCTGGTCTGATGTGTGAGTCACTACAAAAAAACTGTGAATTATCGACGGACCAAATTCCATCATAAATACCGATAAAATACCGTCGGAATTTTAAATTTCAGATTTACCTACAAAATTTTGAATTTTTTATAAATAATATTTTTCGATGAATATTCGTTGGTAATTATCGATGGAATACCGAAGAATATCCATCGGTATTTACCGACGAATTAATTTTTCATCGGTATTTTGTGACGAGAAAAATACCGACTGATGACCAATTTTACAGATGGAAATCCGTCGGTAAATATGTCAGTAAATAACTATTTTTTTGTAGTGAGTGGAGAATGATTCTAATTTGGATAACAAATTTAGTAGATTGTTTAAGATTAGTTGTCAAAAGAGTTCGTGAGATGAGCTTTTAGGATGAGGGAGTTTGGAGATGGGATTTGAAATGAAGTTGAGAATTTAGAGGAAAAGAATTGAGTTTTTCGAACGAATTTCTATTGTATCCTAAGTTGCTACAAATGGTTGAATATTTTCATGATTGCTCACAAAAAATTAAGTAATTCATTTCCTTCAACCTGGAGACATTTTTGGGAGGAGTAAGTAATTAAACTTTGCTTATAGTTTGTGGATTGGAATAATGTGGTATATTTGGGAGAGTATAAATAATTTTTGTTTTCAATGGTGTTGCTCCTATTTCGACAAAATTGGTGGATGATATTAAAGTTAGGTTATAGTCTTGATTGGTTGTTAAAAATTTGATTTACGGATTTATTTTTGGATGTTATTTATAGCTTGTTGTGGAGTTTGGTACAAATTGTAATTTTATCTTGAGTTGATTTTGTGTATTTTTTTTATAGTGAAATTAGTTTATAAGTAATAATTATCCTACAGTAAATCAACGAATATCTTTAATGAAATAACAAATATTCTTCCATTAATAATAATAATTTATAATGAAATAATTAATATTATTTAAAACTATCATCTTATAATAAAATAATTACTAATATTATCAAAATTAGTTTCACGACTTTTTTTTTATTCTACCCCTGAGTCTTTAACACCATAGTATTATTAATGTTTTATTTTTATTAAAAAAAAAGTAAAATTCGAAATTAATAACTAAAACTAGTGTAAAAGTATTTCAAAAAATCAAACCAGCTCAGTCTTATTTTGAGATTTATGCTTCGAGCTGGAGTAGTAATATTAAATCTTGTACAAGTTCCTTTAGCATAGTCAAACATGCACAAACAAAATTTCATATTTCAATAACAATTTAATTAAAAAAACATATTTTTTTATTAATATTATCATGACATATTCCCTCCCAATCCCATACTCGAACAAAGCAAGCGCTGAGCCGCCGTCTAAAAAAATCCAGTAACCGCCGCGAAAAAGAAGAAACAAAAAAAGTTGCAACTGCACAAAATTGGAATAAGAACAAAGAATCATTAAAACAACAGCAGACGAATACAGGAGCCGATCAAATCAAGAAATGGACCGTCGCTGCAAAGCCAACCCTTCACGCCATAGCCACCACGTGTCTCGCCTACGATAAAATTATCGAGATAGCCCTTATATTGCCCTCCACTACTGCCTCATCCCATCTCTATCCACGTATTCTGGGTATCTCGATTTCGTCTTCCTTGAATCGCGGTCCAATTTTGATAATATTCATTTTTCTATTTACTGTTATATAAATAAATGTGGATTGACCCAATTGGGTTTCTTGGAGATATAAAAGATTAGGAGTAAAGTGAGGTGAGGGGGAGTGGTGTGTGGACTTGTTCAAGGTGTAGATACACGTTTTTGTGTACGTATAGGCGCGATGGATCACGCGGCGGATGCGCATCGGACGGATTTGATGACGATTACGCGATATGTGTTGAATGAGCAATCGAAGCACCCTGAATCGCGAGGGGATTTCTCCATCTTGCTCAATCATATTGTCCTAGGGTGCAAGTACGTCTGCTCTGCTGTTAATAAGGTCAGTTTTATTTTTATTTTAATAAAATGGAATTTGAGTTTTGGTTATTGATATGGTGATTATCGTGGGGATTCGTTGTGGGGTTTCTGGAAATATGAAAACTGATTTTGATTGATTTTGTAAAATTATAGATTGAGAATTAATCCTTGTTCTCCAGAGTGTTGTATTTTTTGTTCACGGCTATGATTGAAAGTGAATTTTCTTTTGACTTCAGAGGAAGAACTCAGAGGATATTATGGAAAATGTATTTAAGGAATATGAACTACATTTTAATTTACAACTATCTTCTTGATAAGAACATTGTAACCAGATATTTCATCATCAGATTTGATTTGAAATTTGTCTAACAAAAGTTTGTGATAAAACATCATTGGGTAAGCTGTGTATTTATTGCTTGAAATAACATTTGGCCTCAAGAAAGTCTAATGTCCTACTAAAAGAGAAAAATAGGTCATAACAGAGCAAATTTAACTTATAAATAATCTGATTAGTTTTTATCTTGATTTTTTATGTTCTTGTTTTCAGACTATGGTTATACATTCTGTTGTTTTTAATATGCTCTGAAGGTGAAAGACGCCGGACCCCTATTTTTCCTATCTAATTTTCTGATTTATCTGATGAAGTTGGTTTGTGGACCACAGAAATGAGATCAAGTTGATTGCAATTTGAGGAAGTATTCCCTGTCCAAATGGGGACCAGAGGAGAGAATCGCATTTGTTGAATATAATAATAACAATAATAATACAAAGTCTTATGTAAACTAGTTTTATCGTGCAACTGGTTTGCGTTCTGTTTGTATACAGTAGTTGCTACATTGAAACTTTGTAATTATTAGTTGTTTCATTCAAAAGTATTATTTGTTCTAGTATAAAATGATACAATTGTATGGTAAAACTGTCTTACATAAGAACGATTCTAATAATAAAATAATAATAAGTTTTAAACCATAAACTTGGTGGTTTGCAGGCTGGTTTAGCGAAACTACTAGGACTTGCCGGAGAGACCAATGTTCAGGTAATTCTTGAAATTATCCTTTGGATGCATATCACTTAGCAGCACGTATCTATACTTTTAGTTTTTGTAGTAACATGAAGTGAAGTTATTGGTTTCGTCTTGTTAAGGGTGAAGAGCAGAAGAAACTAGACGTGCTCTCGAATGAAGTCTTCGTCAATGCATTAGTCAGTAGTGGTCGAACTGTAAGTTGGGGAAATATTTTTGATCGTTATTCGTTAGATTAGGTTAAGACTTGAGAAATTAAATATGGTTATAAATTTGTGGCAGTGCATCCTTGTCTCTGAAGAGGATGAAGAGGCAACGTTTGTGGACCCTAAATATCGTGGAAAGTACGTGCCTTCCCTCGAACTAGATTTTCTGTACCCATCTATATTTGGACTACTAAAGAAATGTGGTTTGATCACTATCTATTCTGAACATGCAACAGGTATTGTGTTGTGTTCGATCCTCTGGATGGATCATCGAATATTGACTGTGGTGTTTCTATTGGAACCGTAAGATTTCTTGCCTAGACTGATGTTCTAGTTCCACTCGTATTTCATTTTGAACACATTTTGTGCTTCTCTTTTGTTCAGATTTTTGGGATTTATAGGCTCGATGATGGACATGAACCAAAACTAGAAGATGTGCTGCAACCCGGGAAGAACATGGTATCTGCAGGCTACTGCATGTATGGAAGCTCTTGCACGGTAATCTCTAAAAAGAACGTCGATATGTTACAGTTTGGCACTGGTCCAATGGTGTATCTTAATCATCATACTTGCTTTTATTTCCCAGCTTGTAATTAGTACTGGAAGTGGAGTTAATGGATTCACACTCGATCCATCTCTCGGAGAATTCATATTGACTCATCCAAATATCAAGGTCATATTTTTCACCCTGACCTTTTTCATATTGACTTCGGCGGTGATTTCAAACTCTACAAAACAGCTTCCAAAATCACATTTGTTCAAAAACTGTTAGGGGCAGCTTTGAAGAAAAGTGATTTTGGGAGCTGTTTGTAGTGATTGAAATCGGGCCCTTCATATTTTTCTTTTTTTCTTTATGATTACTATAATTATTTTTTTGGGTAATTAACCAGGTTTTAACTTGTTACAGATTCCCAAGAAAGGAAAAATTTACTCTGTTAATGAAGGAAATGCCAAGAACTGGGACGCGCCAACGGCGAAGTTAGCATATATCCTTGAAGATGAAAATGCTATGTTGTATTAGATATATAATATTCTCATTATTATTCTTAACACCAGGTACGTGGAAAGATGCAAGTTTCCGGCAGATGGATCGCCATCAAAATCTCTCAGATACATTGGAAGGTAAATCTGAACTTGATTTTGACATCACTTGTTCGACCTGCAAATTGATTAAGAGTATATATTGATATAGCAACGTTTCCAACTCCCTTCTCTCAAATTTTATTGAATACTTTGTTTTCATATCTTATTTCCAAACATTGTATCTATGCTCGTCTTTTCAGCATGGTAGCGGATGTCCACCGCACAATGCTTTACGGGGGCATCTTTTTGTACCCAGCTGATAAGAAAAGCCCAACTGGAAAACTACGGTAAAATTTGGAAGCTCAGGGCAACTCTTGATGTTACTGTCAATCAAATTAGATGAAGAAACTTGGGTTAATTAATAGGAAGTTGTTTGAAACAGGGTACTCTACGAGGTGTTCCCTATGTCGTTTCTGATGGAACAAGCAGGAGGACAAGCATTCACAGGGAAGGAACGGGTAAGTTTCCTCAATTTCCCCGCCCAAACAATGTGACAATCGAACTATATACATAGACGGATCTAGAATTTCGTTTCAAGAGGGGGTGATTTTTACTTTTTCTTATATTACATCGTGCATATTTTCAATTCAAGTGGGATGAACTCACATAGAATGAAGGTCTAAATAAAAATAATTTCTAAACCTATCCCTGATTATATATAAGAATCTTGATCATCGGTATTGTGATATTGCAGGCGCTCGACTTGGTTCCGAAGAAGATACACGAGCGTTCCCCAATATTCCTCGGTAGCTATGACGACGTCGAGGAGGTCAAAGCATTGTATGCTGCTGAACACAAAAAATAATCAACTTCTTGTAATGTTTCTTGATTTCAGGTTTTACTCATATTTCTGCACTGATACATAATAATATTCTTTAGTTACATTTCGAATGTTGCTGATGAAAGGCAGGTAGCTGCTCTGTGCCAACCCTTGATTGTAGTTAAGTAAATAAATGCATTGTATGATAAAAATAATTAAATGTAGATAAATTAACATATAAACTAGTTCCAATAGGATGCATTGATCAAGATTAAATAAAGAGTATGCTAACATAAATACTGGATTTAATTAAATTTGTATGGTGATAAAAGTGCTTTTCAAAATTCTATTATCTTTTTTGAGTTGTTATGGCAATTGTTTCACTGAACAAACCAACTTGTATTACTCAAGATCATGTTAGAAATGCAGAAGTAAATTTGGATAATCAATTTAAGTATTCATAAAACTTAAACTGCAAATATCAATTTTTATTAAGAGGGAAAGATTACTAAAGCTTCAATTTGATTTTAAGATATTACCATAAGAAATAAATTTTATAACAATCTCAACTCTGGTGCATGATTTGGATCAGGGGTGTGTATTGGTCGGTTTGGTCCACCGAACCGACCAAAACCTCCAAACCAAATTGTAGATCGAATTTTTTTCTCAACCCGAACACCGAACTGAAATTTTCAAGACCGAACAATTGGAAATCGAAATATTTCGGTTTTGGTTTCGGTCTCGGACTGAACAAACTAAATTTTTTTTATATTTATTAAAAAATTTAAAATTATGTGCAAAAATTAATATTAAAATTCTAAAAACACATCAAAAGACAACAATTACATAATGTTCATAAGTCCACACTTTAAATATAAAAACTAAAATAATTTGCTTATCGTTTGACGATGATACGCTCCAAACAAAAATAAATATAAACATAACAAACTTTGAAAAAATAACGATGACTCTGATGACTGATGAGTAAGTATTATAGATTAATAGGATAATAGGATTAATATAGAGTAAGTATTATAGATTACTTTCTATTGATTACTGAACTAGGAATAAGGATAATGATAGGATTAATATATTAAATAAAAAATTATTAATATAAAATAATAGGATTAAGTATTATAGATTAATATATTAAGTATTATACTTAATATTATTGATGTTACCCGTTCTAAATCTAAGAGAGATTTGTGGTTGAATGTAGCTAGTTTAACGGATAAAATAAGTTATAAACGAAGAACACAAGAATGGGGGAAGAACCCGGGGGTCCTTCCCTTGAAGGTGGCTTTTGGGAGTCCCATGGGGACCCCTAGCCTTGAGTATATAATCTTGTTGGCAAGAATGAGTTGTGTCTTACAAGGGGTTGGGGCTCTATTTATAGAGTTCCCAAAGAATAAAGCTAAAAAGCTAAATAATAAATATAAATTCTTTATTTTAGGATTTATTTACAACTGTTGATATCAAATCCTGACAAGATCTACTTTACATTAAATGGTCTTGTCTTGTCTCGTAAATGTGTCAGTACTTTGTCGTTTGATGAGCTGTCTTGCGTGCCGAGTTGCCGAGCTGTCAAGCTTGGAAAACTAGTTAGGAATGGAGAGTAGTCTAGCTTGCTTGCCTTTACGCCTAGGTCGGGATACCCCTATGAGGCCTTGACTTGCCTTCCGAGGTGGAGTATTTTACGAAATATTCGTGATACAATAATTATTATATAATATATATATATATATATATTTTTTGGTCGGTTCGGTTTGTTAGTAAAAACTGAACACCGAACCGAAAATTGAAATTTTAAATTTCTTCAGACCAAAAACCGAACCAAATTTTATATTTTGGTCTGGTTCGGTCGGTTTTTTCGGTCCAATCCGAATTTTGCACACCCCTGATTTGAATATTTTATTTTTGGTCTCCATCCTCATTTATTATTTAGTGCGTGTGCATGACTTGGATATTTTATTTCCGGTCTCCATCCTCATTTATTATTTAGTTAGTTTTTGTTGAAATTTGTTAACAATATTAAATTGGTATCATTATAATTATTCATTAGTATCATTGCTCTTATATATTAATATTTTTATATTCATTCAATAACATTATTATTCTTATATATTAATAATATTTTATATTATTGTATTAGATTATAAGTGTAATGATAATATTAAATGAATCCTAACCAAGGGGGCTTAGCCCACTTGGCCACCGGGCTCCTCACTTAAGTGGGAGACCTGGGTTCGATTCCCTTTGGGAACGAATTGGAGTGGGAGGTATAAGGAGGCTTGGAGTATTTGAAATTAGAGGAGACTTGGCGAACTAACTTCTAACCACTAACAACTAATATTTACCGATAAAAAAAAAAAAAATATTAAATGAATCCTACGTTATATTTTCTAATCCCAAAACAAGAAAAACAAGAACCGTATATTATATTTTTTTCAAAGCAAAAAACAAGAACGACCAAGAAGAAAACCTATATCATATTTCTCATCACAAAAAAAATAATAATAATAAATGAAATAAACATTTACCACTTTGTAATCATATTTGGAGTTGGCTCAAATAAGACAACGGTGAGAATCCTAATTACCGATATGAACCTAATCGTGAGACGAAGAATCTTGATCGTGAGATGATGAGATGAAGAACATAATCCTGAGATGTTTCGTGAGATGAAAACCGTCAGAAGAAATAGAGATAGAGAGTGAGAAGAATTCATATGTATTTCATTTTTATAAAATAAAATTAATATTATTATATTCATTCACTTATATTATAATATTTATTTAGCGATATCATTATACTTATAAACTAATATTATAATATAAAATAGTTATAATATCAGTGAATAATTATAATAATATCAATTTTAAATATGAAACTATTTTATATGGGAGTGATTTTTAGTTTAAAAGTGAAAAACTTAACATCATTAATTTTAACGGAAGTGGAAGTAAGGGGAGAGTGCATACTTTATTAAAACACATGAGATTTTGTGCATTTTATATAAACACATATTTTTTTTTTTTTTTTTTTTTATGTATGCAAAACTTTCATTTCTTTTTACAATTTTACAATTTATCCCCATCGTAATGGAATATTCGTACTTCGTACCCGCCCAATTACCATATTATCACCAACAATTTTGCGCTCGAGTTAATTCAACACTATTCTCCAAATTAACAAAGTAATTTTTTTTTCCGTCAAAAAAAAAAAAAAAACAAAGTTTTTTTTTTAATTTTTGGTAGGAATAGATTCAAAATATTCATGGGCTACATCTGGTTTAATCATAGCTAAAATCATTATGCAAGAGATGCGTTGAATTAGAAACAACACTAAAAAAAAAAAAAAAGAAATATATACATAATAATTCTTTAGTTATAATAAATAGTACTATATATTAATTTAATTGAGTAATCGGGTTGAATACTGATCTATAGACATGTAGAACTCTATTATAACCATTAGCATTCTCACACACTCCTCCTACATTCAAGTATTGAATAATACATGTCTAAATTAGGTGCACCGTGTAACTGATTTTCAAGTAGTATCATTAAGTGGTGTGCATAGTACAACTGATTTTCCAGTAATATCATTTAGGAGTGCACAATGCAAATGGTATATATATAAAGTGCAATTGAATCAATTGATGCAATTTTAATTCAATTTCGGTTTAATTTTGAGCATTTCTAGATAGATCATGAAATTAAAATAGAATTGGCTCAAAAATTCAATTATACCATGTGTATCAATTGCACACAAAAATTTATATACCAACATGTAATATTTAATTTATTCTCAAAATTTAACACTTTCTTACGTAATATTTTAGCCTAATGAAATATTTACTTTTAAGTACAAAAAGAAGTACAATTACACTGGCAATTTTCTCTAAAACTAATTCAAGGCAATACACTTCCAACTACCACAAAAGTACTTCGAATTGTCGCTCTCTTCTCCTCTCCTTTTATATTCCCTTCTTTAATATGTTCTTAGCTCATTTCATATGCTTTCTTCTTGCACCATCACTAATTTTTTTAAATATAATTACAGCATATAAGAGAGAATTAGGAGAGGTTAATTTTGTGCTGGTTAAGTTGTTTATATATATCTTACAGTATTTTATATATGATCAAAATCAAGTACATGTCCTTATATTTTCTAATTCGATGTTTTATATATCGTGTGATTTGTAGTTTAATATACGGCATGTGCATTAAATGATTTTCACAAAAATATGATCATCAATTAACTTACTTCGTATATAAAAATGTAATACTTTTCTATATAGTAAGACATCTTATTGTTTAAAAAAAAAAGTAATATCTTATAGGTGAGAAGTGATACTTTGTATTTTCTATACTTTTTAGGTAACAATTTACTAATTATCTTAAACAAGGCTTGTTCTTCTATTTACGTTCTCAACAATAATAATTGCTACCTTTATCCACTCACTCACCTGGCAAAGGCCAAATAGGTAAATATTAAAACGCCACTAGGAGTAGCGCTTATTACACACGGTTTTTATTTGGCCAAGTACAAATAATTAAGTGACGCCTAATGCTTAAAATGGTATTAATTCAAAAACTAACTATACTTTAACGCTTAAAAATAGTAGCACAGCGTTTTAATATATTCTCCTGTAAGTTGTTTTTTTTTATATTGTAAAATCCTTGTTTTTCTGTTATTTTGCTGGACGTGATGCTGATATAGTAGCACATCATATTACTAGGGTATTCTTCTTACTAATAAATTTTTAGTTTTGTTTTAATAAAAAAAAATACTAATACTCCATAAAAATAGATTTTATATAAACATGATTTTATGATGTCAATCATTATTCAATTTATGAACCACTATCAAAATTTTGATCTATTTTGTCAAATATTTGATACTTTTAATTATATACTTGATACTTTATTTTTTTATTTTTTTTAAATTTGATACTTGATATTTAAATAATGTGTTTGTTTATATTAAAAATAAATAATTTAAATGGTAAAAAATTAATTATTAATTGTTGATACACTTGAACAATAATAGGATACCATTAACTATAATTCTTGATATTTTTAATGAAATTCTTAGTAATTTTAATCAAATACTTAATTAATACTTTAAAACTTCCAAAATAGTTTCATAATAATTTATTATGAACTATTTTTATATTGGATTCAATCTTATGCCAGCAGGTGGACATCAATTTATAATAATTTTTATACGAAACTTTGCCAAAATATAAAATCACTTGAAAGTAAATAATTTCGTGCATATAGAAAATTTAACTTCCCATTAAAATTAAAATTTAACATATATATAATATTACATACAAATATCTCTAGTGTAATTACAGGCCCCTGGATCCAATCAATTTGGTCAAGCCGAACGTTATGGCCATGGCCAGCCACCCTCCAACCAACACTCTAACAGTCGACCGCACCACCGGCGCCCGCCCCAGCGCCGCCCCCAACCACCCGAACGCAACCAACGCGCCGCTCACCGACGCCACAATCGACCAAATCCTCAACTTATACTCCCCTATAAACGACGCGGCCAGCAGCGGCACCATTGCTCCGACCGAGAAGGCCAGCGCTGACGCCGCCGCCGCCTGAATAGGGTTCGGCAGACCCTCCTTCTTCCCATCAGCTTCCTCCACGACGCCGACCTCCGCCGCCCTCTCCTTCTCTCTCTTCATTTGCGCAACTTCGATATCTAGCTGTGAGTATACGGACACAAATTCTCCGATGGCCATCGAACAAGCTCCGGCGACAAGGCCGGCGAAACCCGCCAGAATCATGGTCTTGATGGCCTGTCTGACGGCGCCGACCCCCATCATCAATGACGCCGTGGAAACGAGGCCGTCGTTGGCCCCGAGCACGGCCGCGCGCAGCCATTGGGAGCGTTTCGAGTAGTCGAATTCGAGGTCGTGTTCGAGGTCGAGTGGAGGAGGGGGATGTGATGAATTGGAAGCCATTAGAGAAGGAAGGTAGTAGTAGTAGTAAGGGAGGATGAGTATGGTCGACACACGCCTTATTTGTTATTTATAGAAGCCGATTTTTTTATTTTATTATTATTATATTTTTTTTTATAGAAGCCAAAAGTGGAATTCTAGTGGAGGAGGTGGAGATTATATAAATTAGGGGTCCTATTAACATAATCCACTTTCATTATTTCACTTTTCCTGTTTCATCGCATGTTTTCACTCATCCTTTATTTTCTTTTAGTAATATACGTATCATGTATTCAAATTATCATGAAATTATCTACAACTTATTTTTTCAACTTTCATTTTTTATTAACTCAATTAAAATTACCTTGGGATGATAATTTGTCTCGCCCTATAATTGATCCGTCTTGTGACCCGCACGATAACATGGGTTTGGGTACCTCTTCTAACTCGTCTTGGCCCACTTCGTTCTGTTCGTTTACATTATTAGTTTTTTAATATATATTTCAACTTTATAAATATATTTTAGGTTAATATGTATTAATATAACATAATATTACAATTAAAAAAAATTAATGATATCAACATTTTAACAAGGTGAAAATTAATTCATAAATATGCTTTTATTTTCATCATATCTACTTATATTTATCAATTGAAATCTTATTTTATGATATATTATGTATTATTATTATGATAATAAAATATTTGTCCCACCTCGACGTGTGACTTGCAGTGGGTCGCCATGATATATGTAATAAATTACATCATATATTATTATTAATTAATAATGTATGAAAATTAAAAGTATATAATGAAAAAAAAAATAAAGGGTGATCTTGATTAATAATTAACTCAACTTTGATTTGTTTCTTCAATAATTACATATAAAATTGGACTTTTGGACTTAGCTTGGTATTTTTGTGGAAACGATCGATTCAGATTTATAGTCGTTTGTTTTGTTGTTGTTTGAGTAAATTAACATGGATCGTTTGACAAATATATTTCGCGTAGGCTTTTAATGTACCACCATGCACATGTCACGTGTAAAATTATATATTAGTAATATTATTATACAAATGCGTATATATACATTCATACTGTCATGCACAAATGCGAGATTACGGAATAATGAAAATGTGGTAAAACTAGAATATTTCCTGGTATTGGTATATTGATAATTGTTTTGTGTGAGTAATTAATTTAATGTGAAACATATATAAAATATACAAATTTAAGTTAAATGAAAAACACTTCAAATCACAAGAAATATATATTTCAATATACCATGTAATATGGATATCAAATTAAAAATTATTAAAAAAAAACTTTAATTTAATTAGTATTATATGTTGAAAATGGACATGAAACCAAAAGACTATTGCAATTTAAAATTTAAATGGAGAAAACATAAAAGTTTCAATTATTTAAATGTGATTTTAACAGGAAAAATTTGACATATATATATATATATATATATATATATATATATATATATATATATATATTCATATGGAATTATAAAAAATATACTATATACTTATTAAATCCGGGGAGCTGACAACCAGGGACGGATTTAGGTGGGGTGCGGGGGTGCAGTCGCCCCCTTTGGATTTAAAATTTCTCTATTATATGTATATATATTTTTTTTTATTTATACCTTAAATTCGTAATATTTTATCATTTCGTCCCCCTTGAATTATAAAATGATTTTCCTCTTAACTTTATAAAGTATTTCGCTCCCATTTGAGACAAAATCTTGGGTCCGTACTTGGGCAGCGGCCCATATCCAGCCCTGGGGATGTTATATATATATATATATATATATATATATATATATATATATATATATATAACTTTTTATTAATAATTGGTAGTTTTTTGTTAATCTTATTAATTAATTGACACAGAGAATAAAAACATCGTATGTCTTACAATATTCAATAAAAAAAAAACACATAAATGGGGATATATGTTTTCCAAGGTTGCGATGTGGACAAAATGATGAAACAGCTGCATGGAAATCAGTCTACGATTTGCTTTTAATGAATGTATAAATATGATCAGGGACGGATTTGGGGCTGTCGTCTCTTTTGGAATTTAGAAATTAATTTTCTACCATATATTTTTTTAAAAAATTATGTTTTTAATTTATAAAATTGTCATTTTATTTTTTTGACTTATAAATTTTTGTCTCCCTTGAATTTTTTTAATAATATTAGTTATATTATGACGTAATATGAAAATTTTTGACCTCTTATAACAAAATTATACATAATGGAATATGAGGACATGATAGAGGAGAAATATATATTTTAGTGCAATACTGGAGATAAGACCTTATATATCAATTTAATTAAGTACTTTATATCTTCGACCAAGTAATATTAATTTTAAACGTATCAGAATCTCTTTTCCGCATCATCATCGTGCCATTTCAGAATTATCTTTACGTATGAATAAGTTATTTCCAAAAATTAATTATGCAAATGTAATGGTGTAGTTTCCATTATGAAACAGCTTGATATGATATATATCGATGTTGTAATATGATTTATACGTGTCTAAATCTTTGTAATAATTTTATTTTATTCACATATATTTTGTGCCGTGAAAAACTACAATATATAATATATATAATATGACCCTTTAATTAGTATAGGGATGTAACCGAATCAATTTAGGAATTTTTGTACTGATCCGTGAAAGAATTTTGTCTCATCTAAAAATCTGAATTTGTAAAAAATTAAATATCTGAACTTGTAAAGAGGTTGAAAATCAATCAATTTATATCATTACTAATAATAAATAACATCATTAAATTTTAATTTGTTTATTAATAATTTTTATTAAATAAGCTAACTATTTTTTAAGTCGAACATCGAATAATTTACAAACGGTTTTAGTACTTTTCTGTGGAAGTCTGTGCCACTTATTAATTGTCATACACGAATTAGATAAACTAATAGGATAAACTTTATTGTCATTCAGACCTTTTATTTTTAAATAATATATTTTATCACGTATTTCTATATTAGTGAGGAACAGTATATGTCATTTTCTATTAATCAGCAAATGGATTTTTTTTTTTAAACAATAAAAATCAATTCATAATCCGAAAGGGGTAAAGGGGTACTCCGCCTCCATACATGCAAGTCATGAAAATTAGCAAAAAATTTATTGGCCAAATGCTAATTTGAACTTATAACCAGCACACACATATATATATATATATATATATATATATATATATATATAGATAAATATTGTATGCAATTGAGAGATAGTGCTAATTATTAATTTATTGTTTAAAATTGTCACAGGTAATTGATAATACCCCGCACAAGCAGAAACAAATCTAAACTTTTAGGGGCTAATTTTTTTATATAATAATGTTATATATATTTTCAATCCATAAAAATGGAATTCACATAAAATAAAAGCATAAAAAATTACATATATAATAGAAAAATATTTAAATCCAAGGGAGACGATCGTCGCCCCTTAAATCCGTCCTTAAGATAGTGGGTATTTTGGCACATAGTTTATTGATTTCCTCTGATGATGAGCTAGGGTGCAAAAGATGTGATTCATGTGAAACAAACAAAATTAAGAAAGTGGTTTCATGTTCTTTACTCTTTGATACAGAATAAATATAGAGCAATTCACATGCATTGCGTTCCTTAAGAAAGATTACGTACATGGCAAGCAAGCTGCAAGCACGTAGATGTACGTATAGATATATATAGTTGAGAGTTAAGTTGCAATTTTAGAAATAGTACAATTTAGCATACCTTAGTACCTTTTAAAATACACAATATCACACTTTAAAAAATACTCCCTCCGTCTCATACCTATTTGCACGATTGACTTTTTCAACGATTTTTGTATGAGAATTATTTCATAGTAATATGTGTACAAAAATTGTTTTATATGAATAATATGCTAGTTGACTAGCATATTATTCATATAAAACAACTTTTGTAAACGTATTACTATGAAATAACTCTCACACAAAAACCGTTGAAAAAGTCAACCGTGCAAATAGGTATGGGACGGAGGGAGTATATGATTTTATGAACTATTCTTCTGAAACACTAAATTGTGACACGTCATATACTAATTTCGATGAACCTTTTCGTCTAAGTTTCCGTAAAATACAAATAAAAATTGGGGTCACACGACCATTTATTTGGTATTCTTATTTCAGCTAGGGAGAGTAAATGAGATATGAACATCTAAATTTGGTCATTGTTATTCGGGTATATTATCAAAATTCTCTCTAAATTTGTCCAAAATACCGAAATAATTTTGTGGTTTGAATAACTATTATTTACGATTTTAAAAAACCAAAACAATAAAATTAATTGATTGAGAATTACAAACTCATTTTAATTTTTTTAATTAAAAAAAAATTGTATTAGAAATATAGAATGGGTACTCCACTTAAGATGGAGAAACATTAAAAGTTTACAAAGTGATCTTGTAGCACAAGTTAAATTTCCTAGGATCACCAAACCAGTTTAACAACGAAAATTTCGACAATTTTTCCAGCTCGTTTACTGATATCAAAGACCACAGGTCCACAACCTAATTTTAGTTTCCTTTACTATTTTAGTAGGATCGTATTTTTTTTTTATCGGTAAATATTAGTTGTTAGTGGTTAGAAATTAGTTCACGAACCCAGGTCTCCCACTTAAGTGAGAAGCCCGGTGGCCAAGTGGGCTAAGCCCCCTTGGTTTTATTAGGATCGTGTATTAATTAAACCAATCAAAACACTGGCTCTAATTAAACAAAAAATTAAGATTATACATATTAAAAAAAATAGACAAATAATATTAAACATATATATACACAAAATATATTTGAGGTAGAATTTAAATATAATTGTACTTGTGCATAATGTTTTATTTTTTTTTTTAACATAAAAGTCAAGTCTCAGTGAAGACAACGCACAGAAAAAAATGGCTTTTGTTTGCGGAGTCTCCAAGTCAACAAATTGATTAATTGGGTGAGAGTTGTCAAAGCACAAACACTTCTAAAGTTTATAGAAATGAAATTTTTTGATATTTAAAAAATTCAAAATTAAAATCAATAGCGCAACGTCTCTTGCAAGTATATATTACTGCTTAGTGAAGATTGAGTCGATGATTTTTTTTTTTTTTTGACAAGGTGAAAATTCTTATTAACACATTTTAAGGAAGCAATTTTTAATCCACACTTGAAAAGTGATAAATAATATTATGTTGATTCAAAATGAATATCTAAAAGAGGTATTAATAGAAAATACTCATTTTTAATAAATCAATATCAATGTTCAATTCTCCAAAACAATAATAAAAAGACACCTATTTATAATACTAAAACCAAAATGTAGAAAACTTAATGAAAATATATATTACTATCTAACACTCTCTCCGTTCATTTTTTATTGCTTAAGGCAAAATGACACAATTTTTAATGAAGAAAGTGTTTATTAATATTAAAAAGTGTAAAGTTGAGGATAAATGAGTCATTTAAACTTAATTGGAGGGAAGTGCTTTAGTTTGGGAGGGTAGAGTGGGTAATTGAATGACATGAGGTATAAATAAGAGATATTTGAAATGATATAGTTACCATTTTGCTATTTTGAGTATGAGAAAATAAAAATAAGATAGTTATTTTTAAATTTTGAGCAATCTAAAATTTAAAAGACAAACACTTGTATGCATCTGGTTCATAGGATGAACCCGGGTCGCCCGACCCGCAACCCAATCCCCTTACACTAAACGAGTCATATTTAAAAAAATTACAATACACTCTTCTGTATTCTTCGGGCGTCCTTTCTACCGCGCTTTCTTCCACAGACGGTGATACTGTCGTCGTCACCTATACTGCGCCGCGCCATTGCCCTAATTGCAGCTGTCGTCGTCGTCACCCTAACTGCAGCCATCGCCATCGTCGCTTGTACTGCCGCAGTCACCGTCGTCGTCTGTCCTTTTCCGCGATGGTTTTAGAACGGTTTTAGAATTTTTGTACCTTGTTTTACTACCAAAGCATCTTGTTCAATGTTTTGTCCATCTGTTGAAGTGCAATCATTTATCTCACTCTCTTCTAGTTGATTTTCAAGGGATTCAAATTGTACTATGTCTAGTAACTCATCTGTAAATGAAAAAAAAAATCAATACAAGTGTATAAAATAAAGATGTATACACCACATATTCCATGAAAAAAGACTATCACTATCATGTAGAAAGATTATCACTATTATGCACAACTAGTATCACTATCATGAATAATTACTATCACTGTCATATTCAGCTATTATTACTATCATGTACAAAGGCTATCATACAACTATCACTGTCATGCACAACTACTATCACTATCATGCACAACTACTATCAATATCATGTACAAAAGTTATCATACAACCTATCACTATCATGCACAACTACTGTTACTATCATGTAGAAAGGTTACCATTATTATCTACAACTATTATTATTTTTATACACTATCACTGTCATGCACAATTATTATCACTGTCATGCACAACTATTATTACTGTCATGCAAAACTTCTATCACTATCATGTACAACTACTATTACTATCATATTTAATTATTATTATTATCATGTACAAAAACTATCATACAACTATCACTATCATATACAATTTACTATCACTGTCATGTAGAAAGATTGTCACTATTATGTACAACTATTATTACTTTTATACACTATCACTGTCGTGCACAAATATTATCACTGTCATATACAACTTTTATCACTATCATGCATAACTGTTGTCATTATCACGTATAACGGTAGAAATAATCACATAATTGGAGACACAAATCTCTTGATTCGATACCGATCGTGAAATGAAAGAAATGAGACGAGAGGAGACTGGGGCAGGATTCAGTAGAAACATATTCTTTTCAGTAAAATATCATTTATATATTCCAGGTCAATGGGTCGGGTCAAAATAGAGTTTACGTGAACTCTAAAATTGGTAGAGTTCACCCAAGAATTACTCAATTTAAAAATGGGACAGATAAAGTAATAAATATAAATAAATAAAACAAATCAAATTATATAATATTATAGATTACATACCATCTCCATCATTCTCCATAATCGTCATTGAATCATGTTGGGTCTCATCATAAAGATATAAATAAGAGTTGGAACATCCCTGAGTTTGTATAGCAGAAATATAATAACATTTAGAATTTTTTTTGCGAGAGTAATATGATATTCATCATAATAACCAGGTGACTTATCCCATCTGACCACCGAGTTCCTAACAAAAACTAACATTACCTCTAAAAAAAATCATCATAACTAGTAAAAAAACACAAAATATTGATTGTTTGTTAGCAAATTGTTGAGTCAATAATTCGTGATAAACATCCCCAACCACAAAAACATCTTCATCCATGTCTTACGAAGTGTTGTGTAGTGAGTTTGAAAAGAACAAACTTATGAAATTAAGTATTTTTTAAATAAGTATATTTTACATATTACATAATAACATATCATATACCAATATATATAATATTGAAAATTAAAGAATATTTACGTAATTAAATTCAAGTTGAAAAGAGACCTTCCCAAAAAAGAACGACACTCATGAGACCCATTATATATATGGTCCGTATGTATCACTTATTACATTCATGATTTGTGGTCAATTATACATTGACTTTTTCAAGAATAACCTACACCATCACTTTTAATTACTTTATTTATAACACTTTATGTACCCAAGCGGTGATCGTAGTCTAATTAATTATTATAATAAAAAAAAATAAAAAGTCATAAGATCACACATCGATTAAAAGACGAAACCTTCACTAAAAATTAATAAGGGCAAAAGCAAACCCCTAAGATAGGAAAGAACATAGACTCTTTATAAAATCCAAGTAGAAAACCCTACTACTAAGGTATATCATCTTCACACATATATGTCCAACTCTTAGCTAGAGACCACGACTCGCATTGATTTAACAGCATCTGCATCAACCTTCGAGGTAATCAGATAACTGTTATTATAAGGAGGCGAAATCCGCACTCCACTCTGACTAGAATTCATATTCCAAGCAGTGATCGTTAAATTTAATTTGTAGTATGACATTTCACTAAAATATCTCCGATTCAAATACTTAGTGTTTTCGTAAAATAGTAATTAACTAATTTTTTGTTAATTATCTAGAGATATATATAAATCAAATCATCGATCTAAATAGGATCATCAATTAACCATGGATCGATCGAACATGATTTGAAATAGAAAGCCATATTGTGTTACTTGCATGTTAAAGATGTATAATATTGATTACAAATGAATAATTAAATTCAATTGATAAATATAAGACAAAAACTTATGTGAGACGATTTATAAATTAGCACAAATTAATACGTACTTTTTAAACTATTAAAGTGTCATTCTTAAATTCTTAAATTATATTTTATCTTATCATGAAACCGTAAGACCAACTCATTATATAATATCTTCTTAAAAAAACTCATATAATTGAAGGCTTTAATAGTACGTCATTTGTAGCGCAAGAATAATTTCGTATGTCAATATCTTAGCCCTACTTCTTTAATAAAAAAGATAAAAAGCTAATTAAAGAGCTGGGAATAAAGTTATCAGTCACAGCAATCTTGTTTACTGCTGAAACTTGTTTCCGAAATGTCCTAAATAATTCTAATGCCTCGAAATCATTACAGATGATATTCCATTTCAAAATATAGGTTACAAAATATTTTTTATATAATTTTTTTCATTCGTCCTATAATATTTTTTTCATACTCTTAAAATGTAAGTTTTTCATAAATTTCACTTCCACAATATTCTCAATTTTACACAAAATTTTATTAATTTTGAGCCCACACATACCTAGATATACCATCCAACTCTTTATTTTTTACTTTAAAGTTTATAAAAATTACCCTTCAAATTCCTACTCATTTTTCAATTTTTTATGCACGTTTATTTGTGAAAAGTATTTTGGGACGTTGAGAGTACTATCCATGTACCAGTATATATACAAAGTTGCTTCACTTCTAAAAATATATATATATATATATATATATATATATATATATATATATATATATATATATATATATATATATATATATATATATATATATATATATATATATATATATATAAATATTATAAATTTTACATATATCAACACAGTCACGATTTATCCTAAAAATGGAATATAACTCGAAATCAATTTGTCACGCCATCTTTTGCTGAAAATAAATTCAATAAAAAAAAATCAATTAATTAATTTTGGATGTTGCATGTCTTAGCTTTGGCACTGTATATATATTTATTTTATCGGTTAAATGATGACTCGAACTCATGATCTTTTGAGCATAGACAGTGAAACTCTAACCACTTCAACATTAGTGAAGTCTTAGTTTTGGCATTATATATATATATATATGTGTGTGTGTGTGTGTGTGTTGCAAAAGAATTATTGAAGATATAATTAAGTTGTTACAATTAAAAAGATATAATTAAGTTGCGAAAACTGTGAGGTTATTCACTTAATTAATTATTTTTGGCTATGGCCTATGCATGGATGATAGTCAAAATTAATCAACAAGGTTTTTGTTATAAGTGTTTTAATTCTACACATGACAAAAGGGAGAAAGGCCAGAGTTAATTATACATATCTTCAATAGATAAAATTAAATAGTGTGCATGCGTTGAGTCCAACATAACATAGAAAATTGAAACAGTTGTCATTTCAAATAAATATGAATTAGGTGTTACATTTTAATTGAAACCAAATTAGAGATCATTTCCTCCGACACTCTTATCTTTTTCATGGTAATCAATATAATCTTGTTTCGATTAGCATTTGGATTTGTGTGGTTTGGATGTTGTGGAAAAGGAGAAATAAGTTAATATTTGAAGGAGCTTGCTGGAATAGGGGGACAATTTTTTATGAGATTAAGAGTAGATTATGGAGTTGGTTCTCGGTGATGTTCACCTCTTTGTGTAATTTCTCTTATTCTTTTTGGCTCTCAAATCCTATGTTATGCCTTGAGAGTTGATGATGATTTTCTGTAAAATGATTATACCGGACTTCAGGTTTATGGGCACATCTTGTTCCCGTAAACTTATTTATATATTAATTGCTTTTGCCTGATAAAAAAAAAAAAAAATCTTTTTTCAAATGCGAGTTTATAGTAAAAACTTTACACTAAAGTTTGAACTATATAAGTACGGTCTGGATCTCCTGTTACATAATGATGTTACATCTCCCGTTACATTAATTAGATTTTCGCCACGTGTACATACATCAAAATTTACAAATGAGAGAATAACATCCTAATATAATTGTATGTACATGTGGCGACGTGGCGCAAATCTAATTAATGTAACAGGAGATGTAACACCATTATGTAACAGGAGATCCTATGTGTTATAAGTATATACTGAATTGATGTGATTTGATCAAGTAATTGCGAGTGAGCTACATTGGACTAACCTTGTAGTTTGATTATATAGTTGTGATAAAGGTCCTAGTTTGTCTGAGATGATAATTGATAAGCCAAGTTGAAAATTAAAGCTCTAATTATCATTAATAAGGATATATAGTTTTATGTAAAAGAGCCAACTTCCATTACAAATTCACTTTTACCAAATTTCTTCAGAAGGGGGAGTAATTAATGTCAAGAAATTAATGATAAAATACCAATTAAACTGATCACTCACCACTAATTATAGTTTGCCAATGTAAACTCCTTTTAATTACTCATATATACTTATAGGATCTTCGATTTGCTTGTCCTTTTTTTACACCACCTCGATCAATCTCATCATCTGTCATAAATCAAGAAAATGGTCCAAGAACAATCAAAATAAGAAAGAAAATTCACCCTAAGACCCATAGGAGAGAGAAGTGAGTCAGTTGCTAATTAAATCATATAAACTGAGGGATAGACCTATTATGACTATGAAATCACACGACGACAAAGAATGTCATGCTAGGAAGAGAAAACTCTTAATGTGATATCAACATATTTCCAATAAATATTGCAAAAAAACATATTTCCAATAAATTAAAGATTATTTGAATTGATTAATTGGGAAATTTCAGTTTTAAGATTATTTTCAACTAATTATTTTAAACTACATATATCTATACTAAAAAATGCAAATCTTTACATTTAATTTTCCAACCATATATTTTATATTTGGATAACACTTGTGCGAACCGGGTGTGTACTATGATATATTTTTACTATCAATTATCATGTACATTTACTATCGTTTGTTCATTTGGCTTTATATTTTTTACGCTATTTATAATTTATTATCTTATTCATTTCGATACATTACAATTATTTTATGTTATGTTTTAGTTCATATAAAATGAAATAGAAAGAAATAAAGCCCAAATATTACCACGATCGGCGTCCTTATGATTATATATATATATACTCCCTATATATATACTCCCTCCGTCCCGCAACTATCTTCACAGTTGACCTTTTAACGGTTTTTGTGTGAGAGTTATTTCATAGTAATATGTGTACAAAAGTTATTTTATATGAATGATATGAAATAATTTTGTACACATATTACTATGAAATAATTCTTACACAAAAACCGTTAAAAAGTCAACTGTGAAGATAGTTTCGGGACGAAGGAAGTATATACTAATCTAAAAAAAGGGTGCGCGCGTGGTAGATTATACTTTCTCTATTTCATAGAAGAAGACAGCATCGCAAGAGAAAAAAGTATTGTTACTTTTCGATTTTAATATAAGGAAAAATAATATATATTATAATATTATATTAATGGATTGAATAAAGATATATATATATATATAAGTATTGGTGAGATTCGTGTGGAAAGCACACTCCACCCATTTACAAAATTTTATCTCTCTCCCAACTTCTTGTGTCTCTACACTTTACCCTCTTTTGATTAATAATGCTTTCCTCTTCAGCAATCCATTTCCCATACTTGATAATGATACTTGCCTTGGCTAGCTAATTGCTTATGCCATAAATTTCCTTGTCCCTCATTCATGAATCACCATCATATTCATATATTATCAAATATAATATATTCGGGATTAACACCAATTTGGTCCCATAACTTTTCTACTTTATTGATTTCGTTCCATAACTTTTTACTTTTCTGAAATAGTCTCATGCGTCGGAAAATAACACAAAACGGCGTCGTTTTGGTCACGTGTGTTGGCAAAAATCAATGACATGTGCAACGCACGTAACCGAAACGACGCCGTTTTGTGCCATTTTTCGACGTATGGGACGAAATTGGATAAATTCGAATTGTTATGGCACTATTTCAGAAAAGTAAAAAGTTATGGGACGAAATCAATAAAGTAGAAAAATTATGAGACCAAATTGGTGTTAAACTCTACTATATTCATATGGTGCTCGTCCGTTTCATTCTAACTATCGATTTTGATTTTTCATATAGATTTAAAAAGGCATTAATATTAATTATTTTTTAATAAAATGACTAATATATCCTCTCATAAGTTACTATTGAATCATTTATATATAATTGTTTATCCTACCGATCACAAAAATGAAGAAAGTGACGGAGTGAAAAAAACAACATTTAATATCTCCTGAAAATCAGTAGCAACATATGTTTTACGACAAATAAAGTGAATATACACAGATAAAATATTTAACTTCATTCGTTATGATGAGTGTCGTTGACTAGAAATTTAATCTACACATATCTAATAAGAAATTGTTATACAAAAATAGAAACAAAATATTTCAACCAGAAAATGTTACTAACTTTGTCATGATAGCTACACATTAATAATTAATAATATAAATAATAAATTATGTACTATTTAATATGAGTATTTGCATATTTGTTCCAAAATCCATGAGGAACGATGTCTGCATAAATAATACTCATGGATAAAAGAAACGTCATTCCTTATTAATGTATACTAAAAAAAAATTCATTATTAATCGACCTTTATGAATGTTAGATTTAGTCAATATATTACAGATAAAAAAATAATGATTTAGTCAATACACGAGAGAATGAAGATGAGGGTCTCAACAAACAGACATTAAACCATCAAGTTACCACGTTTAATTCGAGAATTACCTTTTTTAAAAAAAAAACAATTAAAATTAGAGCATATAGGTGTTTTTATCCAATATGCATAATCAAAATAGTTTTCTACCCAATTTATAAAAAAAGTGAGTTTTTTTATCCAATTTTGACATAAAAAAACTTAAATGCCCTTAACTTAATTATATTCTCCTACACCCTTCATCTCTTCATCTTTCATTCATAATTTCTTAAAAAAAAAAAAAAAACGCCGCTCCCACTTCACCTCTTCACCGGCCATGTCTGGGCAATGGAAAAAAATATTTTTCGATCTGAAAAAAATACCTGGATCCGATTTTTTTTCTCGATCTGAAAAAATGTTTGTCGAAGAAAAAAATGTGTCTCGCTAGTGAAAATGCATGCTTGTCTCACTGGCAAAATATTTGTGTCGCTGGTGAAAAATAAATTGATTATTTGCTTAATAACATCCCAAATATATTATCAACCGAGTTGAATTTTAATAAATTAACCCTACTAAATTAACCGAGTAACATTGATTCGATTTGAAGATTCAATTTTTTCAATCTCGTGCTACCGGAAGCATACACAGAAATATGTACGTGATTCATGCATGATTTTATTACATATCACACTCTAATTTGACTTATTTTCACTAAATTTCATGTCGTACGTACATGCACGATTTTATCCATATATAACTCTAATTTGACTTATTTCTACTAAATTGCATGTCGTACGTACGTGTGTGACGTGATATCTTAAAAAATTGTATTAATTGATTATTGAAAAGTCTCGTGTGTCTACAAGATTCATGGTAAAAAATTGATTTTAAAAGTATTAGTTGTTTTATTAAATGGCATGTACGTGTTAGTTGTTCATATTTTAAAGTATTAGTTTTGAATGATATTAGTAGTTTTATTAAAAACTATTAATTACTTTTGTTGTTACCAATTTTATCGACAACTAACATAAAAAGATAAACACGAGCGATGGGGGAAGAACCGTGGGTTCTTCCCTTGAAGATGGCGTTGGGAATCCTCTTGGGATTCCCTTGCCTAGTGTATAGCATGTGTGAGAATTTTGTGAGGAAGTCAATGTCCTTTTTACAATGGGGAGGGGTCTCTATTTATAGAGGCCCAAGCTTCTAGGCTAAAAATGATCTATACCCTTTATATTAGGGCTTTATTTACATCCGTTGATCTAATACATACTGTACTAAATACTTTACGCCATGCGAACTCCGTCACCTGCTCACCTACCAAGCTCGGGTCTTCGTCGAGTCGAGGTGGGGCGACGTGGGTCTCGTAGTCTGCTCGCTGGCTTGTCTGCTCGTCTCGCTTGCTCGCCTGCTCGTCGGACTTTATGGCGAGATCGGGGGACCCCTAAGGGACCTCGGCACGTATGCCGAGGTGGGGTACTTTCACGATTATTTGTGTCACAACAACTTTATTTAAAAATATTATTTATTTTATAAAAGAATATTAATTGTAATGAAATTTATTTACAAACTCTTAATTATTAATATTTTTTCAAATAACCGATTAAAAAAAAATTCAAATACAACCATGACTTCATGCACGATCTCATGAGATAATTAACGAGTATATATATGTGCGTAAGTTGACAAAACTAAAATCTCGTAATTGCAGCGTGTAAGTAGATTGTAATAATTTTCAAAAAAAAAAGGCTTAATTCTGAAAAGGCACTATGTATTTTCTTTCTTTTTTTTTTTTTTTTTGGTTGGAATATTGAAACAACATAAAATATTTAAGTCAGAGTATACCTGGGGGACATCAATAGTGCGATGATAAGTTTAAATATTGTGCAACTTTAAAGTGGATCGAGTAATAGAAACAAATCATTCAATTAGTGGGTGCAAGGTGCACCTATATATATGCACCTATTAGGTATCACAAATCTAGTGTTGTGCGTAGGCGACAAGCTCTTCACAATAAAATTGTTGACATTTGTCAATTTTAATATGATAGATTCATTTGTAAATCGTAAATTCACATTTCAAGTAGATTAATTTGTACGATGTATTTATATAGTGACAACTTCAAATAGAAGATGTGAATTGAAAAGTTAAAAAATATATGAATTTTGTCTTTAACTACCATGCACTAATGCGTTGTTTTAAGAAGAATATGTGAATTTCATATCCCAAAAGATGAGGAGGAAATGAACGGAAAATATTTTATTTAGGCAACATATTATTTTTACCTAATACTATACTGTAGTTAAACTAATATTATACAATATTATTAATAATACTAATACTATACAGTATTTGAAATAATACTACACTGTAACCAAACTAATATTATACAATACCTGAAAGAATACTACACTGTATCCAAACTAATACTATATAGTTACTGAAATAATACTATATTGTAGTCAAACTTTGTGCACACAATTTTTATTGTGCACAATATGCACACAAATACTACTCTTTTATTTACCCAGTGATTGAAAACTCTTACTTTTTTATATATTATTTTACATTTTATATATATTTATTGATTGAGTAATCCACCAAATGGGTGGACGTAGTATTCTTTGAAATGAACTCCTTAAAAGTAGACTAATTATATTTTATAAAAAAAGTAATTGGATAAGGTTTATATTAGGGTGATGATATAAGTAGATTGATTCTCAATCTCTCTACAAGTTCAAACTTTTAGACGAGCCAAAATTCTTTCAGTTTATATGGTAGCTTCAGGCTAACATAAGACTTTATAAGATCGCATGTGCATGTCACACTTAGTCATATTGAGCTCTTCTGAAGACACATGTGTGCATCATCGCCAAAAGTTGAGGAGCTTTTAATTTTAGCCAAATGTGGCTCAAACATGGCTCATGGGCTTGTAGACGGTTCAGACCAGGACTCGGGTCGATAGCCGTTCACCAAAGAACACCACAACTCTTCAACAATTAATTATAAACAGATCCCCAAATTTTCCAATTCGTATGGCAATGGATGTGAAATTCTATAGTCGTTGTATCATGAGAAGATTGTCGTTGAACCACACTGCACCTTTGTATAAGACAATATTGTCTTGCAAAAAAAAAAGTCAAACTCTTATCTTAATTTTTATCGCGTCAGTTTGCATAATTATATACGTAGTTATGTTAACGTACGGTAGGCTAGAAAACAATATATTTGTATATAACGAAAAATTAATTAAGAAAATATAAATAAATGTCAAATATGTGTGTGCGTGTGAATGTAGGTCACGAGAAAAAAAAAAAAAAAAGAAATTGAACTTTAAATATTAACTTTAAATATTAACTTAGTGGATTACCAAATTTGTGTTTACGTGCTACGGAAAATTCTCTAGTTGGACGGAAAATATTATGTTACACCTATAAAGAGAGAATAACAATATCCCAAATCAGTCATGTTTTTTTTTTTTTTTTACAGAAATCAGTCATGTTTTTAATTACACAGAACTTTGTTTTCCAATCTGTTTGGATATTTGTCATGTTAATTTGAACTCAACTAAAATATTTTGAAGCTAAAAATTAAATTAAAATTTCAATTCAGCTTAAATTGATAATAGGTCATGCTTGACTTGATAAATGGTCCAACTAAAATCTATTGTAAAAGATTGGGTTGTTTGAGAATAAAATTATAAACTATCTTAACACATTAAAAAAAAAAAATTGCAAGCCAACTCGATCTGTTTTCATCATCATAAATAGCTTTCAAAATAAAAAATATTTCAAAATTGTTTCTCAGAAATTCTAAAAATTATTTTGTAAAATTTGAAAACACACCCTAATTATACATACAAACACTCTTGCTACCCCCCCCCCCCCCCAACATGGACGATACTAGTTGTTGGTTAATGGGCCATGGATCGGCCCAATAAAACCAGTTACTTGCCTCTAATGGGTTTGTTATTTTACTAGTGGGCCTGATTATATACATCTCTATTTAATATTTTTCAATAGATACGCCTATTCACATGCCTCCAGGTTATCAGGTAATAGTATATGATTTTTTTTTTTTCGACCAAATTCTGACGAAAACTGGTGTATTATTCGATTTTTTGTTTCAATGAGTAGTGTTTTTTCAAAATTGATTGCTCGAATTTCCATATTTTTTCAAAACTAATTGTTGTTAGAATTTTTCCACCGAAAAATTAGTATTTTTCCAAATCTGGTTGATTGTGGAGAGGGAAATATAAAATATTTATGTACAGGCATAGAATTGTTCACTTTTGTGATTATTATTTTTATTCATGAAATTGTGTTGTATAGGCAATGAAGAACAGAAGATTAAGAGGTCAAAAATCATAAAAAGGAAACAACGTTCACACTGTTTGTCTTAATTTTATTGTCGGATTTTATTTATACGGGCAATATAGTATTTTTATATGTAATATAATTTATTAAAATATTTAATTGGTGTATCAGAGATTCAGTCACCCAATAACATACATTCAATCGAATCGAAAGAAGCCGATTAAAAATTAAGGAGCCGTCACCATAAGTTAGTGTTTACTTCATGTGTAATAGTTAACCTTAGATAACTATAGTGGGGAGTGAACTAGTTGGCTTAGACCACCTGCCACCGGGTTTCTCACTTTAGTGGGAGACTTGGGTTCGATTCCCTTTGAGAACGGATTTGGAGTAGGGATGGTAACGGGACGGGTCTGGGACGGGTTTGGCCTGTCCCGTTACCCGCCCCGCCCCGCCCGGGTTTTGGACCGGCCCCGCCCGCTTGGACCCACGAACCCGGCGGGTAAAACCCGCCCCGCCTTATTTTTTTCTTTTTGACCGGGTTTTTACCCGCCCCGTACGGGCCGAGTTTGTGGCGGGTCCGGGTTTTGACCCGCCCCATTGCCATCCCTAATTTGGAGTTGAGGCTTGGAGAATTTGAAACTAAATTCTAACCACTAACAACTAACATTTACCGATCAAAAAAAAAAAAAAGTTATAAACCTGGGTCAGATGAATAATTTTAGTAAATTAACTCAAAATGTAAACATAGGCTTCACCTTTCTTACTAAGGGTTATTCAAAGTTAACATTCAAAATAAACACACCATAATAATGTATTTCCTGTTTGGACATCACTCTTGGCTATCTGCTGTTATTGTGGCTTATCTGTTGTTATTGGTATGATTTTGATGGGTTTCGATGTTACTGGTTTCACGTTTCAGTGTTCTTGCTACTGGTTTTTTATGTCCATATTTTATTTGATGATTTGTCTCAATAAAAATTTTGTTGGGTTTGACAATACTTTGAGGTATTTTTGGATGAAGTTTCATTTGCATTGGATGCTGAGTTTAGCAGGTTTAGGGTGTGAGACTGAAAACCGAACTGAAACCGAAATATAAATTCGGTTCGATTATCATAATTTTTGGTTCGATTATCATAATTTTCGGTTCGATCTCAGTTAGTAATTCTATCGGTAATCGGAAATTTTGGTTAACCAAATATATAATCGAATTATCATATATATATATATATATATATATATATATATATATATATATATATATATATAAAATTAATATATATAAATATATTATTATATTTGTAAATTACTAAAATGAATATACCATATCAGACAGTCTCTAGTCCTCAGTCTTCACCCTGCGCCCACTTTCCAATTCTCAATCTGTCGCGGCTTCCTCCATTCCGCCCTACCGCCACCGTCCTACCGCTGCACCCACGACTTCAGTCCCGCCGGCGCGAGCGACGCTTAGTCTGGCCTGTCGCCCACCGCAGTCAGCCCTTCGCCGCGCCCACCGCCCGTCGTCTCTCTCTCTCTCTCAAGCTCAGCCTCGTGCATTGTGGACATCATTTGGTAATGGTAAGTATCATCACTCATCAGGCACGATTACTTAACAATTTTCTGATTAAAATTGTTAGTTGTTTCAATCCATTAAACAATGTATTCATGAACAACATTCTGGGATTAGTTGTTCTGCTTTCTTTGATCTATTTTCTATTATGTATTTTCTGTTTGGACATCACTCTTGGCTTATCTGTTGTATCCATTGTCATTGATTCTGGTCTATCTTCATGGAGAATTTGATTGGTTATCTGTTAAACCTAATCAGATCTTACAAATTCAATGAAATTTGTAGTGAATAATAGGGATTTTGTTGAGAGGAATTCTTTGGCCCTTGTAACTAGTGGTAAATTTGAATGTTCTCCAATCTTTTAAATTGATGTACAGTGCTAAATTTTAATATTGTCAAATCTTTTAGTAGGTGCAAATATATAATCGAATTATCATATATATATATATATATATATATATATATATATATATATATATATATATATAAAATTAATATATATAAATATATTATTATATTTGTAAATTACTAAAATGAATATACCATATCAGACAGTCTCTAGTCCTCAGTCTTCACCCTGCGCCCACTTTCCAATTCTCAATCTGTCGCGGCTTCCTCCATTCCGCCCTACCGCCACCGTCCTACCGCTGCACCCACGACTTCAGTCCCGCCGGCGCGAGCGACGCTTAGTCTGGCCTGTCGCCCACCGCAGTCAGCCCTTCGCCGCGCCCACCGCCCGTCGTCTCTCTCTCTCTCAAGCTCAGCCTCGTGCATTGTGGACATCATTTGGTAATGGTAAGTATCATCACTCATCAGGCACGATTACTTAACAATTTTCTGATTAAAATTGTTAGTTGTTTCAATCCATTAAACAATGTATTCATGAACAACATTCTGGGATTAGTTGTTCTGCTTTCTTTGATCTATTTTCTATTATGTATTTTCTGTTTGGACATCACTCTTGGCTTATCTGTTGTATCCATTGTCATTGATTCTGGTCTATCTTCATGGAGAATTTGATTGGTTATCTGTTAAACCTAATCAGATCTTACAAATTCAATGAAATTTGTAGTGAATAATAGGGATTTTGTTGAGAGGAATTCTTTGGCCCTTGTAACTAGTGGTAAATTTGAATGTTCTCCAATCTTTTAAATTGATGTACAGTGCTAAATTTTAATATTGTCAAATCTTTTAGTAGGTGCATTTTTTATTTTATTTTTTGACTGGTTTAGTAGGTGCATTTTAACCTTGAAATGATTAATAATAATTTTTTTCAAACTGGATATGTGTCTAACAGTCTAATTATTTAAGATTTTGAGGCATTTGAAGTTTGAACTATGTTTTTTCGTTGTTGTTTGGATAAATTTGAAGTATTTTGGTGTAATTTATGGTTTATTGGACATTTTTAGGTTATTTAAAAAATTTATACATAATTCGGTTATTTCGGTTTTGGTTAATTCGGTTTAGCTAGTGATCGGTTCGGTTTCGGTTAGTTGCAATCGGTTCGGTCCGATGCACACCCCTCTAACCATGAACCAAAAATACCAAAAATCAGTGGTAAAATGTTGCATACTTGTATTGGTTTCCTTTATATTATTTGTTAGTGGAATTAATATAAATGAATTAATTTCACATCTCTTTACATGTTCTAACTTTTAGATGAAATAAAATTATTTCATTATCAGATTCGCAGGATGACACTTGTGCCTAGTTCATACAGATGTTGCAAATACCACTTATCTTATTCTTAATAGTTTTAGTTTGCATATTTCATGGTTGTTGGCCTTTTTGGGTTGGACTTGTGCTCCATTTCGGAGACACGTATTGATGCCCATAATAATTAAATCCCAGTAATGGATCTTTCCTTGATATACATGTATTCTCCTGCACAATTTTTTTTAACAATATTTCCTATGAAGAGTGTCCGTTGAATTCACTTTCAGGGTAAAAAAAATTCATTCAAAAAAGCTGATCTTCATCATTCAGAAGTAAACATTAAAGATGTCAAGATCTAAATCGATCCATATATTCCCAAGTTTCTTGCTGTCCTATTGTTTTTTTTTTGTTATTTGGAGTGAAGCCATGACCTTTTTGCTCAATTTCAATGAATCGTCAATATTGGATTTTTTCATGCTTCAATATATAGGATTTGCAGAGTTGTACTGCATAAGGTATAGAAGTGGGACACTGTTTCATACTATGCATAAGGTATAGAAGTGCACTTCATCTAATGAATTTCTGCAACAAAATCACCAAGCCCCTTTTTTAATTTAACAGCTTATTCTGTTTAATTATAGCTCTCCAATTCCATGTTTAATTGATTGTCCATAACATTAGTTTTCCCTTTTTATTTTTTTCAACATCAATCAAAATGTTCAAATTATTGTCCAACACTTTTTTCTAAAAATATAGATTTCCGTTTAGTTTGTTAGTCGATGTGGGACACCTTTCTAGCAGTTCTATTACACTTCCAAATATATTTTTAAATTCGATAAATTCTCGGTAATCAGGATATATCAAAAGCAAAGAACACGCACTGACACACACATTCATATCGAAGATAGTCATTTACCCAAGTAATTTATTATCACATTGAAGCAGATTTTAAATACGGACACGAATGTATAATAGTCTGTGCACTGTTCCTATGGTTTGTTTAATGTGTTATGATTCGTTGTTTTCTGATCCTCAAGTCTAGGTTTTCTTTAGTCCTTACTCAGCTGCAGGCCACCTGTTCGATGAAATGCCGCAGTGCTTTATATAACGAGTGAATGACTCAGCTCCACACAGCAACACGTGAGCTTCTCCAATAGAGGTGAGTTGGAGTTTAATTTGGTGAAATTAATTGTTTTCGACTATTTAAATATGTAATCCATATGTGTTCTTTCATTGCAATATCTCGTTCCGTTAGTGTGGATTACTGCAACATCTTGGATTTTGATTGTGTTCAACCTTGACTCTGATAAAAAAAATATTACCAGATTTGGTTCGACAACATCAAAGACATGATGTTTCTCACAAGAAGAATTTATAAGTTTAATCAAGTTTTCAATATCAATCAGAAGCTGAATATTGCCTGGCTTCATTCTTTCAAGGGAACAGAAATAGAAAGAATCGTGAGAACTATCAGTGATCATCCTTTTCCCAACAAGTCATTGCATCCGACTCTTCGGCATCAACTTCCCAATGCTTCCTTATCAACTCCTTTTATCGAAAAGGTCCTTGGAAACTTGTTTGGTGCACATTCAAATGGCCTCAAAGCGTACGAGGTCTTCAAATATTGCCTTGAGAGTGATGTGTATGTTCCCAGTTCAGGTGCTTTCGAGAAAACACTCCATATACTTGCTCGCATGCGCTACTTTGACAAAGCATGGGAGTTAGCAGAAAGAATTAAGAGGGATCACCCTTCCTTACTCACTCTCAAGTCAATGAGCATAATGTTATCAAGAATAGCTAAATTCCAGTCCTATGAGGAAACCCTCGAAGCATTTGAGAAGATGGAGAAGGTCATATTTTCAGGGAAGAAATTCGGGACAGACGAGTTTAATGTTCTTCTCCGAGCATTTTGCACACAAAAACAAATGAAAGAAGCACGCTCAGTTTTCCACAAGATGCATTCTCAGTTCCCTCCCAACTCTAAGACCATGAATATTCTCCTTCTGGGGTTCAAAGAGTCTGGTGATATTACAGCAGTTGAATTGTTCTATCATGAGATGGTTCGAAGGGGTTTTAAGCCCAACAGTGTTACGTATAATATCAGAATCGATGCGTACTGTAAGAAAGGGCGTGTTGGTGATGCTTTGAGGCTTCAAGAAGAGATGGAAAGTGCAGGTTATTCCCCTTCGTTGGAAACAATCACCACAGTGATTCATGGAGCTGGGCTTGTTCGGAATATTTCAAAGGCTAAGCAATTGTTTGACAACATTCTTGAAAGATCTCTAAAGCCTGATACGGGGGCTTATAATGCTTTATTGAGTTCTTTAATTAGATCAAAGGATGTAGGGTCTGCAGCAAGCTTGATGAACGAGATGGAGCAGAGAAACATTGAGTTTGATAATGTTACGTATCATAACATGTTTTTGGGATTAATGAGATCAGATGGTATAGATGGGGTTGTTACACTTTATCTGAAGATGATTGAGAAAAAATTTGTGCCCAAAACGAGAACAGTTGTGATGTTGATGAAGTTGTTCTGTGAGAATAGCAGGGTTGATCTGGGGTTGGATTTGTGGGATTATTTGGTGAAGAAAGGGCAGTGTCCTCACAGCCATGCACTGGACCTTCTCGTCACGGGGCTGTGTGCTCGTGGGAGAGTTGAAGAATCGTTCGATTGCTGTAAGCAAATGCTGGAAAGAGGTCGGGTTGTGAGTGATCGAGTGTTCCTAACGATGGAGAGGTTCTTGGTGGAGATGGATAAATTGGAGGAGCTTAAGCTTATGATGAAGAAATTGAAGCTGTTGTTGCCTCCTAAACGGCATGTTGTTGTCGACTCCTGAGACCGATCTTTTTTTTTTTTTTTGTTAATTACTAATGTATCATTCTATATATAAACGATATAATTTCTTCGGAAAAATGAGTTTTAAATACTTAATTTTTTTCAATTAAATTTATATTATCATTATTATATTTTTATTCTCTACTTTAATTCCGATTTCAGTAATTGAAATATGTTTCAATTTAATTATTCTTGATTTAATTTTGTAACGACCTTATTTAGTTGAATTGAGCTCAATAAACTTATTCCAAAAGAATTTTATTATTGGACCCAAGCATTGATTAAAAAATTGAATTTGTGGGAAATTAAATAGTAATTAAATTAATTTTATTAGTAATTGAATTACGCCGACATATATATTCTATTCACGTACAGGCGAAAATACTAGCTTTCCATGGCAGTGATGATGAAGACGTAATCAATCGAACTGTGAGAAATGACACAAACATAATGAAATAGTTTAAGCAAGGTACATTATACTATTTGCAATGCCTGCTTATATGTTTAGAAAAAGCAAATTAAAGGAAAATTCTAAATGACTTTCCATCAAAACTGTGTAAAAAGTTACGAAGCAGGGCAAGGAATATAGTTCAAAAAAAGAGGTATAGGTATAAGTATAGGGAAGGCTCTAACTTGCAAGAAATTCCAACCATAAAATGCCCTCCATATACTCATACCCATCAAGAAGCGAGGGAGGATATGTAATTTACAATTGTTATAATCAAGTAAAAATCTAAACATATCAAACATCTTCCTTTCCCTCAATCAGGGGGTGAAATGCTACAAATAGCTGTTAAAACAATGTAGTTTGCATCAAATCAGACCCAAATGCTACAAATAGCTGTTAAAATTATGTAGTTTGCACCTCACAGAAAAGATGAAAAATGAAAACCATCCTTTTCCACTCATGGGACCTCAAAACCCCACCGCTATCTTACCCCACGATCTAATGAGCCTTCTTACCAGACATCATCAAATAAAAATGAACACATATAAGAAAACTCACATAGATCAAACAATACTAGGTGCATCTCCTTCCCAGTTGCACACAGAGCGGGGCCAACGCGTCCTAATACAATCAACCAAAGGTGCATGTTGAGCAGGCTTTGATGCTTGGGTCGAGCTTCCTACCTCTGGAACAGAGACCGCAGGTAAATTGACTGTATACTCCTCAGGTGTCCACCTTGGGGGTACGTTAACCCTAAGTTTCGTTAGTCTTGGTCTCTGAATCGGGGCTTCATTTCTAGATGATTCTTGATTGTTGTTCGTAATGGATTTAGCAATCCCATTAAAATGGTAAAGATCAAAGACCTTACTTCCCATAAGACCAGTTAGGTCTTTTAGGCCTCCTAAACTCTTGTCTAAATCCAGAAGCACCTGCCAAAATTCACTCCATACAATGAAATCTGTGCTACACAGATGCTGGACCTTCTCCTGTGGAAGGTTAATGCCTGTTTCCCTGAGGACTTGATGGAATCCTTCAACACTTATGAAACCACCACCCCCACTTTGATCTTGACCATCAAAAGCTCTGCGAATCTGCATTTCTCTGTTTTCGAGTTCGTTTTCTTCCTGAACTTTGGTATCAAGTGCAAATAAGACTGTATAATGAGATTCACTCCCAACAACCCATATGGGCCACTTGGGGCATTTCAGATACTGGCCAACTTTGCAATAGTTAAGGGACTCCAACAGAGTGAGGAATCCAACTTCCACCTTTGTTGAGATGCCTTTCACTAACATGCCACCTCCCAAGTCGATGTTCTCATCAAACACATTTGAAACGGCACTCCCAGAAAGTAGTAGGTTCACTATTTCCTATTTGGGAATTACCGAATTACAAACTCAGATGTTACAGACTAGTAATTGAGCTAAATCCCAGTCACGAACATAAATACAAGGGTAAAGGTTAATTCTTTGTCATTTAACCTTCACCAATTTTGATTCAGTCCCCTAACTTTTTCAACTTTGAAAATCTTTTAAGTTTACAAAATTCAACTTTTTCGTCCTTCTACCGGCTAAAACAGGTTAACAAAATTAAACATTTCGTCCTTTTAACCGGGCTAAAAGGATGAAAAGTTGAATTTGGAAAACTTAAAGGACGAATGTCACAGCCAAAAAAGTTCTCGGATTAAAATCAAAATTGGTGCAAGTTAAGGGACAAAAATTAACATTTACCTAAATATAATTTGAATCGATTTGTTAATACCTGTGAAGCATGCCCAAATGGAGCAGTGACTAATGGTTGAGTTGGGTCATCCCTGTCCTCTTGAACAGTGTCCTGATTGGAACGAACAAGAAATGCATAAGCATTATTCACAACATAGACAAATCCAGAGAAGATTTAATTGAGAATGCTCAAATGACAATTATTTTAACGCCTAGTCCAGGTAAGTATAAAGGATACCCGAAGTTTTAACTTTCTGCCACATAAGATAAGTTGGTACAAGAGTCATCACATTATAGTTTCTAATTAGTTAGGCAAAATTCCTTCACTTCTTGGCTTAAAAAATGCTGTTAATTGATAATCATCACATTTGGGATGGAAAGTCAAGTTTGCTTTTGAATTGAATGATTTGCAGGATATACAGTAGGGTGAATTGAAACTTTTCCCCTAAATCTTCCAAGAAATCAAATCCTTCAACCCATTAGAAAATTAAATGGAGTTAAATTTACATCCAATCATTAGGTAATTGAATATTAAAGGTAAAATAGCCAGTAAATGGCATTCAAACCTACAATTGGATCCTTCTCCTGAATTCCAGATGTACTGAACAAGGATAACACTAGCTAATAGCATATACGGATGGAAATTAAGATAATAATCTCAAATACTAGGTCTTCTGAAATGCAATTACCACTCATCAATTACAAAAATTTTGGTATACCAACCCACTCATTAAACAGACAAATTTATCTTAGACGTCAAAATGAGGAAAGAATACTCTTTTCCGCATAACTAGATTAATTGAGTGAGAATATATATAGAAAAAAGGGGGTAGCACAGAGTAAAGCTACATACCAGCCCTCGAGATAACAATGCAGATATTAAGAAGAGCAATGCTCCCATGCGGCTTCGGAAAATAGGAAGCAGGGCTTCGAGCTTTTGAATTGCACTCGATTGAGATGTGCAGGTGTTCACTCTAAGAACTTTCAGCATATCAGATCCAGATTCAACAGAGAGAGCTCCAAGTGCCTTTGCAATGGCCTATGCAATAACCAGAAAGAAAAAGAAAAAAAATAACTTTATTAAGTATATGAGTAAGAGATGATCAATTCAATAACATTTCCCCAGTCATGTGGTTCTCAACAGAAAACACAAACATTTCGTTAAAAAAAAAAAAAAAAACAGAAAAAACAAACATTCAGTTCAAAAACAAAAACAGAAAACACAATCATTAAGTCATGTGGTCAACCACTTCTCACCAAGATTTTCACTGAAGGTGGTGAAAGTTACTGCACTTCATTTTTCCATTGTGAATAGAAAGGAGTGTTATACAAAGTGAGGCAAATCAACAAAACCTTACCTCATCATCCGAGCCCTTCGCCGAATCAACAAGATCAAGAATATTCAATGACGCTATTACCGCAGTTTTATTGCTTCCACATTGAAAGAGTATTTCGCTCATACTCATTACCAAGGCTCTGTTTTGAAGAAGCATAATTTACTATCAGAAAAAAAAATATATGTATATATATATACACACACACACAAACAACTATCAAACAATGAAGTGGGTCAAATCTATTAATAATTCTCCTTATATGTTTTTTTTTATGGTACAGTTGAGGGGTTCACAGATAATATTAACAAGAGAATAACAATCTACTAGAAATTAAATTCGACTCGGCAACAACGGACGACTCAGCAATAAGTTCGATGCTGCAGAGGATAATCAAAAGCATAATAGGAATCTTTAACCCTAACCTATCGCCCGCCACGTGGAAAAGACCCAATGACAGATTAGTATAATAATAAGCATGCAGAACTATAATAATAGAAATAAGACATAAACATGATTGTTACCATTTTAAGTTGGGAACCAGAAAGCCAACGAAAGACTGAGTACAATAGTTTTAAAACAATAAAACAAGAAACATTCATGACCTTAATTTTTTTTCCTCCGAAAGAGAAGAAAAAATATCAGCAGAGACAGATACATTGTTGGACGGTCTTCTCATAGTCATCAAATTTGGCAAATTATTTTGGACAACATTACTGGATTCCTCTGGAGAAAACAAAAGATATTTGAGAATAATCCCCTGCACAGCCAAAAAATTATGTTGTTAGAAGAGAATAGTATATTCCATTGATATCCCAATAACATTCATTTAATACCCTCTTTGGTGTTGTTGACATAACAAATGTCGTTTCGAGTCTATCTCAATCTATTTCTTTTCTATATATGGAATGTAAATCCCTAGGAATAAAGATACACATTCAACCTGGTGGAAAGACTAAAGAGAAGTTTTCCATTCCCTAATGCAAACAACACGGAAATAAAAGATACGATAGAAAAGGCTAACTAGACCACAAACAACATTCTCCCGGCAAAACATCAAAGGTTTTCTGTAAGCATTTAAAAGGCATAAATAGGCAATGAAATAACAAGATAATACCAAGACTAACCAACACTAAACAAATGAATGCTTGCATGTGCTTCTATTCTCCCACCCTAAATTTCGACCACCCCCTGGCATTAAAACTCAATTTGATCGCCTCTATCTAATTCTTTGCCTATACAACTTTTCGTTCCAACATTAAAAGTTCTTATTTCCGTCGTTAGACTATGAACTCAATGGAGAAACATAGGTCATTTGACCAATACTTGATGTTATCATAAATTTACAGGATTTAACTTGATAACCAAGTGGGGTTAAATGAGAATAAAATAATTACTTGTATTGCTGCTAAGACACCACATGGCCCACCCTCATGCTGTACTAACCCCAGAGATGTTTCAGGATCCACACTAAACCTGCAAAGAAGTTTATTTTCCACCGAATTAGAAAAAACACAGCCACGAGCTAATCATATAACAGCAGGAAAACACCAGTTAAATATTGGAGTAATAGTTTTACAGATAATTAAGATCCATTATCAACATATAGAAACCAAAGGCATATTGCACCTTTATCAATTACAATTTGTTCCAAAACGTATCGTGGCCTTCTTTTAATTACAGAAACTAGAGAATTATCAACAGAGAGTATATGAATTGAGTTAAACTTTAAGTTCAATTTTTTAAAATAAGTTTTCACCTAATGCCCTGATTGCACCACTGTGCAAGCACATCTTTACTAACTCCTTCGCCAAAAATCATCGAGAAGAGCTTGTTAGCCTCCACAACCGATAACTCCATCACCGAAATTCCACTTTTAGCCTCAACTTTCTCAGAGCTCACGCCTTTGCCTTTGCCTTTACCTTTACCCCTACCCTCATCATCTGAACCCCTAATTTGAACATCCTTCACACTTTCCACGCTCCTCATCGCATCCATCCGCCTCTCTGCAGCGGCAGCCATTAAATCCCTCTGAATCCGGCGATTCTTCACCTCCGGCGATTCCTCCACCGTCGGTGCGTCGTCTGAATTCTCCTTCGACTTACTTCTCTTCGGCTCCGGCGACTCGTGTTGCTGCATGCTCAGACTCAACGCCATCTTCAAATCCTCATCTTCTTGATTTGCCATGGACATCGATTTGAATTTGAGAGGCGGGTTGAATTTGAGGAAGGAACAACTCAGAAATGCAAGGTATGATCGAAATTTATAGGGTTCTTGTGATGATTTTCAAATTGACTCCTGTCAAGACTTGTATATATGAGTTGTTGTATTTGCAGAATTAATTCAAGCTTAGTCGTAAACGGATTTTATGAATGCACGCGAAATTAAATATCGGGTATGAAGAATTAGGACCGTAGTAGGGTTTTTAAATCAAAAATAGTAAAGGACATTTCTTCAATTCAACCCCGTGATACGGTGACGTTTCAGGTAAGTCTTCATGGTGCTGCAATTTTGGGAAATGACAGCTGCATGAGGTTTCAAAATGATGGAACTTCAATTAAATGCAATTAACCTCATACAAAATCAGGAAATTCTGGATTCTTTTTTTTTTTTCTTAATAATTTTTTATACGACAAGCAATAGACGCATCTACTTCAGTAAAGAAGTAAGGTTGGGTTCTTTTTCGGGGTGAAATTTGGCAAATTCGGATTGGGAGATAAAGTAGATAATGCAAATTCAATGAATAGTAAATCTGTATTTTAGTTTGGGATGAAAGAGTAGAAATGGATGTAAATTTATGTCAAATCAATATTTTTGAGTGATGGTGAAGTATTATTTTATTGTTGTTGGATAGTAAAATAATGATTAAGTGGAAAAAGAAGTAAGAGGGAGAATGAGTAAATATAAGAAAAGTAGGAAATAGAATAAGTAAATATATAAAAGGTAGGAGAAAGAATGAGTAAATTGCCTCAAATTGTCATTCAATTAAGATATAAAGTATTGAACATCATGTAACAATGTCTCCATTCATCGCACAATGTCTAAATGTGAGTATTCTTAATGCAATGAATCTCTCAATTACAAAGCATTTAATTCATACAATCATACACAATTATAACCCGATTAATCCCTAATCACGTTAGCTCAACTCTCGTTTGTTGCTAGGATGATCAAACACCAATCAAAAAGAGATAAAAATGTATGAAGCACAATAAGCATCAACAATTAGGGAACTTAACTATCTCAATTAAACAACAATCATCCACAACTATAGCAAAAACAATCAAATTATCCCTAATTTCAATTATCTCAAGCATAAGAGAATTAGCCCATGGAGCAAACAGCAAAATTCATGGGTGAAAAATCAAATAGCATGCTCAATATAGCAATCAACAAAGCAATTATGAAATAGAAATAGAGAGATAGAAAGAATATCACCAATTTGGTCAATTAAAATAAAATTGAATGTTTGAATCTCCACAAATGTAAACTTTTCTTCAATGAATTACAATTCAAATGACTAATCTAATGGATGTAACTCTAATCTAATCAACAATTAATTGAAATCTAACTATGAACTTGAATTTATGAATGTAAGAAGTGGAAATTGGCTTGGAACTACAAAAATTGCACCTAAACTGAATGGTAACTGCTCTTATCTATTGTGTGCTCTGTTTTTCATCCAAGGGGGTTTAAAATGTGAAAAACCTAAAAAACGAGCGCCTCGAGTCGAGCTCGAGGTCTGAGTCAAAAATACGACTTTAGCACAAAAATACCCTGGCTCGACTCGAGCGGCCATCTCCGCCTCGACTCGAGCTCCCTCGGGCTCGACCAGTGGTCGAGTCCAGTGATTTTTGTGGGCCCGACTTGACCTCCAAACCCCCATTTTCGCCCCACGTGTTCGTCTGTTCGCCATATGAATGCCAGTACTCTCGGTTCGGTCTAATTCCTCCAAAAACCCTGAAAATGAGATGAAACAGTTCGAAAAACTATTAATTTTCACATAGTAATACCCTTCATGCAAAAGAGTGATACTCTACATCTTAAAGCACAAATACTAACACTTTTCATCACTTTTTGCAAAGAATTAACTCAAAAATCATGCATCAATTCACTCTCATCATTATGTACCCCAAACATTTTTTTCTCTCACTTATTATTATCTTTCGTACCCCCTCCAAAATTCTGGATCCGTCATTGATTTAAGGTGGCAAATGGGATATGGATGGATTGTTATAAATGGTTGGATACACCTACAACAATGCAAATTCGATCACTTTACCATCTCCATCATGATCATATTAACATCCTCAATGGCAAAAAAAGTAAACAAAATTTCAACTAGCTTATTAATTTGTATTTGGTGTATTTGAAAATGGAGAAATAGAGTGATTTTCAAGGGAGTGGATTGCTGAGGTGAATAAGATTATAGAGTAGGGTAGGGTTGAATCATGGAATTTTTACTCAACTAAAGATTTTGTTGTCGTGCAACTTTTTCTCTTTCAAATTGGTTGGACTCACCCAGATTTTGGAATGGGGTATTCCTTATGCCCGTCCCCTTAATAAAAAATGAAAATTTTTTATTAATTAAAAAATATTAATTATTTTCAATTAATCATAACATTAGTTATTATTTTTTTTTTCACTTAACATTATATTGTGCACCACGTGCTCATAAAACTTATTGGGCACATGAGATTTTCTATTTAGGTTGATAATAAAATGGGTGTTTTAAACTCGTGGCTTTTATGATCCAATCAAGATGATAAAGTTTCGTATTAAAACGAGTCGCAAAATTAAAGTTTTATAAGGGAGAAAAATAATTTATTAACACACTCCTCATTTCATAAAGATATTCACTTTTTTTTGTCTCTGGATTATAATCATTTTCTTATCAGTAGAGTGTAATATTTTATATTTTTAAATACCCCTATTTAATATACTTTGGAATTAATCATGTTTAAAGGGCATATTATAAATTTTTTTAAGTTATAAATATTATTTATGATGTTTTATTGGTCCGTGCGAAATTCAAAATGTGACTATCTATATGACCTGCAAAAAGTATTATGTAGGCCAGTATTAGGTAAATATTTATTATTATGAACACAATAATATTTTTATCAATATTTAAATCAGACATTATTCATAAACTCCAACATATACTTTTTGTTTTTTTTTTTCCTTCTAACTTCTTAATTCATGGTTTTAATTATATAATAAATATAAAGTAATTTTGGCGTGGGTCAACGGTAAGATGTTCATTTCATGGCCAATCTTATCCAGGCATTGAATTTAAGGTTGTCTGAAGATAACAATTTTCCAAGAAAAATTACACGTTATAAAGTCATGTGCGGCTAATTATTGGACCATCATTGCCTATATTTTCATTAAATATTAATAAGGCTCAATTGCACTAGCCCACCAAATTACCATCTAAATCACACTTAAACTATCAAATTATTTTTTTGTTATACTAAATTATGCAAACTATTATTTTTTTGCACATATTTGAACTAAATTTTCAGCTATATTTTTCAGAATTTTTGTTATTTTTTAAAGGAACATTTCTATCATATAATGTATACTAAATACAACTCTTTCTCTTTCTCCAATCCCCTTGTATACTAATAGGGAGTTTAGTTTTAATCAGTTGTCATATTTTCCTTCATTTTGATGATACATCTTATTTTTATTAATTTTATATTTATGTTTTAAAATAGATTGTATTATATGTCATCATAATATTGAGTAATGTGATGATGTGCCAATAAATAAGAAATTTTTCAAATTAAAAAAAATTATGAAAAAAATAATTAATACGGGAGATTTGACTCATTTAATAAATCCCTTAAAGTAAGTTTATTATCTCAAAGTATTTTTCTTTATAAAAATTTGAAATTATCTAATTTTAGTATTATATATAATTTTAATTATATGATTAATTTTACTTTATATAATATAGTTTTAAATATGTGATTTTTTCTTAAATCATATTATTAAGAATATTGAGTGTAGTGATTAATTCTATTTTATATTATACAATTTTAAATAATGTATAGGAGTATAAATATTATAAACTTCAAATTTCTATTACATATGATATTAAATACTTTATAAATTTGATGTGTTTGAAAAATAAAAATTTAAAATATACATAATAGAAAAATTATTACATAATTTTATACATATATTAGTTGAACATGTTTATTTTATAATATAATTATATTATTTTGCACTATAAATAAATTAATTTATGTATATATAGTGCGTATTATGTTATCAATTTTATTTGAGAACAACTCGTGTAAAATCGGGTACTAATCTAGTTGTGCAGCTGATTGACGGATACAATACTTAGAATTGAATTTTTTTAATCTTTTTTTAACCTTGAAAATTGAGTGTTGGGGAAGAAAAAAAATACGTGAATTAGTCGTAGAATGAGTAGAGAAAGAAAGTTCCTTTAATATACAAGATTTGACGGAAATATTTTCTTAAAAATCATGTAACGCACATGTAAAAATTGAGAGAAATTTGACTTAAAAATTAGTTTAGTGGTTTATATTAAAAATAGTACTTGTATAATTCTATGCAATAAAAAATTGTTCAATATTTTATTGTAATTTCAGATAACAGTTTGATAGATTTAATTCAATTAACCATAATTAGACTAATGTTTTTTATGATCCTCAAGTCCAGTTTCTCCTTAGTCCTTACTCAGTTGCAGACCACCTGTTCGATGAAATGGCGCAGTGAATTATTCAATGCTTTATATAATGAGTAAATGACTCAACTCCACAGAGCAACACGTGAGCTTCTCCAATAGAAGTGAGTTGGAGTTTAATTTGGTGAAATTAATTATTTTCGACTATTTAAATATGTAATCCAGATGTGTTCTTTCATTACAATATTTCGTTCCGTTAGTGTGGATTACTGCAACATCTTGGATTTTGATTGTGTTCAACCTTGACTCTGATAAAAAAAAATATTACCAGATTTGATTCGACAGCATCAAAGACATGATGTTTCTCACAAGAAGAATTAATAAGTTTAATCAAGTTTTCAATATCAAACTGAAGTTGAATATTGTCTGGCTTCATGGATAAGGGAGCAGAAATAGAAAGAATTGTGAGAGTTATCAGTGACCATCCTTTTCCCGACAAGTGAGTCAAGCAGCCGGCTCGCGAGCTACTCGTGCTCGACTCGAAAAAAGATTGAAATCGATTTGAATTTAAATGAGTCAAGCTCGAACTATTCGAGTAGTTATCGAGTTCTAGTTCAGAAATATTCGGCTCAGGCGTATATTGGTATTTGTAAATTGTGTGCATTAAGATTTGTGACGTTTGGTGTGTGGGGGTCTGAGTAATCTTTGGCATCGGGTTGTGATATTATTTGATATATTTATTATTTTTTTTTAATTAGTCGTAGTTGTTATTGTGTGAATTTACTTTGTATTCCCTTTTGTTTATGTTGGTGTTGCACACTTTACATTCTCACTTTCTTGGAAATCAGTAATTGCTCTTTTTTTTTTTTTTTTCATTTATGCAATTTTTTTTTTAAGAAATTTATGCAATATTTTAGTTTACTTATTTAAAGTAGTCTAATAATGAGTATTGTATATACAATCAAACTTTTGTCTATAGGAAGTTCAAATTTTTATTTTCAATTATAAATATTTTTAACATAGAAGTATACACATACCACTTGTGATGTTATTAAAAATGTTTCAATTATAATTGTATTAAAGGAATTAAAAAATTATTTAATTATATATTATTTAAATATCTCTATTTTATTTTCTTAATATGTTTTATTAATTTTGATTATACGAGTTGAATTGAAATTTTTTATTCTTTATATAGATTTTATTAAATTTTTGTATCATTTTAGTATTATGGAGATTTTAGTAAAAAAATTATACAATTAATTATTTGATTATTTAAAATTGTGAAACACTTATATATATACTATCTGCAGAAAATAGGACTAACAAAAATATATTTAGTAAAATATACTTAATCTAGATTTTTATTCTGTAATTTCACACCACATGATCTCATACTAAAATTTAATAATATTTAAGTCGGGCATCTAGATTTTATAATTTTACCATTTATTATATTAATTAATATAATTATATATATTTATACATTAATAAAAAAATTTAAAAAACACTACATTAAACTCAACCTTCCTTATTCACGCTGCGTTCGCCCCTTTCTCTCATTTCTCTCAAACCCAATACCTACGGCCACTCAAATCCAAATCCAGACGGACGCCGCCGACGGCCAATCTCGTTGCCTTGACGGTCTTCGGAATTGCTGATTCTCTATCGTTTCGTCGGAGTTGTACAGTTGTGCTCGCCATTCTCGCTGCACAGATACTTTGCCGGACTCGCCATCTCACCGCACTCTTCGTCGAACTCCTCGCCGGACTCGTCGATTCTACTTCAATACTCCTATTCAGGTATGTTTATTAAATTTCTTTTATTTCGTTTAGTTACCATTTAGGGCTATTGTACATCTGAAAGATTAATGTCGATTCTTAGACTTTCTGATGAGGGTTTTGCTTGAAAATGATTGTTGGTTTCTGGTCGTTATTTATTTATTTGTTGAGATTGAAATGGGATTATTGAGTAGGTAAGAGGGATGATCTAATAGGTTTGCTTGCTTAGTTCTTGCTTAGTGCAGTTCAATATATGACTGAGTTTTAGTAGTTTTGATTGTCTAATTTTTAATATATCTGAAGGTATATAGTATAGGTGATTGATTAATGTGATAATCTGCTAAAATTGGGTGTGTTTGAGCAGTAATTAATATTTTCTTCTATAGATACCAACTCATCCAATGTTCTCTTAATGTTATCAGATATTTTCTTTCTAATGTCATTACTCATTATTATGCATTGCTTAGAATTAATAATGTTATTATTTTTGGATCTGCTCACACAAAATAGTCATTATCTCTGTAAAGCACACTTTTTGTAAGTAACTCTGCCTCTGATTTATGAATAATTGATAATAAATTAATTTTTTTGAATCTGAATTTCATAACTAAAAAATAATTTTCTGCAGTTTTAATTTAAATAATAAGTCTGCGATTGCTTCTTGTAATTAGCTTAAAGCACCACATAATTAATCACTCTATTAAAAAGAAAAAAGGGGGTCTTCAATCTATTTCAGACTCTCTGTAGCTTGCAAAAGTAATTGATTTTATTTAAAACTTTAATAATGTCAATACTTGTGCTGAGATATGGTACAGTACAGAGTAACAGAATAGCTATCAAATAGATTTCTGAACTCTAAATATTTTTGGTGTAGATGGCTTGTTGTGAAGGCTTGGTGGCTGTTGGACTGAGTTGAAGTTTAAACAATTTTTCTGTTATTTTTTTTATGTTGTCGAAATAATGTTTTGTTTGGAATGTTTGTTTAACACAAACTATGTTCTTAAAGTTTAAATAATTTTTCTATTATTTCTTTTATGTTGTCGAAACAATGTTTTGTTTGGAATATTGTTTAACACAAACTTTGTTTTTGAAGTTTAAACAATTTTTCTATTATTTTTTTTATATTGTTGAAAAATGTTTTGTTTGGAATGTTTGTTTAACACAAACTATAGTTTAAAATGTTTTTCTTGTAGTTGTGGAGTATAAATATTTAAATTTTTCATTGTATTTGACATGCATGATTTAGAAAAAAAAAAGATAAAAATGTGTTTTGTTGAGTCGAGTTATCGAGTTTTCGGCCAAGGCGAGTTCGAGCTCAAAAATTTGAACTCGATCGAGATCGAGTCGAGTTTTGAGCTTCGAGTTTTGTAATTTGAGTCGAGTTCGAGCTCAGCACTACCCGGCTCGACTCGACTCATTTACACCCCTACCCGTTGAAGAAATTTCCTTTACTATTTTTTATTTAAAACCCTACTACGGTCCTAATTCTTCATACCCGATATTTAATTTCGCGTGCATTCAAAAAATCCGTTTATTACTAAGCTTGAATTAATTCTGCATATACAACAACTCATATATACAAGTCTTTACAGGAGTCAATTTGAAAACCATCACAAGAACCCTATAAATTTCGATCACACCTTGCATTTCTGAGATTCAGTCACCCAATAATATATATTCAATTGCTTCGAAAGAAGCCGATTAAAGAATAAGGAGCCGTCAGTCATATTCACCAACAACAAAGATGAGCACTATTTTCAGTCTTTCAAATCAATAATAAATACTTCTCTATTACTGATTGCTGAAGCTGCGGACCAATCCCTTTAAATATTGAAGCTTGATTATAACGGAGCTACTCAATTTCTGCCACTTTGAGATTCTAGGTGAGTTCTCAATTTTATTTTTCTTCTTTGTGAATATTTAGTTAAAGAAATTCACATTTTTACCTTTTCTAGTTATGCCTTTTAAAGATTGAGCTAGATCTTTTCGCATTTTCTGCATCATCGTTCCGTTCTGTGATTCTTCTAAGAGCATCTCTGTTGATTCTTGCTGAATCCATTCTCGTTCAGTTAAAATACTTATAGAGGATTTTGGAGTTCAAATTTGGGAATTTTGTAAACTGTTTTAAAGGTTGGGAGAAACCTTTGCTCTGTTCTGGTTTTGGTTTCTTCTATCAATGCCTGTTTTTTCTTTGTTTTGCTTTGAAATCTGTGTACATGCATCGTCCCCGTTAGTTGAGGAAAATCCACTTTGTCTGAGATGTTAGAATCATGATTGGAGGAAACCCCCGATTAAAATGTATTTTAAGTGCCGATCCTGTTTAGATATCTTACAATAATCCACTATGTAATAAAGATCTTGTCATGTGAAAATTCAAAAACAGAGGGATCAATCAAGAAAGTTAAGTTTTAGCAATCATGACGGAAGGAGTATCATTTTTTTTTTTTTTTTACATTCTTAAAGTTACTAACGTGAAGGCTTTATGATTCGATGAAGATGTCTTCTACTTAAAACCATTTCTTTGTGAATAATATAAGAGTTTGGTAATGGGGAGTTATTGTAAAATTCATTGTCAAATTTGAAGGGGGAGATCGTGGTGATGTGCTCTTCATTTTGATCGGAGTACATTTTCACAAATTAGTTCCAAGAGGTACAATGAGAAATTAGTGAATTTATCCTCATTGTATTATTTTGGTTGCTCTTTTCGTCATCCCATTGTATTCTTCTATTTGTAATAGTGAATAGAAGTCTTTATGTATTTTTTGTTATTATGCGGTATATCTAAGGGAAGTTAACATTTATTCTTCTATCCCTAGAATCAGGCAATACGTGCAACTCTGATCTGTGGAAAAAATTTAGCGCCTTCCAAGTTCAATAATGGCATCTTGTCCAGAAATTCTCAGCCCAGAATCCAGTCCAGCTGACGACTGGACTATTGTATTGCCACGCCGAGGAAAGAAGAATAGGAGTGTGAACAAATTTGTGATCCCAAAACGACAAAAAGAAGTCCAGGTATGGACACCAATAGATATCGAAACAGATCCTGATAAAGAGTCAAAATTAATGCAGAAATTGCAGATTTCCATTCAAAAACTTGCAAACTCTGAATTCCACCGTTCTTTCTTGGACCAAATCCAAAATTCTGATATGTTGGATAAGTTTCGTAAAGTTCTGGGACCAGAAGAAAAGATGCAGATGGTAATGTATGGGATTGGCAGCATCGAATCATTTGAACCCCCTCGATTGCAGCTTAGCCTCGCCATTTTGATGAAGAGGAGCTTTGATTGGATTGGAGAAATAGAAGTGTTTGATCCTATAATTTCCTTGACAGAATCTAAGGTTTTGACATCTATAGGTTGTACTGTTCTGTCAGTGAATGAGCAAGGTCGCAGACAAGCTCTTAAACCGACCTTGTTCTTCATGCCACACTGCGAAGCAGAGTTATACGACAATCTATTGGAAGCAAATTGGGAAGTAGATAAATTGAATCACCTTATAATCTTTGGCAACAGTTTTGGTGCATATGAGCAGCATGCATCACTCTGCATGAGCTCAGCTATGACCAATTCAAGAAAGCATGTCTTGGCTGCGATGAGCTTCACTAAAGAGTTTCGGATTAATTCTTTCTCTGATGATTATTTTCGAGCCTTTAACGGTTCGAGTTGGCATTTTTTCGGCCTCGATACAGCATCAGATTTGCCTATAATTGATCATGACTAGTTTTGGAGATGAGGTCTGAATTTCCATACATTGTCATGCATATGCAACTTGTGATGTTCATTTATATCTTGTAACCGCAATTCAAGCATAGTTGACATTGTTTGCAAACACCATTTCGAGATTCATCAATACATTTTCCTCATATTGTATCATTAGGGAATTGCGGATCCCTTCCCACATCAAACTCATACCTTCTGCTACCTAACAAAATAAAGCACATATATATATGTCATTATTTTTTCCACACTAATTTAATTTAATATTATTAAATAATTCTTTTATTAAAGTTGAAAAAACTACTCTATCTTCATAAAAAAAACAAGTTATATATTATTAAATAACTCTTATATTAAAATTTATATCAAGTACAATAAATATAATATGGAATGGAGAGAGTTACAAGTTTCTTTTTTTTTTTTTACATAATAACAAACACTTCATCTCAAAATGAAATCTCTAGTAATCACATCAAGTTCTTATCCAAATTGTCTCACTATAACTTTCATAATAAGTAAATTTAATTAAAAAGTCATTTATTTGGTTGAAGTGTCTCCGACTCCGTCCGACCAAAGAAATTGTTTAGCAAAAAGGTCTATTGAAGTGGGCCCAGTTTCTGTCTGTCAAGCGGCTAACCGCCACATGGGCACGGCGGAAACCGGTAAGGTGGGTCCTCCAATTTAGTCAAATTCTTAATTCTACCCCCAAAACAAATTCAACCGACCTTTCCTCCCCCACCCAGAAAACTTCATCACCTAATTATTGTTTCTCGCTAATGAAATGATGGACCCGAAGTTCGGAAAGCCCGTACCCGCAGGCCCGTATATACCGGCCCGGGTAGACTTGGACCAGATGCCGGAAACCCCCACTCGCGCGGCGCACCACCGCCGTGCCCACTCTGAAACCTTCTTCCGCTTCCCTGACCTTGACGACATGCTCGTCGACAGCGTATTTGGTGACCTTGTCCTTCCTGATGAGCCGCCGCCGCTGCCGGACACGAGAAACGACACCAAGACGGCGGCGAACCACTTACGCAGCCTGTCGGTGGACGCCGACTTTTTCGATGGTCTTAATTTGGACGAATCGCAGCCGGCGGCGGGTCCCCGGCCGAGACATAGGCATAGCAACTCGATGGATGGATATTCCAGTGCGACGTCGTTTGAGGTGGACGATTACGCGAAGAAGGCTATGGCCAATGATAAACTGGCGGAGCTTGCTTTGATTGACCCCAAGAGAGCAAAAAGGTTTGACTCTGTTCCTTGCGTTGACTCTCTTGCAATTTTTGTTTATACAGTGTTTATTGATCTTTCTGTAGGGTTTTTGTGTGTGTGTGTGTGTGTTTGCTCGTTTTAGCTAAATCTGGAAAGTTAATCATGAAGTCTCAAAGGCAAGGCCATGTGGCCTGGTTATTTTAGTTCAATAAACATCATAGTAATAAATTAAACGCGTGTATATGGCATTATCAAGGTTTTAGGACCATATTTCATTTTGAAATCTGAAGATGTTCATCAAGGAACAGTCAATGCACACACATATCTATAATATATACATATACGTTCTAGTTTAGTTTAGTTTGTGCTTTACGTGTGGCATAAATTGAATAGTATATGATTTTCTTGATAGTAGTATTGCTTATTTGATGTGGAATGTTGCTTGGTTGTAGAATTCTTGCGAATAGGCAATCTGCTGCACGATCCAAAGAAAGAAAAACACGTTATACGAGTGAGCTGGAGAGGAAAGTTCAAACTTTACAGACTGAAGCAACTACACTATCAGCTCAGGTCACGTTGTTACAGGTACCTACACTACTGGATGTTTATTTTTTTGAAAATTTGGTTTTTGAAATTTAGGGGATTTTTAAGTTCTGATAAATAGTAAGACATGTGGTTTATTTGAGATTTTGAGTAGTGTGATATTTAATTTTATGTCAAATCAATGTGTCAGAATGCATGATTGTATTATTATATTGTTATTAGGTGTGATTATAATGATTTGATGTTGTAGGTAATGATTTAAATATAGTAAAATGTAAAGAGAAATAATTAATTGTATTGAATAGTGCAGTAATAGGTTTTTGGGTGTTGTAGTGGTGGTTCTATAAAATCAGATTTCAAACAAAGTAGAACCAGATTTAGATTTGTAAATCCAAAACCTGGTTATTATTTATTAAAATCCAAAACAAACATCACCTAAATGTGCTTGAAAACCTTTTTATAACAAGAAATAGAAATGCCTAGCTCCACTCACGTGTGGCACACATGTAAAAAACCGGGAGAAATTTGGTGTAAAAATTAATTTAGTGGTTTTGTGCAAAAAAATATAGTTTGTATAGTTCAGTGCAGCAAAAAGTAGTTCGGTGGTTTAGGTGCAATTTCGGTGATAGTTTGGTAGGTTTAGTGCAATAGGCCTAGTTGTTATTAGTTGATTCATTTATTTGAAGTTGTTTTTCTGTTTATACTCATCAAGGCTAATATATACTTAAAAAGGTTTCTATTGTCCTAGAATGGTATATATATTATAGGATTTATTAGTGCCATGATTTCAAATATCAACATGTTCTTGTCAATGAAGCTTAAAAGGAAATGCTTATAATCCTTTTAAGTCATTTTATCCTAGCATCAGTTGCCCACACCAACAAACACTATAATCAGTTTGCTCTTAGAAGCCTATGGCAATGGTTATTTGAATAATGAAAGTATTCTCTGTCATTTATTAAATAAGAATTTGTAAGGGTTATTAATAGTGGAGAGAGGAGTCGGTTACATTTTTGTTTTGGGGTGCAAATGATGACTTGAACCCATGAACCTCACGGCATAGGTAGTGGGCTCTAACCACTTGAGCTATTCCACGTCGTCCGGGTTACATAGTTTTGATCTGGCTATGATGTGCTAAATATGGGACATAAAATGACCTTGATTTCTGGGTTATGCATACCGTAGATGAAGGATTTTCTTAAAACTATGATATCTACATTGATTGCAAATGGTCCCTTATAATGGCAGTGAACACTTGAATATTTATATTAGATGAATATGGTACATAATGCTGTGGTAAAACAAATGAAAAGCTTGTTATGTTGATGTTGATAAGATCTGTGGAGAGAGATAAGACACTTTGAATAAGTGCTCCTCAAATCCAAGTGCTCCATTTACAAACCAGCCGGGCAACTTCCCTGACGTTTATGAATCGGCAAATACTTCTATGCATCGTGCAACGCAAGTGCATTTTTAAATGATATTAGTTCTTTACTTAAAGGTATTAGTTGGTCAGTATTATCTATATTCACTGAGCATTATTAGTTATTTTCATTGAACTTGAATGTTGCACCCAAGTGCTACTCTTATGAATGATGTCATGTTGAAGCAGAATCTTTGTCAAGAATACTCGTGATTGTAGTACCTTAATTTAAGAGGGTGAGGTGAAGAACAGTGTTGAAATTAGTAGAGAACGAACTCATCCATATATTGTGATGTAATGCAGAGAGACACGAATGGGTTGACTGCTGAGAACAAGGAACTTAAACTCAAGTTACAGGCTATGGAGCAGCAAGCACACCTTAGAGACGGTATATGCATATCTATCTTACTCAATTCTCAGTTTTCTGCCTAGAGTGTTTTTTTGGTTAATGATATCTTAAATTGTGAATTGTAGCTTTGAATGAAGCATTGAGGAATGAACTACAGTGGCTCAAGATTACAGCTGCCGGCATTAACGGAAACAACAGAGGCCAACCTCGAACGAACCATTACTTTGGTAATGATCAGCCACAGCAGCGTTAGAAACCAATAACCTAATTTAGTCTCCAAGATATTGCTGTTGTATGATTGAAGTTTGGAAACGAAAAGTAATTTCTCCAGCTAGGCTTTTGTATATATATTTGTATGCATGCATGAGATTGTGATGAGCCAGCCCTTTTATCACCTGCACACACTAGATATGTCCATCTATATCTATATACCTGCAAAAATAATGATGCTGTGTATGTGTATATATATAGAGTTTTGGATGTTGAGCAACGGCTATAACTCGATGACCATCTTGTTATTCAAAATGTGTGTTGGATTAGGTTTAAAATAATCTTGCAGGCTGTATAGTTCTACCTTGTTATTCAAAATGTGTGTTGAATTAGGTTTAAAATAATCTTGCAGGCTGTATAGTTCTACGCAGGGCTGAACATACCGATACCTTTATTAATTTTGAAAATGAAGATTGAGACTTAAAATTAAGATTAAATGTAATTATAAATTACAATTTGATGTCCAGGAAAAATAGAAGTTAATGATATATGTAATAATAGACCAAAATTTATATGAACATACTGATACCTTATTATGAACTATATTTCTTCACACAAATCTCTCATTTTAATAAGGAATGTTTTGGGATTATTATTTTGGTGCAAAAATAAATGAAAATTGGAGACGAATATTGATTGGCTTGCATCATTTTGAAGTTGCTCTAATTGCAGTTCTACATCGTAATTTCACCAGTCATGAAATTTTTAGAACCATAAGAATGTAAAATATCCTAGATAATGGAGGAAAATCTGAGCAACATGGTTTATTAAAATAAAATCATTGTTTGCAAGCCTGTATTTCCTACTATGATCTTTGGTTTCTACTCGTTTCAAAACATGTCGCCCAATAGAGAGAGAAGATGGCGAGTATCACGATTGCCAAAAATCGGTCATTTTCAATCTGTTCGACAATATTTTTAGCACTCTTTTTTTTAAAAAAAAAACCTTCTATAAAATTCACCCTCACAATATCTACAAATTTACACAAAATATTGTTACTCTTTGCCTCACACTTACACATAATTCAACTAATTTTTTATTTAATATAAAAATTTACAAAATTAAACCCCAAAATGTCAATCATTGCTCTTCTTTTTTATTTCAGTCCTCTTGCTGGGAAAGGTATTTTGGGGAGGAGTAATTGAGTAAAATATAGCAAGCAGCATTGTATGGTCGGCAAACACAGGCTGAATGTCACTATCATGTGAGATTCCAGCCTAATCCATCGTTAGTCAAATCAAATTTAACTATTTATTACACGGTCTTCCACATGTCATGATCGAACTAAACAAGCATTTGAAGTAAGACAAAGCAGTTTCAGACCTTGTTCCCTTCTTAGTATGAGTTTTGACTTATTTGAAAAGCAAACTTCCATAAATTTGATTCCCATGCTGAAGACAACCAACGACAGGGAGTTAGTTATTCTCAACAATGGACACTCATCATAGTAATCACCACCCAGTGTATTGACATAGCCTAGGATTTCTAGAGTTGTCACTATATAATGTGTGCTTCCAATATGAGTCCGATAACTCGAAATATTCATATTAAATTTATCGAAAATCTTGAGATTTTAGAGCACCTGGTGAAAATAGGCATGTTGACACTAGTATCACTCTTCTTGTTCTTCATTTCTTTGGCTTTCTTGCTGCGAAAAAGGAGAGCCCCCAATTCGATGGACAGGATTCCGGGGAGTTTAGGGTGGCCAATTGTGGGCGAGAGTTTCTCGTTCATCTCTTCGTTTTCAAGCCCAGCTAGTATATATACCTTCATGCATGACAGACAGAAAAGGTTAATACTTCCTCCATTCCAATTTAATATTTTTTTTAAATAGTTGTTCCAAAATAACTGTCATTTTTTTATTTTCCAAGAGAAATTATATTTTTTCTAACTCCACACTTCTCTTAGTTTTGTGACAAGTCTTATTTAGGGTATATCAGTCGCTTTATACAAATAATTAACACAAAAACTTGAGTGAAACGGTTTCATACATGAGACGTGATACTTTTGCAAGTTTTAGTAAGTATTACAAACCTTACAAAAGTATTATATCTCATGCATGAGACGGTTTCAAGACTTGCTCAATAACTAATGATATTAAATGACTTTCTTACTCTATGTGAAACACCCAAAAGCGACATTATAATGGATCTGAGGGAGTACATAATCAAGTTTCAAATTTTGGTGAAAGAATTTACCATAATCATCTCATTCTCTATTGATAACTTCTTTGTGTTAGGTATGGGAAGGTATTCAAGAGTAGTGTATTGGGGAGACTCACTGTGTTCATGACAGGGAGAGAAGCAAGCAAGATTCTGTTAACAGGCAAAGATGGGCTAGTGAGCTTGAATCTCTTCTACACAGGGAAACAGGTTCTTGGCCCGACGAGCTTGCTTACACAAAGTGGAGAAGCACACAAGAGACTACGTCGTTTGATAGGGGAGCCCTTATCAATGGATAGCATGAAAAAGTACTTTCCATTCATCAACAGTTTGGCCATTGAGGCATTGGATCGTTGGAGTGGGCAGAAAGTTCATGTTCTTGAAGAGGCTTCCCTGGTTGAGTCTTCTAACCTGAGATAACAGATACAGAAAATAGTTTATTAGGCCCAATTTTGAGTGGGTTGCAAAAGAACATTATGATGACGGGCCTATAAATTAAGAACAATACTTTATAATTTACGTAAATGCATACCAAATTGGCCCGAATAAGCCCAAATCAGGTTCAAAATCGCATGAGTCTCACACAAGGACTAAAAATCGGTCTTTGATCCTTGTGATTAGGACAATTTTTTTACTTCATGTAATTGTAGGTCAAATATGTCCAAATAGCCCAATTTGGCCTACATTTACATATATATATATTGTCCTTAGTTTACATGTCCGTAAACATAATGTCTTTCTTTTGCAACCCCCAAGTTACCGGGCTAATTTTTTTTCTGTAACAGAGATATGCACAATGTACAAGTGTTTTAAGCATTGGTTTCTGAAAGAAATTATTATTATGCAGTTCACATTGAAGGTGATAGGCCACATGATCATGAGCTTGGAGCCAACCGGTGAAGAACAAGAAAAGTTCCGGTCAAATTTCAAGATCATTTCCTCCTGTTTCGCCTCTTTGCCATTTAAAATCCCGGGAACTGCTTTCTATCGTGGCATCAAGGTAAAGTTCGATCTAATATCAAAGCAAAACGAAAGTAAAAAAAACAAATCTGATGCAGCAAATATCACAGTTTATGATGAATTTCATTAGTAGTGCTTATACAACCCTCCATCTTCATAGGCCCGCGATAGGATGTATGCCATGTTAGACTCTACGATAGCCCAGAGGAGAAGAGGAGAAGGCTTCCAACAGGATTTCCTCGAATCCCTGTTAAAGAAGCACAGCAAAGACAGCTCAGAAGGGGATGATGATGACAATAAGCTTACAGATAAACAATTAAAGGATAACATATTGACCCTCCTAGTTGCAGGTCATGATACCACTACAGCTGCTTTGACTTGGCTCATCAAATTTCTTGAAGAAAATCCAGCTGCATTGGAACGTTTAAGAGTAATATGTTAATATAATCGTGCAATCATATCAAAAATTAATTACACACCGAAAGTAGAACTCAAGATTAAATCTTTGCAGGAAGAACATCAGAAAATTCAAAGCAACAGAAAAGATGGATCGAGCCTTACATGGTCAGAAGTGAATGACATGCCTTATACAGCCAAAGTTAGCTGCAGCCCAATACTCTAATGTTCCTCCTGGTTTTAACTAATAAGGTATTTTTACGTTACTAACTATAATTTCTTGGCCTCGAACTCGCAGGTTACCAGTGAAACTCTAAGAAGAGCAACAATTTTACCCTGGTTTTCAAGAAAAGCAGCGCAAGATTTTGAAATTGATGGTATATAAGTGATACCAATTTGATCAGTAATTTGTGATGAGTATATTAAAAAAATTGCAGAACACTAAATTGCTCCAAATGTTAGGATACAAAATTGAAAAAGGATGGTCTGTCAACTTGGATGTTGTGTCGATCCATCATGATCCGGAGATCTATCCTGATCCAGAGAAGTTTGATCCTTCCAGATTTGATGTAAGCTTTCCAATACTCAAAACCAGTGGGTAACAATCCACCTAAATAGATAAGTATGACTTTTTGTACCCATTTTTCTTTTATGTTTCAGGAGCCAATAAAACCTTACAGCTTTCTTGGATTCGGAAGTGGACCACGAATGTGCCCTGGAATCAACCTGGCCAAACTGGAAATTTCTGTTTTCATCCACCATTTAGTCTGTAGATACAGGTAACGAGATCAACATCCAAACTAATAGAAATAGAAAAACTAAGCAAGAATTGGATATTGTGAAGCTAAGAAAACAAAACTGGAGAAACCATTTGATAACAAGATATGCTAATTTTTCTGTAAGAATTCAGCAATTTCACCATTGGGGTAATTAATGAAGTGACACCTGGTTGCAGGTGGACGGCCCTGGAGAAAGACGACTCTGTCCATCCAACGCTTGTCCGGATGCCCAAAAACAAGTATCCTGTCATCGTAGAGCCTCTATAGAGAAGATCTGCATACAAATAGCCAAAGCATTTAGTGAAAAGAATGAAGAAGCTGACACTTGGCTTCCATCAATAAAATCTTTCACATCTGTTATTCCACTAGTTAGAAGAATTAAGGATGACTACTAGGAAAATCTCATGGGGTCTTCTATGTTGTTCAATACTTCCCCTCGCTATCTTTATCTATGTCACCTGGATTATGAATTCAACTATAGTCAGTTCAACAGAGAAAAAGAAAACTCATCAGGAGTTCAACTAGAAAGCTAGCACAATAAAACAGGTAGAAAGACTATTTAAGCAATATCAAATAATCAAACATGCACTTCCATTGGAAACTAATGTGACATGAATGTCATACAACAAACACCTACATATGGGTGCTACTCGTTGAAGAAACTACAACAACTACACCCAAACTTATAAATGAAAAAGAAGGAAAATCTTCATCGATTTCACTACAAACACAATGAAAAGACAGCTTCAAAGGAGAAGAGTCTCACTACAAAATGACAAAGAAACCAACTAGGGTCCTCAAGTCAATAAATAAATTACTTGTGAAGAGCACACGAACAATTGGCACTCCCTATATCCGCTGCAAGACAGGGAGGTTGAGTTTTTTCATCTTTATACCAGGTTGATCGCCCTTGAATTAACTCATCCAAGAAGTTATCCAGCTTCTCAACGCTGACACTGGGCATCACAATAGCGTGTGCCATATGTCCCTCGCAAGCAAGTTGCCAACGGCGAACAAACTCTTCATCGTGGGGCCGCTCAAACACCACTGTACTGCTCAGTTCATTTAGCATGGCGCTGATCCCGGCTCCCCTAAGGCGGTCTTTCAAGTAGTGTGCATTTCGGAGGCACTTTTGGACTTCTTTTTGGAACCCTTTGTACCCTTTTTTGTTTAGAGTGTACCACAGGAAGATTGGAGCATGGCCATTCCGGCTACCCATGATTGTTGCATCTCTTGAAGCAAGATACTCTACGTTGCTTGAAAGAGAGGTTATGTGTTTTAGCCTCGTTAGTTGCACTCCACAAGGCATTGGGCATCCCACAAACTTGTGCCCAGAAACGCTGACACTTCCAATGGGCTTCTTGAATGTAACTTTTGGTGCCTGAACAAGAAACCACTCTTTAGCAAATTAGTGATAAGAGCAAATTCATTGACTAACTTCATTGAAGTCATAGAATTACTGGATGAGATGAAGATTTTGTACATTAGATTCATTCAAGATTTCGTAAACCAGAGTTCATTACACTTGAAATGACCAGCACCAGATCATACAAAGCTTCTTTTCATTTTCAAATGTTAGAGAGGCTTAAGTATTATGATGTTTTCACAACCAAGAAATATTTAGTAACGTGAACCCCTTAGGCTGTATCGTTAACTTATTTCCAACTGCTCATGTTTCCACAGTATCATCTACTCTTCCATGGCTTCTTTTGCATATATTCAATGGTATGCCAATTCATAGCATAAGTAATTATCTCTTCTGTATGATTGTGTGGAAAGCCCATATAGAAAAACTAGAAGCTTATTAGATAGGATAGAGACAAAATGTGAATTAGACGGCAGACTTTGTATACCTTTTTTACAAATGGCATCATAAGCCCAAACAGAGCACCATCACAATGGATGTAGAACCTATCATGTGAGTATCCACATTCTTCCAGGGTTTGTATGACAAGATCAAGGTCGTCAACAGCCCCTTTAACAGTAGTTCCTGCAATTTGGGTTGTAATTGGACAATATCAAAATCATGTTGCTAAATATGTCAGCTAAATTACGCTACATGCATACATGTTAACTCACGTTTCTCATGCATACTTGCAGTCAAAATAGACAGATGAGAAAGAATTACCTATGTTGACATTGATGATTGCTGGTTTATCCTTGTGTGGAAACAGCTTGTTTTTGAAATCTGTGCAGTCAATTTCTCCAGTGACCAGAGTTCCAATCTTTTCACACTCCATTCTGTACATTCTTGCTGCTTTGAACACAGAGTAATGGGACTCCTTTGATGCATACAAAATTCCATCAGGAAACACTTCTCTCCTGTTCAATTAATAACGAATCAGCATCAGAATATTCTCCGAAGTCCAGCCTACTCATGAAACCCCCATGTTATTGAAATTTGGGACTCAAAAACAAAGCAAACAAAGCTTACCCAAGAAGGATCCCATGAAGATTACCCTCGGTACCACAGTTTGTGATGTATCCCCAGTAATCATTCTTCTCAATTTCCCACAGGCGGGCAAACCAATCCAAGACACCCACTTCAAACTGCCTGGAGTGCACACCGTAGTTGCTTTCAATAAATGGATCGCCAAGATTGTTAATAGAGAAATGCTGCAACTGACTTAGTGCGCCATAATCAAAGTCCAGATTGTATGGATATCCTGTGCATAAAGAAAATATCCGGAAAGCATTCAGAAAAATGAGATTACTAGAAGGAAACATATCAGCTTCATTTAGCAATTAGAACTAGCTACATAACTTCAATAATTTCAAACCTGACAAGCAAGAAACCCAATATAATGGATAAACAAATTCCTGATATAAAGTATCCACAGTCTCAATAAAAACCACCTCAATTACTAAGGCAACCAGAGGATCTGAGTGTTGTTTGATCCTTTCAGTACCATCGGAGGCAAATAGGCGACTAAACCAAGTTTCAATAACCAAGCCATACGCCCTCCACCCACATTACGCCATCTTGAAAATATGATGAAGCTAATACACGTATCTCAATCTCATACTAACTCAGCATCAGCATCAGCATCTACCCCAGTTAAAATCATTTTCCCAGCTAAGTCCGTATAAACTTAAAAAACGATGAATGTGAGACCAATACAGCCAGTTCAAACCACATCACAAAAATCAACAGGATCCTTTACCATTAAATCAATCCCCAAAAACTACAAAAACAGCCTATATCAAACACAGATCAGAAATGAAAATACCAACACGATTATACCTAGATGGTGCTTGGTCCGTTCCAGCAGTATTTTGCGGTATCTCGCCAACACACTGGCCATGTAGGCATCCTTATCTCCGGTAGACTCGTCATCGGCTTCCGGCTCCGTCACCTCAAGGGACATGGTGTGAACGTTCCTCCCTAGGATTATCTCTCTCTTAGTGCCTCCAACCTCTCCGTTCGACTCCACCACCGGCGGTACCTCCTCCGCCGGCACCGAATTCGGATCAAAAGACATCACAGCGGCCATCGTTAATCGGTCAGAAGATTTTCCGTCTGCCAAAGATCCGTTAAATAACCCCGTTGCTTCAACCTCAACGCTGCTCCCAACCATTTCCTTAGCTACTTAAAATGTATAAAAATAAACACATTATTACTTTCAACGGAGCAAAAAAATCCAAAACAGAACAACCGAAATCGAGAAAATGCAGAAATAATCAAATACCTGAAATAGAAATTCAACCAAATATTGGAGAAGCGGGGAAATCGGCCGGAAAAGGAGGCGGAGAATAGAGGAATCTTGAGGGAGAGTGTGTGTGTATATATATACGTATAGTAATATTACAATTTCTCGAGTTTAACGCGAGATTAACGCTTGGTTAACGGTGCCGTGATGCATTTGCATATGTACAATCTTTCAAGAACGGAGTACCATACGAGTATGCACGAGTGGGACAAATTGAGCAGCCGACTTTTAAATGTAATTAATTTAAAACAAAATATTTCCTAATTGAAAAACCCCTTTAAATATTACCGGTATTAGTATAGTGTCGTAAGCGGGATTTTTTAAATTTAATATTTATTAAATTAATACATTAATTTTATTTTAATTTTAATTATTTTTATAATCTTCGAAAATATTTGATATAGTATGAAAATTGTAAAACAACAATTTTTTTAATTGACACTTCAAAACTTGAAGAATAAAAACTTTGAAATTATATGTCGGTTAAAAAATTACGTAAATTAAAAATTCTAAAAAGTCAAATCATATTTTGTATATTTTTTTTCATGTACAGAAACTCTTTTTTTAATATTTTATTATATAATAATAAAAATTCATTTATAGTAAAATTTCAATAAAAACTCGACACATGGACAAAGACATAATATTTCTTATAATTAATACATATAATAATCAATAAATAAAATTATTACACATTACAATTTAAATAATTATATAACTCTTTAAAATGAAAATAAATGGAATATACTAAATTGTACAAACAACACGTCATCTAAAGTAATTTTTTTTTGACGGGGTCATCTAAAGTAATTAGAAGACCACATGTAAGTCATCTAAAACCTCTCATGGAGTGGTATAAGTTTTTCAATTGGTTAAAAATTATTGTTGCAATTCAAAAGAACATTGGTAACCATTTTTTTTTTCAATTCACGGGTTTTGTTTTTTTTTTAAGGAAATCACGGGTTGTTTGAGAAGAAAGAAAGGGATAGTTTTAAAATATAGATTTTACTACAAATTAAATCACCATTTTTTACTGCAAATTGTTTTTTTATTTAATTGTGTTATAATCTAAAACTTTAGATAATTACAAATAAATTACAACCTATAAATATTGTTGCAAATTAGTCTTTTCAATAGAATTGTGTGTCCTTAACATATTTTTTTTATTAGATCAAACTTAAAAACAATATAAAGGGGTTAGTATTATCATATTATTGTTAAGGAGTATCAATAATAATTAAATTATTTATATTTAATTTAAAAGACACAGTATTATACTCCCTCCAGCCGTATTAGCTTATCACACTTTCATTTTGAGACGTCTCATATTAACTTGAACACTCAAAAAATGGAATATCACTCACATACTTCACCCTCACAATATCTTATATTTACACACTGTTGTGACAAAGATTAATGTGTTGGTGATTATCAGGGATTATAGTGTTTATATATTTTATACATGTTAAGGATATCAGCTGGAATGTTCTAAGGACAAGGCGAGCTCATTAGGCGACGAGCGAGGACCTCGGGGCGAACTGTCGGCTTCGGCGAGGAGGGAGTACATCCATGCGAGCATCCATCCTCGCCATTTAATATGACAGAGGGCACGTGTGCCTCGATCAGAAGGCCAATCCCATCAAGCCAAGGAACATTCCTTTTGTCAGATGGAGTGGCTCAATTCCATTGGTTAGGAGGTCCATCAACCGACATAACAAAGAAAATAAGGCCATGCATTTAATGCATAGATTAGATTTTCTTTTTGAATATAATTTAAAGACGACATATTTGTAGTATAAATAGAGACTGTTGGAGATAATAAAAGGGATCGGAAAATCCAAAGAAAAAATACTTAAGACTGAGCCTAAAAATCTCATCAATTCAGAGTGTATTATGTTGTTGGGGAATCCTCTTGGGATTCCCTTACCTTGTGTATTGCATTTGTGTGCTTTTTTGTGAGGAAGCAAAGGTCCTTCTTACAATGGGTAGGGGGCCTCTATATAGAGGCACAAACTTAAAGGCTAAAAAATGATATATACCCTTTATATTAGGGTTTCATTTACATCCGTTGATCTAATACATACTGTACTAAATACTTTATGCCATGCGGACTTCGTCATCTGCTCGCCCACCGAGCTCGGGTCTTCGTCGAGCCGAGGTGGGACGACGTGAGTCTCGTAGTCTGCTCGCCGACTCGTCTCGCTTGCTCGTCTGCTCGTCGGACTTTATGGCGAGATCGGGGGACCCCTAAGGGACCTCGAGACGTATGCCGAGGTGGGGTACTTTCAGGATTATTTGTGTCACAACATATTATTTATTGCTTTTATTATGATAAACTCTAAGAAATCATCGGCTTATCGGGATTATATCCGGTAAATAGCATTCAATGCTCAAATCCAACCGTTATTTGAATAGAATCAGATATTACTTGAGAGATAATTAAATAATGTTTTATTCGTGTAACAACACACACATTGTTATTACTCCCTCCTATTCAAAATATATGTAAACTTAAGCTCATGCACACATTTTAAGAAAATTATTTACTTCCTTCTATACCCTTAATTAATAGGTTTGAAATTTTCCACATAACTTTAAAGATTATTATTATCAATGTAATTAAAAAAAAACTAAAAATAAATTGGGAAAAATTATAATTAATTAACATTGAAAAGTGCAAAACGACATTTAAATTGCAAATAATACGAAAAGTCAAAACGGCATATATTATGAATAGGAGGGAGTATAAAACAAAAAATGCATTTTTTTGTTACAGAATTGCAGTCATAAATAAATTCTATCAAACATAAAGTGTGTATTTATCTTATTTTGTGTGTCCAAAAGTTGGTGCAAGTTAATACGGAACGAAATAATGCAATATTTAAGTTTAAAAATATTATTTAATAAAAATATTACAAATCGAATAATAATTCATAAATTTAAACAGTTTTCATACAAAATCTGGTGTTTATTTTATTGGAGAAGTTGAGGGATGCGTTGATGGTGTATGACGTGGCGCTGATTATCTCCAGATTCTCCACATATCATCAACGGTGGACCGCGCCCCACTCGAATATTTTATTTATTAGGACTTGTGTTGCGTGATGCAAGTTGCTAAACCTGATTTTTAAATTATTGATAGGTTTCATGATATTCGTTTTAAATATTGAATTTTTGAAGTGTTGCCAAAAAAAATTATAAATATCACACGGTCTCATATAAAAAAATTATTTTATTTTTTCGTAACTCAAATTACTTAATTGTGTTGGAATAAATTTGAAATAAGGTTATCTTTCATTATATTTCAAATAAATTTAGAGTAGTCACAATTTTTTTGAATAATACCGTACAGCCGTGTAACTGCGTCAAAATATATAATTAACTTTTAAGTAAAATTTTAATACTTTAACATAATAAATTAATAAAAAATAATTATTAGTTTATTGCAAGTTATGTATACATTTACTAAAAAATAAAGAATTAACTACGGAATATTTTATAGACAATTATCCAAATTTTGTAGGCATTTATATTTGTCTACGAACTACCAACGAAAAAAATTGCAGGGGATTTGTTAGTAGATAATTTGGTTTGTCTGTGAAAATATAATTTGTAGGTAATAACCTACCAATATATTTGTGTAGGCAATCTTTATTGTGTATTAAAGTTATCTAATAGGATGATTTTGCTATGGACTATTTTGTAGGGTATTGAATTATCTTCAATTGTTCCGTTGGTAATTTTTGTAAAATAAATCATAAAAAATTGCAAGACGTGGACAATCGTCATTATTTAGGCACAAAATTAATTTTGTTGGAAAACTTTGTAACCAACTCATTATATTCTTGTAGTGTCTTAGTTAATTAGAAAACAGTGTCTTAGTTAATTTGAAATAACTAATTGCAGGTTAATAATTTATTAGGAAGATAATTTATATCAAATAATTAATTGTAAGTTATGTATACATATTTTTTGCCTAGCTTTTTTCTTCTTAATACAATATATATCCTGTTGGGAAACTTAGTTCCATTCACACTAAGAGGAAAACAAAATAAATAAAGTGAAAAAATAAAACAAGAATGAACATGAAAAACTCTTAAAATCAGACAGTGGCGCAGGATAGCACGACCACCATGCTAGTGGTGTTAGACGATACTGGAAAACTGTGTAGTGACTTCAAGTTCTTCCTCATTATTTATAGTTTTCTCATTAATTTTCATGTTCATTTGTACGTCTATTTGAATTGCGGAAATTCACAATAGAAAAGGCATAATAATTAACAAAGCTTGATCCCACTATAATAATGGCCGAAAAACTTATATTGTTGGAAGAAAGAAGTTATCATTTTAATAATTTTTTAATTAAAATGCGTACTATTTTAAATTGACCAATAAAAAATAGCACGGAGAAAATAATAATAATAATCGTAATAGGGAAAAAAAAACTCAACAAGAAACTACTTTCCACCTCCCAAGTCCCAACAAACTATATATGCACACAAGAATCATTATACCGAGGATAAAAGATGCACGTGCTGCACGTGTGCCTGGTTAGGTGTGCAAAATGAGCAATTCACGTGCTTTTTTTTTTTTTTTTTTTTTGACGGGGGTGCTTATTTTAAATTTTTATTGTCTTCATTTCAAATATACAGGTTTATCTTTATCTTCGTATAAAAAAAAATTTAATTGTTAAATTTGTATTTCTAAAAATTTCTTAATTTTTATACAATATTTAATCAGTTTATATTATTGAGACGAGATTTTTGTTTTATGGGGTGATGAATTCCATATAAGGTCTTGTTTCAGGTCAAGTTGAAATTAATATTTAATATTTTTTTCATTCTATAAAACTCTTTATAGAATAGAGTACACATTTTTTTTTAAAAAGAAGAATGGTGATTAAAGTTATGAGGGATAATTTGTAACTTTTTATGTATAAAGTGATTAATTTATTAAAGGGTGTGTTTACTGTGAACCAAATTTTACGGTGAAACTTGATCCATATTGAAAAAATAGATCAGTTTACTTTTCAGTTATCCCGACTAATACCTTTTAGTAATATAGATTATATTTTTCCGTTATCATGACCGCCGTAATTGTCGACTGGTGGGTTGTTTTACCGAGATATCTTTTTTTTTTCATTGTTCCCAGGGATTTTTTGGGTAATCTGCTCCCATGCTGCAAACAGTCAAATCTGAACTGAACCTTGTCGCCCTTCTTTCCTTGCGAGCAGGGGGTCATCAGGAGAAAATGAATTGGCCGTTGATACTCTTTAATAATATATGTAATACTCTTCAGTTATCACGACTGATACTCTTTTGCAATATAGGACATACTTTTCAGTTATCACGATTGAAACATTTTAGTAATATAGGTAATACCGTTCAATTTTACAACTGATATCCTTTAATAAATTGTCTTTATTAAATTGTGTGTATATGTGTAACTTTAAAAGTAGTGCATTTAATGTAAATTTGTGGAAATTGTGAGAGTGGAGTTTATAGAGAATTCATACTTTAATGGTGTGGATGTCAAGTTTATTATGGGACGAAATGAAAAAAAAAAAAGTACAAAGAATTATGTGGGACGAAGGGAGTATTATGTTTGTATGCTTTATCTTTAAATCAATGCATGTCTAATTAATTACTTATTTCTCCATCAACTCAATGATTTAATATCGAAGATATTTAATTTTCTATATTTGTATGTGTGGGATCCGATTTGATTTAACCCAATTTGAGAAGCAATTATTGGTGTACAAGGACCACGTGCCACGTGAGTGGGTCCTGTATTGTATGATTGAATATTCACGACAGTCTACGTGTGGATAAGACGCATATTCAAGTGGGCCCACCGGATACGTGCACCCTTCCCACACCAGAATATTAGGGGTGTGCAAAATTCAGTTAAACCGAAATCGACCAAACAAGACTGAAATAAAAAATTTGGTTCGGTTTTTGTTTTTCGATTTGATTTTCGGTTTGGAGAATTTTAAAATTTCAGTTTTGGGTGTTCAATTTTTACATTAGTATAAATCGAACAAATCGAACTGACCAAAATAATATAAATATATATATATATATTATTTATATATATACACATATATTATTTATATAATAGTTAGTACATTATTTTATATTCTTAATTTATAATTTCCTATTTAATTATATTTATAATTAATTATATATTATACCTAAACTATTTTTTTTTTCCGATTAATGATTACATTTATTTTTGTTATTAGTGATGATATTTATTTTTGATATTTGAGATTATTTTAGTATTTATGCTTAAAGTGTGGATCTATGAGCACTATGTAATTGATTTGTCTTTTGATGTGTTTTTAGAATTTAAATATTAATTTCTGCACATAATTTTAAAATTTTTTAAAAATATAAAATATAAAATATTTAAGTTTGGTTTGAGACCGACACCGAACCGAAATATTTTGGTTTTCGACCGTTCGATTTTGAAAATTTCGATTCGATATTCAGGTTGAGAAAAAATTTCGGTCTGCAATTCGGTTTGGAGGTTTCGGTCACACCCTGAGAATATGAATGAATTTCTCTTCTTTTCATAAAAATGGGTTTAATCACTACCATTCTATTTGGAAGCACACAAACCACTTTTTCTTTCGATTCAAAACAAATTCTGCACTATGAAATTAATTAATACCACATTTACTTAACAATATTATGATATTCACCTAGTAGTATCCATTAAAAGTATGATAAGAAGGAATTAGTATTATTATACAAATTAAAAGTATGATATTCACCTAGTCATAACATTACAGTCAGTTGCGTTTTAACCACTTGAATTATTCCACATTGTCCATAAAAAACGATTTTTAAAGTGAAAAGTGAGGCAAAGGATTTGAGCTGCTTTGTTTTTCTTCCTTTTTCAGGTTTTAATTAATGAGAAATGAAGGGGGGCATGGCTAATAAAGCCAGCTGCTGGCTTTGCCATTTAAATGCACAAGACTTTCTTTCTTCATTTATTTGCAAATGGATTGCAAATTACATGTTGATGGGCCTGAACTTGGGCTGAATAAATGATGAGGAAAATCAGCTGCTCATTCCTTCATGGCCCAGGTTATTAATACCCTTTTTTGGTAAATATATTCATACTTTTTTAATAAAAAAAATACTGCAAAAAGAGAAGACAGTGGAGAGAAGACAGAGTAAATGGGAAGCAAAGAGAGAGGAAAGTAGGAATTACATAGAGGGGTATAATGGGTAATTTAATGTAGGTGTATTAATAATTAGATTAAATTTGGTGGATGTATATTAATTATTGTGGTGGCTAGAGCACCAAATGGGCCGCAGCTATAAGTTATGCTTCAAACATAGGTTATTAATGGGCCCAAAAATGGCTGCTATTGGGTTGAAATTTGATGAATTTAAATGGCCCGTTTTATCTTTTCTCCTCGTTTAATCTCATTCTTTGTTCTGTCAAAAAAAAAAAAATTTCTCATTCTTTGTCCTTTTATCGATGTACATTTTTGTGTTTTACTTCTGAAATCTCTCTTTTTTTTCCCTACAAAATAAACAGAATACGATTTTTTTCCTATTAATTGGGTGTTTACAAACCCAACTTTATTTTAATTACTTTAATTTTTGAAAAAAATTACTAATATAGTATTTTCAACTATTTTTTAAGCACTTAAAATTAATTTTGACAAAACAAAATTAAAAAATATATATAATTGGATTGATTTGTGAGAATAATTTTGTAACAAAAATATATTTTTTTCTTTATTGAATTATTTTATTATGGCAATTTATGTAAATATGAGAATATTGTGAGGGTGGAGTTTGAGTGATTTTTCATTTTTGGAGTGCGCAAATTAATATGAGACATCTCAAATGAAAAATATGCAAGTTAATATGAGATGGAGAAAGTATAATTAATCAAAATTGAATTAAAAATGTGAATTTAGATTATAAATGAGCAATAATTACACACAATTATCGTCCAAATTATGTATAAGACGTAACATTATTTTAGAACAAATATTTGTATAAGACCGTCTTATCAAATGAGTTTGTGAAACGGAGCTCCAATGTTATTAAAGAAGAGTTGGTCTTTTATAAAATTAGTTTCACCATTAAATTGATTTACAATGAATAAATAATAAGTATCTTACGGTAAAACAACTAACATTCTTTAATAAAATAACTAATCATTCAAAACTAATACCTTATATTACAAACAATTATACCCTTTAAAAAAACCTAATAGCCTTCAAATTAGTTTTACAGTAAAACTTATTCCCATAAGATTTTAACATTAAAAAAATAAAATGATTAAATTGATTTGAACTTTATGTTAATCAAGTATAAATTCGTCCCACGTAATAAGGTTCGTAAAATGACTTACACGAGAGACCACCCCATATTCTAAATCCAAATCTGAAGTTGCAACCACTGAAATTGCATTAATTTAAATTTGACCTTTAAAAGATACATTATTAGATGATTTATCGTTTATTATATTTTGATATGGCGCACACATTGAACTATTGGTAGATTCATATTCTCCATTTAATTCTAATTGTAGTAGTGCAATAAGAAAAGCCAAGAGGAAGCCAATTCTCTTCGAATTTTTATTTCCAAAAACCGAATCTTTGACAAAGCATGATATTATGGTTTATTCATAATTAACATATAATGTATTGTGTGAATAAATTTTATCATAAAATTAGTTCGAATAATATTAGTTGTTTAATTAAAGAATAGAGATAAATTCATATTTGATACTCAAAGATTATATTTTTTCTGATTTGGTACCCCACCTTCACTCACTTTCAAAATTGGTCATCAAAGTTCACTTTTGCTCTCAAATTTGGTTATGCGACAACGACGCTTTGGGATTCTCTCTGGGCAAACAAAAACATAATTTTTGTGGTCGTACCTGCAACTGATGGACGATGGTTGAGCTGTACAAATCTAAACAAAATCTGGTGCCCAATCGACCTTTTTTTCGCCCTTATGAATTGGTGTATTCACGTGGGAGGGGGAAGAAAGAGGTGTCCAATCGGCCTCTAAAAGTGCGTATTATTTTAAATAATTATATTATGTACAATTTTTTAAAAAAATTATACTTTCACCCCCTAAATAGTTGATTTTATTAGTCAACTGATGGTCAACTAACGACAAGACTAAATTTGGGAGCAAAAGTGAACTTCGATGACCAATTTTGATAGTGAGTGAAGGTGGGGTACCAAATCTAAAAAACGATAAACTTTGGATACCAAAAATAAATTTATCCCTTAAAAAATATTAGTTGAAGGTATTAATTGTGTTACCATAAAATATTAATTGTAAATTAATTTTATAATGAAATCAAATTTTATTAATACGGTTAAGATTTACTATAATTATTTTATCTTTTCTGAAATGCAAGATCTCTCAAATATTAAAAGTTATGGTCATGAGAATTCACGTGAAATGTGTTTTAATAGAGATGATATTTGATTTCGAGTTTGGAAATAATATTAATAATAAGAAAAAAGACATTAATTTCCTGCTTAAATAATTTGATGGGACATTAAATACCACAACAAATTAATTGTCATAAACAACAAAAACATTAATAATAGCACAAAATGAGAAAATCTATAATATCAAGTGGGTCTTAAAATATGTTGGCAAAACTAAACCTCATTGCTAAAGTTGTTAAAATAAACGAGTTGCTCGTTAAGGCTTGGTTCGGCTCGACTCGACTCGTAGTGTTAAACGAGCTCGAGCTCGCGAAATACTCGTTTACTTAATGAGCCGGTTCGAGCTCAACTCATTAGGCTCGATAGATAAAATTTTTCTTAAATTTCCATTAGGCTCGGCTGGGCTCGTTAGGTTCGATAGGCTCGTTAAACTCATTAACAAGTCGAGCCGAACTCTATTTCTAGCTCGTTAATATTATTGAACCGAGTTCGATTCGATTCGATAAATGCTCAAGCCGAGCTCGAACATCCAATACTCGACTCAACTCGCCTCGAATAATAGGTCTACTCATTGCTTTAGTCTGACATTTCGTTACACAGAGCCCTTAATATATGTATTACCTATTGAAAGGATCACTTACAAAGTGTTAAAATTGTTTCATAATTTGGTACAAACATAAAATTATGGAAATAAATGAATATTTAAATTTTATTTTCCAAGAAAAGTAACTGGAATGATATTCCAATTTAGTTAGTTCACCTGTTTTTTTCCAGATAATGTCACTATCAATGGAAAAAAGTAGAAAAAAATAATCAGAAACAGTTCATTTTTCCAGAGTCAATGGAGGAAGCAAGTAGACCCTCTTTTGTTTCTCATATTTGAGTTCCCCATATATTCTGCAGATTTACATTTCTTTTCTAACAGTTTTTGGTCGGGGTATGTGCATCTATTGCATAATTTATTTACTTTTTTACAAATTATTACTTAAAAAAAAAAAAAAACTACTCCCTCCGTCCCATAGCTGTTTTCACAGTTCACTTTTTAACGGTTTTTGTATGAAAATTATTTTATAATAATATGTGTACAAAATATTTTATATGAATGATATGTTATATAGTGGTGAATTAATCTTATAAATTCAAGATTTAAATTAATTATTTATATAAAATAAATTTGAAAATTCAGAAGAATTGATTGTAGCATATATACACATTCGGAACAATAATTGATTGTAGTATTTATCGTGTAAGCATTGTTACGACCCAATCAAGTTTTCGAACACATGAGATATGATATGCAATGAAGCCCTAGGATACAAGTCTTCAATGACTATTGATGCAAGCAAGGTTATGGTTCCAATTACACTACAAATTTGCAAGAATGAAATTTCAAAACAATTAAGCAATGAATTAAACTAAGAACAAATAGCAAGCTAAACTAACTTTCAACTAGATCAAATGGGGAATGAGTGCTAGGTATAATCTCCACTAAGGAATCAATAATCACAATTATAATTGCTTCAAATTGCTATTCAACCAAGATAGGAAGTATGAACATCGTGCAACAATATCTCCATTCATCACACAATGCCTAAATGTGAGACCAAACACTTCGAAAAACCATCAATTCTCACATAGCAATACCTTTCATGCAAAGAAGTGATACTCTACACCTTAAAGCACAAATACCAACACTTTTCATCGCTTTTTTTATCGGACTTTTCATCACTTTTTGCAATTAATTACCTCAAAATTCATGCAATAATTCACTCTCATCAATAATTTTATACCCCAGATGTTTTATACACAACTTACGCTAGAAAATAAGTATTTTTTTAGTAAAATAATTATTATTATTTAAAATTACACTTGAATTGTGAGTACATATTTATTGTACAAATTTTTATCATACACAAGGATAAATATCACAAATATATAGCAAATTTGGATATTGGGGGTAAAGGATAATGTATTTTTTCTCGAGTTTTCTGAAAATATAACAAACTATTGCAAACGATTGATATTCATATCATTATTGGTTCAGTTGTAATACAAAATTGGACGAAAATTGCAAATATCGCATTTTAAAAAATATCACAATTTTTTTCCTTGAAAACAAAATTCAATTTATCATTTTGGAAAATATTGTTATCTTTGTTAAATAACATGACTAAAAGAGAGTAATATACTATTCCTATAATTTATATCCAGTGAATTTCTTAATTAGTGTTTGCAGGAATGCATAAATATACATACATGTATTATGTATTGGACTACTCAAAATATTGTTTCATCATCTACCTCCTCACATGATTGAGTTATTTAGTCCACACAAACTAAACCAGTTTACACAAATAAACCAGACATTTGCTTGAAACTGTCATTTTATTGTGATTTTAATTGAAACATATGCAATATTACGTTATAGTAAGATCTAAAATTTTATGTTAAATTTTAAAAATATTAATAAAATCTCTGTTATTTTTCTAATTTTTTTACGTTATCGGTACGTTCGTCGATATTTTCATAAAATTAATATTGCAATATTTTTTGCAATAACAATATTTTCATCCCTAGTAATACATTTGATATTAACTAGTTTATAAGTTGAATTTTTTTCGTCCCAATAAAGTAGCTCGTCTCACAAAAGTTCGGAATCCCAAAATAAAAATATAGTTCATAATCTTCACCATCATAATACACATATACTTACTCTTTATGCTATTATTTTGGAACCCACACATATGCTCAATTCAACTACTTTTTTTACTTTATATGTATAAAAGTTTGTAAAATTATCCCTCAACACTCTACTCATTATATTTTTTTTCTTAAATTTTGTGTTTAAAATTCATCGCAAACTTTTACAGGAGGGGAGTATATTATAACTTGTACTATTTACAGTTACTGTTACTCGATTATGAATTGTATATATCATGCGTCCAAAAAATTTAGTTTTGCTTTCCTTTTTAGTTTGTACAAAGAATTTAGTCATGTTCCAAAAAAAAAAAACTTTATCTTATTCTTCAATTATATCTTTAATTACTAAAATTGTCATTAATTTTATTATTAAACAACCACTTTATTAATAAATAGACCCACAATATCTTCATAATACCTTTCAATATATTTACTTTACATATAAAATTACTATTATATTTTAAAAAACTTATGTAAAAGGAAATAAGAATAAATTTTTAGATAAATGAAGTGAGGAAGTATTATTTACAATCACTTTTGTTAAAAGAAATGATGATATTATGCAATGAAAATAAAGGTCTTGGACATCACTATCAACTTATGTCACCTTTAAACAAAATTCCACATCAGCCAGATATATACAATCTGCATAGGCCCCATTTTTAGCACCAAAATCTTGGGTAGTTCCCTCTTTTTTAAATGTGGTTCCCTCTTTTTTTATGTGGTAAATTTTTGTATGAACAAATTTTATTTTAAAATTAATTTTGATAATGTAAGTATTAGTTAGTTTTGAAGGGTATTAAATTTTATTACAAAATATTAATTATTTTATTATAACATAATAATTGAAAATTAATTTTATGGTGAAATCGATAAACACTGAACCAACTCTTTATACGTGTCACATTAAAGTGGACCCAAATTAATCCAATGGAGACCTGTGGACGGTTTTCATTACCATTATTACTAACTTTTTTAATAGTTTCAATAATAATATTTTAGGAATTATTATATTGATATTGATGGAGAATTCAATCCCTTTTCAAATAATTGAAAAAGGCACGCGTGAATTCTATATAATTGTTTTGATTTACGTGAACACTTATATTATATGGTGTAATATATCATGTAGTGAAAAATTCATAATTATTTAATTAATTATTTATATAGTATCACATAATAAATGATGAGTATATAAATTTATGTTTAACTGTTCATTTTCATATGACAACAATTTTATGAGGTAAAAAATTCAGAAATATTCGAGTGATAGAGATAACATTAATTATTTTATTTTAATAATATTACATATTTGATCATATAGTATTATGTTCAACATTAACACATATAATTAAGAGACTCCCTCCGTCCCGTACTATATGATACATTTGTCAAATAAGTTCGTCATAAATTCAATGATACATTTTCTTAAAAGGAAATAAAACAACATAACTATCTTTATATATATCCTTCAAACACCTAAAAATTACACACAATGTCATTACTTTATCTACACTGACCAAAATCTATTTTTTACAATAAAGTAAAATGAACTATTATACCCTTACTTTATTTCATTTAAATAAACTACTCATACCTTAATAACAGTGTGAATAGTAAATATATTGTTAAATGTAAGATATAGGAAGTATATAATATTGCATTGTTTAACGTAATAATACTATATTAACAAACAAATAATATTGTTTCTACAATGTGATTGACCCAAATTTCAGTCTTTGAGTTACAATTTTTTTAATTTTATACTAATATTATATACCATGTACATTGATACTCTGCATACGCATGAGCTTGAACTACATTAAAGAATTTAAGTTATGGAATAGTGGAGGAATATTGACCTATTAATTTGCATGAAAACCAATCATGCCATAACATTATTTACTTAGTCGCTAATATTTTAATTTTAAAATCACAATAGATGGTCCATTACTAAAGAAAGAGTTAGGCTATTTTGTGCCTTTAACGTCATATATACTACTAGTAAATATAAATATATATTTATATTGGAGAGAAAACATCGTATTTATAACTTCAAAGGTAAACGCACTTAATTTCTACCCCATTGGTTTTCCCTCCCATTCTTACGATTTAGGTAATTATACATGAGGAGTTTATTATATACACTAGTAAATCTCGGTGGACAGAATATTATAAATTTCAAATATAAAATTATAATATAAATTATTAATTTTTAATATATAAAGATTATATTGTTTATACATGTATATATTACCATTGTTTTATTAATTCTATAGTTCTTGAATAGGTACTAAATTCATCAGAAATATCAAAATTTATAAAACTTATATTAAAATTCAACAAAACTTATATAATCTAAAATAAAATTATTTAAATACAACTCATCTAATTAAAAATCTAAAATACAAACAATAAAATAAATATTTTAGATTTGAATTTTATTTTTATATGTGCAATACTTATGTTAAATTATAAAAATTTAAAAATAATTAATTTGATATATAATATTTTAAAATTTATGAAAGTTTCAAATTATTGGTGTAAACTGTAAAGTTAAAAAAAAAAAAAGGTAAAGTTAACCCACTATATTTAATGGAAAGCGAGACTAACTATCGCATTACACAACAAGTGCACTTCACTTGCTACTCTCTTTAGACGTCATGATATGAATTTAAATTAAATTAAATTAAATTTGTTCATCTACATAGCAAATTTTTATATAAACTAATTTTACTGTGTAATTGATTTGTGTTTTGTGTGTATTTTTTAAAATTATTACTTATTTCATTGAAATATATTAATTTAATAGTATTAATTATTTTATTAAAAATATTAATTATTTCACTGTAAAATTATACTTACAAACCAAACACACAATAAAATTATTTTACATAAATAAGCCCAACTCTTGAATCTTTGGATCTTTAATAATTTTTCTTACTAATATATAAATTTTTAAGATATTATATATGTGAGATTTAGTCTCCTAATTATTAAATTGATTTATAATCAAACACTAAATTCATTTCGAATATTAAAAATTATAAAATGATATTAAATTTAATCAAACATCTAGAATATTAAAATTCAACATATATAGTCAAAATTAATTTTAAAACATCAACATTTATATTGTAAATCTGAACTTTTTATATATTTATATGTATGTCAAATTAAAGATCGTAAAAAGACGATTATTTTGATAATTTTGAAACGAAAAATCTATCGAACTTTGAAAATGTGGAAAAGAAACGATTTTTTTTTAAATTGATTCATATATAAAGTCACTCTCTTTGCTAGAGAATGAAGTACACCTCTTGATCAAATAATGACATTCGAGAAATTTTCACAAACTTCTAACTTTATATATGCATATATTAATAACTAGTGCATAATTCGTGTGTTACACGGAATTATTAATAATTTATTTAATCATTATTTTAAATTAAATACCTCAATTTTTAGCAAAGAGTGCGTGGATGAAATTAGTTTTAGCATATTACATTACATGAACTAAAAATTGATTAATCATTGATCTGTAATTGATTCTTAATTTAATTATAATTTTGATTCAAATTGTAATTTAAAAATACAGAGTAATAGAAATATAGAATTGTGATATTTAACCACAGGTAAGAGAAAAATAATAATATACATTCAGGGGGATTATCACTGATCTGGTCCTCCCATTCCAACTAATTAAATTCTTAAATTAAATCTTGTAGCCGACATGAAAATTGTTTTAGTATTATGGATTTATTTTAATAAAATTCATGTGTGATTAATTTGAAATATAATTTTCCAGTGTCTGAGGAGATCTCCTATTTCAAAAATCAATTATTGGCCTACTATTGTGGAAGTCATGCCTGACAAGGTCAATATTACGACGGCTTTTATTAAAAATTAATTTTAAACGGTGGTTGTCCAAATAAATTTTCTAAGTCAATGTTAGTAAAATGTCATAAAATGATCGTGCAATTGGTGTGACTTGTAAAGGTAGGGTGACATTGGAGATTGACATGAAAATAGAGAAATAATAAAATTGATATCTGCGTTAGATATAATTTTTATAAATATTAAAATAAATTATGTCATTTACTTCTAGCCGAGTGAATAACATGACGTTTCTTTTTAACAATACAATATATATAAACAATGATTTTAATATTTTTTTTTCTCAATAGCGAGAGAAATTGCCTAAATTAATCATCATAATTGACCACGTGAAGTCAACGATAGCGAGTAAAGCCAAAAGAGAGAGGCACCAAGGCTGAACGACAAAGAAAGGGAAAAGCCCAATTCTTTGTATCCAAAATGCATGACCTATCTCCCCACATCCGAGCGCAACTACATAGGACTTAGTTGAGAGCTTCGTGACTGGAAAAGGGTCATATCTTCGCTTTATGAAATTATTATAGCAGGCCCTGACCTATTGGGTTGGGTGGTCGGGTCCTTTTGTTTCGGCATAAGTTAAGCTAGTTCGGATGACGCCCTAGCTTTCTGTCGATCCTTAGCTCCAACTTGCGTAAGCCTTTTCTCAATAGCTTTAAGTTGCCGTTCCTATTTTTTAAAATACCTGTCACTCTCATGAAAACTATCTCTCCTCTAATGTCAATGGAAAATCATTCAAAAGAAAGAGATAATAACAATTGCTAAAAATATGTTTATATTTATTTATTTTTTTATGTCTCTTGCAACACCACATGAAATGTTGCTTATAGTCTTAAAAATATGATTGTTGAAGTGTAGTTTTAATTAGTGACTTCATGACCTCTGATCATAGCCAAAACACCCGAGTAATGCGTAATAAATCAAGTTTTAAATTTCAAAACTGTTATAACATTAGTTGTTAATAATACAATTGTCTACTACACATGTGACAATTGTTGAATTTGTGGTTGTCGACTCCGAAAATGACAACAACACACTATACAACTCGTTGACTGCGATTGTTCACTTTATAATTGTTCATCCCGAAGCCCACTCCATCTGTTGACTCCATAGTTAGCAACCCAAGTTTATAGCTCTTAAAAAATAAAATTGAGGAAAAAGTGAACGTCTCCCACTGCCAGATATTCAATTCGACATTCGTGAAAAAGTAAAGTATAAACAGATATGTTATTATTAATTTTAATTACTATTAATCAAATTAAATATTATAATTATATAAAATTATGTATATATATTTATTATATAATTAAATTATATTATTATTTGATATTTTTTAATATATAATACATTAAGTTGTAAAAAGTTAGACAATTTGATCTAGTCTTTTAATTAAAAAATATAACATACTAATATATAATAATTAATATATTTATTCAACGAACATTCCGTGATCTAGTCTTTTTAATAGTCATTTGACCTCCTAATTAATAAGGGAACAATAGTCTATTGATATCTTAATTAATAAAAAGTTAGTTTGTATAAATAAATAAAATTAGACAATTTCATTACTAAGGAAAAGAGTAATATTTAGGGGCAGATAATATAAAATTTTAATTAAAAAATATAACATACTAAACACATAATTTTGTGTAAAAAAAAAAGAACACATAATTTATACATAATAAAGTATATATTTTCTAAAGATAAATTCAAAGTTAGTTTAGATACCAAAGTCAAAAGACTCGTAACTTTGAAAGTTTTTTTTTTTTTTTTAAAAGAGTAGATTTTTTTTTTTTTTTACGGGTTGAAAAGAGTTAGTTTCAAATGAAAAATAAATTTTGCAATATTAGAAAATGAAAAACTAATAGTAGAATATTATTTTTTTTACACACCATGTAAAATAAATTTCGAGAATTTTTTTTCATATTTTTTTTTCGTTCGTCTCACAATATTTTTTATATCTTTTAAATGAGAATTCTCCACAAATTTTATCATTATTTTTGGACCTATACATATATACGATCTAAAAAAATTCTCTGTTTTATACATAAAAAGTTGTAAAATTATCCTTCAAAATCCCAATCAATTCTTCCTTTATTTTTTTATTTTGTCTGTTCACTTGTAAAAAATATTTCAAAGACCAAAATTAATTTTATGGTGAAATTTCCTCAAGAAACTTACTCTACAATTATTATTTTGGTTATCTATTTACGAATTATATTAATCAATCAGGCAATTAAGTACAATGAAGTACCTGAGACGCTTTAACTACTCACCCTTTACGATAAATTGAAGATTTAGAACTTTGTACTTTGTAGTCTATCCAGTGGCAGTAATAAAATAATTAGGGAGATAATGATAATATAAACAAACTTATATTTAAAGCACCAAATTAATTTTCCGTTTATTTAATTCTTGAAATTACGAAACAGGCCAAATTAAATTCCTACATTATTTATTTCGTCCATATTAATTACATATCCAGAAGCAGAAGCCCTATCCACTCCCATTCCACTTTTTGCACCCAAGTCCCACCGACTGGACCCCCTCTCTCACACACAAACACACACTCCGTTTTTCTCTCTCACTCACATACACGCACTGGAAGGTGAAGTCTATAATTCTCTAGTCTTTATCTGAGAAACCAAAACTGACATTACTCGAAACAAAAGTTTTCTCTCTCTTACGAAACCTCAGCGAGCTACAGTAATGGCGGACCGGTTTACCCCTTCCTTCTCGGAAAATTACCGAATCTGCCCCTCCGCTTTTTAGATTCTACTAACCGTTGGAATAAAAGATACCCTTCCGATGGAACTCATTTAGCCCTCGCTTTAACCTTTCATGTTGAGCACGTGTTGGTAATATATTTCTTGTATGTAGAGGCGTATACGTATTTATTGTTGTACGGTTATGGATTTCGTGGAGGAAGTAGGAGAGAGTTCGTCGCCGCCGCGGAGCTTCGGCAGCTTCGGAGGCGGTGGAAGTGGAGGAGGAAACGATGTTATCAGGAATGATGTATATAACCGGCTGATAGAGAATGGAAATGAAGAAGCAATTAATAATCCTGATTTTCTCGAGCAGTTGGTGGCTCACTTCAATCGTCTTCCTCCAAGGTTTGTGAGTACCGCCGATGTGCGTGTGTTTTGTATGTGTGGTATGAGTAAATCTGTAGATGAAGTATACTTACGAGTGTGAGTTAGTGAGTGTATGTTGAATCGTTCAATTTTCTTCTAAATTCCCCACTCAACTAATTTAATTACTGTATGTGAGAATCTCATGAACAAGAAAGACCGATGCATATAATCTTTTTAATCGTTTGGTTTGTATCAGAAGGGTTCTTGCTTTGCCTAGCTGCGTATTTACTTGTCAATGCAGTGTGTATATTAGACTTCCTAGAAAATAATCGTCAAGAAACATGGTTAAATTTTTTATATGTTGTATAATGTGCTTTATAGCATGCGTCTGTGTATGTATGCATGTGAAGTTGTATTAAAGAGTTGCTTTTAGAATTGAGCTTGACTGATTCGAATATCAGGTATAGGAATTTCCAGTCTTTGAGGGGATGTTTGATTCTTCTAGAAATTATGCTTTTCATTGGACACATGATCATGTCAACTGTTTTCATAATTTTTTTTTTTAAAATATTCTTACAGTCAATCTGATGCTGTAGTTGATTAATTTTCAGTGTTATTTTGTTATTTCAGCTATGGGCTGGATATCAATATGGATAGAGTGGAAGACGTGTTGTTACATCAAAAGCTTCTTGCTAGGGCTAAAGATCCTGAAATTCAACCTATCTTCCACATCCGTTTTCTAGAGGTAGATTTGGTTTCCTTTGATACTCACTCCAATCTTCATTCCTGAGCTATTACTTGGTTTAACAGGACAAAGAATGACCAACAATTGAGTGGACAAAAGCATTGTTATCAGAATTATTGCAACCATCGGAGCATAATACTTATGCCACATGGCTTACAATTTATTAGTATGTTGGAAGGAGAAAAAAACACGGTGGAAAATACGTTTTCGGGACAAAAGTCTGATAAATGTTCTATGACGTAAAGGGCAAAAAGTAGAGATTTGAATGGGGCAGGGTGGGTGTTGGGAGATTGGAGAAACTATGATTTAGTGAGTCAGCACGAAAACTGTCATTATAAAAAATTGGGGAAGATTTTGGTCGCGGAATATTGATATTGAAGCTCTGAATTTGATACTCAAATTAGTATGATAACTTTCCTGCTTTTTCTAAGCTTAATATTTAGACCAAGCAAGTAATAGATGTAAAACTTATCTAGTAATATTTGTAAATAATAAGTGATTAGCACATCAGAATAACATCATGCTATGTGAGTATGTCAGAAATATATCCGTAGCGGTTTTTTGTCGGGTAGTACCCAGAGAAATACATTTTTATCATTCATGAATGAGCCGCATCTTCAATGTCAATTATTGTGGGCCTATCTATTGGTGACCTATTACAAAAGACATGAATTTGGATCTTTCTATCTTTGACTAGGAAGAAGAGTCGTTCACATGTTCTCCTATCTGCCTTTTTTTCTGGCCAAGTGCGAAACTTCCTTAGATGCCGATTTTCTTTGCTGCTAGAATAGTGCTTTTATTGCGACTATGTTTGTTCTCTTAGAATGTTGGTTCATATCTCCTTCAGTTTGGTGCATTAATTATTGAAATCACCTGTTTCTCATTTCTTCTGTATATATGCCCTGCCCAGAATGTTAGCACCAGAGGTGATGATTTTGATGGCGAACAAATTTCAAGTGTTCCTCATGCCTTGCTACAACGTGAGTTACGTGATAGTGCCAATAATGGTGTCCAGTCATTAACTGAGAGGTAATGACTGGTACTTGAGATATAAATTTAATAGTTAAGGAATTAAATCAAGGATGATTACTCTGTTAATATCAGATTATGTGCTTGTAAAAGGTTAATTGTTCCTGAATGCTTGTGCACGAATATGCATCTGGCTCTTAGCCTTTTCACTCTTTGGTTGTGATTGGAAACAGGAATTATGGGGGTGACTTTGAGACTTGTTCTAAGCTTGAGGATCTAAATTTGGATGTTAGGAAGAATTCTAATGACATAAACAATGAAACTTCTGCAGAAGATTTTGCCCAAAGGTGACATTTTGCAACTTTTGTCACTCACTTATAATCTGTTAAAGATGAAGCGTGAATTGTTGTTTGAGAACTGATAATAATCAAGAAGACTTCTCAATTTCTGGTTCTTTCTTTCACCTTTAGTCCTAGATTTGTAAGTGGGGCAAATCAGTTGAAGTCCCTTTGAGGTTGTGGTAAATCTGCACAAGGTGGTGATTGAAAAGACTAAATTGATCTAGATTATAAAACACAGGTTATATTTCGTACAAAGCTCAACTTTAAAGAACTTCGGTTCATCAAATATAAGATTAGATAGAAAGTTTTGGTCTGTTGAATCTAGGCTTCCTTTGCAAAATGATGATTTAAGTCTATGTCTATCCTCTGTGTTCTTCATAACATCTAATTTTTTTCTAAATAGTTGTGACTAGGCCGTGCTTACTGTGATAAGACACCTGGAAAACACGATTCTGTTGATCTTATAACTACAGTTGTACCTTAATGATTTATTGGACATAATGGCCTAAAGTTTATATGATGGTTGTCTGGGACTTTTTTTTGACTATATGTAATTTGTTACCCATTACTTGGTCATTGATTTGTTTGATTCTTTAGCTGAAATACCAATTTATTAATATGTCGATGTCCATTGCAGGGCGGAAGCTTCACACATATCACTTCATGAAATAATTTTTTCAACTGTCGACAAGCCAAAGCTTCTTAGTCAGGTAAAGTAAGAAGGGCATTGCTGTTTTGTTGTATTTGATTTGAGGTCTTAAAAAATTTAGGTACCTATGTACACTGTCTTGGCTATTCTTGTTGAGCTATGGAGATGATTTATTATGCTTTGGGATGCGTTTATTGGCACCATTATTTTCATGCCAAAATCCTAGAATGGTTTTTTGTCATTGTCCAAACAAAAAGCAGCCTCAGTGTTGTTTTGCCAGTTGAGCTTGGTAACCTGGTATATTTCACCATCTATTTTTTGGAGTTTTTCCTTCTGTTCCCTTGAATTTTCTCTTCTTTTTTTCCTTCACCCCCTCTCTATTTGGGTATACTTTCTTTTAGTTATTACAGAAACTGAACACTAAATACAATATATTTCCCCTAATAATTTATTGAATATCTCAACTTTTATTTCTCTCTTTTGCAGCTTTCTTCGTTGCTCTCAGATATAGGACTTAATATTCGTGAGGCTCATGTATTTTCAACATTAGATGGCTACTCTCTAGATGTATTCGTTGTTGATGGATGGCATGCTGAGGTAACTCACTTTTGCCTATCAAGTTTGTGACATTTGCTATATTTTAGAATATGGGATGTTGCTGAAGATGCAATATTATGACTAGGATGCAGAAGGTTTATATGACTCGATGAGAAAAGCAATTGCTGAAAGAGAGGTAATTAATATGTTGTTTCTCATACAGCTCTTTCACCTCATTGCTTTGTTCTTTCTACTTTTGATGTGTCACCCAATTCATTGTCATGAAAGCTATATGGTTGGCTATGTAATTTGCATTTTATGTCGTTATACTTTGTGGCCCATATTTATGTGATCAAAACTCCAACTTGAAAAACTTTTTATATCTAAAAGTATGTCCAGTTAAGTCTAAAGCAGGCGCTAAGTTCTTATATTAAATGTTCTAACCAGCTTAAGCTTAAGTTAATCTTGGCTTGATATCCTAGGACACCCTTCTTGAGACTCAAGCTGATCAAAGTGAGAAAATAAGTATAAACTAGATCAAGGGTATGAGAGTTTGGGTTTAAAATTTAGGGTTCTGTTTTCTGGGTAGAGGTACAATTTAATGGAGATGATTATAGTGGCTGACAATGAGGTGAAGAGCGAGAGGCCTGAGTTGATACTGGTTGCTAGATACCAGATTTTTGGTAACTGTCTCTGGTCCATCTCAGCATCACATTGTGGTAATATGTGAGTTGTGGGGTGGGGAATACTTACATTTTTTATTAAAATGGGACTGGATCAATGCTAAAGAAAAACCCATTTGATTATATTCTAATTTTGACAAAATTCACATCTTAATTTTATCATTTAGTCAATTTTAAAGTTGTCTTGATACTTGTGACACTTACTAGTCATATGGCAACTGTGATAAATGATATCCCACATCGTGATCTTACGAAGTAAGTGACCTGTTATAATAATGTGGCTTTTGGTCTATTAATTACTTGAGCATTAGCATTATGTCAAGTTGCTGGGCAGGCAACCGCCTGAAGCATTTCAGCAAGTGAACTAATATAGAAGAATTGTAAATGTTTAAAGCAGTGGCGTCTCTGTGGTCGATTCACTAATCATTTAGCTTTGTTATTTGAATTAGTTTTTAGCCCATCATCCCATCAATTTATATGTATGCATACCGCATATGTTAATGGATTTGATATTGTACATAACATTTGTTTATCATTCAGTCTCTCTTACCATGTATATGTCAATTATACATACTATATAACTACCACTTATTCCAATTTTTTTCTTTTTCACCTGTAATTATGGGTTTACATGGAGAACAACACGAGGCTTTATGTGAAACCCAGTCAAAATAGTTCTTGCTATTGATGAGTAAATTATTTTAATAACATGGAGAAGTTTTCTTGATATTGGAGATAAAAGTTTTTGTATATGATTTTATTTTTTTATCTGAAGCTATTAGTAAATGTACATTTGACAAACCTCTATTAATGTGAGAAAATTGGTATATGTTGGTTAGAGTGGAGTCTAATGTTAGTAATTGCAAGACAACTTTTTTCAGATGGGAAGCTCTGTACTAAATGGAAGTTAAGAGAAGTGTTTTAAAAACTGGATCGGACCGGCCGGTTCGACCGGTTTAACCGGGAACTGGTCACGGTGCTGGTCCGGTTCTTTGGGCATACCGGTTCTTAGAAAAACCAGTAAGAACCGCTAAAAAACCGGGTTCAACCGGTGACCCGGTTTTTTTTTTTAAAAATAATTTTTATCATTTTTTGTAATTGCTATGAGTTATTTTTAATTGTAAATTTTAAATTCTAGATTTTATTTTTATGGACATGTAGTTTGAAGTTTTAATTTTAGCGCACTACATTAATTTATGCAATATTTTGCCATAATATTGAATTTTATGTTATGTCTTTATTAATATCTATAATATTTGTAATACATTAATATATATTATACATAGATATATAAATAAATATCCAAATTATCTGACTTTTTTATAACGGTTCAACCGGTTGAACCAGTGGCCCAGTTCATCGTCCGGTTCGCTAACTGGTCCGGTTTTAAAAACATTGGTTAAGAGTAGATAAATTGATATTAATGTGACAGAAGTAGGCAAGCTGAAATCTGTTGGAGTAAGGTAAACAGTAAGCATTTATTCATTTTGATCTAGACTCTTAATAGTGTGGAGAGAGAAGGAGCTCCAATAATGTATAGTGGCCATTCACCGTTTGAGACCAAATCTGTTGCAAACTTACAATTTTTAGCTATTGAAATTATCAATCCAATATTATTGTCTTCTTAGACTTTCAATTTAGTGATGCAGGGTTAACCAACCTGCTCTAGTTTTTATTTATTTATTTATAGAATTCATGGCTTGTAATCTCTAATTTTTCTTTCAAGAACCAGTTATTAACATCTAGTGGTCTATGTCATATTACAATCCCACTGCTTTCAATTTTCTAGGGTTCATGGTCTGGTTCTTCCCGATCTCAGTCAATTTTGGAGAAAGTTATTGCTGCAGAGAAAAAAACTGAAGAGTGGGAAATTGATTGGAGATTGTTGAAGATAGGGGAAAAAATTGCTTCTGGATCTTGTGGAGATCTGTTAGTGCAACACAACACATGGAATTTGTTATATATATATATATATATATATATTTTTTTCCCCAACATTGCCATTGTGCTTACTTCTCAAGTTTTTTCCATCACTAGGTATCGTGGAGTATATTTTGGTGAGGATGTTGCTATCAAGGTCCTTAAGTCTGAGCATTTAAATAATTCTCTGGAGGTTGAGTTTGCACAGGAGATTGCTATTTTGAGGTAATTATTGTTGCAGACTGGTATAGGTTGAATTCAACAGTAATCAATTCATTAGTGATAATTCCTCAAAAAATTGTTAAGATAATGAAGAATGTATTGCTTTTCTCAAGTTAGCTTACAAATATATTACCATTTACCAGTTAGTTTTTATGGAATGATGCAATCTTATCTAATTTCACTTTGGAAGTTGTTAAAAGTTTGGAGGTAATGACATTCTAAATCACTTTTATTCGTTCGAATGCAGACAGGTACAACATGCAAATGTTGTGCGTTTCATTGGTGCTTGCACGAAGTTGCCACATTTAAGCATAATAACTGGTAATTGTGTTTTCTAGAAGAGTAAAGTGGATGGTTTAATTAGTTAGCTTCTTTGGATACTGTTCTTCCTTTTCTTTAATATTATTATTGTTTAAAATTATATAAATCTAAAGGAAGCTGAAATTTCCTAAAAGAAGGGGCTTTTTTAAACTTTTAAATTTTAATTTTTTTTACTTTCAAACCATTTCTATATGCATCGAAATGGATGTCCCTGCACACCGAAAGCCACATGATTAATTTACTGTTTTTTTCATTTTCAATGGTCTATTATTCACTCATGTCAGTTATCTTATTTTGTAGAGTACATGCCCAGAGGGAGCCTATATGATTATTTGCATAAGAATCATCTTGTGTTGAAGCTCCCTCAGTTGTTGAAGTTTGCAATAGATGTCTGCAAAGGAATGGAGTACCTGCATCAAATGAATGTTATTCACAGGGATTTGAAGACCGCAAATTTGCTCATGGATACTTGCAATGTGAGTTCATTAGAAATCAATTTTCTGCTTGCTCAGTTAGATTGTGTTTGATAGTTGATTTCCCTTCATCCTTCTTCTTGGATATGTGAGATATCAATGTTCCTGTGTGTGTTGATGTTGTGAAATTGGATCTCTTTGTTATCCTGGGCTGGAGAATACCATCTCTCTATAATACAGATCCATGCTATAATTCCTCTATATATTAGGCTGTGATGAGAACCCAATCTAGGTTTCATCAGGTTGCATATGATGTGTTGGTTATTTCATAACTCAAAAGATAAGGGGAACACTCTCTTGCATAAAGGTCCACTTAAGTTCATTTGGAACCAAACAATATCAGATTGATTTCAACATGTATAGGTGAAATAGTTTATGTGAAACATGGTGTTCTTAATATTATGTCGACGTGTATTTTAATTATAACTAGTTGCTTGTTGATAATTGTACCTATCCCTTGTTTTAAGCTTGTCAAGAGCAGATACCTCCCCCCCCCCCCAACACACACATTTTCAGTGTCTTTTTGCTATATCTGGTATTGCTATTATTTGTTGATGTGTGCGGTGATCTATTTCAAGGTTGTTAAAGTGGCAGATTTTGGAGTTGCTCGATTCCAAAACAATGGTGGGGTGATGACAGCAGAGACTGGAACATACCGGTGGATGGCACCTGAGGTACATCCCTTTTCAATTGTCAAATGTATTGATGGCACCTGAGCCAACATTTTTTTTGTCGGTACTAGGTGGTTTTGTCTTATTTGTTTTGGATTACTTAAGTTGTACAAATATGCAAACACCAAATTTTTTTATCTCATAACAAATACATATCGGAAAACTTATATGTTACAAATGTTAAGATATGTCTTTTAGAGCATTTTTTGATAAAAAATTGATGTGGTACAGCTTCTTATGTAACTGCTCGCCCTGCACTTGTTTTACTTTCCATCATTGTTTTCTCAATTTTTACTTATTGGTTTTTTTTTTCGTTTTCTAATCATTAGTAGTTGGAAGTTCTAAGGTCTTGACCTCGAGTCTGGAATTTGAATTTTCTATTGATTGCTAACATATGCATTGCACAAAGTACTCTCTAATTATTCCTATGTTGCACAGGTGATAAATCATCAACCGTATGACCAAAAAGCAGATGTGTTCAGCTTTGCAATAGTCCTTTGGGAGCTTACAACAGCCAAGGTGGTGCAAAATTCTTCTCTTGAAAAAGGATAATTAGAGCTTGAAAACCAGCAAAGATTAAAATTGCTTGCACGATTTTATTTATCTCTGCCTTTTCTGTTTTCCTTGCAGATTCCTTATGATAACATGACTCCTCTACAAGCTGCCTTGGGAGTGAGACAGGTTTGTGAACATAACATTCTACATAAATGCAATCAGTGCAGTGGGCAAAATGTCTCCACCAATTTATGAATATGCTTTCTTAAACACATTATCAATTCTTTGTGCGCTTAATGTTGATGCCTGACATAACTCATGGAGTGAAAGGCATAATCCGAGTCATTAGCAATTTGATTATGAAACCACAATTACCAACTTATGACCTAAATTAGGGGTAGGAATGGGCCAAGGTGAGCCGCGCTTCTCGTTGAAAAGCCCGGGCTTGGTAAGCCTAAGTCAGACCTGCTACCTGTAATACACTTTCTAGTAGTTTAAAGTCTGACCTTTTAATAAACGAATTGGGTCTTAAAGCCTATTTATAGTCTTTTTAAGTCCACTTCAGCTTAAATATCAAAAAGTGATTATATTCATATATTTCAAGATTTGTTTGTTATGCTCTATTTTTAATGAGATTTAGAGTTTAATGGTTAAATTGTTTTAATTGAATATTTTATTTGAATATATATATTATTTTATATTATTAATTATATAATTTTCATTAATAAAAAAATAGCTAAACCAGCTATTGGATTATATATATACATATGCTTATACGAGTTGGCTTATTGAGCTTAAAAGATTTTAAAGAAGGCCTATGTCCGACTTGTATAAATAAATAGACTTTTAAGAAGCCTGGGTCCGACTTGCTTATAGAAGAGGCTGAGCTGTAGGTGCTTGTTGTGTAGCCAGAGCCGTTCTCACCTCTATTCTAAAATGATAAAAAATCTTGGTCGGGTAGGATTACTATACAAAGGAATATTCAATTGACTGTACCTAGGAATATTGCCATCTGCCAATATCAAGGTATGATGTGATTTGCATATTACATCATTCACTTATGTGCAGGGTCTTCGACCGGAGCTCCCAAAAAACGCACATTCGAAGATACTAGACCTGATGCAGAGATGTTGGGATGCTCTTCCTTGCAATCGACCTTCATTCACCGAAATCAGAATTGAACTCGAAGAATTCCTACAGGGAGTAAATGTATGCAGTACTTATATTTTGATGCAAACACTCATTAGCAGAATTATTTCCATGATGCATTGCGTTGCAAATTTTGCAGGATACTGAGGGTACACCAAATGGCTGCTGAGAGTTTTAATACACGGCATACATCGACACATTTTGATACTAACTAGTGAGCTTCCTTTTTCCTTTGTTTTCTGCTCTTGATATGAATATAGAGATGAATTTTCTTTGTTTACATGGCACTGAGAAAAAGAAATGTATATTTATTGTTATATATGGTAGCAGTTTTGGTTAGGAAGTCAACAGAATTTCACACCCTACATGTAAAGGTATCGAGTTGTGAAGGACAAAGTTTTCCCACTCATTTTGATTTTGGTTTGGGTTTTGTGCTAAATTGGGTTCTTTGAATTATTTGATGAGACAACAAACCGTCTCACGACTAACGGTTAGATGAGTATACTTTGAGAATATCGTTTTAATACTTCGGAAGAAGGTATGAGTGTTCATTTGTGCTAATTTGTTAGCCGTCTCATTGTGAAATAGTCTGATAGAAGTTTTTGCCAAAATTTTCAAGGTGGTTATTTTTCTAACTAAAACGTGGAACGTGCTACTTCTCAATTATATTAAATTTTTTTTAATTATTTTTTTGATCATAATTGATACCTTTTAATAATATAGGCAGATAGGCAGGCTGAGAACACTTTGTTCTTTGGTGCACAAAAATGTAGAGGATGTGGGCTCATAGGCTATTCGGTTGTAGTTCAATTTTTATTATTTTTTGTTTTCTTATAATGTAAATCGAGGGAAAGAAAGACGCTAAGCTGAAGGTCGAGAAATCGCCAAAAGAAGAGAAAAAAGTGTTGTAAAGTTAGTTTGTATTTTAAAAAATTATAATTAGACGTATAATATTTTATTAATTACTTTCTTTGTTCGGGTATAAGTTATGTTTTTTAGCACAAATATTTATATAATGTAATATAATATAGACATAATATAAATAATTTGATGAAGAGATAATAAAAAATAAGAGATTTAAATAAAAGGTAAATGAGTGATATATGGGAAAATAATAATAAAAAAAAATTGTGTAGTGGGTGGTTGTTAATAAATAAATTTAATGAATATAAATTTAGTGGATAATTGTTAAAAAAAAAAAAAGAAAGAATGAAAAAAAATCCGACGAGTCCAAGGCAGAGCAGTAACTACTGTCAACTTCGGCAGTTCGGTCGTCGCAACTCGCAAGAAATTGTTCAGAAGGTTTACATGCATTATGAGTGGACTGGCGTCTAGAAAACTAGTATTAACTAGTGTTTAGCCATGCGAATGTCATGCGCCTAGGTAAGCGTGCTTGACTGTGTTCATGCCATTTTGAAAATGAAATCTGACATATATACATGTATATCTAATACTTATCGTATTTAGAATATACGAATAGTTTGTTACAATCTCTTTATTAAGAATGAAAATAAAAATATTTTTTTAAAGCCCTGTATATATATTGAAAAAAGAAATATTTCTATGGTGATTATATAATTAATGTTATACTTTGATTTTGAAAAAAAATGAGGAAAAATAAACTTGGTGATAGTGGTGGTGAAAGAGAATGATTAAAGATGAAGATAATTGTTGGAGAAAAAAATGTTAATCAAAATGAGTAGTAAGAGAAAAAATAGTATCATTGAATATATTTTATTTTCATTAACTATCATAATTATCTTATACTCATTCTCATGGTTATTAATTTTTTTAACAAGTGTCCCTTAAATATATATACTCTCTCTGTCCCGTGATAATTTGCACATTTTTCTAATTTGGATATCCCAACATAATTTGCACCCCAAAATATGAAAAACTCGCAAAATATTAAAACCCTCAAAATATCACTTTAAATTAAAAAATATCACTCATCTTTTATTCTATTTTATTCTCTCTCTCACACTTTATCAAACTTAACCACACAATATACCTCACACTTTATTATCTCTCATACACTATTCACACCATAAAAATAATTTTTCTTAATCTACGTGCCCAACCCATCACATTTCAAAACACGCGATTTACACTTTGGTAAACACTTGTCGCATTTGAGAATGGTCCTACGCTTGAAAACATAAATAAAACCTTAAAAATTCGTTATAATTTTTATACTACAATAAAAAACTACAATATATTAATAATAAATTAGCCTGAAAAAGTTGAATGAAGAAATTATTTGAAAATCTTTATTTGCCCAAGATCATCTAGTTTCATAGCACTGTTTTCATAATTGAAGTCGTGAGTAAATCGAACTAGAAATTGGTTGTCGGTCCAACTGGTTGGATCGGTTAGACCGTCGATCCAATATTAAAATAATTTCTGTCTATTTTTTATATTCTTATGCGACATTAAAAAATAATTTTATTTTTGTAAAAATTAATATTATAACTTATAAGTATCATTTTTTTACGGGATTATAAGTTTTATATTGAAATAAACACAATAGAGTTATGGACAACACAATATTATTTTAGAATACTAAAATTTAATAAATATTACAAATACTAGAATGAGAGATAAATAAATATGTATAAATAATTTTTTACGGGTAATTAAACCGATTTCATGGCCGACTCCTGGTTCAATCCTGTTCTGAAAACAGTGCAAAATAATATAAGCTATATTTATTTTCGTGATATGCAAATACCCAATTATACATGCTCGACAATTAAATAAATTAAGATGGTGAATGGAAATGAGAATGAAAATGTCTTCTCTCTATGCCCCGAATATGTTGGAAGAATAATTGTTTCCATGATGATTATTACATCATTATTATTGTGCTTAAATTTTGAAAAAAAAAATGACACAAAGAAGGTTGTTAGTAGTGATGTAGAAAGGGAAAAAAATAATCAAAATGGATAATTACCTAAATTAAGAAAAATATTATATCATCTTTTATTTTTATTCATTTTCATTTGAAAATTTTCAAACCAAAAGGCCCAAATTTTTTAAAAAAAAAATTATACTACTACTTTTTAGTGAAAACACCACAAAAAACTTCTACTCTTTTAAAACAAATTTAACAAAATTGATAATAAGAGCTTAGAAACGATAACTAAAGTACTAATTTTCAATAACTAATTGTTAATTTATTCCATCATAATTTGCAACAATTCGATCGACTTAAAAAAAAACTCTCATTATTATGAATTCAAAAAAAAAAAAAAAAAAAAAAAAGGAGAAAATTAATGATTTTAGACAGAGACGCAGGGAAACAGCGGTGGAGCTCCCCGCACATTATCACAGCATCGTACGTATTTTCAGGCAAAGTTTCTGAATTGCTGCAGCGCCTGCTTTTTCCTCATCTTTGACTCGCAGTCTTCTTCTTCCTCTTCTTCACCGCCTTCTTCTCTCCCTCTGTCTCATCCGCCATTTTTTCTTTCTCCACCCTCAGCATCAAATTTTCATTTCTTATGTTGTTTTCTCTAGCTGTTTTTCTGTTCGGCGTAGCGGGAATTGGTAGAAGCGCCCGGAACCACCGGTTTTCTCTTCAGGCGGTTTAACCTTTTATTTTGCCTCACCGAGTTAATTGAGTCCATCGGAAGGACGGAAGAGCACAATTGACTTTGGAGCTTCGGCAGAAAGTGGAGTGGATAGGTTTTCCAGATCTGTAGGAGACAGAAGGCGTGGGTTTTGCTGTCGGATCTTGTTAGCTACGGTTATGCCGATCGTGACATCGAGCAGGTATATTTACGCCTTTTTGTCTATGTAGGTGGTAATTGTAATTCTTTAATTTAACAGTTGTGATTTTAAGTAGTTTTTGTTTTTGTTCTTCTATTATGATGAAAATTGAGATTCTTATGATTTCTTCCTTGGATAATTAGGCTTTTGTTTGTGTGTAGTCGAAATTTTTTCATGTACTTAACTATATAAGTTTTCAGAACTGGTGATTTCGGCTGGAACACAGTCGCTTCGCTTGTACTGTGACCTAATGATAAGGATGATGACGTGGTCAGCTAGAGATTTAAATTTAATTCCAGATTGTTCCATAGATTAGATCATATTTTCTGCATATTACATTTGACTTATTGTTTGATGTATATGGTGATTTTTCCGTTCACTCTCATACCTAAGAAGTAAAACTGGCCCTTAGCATTACCGATCATTTGATATCATGGAGCTCTTAAGGTCATAGCACTGAGTTTTTGGCAGAGGTTGATTTGAGACTCTGATGAGTGTTAATTATTCAAGAATTAATGAACTTCCGAGTGTGTGTTTACTTAGTTTTGATCTTGGCTTTTCTTGGATTTTAATATTGGAGCATTTGAATGATTACATGTGTCTTTATTGAATTATAGATGTCACCTTCCAATGGAGATCTTGTGTCTTATTTATACTATCTTTTATAGAGTATTACTTCTTAAATTTGTTTGATTTGTCTGCAATGACCAGTCATTTCAAATAATGCAAACTGACAAACTCGAAATTGACATTTCGAGAGTGAGTAGGTTGGATAACTTGAATGGTTGCTTTTACTGTTAAGCTTAGATGAAGAAAACCTCATGTTCAGAATATCATTAAGAGAGGCAACAGGATATTGGTTTGTTTTAACTAGTGGAACCAGAAGGATGCATATATTATAGCATATATTTCACTAGTTGTGTGCTGTAGAAAAATATAATTAAGGAAGGCCTAAAGATGCTGATGTATTTCAGCAAGTGACTCCACAGTGTATAAATAGATAGGCCATAGCTGAAATTTTACATGTTTGCGTAAAAATGAAAAAGTTGGTACAATATGTGTATTTATTCACTTTATTTTGTTTGTTTGATTAATCAGTTACTGCAAAATGCTCCTTACACAAAACATCTACTGCATATGGTAACTTTACACGATTGACTGTTTCTTACTTGATCAATCACACGTGTAATGCCCTTCAACTCCAAAATATGTACACTGCATTTAGTCACTAACATGAAAGTAACTAACACGTGGAGGAATAATGCTAAAGCCTCTCTAGTTCTAGCATTAATTAACTTAGTCAGCCGCAATGATTCCTCATTTTGCTAGAAAATCTGAGGAAGTTGTTTTCTATTCAATATTTCATTTCCTTAAGTTTGATTCATGGAGATTTGATCTCTTACCTGAACAAGTCATTCTATCTCTCAAGTCTGGTCACTTGTTCTCCACAATTGTTTTAACTCATGTTGGACAACAGCGTGATTGGTGTCCGGATTTGAACCTGTACATGTGTTGACATAAGTTGGTTGGACAGCAAGTAGTGTGGGAGGTTGCTTTGTATTAATCTGCAAGTGTCCGTGATTCTGGGGAGAGACTTAACATTCCTTTAGCTGGTTAAATTGAGTGTTGTGAAACTTGTTAGTCACCAGTTGTATATTGTGTTTGTTTTTAACTGCCAATGTTTCTTTTGAGATTTCATCTTCACTTTGACAGGTACTTCAGAACCCCAGAGATCAGAGAGCTGCTTTTTCGTCCCTAAGTACTAAAACTAAGTGGTAAAAATGCAAAGAACCACTTTTGATAATTGTGGGAATATTATGTAATTTGTGTTAAACTGTAATATATTAATTGGACGTCTTAAAATATTACAATTACTTGTCAAAATTGTCTCAACATCAGTCCATCACATTATTCAATCATGAGATTATAATTTAAATATGTAGAAATTTTAGAAATTTGAAAGCTTTGTTGCTGCAGCAATCCATGATTGCTGACCTTCTGATCATGATTATAGGATAAGACTCATTTTCTTACGACAGAGTCTGATCTTTTATGCACATGGCCAAGAGGAGACGTAGAACCAGCCCAGAGTCATAGGTATATCAGTAGTACAAGATGCCATATGACACAATCTTCTGAACATTAACACTTTTCAATCAGTAGTTTATGTTTATACTTAATAACTAGTGGAATAAAGCATATTACAAGTGGTAATCGAATAAACCTAAAACCCCAATAAACTGATAATAAAAGGGTCATAAATGGCTTATGAGCAAGTCAACAAACAGCAGTGTGGCCAAATGATCATTGAGCTAATTAAATGACACTAATGGTGGCAATATAAAATCATTGCATGAATTAGTTGAATGATGAAATTTCTAAAGTGTTAGTATGGTTGCTGCTGTGAATTGACATTGGATTTTCTTAAACCTGGACTGTCTTTTAAGTTTTTTTCGCCTTTCCTATTAAAATTTTAGAAAGAGTTCGTTAAACAAGTAAAAATCTTGTGGTGGATGGTAGACTGTCGAAGACTATCAATATTTGTCTAATCATGAATATTTGTTTTGATATACACATGGCTGAAAGTTATGTCACCTGAGCAATTGAATAACTGCAGTTTTCTATCTCAGTTGATAATTAAATATTTAAACTCATCAGCTCTCGAGAATTTTTTGTATTGTTCTTGTTATAACATGCTGATTATATTCAATTTACTGTTGTAGGACGAAACACCATTTATTTGGATTTCTAGTAGTGGTGAAAAAAGTTTGAAGTTAGCTTCGGTTTCACGAATTATCCCTGGACGGAGAACTGTGATATTTTACAGACTTTGTTTCACATCGATTCAACCTATCTCTCTCTCCAGTGTCCCCTCAAATTTTCGGTCAAACATCACTCCGAATTCCTAGCTAAGCAAGATTTATCATTTGATTCCAATGGATTCCTCCCCATTCAACAATCTACCCCAAGACACCCTCCACCTGATCTTCAGCCACCTTCCACTCCACCAAATTGCTGCCGCAAAGTGTGTTTGCAAATCCCTATATTCCGCTCTCTCCTCCCCGTCCTTCCTCCACCTCCTCCGCACCCAATCCCACTCCCTCCCTCTCCTTGCTCTCAAGCCCTCTCACCGCCACGTGTCCACTCATCCCACCCTTCATGCCTTGGATCCTGCCTCAGATGAATGGCTCAAATTCTCCCTTTCTTTCATCCCCTTCTCCGGTCTCCACCCCATCACCTCCTCACACGGGCTTCTCTATCTATGGGCTTCAAATCCCCGAAATGCACCCACACAAAATTCTCAAAAAGCCCTTGTTGTTTGTAACCCTTTGACCGGTCAGTACAAAACCCTCCCACAGCTCGGCTCGGCTTGGTCGCGCCATGGCTCCGTCTTAGCTGGCTCGCTTAATGTAGTCCTCGTTCTCACTGAGCTTGCCATTCTGTATTATTCCAATGATGCTAACTTTAATCCCAATTATTTGAATAATTGGCTCAAGTTTTCATCAAATCTACCCTCAAAACCTCGGAGCCCTGTTTTTGTCTCTAATTTCATACTCACATTGTGTGATGTGGGGTCCCCATGGAGGTCACAATGGGCAATGTTCAAGGCAAAAATCGTGGATATGAAGAAAACAATGCAGTGGGTTAGATTGGAGAAGCAGGAGTGGGGGGACATTTTTGACATTTTGAAGCGGCCCAGGTTGGTCAAGGCGGGGAACGATAGGAAGGTGTACATGGTCGGTGGGTTAAAAAGCTCGTACGCAATACAGAGCGCATGCACTACTATCTTGATACTGAGATTGGATTTGGAGAGCTTAGAGTGGGAGGAGGCTGGGAGAATGCCGGTTGAGATGTACAAGTGTTTCATGGAGAGTGGTAAGTTTAAGGTATTTGGTGGGGGGAATAGGGTGTGTTTTTCTGCAAAAAGAGTTGGGAGATTGGCCTTGTGGGAAGAGAAGGGGGATGGGAAGACAGATTGGAGGTGGGTGGATGGTGTGCCTGGGAGTGGAGACGGGCTCTCTCGTGGATTTGTATTTGATGCGAGGCTTGATGTCGCCCCATAGGTGTGTCGGAACTATGACTTTTCTAAATGTTTTCTGCATTTTTCCATGATTTGGAATATTGAAATTGTAGATTGTTCATGGTGTTGATTATCTAGATGTTGCGTCTGTGCTGCGTTTCTCCAGATTTGTTATGTCATAATTGTTAAGGAGTTGGATCTTTATAAAAATTGCAAACACCTTACATTTAAGAAGATAAGTGGTATCAGGATGTACTGTTTGTGTTCTCTGTTCAGTTCTTCTCAAATTTTAATCATTGGGTTTGGGTTTTTGTACTGAAATTAGGTTTATGAATTTTCTGATCAGACAATGAAAAGTTTTGAAGGTTGTTTTGAGTGTAATAATTTCATAAAGCCAACAATATCTTTCGGATTAATGGTCATATTAATTAATTTGAAAGAGGGAGCAACAGGAATGTTTCTCAAAGTATTGGGTGATTTTATGTGAATAAGAAAAATGAGGGTATTAGTAGTATATTACAGAAATAAAGTCTAAGTTGCCCAAATAGATGTCAAATTTATAGGAGTGTGTTGTTGTATAATGATCTAGTATCACTGTATCAGTATGGTGCGGGTAATCTTGGTTATTAATTAGGTCGGTTTTGTTCTTTTTTTTTTTTTTGTTCTGAATTTGAATTTGAATATATAAAATCGAAATTGAACGGAATTGAAAAATGTGGTCAGTTAATTTGATGAAAATCCTATATTTATTTGTATTGAACTTTTTTCTAAAACACTTAATTTATTATATTTGTTTTTCGCGTTGACTGAAAATTTTAGAGTTGAACCCTGTTAGCTAAAATATATTTTCTCCTGTTTTTTATTTGACATCTATAAAAAAGTATGCACAAATCAGATGTAAAAAGCCAACGGTAATGAATGCATGAATACTTATGAATGTAAAACCGAAAACCGAAATATATATCCGATAAAAAAAAACCGAACTATATATAATTTTAAAAATTGAACCGAGCCAAAATAATTAAATTTCATCTATTCAATTTGAAAAATATCAATTTTATGCTCATCGTAGGTGTAAAAAAAATTCAGAAAGCATTGCTAACTCTTATAACGGGTAAACCTATTAATTGGAAATAATTATGAAATAAGATTATTTATTATATATTTAATATAGATAAAAATGTACTCAGATTTCAGATTGTTGCATAACTGGTACCCGGGGACGGATTTAGGAGGCGAGGGGACGGTCGCCCTCTTTAAATTTAAATCTTTTCTATTATATGTATATAATTTTTTTTATTTATACCTTAAATTCGTAATATTTTGTTCCCTTTGAATTATAAAATTTTTCTCCCTTTTACTTAATGAAGTATTTTGCCCGCCTTGCGAGGAAATCCTGGATCTGTCCTTGCTTGTATCACATACATAATAAATGTTCCTCGGATCTGTCCTTGCTTGTATCACATACATAATAAATGCATTGAATAGATATCAGATCGTCGCATAATCTTGACACGTGTTCAATTTTTTTTTCCTTTTGGAAAATATTCATCTTATTCGTTTTTTTTTCATATTCATTTTGTTCGGAAAAAAAAATTAATTCAAGAATTTCGGCAAACTAGTGCCGAAACCCTGAATGTCGCGATTTATGTTTAAAAAAAAAAAACTCATGTTTATTGTTATCATACATTTGCACGATTTGAGTATTATTGCTCTAGTACACAACAAAAAATACATTCAATACATAACATTAATACTAAAAACTTTACCTAGCATTCTCAAATATTAAAAAACTGTAATTTCAATCTCAAAATCAAACCTAGAACATTAAATGCTTACCATTAACCATGGCGACGATGGTGAGCAGAGACGGGCTTGGACGCGTTTGTTTATTTTTTTTCTCATTTATGACAAGTTACAAAGTTAGAGGGAGATAGAAGGGAGATGTAGGGAAGATGAGTAATGTGTTCATCAATTTTCAAAATTTTTACAAAACTGAAATAAGAATTTTAGGCAATTAAGGGTGATGCATTTACAAAATATTAATTAAACAGGTGGTGTCTTCATGCGAATGTTGTATTTACCAAATACGATGGTGTGAATAATGTGCAAAAAAAAAAAAGGAATTGAAGAAATTGATACCAGTAACTCGGCAACCAAGCCATTAGTAGAACTGTTAGAACGGGCCGGTCTGCGGTGGGAATGGGCCGAACATTATTAGGCCCAACTACCCACTAAGGCACTAACTGGCCACGGGCTTGGCGGGTCGATACACATGTATTTTTATTTTTTTAAAAATTTGTTAAATATGTTATATAAAGTAATCATAGAAAATGCTTGTAAAATAAAAAAAATGATTAGTTCACAACTTCAAATTGATAATAAATTATTATCCATAAAAAAGTTAATTTCTCTTCATCTCTTTTATTCTTGTTAAATATTAGATGAAAAATAAAAATAAAATATTTTTGATTCGTTATAAAAAATTCTTATTTTCTTTCTAATCTCTGATTAAATTATTTTAAAATGAATGTCGTCAAATTTAGATTTTTTAAAATGTGTATAACTTATTTATAAAAATAATTTCAAGAATAATAATAAACATAACGCAATATAATAATTTGACAAAAATATTCTTACACGTAAATACAAACAAACAAAAAAAAAATTGAAAAGCCAGCCGGCTCGACCTGCTAAAGCCCGTGTCCCGTGCTTGTTGGGCCTTTAAAAGCATAACTTAACCCTCCTTGTAGGTGGGGCAGGCAAGATTGATCCGACTGGTCTAACCCATTTTGATAGTTCTAAGTTCAAGATCAATTTAGATCATATGTGTAGAATAATATTTGATCATTTTTTTTTCATACAAACTAATGTTTAAATAAATAATTTCAAAATCGAATATGCATTAGGTGCACCACCCTGCATTTGTGAACAATATAAATAATTTTCATTGAAAATATAGTTTTCAGTGAAACAATTGCATTTAATTTTCACTGAAAATAACTAATACTATTGAAAAAATGCACTTAATTTGTACGGTCAATACAATACACATGAAATCTATTCATAAATAACAGATACTATATTTTGTGTATGTGACGTACGTAGTACTAATAATAATAAAATACGAGATGGTATATCATTTAAATTGAAATGTACTTGAATTTTGTGTGTTGAAAAAGAAGTTTAGTAACAAGTCGTTTGCCAAGGATTACTTTTGAGTAATGAGTTTCGTACACCAGTTCAATTTCTCTGTGTCACTTTTAATATTTCAAGATTGTGGTAGTTCGTTGTATTATTTTAACATGCCACATGTTATTCATCTAGATTATGGAACATAAAGTGGAACACAAAAAATGACACAAATAATATCATGTGTTCGGACACATCAAATAGTGTCATTCTCACCAAGAAATAGGAACTTAATTTGCTATATCAACATCAATACTGACAATACATACAAACTAATATTACAATTTACAAATATACTTGCAATATCGATAGCATCCTCACATGGATTAAGCTTGGATGGATTTATGGGTGAAGCTGTAGTCTCTCTAATATTTTTCATTTTATATGTAATTTTTAAATTTATACCTTTAATGTATAAATTAAAATTCGTCTCTTATGATTTAAATGGCGTTTATAATTGCTTTTTGAAAACAATTTCAGCTTTTTTTTTTTAAAAAACAAAAGGTAAAGTAAGCGTATAATTACTTTTAGATTGTGACCTTTTTTTATCTTCAACTTGCTTTTTAAGTAAAAATTTAATGTACAAACACTATATTTACCGTTTTACTTTTTTTTTTTACGTTAACTGTTGCTTTCATCCAGATTTAATTTTGGGCCATTTAACTCTAATATCATGATTTTTTTTTTAATCTTATTTAGAAATTCGAATTTTATTAAATGATGCTTATATTAATTTCCTAAAAAAAATGTTAAAAAAAATTGTGATCTTCCTACAATTAACCCTTAATTAAAAATATTATGGGGGTGGGGACAAGGACTAAGATTGAGATACGTCGTTCTTGTCCAGCCGCGATCACCTACCAAACCTAAGTTGTTTGAATATTACAAGACGAAGAGAAGTTATGGAAAAAGTTGTAATGAGACAAAATTAATATGAACTCCATGTAAGTAATTATTTCCAAACTTTAAAAGGCTGCTTTTAGATGGTAAAAGATAAAGTTTATCCAACCAGCCAATGGAAAACCAAACGTCTTTGATTTCAAAATTTTATTAGGACAAAACAAAATTAAATGAAAAAGAAGGTAGTGACATCTTCCCTTTGACTTATCCAACCCTTTGTGCTAATAGCAAGCATATTGATATTGTTAACTGAAGGTTGGTGTTTGAGTTCTCTTATCAATATAGTGGAACTGAATTTCCTCAAAAGACTCGTTAGAGGATTCTGGGTATGGGGCCGCTCTGCGGTGGAACCAGTTATTTAATTTAAAAAGTTTACCTTATCTTAGTTTTAAAGAATCGACTGGGTCTTTGTCTTAGTAGCAAGCATGCTGATATTGTTGACGGAGGTTCCGTGTTCGAGTCCTCTTATCAACATAGTGAAACTGAATTTCTCCAAAAATACTACTTAGGGGGTTTCTGAGTTATCAACATAGTGAAACTGAATTTCTCCAAAAACACTACTTAGGGGGTTTTTGAGGTATGGGGCTGCTTGACAACCACTCGTGCATATCCCTTGATTTACAACCTGCCTGACCAAGGGGCCTCTGGTACAAGTGGAGGGTTTATGCTTTCGTGTATTTCCTCGTAAAAAAAAAAAAAAGAAAACAAATTGCAATTTTCCTTAAAAAATCATTTACCATCGTTATCAGTTTTGATGGGTGATTAATTTGGTTGGTTAAGAAAATCAAGATTTTGAATTGTTGGTAATGTTTTACTTGGACTTTCGTTGATGATTCAATGATTGTGGTGATCCTTTTTCAAGAGAAGGTAAAAAATATAGTAATATAATTTCTGTTATTAAAAAAATTATTAGGCTGCTGGATCGAATTTAACTAGCACTGATTAACAGAAGATGAAATCAGAAGTACAACTCCGTGAAATATAACGTGGTTCTTGGTGATGGAATATTCACAGAGTTGATTTTCTATTGTTAAATTGATTATATATGTACATTATAATAAGAAGAAAATAAATTGATAAATTTCTACGGAATAAAATTTTATGAAAGTTGTGACTCTTAATTATTAACACATGTGTAAGATTCATTGAATGATAAGTGAAAGAGTTTATGTATTTCAAATACATTTCTTTAATTTAAAGCCTGTACAGAGGGAAAAGTAGAAAAATGTGGGGACAAAACTTTAACAAATATAAAAATGGGTAAATTAAGTTGGGACACTCGTTTTTATAAAATAGGCAGCTTACAAAAGGACGGAGGAAGTAATATAATTGTCATAAATTATAACTTTTGGACACACCTAACAATTTTATTAGAACGAAAGAGGGGCCGGGTCTGGCGGTTTGGATTTGAGATGAAATTGTTCTTTATCAGGATCCAGACAACATGTGGATTCACACCCATGCCGTAGGCCCCTCGGCTCTAATCCTCCCGCTTATATTTAAAATAATTTTTAAATTATAAAATATCTATATTTCAATATTATAAATTTTTTTATTAGAATACATAGTTATTTAAAATAACATTTAATATTTATTTAATACTTAAAAATAAGACTTTAACTCTATATAAACACAAATATATATACAATAATATGGATATAAATTTATGTAAGTACATATTTATATATAAAAATATTAGAATTAATAAATATATATGACTTGTCTTAATTCAGGTTCGTGGGAAGGGTTCGATAAGAACCAAGATCCGTCCTAAATCCGCTTGGATGGGTCCAAACATGTTTGGACGGGATGAGTTCAATACGAATTTGAATGGAGAACCTGTTCTATTATCATTCCTATGAAAGACTAGAGTAATCGATAGGGGTCAATTGTTTCGATTTCAAGATTTAATAATTTTTCTTCTTCAATGTAATACAACTTGAGCTATATTCTTATTCTCTAATTAATCAATGTACAAATATGGTAAATGAATACTCAATTTCCCATGATTTTGTTGTATTTATTTAATCGAATGATAACACCTTTAATTCAAACTATTATTAGTCAAGAAAATTGGCAATTTAGCACTTTGGAAATTCCACAAAATTATACTAATATATACATACACTTATAATTGTACGTTTATATATTAATTGTTTAGTCTTTTCCAGAGTCTTTGGTCTACACATATGTCCAAATCTAGTTGGTGAAGTCCATGCCTCCTCCAATTTAATATTCAACATCGAATTAGTTATTGATCATATCATGATCATTTAAACTAATTTTCTTTAGATCTTAATATCCATTATTTGAAAATATGTACAAATTATTGAATGAAGCCTAGTCTCAATGGATTGTAGTAATCATGATTTCCAACTCAATACCCTCGCCTTCTCAATTTGTTTGTCATGGTAGGTAGGACTACATGAATTAAAAAAATTATTAAATAACAATAAGTATATGGAAGATATGACATTTTATTATTTGAAGTATATATAAATATTCAAAGTGAAATATATTTCTTCATGCAAATTTTAATTAAAAGGGTAAAATTGGAATGCAGTATTAATTTCTATTGGAATAAATTTTTTTTTTATTGTCTAAAAAGACAAACAAATTGAAATAGGAAGAATTTAACGTTTATGCTAGTCTGTTTCAGTTCGGGATTTGGATTATTTTCGTCCTCTAACTTTTTACCTTTATTGAAATGGTCCTCTAATTATCTACCTTATCAATTTAGTCCACTATGTTTACATATTTGGTCAATTTAGTCCTCTAACTATTCACCTTTATTGAAATGGTCCTCTAATTATCTATTTTATCAATTTAGTTCACTATATTTACATATTTTGCCAATTTAGTCCACTATGTTTACATATTTTGCCAATTTAGTCCAAATTAGTTATTTTATATTATTTTACATGGTGGGCTAATTTGGACAAAATTGGAAAAATATGTAAACATAGTGGACTAAATTGGTAAATAATGTAAATATAGTGGACTAAATTGATAAAGTAGATAATTAGAGGATCATTTCAATAAAGGTAAAAAGTTAGAGGACTAAATTGATAAGGTAAATAATTAGAGGACCATTTCAATAAAGGTGAAAAGTTAGATGACGAAAATAATCTAAATCCCGTTTCAGTTCGGTGCATGGTTATTGTGAGAATTGATATAATCGTATGCACTCATAGCTTAACTCCATAAATTAATATATGTGAATTTATTAAATAAATTCAATTGAAATACTATATTGAGCTCTTTAAAAGAGTAAACTAATTTGCACTATGGGACATCTAACACACAATGATGATAAATAAATAAATAAATATAAAAGGAATTCCCAAAGATTTACAATTTACTTATTTTGTGACTAGAAAATATATACCAGCTTAAGATTAATTTACAGAATAAACTGTTGATAAGTGATAAATTGTGCGTAAATTATGTGCTATTATTGGTTGTTTAATTATCAATTTCTAGCACAATTTTTAGTAATTCCGCTTATTATTTTTTTTATCGTCACTTTACTTTGATTTATTATTTTTATATCAATTACAAGTAAATTGAATGACGTTGGGAACTGAGAGGCAAAGTGAGTGTCAAGGTCAAATATGTCATATTTGGAAGAGCAAATCAATGGTTTTAGTGGAGTGAAATAAAGAAAGATTTGATTACTTCCTTATTAAAAAGTCAAAGGAAAAGGGGGATGAACCTGGACAAGGAAAAAGAGAGAAGGAAAAAAGAAAAGAAAGAATACGCAGAAAGGATACGCAGGAGTTTGGCGGAGAATTTTGAGAAGGAGAACTGAGAGTTTTGTATTTTTGTGAAGACAAGTTGTAAGGATTCTAGATTTTTATTATCTTTGGTTGTCGATTAAGAATGTTTAGTAGCTAAATTTTTATATTCTAGTCCGAGGATACGAAACTTTGAACTGTTTGATTTTCTTGCGAATTAGTATGAACGTTTTTATTTCAATTCTTGTCTCGATTTTATTATTATTTGATCATATGCGTTGCATGTTTTGAATAATGGATTAATTAAGATTGATCACCCAATTTGTTTGTTATTCATCTCTAGTTAATTCACATATTGTAATTCGTAATTGTACAATTTTGTGATATGGTAGCAACTAGGGCAGATCACTCTAGGGAATAATAATATTTAAGTTATATGATTCGAACGTTTCGTTTTTCATAGCTTAATTTTTCCTATCGTTTTAGGGCGAATACATTCTAGAAATTAAATCCCGAATACATGTTTTAGGATTGTTCCTGGGATAGATTAATCAGGGGTCGTACTTTTTGATTAATTAAACTTAAGAAACGATTCGAACTAGTTTGGTTGTACCACTAGTTTAGGAAAAAAATTCGAGTAAGAATTTAAATAGTCGTGGTTATTAATTTGAGTTAGGAAAACCGTTCAAAGGGAAGCTATCCGAGGGCTAGATTGTTTCACATATTGTTTACTCAACCCATCGTGATTCGTTATAATTTAGTTTGTTGCATTTTTTATTTTAGTGAATATTTTAGTCGAGAATCAATTTCCCCCTGTTTTTACCGCTTAATTCACACGAATTATTTCAATTAAATTACTCTGTTCCTCGTGGGATCGACCCCTTACTTGCTCTACTACATTAGTAGGTTGGTTTGAGATTTAATATATTTTTGGGTGCCGGCGACAACACACCAATTGTGAATTTCGACTTATATATCTGCTTTCACACGTAAAAAAAAAAATAATAATAATAATACAAAAATTAAAAAGTAGTACAATAGAACCTCAACCTACTCTAAGTAGAGCAGGTCTTATGTGAATGGTTTTGTGCAACTTTTTTTTTTAGTGTCACTATTAAACATGCTCTAAGTAGAGCAGATTTTATGCGAACAGGTTTATATAAATTATTTTTTTAATGTCACTATTATATATATGAAGTGTCATTCTTTAAAAAAAATATTCGATTTGTAAATTGTGATACTAAAATTTTTTTCACTTAAACTCATGTTCTGATGGAGATATTGATGAAAGTCAATATAAATATTTGATTTAATTAATAGTTATGTTCAGAAGATTTGTTTTGATTTCATTATATTATATGTTTCTTATTTTTATTTTATATTATAAATAGATAAGATCCACATTATTATTAAGGAGTTGAATTGATTGATGAAAAACTAGAGCTTTATTTCAATCCCTTTTTAGGTATTTTTTGAGTGTATATTCAATCCCCTTTTACAATATTAATTTGTTGTTATTTAACTACATTAAATTCCATAGGTTTCGCCTCAAATTTAAATTAAACTCTCAAACTAATCAATTTCTGTATTGATCAATACATACAAAACTTACTCTGACCACTAGTAGATAATGAAATTAAACCCTCAAATTAATTAGTTTTTATACGTCTTTAAATAAGAATAAGATGTGCAATTACATTATTTTTTTTTATCGGTAATGTGCAATTACATTATTAATTGAGAGATGTACACATATGATATTTAATATGTGTCTGATGAGTTTTGATTAGTTAGAAAGTCTATATATATTACATATCAAAATCATAACATCACATTAAAATATAAATTATTTTATTGATATAACTAATTAACATACACTTTACAAATTTTATTTGACAAACACTTAGATGATTCGGGTACACAATATTAAATTTATTTTTATTATTATCATCATCTACATATACTGTTATAATAAATGTGATAATAATAGTTAATATGAATGTATATGAAATTGATAATAAAAATAGAATTTATAATGTGCATTCAATTTATTCACAAAAGTATTAATCATTTTATTTATCTAAAAGGGTTAGAAGGTCGGGAATATTCTAATTACCTCTTGCTTTATGTATTAAACTTCTTCTTTTCCGTCTTCAATAAAAAAATTCATCTCCCTCATTTTTAAATTTTAAATTGAAATTTAACATATATGTTCTTAGAGTTGCTCTTATATGCTTCGTATACATCGTAAAGTTATAGAGTGTTACCACTTTTTAAAAAATTTAAAATATCAAATATTTGATCAAGAGTATTAAGAATCACCAGGAGTAAAAAATATTAGGTTCAGTGATATTATATTATTTTTCATGAGTATCAACAACAAAATAATATTTTTACTATTTAAATTATTCATATAAGTATCAAGTATTTAACCAAGAGTATTAATATATATTTGATCAAGAGTATAAAAAATTTGGATGCAATTGAAAAGTGAAATACTGTAAGCTTATGGTTTATACGAAACATATAGGACTTTGTCATGTTTTTAAATTTAAGTGTATTTAACATGGTGATTTTATGTATTAAGAAAATTACTTTAGTTCTAATTACTTAGTAAATTAGTATAAATAATTTTAAAAAAAATATACACTGGGTTGACGAACCATCTCGTAAAATCGGCGGTCTAGTTCGTTCAACCTGCAGGTTAATCGGTTCGGACCAATAATGCCCGAGTTTAAACGACCACCAAAATAGCCTATATATTTCAGGCCTAAATTGGCCGACTCGACAATACACAACTTGTTTAACATCTCTAATTTATGAATTTTCACCTGTACAAAAATTATGAGAGAATGACATGGGTTGAAAATGCTTCTCAAATGTTTCATTAATCAATAACCCCGATGCGATGTTGGCCAATTTCAAAAGAATTTTTTTTTTTTAAAAAAAAACTAGATTTATTATAAATATTCATTGAATCAAGGGCCGAGATTTGCTAAAGTGAAAATTGTCGCAAGTTTATTTATAGATGTATTGAAAACATTACAATGACATGATCTCGTCAAAAACAAAACACACTCCATAACGAGATCGTAAAAAATCACACATATCCATGCACATATAACATGGATTTTTAACAATTATTCCCACACATTTATATAACATATCTTCCTATGAAGCTCTTTCACAATCTTTATTTGGCTGCGTATATGATCTCTTATTCCCTGCAAAAATATGTTTAGATCAAGAATCATGAGTTAATTTGAGAGAAAAAGTAAGTTTTAACTTTGTGTATGTTTATAATATATACAAATTAAATTCTTTTACAGTAGCATAAGATTTTCTTTACATTTACCTTAGAAGTGATCGGGAGGAGATCGAGGCTTATTATTGTAAATTGGAGTTGGTGGTGGAAGCGATTTGTAGATGTCGTGCTCCTTCAGAGGTGGTGGTGATGGAGGGGACTTGTACATGTAATGCTCCTTTGGTGGTGGGGGTGATTTGTAGACGTAGTGTTCCTTTGGATGCGGTGGTGGTGGTGGAGGGGACTTGTACACGTAGTGCTCCTTTGGTGGTGGGGGTGGTGGAGGGGATTTATACACGTAATGCTCCTTTGGTGGGGGTGGTGGAGGGGATTTGTACACGTAGTGTCCCTTCGGTGGTGGTGGTGACGGTGGAGGGGATTTGGATACGTAGTGTTTCTTTGGCGGCGGTGGTGGAGGTGACTTGTAGACGTAGTGTTCCTTAGGTGGTGGTGGTGGGGGTGACTTGTAGACGTAGTGTTCCTTAGGTGGTGGTGGTGGGGGTGACTTGTACACATAGTGTTCCTTTGGTGGAGGAGGAGGAGGCGACTTGTACTTGTAAGGTTTCTCGTGCGGTGGTGGTGGCGGAGGTGATTTGTATACGTAGGGTTTTTCTGGGGGTGGTGGAGAAGAGTATTCATATTTTGCAGTGGCTTGGGAAGGGATGCTAATTAGTGAAACTATTAGCACCAAAAGAGTGGTAACTAGTGAAAGCATTGAGCCCTTCCCTTTGTTCTCCATCTTTATTTGCTATGATAATTAGTTATCTCTATCCCTTTATATAGAGATCTTTATTTACCCATTTAGCCTCAATTTTGAAGGTGTCTAGGTAAATCACCTATGAATTTTCATCATTTGAAAGAGTAATTAACCTATGAATTTTCATCATTTGAAAGAGTAATTAATGTTACATTAATATTAGGTGTTGAATTACTTAACCATAGAGAGACTCTTCTTACTTGGAACAAATCAATTGCCAATTTTGTCAACATTAACGTTGAAAATTAAAAACTATATATAGATCTTAATTTGTTTCATGGTACCTGAGATTGATCAATGTGAACGTTACCTCTTATTATATTTTAGATGAGTAAATCTCAGTTTGTGCAGGTATAATTCAAATATATTTTTAAACAATATCAGTTGTTTTTATTAATAAATAATTATATATATTTGCGCTGAACAATATCTTGGACATCTACAATTGTTCAATACAAACATTATAATTGTTTAGTAAAAGTAATTAATATGTTTAAAAATATATCTGAATGGTATAATATATATAAGGTTTTGTCAGTGTAGAAAATCAATTAACCGTTACCTCTTACCTCTTATAAGTTCCGGATATGGGTATTACTTCGACTCCGTGCCTCGGACTCGTGCCCTGTTTTATATATTAAAATTTAATATATTATACTTCCTCCATTCCAAATAGTTTTTACATGCACGAAGACACACACTTAAAGAAAATATGTTTTTTAGTAAGTGAAGGATTTTAAGTTGTGAGTTATTTGTTTTAAGGATGTGAAATTTATATTGAGACATCTCAAAAAGAAAAGTATTATAGTTTTTATGGGATGGACGGAGTAGTATATATATATATATATATAAATATATTCATATTGTTTTCATGTTTATTAATATAAATAATTAATATATAGATTAAGAGATTTAATTTATTTGTATTATGTATATAAATATTTTATTACACAGTTTAAGTTGAATAAAATCTTTCCTTACATGCTATCAGTTTAAAAATACACATACCCTGAGGGGGTGTTTGATTTGTTGAAAGAAATCATAATGACAATGAGTTTGAAAGTAGTAATATGTTAGTTATTTGTTGAGTTGTTTGGTTTATATGTAGGTATGATTATTATTACCATGGAAAGTGTTTGACATTAATAAAAATTATTGATAATTAAACTTATTATTAACTCTTTTTTAATATTAAAAAATATATTATATAATAATCATGTTTAGAATATTATTATTAATATTAATAAATAATTTAAAAAAATAAAATAAATTTTTAAAAATTTATATATGAAATTTTAGAAAGGAATGATTTTTGGTTAAAAAAAAAAAGAAAAAGAAAGGAATGATTTGCATTCCTCCCAAAATGGTGAGAAATGAATCTATATCTTTCATTACTCTTTTTTAAGATATTAAGGAGGTGCTTGGTTAACATTTTTAAAGCTAAAGAATAGCAATGAAAGGAGAGTGTGATGTTTGGTTGAGGGGAATCAAATGTTTGATATCTTAAAAGTGAGTAATTAAAGTTATATATTCATTCCTCTCAATTTTGGGAGGAATGAAAGTCATTATTTTTTTAATTTTCATATATAATTTTTAAAAATTTATTTTGCCTTCTAAATTATTTATTAATATTAATAAATAATATTTTAAGTATGATTATTATATAATATATTTTTTAATATTAAAAAAGAGTTAATAACAATTTTAATTATCAATATTTTTATTAAAACCAAAGACTTTCTATGGTAATGGTAGGCATACCTACATATAAACCAAACAACTCAATAATAACTAATATATTCATTATCATTCCTCAATACTTTCAAACTCATTATCATTACAATTCCTTTCAACAACCAAGCACCCCCTAAATATTTGATTCCTCTCAACCAAACATCACACTCTCCCTTCATTGTTATTCCTTAACTCTAAAGGTGTAAAACAAACACTCCCTAAAATCCCCTCTCTCTCATCGCTTAAAAAGACCTAAAAAATTATCCTCGAATTATTTTAGGCTCCATTTGGATGGAGTCATTTGAAATCAAGAGATTTGAGAATAATACACCATACATTTACAAATCAAAATGGAAAAAAACTAAATGAATGAATTTGGTTTACACAATATTACTTATAAGTGAGAGGATTTCAAATACCCAATAAAACCTAGTCATTTGAAATCCTCTCACTTCTCCACTTGTGCTTAATATTTTAGTGAATCAAATTCATTCATTTAGCTTTTCTTCATTTTAATTTATGTGAATACATGTTATATTATCCTCAAATTCCTTGATTTCAAATTCACTCCATCGATCCGAATAGAGCCTTGTAGTTTACACCTTCTGGATTGCGGGACATGCGTTACCATCCTCGTCAATACCACCGCTAAAAGTTGAGATTCTAGACACATTGTGACACGTCGCTTGATTAATGTAAAAACTGAAAATAAAAATAAATAGTTTAATTAGTATATGACTAATCCATATTCAATATACAAGTGTAAACACGAGATTAAATTTAAATTGAAGTCAACACTGATTACCTAATCTCGTTAGAATATTGTCACTTAACAAAGGTCCAGCACTCCAGCTACGTTATTTCGTACAATCTTTTTTAAATGTAATTTAATACTTTAATTTGTTATTTCACTTTCATCTATTTAAAAAAAAAAAATAAGAATCAACTTATTTTTACAATTTCCCTTAACTTTATAGATAAAAAAAATTATTAGATATCTTATTTTTATACAGCGTCCTATGAATTTTTCTGTGGAAATATTGTAGAAAATGTTGACTTGCCTTTCGATGTAAGCCAGCAGGTACATAATATTTTTAAAATGAATAATAGTCTCCCCATCCTATAAAATCTTTTACATTTTTATATTTGTTCGTCCCGCTAAAAATGTCTCACTTTTAAAATGGAAAACCCTTTATAAACTTTACCCTCACAATTCTACTAATTTACACAAAATATCATTATTTTTTACTCACACATATCCACAACTAGAGATGTTAAACGGGCTGGCCCTAACCCATTAGGGCCAGCCCTACAGGGCCACGGGTTTAAACGGTTTCGGGCCTTATCGGTTCACTCTTAGCGGACCGACAATTGTTGGAACCTAAACCTAACCCAAGCGGGCTACGGGCTAAACGGGCCACTAACGGGCTCCGAAGAAAAAAATTAATTTTTAATATAAAATCTTAAATTATAATTATAATATAACATAATACAAACTTAAAACATAAATATTGTTCATAAATTATTAGAAATACATCAAAATAGAAATACATCAAAATACTCACACATATCCACAACTAGAGATGTTAAACGGGCTGGCCCTAACCCATTAGGGCCAGCCCTACAGGGCCACGGGTTTAAACGGTTTCGGGCCTTATCGGTTCACTCTTAGCGGACCGACAATTGTTGGAACCTAAACCTAACCCAAGCGGGCTACGGGCTAAACGGGCCACTAACGGGCTCCGAAGAAAAAAATTAATTTTTAATATAAAATATTAAATTATAATTATAATATAACATAATACAAACTTAAAACATAAATATTGTTCATAAATTATTAGAAATACATCAAAATAGTTAAACAAAAAGGAATTACAATAAAATAGATTGTCGAATGCGTTTTACATTTCCAGAAAAAAATCGTCATGAATAAACTCAACTTATTAGCGAACATTCTATTCTTTTTTTCTTGAAATATCTCAAACCCTTTTAAAAATATTTTGTTCTTTATTAACTTTTACCTCTAAAAATTTTCAACTCCAATTTTTTCCTTATTATATAATTAATAGGCATAATGTTAGTAAATTAAAAAAAATAAAAAATAATAATAAAAGGGCTGACGGGCCAACCCGAAAAACCGGCGGGCTAGCCCTTTTAGCCCGCGGGCTAATCGGTCAGGGCCAAAAAGACCCGGTTTTAAACGGGCTATTAAACCCCTGACCCTAATCTTTCATTTTTCAGGGTGCGGCCCTTTTAACATTTCTATCTACAACCCAATTTATTTTTCTATTTTATATATAAAAATTTATAAAATTACCTTCAAAATTTCAATCATAATTTTTTTATTAAATGTGCGCACACCGTCCTATAAAAACTTTTATAGGGATTGAGAAAGTATAACGCTTTAAAAAATTGGATATGCCAGCTAATAATTAGTAACAAAAGTATTCTTTGAAAGATTCAAAGTTTGTTAAAAGATGTGATCTATTCTCCGCATATATTTGTATAAGTAGATTTTATTTGATTATGATATTTTATATCAATTATTGTTATTTTAAATATTTTTAAAGACATTATATTTAAAATTTAAATATAATACATTAATATGGTACTACTGACCCAATTCTTTATTTTTTTTTACCGGATAAGCAACATTAGCGATATGACTTTTTTTTTTTTGATTAAGAGCGATATGACATTCGTAATTGATTACTTGCTGACAAAATATCTAGTTACATTATTTGGGATAATTAATTGCAAATAAGCTTATTTACTTATGATATTTTTATAATTAATTTTTAATTATGCCGACATACATCGCCTATTAATTTTTGTAACTTGATTACGAAGTTAATTTTCCATAACGTACAGTACATGTGTTTGACTTTGTGAAAATTAGTAGGTCATGAATAAAATGTAAATTGTAAAAATAAAAATTGTAGTTAGTTACAGTTTTTTTTTTTCAAATAGCTCTTGTACATATTATTAGCAAATTATCAAAAAAATATTATGTGATTAAATTATAGAAAAAAAAAACGATGGTGTGTAACATTGCTAAAAAAATCAAATTCTTGCGGAAAGGGGTATGCGACATATATTTAAATTAACATACTAATATTTAGGATTTTTATCGGTACAAGTCCCGAAAGATATGTTAATTATCAATTCGGGCCTGAAAGATAAAATTTATCAATGCGGGGCCTGAAAAATATTTATATTAAGGAATTTTATCAATTCAGACATTAAAGATAGGACAATTATCAATTCAGGGTCTTAATTCAAGTCCTGAATTGATAAAATCTCTTAATATAAATATATTTCAGGTCCCGGATTAATAAGTTTTGTCTCTCAGGTCCTAAATTAATAATTAATATATTTTTCATGACTTGGAATGATAAAAAAAATTTATTCATTTTTCAACTCATTGTTGAATTTGATTGTCTTATGTGAAACAATCTTATTAAAAAAAATAATGATAAAAATGTTAAAACTTCCTTATATTACTAATAGGGGGTTTGGTTTTGCTTAGATGTCGTCACGAGGTTAATTTGAATGAGGTGTCACATTCTTATTAAATGCATATATATGCTAATAATTTATGTGTCATTTTTCTATTGATTTATAATTAATATATGACATCTATGTGGCATTTTAATATAAGAATTAATTAAGAAATATATTTCTAAGGAGATTTGAACCTCAGACCTCTTGCAGAATATGTATATTTTTAATAAATAAGTTAATATATAAATTTTTAAATATTTTAAATATCTATTTTATATCTAAAAAGTGTTATCACATGATAATTTTTAAACATTAAATTATATTTAACTTAAGCCTATAAATGTATGTAAGAAAAATTGTGGTTGTATCAACTTTTATAAAAAAAAAATTAATATAATCATATATGATATTTATTGTAAATATATATATATATATATATATATATATATATATATTATTCGGAGTAATATATATGCATCAATTATATAAAAAAATTCTATTAATCGTCTCCTTTTTTTATTAATTGTAAAATAAATTTGAAACAAATCTTATAGTAAATTCTTTCACATAATTATAATAATTCTAATCTCTAGCATGAATTGTCAAACAATTAATATTACCATTATTTAAATTTAATATTATAATTATAATTTTTTTATACATATACATTATTTTAATATATATATATATATTATTTGAAAATATTATATATAATATATTATATTGTAAAATTTATTTAACGAAAATATCGCGTAATACGCGGGAGCTCATCTAGTTATATATATAAAAGAGTTGGTGAACCGCTCTGGCTTTTAGAAAGAAGAATTTGAAGAATCCAATAAGAGAAGGATGGGTAATTTTCATGATTAATGATATCCTACATACTTTAATTAGGACCCACCAGATTGGATCATGTGTCTAAGTGTTTTCCAATCTTTTTTCTTATTTAATTTTACTTTATCTCTTACTTTTCACTAAATTATTTTTCTCTTTCCAATTCTGAGTATTAATTTATTTTGTCTTTAATTACACAGTTAATATTTCTCTACTATTCTGGCATACCTGGAGCATTTCCTAATTTATTCTCAATGCTGCAACTTGCCTCTATTGCACGTTTCATTATGTGTCTTGTATTTCTAAAGAAAGAGGAGGTGGATAAATTTGTAACTAATAAAAGAATTTATATACACTTAATTAAATGTACTGTATGATTCATATATTTTGAAATTTGTATACATAAAGTGTACCAAATTGCAGGTGTATCATAAGATATATATACTAGTAAAAAATATTTTTGATCTTCAAATGCATTTTTATTAGAATTCCATTTTAATTGGGACTATATAGTTATATGTAGCATTAGCGGATTAAATATTACTACTATTGACCTCTCTAATTTATTAGTGCTAAATGCAATCCGATTGACTCCTCCAAATAATTTAATAATATTGAAAATAAAATTTTATAATTGTTCATGAAGTAGGAGGTCCGTGTTCGATCCTGCTGTAGTTTTATTATAAAACAATGATAATTTTATCAGTACATATATAACTAATGATTTTTTTTATCGGACAAATAATAACTCGAACATATGATCTGAAGGTAGTGGTGCTCTAACCACTTGAATTATACCACTTCGTCACATAACTAATAAAATATTCAATGACTTTTTATTTGGAAAAAAAATTATTTTTATTTATTTACATAATCTTGACAAGCTATTGGAATAATTATTGTGTCATTTATTAGTATTTCCATGATGTGGGAGCTAATATATGTGTACAGTGTACGGTCAGGAAGGTGCCATGCGTTTCTTCAGTAATATACATCAAATCCACAATGCGTACACATTTTTTTTAAGTCTCTTTGATCAACTCTGTCGCATATATAATTAAAAGGGCCATTTGAATTATAATATTTTCACATTTTATTAAGTATAATATATATATATATATATATATATATATATATATTTAGAATGTACAATTTAATATATAATTTATTTTTAATTTTTTCAATCATATTACATGATTACATTTTTCGACAACATAGGTTGATGTAGCAATCATAAAGTAGTATAAGAATTAAATAAAAAAAACTCGATTTTTTATTATTTTAATTTAATCACATTTTTTTTATAATTGATCAATTTAATCACAAACCTTTTAATATACATATTTTTTTTAAGTTTGACACACTAACACGTCAATAGAACTTGTGGGAAAATTCTCACCTGATATAATTAACAATTTTAAAGATTGAATATCAAATTTGAAATTTTTAAACACACAAGTATAATGTAATTGAAAAAAAAAGGCGTAAAATGTTGTGATTTTTTTTTTCAATAAACCTTAATTAAAACTTGTCTAGTATATCTAACATTTTTCATTTAATTTGTAAATTATTAAATTAGAGTAAAGTCTATTAATTTAATACACATTCTAGACAACGGTCGTAATTTTTTATTATTATTTTTAACTTCCCTAAATAACGCAAAAAAAAAAAGGAAAAAAGAAAAAAAGGAGATAGGGACAAAATAAGTTGTAAAAAGAATAAATCTAACCAGGGAAGACAAAATAAGTTGTAAAAAGAATAAATCTAACCAGGGAAGACAAAATAAGTTGTAAAAAGAATAAATTTAACCAGGGAAGTGGCCAAGTGGGAAACAGTTGGATTCCCTGGTTACACTACGTTTAAACATAAATTTACTTTTATGCTTTAAAAATTAAAGTTTTATACGAGCAAAACACACAGACATTCATACATATATATACAATAGCGGATTCAGAATTTATCCATTGGATGGACTGTAATAGAAAATTAAATACATATATTAACATAATTATATATATATATATACATATATTTATACACTGAGGTTCAAAAATTTAGGAGGGACTGCCACCCCTAGCCTCCTCTATATCCGCCCATATATATATATATATATATAATGCTAATAAATTCATAATCTTCCACAGATTTAAAGGATGTGATATTTTTGTTGACACTCCAAAAGTCTAAGAAATTTCAATTGTTGAATAATTATTATAGAGATATTTCAGAAGATGAAAAGGTGTAAAACCAAAAAAGAAATATACTCGAGATAAGATGAAAAAGGAATCTGTAGTGCGTAGGATAAGGGTATATATATGAAGCCATATTATGAAGCCGGCTTCAATATGGCTTGAGCATTTACACAAGTCAACAACAACCCAGATACGGACACTGATCTGTTACTTTCTCATCAATCCTACTGATGCCTTTTTAATTAGACGCATGGGTCCTACCTATGCCTAAATTCCTAAATTTACTGCATCGGTAATTAACTTTAAATAATATTATCACCATAATTAACTTCGCATTTTTTTAATAACGTTCTACAGTTAACATCATACTCTTAAAATACAATACCCTTCACAAACTACACCTTCACAATACTATTTAAATTTAAAAAATGTCACTTTTGTTTTGTTCTACTTTATTATCTCTTTTACACTTTATCTCATTCAACCACCCAAATACCCTTATATTTTACTCTCTCTCCTACACTAATTTAAATTTTCTTAAAAAGTATGTTTGTTCACACGTGAAGTCAATTTCGGAACGAAGGAATTAGTATATAATAGTAATAACAAATTATAATTATGCTCCCTAACAAATATTAAAATATATATACTCCCTCATTTTCATAAAATTCTTCACATTTTTTTTCATCGGTCCAATAATAAGTTTCACACCTTTGAAATAGAACATTTTCAATGAACTTCACCCTCATAATATTCACTAATTTACACAAAATGTCGCTATTTTTAGACTCACACATATACACAACTTAATAAATTTATTTATTTTATACATAAATATCTATAAAATTACCCCTCAAAACTCAAATCATTACTCTTCTTTCTTAAAACGTGTGTACTCTCTCTTATGATGAACTTTAGGAGATGTTACACATTGGAAAAGTAGCAAAGGATTTTGTCCGCACGTTACTGGAACTAGATCAGAAATTTCTACATCGTATTTGATCTTTAATAAAGGCCACACATATGAAATAAGGAAAAGCCAATTCGAATCGTTACCTAAGAAAAATGGACATAATATTAATAGGGTTGTCTAAAAAAATTTAGTAATTATTTGCAATATTTTAGTCGCCTAGATTAAATATAGGATGCAACAATTGATTAGTTGTTAGCTCACGTCGATGTTGTCAACTGGGGTTTAATTCCTTTTACGTGGAATTATTTTAATTATAATATAAATTTTCGTCTAAAATTTAATATCAGATGTAATAATTAATTTATTACTTAATTGTTCGTATATGTCGGCCACTAGGGTTATTTCGTTGAAGTATTTATAATATACTTTTTTTCTTTCTTTATCAAAGGAGGATGTACGTAGTACATATATATTTATTCATAATAATCATAATTACCTGATATAATTAGTACGTGGAAAAAAGTACATAAGTGAAATAACAATATACATAGAAAATGGAAGTTTTATTGATAGAACAAACCTCTGCATTCTGCCAAGAGATTAATATAGAAATATGCAATACAAATATGGAAAGCAAACATATGCGCTACACACTAAAATAAGCAAACCAAAACATGATACAAATAATTATGAGAAGACTGTTTGCATTGCCTTATTATAATAATAATCTCACTCTCTCTCTCATGATGCATGGATCCATCGCTTTCAGCCCTCGCCATATTTTATTATGGACATTCTCCTAGCCTGCATCATCAATAAATTAACGTATTAGATAACTAATTAGTCAATATATAAAATAATATCATGTTTTAAAGTATATTAATGATTGGACAAATTTTCATGCAGCAATGTATTTCATAAAGGTTAATTAAAACATCAACGTGCTTCTTAATTGAGAATATTAAATTGTTTCAAGAATGATGAAACTTACTTGGAAAGTGTGGAGATTCGTTGCTCAGTAGTGGTGTGGTGGTGGTGGAGAGCTGTAGACATATGGTGCCGGCTTGTGGACCGGTGGTGGTGGAGATTTGTATTTGTAAACTGGGGTGGGTGGTGGTGGGGATTTGTACTTGTACACTGGGGTGGGTGGTGGTGGTGACTTGTACTTGTATACTGGAGTGGGTGGTGGTGGAGACTTGTATTTGTAAACTGGAGTGGGTGGTGGTGGAGATTTGTACTTGTACACTGGAGTTGGTGGTGGTGGAGACTTGTATTTATACACCGGGGTGGGTGGTGGTGGAGATTTGTACTTGTATGGTGCCGGTTTGTGGACTGGTGGTGGTGGGGACTTGTATTTGTAAATTGGGGTCGGTGGTGGAGGAGATTTGTACTTGTACACAGGGGTAGGTGGTGGTGGAGATTTGTACTTGTATGGTGCTGGCTTGTGGACTGGTGGTGGTGGAGACTTGTATTTGTAAACTGGGGTTGGTGGTGGAGGAGATTTGTACTTGTACACGGGGGTGGGTGGTGGTGGAGACTTGTATTTGTAAACCGGTGTTGGTGGTGGTGGAGATTTGTACTTGTATGGTGCCGGTTTGTGGACTGGTGGTGGTGGAGACTTGTATTTGTACACCGGTGTTGGTGGTGGTGGAGATTTGTACTTGTAAACTGGTGTTGGTGGTGGAGGAGATTTGTATTTGTACACTGGGGTGGGTGGTGGAGGAGATTTGTATACATATGGGTGCTTAGGTGGTGGTGGTGGTGACTTATATTTGTACACTGGAGTAGGTGGTGGTGGAGACTTGTATTTGTAAACCGGTGTTGGTGGTGGTGGAGATTTGTACTTGTACACCGGAGTGGGTGGTGGTGGGGATTTGTAAACGTAATGATGTTTGGGTGGCGGTGGTGGAGACTTGTACTTGTACACCGGAGTGGGTGGTGGTGGAGATTTGTAAACGTAATGATGCTTGGGTGGTGGTGGTGGAGATTTGTACTTATACACCGGTGTTGGTGGTGGTGGTGACTTGTAAACGTAATGATGTTTGGGTGGTGGTGGTGGAGGTGACTTGTACACCGGCGGCGGCGGTGAAGAGTAGTGGTAGGGAGGATATTTCACCGGCGGTGGTGGGGATGAATATTGGTAGTTAGCATTTGCTATGGAAGGAAGCAGAAGAGCCAGAGTTGCTACGAGCAGAGCAGCAAAGAGAGACCCCATTGCTTTTCTTCCCATATTCGGATTCTGCTTTTCTTGCTATCCAACCATCCCTTTTTATAGCTTGCCTTTCACCATTCTCCATGCCTAATTAATCAAGGTTAAATCTTAATTTCTGATAGTTAAAAAATTAATTAAATCTTAATTGGCTGTCAATATATGCCTCATATTTGACTACCAATAGTTTAATTAATTATCGCCACCCATAGTTTTTTAGCGACCGCTAATGAGTAGGTAAAATTATGTCGAGATATATTAATTAATAATTTGGTGTTTCTCATGCAATAATTCAGAGGAAAAGTCTCCTCATTGCTGTCTTTCTTTTGTTTATACACTTCCCCATCAAATGTTTTCAAAACTGAAATCATCAAATCTAGGTATATTGTAACAATTTACATGTGATTTTATGTACATATATATGTGTGTGTCAAACTGAGATTTAATACGTGTTACAAAAATTAAATGAGACGATATCAAGTACTCAATTTTTGGAGAAGAATGACAATATATATTGGGATATTTTTACATGTTTCATGTATTTTAGAAAATGATATTATCTTGACTTTAATTTGCAAAACCTGATCAGCTTATAAATTAAGATTTATAAAAAGACATATAAGGAAAAAGTCTTGATTTATTTATTTATTTTAATAGAAAAACGATGTTTAATTTAAGGACGTAACTATTTTTTTCCCTAGAATAAAAGTACAAAGGGCCATAATTTGATAAGTATTTAAATAATTTCTGAAAGGGTAGTAATAAAATAGGTTTGAAAACGTGTGTGGAAAGGCTGCCCAATTTAACAAAATTTCTGGAGAGGGGACCATGAAGCCTGTCTCTTCTTCTATTCATATTCATATTCGCAGGGCCCTCTTTTTCCTGGATATAATGAAGAAATTAAAAATTACTATTTATATATGTTGATATACTACTTTATTTAAATATGTTTTTGCTATCTTCTTTCTTATTTATTGGTATTTACTCATTCCACCTACATGAAATCTGACCCTTAAAATGGTTAAGTAAGATCCATGCAACGCGGAAATTCACGATCTTTAATTAATATTTTTTTAAAGCAACTGCATTATTCAGACAAAAGACAAAACTTTATGTTAAAATAGTTTATGATAAGTTTATTATGAAAATTTTGAAATTATTAAAAATCTCATCAGCAGTAACATCATATTATTGTTAATGAGTATCAACAATAATTAATTTTTTTATTATTTAAACTATTCATATTTAATATAAAACATGTATAATATTATATCCCCGTCCCAATAAAAAAATTTCACTTTACTTTTTAGTTTGTCTAAATTACAACTTCACATTTCCTTTTTTGGTATTTCCAACAATATATTTAATACATTTTTATCTTTTTTCATCATATCACTTGTATTATATTATTATTCTACTACAATTCCTCAAATATTGTGTCAAAAAGTAATATGAATCTTTCACAGGAATGGAGAGATTTAAATTTAAAGTAACAAGTTTAAATAAAAAAATATAAAGTAATAAGTATTTTACTAAAAATATTAAAAAAATGATATAGGTTTATGGAATTGAACCATATTCATATAAAACATACTCAAAGCAAAAATTTGTGTTGAACGGTCTCACAGTGAGACAATTCACAAACTAATGTAAATTAACACACATCTATCAAAGTGTTAAAGTGTCATTCTTAAATTATATGCAATCTCACCATACAACTATTTCAATCAAGATATACTCCTAATCAGTGCATAATTAATTTCTTGTTTACATGTCAAATTCATTTTTAGAAGATCATTTACTAATTTCGCTCTCAAATTTCGTTTTATTTGGTTATATTTAGTAATGATACAAATGCACTCTTAGTACAAGATGGGGTTGAAAGATAGAGACAGAGAGGTTGCGTTTGAAAATTCAATACTGGACTATTCAGTCAAGATATTGAAATTACTAACTAATTAATAATGCACCAACTTCACCCCACAATAATTTATACACTTTTCTTATTTAGACATTTCAAAATAATTTACATATTTAAAAATAGAAAATTCTCCATAAATTATACTCTACAATATCCATAATTTTAAATAAAATATTTATTATTTTTGGGCTCACATATATATATATATATATCCAACTTATTTTTTACTATATAAAAATTTACAAAATTACTTCCCAATTCTCAAACCTTCAATTGTTACTGAATTTTCTTATTTTGTGTGTTAAAAAATTAGTGAAATTTAAGGTGGATCGGAGAAGTGAGAATATGTTAGTGATGTGAAACAATGATAATCGACTTTAGCTCAAACTTTTATTTCTAAAAAAATACCATATCAGAGACATATTAATATTGTGAGAATATTCTATTTTTCTTATTTTAAGTAGAGAAGACATAAACGAGTTTACCACAAGTAGCTATCGAATATAACAAAGGAAATAACATTAATAATGATAAACTCCTAATATACTCAGACAAAAACTTGTATGAGATGTTCTCATTCATGAAATCGAGTCATTTTTTAATAAATTATTATCGCTTCTTAAAAAAGTGATATAAATTAGTATAAACGTGATAACAAATTGAAAAGTGATAATAATTTATGAAAAAGTGATAACAATTTATTAAAAAGTAACTATTTCTCATATTCGTCTCATGCATAAGACAATCTCACACAAGAGTGCCCCATATACTAATATATATACTACAGTATTATGGATAACTATTTTTTTTTATCGGGTAAATGGTGACTCGAAATCACGTTTTTTAGACCATAGACAGTGAAGCTCTGACCACCTGAGTTATACTAATTCATCCGGATAACTAAACAATTTGAGAAAGGGAATAATAAAAAATAACAAAGAAAAAAATTAATTTTTTTTTTTTGAAAAGCAAAAATTAATAAATTAATATTAATTTTTTTATTTTTTTGATCCGGTCTCCATAAAATATCACCATCTTCTTTAATTTTTTTCATCTCGTCTCCCTCACTTAGTTTCATCAAGAGTATATTAGGTACTCTATCGTGATCAGAATTTTTAATTTTTGTTCTTAAATATGAAATAGTAATTTAATTTAGTTGTAATTAATTCTTAGCTAATTTTTTTGAATTCTAGCTTCTTGTAGGTTTCTCTAAACGGCACTGGTTTATACTCCATTATTGGATAAAGTGAAAGTGGAATGCTTTTTCTTTTTATATAAAAAATACAATTTTCATTTAATTGCATATCACTATCCCCCCTTTCTTTTTTCTTTATTGCAATTTGCAAGACAAAATGTACATTCTTGGAAAAGGAATTTTGGATTCAACGCGTTTTTATTTTCTTTTTTATTCAGTATAATTTTTTAGTACTTCTTTTCTTTTTAAATTGTTTTATTTTAGATGAGGAAACCCTAGCCGTCATCCAAGCTTATACATATATAATTTTCACAATACAGTATATAATTTTCACAATTGTTCAATATAAGGCATGCAGTATATACAAACTTTAGAGTTTGAAAATATTTTTAGTTCCGTAATTTTCACATTTTTCGCAAATTGTCTTAAGATAGTTAAAAAAAATGGATCCATTAACTTTGTATATTACTTAATTTAGATCCAAATTTTTGTCAAATATTGTCATTCTTTAATATTTCTTGGGACTATTTGCAAGGGTGAAGGTTATATACGCGGACAAAAAATAAATAAAAAATGATGCCGTTTTGTTAAAATTAGATATAATTGAGAAAGGTATAAATTTACGAGACTAGATTAAATATTTTTACTACTTTGAGAAGATTTACGAAAAAAATAAAAATTATAGGACAAAAAAAATGTTTTATCCCCAAAATTAACCTTGTGTAATGAATTATCAACGGTAAATAAAAACGAATTTAAAGTCGTGATTGTCTGTCATTGCGGTCACCTACACCAATTCGTAAGTTAATAGATTTTTTTTTTTTTTTTTTTTTTTTTTGAAAACACGTTAATGGATTTTTGTTAATTCTATTGAAATTGAAATTTTCATGACTTTTAAGTATATTCATATAAAACCCACCGGTCGTCATAGACACAGTCAACGCCCAAAGCCCTTTTTTTTCTTTTTTTTTTTTATTGAAATCTGCAAGCTAATTTTTTTTTTGTTTTTTTGTTTTTATCTGCAAGCTAATTAAGAATCTTGAAATAATTCTAATAATATATATTATTATCAAATTGTTGAGTGGCCAGCTATGTACTCTGCACGTCTATTTTCTTGATTTAAATTTAATTAATCAACTCAAAAAAAATATTAGGGATCATAAAGTTGTAGAAAGGGTTTGAATATAAATTATTAATTAGAAATATTATTATATGTGATCACAAAATTAATGGAATCGAATATTATAAACTATTTTAGTGGTACTTTCACACTTTTTTTTCGTTTACTTTCATACTTTTAAAATGAAATTATTCATAAACTTCACCACATAATATCCACAATTTCACATTATATAGATTATTACTTTTGAGTTTACATTTACACATACTCCAGTTCGAACAAAATTACCTCTTAAAACCTATGAAACTCATAAAAATAGTAAGTAGACGGAAATGATCACATGTCCATCAGTAAATATATTCTTATATGCTCACCATATCATAATCGGTTTCCATCGTAGACATATGATCATTTTCAAGTAAATAGGCATTTTGATGATTAATTAATTTCCAATGGGCTTGTTTTGAATCTTGAAAATATCGTAGACATGCGATCATTAATTAATATCGATATTGGACAAGCGCGCGTAGTGTATTTTTTTCTTGAATAACGTGAAATACCGCTATATATCGAATAATATCGCAATATTTAGAAAATATTGCATTTTTTTTTATTATGCATACAATTTATACTTTTTTATTTATTCTATTATTATTTTTTCGGTTAGTCTTGATTCTTTGAATATTGGTGTACATCGATCATAGTGATATTTTACAAGTTTCATATGCCCCGTAGACATATGTGAGTTCACAATTTGATTGAACTACTTAAAATGTATATGGAGGTCAAAATGTATATCAACAAAATAATTTGGTTAGTAGACATTATACAATCCATAGTAAAACAGTTGAAAGAGATAAAAAATATATGAAGTGCATGTGCATAGCTATATTTAAAATATTCTAACGTGATAATTGATGAGTTGATATCAATATTGTTTGGATAAAAATGATATTTTACCTACTATGTTGTTTGGCCATTTTTAATTGTATCTCATATAGTATTTATATACTCTATTATCCCATATGTCTACCTTAAACACACAAGTTTGTTTTAATTTTAAATGGAATATATCCATGGTAATTCATAAATTTTTAAAATTTTAATAAAATCTCACTCTTTTTTTTTTTTTTTGCGATATGAAAATTAATATACTCAGTGATATATCCATAAAATTGGTGTTACCATAACAATATTTGCATAATTAATATGTACCATACGACAATACCGCGTGGCATTCGATTTAGTTCAGACGTGACAACATATGGAAACTAATATCATTGTAATTTTTTTTTTTTTTTTTTTTTGACAGGGTAATATCATTGTAATTTAAGATTCCTCCTTTATTAGGTGAAGACCAAATCAAACTTTCTTACTTACAGGAGGTAATTAAAGCCACCACTTGACTTTATATTTATTATTATTATTATTGCAGCATTTTTTTTTTACATGCCCAAGTAAGTATGGTCGATTGTATAATATTCCAGAAGCTTCATCCAGTTACTTTATAGGGCATACTAGAAAAAGTACGGAATTGGTACAAGTATTGACTGCGTGACGCAAATTTGGAATTACCCAAGTCAATTTTCTAACTATGAGTGTAAAATAAAATAAAAAAGGACAAAATTTTATAATGATGGTCAATCCAAATCATTTTTTAACTCGTTGAGACTTCACATAACGTAGAAAGTAGTAGATGTAAACTGGATTTTAAGATCTTACAAAGTGTATATAGGAATCTAAAATTCTAAATGCTTCAATCTTAACAATTGTATATATTATCAATTTGCAATTTATATTGGAAGATATTTTTTAATTTGTAGCATGTAGTTATTAATTTTTTTAACAAATTACAATTTGTAATATATAAAATAGACTTATTAATACCTAAATTTATTTTTTGTTCTTTTTTCTATCTAGACTGTATTTGGTCAAGGTTATATTGTTGGAGAAATTGGGTTTAGTTAATTTCAAATTATTTAGTTGTGTATTTAATTAGTCATTTAATGAGGGTGTGAGACACACATTTTTGCTTAATTAAATGGGGGGTTTAAAGTTTAATTTTGGGAATAAAACGATATAGGATCGAAAAATCAAATTTCAGAGTGAAAAATTGATATACGAAGTCGAAACGTAGTGTTGAAAGTTGTGAAAATTAACTTAAGTATGAGACCGTCTCATACAAATTTTTGTCTTATTATTAACCTGGTCTGTTTTTTTTTTTTTTAACTTATATATTATAATTTATTTCATCACGAAATATCTCAAAAAAATAAAGTCGTTATTTCTTTTTTATTAGGATAGAATGACCCATTCCAAATGAAGATCTGATTTGAGCCGTTCATGAAGAGGACGGGAATACAAGGATATTTTCTTCCGATTCATTTTCACATGCAATTGAGGTGATAAAATGGTCCCATTCTCAACTCTCATGAGCCATTTTCAAAAAAGCATTGTACCATTACAAAGTTTTGAAATTTTCGTTTATTTTTATTAGAGTTACTTTTAAATAAATGACTAATTAATTTCTATTTCGGAAAACTGAAAAATGTTTTTTTTTTTTAACTTTTCTTCTTGCAATTTTGCTAGATGGACACTGATATTTTTCATACAGGAACAATATATATAGTGTTCATTGGTAATAGGCACTATATTTTGTATCCACCGGCAATGCACCATATATATATATATAGAATTGCACAGAATGCAGAAAAGACTTATATCTTATATACCCATCATGACACATTTACATTGTAAAATTTTCCCATTTACATGAAAAAATCTAGAATTTGTGACACAAAAAATTAGGATATAATAAAATATTAAAAAGAATGAAGAGAATAAATATCGATGTGATACTACTAAATGAGTGGTACGCACAAAATATAGTGTCTATTCGCGGTATCGTTCCCATATTTTTACATACAACTGAAAATACTTTTAAGCATACTGCGAAAAAAAAAAATACTTTTAAGCATCTTTTGACATTTAATATTAAAATTTCCATCAAATTATGCAACCAAAATAAATTTATATCGTTTCCATCAAAACATGCAACCAAAAGAACTTCCATTTCATTCTAAAATAAAATAATTTTTGCATATAAATACATTCAATAAAACAAAATCTCCACTACCTATGGCCCAAAAATCATGGGTTCGAGTCACTCTTTGCCCGATAAAAAAAAGTGCATAATTTGTTTCCCAATTTTTGTATAAACACTAGTACAACCACCTTTGAATGGCACCAAACAAGTCCTATATAAGTAATAACGTAAAAGATTGCTCAGTAGAACCAACCGTTGTTCTGTTGATATGCCTCAGCTAATTTTACGAATTGCCAATTATGTCCCTTATATATTTTAAATTGTTAAAATTTAAAATCTATAAACTATTGAAAGGCAAAAAAATAATAATAATAATAATAATAATAATAATTGTTCCATCACTTACCCTAGAAAAAATAATATATAGTTCGTATATTTGAAAGCCACGAGTTCAGATTTTTCTACTACATATATTTATGATTTGCAACTTATTATATGAAAACGGTGTAATGATGACGAATGACTCAATTTAATGTATTGATTGTAAACAAACATCGAAGGAGTAACAGACAAATTTGTTTGTATTTTTAATAGTATTAATTATTTCATTAAAAATTACTAATTCAGTAGTAATATTATATAATAAAAATAATTAATACCGTTTTAAATTGCACAGTAAAATTAATTTATAATGAAAATCAAAATCCACCACCGAACTACAATAATGAACGATGCTTAAATAGATAATTAAACCTAAATATGACCTACTCTAAATAAAATTTATCTAAACCAATGAAATATGACAAAGTCTAATGTGAACAAGTTTTACGCTGAATTTTTTTTTTTTATCGGTAAATGTTAGTTGTTAGTGGTTAGAAGTTAGAGTTTTACGGTGAAATTGAATTGATTTTGCTAAAAGGGTATGATCTATAATACTAAAGAATATCAGACTTTATAATTGAAAGATGTGACCTATATTACGAAAGGAAATCAGTCCTGATCAAGGGTATGACTTATATTATTACAAAAGAATATTAGTCATGATAATTAAATGGTATGATCAACATTATAAAGAGTATTAGTCGTGATAACTGACATATATTGCTAAAGGGTATTAAATGGGATATATTAAGAGAATTAGTCAACGAATCTGAATCCGTTTTTACAATGTGGATCTAGTTTCACCGTAAAATTTATTCACATAAAATAAACTCCTAATTAAATAATATTATTAGAAAATAAAGGCAATTAAATAATATAAGAACGAAATAACTAAGGATAATAAAGAAATACATTAATGGCAAAATAAATTAATATTTTCAAATCATCATTTTATTTTATTCATGTAATCTCGTCTTCAATATCATATTGTAATATATGTTTAGTGTAATATCCATTGTTTATAAATAAATAAATAAATATGTGAATGCATGCAAATAAATTAGGACGGAATTAGGGAGAGGCATGCGGCATCTCTTTAAATTTAACTTTTGTGTACGAATTTATTTTATTTAAATCATCATTAACTAATTGATTGCAATATTTCATTATTTTTACTGCACTTGTAGCAAATTATAAAATTCATCCCCACAAATTAACATATATAGTTGATGCATGCGCGCATGCATATGCAACCACCATCTACCTAACGATGTTTCATCTCATCTCATTTTTATATATAGGATAAACTGTCAAATTCTATGTGCATTAGATAATGTGATGCAATTAACGTACATACGATTTGCATTAAAAGTTTAAAAAAATTAATGTATTAATTTTTATTTGTTTAGGAAGACTACTCTCGACTAAAATCACGTATGTTCTGTCGAGCTAAGTTTTCAATCCAATTCGAAAAGTTTGTCTCAATCCAAGTATGAGGATGTGAGGAGGATATGCATATATATACTTCGGCATATTATGAGCCATCCTATTTCTCATCACTCTGGGAATATACATAGAAGAAATTCCTGTATTTTAATAAGTGTAAAATTGCATACTTCATCCGTTCTATAAAAAATTTTATAGAAAGGAAACTCACACATATTAAAAAAAGTAAAAAAAGAAAGAAAAACGAGTAAGAATTTGGGGAGCAATTTAGTAAACTTTTATGTATATATTAAAGTAAGGAAATGAGTTGGATTGTATGTATGTATGTACTCAAAAGTAATGTTATTTTTTAAAAATTTAGAATATTATGAGGGTATTGTTTATGAGAAAATTTTCATTTAAGGGTGTAAAAGATATTGTGAGATGGATATAAAAAAAAATTAAAAAAATATTATGGGACGAATGTGTAATATCGACAAAACAAACATCCTAATTTTTTTTCCACAATTCAGTGTGCTATGTGTTTCAAAATAATGAGATATTGTTTTATAAGTGTATGTGTATTATTTTATAAGTAAAAAGATATTACAAATTGCAAGAAAATAATTATAAGTTACATGTGTGCAATTTGTGTATACAAAAATAAGTGAAGTATAATATATATTACATCAGTTAATATGTATGGTTTTGGTTCAAAATTTTCATGAAACACTATATATTGTTACAAGTATTGCACATTGCTAGCTCATGCAATTAATAAATGAACATATATATTCGAATTGGCCTTGAAGGTTCAGTTTTTTTTATTAAATAACTTGAAATAATATCTAGTAAATAATCCAATCGGTATAAATGATTCCATGCAATATAAATGGTAAATTTGATATTATAGCCATATAGTTACTCAACTTTTATGCATTGCAAATAAAATTGCAATTTTTTAAAATATTTTTGGCCTCTTTTCTTATAAAAAAGGTCTTGTGTATCAAATTATAAAACATAAAAAGGTGAAGTAAAAAAATTAAGAGGTCATGAATCATGATCGAAACGTAAAATTACTAAAATTATATATATGGTGATTTTTTTTCCTCCCCACTTATTAACATCAAATAGACATGAATAAAAATAGTGAAATTTAGCATGTTCTAGAAGGAGTTTTTTTATTTTTCTGTTTTTGTTTTTTTTTCATGTTCTAGAAGGAGTTCAATCAAACTTTATGTCGAAATAATTAACAGTAAATGATAATCAAAGAATTAGAAAACTAATAATGCAACATGTTGCTGAAATCTGTAATAAGGTGTAAAGGCGTGGAAAGGTGAAAATAATTGAAAAAGTAAATAAATAAATTAAGATGAAGGTTTTGCCAGAAAAGAGATATATATATATATATATATATATATATATATATATATATATATATATATATATATATATATATATATATAAACAAAGAGGAGGGAGTGGAAGGATGAACGGGGTCATGGAACAAAGATAAACCGACTCAAGTCAATACGTTGATTCTTATGAATATCATAGGAGAGACAAAGAATTGAGATTATAACAATTTATGTTTTTTTTAATTTAATAATAATCACATAATACAATAATATGAACACCTAATACTAAAATAATTAAAAAAACGCTAAATAAAACAAGTTCAATTTTTATTTATTCTCCTAATCTCAAGTCTCCATACTGAAGAGATTAGAGGAAGAAAATTCAACCTCAATTTTAATTGTAGTATATATATATAATGTACGTATGCATCGCTGTACCACGTCTTTAAATAAAAAATGGACATGTTCTTTCGTTTCCCCACGAAATCGCAGGAAAATTCAAATCTCAGTTTGACAAACTAAGTATTATGTATTAAACAAAAAATTAATTCTTGCACAAGTGATCAGTATAAAAAATTAAGCAGCAACAACCGACACTTCTTCAGAAACCAAATTATTACGCACTTCTATATTGACGTACACTGTATTCTTGAATTGAATAATCTTTTTATAACATGATAGAATTCCATTTTAAAAAGATAAATTACTATAGTAAATACTAGTAGTACATTAATACTTATGCACATGTGTAATTGGATTTATTAGTAATATCATATCATGTTAAGTAATATCACTCCGCTTATAAAGTAATTACCATAATATTTTTCACTCATAAAACTCGCCAGACTATGTGAGAAAATGTAGTGGTATTACTTTATAAGCGTAAGGGCGTTAACTCATAAAATTTATGTGGTATTATTGAATGAATATATTATTACCATTGATTGAATTCAGTTGCACGGTGTGCAACTTGTTCACACAAATATTTACCTACTCGTGTAAGTTTCTGGTAAACTAATTTCACTTTGAAATTCAAAATTGTATTAGTTATTATTATTATACAATATTATTATAAATTAATTTTTTTAATGAAGCAATTAACAATATACAAAAATGCACACTAAGTGCAAATAAATTTTATAGAAAATTTATTTACATTATATTTTGCCTTTAATTAACTATAACCCAGAAAGTCTAGACATCAATCATTCAAGAGTTTGAGGTTGAATATGAGAAATCAACTTGGTGTATCAATAAACTTATCAAATTGAACAGAGTTATTTAAATGTTAATTAAATTAAAACGTCAACAATATCAACTGGGCATTCATTTCTAAATAAATTATATTTTCTAGATTAAATATATACTCCTTCCGTTGCGAGATAATCTATACTTTTAGCTGGACACATAGGTTAAGAAAAATTATTTTTTAGAGTTAATAAAGTAGAAGACAGAATAAAATTTAAAGGTACTTTGGATGATTGAGTTATATAAAGTGAAAAAAGAATAACTTTATTATTAAAACTAAATGATATTTTTTTAGAATAAAGTGATATTATGAATGTGTTAGTATTTAGTGAATTTTTCCTTATTTAGGAGTGCAAATTATATTGGGACGTTTGAATAAGAAAAGTGTGCAGATTATCATGGAAAGGGGGATAATATATATCTTTTTGGAAATCCAATTTCGTAATTGACTAGAAGGGGCATATATCGGAAGAAAAAATAAAAGAGAGAAGTACATTTTAATTATCATGTACTATTAAATTAAAAAAAATTAAAAGTTGAAAAAGAAAGAAATGGATGGATGATTCACCATATATATCCAGTATTTCATTAATTTAGAAACGAATTTCACATGTACTGCAACATGCTACCACTAAAAATAGACACAATATGAGCAGCTGCAGTACTAAATCATTATTTACTTTAATTAAGGTGGGGGGCGGGGATGGGGGGGTGGGGGACCGGGGGTGGCTTTAGATTTATACCACTTGAATTCAATCCACATGTAAAAGTTTCAATGAATCAGAATTAATTATTAAATGCTGATATAAATGACTTATGTCCGTATGTCAGCTAAATCCCATACTATTAAAACAAAACTTTGGTTTTAGGGTTAGAATAAAATATTTCAAATGCGTTAAATAAATTTTAAAAAACATTCTTAATTTATGAAAAAAAAATGATCTTTTAATTAAGACACAAATGATCAGAAAAACTTGAAAAAAAAGTAAAGAAATAGTTCAAATAACAATTAATTAAAAATAAATTTTAATCTCAAAAGTATGAATTATTCCGAGTGCAGAACTTTTATTCTTTACAGTTGATTTTTCAGTTATCTTTAGCTGTAAAATATATATAAGGAACCATTTTTTAGCTCAGCATGAATTATTGCACATTGTAATATAATACCTATATTTATACTGATGTATCATAAAAATTCCACATGGGTTTCATATTTTTCTGTACGTAATTAATTTTGGCGTTGAAATTAATGACTTGAGAGTTGAGACTTTAATAATAAGTCATAAAACAGAACTACTGCAAATATTAGATGTTACTTTACTTGATTTGGGATAAAATTATGGGAAGGTAATTATAGATTGGGGAATGAAATGAAATAAAACAAGGAGAGGGAAAGTACTGTTCAATGTGAACATGTCTACGATACGACTGCAGTATTGTATTTTAATTCACCGCTTATTTTAATTGTTGTTAAATTAAATTGACAATGGTATTATTATTTAATAGTTATAACTAGGGACGGATTTAGGGGGCGGGGGTGCGGTATCGCCCCTCTTGGATTTAAAATTTTTCTACTATATGTATGGATTTTTTTTTAATTTATACCTTAAATTTGTAATATTTTATCATTTCGCCCCCTTTAAATTATTAAATTTTCCTTCCCTTTACTTTTCGCCCCCCTTGAGACGAAATTTTGGATCGTCCCTGGTTATAACTATTTACACTAAATAATTATAGTTGAACCTTCAAGGTTTTCAATTATCTTTTACACTGTCCTTATTTCAAAGATATTTTAATTCCGTTTGTAGATTCGGTACAGTGCAAAAGTTCCACTCAGAGGTCCAGGAACTTCAAGAAATTGTGATGATTTTTTTTTTTTGATCGGTAAATGTCAGTTGTTAGTAGTTAGAAGTTAGTTCGCCAAATTTCCTTACAAATCCAAATTCTCCAAGTCTCCTTATATCTCCCACTTCAATTCGTTCCCCGAAGGGAATCGAACACAGGTCTCCCACTTTTTTTTTGATAACTCGGTATCCGGCCCAATGACCGACTAATTCGGGGGACCAATCCCACCGTCCACTAGCGGGGGCCCCATTTAAAGCCAGAGCAAAGCTCTGTATGGACTGGCCCATCTCAGGAATTGTTTGCACCCAATGGGTTTCGAACCTGAGACCTATGGAGCATCACACTCCTAAACCTCAAGCTCTCACCACTAGGCCAACCCCTGGGGATTACAGGTCTCCCACTTAAGTGAGGAGCCCGGTGGCCAAGTGGGTTATGCCCCTTGGTTAAGAAATTGTGATGATTGCTCTATCTTTCGTCCGATTGCTAAGCTAATAGATCGGGCATTGAGAGATTCAACATGTATCTTGGTGTGACGACCCAAATGTGATGTGATTTATCACATGCAACCGTTGATTTGTAGTCATGGCGTGGTTGATTTATGAAACTTTAAATCGTATTCAAAATGACATCGAAGAATCAAAATTACCATGGAAGATATTTAATACGTTATACAACAAAACTCAGTATATTAACGGGTTCATTAGAGATTTATTCTTATAATACAAAAATTTGTATAAACGGTCTTATATATATAAGACGTATTTTTAAAAAAATTTGTACTACATTTAAAATTGTACTTGTTACAATTAGATCATTGACCAAAATTCGACAACATAATTATGATATCATGTCCCGTTCACGTGCAACTACCATTAGTTAGAATATTGGTCAATGTTCGTTAAGTTATGTATTACCTCTAATGACTAATTAGTTAATTAATTAATTATATATCTGATCTGTGTATGTATCTTAATTAGTCCAGCTTTTCTTAATTAGTAAATTATTCACCGACTTTACCAATTGAATTACTTTTATTAATTAGGACTTCTAATGTCCAAACTCCAAAGTCATGAAAGTACTTCCCAAAAACTGTACATCATAGACTTACACGTTGTAATAACACAATGATTAGATATAATTAATTACGTAATCAAAGTAAAGATTTTTTTTTTAAGAAGTCAAAGTATATACTCAATATGTTACTCTTAAGTTAGTTTTAAGAAAAAATAATAATTAATGTGTAGTTGGTTTTAAGATGTGATGGAAATGAAAATGATAGAGAGGAATAAAATTAGTAGAAGAGAGAAATATGGAGTCACAACTTTAATAAATACTCCCTCCGTCCCAAGAAGTTATGCACACTTTCGTTTTTCGTCTGTTCCAATAAGTTATGCACACTCCTAAAATGAAAACATCACACAATATTAATACTCTCACAATATCATTTAAATCACAAAAATGTCGCTCTTATTTTACTCTCTATTTTATTCTCTCTCCTACATTATCTCATTAAATCACCCAAAATACCTTACACTTTATTCTCTCTCTTACACTTTATTCTCATAAAAGTTAATAAAACTAATTTTTCTTAATTTTTGTGTCTCAAGAAATGTGCACTACTACTTGAGACATAGGGAGTAGGGGTGTAAGTGAGTCGAGCCAGCTCACGAGCTACTCGTGCTCGACTCGAAATTAATCGAGTCAAGTCGAGTTCCGAGTTACTCGAGTAGCTATCGAGCTCAAGCTCACAAATACTCAGCTCGAAAGGCTCGCAAGCCTTATCGAGCTTGTACTATATTTACAATTTTACCATTTATTTTATTAATTAAATATATTTATATTATTAATATATAAATATGTAAATGAAAAATAACAAAAAAAAAAGGTTATTGTGTCGAGCTCGAGTCGAGCTTAGTTTACCGAGCTTCTAACCGAGTCGAGCTCGAGCTGAAAAAAAATAGGTTCGAGTCGAGCTCGAGCTTCGAGTATTGCAATCGAATCGAGTTTCGAGCTCAGCACTACTCGACTCGACTCGACTTATTTACACCCCTAAGAGGGAGTATAAATTCTTGAAAAAAAGAAAAAATCTGTAGAACCGTGACAATTTTTTATTTCGGCCGCGGTAATTTAAAAAACAGTTTCTAGTTTCTTCTCTGTTGAAAATAAAGTTATTTTTTCTTTTACGGGCTGTTGAAATTAAGATTAGTTATTCAAATCATGGACGATTTTGTTGAAATTTATATTTTGACGTTAATTATAGGATAATATAATTTGCAGTAATTTAATTTGGGTTCAGATTGACTGTGACGTGAAGTCAGGATTTATTAGGTGCGTGTTTAATTAGAGCTGTCATCAATTATAGGTGGCTTCTTACTATGGACAAAATTTGGAGGTAGATATACTCACTCTCGAAAAAGTGACTTCTGAGGAGGGTGGGGTCAAATAAGAAAAGATAAAATGTATGAAAATTAGGAGTGGTTTAGTATAGTATATTAAAAATAATTATTTTATATTGTATATTGTATAAAAAAAATCGCTATGTAAAATTTTACGTCGTTACCCTATCAAAAATTTCGGTATAAATTTACCTATTGATATTGTACCGAAACTTTAGTACACTAAATTTTTGAACAGTATCGATATATATCGGTCCAGACATAAATTTTAGTGGACCATTTCATACCGAAAATTCTGAAATTTCGAAATATATATTGTACAAGAAATACCGAAATATACTGATTTATTTTGATACTTTGGTATATAACGAAAATTTTGAATGGGCATACTGTTACCGTACCAAATACATACGACACGGTATCATACCATATCGAAAAAATTGATATTTTGGCATTATTCGATTCGATAAGTGCGGTATATCAAATTTTTTGGTATTTTTTCCACCACTAAGGAGAGTAACAAGAGTGACATTTTTAAAATTTAATGGTGTTGTAGGGGTGTTAATATTGTGTTGTGCAACTAATCTCGGGACGGAGAGTATAATATATGTATAATCATCTATACTTCTACTAAAGTTTTACTCCTCTGACGTTCCAAAATAAATTGTCCACTTACAAAAAAAATATTTATACCACATTAATTTGTTCAAATCATTATTGCTCTTTTTACATATTTTATTTACAACAATACCACTTAAAAACAACTTTATTCCATTTTTTACATCTTTTATTTTTCATAATGCCACTATAAATTAATTTTATCATATAATGCCAATAAATAACACTCATATTAAAACTTGTGATTAATTTTTTTTCTTTTTTTTTTTTTAACTCAAACTTGTGATTAGTTAAATTGACCGTCAATTGTGGAAAGAAGGTTACTATTTAATTATGTGATAGCTACGATTTGAGTTTAAAATATATAGGGGATGAAATATGTTCATATCGAATTGTATTGTTTGAAAGAGTATTACGATTATATATATTATTACAAAAAATTAAGGATAATATGCAATTGTCTTTCAAGTTTAGTCGAAGAAAGTATTTGGATTAACAAATGGAAGAAAGAGAAAGTGGAAGAGAGAAATTAATAAGAATTATATAGATTAAAAAATATATATTTTTTTATAATTGAGTCGAGTATAATTTTATTTAAATATATCTAAATGTTTGTTGAGTTTTAGATATTACATGTAGAATTTAACTTGATTATCATTAAAATCTGAACATGATATTGACCAAGTTTTTTTTTTAGAGGAAAGATATTGACCAAGTTGAATATGAATTAAAAGAGAAAATTGAAATAAAAAATAGTGTAACACATTAGTTAATTAGAAAAAAAAAATCCAATATATAGCCAAGTATATATTGTTATGAATAGTTTCCATAACGAAGTTAAACTGAGGTATCGATCAGGCATCGTACACGATTTTAATTTTTGTTTAATGCATTAAAAGATTGAAAGATAATAAGATAACGTGTAATAATTGCATGTTAGGCATATACGTTGCAGATTCGATGCAAATTTTGAAGTAATGATTATCATGTGGAGCCACATAATGAGACTTTTATTTTTAACTTTTGTTAAAAGAATACATCATATAATTAAGGATGCATAGCGTCACTCTCTTAAATTTTTTTCATCAATTTACTTTATTATAAATATGTATAATTTTATATATAGGGAAAAGTTTTTATTTTATTTTATATTTGACTTTTCCTCTTTACACTTTGTATTCTATATACTGTAAAAGAATCGTGCAAAGGCAAAATGCAGCATTTTTTTAGTAACATATAATAATTGTGTATACAATTTAAAGTAATAATAATTATTTTCCGACTTCTTATTTAGTGAGTTGTTTCCCTCGTAAAAGTTGTAAGAAACAGCTCGAAATTAAATATTTTACTATACTAGTTCCCATATATCTCTCTATATACATGTTAATTCATTCTTCTTTTTTTATTTGCTCCAATATGTTAATTCTTATTTACTAATTATAATCACTACAGAAATATTACTACAACAATGTTGTGTTAGTAAAAATCATGATATATTTGTGTTCGTAAAAATCCTGTTTTATTTGTGTTAGTAAAAATCATGATTTATTATCTCTTTTCTAAAAAAAAAAAAAAAAATCATGATTTATTATCATATGGAGGAGTAAATTGTTCATAAACATAAAGTTGCAAATTAGTACATAGATATATATACACCTTTGCTTGATTAAACAAAAAAACATATACATATATATATATATATGTGTGTGTGGGAGCAAGTTTTGTATGAGATCATTTCATACAAGTTTTAAAAGTATTTATAAAATCTTACAAAAATATCAAGTTTCGTATATGAGACCTTCTAATACATTTTTTTAATTATATAAATATATATTCATGTGTTACATGTATCACTTATTATACAATTATATTGATATATAGATTATTATGTAATTATTACTTACTCCCTCCGTCTTATTTTTGTTTGCCCAGTTGACTTTTTGCCCGATTTTTGTGTGAGAATTATTTTATAGTAATATTTGTACAAAAGTTGTTTTATTTAGTTGATCTTATTAACTAGCATATCATTCATATAAAACAATTTTTGTACACATATTACTATGTAATAATTCTCACACAAAAACCGGGCAAAAAAGTCAACTGGGCAAACAAAAATAGGATGGAGGGAGTATTATACAATTATATTGATAGGGTCATTTACAATAAGGTAGAAATAGGTAAGTCTTATTACAACTAGGTGTAAAAAATTTGCACATAAGCACAAATTTTTTTTGCACAGAAGCACAAAAAATTGCACTTTTACACCTGTTTGTAATTTTACTAATTTTTTACACCTATTTGTAATTTTCCCATATTGATATATAGATTATATATACGAAATAACTCATTCGCCTGATTGAAATTACAAAGTAAGAAAACGCCATTAACTAGCACGTTAATAAGTATACACACGCATCTGGTATATATTGGATATATTAATAAAATAAAATAAAAATAAATAGAATACTTAGAAGATAAGTAAATAAAACATATGTGTTCTTCCTAATCCTACGATATTAAATTAAACCAATGAATGTCTAAAACAAAATAACAATTTTTTTTTTTAAAATTAGTAGTTAAATGTTAAATTCTATAAATATCGAATTAAGAATTTAATAATCAGGGTTTTTTTTTTCACGATGTGAACTAACACAAAACAATATATACGACCAAATCTCTCTCATCAATTACTTATAGCCACGTCGCAGCAGACAATGGTACGTCGATGAAAACAAGTGCTTGCAAAACCATATCAATTGATGGTTTTGGACAGACATGTACATTATAAAATTGAAATTATTTTTAATTATTAATATAGTATAATGAGTTTAAATTTCTTCATTTTTCTATCTGGGTTAGTTAATTCTTGAGTAATCATAGGTTTTTTATTAAAGATAAAATATCCGTGAACAAATTTTACTATGAAATTTGTTTGTATATGTATTTTTTAAAAAATTAGTTATTTCAATAAAATAATTAATATTGTTTAAATTATACAATGAAACTGATTTTACAAAAGATTTATTCTTTTTAAAGTGTACTGGTTTTAGAAGAGATTTCATAAAAAGAATAATTATTAAAAAAAATAAGTCTCATGTACACCAAAAATGCATTTGTAAATACTGAACAATTATAGTTATTTTAATGAGATACTAATAGTTGGACACTTGTAATTATTTACTAAGTATCATTTAGAAATACACTTGGATGAATTACATAATTCACTTAGTGCATACAAAATTTTGGCAATTAATAAAAAAAAAATCAAATTAATCATTCCAGTAAGTTCGATGTATTTGTTATTATGACTTTAAGTCTATGTCTGAATTATTCTGTTTGGATCAATTTATATTATCGAGTACAGTTTTGGAGAAGTGGTGATATGGATTGGGTCTTATTTGTATTGTGTGAGCAATGCAAATATCATATATCTATACACATATGTTAGGGACCTTATTTTGACACGTCCTTTAATCAATTATAATAAATATTAATTTTTTGAATTATATTTGATTTAATATAGATTATAGTATTTTGGGTCATTCTTACTTTTAAAATGCAATTGAGATGGGGCTCCATGATAGGGTCATAATTGCATTGAAATTGTGTACTTTCATTGTCTAAAATTCTTAGATTTGCTGTTATTTTGATCTCGTTTGTTATTGACAGTGCTATTAATTCTGTACATTTGAGACTGTGATGAAATGTGTAAGAATAAGTCAAAAAAATCTGGTTTGATCTACATGGAAATTGGAGAAGAGGACACAACCATCACTAGAAGCAAATTATGGAAGGCTTAGAAACACTCCAACATCGCGGGTTCAATTCCGTGTGGTGACAGTTCTTTGCTGAAATATTGTAGGGGTTGTTGGTGGATTCGTTCTGGTCTAAGTCTCCTCTCTTATATGGTTGTCAGTCGTGCACATCCCTCAATTTACAACTTATCTGACTAAGAGGCTATGACACAGTTGAGAGGGATTGCGCTTTTTTTATTTTCTATTTATAAAAAAAAATCATGAAAGACGGTTTGAGAAAATGCATATAGGATATATATGAGATTTTCTTAAAATTGGAATTCATAAATAAATGAAAATTCATAAAAATAATAATCTAGGCCCAGTTCTATCGGCCCAGACTTTTTTTATTAATATAGCCCAGCTAGAGTCATGGGCCAGGTTATTGCACCTTCATTTTTAACTAGGATATCTGTTCCATTTCCTTTATTTTAATACAATTATGAAATATCAAAACTATTTTTTTTTTTTAATCGATAAATATTAGTTGTTAGTAGTTAACTCACCAAACACCCAAATACTACTACTATTTTTCCTCAATTACATCAAATCCTAATTATTTATCTCCTCCCTTCGCCGTCCGCTCACACAATTTTTGTAAAAAAAAAAAAAATTGACTTTAATTTGTTTTGAATATTGATACTTTTTTTCGGATTTTTTTCAAAATATTGCATTTTTTTTCCTGGGAAGATGAGCACATTATCCCATCTTTTTTTTCCCGAAAATTAATTCATTTTTTCTCGAAAATTTTATCTTTCTAGGAACAATGATAGAATAAGAAGTGTAGGGTGAGTGTACTTATTAATATTCTAAACTAGTTCTTAACTCCCGTATTATGCGGAATAAAAGAAAATATGTGGATAATCACTTTAAAATTAAATAATTTTAAAATATATTTGATTTAATAAAATTATATATTTTAAACATTAATTCTTATAAGTGCAATATATATAAAAAATAATCATTACCCACGTTATATTTAAAATTGAAAAAAAAAACTAAAGAAGAGAAAAATAAATAGGATAAATTTAAAATTTTAAAATAAAATGTAACCTTTAATATGTAATATTTATTTTTCAACGGAAATCTTCATCATTTGGAAATTCTCAACCTTCTCTTATTCAGTCTATTTCTTTTTGGACAATTCATCATCACTTTGCTATTTAATCCAAAACTTATCAACACCCACGACACAAATGTGTAAAATCCAAATATTTCATAATGAAGTTGGAATTGACAAAGAATTTGTAATACCAAAAACTCCAATTTGTGAGGATAAAGTGATTACCGAAGAAGAGAAATATGAGCAAAGGAAAAAAAAAAATCAAATAAGAACAAACAAAAAATATGAGATTAGTATATAGCAAACCTTTTTTTTTCTTGCAAAAGACAGCACAATAAAAAAAACAAACGAAACCTATTTGTATAAATTGAGACGGTAGGGTTTATGTAAAAGAATAGTGGCAGTGGATAAGAGTGAAAAAATGAAAAAAAAAAAAATAGGAAAAGAACATGAAAATAAAATGTTAAAGTTAATAAGCTATCGAAATTGAGGTGGTATTAGTAAAGAGGTGGTGTTAGTGGATAAGATTTAGCAAGTGAAATTAAAAATTAAAAAAATAAATATTTTAAAAGGAATGGAGTTATTAAAATGCAGGATTTAAAAATAGAGATGAAACGTGAGAAGATTTACAGATATAATATAAGGCTCAAATAATTTGGGCCTAATTTGGATCTACTTATTAATTTAGATGGGTTTATCACTTTTTTACTTACGAAACCCATTTTACTTATTTAAATTTGATTATGGGCTTCACTATGAGATGTATTAAGTTTGTGATGGAATTTTTTTTTTGGATTTATCAAATAAAGTTTTAATATAAACCTAGTGGATATAAAGTCAATTTGAATTTTAAATTAAAATTGTTCCTTGTAATAGTTACATCGATAGATATGGATGATGCATCATAAATATTTTAGACTTTTTGTTTAATTTCTTTCTAGAAAAAAAAAAAAGTAATTAGGGTTCTTCAATTATGTCACTTTGACAACTTCTATATCCTTATCTCTTCCATCAGGGGTATAGGGAGTTGAATTTCGAATTGCAGACCTCATTCATATCAAGAGGCTACAAAACTAATGGTTTAAAAATATTATCAACAAACAAAATACTAAAAAAATAATGAATTTAATCAATTTAAAAAATAAAAAATTATTGTTTCAGAATTTAAAAGATAAAAACATTCATAAAACTTAAAAGACCTGAAAATAAGATAAATCAATTAAAGCCCCAAAAAAAAGGTCTTTGTTTGAGATTTTTCTAATTTGTATATATTGAGTTATTTAAAATCATAATCTAAAAAATTATAATAATAGAATTTCACATGTACGAGACTAATAAAATATAAATTAAGAGTTGAATAATTGTAAACTTAATTTTTTTTGCCGAAGATATTTATCTTGCCACACAAATAATTGTAAACCACAGTTAGAGTTGAATCATGATAGAAGTAGCAGTATAATTATTTTGTGACAAGAAGTCAGAAAATAGTATTGGTGATGATTAAAGAGGGTGACAATTAGATTTGATGCCACCCTAATGTTCCCATATAAGGACATAAATAAATAAATAAAACTATTGGGTTGTACTATATGGTTAGCCTATTGTACTCTAGAAGGGCATGAATATCAACATCAATCGAGCCTCATGGAATAGTTTGTGCCTAATTTCAAAGACATTGTGTAGTTTGGGTCCACTGTGATACAGTTCATGAGTTGCTTTCAAAAGGGATAAGCTAGCTACAATCCATCTAATTGCAAAATCATGCCCAATTTCATCTTAGAAAAATAAATAAAAATGAAATGAAAAATTAGTGGGGACATGTTTGGAACAATGAACTATTTTTCAGAGAACTAAAAAAAAAAATAGAGAGTAGGTCATTAATCTATATATATAATAGTAAAATCACCATTCTCTCAAATACAAATTTTATTCTTTTTTTCGGGCCAAATTAGGGATCGATTCTTTGTTAAAAAATAAACATTTGGTAAATAAATAATTAATAAACCTAAAAGGATAAATATAACCTTTTTAATTAATAAAAAAAAGATTAAAATTTGAGTTGGGGTAAAAAGACATCCAATCTTCTCACCCCACCAATTTTAATATAAAAATATTTAAGAGGCCTATTTTTTTCTCCACAAATAAAATTAGTGACTAAATTAATTTTCCCTATTAATTTTAAAGGGAAATGTTTGGAACAATGAACTATTTTTCAGATAAATGAAAAAAAAAAAATAAGTAAGTTTTAAAATTTGAAATACAAATTAAATTGTTCTAATTACTTTTATAAAAGCATTTTGAAAAAATTTTCTTTTTGGGCAAAAAAGAGATTTTCTTTTTCTTTTTTTAATAAGAAACATCCTTTAGTTATTATAAAATATTCACTGAATAAAAAAATATTTAAGAGTAATAGTAGAAGAACTGCATAAAATTGAATAAACTATGCTAATACAAATTTTATGACTGCTTCAATAAAAGAAAACACAAGTAAACTAAAAAAATGAACTTTAATTTTCAAATAAGTCATTTTAATAAAATTTTTCTTAAATTTGACAAACATTATTCTAATAATATTAAAAATTCATTTTTAAAATTTAAAAAGAAAATTTTTTTTTTATAATTTACGTTTTTTAGTTATTATACTTTTACTAAAATCATATATAGATGATTATATAATACAAAATATGTGATGTTTTTATCTCAATATAAAAAAAATATCACATATTTGTTTCGAACACAGATATTATTTCTACATTTTACGTGCAAAAATGTATCTCAATGTAAATGTGCTTGCATTATATCTATAAATATATGTTAATGTACATTTGATGAGTTATGGAATAAAATTAATTAAAAATTTAAAATATTTTGGGACCTTTTGCGGAAAAGCCCGGAGTTTTGAGACCAAATTCGATTTTAACTCTATAAAATAAAAGTATAAATAATTTGTATTTTATACATAATAATAAATCTCCTTAAGGGCATCGCAAAACTTGTTTGATGGAACGTCGGTTTATTTGCAATGATTCAGCATAAAATATTATTTAAAAGTGGAAACAAAAACATGCACTAGGTTTTAAGGTTTATTTCTGAGTTGTCGTCTTCTGCTTTTCCAGGCAACCTAATAATTTGATTCTCTTGCACTCGACCGGATTATTAATTGGATATTATTAATTTAAACTTATAACAATCATTTTCTTCTGTGTGAGATATTCAATTTTATCATAAAATTTATTTTAAAAATATTAATTATTTTATTAAAAGATATTAATTGTTTTACTATAAGATATTAATTTTAAATGATATATATGTATTTCACTTAAACATACCAGTTATAAATTAATTTTATGGTAAAATTTATTCACACAATACCGATTATCTACCTAAGTAGTGACTCCTCTCCAGCTAACTATATTCTAAAATTAATTTCATAAAAAGGCAGTGGCCGTATTTTAATTTATTTATCAGTGTAAATATTAGACTCCTATTGGATCTTTTGTTTGGACTAATTTGGGATTTTGTATCTATAAATAAATATATAATACACTAATTGCTTTCCTTTTTGGAAATGGGCGGGAAACGTTTGAAACCATTGATTGCAATTTTTTGATTTAATCTTGGCCATATATTTTAATTTAGGAATGTTTTTTTTCTTTGGAATTTTATTAATTATCTAAATTTAATAAAAAAATATTTATTGATGTCATTAATCAATCAATTAATTGGTTGATTGTTGCAATTCATTGCTTGATTGGTACAACTTTATATCCCTATATAATGTCTTCTTCCCCATCCACCATTAATGTCCGCAACGTAACTCGCAATGATTACAGCATAAACCAATTATTTAAGATTATCAAATATTTTACATGTTTATCTCTATGTGTTAAGAGAAGGTTTATTTCTGGGTTGTCGTCTACTGCTTTTGCAGGCAACCTGAGAAAAAATTTTATAAATACAAGTAATCATAGTCATGCATGTATATTTGATATATGAGACCTCAATAGGATTTAAACTTATGAGACAATCATTTTAGGGGTGGGCAAAAAAATCGAGATATTCAATGAACAAGTTTCTTTCATAAAATTTATTTTAAAAATATTAATTATTTCATTAAAAGGTATTAATTGTTTTACTATAAAATCTTTAAGTGGAATTTTAAATGATATATTATTTTAAATTTCAAATCTATTTTCAATTTGTACTTTTAATTATATTAGTTATGTTAAAAATTTGATTTCATTACTGACTTTTGTTATTAATTTCTTTTATATTCTTAAATCTTTTTTTTTTTCACAAAAAGGCAGTTATATTATTTTTTTATAAAAAAACATAAATATGAAAGTAGAGATATATTTTATCTTTTGTAAACAAGTAAAAATGCCATGAAACTTAAAAAATTTAAAATAATAAATAAATCGGACAAGTAATCGAAATAATAGTCATGCATGTATATTTGATTTTAACAATAAAGACCCTCAATAGGATTTAAACATTTTTAGAAACATGAGACGAAACCACTACACTATATATTTAGTATAGTTGTCAAATGGTTCATTAAAACCACATTTCTAAACATAAACAACGTAATCTAAATAATTCAATATATTATTTTTCAAAAAAATAATAATAATTCAATATATTATAGGCAATAAACAAAGAATCTTGTGAGACCGTCTCCGATCTTATAGACTAAGTCAGTTTGAATTTTATATGGGTTAAATATAAACCCGTCCGTGAAACGGTATCACACAAAACATAAAATATAACAGCATCTGGAATCCAAATTAGCCGATTTAAATTTCCTAATTATTCCGATCAAGATTTCTTTTATGTTCCAGACTTTCTTAGGTTTTTTTACTTAATAAATATTGTCTCTTGTCTTTATTTTTTGAACATTAAATCAATAATATCTTTCTTGAGACATTTCTTTATTTTTCAAATCTCCTAAATTAGATGTTTCGGCTATTTACACCCTTGGATATAGGGTGGCCCTATGTCCGACCCCTCTCCAATCATGTGATTAAATATATTTAATTTATTCTGTCAAAAACAAATTTATATTTAATTTTTACATGTTTTTAATACTATATATTTATGAAAAACGAATACACAACAGCAAGAGAAAAAAAAATAGTTTTGCATGTATTATTTAAACAATTAAACCTGGTACGGATAAGGTATTCTCAGTAATGAGATCTCAATTTCTTTTAAAATTGAAGACAGAACTTAAAAAATATAATAAATTAACAAGTGAAAATAAAAAAGTGCAAAATCAATTACAATTTTCTTTCTTCAAAATTATAGTACAAAAAAATCCATCTTTGATTTTTTTTTTCTGGAAAAAAATAATGCAATTTGGGGACCGACCAAAGTAGTTGGTAGTGTCGTATCAAAAGCTTATTCTAACTTTAAAATTTGGCTTCTTCCCCTGCAAAGTTAGCTTTTGTATAATTAGAATCATCTTTCTGTTTCTTTTTTTTTTTTTTATTTCTTTTATTTATTTATTTATTTTCTTTCTGGTTTCAGTTGATAATCATTTCAAATATGTCATAATTACATTACTGGATTTATTTTTCAATCCTCAGAATGATTACATAAACACAAAGCAGGGACGCAAAGGCGGCTTTCAAACCGGCGATCGTTATATAATCACAAGTATGATTGCATTATGCTATCATTACTAATAAAACACATTATATATATATATATATATATATATATATATCTTTAGCCATATATCTTAAGAAGTTTAATGATGACAAGGGAAAAGATAAGTGCAAGACTTGAGATACACATATGAAATGATTTTCAAAAAGTTAATTTTACGGTGTAATTGATGTGTATTTTTAAATAATACTTATTATTTTTATTGAATAATATTTGGTGTCGCTTGATTTGAAATTTTTTCAATGGGAATGAAATGAAAATAAATATATTGTAATTATAATAGTTATAAATGAGAATAAAAGATGAATTAAATATTATTTTCTCTCCTAAATAAGGTATTCATTATCCTCCATTTGATTACGTTTCTCTCATGTCATAATCATTCTCCTCTGCCACAACAAATAATCATTTTCATATTTTTCAAAATTAGAGTACAACACTAGTGGTGTAACTACATAGATACAATAATTCACTCAAACATATCCGTAGGCGGAAAGGAAAATAAAAATTTTATTTCATTCTCTTTCTTGAACTAAAAAAACACCCCTTGCCTATTTTTATTAAACTATATTAGTAATTTTCATTAAACATTTATTCTTATTATCAATAATATTAATTAATTTTACATCATCATTCTGTCGGTATCTGGCAACAAGTATTTATAAGCTCTCTTGTTTAATTTATGTATGCTCTTAATTCGATTGCAGCTAGCTACATAGGGCTTGAATATTAATGTGGTTTAATTCTATAATATTGAGGTGAACTCCATGAGATTACAATAACAAATTAAATAAAAGAATATAAATATGCTCTCCAAAACTCTGAATAAATATTTTTGGTGAATATGAATTGAAAAAAGATATCAGTGTGTAATGGTCATACCTTTAAAAAATGGAAGAATAAGAGTACTACCTTTACATGTTCTAAGGGAGTAATATTTCAGCAATTATCCTCAGTTTTGACGAAACATTTCAATACATCTTCAACTTGAACTATATCACTTTAATTTAGAGCAGAACTATGATAGAATGAAACTTGTGTGATATTGTTCCATGCAATTGAATTTCGAATACTATAATTCAATGATACCACTCAATCGATCGTGCATAGTACAATTAATTTTAATTAATACCATTCAAGCAAATGAATATATCATTAAATAAAATTGCACGGAGTATATAAGAATTTATCAAATATATATAATATGCATTATTTTTATCAAATACTCCTTCCGTCCTAGATTAGTTTTCATACTAATGTGGGCACGCATTTTAAGAAAAGTGTAATGAGTGGAGTATTAAAGAGTAATTTTGTAAACTTTTATTATTAAAGTAAAAGAGGTGGTTGGATTAAGTGTAAGAGTTTGATTTTGTTTACGTGTCAAATTGTGGTTAATTCTGCTTATGTGTCATTTTTTTATATTTTCACTGTCACGTGTCATTTTATTGTGAAGTGTCGACTTATGGTAAGTTTGCTTATGTGTCAATTTTCTATAAAGTTTTAAAAAATATTCATAAGGGTTTGAACCTAACACTTCTCACACATTTATTTTAAAAGAAAAGTGTAATGAGTGGAGTATTAAAGAGTAATTTTGTAAACTTTTATTATTAAAGTAAAAGAGGTGGTTGGATTAAGTGTAAGAGTTTGATTTTGTTTACGTGTCAAATTGTGGTTAATTCTGCTTATGTGTCATTTTTTTATATTAAACATGTCATTTTATTGTATCATGGTAATTTGCTTATGTGTCAATTTTCTATAAAGTTTTAAAAAATATTCATAAGGGTTTGAACCTAACACTTCTCACACATTTATTTTAATGCTTACCAGCTAAACAAATTTATACACATTTATATGTTTTGAAACTTATTTTATATAACTCCAGCCAATAAAAGTGTATTAGATATTTTGCTAAGAAAGTTCAATATTTATAAAAAACTAATTGTGAGTATTTCAAACAAGTGAACTCATTATATATGAATATGGAGTTTATAATATTTATGTGTATATTTTTTGTAAATTCAAATGATATGTCATTGAATTGGAAAAATAATTTGTGTGTGTGATTAGGAGTCAATAATATAAAGAGTTGTATATTAGTAATGATTATGTGTCAACGTATAATTAGTCATCTATACAATAGTATTAACATATTGAATAAAATTATTAAAAAAGACCAACTCAATTAATTTACTTTATTTCATCCTAATGAATATGTGTATAAATATAAGTATTATTAAAAAAAAAACTTAATATAATCATATATAATATTTATTGCTAATATACGATATATATACTATTCAGAGTAATATTTATGCATCGATTATAAAAGATTTTTTTTCTATTAATCATTTTTTATTAATTGTAAAATAAATTTGAAACAAATCTTATAGTAAATTTTCACATAATTATAATAATTCTAATACCTAGCATGGATTATTATATAATTAATATTACCATTACTTAAATTTAATATTATAATTACACAAAATTTTATACATATATATTATTATTTGATGAAAAATATTATATGTATAATATATTATATTATATTATATTATAAAATTTATTTAACGAACATACCGCGTAATACGCGGGAGCTGATCTAGTATATGAATATTGTGATGGTAGAATTTAAGGAGAGATTTCCTTTTTTGGAATGTGAAAACTAATGTGGGACAAACCAAAAAGAAAAGTGTGAAAATTGATGTGGGAGAGAGGGAGTATATAATATGCATTCCTAATTAGCGGTAGTTGGACTGTTCGTTTCTAATTAACAAATTAACAAACCTATATGTATATATATATATTAAAAATGAAATGGCTTAATTTTTTAATTTTACCCAATTGTATATTTTTAAGAAATATGTAAATTGGGACAAGGACATCTTATATATTTCCAGTCACTGGATTTATTTGAGTGGTTGAAAAAATTAAAATACATGTGCAGTTGTCAATTTTTTTTTTGTCCAATCACATGGCTGTCCATGATAGCTTATTACTCCCTCCATCTCATACTTAACAATACTTCGCAAGGATGTTAAGGTATGTATTGTTTATTTAGTATCTTTGTATGTATACTCCCTCTATCCCTATACAAGTTACTCGTTTCAAAATAGCACAAGTTTTAAGGAAAAATGGTATTTATGTAGTAGATCGGTGTTAAGGTGTGAAAAGAAAGGAAAAATATAGAGAAGAATATAGAGATAAATAAAAGTAAAGAGAGAGATGTGAGGATAAAACCTTGACACAAATGAAAAATAGTAATTTAAGTTGGGACGCTTATTTTGGCAAAATTGGTAACTTATAAAGTAACGGAGGGAGTATATCTTATTACTAGTGCATGGACCACATATGACATGGAATGATTAAATAATTATATTCTAAAAATAAAAAAAGTGATCAATTTAAATATTAAGAATTTGATAATTCTTTAAAATACTAATAAAAATTCACAAATTTGTTCCAAAAATTATTTGGAGTTATAAATTTTGAAAAATTTATTTGCGAATAGCATTTGTTCTATATTTATATAGTTTTCAATTTTGGCTTTCGAGAGGGTACCATATAAAATTGTCCATGTAGGAGAAGAGATTTGGCTTATTTGATTGGAGTAGTATTTATACTGAAAGTTGAAGATCGGGAGAAAATCAAAAGCAGACATATAAAAAAAAAACTAACTGTGGACAAAAGTGAATGATATTAAAAAAAAAAAAAAGTAATGATTAGAATGTATCAATTTTGGCAAAAATTTGTGTGAGACCGTCTCACGCATTTCATTTCGTGAGACGGGGTCACTTTTTAATAAATTGTTATCACTTTTTAAAAAGTGATACAAATTAGTATAAAAGTGATAAAAAACTGAAAAGTGATACATTTTACATTATAAGTGATAGTAATTTATTAAAAAGTGATAACAATTTATTAAAAAGTAAATCCGTCTCACGAAATGAGATCCGTGAGACGATCACACACAAGACTTACTCATCAACTTTAAATATAACCCTCTTAAACCTTGAGATATCATTACATAAAAAAAATGTGGATGGTTGAAACAATTATATATGATATACATATATTATAATAATATAAATTTATGCTAATATATGCTATGTTAGTTCTACAGAACTATTCATAGTAAAGAGTGCACACTTTTTAAAAAATAAAAGTAATGATTGGAGTTTTGAAAGAAAATTTTGTAAATATTTATATATAAAGTAAATAAATTTATTGGGTCGTGTGTATGTATACGTCCAAAAGTAATGAACATTTTGTGTAAATTAGTGAATATTTTGAAAGTGAAGTTTATAAAAAAAATCATTGTAAGGGTGTTATTTATTATCGAATGAAAAATAAATAAAAGTGTTGAGAGTTTTATAAAAGTAAAAATCAATGGACGGAGAATGAGAATCAACAAAACAAACAAATCGAACACAAACATCACAATGACATAATTTTTCTGATTTCAACTTATATTGAGAAAATTATATCTACAGAGAGGTGCTTGTTAAGCACTTTTTTTCAAATACTTGTTAAGCATTTTGAGCACAAGAAAGATGTGTGAAATTGATTTTTTTTTAATGGAGAAATTGAATTTATATGTTTGGTTATATGAAAAATGAAATGAAACCCCACTTTCGGAAATCAACCATTCCTCTCATTTGACTCCTCTCTCAAATGAGATCTACGAGTTTGATTGTGAATGGTGTATTAAAATCTAAAAATTATTTAAAATTAGGGTGCAACTATTAAAAAAAATCTATATATCTATTTTAATTTTTTTTACTGTACAAATAACTCTAGACTCCATTTGGATGGAGTGGATTGGAGTGGATTTGAAATCAAGTGATTTAAGGATAATATATCATGCATTCACACAAATGACTAGGTTTTGTTGAGTATTTGAAATCCTCCCAATATAAGTAACTAGATGAGCTCCCGCGTATTACGCGGTATGTTCGTTAAATAAATTTTACAATATAATATATTATACATATAATATTTTCAAATAATATATATATATATATATATATTAAAATAATGTATATGTATAAAATTTTGTGTAATTGTAATATTAAATTTAAATAATGGTAATATTAATTGTATGACAATTCATGCTAGGTATTAGAATTATTATAATCATGTGAAAATTTACTATAAGATTTGTTTCAAATTCATTTTACAATTAATAAAAAAAAAAAAAAAAAGATGATTAATAGATTTTTTTATATAATTGATGCATAAATATTAGGGGTGGCAAATCGTGTAATCGTGTCATTTATCGTGTCGACACGATAAGGTAACACACGAACACGACACGATAAGGATACGTGTCGGCACGACACGAACACGAAAATTTTCGTGTCGACACGACACGATAATATTAAAATTGAAAATATAATTTAAAAATTTAAAATTTTAGACACGATAATGACACGATAAGAACACGATAATGACACGATAATATTTAAAATTTTAGATTTTAAAATATTTAATTAAAAATATTAAAATTTATATTATGTTGTATTATTATAATTGTATACATGTCATTAACATGTTACTATCAAATACGTATTAGTGATGTATATCAGATCACTATGCATTAACAAAGGTTGCTAACGGGTTAACGTGTAATCTGTTAATTTTTATCGTGTTAACGGGTTGACACGACACGAACACGAACACGACACGAAATTTTTGTGTCCTTATCAGGTCGACACGAACACGATAAGCCCAAATACTAACCCGCAATTTTTGTGTCGTTTTCGTGTCGTGTTATCGTGTCGTGTCTCGAAATTGCCACCCCTAATAAATATTACTCCGAATAGTATATATATTGTATATTTACAATAAATATAATATATGATTAGATTAAATTTTTTTAATAGTACTTATATATTTATATATATATATATATATATATATTCATTAAGGTGAAATAAAGTAAATTAATTGAGTCGATCATTTTTAATCATTTTACTCATTATGTTAATAATTATAGGTGACTAATTATACATTGACACATAATCATTACATATAAACAAATTCTTTAAAAATTGACACCTAAATAAAATTTACCACAAATTAACAATTAAGCAAAAACAAACTCCTTATTAGTAAATGTATAGTATATTATTTTTAAATTTTTTAATTTCAAAATGATTCAATCTAAATAGAATCTTAATAAGTTGTGTTTAGCAAGGTGGCGGCTGTGATATCCTGCGACTTTGGTGATCTTCTCCTTCAAATTAAGTAGGTCCCAGCTGGCTAATTTTCCAGTGGGACCCGTGCAGGTGTATCGTACATACACTGTTGGTTCACCTACCAAATCCCAAAAATGGATTCGGGCCGGGCACCAACAAAATTCTTTTGTTTCCAAAATAACTGTTCAAAGGGTAAGGAAGATCACATTAATAATCATTAATTTATGTGAAATTTTGACATTACTTGGAATTTGATCCCTATTTATATTCCATAATATATCTTGGATGAAGTTCCCCTTCCAAGTTGCCATATTGTAATAATACTTTAATTTGAAAAAAAAAAAAAAAACAAATCTTAATTCCTCAATTATAATTAAAAGAATAATATTAATTATTCCATTTAGTTATTGTTTCAATGTTTTTTTATTTTGAAATCTAGTATTCTCACGCGTCTTTCCTCTTTATGACGGTTTTTTTTTTTTTAAATTTAGGTAATTTTTCAATTTTCTCTAATTTTATCTCTCTCTCATTTGAATTTGAATTTTTGAATCCAGATTATCAAAAATAAGATTTTATTAATTCTTTTATTTATAATAACTCACACACTCAATACACGATGTACATTTATTTTATCAAATGATATTAGAAATTCTCTAAAATCATTAACAATATTTTTGAAGATTTTTCTAAAAAAAAGGTAATTTTTATTGTTATTTAATTCTATTGAATTAGATTTTATTGATTCTTTTATTTATAATAACTCATACACTCAATACACGATGTACATTTTTTTTTATCAAATGATATTAAAAATTCTCTAGAAACTTTAACAATATTTTTAAAGATTTTTTTTAAAAAAAAAAGATAATTTTTTAAATTTTCCAAAAACTCATGAACTGTCTTCTCCTTTGAAAAATATGAATGTCAATTAAAAAATAATAAAAATTTAAAATTAAGCTTAAATTTGTAGTCCATATTATTTAATTACAAATGTGATGTAAGAATTTTTAAATAAAAAAACAACAAAATGTTGAGTTACCACGAAAACAATTCCACATACACTATTTTTAAATATGTATTCTGAATCAATACAATATACATTGCATATAAAAATACTTATCATTTACAAATCATATAACACATATAATTACATATATAATATTTAAAAATGCAGTGTTTATATTGAATTGATAAAAAAATATTTTTAAAGTATTTAATTTATAATTTATACACAATTTATTTTCAATAATCCCGCGTATTAAGCGTATTTACACTAGTGTGTTAATTAAATATAAGTCATCCGTATATAAAATTTGTCTGATTCGAGTAAAAAATTATAATTAATATAAATAAATATATTTATCTCTTTTAAATTTCCTAAAACTTACACGGATGCTTCTGAGAACTAATTTAAAAAAAATAGGGGTTGGTCTGATGTGAAATAAATTTATAGTTGACCCACGTAAAATCCAATTAAATCAACTTAACCATTTTTTTTCTTAATAATATTAGTTAGAAGAGCTTTGTGCCACATACTTATTTTACAAGCCGATTAATTCACACAAAACTTTATTAAATTAAATTAACTTAATTTTTATTATTCAAAATTATAAGAAAATCAATAATTTATTAAATTGCCTAAATATAGTGAATAATTTGTGTTTTTTTTTTTTGTTAGTGATTTACTAAATTTGAAAATTTAAAAAATAAGTTAACTATAACTTGATAAATTTAAAAAATTTCGTATGTGATTGGTAAATTTAGAGATTCGAATGAATCATGAGTTAATTAATACTTTGGTAATTTTAGTGTGTGATTGATAACTGTTCCTACTTAATAAATTTAGAAAATTTGGTACATTTGGTGCATGATTGATAAATTTTGCTAATTATTGGTAGATGTAGAAATTCAGGGGAAAAAAATACTTCAATTTGGTAAATATTGAAAATATATATAAATTGATAAATTTTTTACCATTGATTTTTTTTTCTAATAATTGAATAAAGTTTTCAATCACTATTTTGGACAAGTTTCATGTGTTACAAATAGATTGACATACGTAGTCTTTATTATTTAATAATATTGTTAGTTGAATTGAGTGTTAGCGGCAATGCCACGTGAAAATTTGAAGTTTTCTGGAAAACGAAGTTTATATGATTTCTTATTGCATTTGCATCAGCTTTTGAATGATGAAATCAAGTGATATTTTATTTTTTTAAAAAATTATTTGTTCAGTTTAGTAAAAAATAAAATAAAAAAGGACAAAATATTGTACATATGCATCAAATACACTATGCAAATCAGGTGCATTTTTTTAATAATATTAATTATTTTTACAAAAAAAAATGAATTAAAAACAATTGTATATTTTTTTAGTAAAAATAAAAATGATTCTCCTATTATTTAAAAAAATATTTGAATTGCACGATGTATATGATGCGCAAATCACTTATTAAAAAAAGTTTTATTTTCTTAAACACTGGAATGGATCCCAGATTAAAAAGGTTTTGCCCTCAAAATATTAAAAGAGAATTAGAATAATAATAAAAAAAAAAGAGAGATATAAAATTAAAAACTCCATGTCCTACTTTTTCTCTAATTAATATAAATATATGATTACATTGTCCCACTCATTAATTAGTTGGGTTTCTTGATATTCACATTAATTTAACATGAATTTGTCTGAGTTGTATTATTCCTATTGTTCAATATATCATATAAGGCCACTAAGTAACTAAACTAAGACAGATAAAATTGTAATTTGTTTGATTCCTATTTGTCTCTTGCTGAAAATCTAATGAAGTTACAAAATTGTCACCTAAAAAGATCTTTCAACTTGATATTGGTATACTAAACAATTTAAATAAATAAAAGTCATATGATTTCGAGCCCAATTAGCGAAACCCCTCCCTAAACTCCACCCTCACAATATTCACATATTTACACAAAGCATTAATAACCTTTAATAATGATTTACAAAAAAAATATATATAAGGGAAAACTAATTCAACTGTTCAACTGTTTGTGTTGATCCACTGGTAGATAATTACTCCAAATGAGATGGTAAAACCTTAAAAAAAAAAAAATCAAATGAAAATATTGATTAATTTGTTTTTTAATTGTTTTGTTATTAATTTGTACGTACCTCTGAATAAAGAAACAAAACTATCATACGATTATTTCCATATTTGCCTTAATTTATGATGAAAGCAAGAGTGAAAAATTATTCATAGAATAGATATGATTGGAATTTAGTTGTTCGTAGTCATAGCAAATGCATATTCCTCCAATGTAATATAGGAAATATCGAATTTCATTTACTTTGAGGTTCCTGCAAACCTGCAACTATGTTATAACAATTTTCAAGGTATAATGAAAGATGTCTATAATATTCAATTTGTAAATAAAAATAAATATATATATATATATATTAAATTATATATAAACTAGTTTATTGTGAAACTATTTTTCATTATTAAAGAGGAGAATGAGAAACTTTGTGGTTTAGTGGAGATTTTAGTTGAAAAAAATAATCATGGTTTGAAAGTATTACAGAAAAAAGTAGAAGCGGAACAAGAAAAAAACAAAATGCGTAACAGGTGATCAGAGACGACAAAATTATGTGCATGGATCCGGACTCCATTGAGAATATTTAATGTCGTATGTTATTGAAGTTCTAGGAACAACTAATTATGCATAATATGAGACAAGCACACATGACAAACACTAGTAATACAGTGTTATGTTTGGACAGTTTCCAGATCTTGGGAGATTTGGAGGTGGTCTTTCTTATTATTGAAAAATATATTAGTTATCTTTTATTTTTTTTGGGAGATTTGTAGAGGTGGTCTTTTCTTATTATTGCACAAAAATATATTATTTTATAATTTTTTTTTATTTTTTTTATTTTTATTTTTTATCGTAGTTATGATCGTATATTTTTTTTATGTAATATTATCTATTTATAGTAATTCTCATGTTATCATTCTCATTACTTTAAAGTTTGTATTAGTATTTTTATCATTTTATTATGTAATTTTATGTTATCATGTTTTAAATTTATATGTAGTATTCTAATTTCCACATTATTTTCAAATAATTGAACTTTTGTGTAGATACAAAAATAAATAATTATTTTAAATATTAAATAAAAAAACTCATTGAATAAACACCCCAATTTCCATAACACTATAGATTTATATTTACATACAAAAATATAAAAGTAAATAAAAGAATAAAAAGAAAAGAAAAAGTAGCACAAGGTTTTTGCCCCTACAAATAGCGTCCAATCTTTTAAATCTGTACACAATTTTTATCTAGCGTAAAGGTAGAGTGATCTCTTGTGGAGCAAAAGTAGCATAATACGCTACTCTATGATATTGTTGGAGATGATATAAGAGAGTTAAATATCATACTTTAATTTACCCTTCTATTTATTTTTTACAATAGTATGAATTAATTAAGCAAATTTACTACATGTAAGTAAATAATTGGACAAAATATCACATTAATTATATATATTCATTGCTATTTAATATCTTTCTTAATTCGTTTAAAATATATTAATAAACAACATTTAAAATTGGTTGAAGGAAAAAAAAATTTGTTAGACCCATTTATGAAATGGATTAAACAATGATGGAGTTACATATGAACCAAGTTTACATCATCATTCGTCGTTGTAAATGATCAACTATATAGTACCCATATCTATGCACATACTAAAACACAATAAATATAACGAAACATATTGGCATAGTTATGTAACATATGATATAAATTATTTACCACTTTTATAAGAGAGCAACCCACAAAATAGAAAGGAAAGTAATGATTAGAGAATTATGTAAACCTTTATATTTTTTTAATATATAAAGTAAAAAAGTTGACTTGATTAATTGTGTGTGAGCTAAAAATAGTAATATTTTTATGTAAATTTATGGATATTGTGAAGGGGGAGTTTATGAAGAATTGTTTTTATTTTAAAGTGTGAGTTATTTTGGAACGAACGAAAAAGAAAAGTGTGAAACTTTTTTCAGAAAAAGATAGTATAATATATGATGTACAATATCATCTAGTAAACGACATATAATAACTAAAAATATAAAACATAACTCATACACAACATAGATCTAATTAAGTGTAGAGAAAATATTGAAAATTTGAATTATTGCACTTATTCAAATCAAAAAATATCAAAAATACTGTAATTAAGTATCCCAATATATTTAGAAAGGTAAGTGTATTTAGAAATTTTGGCAATTTTAGTATATTTAGTAAACAAATTCTATAAAATTCAAAATATCATGCCGTTATAAATTTTGATAGATTGAAATTTCGGTATCAAATTGATATATGTGCCAAAATTTTATTGTGAAATAATATATACAAATACCATTCAAGAATTATATATACCGATATTCAGTATAATTTTGACATTCATTTTCTAAATACCGATAATTTCAATATATCAAAATTTTCATTCAGATATCAGAATTAATTTCTAAATTTTTGGTTTATCAAACCACCTCTAACTTTGACATGGTATAATTGGCATGACAATATGTGCTTGGGAATTTACCTGCACAAGTGCTTCTCCGGCCCAACTATAGAGAATAGTGCCCAGTGTCGGCTTGAAGTTGTTCCATTTTCATCTCAATTTCAATTGCTTGCATTTTAATGAATTAATTAAGATCCCTTTGAATTTATTAAAAAAAACACAAGCATAAGATTTATGTTGCACATGTTAATTTTTTAAAAAATAGGGTATGATATGATAACAATACATCTGTTTATTTATATTTTATAATATATAAATTTAGAAATTTGTAGAAACAACAATTTAAATACCACCATTTCATATGTACACTTAATTTTGAACTTGATTACAAAAATACAAAGAATTTTGAACTTTAATTTTTAAAAAATTGCAAAAAAGCTCAAAACAAAAAATGCACATGTTCGCTCCTTTCACCGCACTATCCGATTCCGCGTATTCAATTTTTTTTTTCTAGATTCGCCATGTGACGTATCCCGTCTGAATCCAACACGAATCGCATGCGTATCTTATAACAATTCGATATTGCATTATGATATTTTTAGGTGAATCTATGCATCATAGCATGAGACATGATTGTTTACAATTTTAAAAATACCTTTAAAACTTGAGTTGCTTTTAAAAAAGAGAAATTGAAAAAAATAAAATATCAGTGGCGTAACACACATGACACATGTCATAAACCCAACAAATCAGCCACATCATCAAGGGCGTTTTGGGGAATGCAATTTAGCATGCAAAAGCACTTGGTCCACTTTACCCCTTTTTGTCCTGAAAATACCTTTTCTCGACCACCTTCATTCGACCGGTCCGAATGCGAAAATTTTGGTCAAGCCTTACTACATGATTTTATTTTATTATTTTCCTTTTTAATAAAGATTCAATTGAAATAAAAATAAAATTCTATATACCACTTGAAATTGAATTTGAAACCTTCAACTATTTAATTTTAGGCAAAATTTTGTGTGAAACATTTTATAATATGAAATTAATATCATTATATCATTTATTGATACCATAACATTTATTTAGTGATACCATTACACTTATAAACTGATATCACAGTATAAAATGGTTATGGTATCAACGAATGATTCTAATGGTATCAAAGAGAGTGATTCTAATGGTACCAGTTTCATACTATAAAATTGTTTTATTGTGGAGTGACTTTTAATTTTATTACTAAAGAAAATAATGAACCATTCATTAATTTGAAACTGATGTTCAACTGTAAAAATTGATTGACTAGTTACTTTTATTCATTAATACATATAGATCATATTAAACATTAACAAAAGTAAGCGATGAAAAGTTAGTAAAGATTTCAATTTACTAGGTACACAATTTTTATAGCTCATTATAGAAGTATACATATATTATTTTAATGCTATGAGGTAAGCATCAACAATTAATTTTGTTTAAAGACTTTTTCGTGTACACTATTTATGTCTTATTTTTTCTGAACGCCTTTCGGCTATTTGTTTAAAAGGCAAACTCAAACTTTTTAATATATATGATATTCGTACATTTTTTTAAAATAATTTGTAAATGTCTACTGACATAAGAACAATGTACGTAATATATAAATTATTATATGTGGAAATTGTTCACGAAAAAGTACATGAATTGATAGTTCTAATTTCTAATATGTATATTTGCAGACAACATAATTGTTGAAGAGAGAAATTAGTTGCATTTTATATGATTCCAATTTTATTATTGAAATTAAATCACTGCTATACTAATAGGGAGTTCAAAATTGATGAGGTATCGTCTTCTGGTAAGTTTCGCTCACGTGTCGTCTTTTGGTTCATTTCACTTACGTGTCGTCTTCTTGTTGATTTTACTTATGTGTCAATATGTTATATATATTTGTCTATATGTTAATTTTATATTAAATTCCTAATATAAATAGAAATTTTGAATTTCTTGTAATAATACTAATTTCCTAATATTGTGCAATTTCAATTTATTATAATCAATATTCTTTCCTCAATTCATAAAATTTATTAAAATTTGAGATTCTATTACTTTATAGTTTAATTTTTTTTTTTTGGTGTAACAAAAATTTTAAATTTTTTATATTTCATAATACGCGTAATACACGAGATCTACGCTAGCATGGATATATTTATATTGCTGGATTTCAACTTTTTTAATTGAATTAATATTTTTATAAAGAAATACCATCCTATAATATTTTATGATAATAAAATACTTGAAAATAAAAAAAAATTAAGTTATTCATTGACCTAATTAATGTGTTGTCATTGAAAATAAGGAGAGTGATCCAAAGTTGATTTGTTTTGTGTTGTATTAGTCAATTGAAATGAGTTAGTGTCATGTATATCTGTTGCATCGTATAATTGGACATAAAAGTAAAATGTGTAGGTTAATATAATAAAATAATTTAAATAATAAAACTGAAACGTGATAATATAAAATTCGTGAACCAAGTGCATATAAAATTTTATATATTGAAATTAGCTTCCGAATAAATAAGAACAGTGGAAAAAAAAAGTGAATAAACTCAAATTCTTTCATTAATTATTTTTATAGTTAACATGAGCTACAGTTAACTTTCATTATAAGTATCAATTAGGAAAAAAAAAGAACTATTCTCTAGCAACCGGGATATTAATTCTGATTCAATTGAATGATTTAAAATTTTATAAAAAATAATTTAAGTACAACACTACTGAGAATAAGTGATTAGCGATGAATACTAAAATAATGTAAACTCTTAAATGGAATTTAAATATTTAAAATAATTGAAAATTATTCGATTTTAAAAAATTCATGCAACAATGTCCATCGTTTTTTATAACTCTTGTCTCTTCCTAAAAAAAAGAATAATGACGAAAAATATAAAATATAAAAAAAGGGTAAAAGAAATGGTTTTGGAGAGAGACGCAGGGGAAGCTGAGGTACAACTCCCCGCATATTATCACAGCTCAATACATATTTTCTCGGTTCTCAGGCAAAGTTTCGGAATTGCTGCAACTCCTGCTTTTTCCTCATCTTTGACTCGTAGTCTCTGTTCTTCTTCCTACGCGCGCACCACCCCCTTCTCTCTCTCTGCTCCGCCATTTTCTCTCTCTCTCTCTCTCTCTCTCTCTCTCTCTCTCATTTCGTATATAGTTTTCTCTAGTTGTTTTTCTTTTCCGGCGTCGCGAGAGCTGGTAGAATCGCCGGGAACAACCGTTTTATACTTCCGGCGGTTAGGAATTTTTAAATCGTCTGACGCAGTCAATCGCAGTCCATCGGAAGGACGGAGGACCTATTTTGACTTTGGAGCTCCGGCAGAAAGGGGAGTGAATAGGTTTTCCAGATCTGTAGGAGACAGAAGGCGTGGTTTTAGCTGTTGGATCTTTGAGGATTTTTTGGTATTTTGAACGGGAAGGGAGGGAAGTTAGGTGGTGGTGTGGATGGTAGTGTGCGGCGGAGGTAGTGGTGGTGTGGCATGATAATGAGTGGAGTGGGATGGTGGCGGCGGTGGTGTTGGTGTGGAGGTGACCGCTTCACGTTGAATGGCAGATCTTGTTAGCTACGGTAATGCCGATCGTGACATCGAGCAGGTATATTTGATTTTTGATTCGTCTATGTTGATGGTAAATGTAATTCTTAAATTTAAATGGTATGATCTTTGAGGTAGTTTATGTCCTTTTGTGATGATATTTGATATTCTTATGAATTCTTGTCTTGACAAGCCGGTATGTTTGTTTTGGGATTATGGTATGTGTGGAAGTATGGATTTTGAAATACCATGGATTTGAAAATTCTGGTGAATAATAAGAATATGTATATGTTTTGGAAATTCGGCAGAGCTTATGTCAAATCAATGTGCAAGAGTGATTGATAATGTATCATGAGACTCTATAAAATGTGTCTTATTGGGAAAAGAGTAATAACAAGGTTATAGGTTTTTGTAGATATGGATTAGAGTGGATTTTGAATCTAAATTTTAAAGTCTGAAACAGAATGTTACGTGGACCACAAAGTCTTAAATCCTTCCGGGTGAACCCAAAACAAACACACCCATAGGTTTTTGTTGTGTGTTATGTTTTCAAAATTGGTGATTTGAAGGACCATGGTTTCTCATTTGGAGGAAATTCACATTTTTTTGGGTTCCAATTATATAGTTTTTAGCATTGCTGATCATGTATCTTGGAGCTCTTAAATTCATAGCAGTAGCTGATTTGAGAATCTGATTAGTGTTAATAACTGATGAGTGATATTTTTTCGAGTATGTTTAGTTTTTAGCATGGGTTTGCTTAAAGGGTTCATGTCTCTTTATTGGATGCTAATATTGGAGCTTTTGAAGGATTGCATATGCCTTTATCGAAGTAGATGTCATCTTCCAATTTAGGTCTTGTGTCACTTCTTAATTTTGCTTGAATTGTTGAGACTGACCATTTTCAAATAATGCAATATTAAGGTTTGACATTTCAAGAGTGAGTAAGTTGGAATAGTATGATTGATTGCTTTTACTGTTAAACTGAGAGGAAGAAAAACTCAGTTAATGATAATATCATTGTTGTATGAGAGAGACAACAGGATATTGGTTTGTTTTAACTAGTGGAACCTCACATTTCACTATTTGTTCCATAGCAAAATATGATTTAAAAAGGCCTAAAGATGCTGACATAATTTCTTTTAAAAATGGCAGCAGGAGACAATGTATATAAATAGGCAAGTGCTGAAATCTTAGATGTGTCGAGAAATAAAGTGTGGGAGATTTCTGTGAATTTATTCACTCTATTTTGTTTGTTTGTTTTTAAATTAGTCCAAAATTCTTTATACGAGGTCGAGACATCTGCTGCATATGGTAATTTTACATGTTGACTGTGTGTTCTCTCAATCAATCACACATGTAATGTCCTCATCACCAAAACGTGTGGAGGAATAATGCTAAAGTCTCTCTAGTTTAGCTTTAATTAGCAGCATGAGGACAAAGAGAACATGATGGAAAACTGATATACTTTTGTCCGAATATGTTACTGTTTATTAGTTTAATATATTAGCCTAATGACTCCTTATATTTTCTAAATCTGTGGTTCTGAATTCATTTGCTTAAGTGTGATACATGGAGATTGAATCTCTTACCTGATTTGTGTTCGGATGGACTTGTAAATGTGTTGACATAAAGGTGGTTGGATAGTAAAGGAAATATGTGTAGTTTTGCTTTGTATTGATCTCCCAATGTCCAGGAATCTTAAGAGAAATTTTACATTCCTTTAGCTGGTTAATAAGAGTGTTCTGAAACTTGTCTAGTCAACAATGCACATTGTGTTTGTTATTAACTACCAATGTTTCTTTTGAGATTTCATCTTCACTTTGTGCAGGCGTTGATTGCTCTAAAGAAGGGAGCTCAACTACTTAAATATGGTCGTAAGGGAAAGCCTAAATTTTATCCATTCAGACTCTCTAATGTAAGGCTAATATACCATATGCACAATGCTTTTTTGCATACTGCTCATACTTGTATTACTGTATGTCCACTTTACTTTGACAATCACTTGATTTTTCCATTTCTTAACGTTTCTACAAGAATTGATATACCATAGTTTATACCACCCATCATTACTGACTCTTAGGACTGATGTGTTTTTTGTGAAATTTTATTTTCCAAATTATTTGATTATTGTCTCAATATCATACAATTCGATAATGAGATTATAGGATAAGACCCATGTGCTTACAACAGTGTTTGATCTTATGTGCACAACCAATAGGAGACATAGAACCAGCCCAGTGTGACATCCAAAACTAGATACTATATTTTAGGAGCACAATATGCCATATGCCAAAAGTCTTCTATAAACTAACACTCAATCACCGCTTTTTATGGATAAAATAATAACTGGTGGAATAAATAGCATATCCCAAGTGGCAATCAGGTGAGACAAAAACCTCAACAAATTGATAATATAAGGGTCATAAAATGAATATGAATAAACAGCAGTTAGGTCATATAATCATTTAGCTAGTTAATGGCACTAATGAGGCCATATGTAAAAATCATTGCTGTGATTAACTTAAATGAGGAAATTTTCCAAAGCTTACTTCAAACAAAATCTTGCTGTCAGTTCAGGTAACTTCCATCTCTGATTGATTAAATTCCTGAAGAAGTGCTCGTGGTTTTGTTTATTTTGTAACCCACTAATTATTGTTAAATTTACTGGTGTAGGACGAGACATCATTAATTTGGATTTCTAGTAGTGGTGAAAGAAGTTTGAAGTTAGCTTCAGTTTCAAGAATAATCCCCGGACAGAGAACTGTGAGATTTTAAGATTTTATTTCACCTCAACTATTCACTTTTACCACGTTTGGTTAAATCTTCTCTCCGTTGAGCTTTTTGCATGTGCAAGCCACATTATATCTAGTGTTCCATCACATTGATTGTTATTGTTTGTTCTGCAGGCTGTCTTTCAACGTTATCTCCGCCCTGAGAAGGAGTACTTATCATTTTCTCTCATATATAACAACGGGAAAAGATCCCTTGACCTGGTTGGTTATTAGCAAAAAGTTGTTAAAAGTCAGCATTTAGCATGCCATTTGTTAATAATTTATCATGGAAAAATAACTTCACAACTTTTTGTTGTTAATAAATAGATCTGCAAGGACAAAGTTGAAGCAGAAATCTGGATAGCTGGTCTCAAGGTGTTAATAACATCTGGACAAGCTGGGCGCTCAAAAATTGATGGATGGAATGATGGAGGCCTCTATTTGGATGTGAGTTTTACAACATGTAATTATCAATTTGTCATTTGCATATAAGGGTTTAGTTCTTAGTTTTGGCCTATATTACTTGGACTTGGGTATGCAGGTCCTAGTAGTCTGATTGATACAGCTAAAAAGGATCCAAAATTAGGATACGGCTAGGGCGAAATGTCCATAAATACACACATAATAATTTAAATTTAAGATTTACTAAATCATAATTTTAAATCTATAATAGAAATAAAATTGCACAGGGTTAAGATTCCAAACAACTAATAAACAAAAACATGACTTCACATAAACTCTTAAAGGGGTATAACTTATGAAATGCCACTTCCTCAAGAAGTACGAAGTGTCCACTTTTATGTTGAAGTATTTGATGGTATGGGATAGACACCCATACCAGTGTCATACCTGAAGGTCACGGGTACTTCTCTATTTCTAAATAGTCTGAGCATCAGAGCTTTTGGCACCACAACTCTCCTGAGGTGATTGCCAGTTTTGATATTGGATTATAATTTATTCTTGATTATTGTCTGGAGTTGCAACATTGTTATTTTCTTATTTCAAGTTAACTCATAAATCTTTTACTGGAAATGGCCCAGCAGCTTGCAGTTGTTTTACACATGAACTAATTGATGTACCTATCATATCTTGCTTTTTTATAATAAGCATCACGTATAATCTATAATTTCTGCTCATTTGCAGCATCTAGTTTTATCATGTAAGTAAGTTGAAAGTCTTTTACTAATAATGTTCAATGACTTGGTAGATTGTTCAATCTATTTTCTGGTACTCATGACATGTATGCCTAGTTTACTTAATCACTGATATTTAAATTCATCTACGTAAATTATGGTTCACTGGCAATCAAACATCTCTTAACCATTTACGCTAACTAAATGATTCCAGGACAACAGAGATTTGACATCAAATAGTCCAAGTAATAGTTCCGTGAGTGCAACACGTGAAGTTAGCTCACCAGAGGTTTCCATCACTTCAAGCATAATTGCTTCTCCAAAGAGCTACCGCCCCGATAATTTGGCCTATTCAGATAGGTCACATGTAGCATTAGATCAAACAAATATGCAAGTGAAAGGATCTGGTTCAGATGCTTTTCGGGTTAGTGTATCTAGTGCCCCCAGTACATCCAGTCACGGTTCTGCACCAGATGATTGTGATGCGCTGGGGGATGTGTACATTTGGGGTGAAGTTATATGCGATAATTTTGTCAAAATTGGGCCAGAGAAGAACGCAAGTTCCATCAGCACAAGATCTGATGTTCTTCTACCCAGGCCATTGGAATCCAATGTAGTGCTCGATGTGCATTACATAGCATGTGGGGTCAGGCATGCTGCCCTGGTTACTAGGCAAGGTGAAGTCTTCAGTTGGGGCGAAGAATCCGGTGGACGACTCGGGCATGGAGTCGGGAAAGATGTCACTCAACCTCGTCTAATCGAATCTTTAACATTTAGCAGCGTCGATTTTGTTGCTTGTGGAGAGTTTCACACTTGTGCTGTCACAATGGCTGGTGAACTTTACACGTGGGGTGATGGTACACACTATGCTGGTCTCTTGGGTCATGGTACTGATGTGAGTCACTGGATACCGAAGAGAATCGCGGGCCCCATCGAGGGGCTTCAAGTTGCAACAGTTACTTGTGGGCCATGGCATACTGCCATGATTACGTCAACTGGACAGCTGTTCACTTTTGGAGATGGGACTTTTGGTGTTTTGGGCCATGGGAATAGGGAAAGTGTTTCGTTTCCAAGGGAGGTTGACTCTTTATCCGGGTTGAGAACAATTGCTGTTGCTTGTGGAGTGTGGCATACAGCTGCTGTGGTTGAGGTGATCGTAACACAATCGAGCTCAAGTTTTTCGTCTGGAAAGTTGTTCACTTGGGGAGACGGTGATAAACATCGTTTAGGACATGGGGACAAGGAACCTCGACTAAAGCCCACCTGTGTCCCGGCACTTATCGATTTCAATTTTCACAAAATTGCGTGTGGGCATAGTTTGACTGTTGGCCTTACGACATCTGGCCGTGTTTTCACAATGGGAAGTACGGTCTATGGCCAGCTTGGAAATCATCAGGCCGATGGAAAGCTACCTTGTTTGGTGGAAGACAAGCTCGGTGCGGAATCCATCGAAGAAATTTCTTGTGGTGCGTACCATGTGGCTGTTTTGACTTCCAAAAACGAGGTTTATACGTGGGGTAAAGGGGCTAATGGAAGGTTAGGTCATGGAGATATAGAAGACAGGAAAATACCGACTCTAGTAGAAGCTTTAAAGGATAGACATGTTAAATTTATTGCTTGTGGTTCAAATTATACATCTGCTATATGTCTTCATAAATGGGTCTCTGGTGCTGAACAGTCCCAGTGCTCATCTTGTAGACAGGCTTTCGGCTTCACAAGAAAACGACATAACTGCTATAACTGTGGGTTGGTTCATTGCCATGCTTGCAGTTCTAGGAAAGCAGTACGGGCAGCTTTGTCACCAAATCCCAGCAAGCCGTATCGTGTGTGTGATTCATGTTTTGTTAAACTATCTAAGGTGGCCGAAGCTGGGGCCCACAACCGGAGGAGTTCTGGGCCCCGCCTTTCTGGTGAGAATAAGGATCGTTTGGACAAGGCTGATTTAAGATTGGCCAAGTCGGGGATTCCTTCAAACTTTGATTTGATCAAACAATTGGATACAAAAGCAGCCAAACAGGGAAGAAAAGGCGATACGTTCTCTATTGGTCGTTCGTCTCAAGTATCGTTATTGCAGCTGAGAGATGCTGTTATGTCGACAGGTGTTGATGTACGTAGGAATGTTCCAAAGCCGATTCTAACAGCCTCGACTGTTAGTTCAAGGTCCGTTTCGCCCTTCTCGAGAAAGGCTAGCCCTCCAAGATCTGCAACCCCGGTTCCTACAACGGCTGGTCTTTCTTTTTCGAAAAGCATTACTGATAGTCTGAAGAAGACGAATGAACTTCTGAATCAAGAAGTACATAAGTTGCGGTTGCAGGTATACCTCTCTTGTTTTTCAGATATCAATAGGTACGGATAAAAAAAAGTTGGGAGTATGTCTAATTAATGAACCATGAACTTAAATCAGGCAGAAAGCCTTAAAAACCGATGCGAGTTGCAAGAATTGGAGCTCCAGCAATCGGCAAAGAAAGCTCAGGAGGCAATGACATTGGCTGCTGAGGAATCTGCTAAATGCAAAGCTGCAAAAGAAGTGATTAAGTCACTTACAGCACAGGTTATGTTCTGTTTCATATTTTTATCTGCATCTTATCACACACTAACTTAAAATTTCACGAGCACGGGAAATCACACTGGTATTTTTTTCTTCAATCAGCGACTTGTGTATTTCTGCTTAATAACATCCATATGTTTTAGGGAATAAGTTTTTTTTAGTCCAGTAAGTTTGCTATATTTTTTAAGAGCATTCCACTCTCCCGAATTGAATTTTGTTCAACTGACTTTCAAAAGTTCAACTTTTTAATTTCAAATTTTCGTTCAGCTAATATTCCACTTTTGACCGGCTACAACTGACGTGATATTTTCTTTCAATTTTTTATATTTATTTTGAATTTCATCCTGTTAACTTTCAAAACCGATTGTTAACCCAACATAGCCAGTCAAACGACTAAAAAGTTAGAATTTTGAAAATTAGCAGGGCAAAATTCATTTCGGAGAAGTGGGAGTGTCGTGAAACAAAAAATGAACAAATTTACCGTACTAAACTAAACATTTCCCTAATTTTTATCCCGTTCTTTTTCAATGTTGTGTGAATTCTCCTTTGCGCATAAAAAGTGGAAAAAAGGAAAAGAAAAATCCTCCCATGTCCATGATAACAAGATATAGGTTGATAATTTTGTTGTTAACGCACACTTTTTCTCATGTTTCAGCTTAAAGATATGGCCGAGAGGTTGCCACCGGGGGCTTACGACCCTGAAAGCCTCAAGCTCATTTACCTGCCCAATGGATTAGAATCAAATGGCATTCACTATCCTAATGCAAACGCAGAAAGAAATTCAAGATCAGACGAGATCAACACCTCTTATTTGGGCTCCCACCCCGTAACAGATTCAGGTCTCCAAAATACAACACAGGGTCCATCTGAATTGCTTCGAGATAATATGGGAAGCAATGAGAATAGCTTAGATGCTCCGGGACTGGAACAAGCCTCCTCTAACGGCGCACTTGAGCGCTCGGATACCAGACTTTCCAACGGTGGTGGAAATACTCAGTCTTATAGGAACAGTGTGTCAGAGAGTCTTGATGGGAAGGATTCTGAGCCTAATCGGGACAGTGAAAGCGGATTGAAATCGAGAAATTCAATTGTGCCAGGCAATGCTAGCCAAATTGAAGCAGAATGGATTGAACAGTATGAACCGGGTGTGTACATAACACTTGTAGCCCTTCGAGATGGAACGAGAGATCTCAAGCGTGTACGCTTCAGGTATTTGACATCATCTCTTCTTGTTTTAATTGTTAGATCACTTGTGTCGTTCCTAAAATAACCTCCACTTAGCAACCCGTTCTTGACATGATAAAGAGGTTAGGCCATTGTGTGTAGAACAATGTTAAGGATGTTAAAATATATGCTAGATATGTAAAAATTTGGGAGAAAAGCAAAGAAGTTTTAGTGACCTTGACCTAGAGTTATCAGCCGTTCGTGAACTATTCGGGTTTGGGCTCGAAAAATATTTGTTTGAGCTTGTGTAACAAGGTTTGTTAACATAAACAAACAAACTCAAGTTCAATGATATTCGGTTTGTTAGCTTGTGAACAAACTCGTTAGTAAGTTGGTGAGCTAACTTGTATAAATTATAATTAATAGTTTAACTAAAAAAAATTATTCCTTCTTTCCTTTTTCCTCTATCCAAAATGTTTATTCTCATTCCATTTTTAGTAATAATACTATCTCACACTATTTTATCACTATTCTCTAAACCCCACATATCTACTTTATACATAAATTACTAATATTCATTAAAACCCGTGCCAACAGAAGTGAATATATTTTTTGAATAGAGGGAGTACCATTCACACTTAATATTTATGAAAATTGTATTATGTAATTTAAAATAGATTATAGAATTTAGTGAATATATATGATTTTTAGAAACATATACTTTTGTTTTTGTAATGAATTAATTAAATAATTCCTACCAGCCAAGAATAACTCATTTATGCTCGAAAAAGTTCGTTCAGTTAATAAAGCTTGAGCTCGATTAAAAAATAAACGAGTCAAGTTCAAACACTCTTAATGTTTGGCTAAGTTAGGTTAATTACATCCCTACCAGCCAAGAAATGCTGTAGGCAGCAATCGGTTGCATCCAAAAGACATGTGTTTCTGATCATATAGTTTAAGTTAGTTAGCTGATTAAGATCTTTACTCTTGTAGATCGATCAATGTTCAGAGAAAACCCTGTTTACACATTTTCTTGGAATTTCATTTAATGATTTGCATATACAGTCGGAGAAGATTCGGGGAACACCAAGCGGAGACGTGGTGGTCGGAGAACAGAGAAAAGGTTTACGAGAAGTACAATGTGCGTGGATCGGACAAGTCATCGGTTTCTGGGCAGGCTGCCCGGAGATCTGAAGGAGCTCTTTCACCTTCCTCCCAAATTTAGGCGAATCACATGATTATTGCCCATCTTGAGCATGATGTAGTTTCAGATCAATTGTATTGTAGGAGACAGAGACCTTTTTTTTGGCCCTTTTAACTCTTTTCTTGTTCTCTCCTTTTATTCTTTTTTTTTTTTTTTTTTAAATTATTATTTTGTTTTATTTAGAATATTTGCATACTATAATATCTGCAGGGGAAGGGCATCAAGTCATCAACTGATTTATATGGTCATAGTGTGTATATATCTCCCCAAGTTATTATGATAATTGCATTCATGCCTTGTTCGCTCTTGTCTTTTGCTTCGGTCACATAAGTTGCAGACGATTTATACAAGATGTTCTTTGCAGACGAAGTGGTATAGCTCAAGTGGTTAGAGCTCTATTACCTATGATCCAAAAAATCATGGGTTCGAGTCATCATTTGCCCGATAAAAAAAAAAAGTTGCAGAAGATTTAAGATCTCAAACATCTTGCAGAGAAGAAAATATACTTGAAAACCTTTTTTTTTTTTTTAATATGTTTTTCTGAAAAAGAGGTAGGAGGATCTTTAATGGTGAGCTTTGGAAAGCAGAAATATTTAATCTTAATTTAAAGTAAAATATTAGGGGCCCAACAAATATGTATATATATACATACACATTTATATTATATACAATATACATCAGAAAAGTCATAAAAAGAAGAGTAAATATAGTTTATAAGGGGACATTTTAAATTACATAAAACTTCTGTTAATTCTAGTTCACATTAATTTTCTTTTTCAAAATATCATTATTTGATATATAAAGTATCACTGTTCAGCATACGAAACATTATTGTTTAGTGATTTTAAAAATAATAACACACAAAATTAAATATTTTTAAACATTGATATTTTATATATCTAAATAATGACATTTCATATACTAAATAATAACATTTATGAACCTAAATTTGGAAAGATCTTAAAATTAAACTCAGATCGAGAAGTCATAATGATCGGGCTGAGAAAAATATAGATATATTAAATTATTGCATGTATTTTAGAAAATGGCAACAAATACAAGAAATTGATATATTAAATCCGATTATAATAAAGGAGCATTCATTTTCAGCTTTAGAGGACGTTAACTGATTTGTACGCATTCTTTTTATTTATTATTTCTGTGTACCAATATATTCTATTTTCATATTTAAACAAAAATATATTGGGTTAATACACAAGAAAAGCCAATTTTTTTTGACAGGATGGACAAGAAAGCCAATTGAGGACACTCCCAAAGAACTTTTTCTAAAAGATATTGACTATATTTGTTAATTCTTGTTAATTAATTAAGATTCTTTTTAAACAGAAGATAATAGTTTACCAAGATTCTTTAATCTTTATCATTCCAGATGGGGCAACGCGCACGCTCTAATTAATTAATTAAAGCGTGTTACTGTGATTAGCGTCTTTGTTAATTAAAAAAATCATGTTAAGCATATGTGCTAATTAGTTGTGGTTTTGATAACGATATATAACCACTAGGCTAAAATTTTCAATGCATTTGACACACTCATCTACAAAATTATTTATTTTAGTATACTATTTTGTATTTTAAATTTTTTGGTTTAAAAGGAATAAAATGGTCCACGAGATTCTAATGTATTAAGCACGAGCGATATTGAAGCATTATCTAGTGCCAGATTATTTATAAGGTTAACATTAATTTCTTGGATTAATTATTGGTGTCCCTAAATTTTAAGACCATGTTTGTTTGAGATTTAGGTATGAAGGGAAGTTATGACTTTAAAATTAGGATGTGAAAGATAATAATTTAGTTGATCTAGAAAAATAAAAATAGATTTATAGGTATTTTAAGTGTGAATTAAATATGATACTTAAAAATCAAGATTTTAAATATCTATCTCGAACTAATAAAAAAAAAAATACTAAGTCCATTAGAGGAAATTTCAAAACAAACATGACCTAAATTATCTATATGTTTTGAGACGTCCCTAAATTATTTAGGAATTGTTTGATGTCCCTCGGTTATGAAATTATTTGAAAAGATAATTAAACTATGAGATATGATGTAGGTTTTTGAAATGATGCTAATGAATAGGGATCGTAGTAATAATAATAATAATAATAATAAATAATAATAATAATAATAATAATAATAATAATAATAATAATAATAATAATAATAATAATAATAATAATAATAATATATACTACTATATTTTAAAATATTTAACATAAAACTAACTTTTCAATTGAAAATATAAATAGATGGTATTAGAAAATGAATTTATTACCTTTTAAAATTGTTAATACCAATATGAAATTTTAATTGTAATATCGATATCATATTATATTTTATTGTTATATATTGATTTAAAATATAGTTATGAGGTTGAATTATTATTATTTATGCTATACACCCCCAATACATTTGAAAACTTCACATTTGAGTATTGCACTCTATTTAAAAAAAATAGTATTTTAAGTATAGTGAATATTGAGATGTGATGAGAACGAAAAAAAGTAGAGAAAAATATAGGTTGAAAGAGAAGAACTGAGGAATGTGGGGACACTTTTTTGCCAATTAAGGGAACATGAAGTTTTGGGTGGTTACTACTTCCTTCGTCCCATAATACTTTTCACATTTTTTCTTCTTTCGTCCCACAATACTTTTTACACTTTTAAAATGGAAAATCCTTCATAAACTCCACTCTTATAATATTCTTAATTTCATATAAAATGTCATACTTTTGGCCTACACATACACACAATCCATCCATTTATATATAAATATTTATGAAATCGCCCCTTAAGTTCCTACTCTTTCTATTTCTCTCTATAATTTATATGTCTTTCTTTCTATGAAAATTTTTATGAAACCATGAAATAATAGATATATTATATTTATATAAATATATATCATACCAGTTAATACATATAACATTTTATATGTCGACCGTGGTATAGTTCTTGAATACAATTCTGCAATACTTATGTCAATTCAAACAATAATTCTTTTTTAAAAAAAAAAATCGATCATAGCCAGAAAATTATGATTATGATTGATAAACACATACAAGTCGCCATATATAATTATTTACTTGTTTGTAGACAACAGTAAACACTTGATGTGTCATTCTCGTTATCTTTATGGGAGGTGACGTCGTATCGCAAACTCCCAATTTTTTTTTTGTTTTGACACCAATCTTGATCATTTGAAGATTTAAACGTCAATACATAGGCTTTTATAAAAACAAAAAAACGTCAATACATAGAGTGCAGTGTGTATACATATATAATTAGTTTTTGTCCGTAAACATATTTGCATGGAGGTTAACATTGTTTATTGAGTTTTAATATATATATATATATATATATATATATATAATTTTTGCCCTAAATATTGTGACTTTTATTATGAAGAGGATCGGAACATTGATTGTTTCAAATATTTTTTAGAGAAATAAGTTCACAACAATTGATATCAACTATTTTTACGTTGAGATCTTTGATATCCGTGTGATCTTAATTAAAAATATAAGTACGTACAATTAAAATTTTGCGCTAAAATTATATTCTTCACATTCTCCAACAACTTGTACGCTGTTTTTGGATCAATTAACAACAAATATAATTTTACAGATTGAGAGTAACATGAAAATGAAAAGAAAAACTATCCAAATATTCAAATCTTTAAAAAAGATGAATAACCTAATGAAGATTTTTCAACTCTAAAATCTTCAAATATTCGAAGAATGCTAGTAAGTTGTTTGATAATGTCATTGACGATCATCTTCAAATTTTCAAACCGAGGATGAATTATATACTTTGTTTTGTTTGATAATGCCAAAAACAATGATGATGAACGACACCAAGTGAAACAATATAAAAAAATATAAAAAATGAGCAATTGAGTGAGTGATTAATACTACCTAATTTAGCGACCTGACCAAACGAACAGACTGGACAATGTAGATGATGTCAAATCGACGAATGGGGCGAAATAACGTCAAAAAAAAAAAAGACAACTTATTGACTATTATGTATGATTGGATTGGATTAGGTGATTAAATGACAGTAATAAATACATTTTTATAATTTTTGAATAATTATTAAAATTCAAAAAATAATAAATAAATATTCATAAATTAAAATAAATGGTCAAGATTAAATTAAGAAATCAACGTCAAAGGACATAAATCTTTCCGGTCTATTTTCAGAAAGGAAATCAATTGGTGTATTATATATTTATATATTTGAATTTATCTCATAATTCGTCTAACATTATGTTTCAAAATATAAGAGGACATTTGATTTTTTATTTTTATTTTTTTTCAAACCTTCCCCCATAGAACGAGAGGTTTAACTTTAAACACTGCCTCAAACATGCCAATATATATAATAAAAATATCAATGGAAGTCATCAAATTGTGATCAGAATGAAGGATGAACACAATGTATCTCATCAAACTGAAAATAATAGAAATTTACATTACTATATAGAAAAAAAAGTTCAAATGAACATGTAACAAAAGAAAACAAATGAAATCTAACTCTAATGAAGGATATCTTAGCTTAGTTGGGCATACACAAGATCTAAAACACGAGAATGCATGATCAATAATCATCTGAACCATGTAGTCTATATGGACCCTTTATAATTATATGAATAAGTTGTGTATGATGTTGCGCCTTTAATGTATTGATACGAGTTATAGTGTGTTGAATCAGTCAAACACCAACTGAAGTACTCTCTCCATCCTATAAATATAGACATGTTTTCTATTTATGTTCGTCTCATAGAGATACACTAGTTTAATATATCTTTTAATTTGTTATTTCTATTGTTACCCCTATTTAATGTATTTTGTTTTTTCCTAATTAATATCTAGGCACTAATAATTTTTTGAAAAACGAGAGTGGACATAAGGGTAAAATTGTAAAAAAAAAAAAAAGTTTAATATTCTAATTATAATACCTCTCATTTTTTTAATTTGTATGAAAATAATTATAGGCTTATCTTTGTGGGATGAGAGAATTAATTAATTTGTTAAGATCGGTCCATAATTAAATGTGCAGGTCATGGAAGAACGCTCGTAGATGAGATGAAAACTTTTATGGCATTAGAGCCATTTGGCTCATGTCCACGTCCTATATGTAAATCTCACTGAAAATAACTTCATACATAATAAACTGTCCACTCGTTGGGCTATCTTCCCAAAAGAAAGTTGAGAATCTGGTCTATACGATTGAGTGAAATTATGTGAGAACATTAATATAAATAACTTCATATATAATAAACTGAATATAACTCCATACGAGTGAGAGGGCCATCTCACTGAAAATAACTTCATACATAATAAATTGTCCCGTCGTTGGGCCATCTTCCCAAAAGGGAGTTGAGAATCTGGTCTATTTGAATGAGAGAAATTATGTGAAAAAATTAATATAAATGAATTAATTTTACACTTTTTACAAATTCAAACTTTTTGAGTGAGATGAAATAATTAATCTTATAATAAAACCGACCATCAACATTGAGCTTAATTCACGAAGCAGGTGGAATTAATAGGATATATATTGAATCGCTGATGTATACAACAATTTCAAGGGTATATTTGGAGTTTCCCACCAACAAAAACAGTAAAACAATTCAATTCGATTTAACCAACATTGACATTATTGCTTCTGTCAAAAAAAGAACATTGACATTATTGCTTTGCATTGTATATAATTTCATCTTTTTAATTTTTAGTTGACTTAAGAACAATTCAATTATTTTAATGGTGGTTTTGGATTTGGTAGGAATGTTTGAATTTAATGGTGTCTTTGGACGGTGAAACAAGACTTTTTCTTTAACCTAATTTAGGTTCAATTAAGGTTATGCTAATTATATTTTTACTCAACTTTAACTTCTAATTAATATATTATTAATTAATTAATTCGTCCTTTCACAACTAGTGAATGTTTAACTGAATCGAATATATATATATATATATATATATATATATATATAGAGCACACTTCAATGATCTAATGTTTTGTGTCTAAGTAAGACCACAATTTTTCATTAATTATTGATGGACAAATATTATTATGTTCCGATATATCCAATGCTGAAATTAGACCCACAATGTCAATGCAAGAGTACCTATATTATTGTTGACAAATATTTATATGAAAATTTTCATAGATCCTTGTCCATATTGAAAATTTCTGAATTTTTTAATAGGGGTAGTTTGGGTAAAGTGAATTTTTATTTTCAAAACAATTATGCAAAATCAAATTATAAAAACTCAGTCCTAGCATATGTTACTATAAATGCATAACATTTGCTAATGTAAAAATTAATATATGTTATTATAAGAACTAGTAATACATAAATATATAAACAAATATTTGCCCTTATAGTATCACATATAAGATATTGAAAAATGTGTTATCATATGAACAAAAAATCATTACTATATGAAGAAAAATGTGTTACTAGATGAACAAAATCAGTAAAAAAAAAAAAACTTAGGGGGCAAATATGAGTTTTTTTCATCTCTTTAAATCTTAGGAACTCATATTCTTCCTTGTAGTTAATATAAAGACAAATGTTTATTTATACCACGGCTAGTAATACATACTTACCCTTGCAACAAACACATACTTATTTTTACAATAACAATACTTGAAAGCAATTTTTTTTTCTATTTTGGCTTGACATGTTTTTTTGTTTTTTTTTTTTTTTTGCTAATTCATTTGATCCGATTTGATTTGTTTAGAATCCGCAAATTTTTTGCCACTTCCTTAAATATACTACAATTTCACTAGAAATTTTTTACAAGAGTATTTCTCATTATTATCAGGAATTTATATGCAATTATGGAAAGTAATAGAAACAAAAATAAAGAACATAGATTTGTTAGACCCATCTCTTCAATAATGATTATATTTGGGATACTACCAAACCAATAATTAAATTTACTATTTTTCTGTATAATACAAAATACAATAAAATAGGGTTATTTATATCCAAAACTAGGCTATATCCTATTTATAAAGGATCATTGTCGAAATCGTGGGCAGATATGTAGTAAATCAGACTCATTAAAGGTGCATTTGACGACAACAAAATAAGATTCGAAATAGACAAGAAGGCCATTAAATTAAAGGCGTCGAGATCATTAATTTGTTGCTGCAGTTGAAATTGTTTCTTTAAAAAAGTTAGCTATTATCTTCTTTGTCTCTTGTTAATTTTTCACATAATTTTGTGACACACAACCACACATACATAGTGTGAAACCATAATTAATTAAATCATAATATGCGACATTTCGTCGTCCCATGTATTTTCTTATTTATTATAACACGCTTTTGTTCCTCTATCGAAATGAATAATGACAATCTTACCCTTTTGAATAGGTCAATATCATACTACAATAAAATACAAAAATTTTGAATTAGTAAAACACGCAGATACTCGAATAAACATAACTGATCAAGTGATATTAATTTCCAGAAATTAATACTATAATTTAATATTGGTGACTTTTTCCATTTTCGCATTTCTGTCATGATTAAATTAAATGAATGTTTCTTTTCAAAACAAATTAAATGAATGTTTTAAGAAAGGGAACACAAATACTGAAGGACAATGCGATCAACCAAATTAATTCAATAAGTAAGGCTCTTGTAAATCAATTTCACGTGCAATTAAAAAATAATATTAATTATTTTCATTTTATATATTACTATCGAATTAATACATTTTAATGAAACAATTACTGTTAAAAATTACACACGAAAAAGAAACAAATTTCGGTGAAACTGATTTGCAATATACTTTGGCTAATTTAATACATGTGATAATTTTATGAGAACATATACATATAAAGCTTGAAACAATATAAAATTGGATATAATGTACTCTAATTTGTTGTTCAATGTTGTGCTGCGTTTCATTTTCTTTAAACACGCAATTTGTAATTAATTAATTGTGAGCTATTTAATATACACGCATGCAAGATAAAAAATGGAAAGAAATAAAAGATCACAAATCAACATGCATGAATGTAGAAATAATAACATGCAATAATCTAAAAACAAATTGAAATCCCTTTCGATTTCTTATAAATAAAATGAAATCAGAAAAAGGAAAAATAACAAGATCGATTCTATAAATCAAAAGGCCTATATATATACTTGCTTAATAATTATTTCTTCCACATAGAATAGCCACAACTCAAATTAATTTGTCTGAAATTCTATGATCATATAATTAATTATATAACCCTATAATTTTCTCTCTCTAAACTAAAATTAATAATCTCTCAAAAATCTTATGATCTTATGATGATTAAAAAACACTCACATATACAGCAGTTACCCCCGATCCTCTACAAATAAAGATTGAGGAAAGAAGAATCAATAATTAATAATTAATATATAGCATTTTATATATAAATCTAGGTATACATACACGTGGTTGTATATATAGGGCCTCTTCACGGCAACCCTCCGCCGCCGTCCAGGCCGATGTCATTGTGCCTCTTGGAAGGGCCGGACGGCGGAATCGGAACTCCTTTGGGCAAGAATCCGGTGAGGGTATCGTCACCGGAGATCGGAGTTTGGCGCGTGACCTTGAGAAACTGCGTGTGCCTACTAGTACCATTTGCATGATCACAACTAGATATGATGAAAATTAAGAGTAGTAAAATTGGTATTAATTGATGTCTTTTTCCCATCAGATATTTTGTGAAGTCCTGCAATTAAGAGAAGGATCACTCTTAATTTAGAGAGAGAGAGGGGGGGAGGGAGGAGGTTTGAAAGGGAAGGTGATGTTTGCAGTTGAAATAGTGAATATAGTGTTAGTTGATGAAAAGGGTATTTTATTAGTGGATATATTATAATATATATATATATATATATATATATATATGTTTGAATTAAATAGAGAGGTGTGTATATATATAGATGTGTGTGTGTATATACAAGAAAACAGGAGGGAAGCTTGTGTCTGAAGTATATGTAGGAGGGGGAGGGTGCCCCCACGTTTTTGGCAGTAATTTTTGTGATTTCACACTCGGGAAAAACCCTAATTAAATATGCATGTATCTTGAAACTAGGCTTTAATTGTCCTTTTGACTGCTTGTTTTGTTAATGCCAAAAGACAATTTGATTCAACTTCTGTGTTTTTAGAAATTGCACCAATGTGGCCCATTAAAGGATACTTTTTGTGTATTCATATTATTAAAAACATCATGTTCCAATGTCTCTCCATGGCCCTCGTGGACTTTATATTTGATTCAAACTATGCCTTTTTGGATTTCCTTTTAAAAAAAAAAGATTAAATTCAAAAGATAATCTTTTCAGTTTCGTCCAAATTTTACCAAAACAACCATGTGATTTGAATAATTATCAAATATATATATCGACCCATGAAAAAAATTGACTCATCAAGAAATGCAAAAGCAGTTCATTTAGGCAATGTTTTATGTGAACTAATTTGAAAGTGAAACTGGTTTGAAGGATATTAATTGTTTATATTATAAGGTATTAATTTTGAATGATATTAGTTATTTTATTAAAAGACATTAGTTTTTTAACATAAGGTACTATTTATTTCATTAAAAGATATAAGTTAATTTACTATAAGTTATTAATTGTAAATCAGTTTTACGATAAAACTGGTTTACACACACACACACAAAAAAAAAATAGTCTTTTTAGGAATTATGTTGTTAATTTGAACAAATTCTGAGAGGAGTTTTTTTAACTAAACCTAAAAAAGACATGTTTTTAATTTAACCTAAAAAAACCATGTCTTTTTGGATGTTTAGTTGAACACATATAGAGTACTTTATTGTAACACATTGAGTTATCAAATGAACGTTGGCGTGTATAAATTTCATAATATATATATATATACCTATAGATTTACATGAAGAAACAAATACGAAAGAAACCGATTGCATTCTGAATTAACTATCTAGTTACCTGGTTATTTAATGGACCGTACGTACTCTGAATTCTTGAATTATAGGTGAAGTTGCCTTATTAATTGAGGCTACAAGTGTCATACCAACCCATGCATGATTTGTGAATTATTGGAAATGTGCAAAAGGTCAAGTACATGTAAAGGCAGAGCCGTGAAGGGTTCGATGCACAAAAGAATTTAGGCCATTTGTATATCGCATAATAAATACTCCTAAGTAAATTCATTTAATTAAATGAGATTTATAATTGTTTTCAAACTTATCAAATCAAAGCAACAAAAAATATAGTTCAATGTTTAATAAAAAATTGGAATAAATTACCAACATAATTAACTATAGATAATTGATCTTCTTGTTGTTCTAACACGTACCTTGTGTGAGAACTTTAAGAAATTAAAATTTAAAAGACAATTTTAAAATATTTAAGCAAAAAATATTGGAAAAACTGATCTTCTACCTTGCGTGAAGATTGTGTGAGGACTTTAAGCAATGTAAAATTAAAAGACATTTTAAAATATTTAAGCAAAATAAAATAAAAATTGAGAGATTAATAATGAAGGTATAGGGGAGTAGAGCTTCAATCTCCAACTCACAGCCAACTCAGGCCTTCAAAGAAAATGAGTAAACCATGCGTGTTGGCCGAAACAATTGAAATATTTATGACATTTAACAATTGAAATATTTATGACATTTAACAATTGAAATATTTATGAGTGGGCAGATATTTATTTGAATCAAATACATACGATGAACTCTATTTTTATAATGTATGTGTATGACAATTATAGTATATGTGCATAACAGTGACAGTGAATGCGTGCATGCCATTAATTATAAAAATAAAGTTAATCGTATGCACTCAATTTACATAAATGTTACTCTTATAACTAATCAAGTTTCACCAATTATATTGTCAAACAATCTACAGTGTATAGGAGTTCGATTAACCTCTTTAATCATATATTGTATGAAGTTAATATTTTTGAGATAAGATGACACAATAAAATAGGAAATTTTTTTTAAACCTGTAATTTAGGGGGAGTTGTGTTTTAAGAATAATATTTACATGTACATACAATTATATTAGGATGTTATTATCTTATTTGTAAATTTTATAAATGTAGAATAATTAATGTAACACGAGATGTAACATCAAATAGGGGAGAATTGCGGCGTGAATTAGGTGAGTTAGTTTTTAAGAATAATATTTACGGGTCTGTAAATATAGGACATTATATTTGAAAATTTATAAATGTAGAATAATCGAAAAATCCAAATAGGGTTTGATTTATTGAGTTGCACAATTATCCTAAATTACAAATTTATTTATTAATTTTTAAAATATAATATAATATATTTATAAGCCCGTAGTCATTTAAAAAACAAATCTGGGAAAAAAATCTCGGATAAAATAAATTGTTCGAACAAATGAATAACGCATCACAAACACAAAAAATTACATAATTTTAGCAAACATAAAAGCATAAAGTTAAACTACATATTTAAAAAAGAAAAAGAAAAGGAAAAAGAGGGAGTGCAATGGAGGAAAATAAGTTTGAGCGGGTCTTAGGGAGAAGTTGTTTGGGAAGATGAAATTAAATATGGTAACATGCAAAGTGGTACAGTACAAGACTACATATCTGAGGAAAAAGAGGTGCAATTGTTGCACGGTTAGGTCAACATATGGGTCCCTATTCAATTTAATGCCCGACTCCCCTTTTTTCTTCAGGGCTAAATATGTCCTTTCCCTCCTTTTCTTGGATAACATGACGGTTTTATTTTACTCATCATCAATTACTTTTTTTTTTCACCAATGGATGAATAGGTCTCTTGTGTGCAAGTTGTGCTATGCAATTTAGTGCAACAATACTTTAAGCTTCGTTTGGTTTGGTAGGAGTTGTTATTCGAGGTGAGATAGTACAAATTTAATAAGAGTTTGGTGTTGTTATTTTGTTTAGTAGGTAATAAAATTAGATACATACTAAATTAATGAATATCTCAAACTTAATTGGTATGGAGTAATAAAATATGATATAAATTAATACTTTGTTTGGTACACCATATTACATGGTCTTTTACAATAAATACCTTTAAATAACACACATAATTGTCCAAATAAATGTCACTATTCAATCAAGATAAATTAATAAGAGGGGGGTGCCGGATAATTTATGTAAAAGGGAATAGTGTTTTATTAGTATTACTTAGCGGGTTATGTAGAGTCGGTAAGATAAAAATATGGATCCTGTATAATTTATATGGGCCACCAAGCAATACAAAATTTTTAATATACTCCATAATATGGGTTTTATATAGTCTACCAAACGGAGCCTTAGTATTATCCGTTGTTTTTAATGAGAAAAAAATATTTTATTAAAAGATATAATTATTTTCAATGAAAAATGCAAGTAAAAACAACTTTCCAGTGAAAGCAAATGTACTGGTGAAAACAATTCTGTTACTTTAAATGAAATTAAATTGAAACAACCGATATTGTTAAAAATTAATTACAAGATGCACTATGCATACAAAACTATGTGTTAATTGTTGGATTTTGATAATTTCTCGTAATGATTCCTTTTACCTCCTACCTCAACAATGATGATTATGTACATATATATACATTTTTAGCGTAATCCAAGTATTATAGAGTTGAGAGTGGGAATATTTTTCAAATGAATAGATATTGAGAAGGTATTATGTATACTTTATATATCATACATAACTAGTCAACAATATTTATTTCTACAAGTAATAGTACTAGTACTTAGAGCAATATTGTTAGTTTTCTACAAGCAATTATATTAGCAGCATTCGGTGCATAAAGTGCAAATAATATTCCATTATTAATAGTTGCATGTAGGGTTACAAATCATTCAAGAACATTTGATAAAAGTTTGTTTAAATTCAATTCGATATATAAAACTCAAACAAGACTTTTATTTTAGGTTAAATCTGAAACTCAGGCTAGATAAGTAAAAAAACAAAAAGATAAAACAAGTGTAAAAATATGTTTTTTCACCACTTAACCATCACTTAATTTTTTTCATATATTGTCGATTTTATACTCATAAACAACCACTTAACTCATAAATGAACCATTCAATACCCCAAAATCTTACTTTATCTACTTTATCTCTACTTTAAACAAAACCAAACGAGCATACTTTTAGTGGATGGAGGGAGTAAAACAAGTGTAAAAATACAAAGTTGCTTGGTGTATTAGGAAAAATGAATGATTGTTAAATGATTGATTATCATTGATGAATTTTGGAAACAAATCGAAAAAATGGAGGAGAACAAAGTTGAGGTGATGAAAAATTATTTTAAATAATTTTAAATCAATTGTAATCAAAATAAATATTATTTTATTTTTAAATTAATTCCAAATTGTAACGAAAATGATTAATGAGTTATTCCCATTACCTACTTTTAATATCCCAATCAAACGGACCCTTAACAGTAATATTTGAGGATAGGGGCGGTGGGAGACCGTTCCCTTTCCTTGTAAATTATCAGAAACCTAACTTCGTCAGTTAAGTCGGTATTCGCATTTATGATGCACCTTGCTCAAATTGTCGGCGAATAAATCCTCTTCTTGTCGATATGTGTCTTTTCTTTTTTTTATTTTATTATTTTTCCTAATTTCGCTTTCAATTGACATTATTACCTATTGTATATAATATTTTTTGCAGACAGTAATATACTATGCAATAGTGACAACATGCTGACATGGTATTTGTTGACTCCAACCCCTCCTCATTTCCAATTATGTCTTAATTAATATTTGTTAGGATTAAGCGTGTATTCAGGAATCTTTAGAAAGTGTAAAGTATGATCTATGGTTACAATTAATTAAAGGGTTTTTATCAATTCAAATTCTGAAAAATATATTAATTATCAATTCGGGGTTTGAAAGATAAAATTTATCAACGGGGACTTGAAAGATGTTTATATTAAGAGATTTATCAATCCAGGACCTGAAATTAAGATCCCGAATTGATAAAATCTATTAATATAAATATCTTTCAAGTCCCGCATTGATAAATTTTATCTTTCATGCCCCGAATTGATAATTAACATATCTTTCGGGACTTATACCGATAAAAATCCTTAATTGTAACATTAAAAGAGAATGAAAAGTTGTGTGTGAATAAGTTTCACTATAAAATCGGTTTATAATTAATATTTTAGAGTGTTTTTCTTGTGAATAACATTCACAATAAATTAGAACTATATTACAAAAATTAATCTAGATGCATTAACTAATATTTTTCATACATCGCGACTAATACTCTTTAATACTCCCTCTGTCCATGAAAGTTATGCTTATAGAGCATTGCACAAGATTTAAGAAAAATTATTTGTTTATTATATAAAGTAGATAAAATAAGGGTATTGTGGGGTCCATTTTTTAATAAAGTAATTGATTGTGAGTGTAAAGTTAATGATGAGTGTTTCCAAAAAAGGAATGAACATAAATTTGATGAACGGACCAATAAGGCAAGTGAGCATAAATTTGGTGGACGGAGGGAGTAATATATGTCTCACGACTAATCATACCCTTCAGTTATCACGACTAATACTATTTTGTAGTATAAGTTATATCCTTAGTTATCACAAATTGTACCCTTTAGTAGTAGAAGTCATGCCCAATAATCACGATAGTTACTCTTTAATAATATATGTCATACTCTTCAATTATTACGACTAATCCCCTTTAGTAATCCAGTTCACCCTGAAACTTGTTCACATGAAACAACAAATATGATTAATGTCATTTAAAACAACAAATATTCTTTAACGAAACAAATAATATCTTTAATAAAATGATTAATGTCATTTAAAACTAATACCTTATAATCTAATATCCATTATTAAACAACTAATACTCTTCAAACTATTTTCTCAATTAAATTAGTGTGCATATAACTTTGCCTTAAAGAATAATACTTTGGGATTCCCTTTTTTTTTTTTTTTTTAAGAGAAACAGTCTGTTTGGTTATACTTCTTATCCAGTCTCCCCTACCAATTACGCTCATAGTATACGATATAATCTCAGTCTCATGATATTAATTAACGTAATTTAAGTAATTGAGGCTATACTTGGTTTTGTGCCTGCTAAATGAGTTAACGCAAAACTCTTGCCTTCACAATCACTGTTTCTAAAATTTTCAGTAAATAGTAAAAATATTAATTTATCATGAAATTTCGATGAAATCGATATCATATCAGTCAAATGTAAGAAAAATATGTTAGTGTTGTAAGTTGATATTACAAAAAAAGAAGTTGTATTTGTAATTGAAAAGGTCATAAATATTAAGGGATAAAAGCATATGGGATATTAAACAAACTGATCATAACTCATCAGGAACAATCTTATAATAACACCACATGTTTAACAGATCAAGATAAATAATTCATGTTAAACAAGTCATTAATAATTGAGATTTAACTCTACCCGTTTGGAAGTGAAATGGATCACTAATAAGCTACAAAATAAAAAGTTAATAAAATTAAATTTAGATATAAAATGTAAAACAATAATCAAATACAATAATATTAAAAAGTAAATCTCAAACATTATTCATAAATTATTTCCATCACAATTCAAATATTTAATAATTAGTTCATGATTTAATGGCGTGGAATATCTGTTCGGGCCAAGGAGAGTAAACTGATTAGTCCCAATTCTGCGGGTTAAAAAGGTCATTCTATAATATTTTATACGTACTGTAATATTATTTTATAAGTGCAATAGTATCACTAAGTTAATGTTATTGTATCATAGAATACATAAAACGATATTAATTTCATATTATTCACACTAAATTTTGTGTTATATAAGTAGGTATCCAATTCAATCTCTAGTCCTTCCGGGATTTTTTTTAACAATTGTTCCTATTTTTATTTTTTTAAAGAAATTCTCTAGTCCTTTCGGTTTATTTAATCTTTTTTAAAATAAAAATAAAATTGTGCCCAAATTTTATTTTGCATTAATATATTCATTGAATTTTAATTTGAAAAGCAAGTCTTGCATGTGAAAACACTGTTAATTAATGTCAACTTTATCAACTTCATTAAAAATTAAAATAGCATAAGTATGAATATTGTTATTTAGTATTTAGTAATAGTTTATTCTCATTTTGTCAAGAAATCGATCCTCAATCATATTATCCAAAAAAAATTTTAAAAAAAAATCGTATTATCCAAAAATACACATGAGTTCGTTGTGCATTAATGACCCATAAATATATATAAGTCTGTTATTCTTTCATGACAAAACATGCTACCTAATTATTCCCACCCAACTAACAAAACGAAAAGCTAGCGAGCATTATTTATTTACATATTTTTTTTAAAACAATTTGCCAGAAAAGGTTACATTTCTTTTACACGTAAATAAAACTCATAACTTATTGGTGGTATACCAGAAATAGGATAACAATGTGGATAGAATATTAGAATATAGACATGAATAACCAAAAATATATTTTAATTTATTTCCTGCCGTTTAATTTTATTCAAGCTTATTAATATTTTTTTTTATTCAAGCTTATTAATTGATGCTTCATTTTTTGTGAAATTCTTCAAATTCTCCCTCTGTAACCATCACGTGAGATTGTTTTAAGTATATGTGAAGATATTGACAGCTTGATTCAAAAAATTAATGGGAATAACGATAAAAAATTTATGTACTTTATTTCTTCAAATATTATTATTATGTATATATTATCACTTATACATACACATACAATTTTTATTATTATATACAAAATGTCATTGTTTTAAAAATCAAATATTTTTTAATCAGCAACATTTGATATGCATAGCAGTGACACCCGATAGACCTACTCATCCACTTTCATCATTAATAATGTAAATGGTGTTTTTCTAAAAGAAATAATATGTAAAAAAAAAAAAAATAATAATAATAATAATGAAAAAGAAGAATTGATGATGATGATATGTCATTTTCGTTTTAAGTGTTAGGCCTCGGCCTTCCTCTTTGGGCTGGTCCACAATAAGCAAATGTTTGGGCTAAACTGAGGCCCACTCATTAGAACTGGCAAAATAAGTTTGGCCCGTTGGATTGATCCAGTCAATTCGGATTTAAGGTTAAATTGGGTCTAATATATAGTGGCCCAAAAAGAGCAGGGCCCATTTGGTCCAACTCGACAGGCCCATTGATCCAATCGGGTTGGGCCTATTCTGACTCGGGTTATCGGGCTTTTTTAAAGGCTCACCACTTTCTTAATGATGTATATTTAATTGGCCCAGGTTATCTGCACACACTTTTTTTGTTAGAACACCCACCAATAATTTCTTTTATTATCCTAACATATAAAAATACAATATTGTCCTTTTCAATTCAAATAAATTTATATTAAAATCCTAATTTCCACACCCACAATCTGCCACCGAGTCACAACCGAGTTACCATCGAGACAACACCGAGTCACCACAATAAATAAAAATTTATGTTCGAATTTTCTTTTCGAATAAATACAGAATTTTCAAATTTTGTTTCCGAAAAAATACAAAAATATCAAAAAATAAAAGCGAACATAATTTCGATTTCTTTTTTTGACAATATTCAAACATTTCAGAATTTTATTTTTGGGAAAAATTGATATTTTCGAGAAAAAAACATAAAATATGGATCTGAAAAAAATATACAAATTAGACCAAAAAGTCTTGAATACCCCGTGGTTGGAGTGGTGACGGTGTAAAGGGGACGACGGCTGGTAGGCGGCGCAAACGGCGGTGGGGGAGGGAGGAGAGAAAGGGGGAAGACCGTGAACGGCGGTGAGGTAGAGTGAGAACAACGTTAGCAGGTAGAAGAGCTAGAGAGAGAAATGACGCAAATGACGGTGGGGTGGCGTAAATGGCGGCAGGCGGTGGGGCGCGGTGGGGTGGCGGTGTGAAGAAAAAAAAAGAGAAAGGGGGAAGCGGGAGAGAGAGAAAAAGAAACTGACGAGAGAAAAAATAGGAATTTGGGTAGAGGATAAATATGGTATTGTGTGATGAGTGTACTCAATAAATAAGGTGTATATTTATTATGTATGTGTACTAAATAAAAATGTGTGTGTATATAACCTGGGCTTATTTAATTTTTAACATTATGACTCTGCGTTTATGTATTAATTAATAAATAAGGTAGATGAGCTGAATTATGTGCAGCTTGATCCTTATAATTCTATTAATATTTGGGCTTCAGCATTGTGGTGGGTTTTTTTTTGTTTGATTTGTTAAGAAAACAATTACTAGTAAAAAAATTTAAATATTTATCTTTCTAAGAAATTATTCTCACAACCTTACATTTTGAAACATTCTTAGTTTAAGTTTCACTTCACATGGGTATCCAAATGTCTTGGGGAATTTTTTTTCCCATAGTATGATGTATAGTTTAAGTTTTTCACATGAGCCTTAAGACTTATTAAATAATTGAATTGTTTGAAATTTATTATGGAATGTTGAATTTATTAAATTATTTTGAATTTTTTGTACTTTGATATGACTTGTTGAACTTATTATGGATTGTTGAATTGTTGTTTGAATTTATTATTAATTATTGAATTTTTGTTTGAACTTATTATTAATTATTTTAGTATATATTTAAATATTTTTTTTTAAAAAAATTGTCATTTTGACATTGGCCCGCCTAAAACTAGCCCGGGCCTGAAAATGTAGGCCTGATTTCAACCGGCCCTAACCTGACCCCACCACCAAAGACATGTGACCCGGTGGTCCCCGCACCGGTCCGACCCATTTGTTATTTCTACTTTGTGAATAACAGTTTACATATAAATTTTTATGAACTTATTAAGAATTGATAAAATAATAACATCATGTCTCATATGCACGGATATTATATGCTTGCACTCATCATATTTTAATTATATTAGTATGCACATTTCAATTATATTAGTCTACACATGCATTTCATCCAATTGTTTTATACAACTAATGCACAATAGATGGAATATGTCAACAAATGTTAACTTTTGTTCATTATAATTTTTTTTTTTGCTCAGTAAAAAATTGTATTAAGGAAGAAAATGGATTTCATCCAATCAAAGTTTACAAATTACAACTAATGCGAGAAAGCAAACAATAGATGGAATATGTCAATAAATGTTAACTTTTGTTCATTATAATTGTATCCATTTTATCAAAATTTGTATCGAGATTGATTCGATTTGAGATCAAAAAGTTATAAATTTAAGCTCAATATCTTACATAATGGAGAGAGATTTATACTCGCAAAAAAAAAAAAAAAAAAAGCAAATATCAGACGATCTAATAGCTACTCACTCAACACTAACTTTTAGATGATTTAAGTAAAGTTTAGGTCATGAGAATGAGGTCACTAATGAAAAAATGGCCTAAATCTGTACGTTTTATAATTATTAATTGCCTAAAAGTTGCCTAAATAGAATCCAATAATTGCCTAAAAATTGCCTAAATTAACAACTATTATCTTAACTATTCAAACTTGGATTCTTCTCGTTTAGAAATGGTTGGACATATGCTTTTTTATGGGCCCAAACAATATTCAAATAGTTGAATCGTATAATTGATATTTTAACTAATTTTAATGTGTCATACTATAAAAAAAAATCACAATAAAGTGTATTATCTCATATAAAGAAATGAACCAGTTCACGTAAATAAAAGCACTAGTTACGTGTTTAGCGTTTGTAATAATTATTGTTAAAAATTGGTGGGTCAAAATTGCATAATTTGTATGGTGAAATTGGACGTCGAAATATTATTTCTTTTATGAAAAATTGGGTTCGACTTTTATCCGAATTTTATTTTTTGTGCTTATAGACTTTTATCCATTGATAAGTAGTAAGAAAATATTTTTACTTGTCCTAATTTTAATTAATAACAACTACAAAATGAAGGACTAATTCAAAATGAATAAGTGAATTGGTCAAAGTCAACCAATTCATGATTCAAAGTATAGGGAGAAGAAAATCCGTGTATGTTTTTTCCTCATTTTTTTATACGTCACAATAACTTAATGGTTTATATAATTAATTTCACACTCAGACATGCACCATCAAGCAGACAAATTAATTCAGACTTGCACGTTTAAAATTGTTATTTTCTACCTGCCCTTACCCCTAATCGTATTATAAACAACATATACACAAATCCAGTGAAGCAAAACAGTAATTGGTATAAAGTTGTTGGGCAAATTAAGGTTGTAATTCGGTTTAAGAATATAAATTGAGAAAGTTTGTTGGTTGGCAGATTAATCAATTTCATGTGAAAAACAGTCTTATAGGCAAGCGTCTCTTCACTAATACTCCCTCCGTCCACTAAAATTATGCTCGTTTGGTTTTAACATGTTTTAAGAAAACATAAATACGATAGATAATGTAAGGGTATTTTGGGATATTGTGTGGTTCATTGACTGATATGAAAAAAATTAAGTGACGGTTAAATGGTGAAGCAAAACAAATTGTTGAAAAAAAAAGTGTGAGCATACTTTTGGTGGATAGAGAGAGTATATATACTTAGGAATTAAGACTGACTAGCTATTTGCAAATCCAAAATTTAGTAAATAAACTCATCTAAAATTTGATTAAATCTGCTCAAAAGTAAAGTACCTATATAAAAGATGCACTTATATTTCCTAATATTATATAGAAAAAATTACAAATAGGTGTAAAAAATTAGCAAAATTACAAACAGGTGTAAAAGTGCAAATTTTTGTGCTTCTGTACAAAAAAAATTTGTGCTCCTGTGCAAATTTTTTACACCTAATTGTAATAACGCTTACCTCTTTCTACCTCATTGTAAATGACCCTATTATATATTTCATTTTATCTCAAAAAAAATTTCATTTCACGTTTGGAACAAATATACGCCACCAAAAATTCAAGTGAATGCATGGTGATTTTTGTGGAAAAGGATTCCGATGACAACAAAGTTATACACGTCTTGTCAATTAGTGAACTGGTGTAGGGATGCCCCAGGAATAGTAAGCCATATCTTTTTTTAATGCAAAGTTTTTTTTTTTTTGTAATTTTTGGATGAAATGTGAGTGAAGAATGAACCAATTAAGCAATTTGTGCCCCTTATTATTCTGTTTGAAGTAGGATATTTTCATAGTGCGCATTACAATTTCATCATACGTTGCTTATTGAATATGTTCCAAATCTCTTGTATTATTTTGTAAATCAAATGAAATAGTTCGTGTATACAATGTACCCATAACCACTCTACCTGCCCTGCATTATTATTATTATGCGAAAGCAATTTTCATGTGATGTAAAAATATTAATTTTGCTTAGTATTAGTATTTTTGAATGGTTAATATTGTTAAGTATATAAACTATTTTTTTTTTTTATATTAACAGATAATGTAATTTCTTTTTTTAATGGGCCCTTCGATGATCCATTAGAATATGAATTAAAATTATGTTAATAGCATGATGTAATGGGTTAGCAACTAGGGGGCTTACCCCACCTGGTCACCGGGTTTCTCGCGGGTTCGATTCCCTTTGAGAACGAATTTGGAGTTGGAGGTATAATGATTCTTGGAGAATTTGAGATTGCAAGGAGACTTGGTGATCTAACTTCTAACTAATAACAACTAACATTACCGATAAAAAAAAAAATGATGTAATGGGTTAGCAAGATCTTTTTATTCCAAGATAGGGAATTTAAATGTCAAGTCATACATAGTGTCACATGTTAGGGTGTGCATGTGCAAATTCAACTAAAAACCATTTTTTTTCTTAAATGTTGCTGAAACTTATCAACTATCAAAGAGTCCTCTCTTAATTCTAAAGATTAAAAATGCCCCTGCATCAGTCATACTATTTTTTTAAGAGACGAAATCTCATGATCATTATCCTAATTCATTGAGCTCATTGGGTGATATAGAACCTTTTTTAAGGCATTCCAAAAGGCCGTAAATTATACATATAATATATATATATATATATATATATATATATATGAACTATTTTTTTTATCGGATAAATGGTGACTCGAACTCATAATCTTTATGTCATAGTGGAACTCTAACCACTTAAACTATATCACTTTATCAATTGTATTAAACTATTACTCGTTCCAAATTTGATATTTTAATCCAACATATAGAGAATGGATTCTTCGATTACCAACTACTTGCTTTACGCCTTTGCCCCAATTTCCACATTTCAAATTTTTTCTAATAACGTAATAAATTTATTGGGCACAAGATATATAGTATAATTCAAATATATTTTTAAATAATTAATTCTTATTTTTACTGAATAATTATGGTTGTTTTCGTTTAACTTAATAGTTCATTGAAAATAATCATAACGGTTGAAAAAAAAAATAATGAAGATTTCTGAAAAAAACACACATAAATTGTACAATATTATCATAAAATAGTTGGCAACTTGCGTATATTTAAAATCACAAATACAATCATTGAAATTAAATCCTAGAATAAGCATGGAAACTAGTGCACATCAAAGTTTGACTTTCCCTAATTCCATGCAAGAAATTCATGCAGAAATCCCATTAATTTCCTCAACGCGTGGGCCCCACCACCTAATTAAAATTCCGACTCTTTTATCTAATTTTTTCCATTTAAAATATATTACTCCACTTGTTCATACTTTGCCGATTAAAATTTCCGACTCCTCTATTTTGGTCATTGACTAAAACGACGTCACATCTCCCCTACTTTGACTCTCTCTTTTTATAAAACACGCTTCATTTTCTCCGTCTTGGAAAACAGCGGAAATGACGACAGATAATCGCAGAGAAGAACTGTACGTTACTGTGCCCAGCCTTTTCCGGTGTCCGATCTCCATGGACGTCATGAAGTCTCCGGTCAGCCTCTGCACCGGCGTCACCTACGACAGGACCTCTATCGAGAAGTGGCTCGCTCTCGGCCACAATACATGTCCTGCCACCATGCAGACTCTGCCTTCGACGCACACCACTCCTAATCTCACCCTTCGCCGCCTCATTCATCTTTGGCTCTCTCACGCCGACGTCACGCAGCCGGCGCTGTCTACGTCGCTCTCCAAGCAGCAGGCGGCGGACATCATTAAAGCCGAAATTGATTCCGATTCTCTGGCGAAATTGATCGGTTTCATCAAGGCGTCGGAGGAGAATTTGAAGTTTGTGGCGTTATCAAACGGTGCGGTTTCGAGATTGATTGAAGTTTTCACGAAATCTGATGAGATTCGAATTGTCGAGCTGATTGTCGAGATTCTCGATTTGATCTCACCGGAAATCGGCACGAGAGAGAGATTGAAGGAGCTGATTTTGAAAAGCGGCGACGGACGCGGCTGTTTATCGTCATTCGCCACCGTTTTAAGAAAAGGAAGCACCGAATCAAAGGTGAAATCCGCCAGTATCCTGAAGCTAATCGCAGTAAATCCTGAATCGCACCAAAAAATCGCAGAAGAACCAGGATTACTGCACGAACTGTACAATCTAACCACCGTAGAAACCAACACACCCGCGGTAGAAGCCGGCTTATCATCTCTACTAGCGATCTCCACAACGCGACCGGTCAAGAAGGAGCTGATCCGGTTCGGCATAGTCCGAACCGTCGGGAAAATCCTCTCCGGTCAAAACCACGCTCCGGTCATAGAAAAAGCTTTAGCCCTACTAGAAACGGTTGCGACGTGTACGGAGGGGAGGAGCGCGATCGGCGAAGATGAGGAATGTGTGGCGGAGATCGTAAAGCGGCTGATGAAATGCTCCGTTGCGGCGACGGAGCACGGTATAACGGTGTTGTGGAGCGTGTGCTGCCTGGCAAGGGACCGTTTGGCAACGGAAACAGTGGGGAAAGTGAACGGATTAACAAAGGTACTACTGGTGATGCAGAGCGAGTGTTCATCAAACACAAGGCAAATGTGCAGGGAATTGGTCAAAGTTGTGAGGGCAAAAAGTAAAAAGTCGAATTTGGCCCCTTACGAGACTAGGACCACTCACATTACGCCTTACTGAATTGACTTAACAATTCGTCTTTTCAATTTTTTTTTAATGATTTCTAGTTTGGTAGTTGTGCACAAAACATATATTCAAATCTGTACATGTAGGATACAGATCATACAAATGAACATTTCTTTTTACATTTTATGTGGAATTCTTTTTTCCTCTCAATTACACATTTTATGAGTTTTGTTTAGGACAACATTGAGGACTAAACACTTTGGTGTGCCTAAAATAATTCAGCATTTTTTTTCTACAGTATTTTGCGAATTATAAAACAACAGTCAAAAAGTATTGGTATATGTAAAAAAATGCATCAACTCATAAAAAGTACTCACTCAATATTTATTTTGTTTTCCCTTTTGATTTGGTACGTGTTTTAATGTGAATGAGTAAAGTAGTTTTTTGATGAGAATGTTTTAGTAGATTTAAGAGAATAAGTAAAAAAAAAGAAGAAGATATTTTTCTATGCAATTATTAGTAGCATGAAATGTAATTTAGAGATATTGGAAAGGGATCATTAACTTTATGTTATTTTTGAGTATAAGAAGGAAAAAAAATGCGAGAGTTTTTTGACAAATGGGAAAACAAAACAAAGATGGAGGAAATATAAGTTATATATTGAAAAAAGTGTTAATAATATTCAGTCTACAAACTAATACTTTTGTTTATATGTACCAATTTTTTCTCCATGTGAATTAATATTTCTCAGTACATATTTCAACTTTTTTTTTTTTGTGAGTAACTCAAAGTTTAAAAGACCCTTTAAAAAAAAAGTAGGAAAAGAAGAGTTAAAATTGTATCCGTTGTACAGTCCAATGGGTGCATATAAAAATATTATTGTGTAGTGTTTACCAACTCAGTTGAGGTAGAAGAAAATTTGTACACTGCAAGTAAATATTTAAAAGGAATTAAGGCAAGAAATATATCTACTTTGTGTAGTTGATGAAGGTCTGTTGAATTAGCTGTCCGTGTGTTTGCCTTTACATGATGCACTATTATATCCCACGAGTAAACGAGATTTAGGGGTGGTCGGTTGAATGGTTGGTTTGAGGGAGGACAAATACATTAATAGGTCAAAAGTGGATATTTTTTTATATGGAGGAACAAAATGAGTAAATCCTCTATAAATAAAAAAGAGAAATCATTTGTCACTTCAGTCATATTCATTTTATTTTATTCTTGGCATTTCTGGCCAGAAATGGACATCAATAAAGTTAATTTAGAATGCCAAATCACATATTTGACCAATCCAAAAATATAATTCCAAGGAGTATTTGGGTTATCAATATGGCTTGATTTGTTAGTTGTATGATTCGTTAGTCCTTTCATGACTCGATCCTCCTCATGTACAAATTTGATTACTCAAATTAGGCAAATTATTGTTTGAACAAATATCACCCTATAATTAATTTAAAAAATTAGTTGTTTATTATAAAATATTAGCTTTAAATTGCATTTGTTATCTCATTAAAAAGAATTAATGAAAAATATTAGTTATTCCACTAAAAAAATATTAATTGTTTTACTAAAAAAAGTAATAATTATAATCCAATTTCATAAACAAACGATACCAACTCATAATTAATTTTCGTTAGAAATATTTAAATGTTGCTCGGATACCAAATTACAAGTCCAATAAGGAGGCGTCCACTACAATTGTCAAACCCAAAGACAATGATTTTAAAAGTAGTCAAACTATTTAAATACTTTATGTTGAAATAAAAATGCATAAAATTGTTCAAGACTTAGCAATTAAAGAATGTAGACTAATAATGCACAATTTGACAATCTTTTTCTGCTAGAGATGACCAAACATTATTTTTCCTATCAATAATTGTAATTTAATTATAAATGGTACACTTAGCAGATTCAATCAATCAAGTAGAGCAATACATAATTAATAATGTGTCTACTTGGGTTGAGTAAATATTTAAACAACCCCTACCCCAGTAGAAGAAGCAAAAAAAGACTACCATCTTTCCCAATAGCAAATAGAAGAGGGTGCCAGAATTCTACTTCCTCATTTGATAAAACTATCACACAATCAAAACAAGTCTTACATCTCCATATATGGAAAAGGGTTGATGCAACACTACAGATATGCAAATAGAAAGCTTGAAAATGACAACAGTATCATGCTTGGTGGAATAATGAAGAAACACACTACCTCCCTCATACATGAGATCAAACACATATAAAATAGTTGAATTGTAAATAACATGGAATTAAATATTTTAACCAGTGTCATATCGACAAGCTAGAAAACAACCAAGGAAGAACTAAACCTTAATCCATTACATGGATTGCAGCAGTCCAAAATGATGTAAAGATCCACGATATATAATTCGATAAAGTCGAGCATGAGATCACGGTTTAGACAAAAGCCCTCTCATGTAGCAAAAAAGTACATCAGCTGAAATTATATTGAAATGAGAAAGCATTAATCTTGTGGACACCCTCCAAACTGGCAAATCACCATACTGCAGATGTAAAAAACAACACACTTAGTCAGCTGATCCATAAGGTAATCACGGCAAAAGGTATACCATGATAAATAGTATACCCCTAGTGTTTATGTAAAGGAAAGGTCACATACCTATCATGAACGGAAGCCACCTGACGAGGGGCGCTCATACGGTCCAGATCTATCACGACTATATTTATCATCCCTCGATCCACCATGTCTATCAGAGTCTCGGCTCCGGCCCGAATGTCTATCACCGTTACGATCAGGTCCTCCATGGCGGCTGCCTCCTCCATACTTGTCATCCCTTCCACCATATCTACCTCCTCCTCCTCCTCTAGAACCTTCCCCAGAAGGGCACTCACGAGCAAAATGACCAGGCTTTCCGCATTTGAAACAATCCCCACCGGACCCACGGCCACCGCCACCGCCACCACTGTCACGATTTCTACTCCTATCACGGTCACGTCCCCTATCTCGGTCGTGGTCTCTGTCCCTGTCCCCATCACGGTCTCTACCACCCCCCTGGTTAGGTTGAGCTTTATCAACAGTAATGGACCGCCCATCCAAATCCATGCCATTCATTGATTTGATGGCTTCCTCCATATCTCTCTCGTCTTCGAAAGAGACAAAGCCAAAACCACGAGAACGACCAGAAAACTTGTCGGTTACAACCTGAGCAAGGAACGTATAAATTGTCAGAGCTAACTGGCCAAGGAACAAGGAATCTTATTATGGGAAGTATCTAGCTGGAATAGAAGGATACACCTTATGATACATAACCACTTCAGCTTACCCATACCCCAGTTAACCTTTTAAAAGAACCTCTTTTCAAAATACACATATAACGAACTTCAAAGGTCAGCTATATTTAACATTCATTCCTCATCAACATGAGTACACCTCTATTTCCTCCAACAGTACATTTTTATCAGTAAATAATTCTGGCATGAATAGTGAACAGATAATCCCATTTTCTCCTGCAGCACTTTAAAAAAATTGAAGAAAAATCAGATCAAAACTGGTAAATGATTCACTAGTGAGTAGTAACTAACCATGATCATGAATAACAACTTGCAATACTTGACACCATTTTCCAATCCTAATATCATTTAAGTCGAAGCTAAATCCAATGGTGTTCAGGATACCTAATACAATGTCAGTATTTTTACTTTCTCATGGAAGGGGTTTCAAAGGTTTATATTATGCTCGTAATAAGTGCTATTGTAACTCGGAACTCTATCAGAAATCAAGCGCAAAGAAAGGAGGAAATCATTGATACCAACCAATCTGACGAGTGAATCAAACACTAACCAGCAAAGACCTCCAAACATAATTTGAACTCTAAGAGAACCTAGTATTCTATAACAAGCACAGCCACAAGCAAATGAGGAAATGAATAAAACCAATAAACCAACATTCATTGATTGAAAGTCCACGACAACACATTTTCATACCTTTGCATCCACAAGATGGCCAAACTTTTCAAATGCTTGCTTCAAACCTCTATCTGATGTTGACCATGATAGATTCCCAATGAAGCAGCGATACTCATCTTGGTCCGCCATATTCCACTGTGCATAAAACCAAATGAATATATAAAAAGAAAACGTGCCCAAGAAGTACAATAAATTTTCCCATGCTCAAAAATTTAAGAACATTGAGCAATTTTTGTGGGAGCTAAGAAAAATTGAAGTACCAAAGTTCAAAGAAAGAAAAATCAAAGATGGGTGGTATACAGATAGACCACATGTATTTTTGTTGGGAGGCTAGAAGAAATTGAAGCACCAAAGTACAACGAAAGAAAGCTCAAAGATTGGTGGTACACAAATAGATCACATGTGCAATCGAGCACACAGAGGAGTAAAATATTTCAGTTTTTGCTCATTAAATTAAAATTTTTAAATATGGTTAAAATTTGCCAGAGCTACTGAATTCAAAGGCAACAATCTATTTAAGCAATTGCAAAAATGAATAATTCAGTCTGAATGTCAAACCAGATAGCTAATACCAACATGCACCATAAACAGAAAAGGATATTGCAAACTATATTTCCCAGGTGCACCAAATAACAAGTACAATACTGTGAAAGATTGCAGGATTCTTTTCTCCTTGAAAACTATATATTGAAATTTGTAAATAGTAAAGGAAAGGAAAGGAAAATCAGAAAGGGTCAGTCCAAATTGTTTTCATATACAAAGCTGACCTACTCAGCATCCTCGTTTAACTCATACATACTTCTTGTAAAAACAGAACCATTAACAATGTGGATAAATCTGGTCATATAAGCACGAATATGATTCCAAGAGATTGTTCAAAATTCTAGTCAGAAACCTGTTCACATGGCCGCTCATGCTCGCGTAAGTTGACAAACAAAATTCATAGGATTACTACAGCAAATTTCTCCTCCTCAAAAAAAAAAAAAAAAAAGAACCCTTATAGTGAAACGAGTACACAGATTTCGCAATTTCTTAAATAGAGTTATATATTTACATACAATGTGAGCATGAATCAAGGTTTCTTGTTCGCAGGATATTAAATCACCTAAACGAATCAGAAAGAAAACAACTCGGAACTCCAATCCATGAGCAAATAGAAACAAGGTTTTGACAGAAAAAAGGGGCAAAAATTAAAAATAATTAATAAGGAAAGGGGAAAAGTTCCAACGAATGAATTCGTGCTAATAATTAGAAATTGAAAGCTACCTAAACTGAACCTGATGAGAGGATTCGATGTTGAGCGTTCAACGGTTTGTGATGAGCAGCAGCTTCTACTTCTTCTGCTTTGCCCTTTGGGTTGTGGCTGTTTGTAAAACCCTATATTCTCCGTTCGCCTGTGAATTTCTTTAAATATTACAAATGGGCCCTTATACTTTCAGATATTTAGCATGTTAGCCTCTTTCCATTGGGCCAATGCCATATGCTCGTATCCAAACACGCCCAATTTCCAACCTCCCTCACGCAATCTGCCTCCCTCGCTGCTGCGTTCGATTCAAACCACCAAAAACCCTCCAATGGAAACTTCATCCAGCAAAGCTCTGATCATCGTCCCCTCAAATTCACGCTCTTCTCACAGTCTCATTGACTTTAATTCTGCATTCAACAATCTCAACACCCTCATTTCCACCTCAACTTCTCACCACCTAAACCCCAATGCCAATTCACCGACACACAAGGTGTTCGCTAAAATTCCCAAATCAGGTCTGAGATTTTCATCCACCACCATTTCCAATCAAGAACACGTAAAGAACCTACCGAAAAGCAATTGGCTGAAACCAGCCACTAGAGGGTCTCCTGCAGTCCACGCTCTGTTCAAGAATCTGTCTGTTCTTGAAAGGGCGGTCATTGGTGCCGGCGCCGGTGGCATTGCCGGCGCTTTCACTTATGTTTGCCTTCATCCGCTCGACACGATCAAAACCAAGCTCCAAACAAAAGGGGCATCGGAGATTTATAATGGTGCATTTGATGTCGTTGTTAAAACTTTCCAAAATAAGGGAATTCTGGGTTTCTACAGCGGGGTTTCTGCAGTCATTGTTGGGTCGACCTTTTCGTCTGCAGTTTACTTCGGGACTTGTGAGTTTGGTAAATCGATTCTGTCCAAAATTGGCAACTTCCCGCCATTGTTAATTCCTCCTACAGCTGGTGCGATGGGGAACATAGTATCTTCAGCAATCATGGTGCCGAAGGAATTGATCACCCAGAGGATGCAAGCGGGTGCAAAAGGGAGATCTTATGAGGTTTTGCTGAGGATTTTGGAGAAAGATGGGATATTGGGGCTCTATGCTGGTTACAGTGCCACATTGCTTAGGAATTTACCAGCTGGTGTTTTGAGTTATTCTTCATTTGAGTATCTTAAAGCTGCTGTTTTGAGAGAAACTAAACAGGCCAATTTGGAGCCTTACCAGAGTGTTTGTTGTGGGGCGTTGGCGGGGGCGATATCCTCTACTTTGACAACCCCCTTAGATGTGGTGAAAACTAGGCTGATGACTCAGGCTCATGGTGAGGCTGTGAATAAGGTCTCTGCTGCTATGTATGGTGGAGTTTCTGCTATGGTCAAACAGATACTTAAGGAAGAAGGGTGGGTTGGATTCACCCGTGGGATGGGGCCTCGAGTTTTTCACAGTGCTTGCTTTTCAGCTATAGGCTACTTTGCATTTGAGACAGCTCGTCTTACAATTTTGGATCAGTATCTGAAGCGAAAGGAGCTTGAAAATGCTGCGCTTCTTGCTGCCAATCAAAGTGGATGAAAATCAAGAAAGAGTATTTGTTCTCTATGGTGGTTTGAAGTTTCATTCTATGTGGCTGCAATGTTATCGCAGCCTTAGATCTTGTCTCGTTTCGGAATAAACAGGGCTGGTTATGTATGCTCTAGAAATGTGTTCCAGTTTTGTAGACAGTTCAATTGGTTCTCATTTGTTGTAATATTCTCTATCTGATACTAGTATATTACATATTGTTACATGCGGATTTGATCTTATGCCCATGTGGGCACCAATTTATATGTCCACAGTTTATGTGGCATGTCAATCACCTATCGTGTGATGCCACGTATACAGGGGAGTCCACTATTATTTAATTAATTACTTATGTGGCATCACATAATTGGTGGTGGGCATGGCGGGCATAAGATCAAATCCGTTGTTACATGATGAACAATTGTTACTTAATAATGATCTCCATTGCATATTTGAAGCCTTGTTTGTTGAGTATTGACACATATCATATGGGGCTGTATGTTATGATTATTGTTTCTTCTCGACTTTTTTCATATTCCCTTTGTTTTCTTCTGTTTTGCCTTGAGGAAACATATTTAAGTATCCTTATACAGAGAGAGAAAATGACAGCTGAGAACCTTCATTATACAAGAAAGGGCTGGAAACAATCTCTGTAGAGTTGTGATTGAAATTTTGATAATCGTTTGCTGGGTAACATGAAGTTAAACCTAGTTTGAAATCACGAATTTCGAGTGGCGAATTGAACGGAGATCGTTATTGGATGTTATGAGATGCATATTTTGAACCAGAGATAGAAGTAGGAACATTTGTTTTCTGATTCATGCATGTTTATCCAAATTGTTATGAGTGGGAGTGGTAGGCTTCCTTTATAAGATTATGTTATGAGCAATAAGTGCAGGCAGCAGGGCTTTATTTGCTGACAGGATGTTGAACTTCAGCCTCAACTAGTCCAGTAGTTCTATCTAGTTGAGGGACTTCTTGCTTCTTTGTCTAGCTCTTAAACACTGGTTAACATAACATGTAAGCACAATTGCTTGCCTGTCGATGTAAATTCTTTACAACACCACAATTCTCTGCATAGCACTTGGGAAACATAAAGGTGATGCTCAAGTGATTTAAAAATCGGTTTTTGAAATTTAGGGGTTTTCTAGAATTTTTAAAATTTCTGAAAATCTAGGGGCTTTATTTTTAAAAACTCTAGATTTAGTAAACTCCTATATTTTAAAATTCGGTTTCTAAAAATCACTTAAAACCTAAAAAGAACATTATTTTAGGCATATATGTATCCTATAATTATAAAAATATGGTATTATGGTGTTTGTAGGCATATATGAATTTGTGTCCAACTGAATGTCATACCAAATAAGTTTGTGAAGGCGGGTTTTTGTTGAATGAGTTACATACGAATTGTCCTGTATTGAATTATTAAAATAAACAACTAGCTTATAAAATGAAGCGTCATTTGATTTTAGGATGGAGAATCAGTTGATACGATTAATGTTTTATTTGTGCACTTCAGTATGGAATTTATATAGCTTTTCAAATACTTTATTATTATATCACCTTTATTTATTGTTAACTAAAAAATCTCAGAGAGCTTTCTTTTAAACTATCTTTATCAATAAATCTTCTCAACTCAACCTTGTAATAAATAATTCATTTTTTCTTCTACATACACAATCTACAACATAATTCTCTCATATTTTTTTCACTTTATCAACAACCCAAGCTATAAAATATTGGATCCATAATTTGGGAGTTTGAATAATTTGGATGAAAATTAGGGGGGAAATACTAGAAGATACAAGATAGAAAATGAAATTGTGTTTCAAAATACCTTAAATTGGTGAGAAAAAAAATCTCGAATTTTGTTATTTTTTTTACAGATAATATATCAAATTAAAAATTTTAATTTTATCTAAATAAAATCAGAACTTCCAATAATATTATGTCACATGTCTCAAGAGGATTTATTTACAATCCACAATCTCTCCACAATTTTGGTTAAAAGATGCTTAAGTTATATGAACATTTTTTTTTATCGGTAGTGGTGATTGGTCGTCCACAACTGTTGATCTTTATGATCATAATACGAAGATATAAAATTGGAATAAATTTTAACTCAACTTATTTATTTGCTACTTATACAACCATAAACTGTTTCACCATTGCATTCGACCCATCTAAATCAAGGTTCGCAATTTAATTTTCAAACCCCACCTTTTTTTTATTGGGCTCAAAATTATTTGGAAAGAGGGCAGGCGGTTGAAGGGAATTTTGAAAGGATTTGGTATATTTTACTACCTCCGTCCTAGAGGAGTACTTTTTTAACGGTTTTTGTGTGAGAGTTATTTCATAGTAATACGTTTACAAAAGTTATTTTATATGAATGATATGCTAGTTGATCTTTTGTAAATGTATTACTATGAAATAACTCCCACACAAAAACCATTGAAAAAGTCAACTATACAAATTCCTCTGGGACGGAGGGAGTATTTTTTAATGTGACAAGTACAATTCATTTTTTTTTTTGAAAAGTAAAATTAGATTGAGCGCAAATGAGTACAAGGGGGTACTCAAACCCGTTTAGTTACATCCACATCACAACAAAACTAACAACACCTAAGAACAATACAATTGAATTCATTTAGTTAAACACCGAGGATATAATGAAAGAACAAAGTATGCACATTCTTTGTAGATTGAAGATCAATAAAATAAGTCAGTGCAACTTCACGTGTATTGATCCAACCAGGCAACCACGTAAAAATTTTGTGTGTTTATACTTCAAACTTAGTTTCTAATCATTCAAGTTTACATTCTTGATCATTCATTTATTTGAGCTTATTGGTAAATCATTTTGCATTGTTTTGGCTCATTAATGATGACATAAATCAAGCTTCACAATTTAATATTCAAAACCTGGTTTTGTTATTGAGCTCAAAATAAATATTAATCCTTCCGTTTAATTATAATTTTTTTTTATTTTTCTATTTTGGTATGTCTGACTATAAAATTTTATTTTATTCTTAACAAATATCTTCTAAATATATATCTCTACACTTCATTATTATTTATATTAATGTCACTAAATTATTCTTATTTTTGTTTAAACCTCTTATTTTTTTTCTTTTCTCATAATCACATCACTTGTATTTTATTATTATATCAATTACTTTAATTTTTGTGTTCAAAAGAAATGGGAAACTGAAGGGAATAAATACTATTTTGATTCCAGAAATTACACTATTTATATATATATATATATATATATATATATATATCCACCACTCATGTTGTGATGTTATATGAACAAGAGAATTCACTATTATTTAATTAAATGTTTGTGTGACATCACAACATAGATGGTGGATATATGACCATTTTGATATACATACATATATATATATATATATATATATATATCGGTCTCATACATGAACGTGATACTTTTGTCTATTTCTGTAATACTCATATATAAAAAATATTATAAAAATATGTAAAAGTATCACGTCTTATTAATGAGATGATCTCACATAACACTTTCTCTAATATCATAAGTTTCGAATATAATAAGTGGTTAGAGTCTCAACAAAAATAAGTTAAAGTAAGTCACCATTTATGGGATAAAAAAAATAAAAAAAAAATCATCATAAGTCTTTATACTTGGGGAAGAAAATTATCACTGTTAATTTTGCCTGCAAAACCTCCATCTATCAGCTGCCATCTGAAACTAAAAGATGCTGAACATGAAACTCCACGTAAATGCTAGTAATTTCGTTATCAAATAACAACATTTCAGGGGCTACTTCATTCTCTTTCTCCCTCACATCACACACACACACACACAAAATCAAAAACCCTCAAATCAAAATCCGACAATTCAAGAAATCCACGTTACAAAATCACCCCTCTTGTTGAATTCATTTCAAGAAAAACCCCAGCATAAAATTCTTGATCACTATCAACAAAAACAGGGATCAATTTCAAGAATGTATCCGTCTCCTCTGAAGCTCTTCCTCGCTCTTTCCATCTTCTTCTTCACCCCATCTTTCTCAGCCCTTTACGTGCCTTCAGAAAACGTCACTCTCCTCGGAGACGCCTTCTCCACATTCGACTCCATATTTCTCACACGAGAAAAAAAGTGCACCTCCCCATCGCCGCCGCCGACTTCATTCTCCGGCGTCGGAAGGGCATTTTACGGGAACCCCGTTCGATTTCTTGATCATTCAACCAACGCAAACGCTTCGTTTTCGTGCAGTTTCTCCTTCACCATCACCAACACCCCTTCTTGCCCCTTCGGAGATGGCCTCGCCTTTCTCATCACTTCCAATACGGCCTATTTCAGTCTCTACAACGGTTACATGGGTCTCCCAGATGAGATCCACTACTCCCCTGAGGTTGAACAATCCTTCCTCGCAGTCGAATTCGACACCAGCTTCGATCCCAATCTTCAAGACATTAACGACAACCACATCGCGATTGATGTCAATAAGATCCAATCGATTGCTGCCGTCGATGTTTTATCGAGAGGGGACATCAATTTGAAAGACGATAAGGAAATCACATCTTGGATCGAGTACAGAGATTCGGATAAGACGATCCGGGTATGGGTCGGGTATTCAAAGCACACCAAACCCCAAAACCCTGTTCTCACTGTCGAGATTGATCTCTCCACCAAATTCAAGGCGATGATGAATGTGGGCTTCACCGCATCGAATCTTAAAGGCTCATCGGTTCACACCATCAACCGCTGGCGGTTCAAGACCTTCTTCGGGCCGGTTCCCCCCGCAATGCCTCTGGATGCTGTCGAAAAATGGGACACTGATATAGAAATCGGGTCGTTCGATGATCACGGGTCGGGTCGAAGGGTACTCTGTTTGGTTCTGTTTTCTGCTGGCTTCATTTCACTTGCAATCTTGATTGCAGCAATTCTTGTTTGGTGTGTGTGCGTGGTTAAAAGGAGGAGAAGGCCTAGAAGAGTATGCAGTGAGAGGGATGTGCATAAATTTCATTTTCATGGCGGGAGAATGGTGCCTGAGATGTTATCTCTAAATGAGATAAGATTAGCTACAAATGGATTCAATCAAGATAGGATAATAGGTGAAGGAGGCTCAGCTATTGTCTACGAAGGGAACATCCCCAATTACGGAGCTGTAGCCGTCAAACGATTCAACCGCGAAAACGAGCAATCCGCGGATTGCTCGTTTTCGAGCATCCCGTTCGACACGGAGTTCGCGACGATGGCGGGGTGTTTGAAGCACAGGAACTTGGTGCAGCTTCAGGGGTGGTGCTGTGAGGGCAATGAGTTAGTCCTTGTGTATGAGTACATGGCAAATGGGAGCTTAGACAAAGCTCTTCACAATGAGGGCAATTTCCGCACGTTTCTCACGTGGGAAAGACGAACGAAGATCATTCACGGCGTTGCCTCAGCTTTGATCTACCTACACGAAGAATGTGAACGCCAGATCATTCATCGGGATATCAAAACGTGCAACATACTGTTGGATGGCGATTTCAACGCTAAGCTTGGTGATTTCGGTTTAGCTGAGGTTTACCGGCACAGTTTCAAGACGAGGGACGGCGGTCTGCCAGCTGGCACGATGGGGTACCTGGCGCCGGAGTACGCCTTCTCCGGCGTGCCGAGCGTGAAGGCTGACGTGTACAGTTTTGGGGTGGTGGTGCTGGAGGTGGTGACGGGGCGGAGGGCGGTGGATGAGGGGAGGGTGGTGGTGACTGATTATGTGTGGGAGTTGTGGGAGAGGGGGGTGATTATCGAGGGGGGCGATCCAAATTTGATGGGAAGGTTTGATCTGATCGAGATGGAGAGGATGCTGATCGTGGGGCTGTGGTGTGCGCATCCGGACGCGGAGAAGAGGCCGAGGATGAGGGAGGCGGCGCGGATACTAAGGGGGGAGGCGCCGCTGCCGCTTTTGCCGATGAGGAAACCGACGGTCAGGATTCAATCTCGCCTGCCTCGGGGGTGTGACGAGATAATGAGTGTTGATGATGAGGATGATGAGACGCCTTGGTCGACGCCCAGAACGCATTTTAGCAAGATGAACTAATAGAATTAGTCAGTGAAATTTTTGTGTTTGTTTGTTGTGCGATGATGATCGAATGTATGATACTTGTAATATTTGTTTGTCTTGGTGATCTAATTCTTCAGATCATTTGCCAACTTTACTGAATACACGTGCATGTGATTGTTTAGCATTGGAACTAATTCAAAACGAGACATGATGAAGGTATTATATAAATGTATATAGAGTTTGACTTTATTTTAAGAATAATTCATTTACTTTCGATATTTAAAATTGGTGATGAATTTTAATTTACAAATATTTTTATATGAAGATGATTTATGATAAGTTTATTGTAAATTTATTGTAAAATTTTTAAAATATTAAGTATTTGATCAAAAAATATTAAAAACCTCATTTGTAGTACAAAAAATTAGGCATAGTGTTATCATATTATTATTTAGAAATATCAATAACGCTCATTTATTTTATAATATAAATTATTTATATTTAATATAAAAATACATATTATACTCATTTCATTCCTCTTTAAGTGTAACGTTTTATTTTTTAAAAATTTTTACTCCCAAACTTATAATAAAATGCTCTATTTTTTTATTTTATTAATATTTTCTTATACTTTCAACTATCAACTTTAAAATAAAATATTATATTCTTTAAAAGTCGCATTATCCCTTAAATATTATACTTGAAGAAGGACACAGGGAGTATAGATAAGTTTAGATTGTCAAGTTAAAAAAAAAAAAATATTTAAAGTATTAAATATTTAACAAAAATAACAAATATTTAACAAAAATATCAAGGATTAGATAATGCTTTATAAAATTAATTAAATCGTGGTTCATCACCATGTTTATATAAAACCTTTTTTTTTTAAAATTATAAATATTTTAAGTTTCTTTCAAAAAAAAATTATAAATATTTAAAGTTTACTTGGAAAATTTGAAATTGGTGAATAATTTTGCATTTTCTTAGAGTGCAAAAAATTAAAAATTCATGAAATGGGCCAGTATTGTACAAATTGAAGGTATTGGGCCGTGTCCAGATAATTTCCATTGGGTCAGCCCATTTAAGAAACGTTAATCAGCCGGAGGTCTATAAATTTCATTTCCCCCTCACATCCAAACCCTAGAATCCTAGATCTCTGCAACTCCATAGCCGCTCGTTTACAATTATCTGTGTGGTTGTTTGTTTTTTTACGGTTAATTTTTTAATTTCTTTTGTGGATGCCCAGTGATGGAAAACTTAATACATTGAAGTAGCACGATTGCTGTTTGTTCATCATTAGCCTTTGTGCATCGCCGGAATAATCCGCCACCTCCGCCACCTCCATCTCCACCATCACTCATATTCTCATATACACGGCGCACACGTGCACCCGGAGTGGCTGGTTGTTGACGGCGGTGCATAAAAGGCTTCTGATGAATTCGGCCTTCAGAGCCGCTTATGATTGTTAAAAGCTATGAGATCTGAGGGCTTTATTTTGTTAATCTTATAATTTATTTTTGCAATTATGTTATACGGGTTTCTAATTCGATTATTAACTGAATTTTTGTTTTAGATTTTTAGATTTTTGCTGAGCAAATACAGTAAATGATTCTTCTTTTTTATCACTATTAAATTTGTGTTTTTGTCACTTTAAAAAATTTACATAATTACTTTTTCACATCATCGAATTTATCTTTTCCATTCTTGTGGAGAGATATTAGAAAATTTTGAAGATAAGCTAATTTTTTTCACGTTTTTTATAACCACCCACTATTTATTTTTTAATTAATTTTATTGATATTTTTTATTTTTAGTTTGCATTAGATTAAAAAAAATTCCATCCTGTAATCTTGCTATAATAATATTATTTCAAAGTCAAAGTATTCTTTTATTAAAAAATATTAATTGATATTAATATTGTGAAAAAAATAATATTTATTTTAAGTTGTATAATAAAAATAATTTGCAAAAATATTCATTATTCCAAATTGAGAATGAATTTGGTTGATTTAATAAATTATAATAGAATAATAATGATATTTTTAAAATTTAAATGATACTGCAAGAATCTTAGATTATGTCGTATTTTCATTTTAAATTGTATAAAATGAAGCGAGATTGGCATTGTTAATCTCTGATTATCCTTATTTCCATTTTGAAGCAACTTAAAAAAACACTGCGAAAGATTTTCTTTGTAAAAATTCAATAATTGTATAAATTCAAATGACATGGTGGGTCTAATTTTATTTTAGATTGTTGTGCTGGATTGCAATGAGATGAGTATTTTTAAATGCTAGTCTCAAAATTTAATGGAACACGTAGTTTTAGAGGAATTTGATTCGAGTTTGATATTAAAAGTTGATTTTTTTTTAAAGGATTAAAGTTGGATTTGGTAACGATTGATCTAGGTAATTTTTAATATATGGATTTTTTTTTTGATAAATAATATATGAATTTTTTAGGGTTACAAATAATTATGTTTAAATCATATATGAGTACCCCAAAGGAGTGGGTGTTTGATGAGAATCACACAATTGAATGAATTTTCGAAACTCCGACTCTGGTCGGTAAGCATCGGCTAGCAAGGGAGAATTTCCCAGAGTTATCTTATTTCTGTTTAATCCTAATGAATCTGGTTTACAGCATTTATATATACATAGTTTTTTCCCAATTTCTATCTATCTGCTAATTGGGCTAAACAAATTTGATTTTTAAAAGAAGATGAATGGACAATACTTCCTAAGAAATAAATATTTGAAAAATTAAAATCACAAAAATCCATTTTATATCAAATCCACTGCCATAATTTTAAAAAATACCAAATTATTCAACACCCTACCCATAAAATGCTCCTCCGAGTATTCTCTGCGTCAATAAAAGATAACAAACAAAACTCAAAATCTTCTCTCATCAAAAGCGAAACATCTTATTTCTAAAAAAATATTCGAACAAATTCCGCCTTCCTTCGCCGAACAACGTCTTTCTAAAAGGTTCTTTTTCAACATTTTTTTTTGAAAAAACAATAATTTTGAAAAAAATATGGATCCCATAAAAAAATATTATGAATTAGTGCTCTCAAAAAAAAAAATATATTTGAAAATCTTGTGTTGTTCAAAAAAAAAATCTATCAACAAAATTTTGTAAAAAAAAATGATTTATGTTTTTGAAATATGTGTTCTTGAAAAAGAAAAAAAAAAGCCGATTATAATTTTTTTATTTTTTTTTCAAACAAGAACAAAATTTATTTGGTTTTTTCGATAAAACCGAAAATAAAAGATCTATGGTTTTTTCGAAAAAACAAATCGACATGTTGAACCACGGAGGAATTTGATTTTCGAACAAATTTGATATGTATTTTTAAATTTTTTTTTGTAGGGGGAGCAGGCGGAGAAGACGCGTGGGGGTTGTTCGTTTCTTTTTTGAATCTTTGTTGTCTGGAGATTTTTTTCCCAGAATAGTATCACATTTTTGTGATTTTTTTACGGCGACCGAGGATTTTGTTTGTTATTTTTATTTTTTATGTGATTTCTCATAATATTTAGGGTTTTTTTGAATTAAATTTAAAATTTGACTCATATACGGTTGTTTATATAAATTAGGTTTTGGTTGATTTTAATTTATTTAAAATAATAAAAGGGGTAATATAGTCTTTCTATGTGTATTTATTATATCTGGTGGTGTGAGTAACCTGAGCCTTAAAAGAAAGGAAAATAGCCCAATCAAAAGGCCCAACAACCTGGGATTTATTTACTAATTGTTGTTTGCAGCAACAGTCGATGGCCTCCTCTTGAGCTTGGGCTCGTATCTTCGTTCTTCGGGCTCGATTATATGCATCCTTGAGCCCACGACATTCGTCCGCATCAGTGTCCTATTTGGCTATTTTTTCCCATCCCTAATGACATGTGTGTTTATAATTCATATTGAATAAAAACATCAACATCAGTTTATAATCCACAATAATTCTAAAATATCACACACAATTGCGATAAATGCAATATATTGCATCAAACATGACAAAACTCAAAATAAATATTTAAGAATTGGGCTTCAATATTATACACATGCTTAGAGAGAGAAGATTCATAAAGGTATTACAAAGGCTTGCACACAGTATGACATGAGACTAAAATTTGTGTTGTTATGGAACAAAATTATGTTATGACATCAACTGTAGTAAGACATCACATGCACACAATGACACTTGACACTAAAAAAAAATAATGCTAAATGAACTAAAAAGATTACATTCACACAATGATAACTGAGACTAAAAATGTATATTATATGATCTAAAATATTGCATACTACTAAAATTTATTTACTCCGTGGTTCAGTTTACACAAAATACTGTTATTTTACTCACACATATACAACTCAATAAATTTTTTTACTTTATATATAAAATTTTACAAAATTATCTCCCAAAACCCCAAAAATATGCTAATAGATGAATAATGAACCAGCAAAACACCAACAGAAAACATGAAGACAACATAGGTTTAACCTTTATTTCAATCACACTAAATAGAATGGAAGAACCAGGAGAACCTTAAAAAATGAGAGAAAGAGAGAATATAAAAAAGGAAGATAACTGAACAATAAAAAAGAGAGAGAATGAATGAATGATTGAATATGTGATAAAAACTGAATTCATATATCAGAAACACATTAGGGTGGACAATATTAGATGAATCTTTGTGCAAAACATACGTTTGAATGCAAAACTTTTTGTAATAGAAAAATAACAAGAGTTTGAGAAAGAAAAGAATGTATTATATACACTTTATAAACCAAGGGGCACAGTCCACTTGCCCATCGGGCTCCTCATTTAAGTGGGAGACTTATGTTCGATTTCCTTCGGGAACGAATTGGAGTGGGAGATAATAATAATAATATTAATTTTTATAAAATAATAATATTTGTAATATACGGTGAATATATTCGAAAAAAAAAAAATAAGCAGATATATATAGGTGTATTATTTAGAAAAAATAGAGAAATTGAAAGTGTGTGGACTTTTTTTTACCCCCATACAAAACAGTCCATTCCATTTGCGCAGGTATTGAGGAAACAACAATGGTGGCGGCGAAGAGGTTAACCAAGGCTGTAGTTCCTCAATCCCTTATACCTCATCCTTCTCCAGCTAATCTCCAGTCCACCCGTCTTGCACTCCATGTATTTCTTTCTCTTTTTACACATTCCCATGTTTCTCTCCGTCTTCCATTTTTCCTGTTTACTATGATTCTTAAATTGTTGGTGCAGGCCAATGGAGATGCTTCATCATGCTGGGTTTACCTCGCTTCTGGCTCCCGCGTTTACAAACTCCAAGTGAGCCCTAAACCCTTTACTAATTAATGAATTGTGTCCGCAATTTTGGGTTCTTGTGAATAATTAGAAATTTGTTTATGTTTCTATAACCTTTTCTTTGCTAAGCCATACAGCCCATTTTATAATTCTTGTTGTTTACTTTCCTTGGTAATTTGCATTATTTTTTTGAAGTTTACTGCAAGCATGCGTTCATTGATTTCATTATTCCTGAACAGCATCAGTAGTGTGCTAATGAAATATTGATATATGAATGCAATGAATTGATGATCATACTGTGGAATGATATTAAAGAATGATGTTTTTGGCATGTGTCGTTCATCTGCTAATGTGGATTGTATTGAAGTTATGTTTTGATTTCTGAATTGGAGTTAATCAAAGTGCAGCATATATTTGTTTGATTGAAATGAGTTTTTGGTATCTCCTTATGTTTCAGATATCAATGAAGAATTCATTTGTTGGTCGAGGAAAAGAGAGCCTTCTAATCCCTGAACGAACTCAGGTACTAGCCTAGCCTGCACTTGAGTGACTGATCCATGATAGCTGTATTTCTAAAATCTGGAAAATTTGATCTAGCTGATTAAATGAGGTATTAATGAAGGTCTTGGAATCATCATTGGTTAGTCGCTGTCCTCATCGATCGGAAATTCAAAGTATCGTGCTTGCTGAAACTGAAAGTGAGACTCTGTTTCTCAAATACATACTTGACTGGTTATGTTACATATGTGATTCTGCTGTTTTCATATGATTCTGGCTTGACTCTTCTCCTTTTCTCCGTTTTAGTTGCAGAACTAATATCCAGGAAGGAATGCTGACCTTTAACCTGTAGGAATTGTTTAATAAACATTAGCTGTGGCTGAAAACATAAGATCATAGAAAACATTGTTTTTTTTTTTTTCTTAATGCAAGATAAGAACCTATAAATTCATGCAGTCAGGTATTAGAAAATCAAAACACCTTGTGTGAGCAATATTTTAGCGACCCTCCTTTTTTCCTAATAATTATAACTTCTAAATATATAAAAGGTGCAGACATAATGAGTAATTTAATATAAATTTTTTAGGTGGCAACATTGTATTTGTTTTGTAAGTTTTTCCTGATGCACTATTGCAACTCTTGCAGGCATGGATCACTCTATTTTGGGAAGCGTAGACTCTTACGGTCACCTTATTGTTTCTCCATTGTATTCTAACAATACTGGTACCACATCTTAACACTTTTCTACCCCGTCTCCCTCTGTTCAGTATTCTGAATGCTCATATTTTGCTCTGCCATTGAACTTTTGCTCGTATGTTATTGTTCATCATTGTGCTTGGTTATAAATTATGTTTCCAGCTTTGTTCAATCTATTGTTTGTTATTGTCATTTTCTAATGCTTATGAGATGTTGACAAAAGCCCCTGGCAGTTGTCCCAAACTGACAGCCAGTAAGTTAATATTTGGCTAGGTAGTTGCTTGACCAAAAACTTAAGTAGACAAAATACGTCCAGTTAATTGAACTCAGCATTGTTATTATCCATTTTTCTGCTGAGATATAATGACAACTGACTTATCATTCCAGATGCAGACGGGCTTACATATTCAGTATCTCCTCGGGATTATGGTGTTGGAGAAGGTAGTTGGTCAGGGCTTTGCTTTAATCCCACTCAATTGTCCATGGTACATAATTTCCTAACTATACTCCCTCAGTACTCAAATTATTTTGTCTGGTTTTGCTGGTATTGAAAATTTTCTCCTGTTTTCGACCCCCTTTTAAATGGTGTATGCGCATATCCTTGTATGTTACTTCCAAATTCAAGATCTTCTTTCATGCATATCCTTGTTTGGGATGACATATTGTTGGGTTTAAAGCCACTTGTACATAACATTTGGATTTGAATTGTCCTTCTGGTAAAACGCAATTTCATACATTTTCAGCTTTGTGATGTTAGGATAATGCATGTATTCGAAGTATCTAAGAATAATATTGGGTGGTCTTATTTAAATTAACAATTTAACCAGCTACCTGTTTTTGATTCAGGCAGCTGTAGCTCGCAGCTTCTGCAAAAGCATCGATGTTTATGATCAAGATATTCATCTTCGCACTTTACGTACGTGAGTGTTTTGTTTCTATTTTTCTTTAATTCCTCACCCCCCCACCCCCCACACCACAATGTTCTCCTGCTTTCCTGATAATTAAAGGCTTTTTCTGAAGTACCAAACAAACTATAACTACCAAGTCCTTATCCCACTATTGGGGACATAATATATGTCTCCCACCACGTCCAAGTCGTATTGTATGAGACTCCTCAGCTTGTGTCAATTTTATGTTCTGGTATATTTAGTTGATGTCGTAGGCTTTTCTTGTAAGTTATGTGGTTATATAATCATATTTAACTTATGTGGTTATATTATCTGCAATTTTTTCTAAGAACTGCAAATTATCTTCGAAGTTATTGTTTTCTTATTGTAAGTGTATCAGTCAAACTGAAAATGGATACAAATTAATCAAATAAGTGAAGTCATTTTCAGAACTGGCATATCTAGGACCTGGTCTGCAAAAGTTGATCATCTTTTGTGAGATTTTGTTATGGAGTTCATTGCTGTTAAAATTTCGAGTTGCGATTCCAATGTATGTTATAATTGTGACTGACAGAATAGCCGTGTGACAGATTGTGGTATCCTACCTCGCTAATTTTCATGAACAAATTTAGAGAGAGTGGAAGCTCTATGCTGGCCATCACAGAAGGTTCCCAGGTATTTTCCATTTATGTTTTTTCATTAAATGAAATGTTTCCTATGTGATGTTTTAATCTGTTTTGAACTGCTGCAGCTAAGTATATGGGATTTACGAGTGAAAGAAAACGGGGGTTGTGTCCATAGAATAATGGGATCTGTTGGAGATATGTTATACGCAGTCAGTATATCTTCCTCTGGTTATATTGCTGCCGGTGGGGCGGATCGCACCGTGGCTGTATACGATCCACGCAGGTTAGTAGGCTTGTAGAATGCCTAATAGTACAAGTTAAAAGGTTTATTGTTCCAAAAAAATTTAACATTTCCGATTTAGTCTAAATTGCCAGAAAATTGAAAACGATGTCGTTTTATGTCATGTGATTCGCGTGACATAAAATGACTGTTCTCAAATTTCCGATGATTTTAGGTCAAAATTGGACAAATATTTTAATATTGGGACTAAATTGAAAACAAGAAAAAAAAATGGGACCAATATACTTTTTAACTCTGCCCAGTACCATGCCATTACTATTATGATGGATGTGCTTTAAGGGGGTTTATATAGCTTTCTTGAGCTTATATTTGTATTTAGGCGATTAGACAGGGAAAGGAAAGGAAGAATCTGAAAACATCTTCGTTTTGAGAAGTTGACGTTGTCTTTCTAAAATCTCTCTCTCATGCGCACGCTCATGTTTGCCAGACTTATGGAGACTTGACAATCATATTATACTTTCATCATTGAAACTAATTCAGCTGACTTATAATTAATAAGTGCAGATGGAGTGCAGTTTGTAGATGGATGAACTGCTCGAAATATGAGGTTAGTTGGCATGATGTATCTGGAGAGAAGAAGAACTATAATTCATAAGTGAATTAGGTTGTGCTGTGATGATATTAGGTGTTTTCTCTTATCTTAGTATTTGTGGTGCAGATAACTGGGCTTGCATTTTCATCTGTAGATCCTAATTATATTTATGTGCAAGGACTTGATTATGAGGTCTACTCTTTTTATTCACCTCTATCTTCATTTTTACCACTAATAAGGGAACCAACAACTTGAATGTCAAATACTTTGCAGGTTCTGTGTGGACATTGGAGAGAAACCAACAAAGCCTTCTCATTTAGAGGCGACTCCAATTGGCTTGGATTTAGCAAGGTTCTCTCTCTCTCTCTCTCTCTCTCTCTCTCTCTCTCTTCATATTTCATATTTCATTTCCAAAATGTGCAGTGTGGCAATAGGGATATTTTGGCTGGATGGTGTGATTCGGGTAGTGTGTTCCTTGCCCAGGCATCCTAGAACAACAATGGACTACATCTCTTCATACGCTAATGTTTATTTACCTTGGCAAAGTTTTATAAGAGTATAAATTAGTTTTATCGTGCAACTTAATTGTATTTTGTGTGTATTTTAAAGAAATATTATTTATTTTATTAAAATATATTAATAGTTGTTTCAATTTAAAAGTATTACTTCATCCGTCTCGGAGTTATCTTCGCTCTTTGGTGGATAAACGCATTAAAAAAATGGAGGAATGAGTACGGATTTGAGGGGTAATTTTGTAAATTTTTATATATAAAATAAATAAATAAGTTGAAATGGGTGTATGTGTGGATTCAAAATTGATGATATTTTGTTTAAAATTGATATGTTGTGAGGGTGAAGTCTTTTGTGTGACAGACGAAAAAAAAAAAAGTGTATTTTTATTTTTAAAAAATCATTCTAAGTATTTAAAATGTATCTTGACAAAATAGGTTTTACTTGTTTTTTGACTTTCTATAAGTCATTTTCATTGGAATAAAAGAAAAATAATAACTAATCCCACATATAATTACTCCACAATCACTTTTTAATTATTTTTTTAATTTGATTTAAAATCACTTTATTTTCAAACACTCTTTACCTTTAATTTTTACAAATATTAATTAATATTATCTTTTAAAGTGAATATAATTTCATAACTTACCTTGAATGCTAATATGCTCCTATTCAGTATGTCTTATCAATGATTAGTTTAGTTAATTTCTATATATGGTTGATCAAATTTCGTGATCAATAGGAGGACTACCCCTACCCCACCCCCACCCCCACTCTAACTAATAGGTCTGTCAAAGCTCACATTCACATAAATAGATATTTAAATTAAAATTAAAATAATTATATTTTGGCCATTGGGGCCAACCTTATCTGGACAGTGTCTTAATAATGTTTTGCATTTTGAACACATCAGCACTTAAACCTACCGAAATTTTTAAAAAAAATTTTTTTTTTTTAATATGATAAAAATTGATAAATAATATGATTCAAATACATTTTTAAATAATACTCACATTATTTTACTAAAATATATTAATTAATTAATTTTACTCAACAATATTAGTTATTTTTTATTATATAATATTAATTGTGGGTATATTATGCATCAAATATATTACTTTAAAAAATTGGGCCACTGCAAAAGAATCATTGGGTGTCACATAACGTGTAATTAATACGTTTCTCAAAAAAAAAATGGTGGGTTTTCTATTTTGAATAAATCAAAGATTAGTGAAATATGCACTGACGTCAAAGATTAGTGAAATATGCACTGACGTCAATATTAATTTGAGCTCAAACGCGAGATCTATATGCAAAAATAATTAAAATCAATATAAATATATCAAACTACACACTCGATTAAATTTAAAGCTCAATTTCAACTAATAATTAAACATATTATAGTATTAGAACTCGATACATTATTAAATAAGTATACATGGACAAGAATACCTTACAGTCAAGACTAATTCGTAGCTCTCTTGATGTTTCTATTTTACTGCTGGATCGTGTACTAACAAACTAAACCAATCATGAGTCTATATATATATATATATATATATATATATATTTAATTCAGTTATCATTTTTAATTGCTTCTTAATCCGATCAATATTCGTGTTATAATTACTACTCTCCCCATCCCGCATATTTAATTAGATACAAATATAAAAAAAATGAGAATTTTGAACTTTTCAATAGATAAAAAAAAAAAAAAAAGGTAAAAAAGGACAATTTTATTGGTGAATATATAGGGTAGGTAAATGAGTATGGAATGAATATAAAAAAAGGGTAGGTAAATGAGTATGAAATATTTGTATACAAAAGTTGCAAATAGTATAATTAGGGTAAACTTATATTTAACAAAAAATAATATTATACACATTTAAAATAAGAAATATTTATAATATTATTTAATAAATAACAATTAATATTATTTAATAAAAATAACTAATACTATTAAAAATATACACTAAATTATATTGTACAATCACTGTACACAAAACTTTCCTTTACTTTACACATATGCCTATGCTTGGAATGTAACAACATGTTGTCACGTGTCTTAAACAACTATTGTACATGTGACCGATTCCTGTCCATCCAAATCGGACGGCTATGCTTATTTGTAACCAAATCAGCCATATAATAAAATTTAAAAATGCGAATATGTTTCTTTAGAAATATGAAAGATATTACAAGTTGTTTAGCAGTAGCCTGAAAGCTATGATTAAGAATTTTTATTATTTTAATTATATTATAAATCAATAATTAAGTTGTTCTTGTCTGTCCTTTTATTAATTGTTGAAAATTTCTTTGTCCAACATTTGTTGTGGATATTTGTGCTAGCTGCTGTTCATGTAAACATACATTATTTTTATTTGGACATATTGAGTTGCAGATACTTTGATGTCCTCATGCATTATTGTTATTTATTTATTTTTTTAATCTTTTTTGTGTCAATTTGATCTTACATTTTGGTGTTCAATTTTAGTCCTCTTTCTATGTTTTACCTTTTTTTTTTTCAATTTTAATCCAAAATAATTGTTCCATCCGCCGCGATTATTTTCATACTTTCCTTTTTTGTTCGTCTCAAAATTACTTTCACACCTTTAAAATGAAATATCCTCCATAAACCACACCCTCACAATATCATTTATATTTCAAAAATATCACTTTTGATTAATTCTACTTTATTTTCTCTCCTACACTTTATTTCATTCAACCACCTAAAATATCCTTACATTTTATTCTTGTTTGGTGTGTCACTTCACACGTGAAAGAAATCACGGGAGGAAGGGAATATAAATTAAAAAAAAAGTAATAACTTACAAAATTAGTCCTACTCCTACCCTAGGACCCCTTGGCATTAATGTGAGATGAATCAAAGCCTCAGCTTTGAATTATTAAATATATTATCATTGAACTCACCTAATGTAACTGGTCCTCACGGCCATATCATCGTGATAATGATGTATAATTCGAGGTTGTACAATGTCGAGCTACTCAATTATTTTAAAGGCCTTCATAAATTAAAATTTATCAATAAATCATTTATTATTTTATTATAGATGTCAATATGTGAACAAGTTTTATTGTAAAACTCATTTACAACTGATATTTTTAATAAAATATTAATATATTTTAATAAAACAACTAAAATTATTTAAAATTAATATTCTCGAAATGAATTTTATGATAAATTTGCCTCTCGAGGTACCATTTTTTTTTTAATTTGGAGGCAGAAATAGAAAACAACCTCCATGTAAATTGACGATGACTGGTGCGTTGACTCTTTAGTGGGTCCCAAGCTAAGCCAACTAAGACCCAGCTCACCCTTGCTCCCACGTGCACACTTATTTGGCCCCTTCCACTTAGACATGTACCCAATCGCTTTATGCCACGTTGTCAACTTATAAATATCTATTATTCCAACCAACTTTTATAAAATAATATTTCTACGCGATAATTTGTTCACTTTTCTTATTTGCTAGTACTAAACTCACAATATTAATAATTTTACACGAAATGATGTTACTTATGGGCTTATACATACTAATATACACATATTTTAACTCATCTATTTACTTTATATAAAAAAATTATAGAATCACGTACACCTCAAAATTTTATTCATTACTCACCTTTTTTATTTTGTGTTTTCAATTTGAGTGCAAGTTGATACGGGACTGAGGGAGTATTAGTTTTTAGATTAGCCCATTTAAAGTTTAAAAAGAGTTATATTATGTGAATCAGTTGCATTGTGTACCTGATTTTCGAGTAATATCATTTAGTGCGAATAATATCATTAACCTGATGTGTATGACACAACCGTTTTCAAGAAATATTATTAAATGAAACGTGTAATATATGATTTAAAAAAAGTACACAGTTCAAATGTGTGTGTGTATATATATATAAGAATTTGCCTTGAACGAAATTATGGGCAACAAAACTAAAAAATTAGGGATAATCTCAATTTCGAAAAGGGTTTTGAGTTTTAAAGAATCTAATGCTTCTTCAGTTTTATTCTTCTCCATTAGATTACATCTAAATTTACCAAGTATTGCCTAAGATAGTGTTCTAATAAAAAAAAATATCATTTCAAAAAAATAAATATATATACCACATGAAGATTGTGGTCGATTTCTTAAAATTTCGAATTTAAGTATGCTGTTCTGTAACATATTACTGGCAAAATTAAAGAAAGATGAGAGTTTTTTATTAAACATATAACATGAGACTTAACTAATATGTTTTCTTGTGTATTATTGTGCATACAAGGTGTTTGGCAGTAGCCTAAAAGCTATACACTTACTATTTGAATAATATTATAAATCAATAATTAAGGTTTTATTGTCAACTGTGGATATTTGTACGTTCTGCTGTTCATTTAACATGTTTTCAGCAACATTAATTATTTTTATTTGGACCTGACTTCTGAAATTATGAAATAGTCTCTGCAAATACTGGCATTGACTATAAATTAATAGAGAAGAAATTGCATGATTTTAACTTTTAAGTTAAATAATACTATTGGTTTTTTTTAAAAAAAAAAAAATTATAGTACTATTAACACAAAAAATTGCAACAGGCATAATATTTTAATAAGTTTTTGTAATATTAAAATTATCATAAAATTAAATTTGAAAATTGTATCATGTCTTATGCAAGACTTTCTGTGCAATAAATGGTGGAATTTTCAATATGTGGATGTGGTTATGGTAATTTTATGCTGCAGGAACAGGGATGGTAAATTTTGAAAAGTTATTTTCGAAAAATTAGTTGTGCGTATTTACTTTATATATATTTTTTTAATGTTATTTTAATCTGTTTTGATAAATTCTCTGTTAAAGAAAAAAGGAGAAATTTGTCCTAATATGGAATAAAGTTGCTCTTCCAAAAGTTCGAATTCATGATTAGAGAGTCCTTTGGAAACAAATTCCTACGACTACAAAACTACAACGAAGGAATCGTCTTCCTCCAAACTCCAACATCAACTGCGTTTTTTGTGATGAAGCTTCGAAATTGATTAAAAATATTTTTTTAGTGTAAATTTTCTTATAAATTGTGAATGAAATGCCTAAACTAGATAAGAATTTTTCCTTTTCTTTCCTCCAATCCCCCGACGAACCTACTCCATTTTAGCAGGCTTATTAGAGGAAAGAACTCGTTGTTTTCATTTGGGAGGATGAAGCTAGAAATTCTTTATAGAGATGGGTGCAAAGCAAGGAATTAAAGAGCGAGTGTCAAATCCACGTAAAATTCTTCAAAGAACAGGAATGTTTTGCTGCTATCTTAGTTGATTGAATTTTGTAACTTGAGAATAGTTGGAAGTTGCCCAATACTATTTTTAAGTTTTTGTAAATTCATTTTACTGATTAAAAAAATGAGGAAAACATAATTAAATTAATAACTTCAATTTTTTAGAAAATTGAACTTAAATTTAAACATTAATTAGAGAAATTGGGGAATGTTTAAATTTTGTGAATGATTTTGTGTTCTCCCCAAATGGGGCGCCAACCAAGACCAGCTCACCTCGCTCCCACGTGTGCACCCATAAATAAGACCCCTTTCCTTTTCTACAGTCTACACCCTTCACATTCACTCTACCTTTTCAACGATTTTGCCCCTTCCAATCTAGAATTTTGACACCTCAGATTATACACTTACATATCGTTAGTACTCAAATTAATATTTACTGTTTGATATATATTTAATATTCTATATAAAAGTTAATAAATACTCTAAGGCTCCATTTGGATGGAGTCATTTGAAATCAAGGGATTTGAGGATAATACACTATACATTTACACATCAAAATGGAGAAAAATTAAATGAATGAATTTGATTCACACAAATATTACTTATAAGTGGAAGGATTTCAAATACCCAACAAAATTTAGTCATTTGAAATCCTCCCACTTCTCCCACTTTCATTTGTTTAGTTTTTCTCCATTTTAGTTTGTGTGAATACATGTATATTATCTTCAAATTCCTTGATTTCAAATTCACTCCATCCAAATGGAGCCTATATGAATTGTTTTTTAATGAATGTGGGATAATTTTCCAATTTTGATAAAAAAATTATTTAATAATATTAAATTGAGTTAGTATGGAAAAATAATGATATATGGTATAATATTGAGATATTTAAGGGAGATCGATAAAAATACTCAATTTATGTTATTGCTATTTAATAAATGATGCACCTAGCACATAACAAATTTTTTTAGGGAGTATGTTTCTAGATTGAAAAATAAAAGTTATAAATTCAATGAAGATTTAAGTTTTTGCTCGACTAATAATATGCTTACAAGTGAACACAAATTTATATGTTCACCGCCTACTATATGATGCCACATAAATATGAGAGTCCATTATTATTTATGTGACATTAAATGATGAACAGTGAATATATAAATTTATGTCCACATGTTAGCATATTCTTAATTCTTTTAATCCTATAGTTGATTTATATTTTCGTGTATATTTTTAAAAAAATATTAATTATTTTATTATTGATTGGTTTGTTACAATCACACAAACATAGTTAAAAGGTATCACAAGAAATGCACTAAAATCATTTCAGTTATAATGATAGGATCTCTATCATTAAGGAGATGTGTTTTGGGTTTTAAAAAATAGATTTTGAATTTTAAAACCGATTTTATTATGAAATTTGGAATTATTTTTAAAAATTACTATTATAACTGTAAACCTATTATTTATACTTCTTAATACAGTTAATTATCTCTACATATATATTAATATATTTAAATTATAATTTCCATCATCTAACGTACAAAAAAACTGTGAAATACCGAAGGACCAAATTATGTTACAAATACCGACAAAATACCGTCGGAATTTCAAATTTCATATTTACCTACAAAATTTTGAATGTTTAATAAACAGTGTTTTCCGACGAATATTCGTTGGTAATTACCGACGGAATAGGTTCGTCGGTAATTACCGACGAATATCCATCGGTATTTACTGACGAATTAATTTTTCGTCTGTATGTTATGACGAGAAAAATACCGACGAATGACCAGTTTTACCGACGGAATCCGTCGGTAAGTACGTTGGTAAATGACTATTTTTTTGTAGTGTAATTATTACAATCATACTTAACAATAATATACAAACGCATTTACCCTACACATTAATTTCACATAAAATTATATCTTACTTTACTCCAAAACTCAAATCAAACACGCATATTATTTCTACACATTAATTTCACATAAAATTATATCTTACTTTACTCCAAAACTCAAATCAAACACGCATATTATTTTTATCAGGATTTCAAAATTTTCTAAATTTTAAAAATCGATTTTTAAGGATCACTTAAAACTCAAAATAAACATCACTAAAGGTCAATTTTGATATTCAGCTAGAAAAACTTTAATAACATACTCTGTCACTAAAAAACAATTTTCTTGTAATGATGATTAAAAATATAATATTTGAAAAATAACTCTTATCCTTTCTTTTTAGGCTTAGTCTTGTACTCCTGCTGCCCCGCATTAGATGTATAATTTGCATATTTATCTATCTCCCTCAATATCTCTATATTACACTACATGTTATTATTTTTATCTATCTCCCTCAATATCTCTATATTACACTACATGTCATTATTTTTACACACTAACATAATTTAATATTATTGAACAATTTTCTTATTAAAATTGAAAAACTATCCTATCCCATAAATAACTTATATTATTAAACAAATATTACATTAAAACCTATTGAATAGTAAATATCACTTTGTGAATGAGACGATGAAGTATGTACCAACTGCACCGTGTACTCAAGTGTATTTTTAAACGGTCACTCATATTTGTACTAATCACGATTGTTTTCAATTAATAGTTACAATTGTTAAACCAAACTCACCATAAATATTAAATGAAAACAATTATAGTTGTTCATGAAAATAATGATGCCTGTTAAAAAATATGTTTGAGTTGCACGATGTACTTGACTTTTTATTATTTAAAATGGCTCTTTGATATCATTTTAAAAATTATTACGTGTTACTTTTTTTTTTTTTTGTAAAAGAATATTATTTCACTTCACAAAACATGATATATAAAAGTTTGTCTTGTGTTAGAACTAATATCTTATATTAAAATAATTAATATTTTTCAATTAATTAATACACTTTAATAAAATAATTGATATCATGTAAAATTAATACTCTCTCTGTTCCGCAAAATATTTTATATATAGAAGAGCACATATTTTAAGAAAGAAGAGTAATGATTGAGGTTTTGAGGGGTAATTTTATAAATTTTTATATAGAAAATAAAAAAAGCTTATTGAGTTATGTGTGTGTGAGTAAAAAAATAATGCATTTTGTTTAAATTAATGAAAATTGTGAGGATAAAGTTTATAAATAGTTTTTTATTTTAAGAATGTAAAATTTATAAAGAAAGGTTTTATGCGACAAAAAAATATTTCTTATAATAAAAATAACTAAACGTTAACGGAAGCACTTCTTTCTGAAAATATCGAACATCAGGGTGTTAATTATCGACAAAACAACAGTTAAAGGACGAAAATGCAAAAAGGCAATAATACATGTCGTGTCCATAGCGTGTTTTGTGGCGTGTGAACAAATTTGCGTCCCCCAATCAGGGCCCCTCCTTTATATTTTCAGTTTTCACCGGTATGTATTTTTCATTCCGTAATTAAAACTTAATTACCGCTAATGACACCCTTAACCTACATTGATAAAGTCTGTTAATCTGTGATGAGACTTTTTTCGAATGAATATTCTCTTTCTTTCCCAACGAACCATAATACGCGGTCCAAATCGCCCCCAATATAAGCCTCACCTCCTCATTAGGGTTTCCAACATCCCCTCTTCTTCCCTTTCCTTCATCCACGCTGTATCCCAATACTTTTTATCCTTCAATTTATTGTCTATTTTTGTTATATGGATCGTAAAGATTGATGGGTGTGCCTTGTATTGCGTGAATTTTGAGCTTTGACACTTTTCTTGTAATCTCTGGTGCCCGATTTTGCGTTTCTTTTGCAATTATTGGATCGTTTTAGGCGTGTTTTGCATCTGGGTTTGTCTAGAAATTACTTGAATCGTCGTTTTTTTGCTAGGTTTAGTTCGTATCTGATTGGAATTTTGTTTTACTGTCATGGGTCTTTAGCATTTTCAGATACTTTGTTCCAATTTGTTTATTAGGGCTCAGTCTTGTCCTGTTTCGACTATAATTGGGGTTTCATTTTTTTGATTTGATATAATTTCCCATCTCTGTTACATGTAAGTTGAGAATGCCAGCAACAGATTATCAAGAAGCATCTTCATCTCCTTCAAGCTTCGGATTTTCCATTCTGAGTCGCCGCCGCGATCAGGTTCATTCCATGGAGGCCACACACGAATCGGGTCAAGAATCGGAGCTGGAATCTTTTCAGAAACAAGTAGCCGATCGGTTTCAGTTTTTAGCGGCGGCGCAGTCCGACGAGCTCCTCTCAATCCCATGGATTCGGAAGCTTCTAGATGCATTCCTGTGCTGCCAAGAGGAATTCCGGCTTATTGTTTTGAACCATAGAAGCCATTTGAATAAGCCCCCCATGGATCGATACATTTCCGATTTCTTCGAAAGGAGCGTTAAAGCTTTAGATGTATGTAATGCTATTCGAGATGGAATCGAGCAGGTTAGGCTGTGGCAGAAACAGCTAGAGATTATCCTCTGTGCTTTGGATAATCAGAGGAGCATAGGAGAAGGGCAGATTCGTCGAGCTAAGAAGGCTTTAGTCGATTTAGCTATAGCAATGCTGGACGAAAAGGATTCGAACACGAACGTTTCGTCTTCGCATAGAAACCGTTCATTTGGGCGGCACACGGCTCAGAGGGAGCAGAGATCTTTCAGCCATTTCCGGTCTCTATCATGGAGTGTTTCAAGATCATGGTCAGCTGCCCGTCAGCTTCAAGCAATTAGTAGCAACTTAGTTGCTCCAAAGACTAATGAGATATCATCCACAAATGGATTGAATGTAGCTGTCTTCACTATGAACTATGTGCTGTTGTTTGTGATGTGGGCTCTTGTGGCAGCAATCCCTTGTCAAGACAGGGGCCTGCAGACGCATTTCTACGTCACGAGGCACTTCGTCTGGGCGGGCCCCCTTCTTAACCTCCACGAGAGGATTATGGAGGAGTCCAAGAAACGGGATAGGAGGAACGCCACCGGATTGTTGAAGGAGATTCATGATATTGAGAAATGTGCTAGGCATATGAATGAGATAACTGATTCTCTGCAATTCCCAATCACAGAAGAAAGGGAGAGGGAGTTGAAGGAGAGGGTGGAGGAAGTTAGAGTCTTGTACCAAGCTATAAACAACGGCTTGGACCCCTTGGAACGCTTGGTTAGGGAAGTGTTCCATAGGATTGTGCGGAGCAGGACCGAGGGGATCGATTCGATTGGTCGTGCCAGTAATCACGACTGATCGAACCTTGCCCAAAATGATCTTGATTTGAGGCAATGTATGTGGAGTTAGAATAAAAAGAGTTTATGCTTGATTGTATGTATTAGACAACTTGATCATGTAAAGAAAGTAGTAGGGAAAAGGATTGGATTTCCTGCTGTTTTTGTTTCTTTGTATAATGAATTTCTTGTTATATTTGAGTTTAACAATTTAACAATTGTTTGTTTTGTATATTCATGCATAACTTGCTATGAACTATGAAGGGTTGCTCCCAATATCTTTGGTTTATGATCATCTTTTTTTGTAATTAATCCTCATTGTATGTGTTAGTATGACTTATGAATCAAGATTTGTAGGATGGCATTTAAATATTTCTTTAGAATTAATTGATGAATTTTGATTTGACTCATGCAAGAGAGCCTCCCATGAATTACAAGTGCCTATCAAGTTATTTAATTTAATTTTTTTTATTAAATGAAGAATTTTGATTCGTCTGATGCAAGACGAAGTGCTCACGTCTTTTTCATTGGCGTTTGTGGCCATACAGCAAAAGAGAAGAAGATAATATGAATTGATACAGTTATAGCAAATAAATATGACGTCATACAATTATACCTTTGTGACTAAAATAGTAAAATATGTCTACTTGATATTTTATCTGTGCAAAAAGTTCATCTTAAATTCAATGAAATATTTCTTTAAAAAGAAATAAAACAATATAATCACACCAAAAAATTACACACAATATTATTATTTTATCTACATTAACTAAAAATTACATTCTTATAATAAAGTAGAATGTACTATTATACTTTACTTTATTTAATATTAAGTGAATGTATGATGAAGTATGAGACGAAGGTATTAATATTTATTTATTTAAACAGGAAATGCTGGGCAAGAGAGTTGCTCTCATGTATACGTCAATTCCTATCTAAAAGTTTTCCACAACGTAATATTTTAGTCAATTGAAATGGACATCTATTTTGTTGACTTGACCAAGTTTTCTTGTAATGATATATATTATAATTCAAGAAAGAAATATTCAACCAAGGTTTTTTTTCTTATCTGCCTACACGTTTGCTCTTTATATTGTATGTTGAAAAATTACGAGTCTAACATAAAAAACCTTATCTTTTATAATCAAATTTCATTGACCCACTCAAACGTACATGCCACTTCTATTTACCTAAATTAATTAATTATGCATTTATAGGGAATCTAAGATTTGAATATGATCAGCTGAAAGGGATATTGATTTATGGATATTCTTTTTAATAATTAAAAAAAAACATGGGTGGCGATTGTAGTGTTGGATATAATAAATTGAGGTGTAAAATGAAAAGAGATTGGAAGAAATTGAGGTCAAGAATAGGAGAGGACCTCTCTAGTACAATAAAAAGAGATTTATGTTGTGGATTGGAAAGAAGTAATTGCAGAATTGCAAGTGTCTACTGATTATGGGGTCTGATCTTTGCCTCTGATTTGTAAAGTTGGGCCCAACAGGATTTGGAATTAGTGGTTGGTTATAGCATGAGACGGGACATAATTTGAGAATGATATTTTAATATTTTGGAAGGGAATGGTGTTAATTTTGTGAATCGTCTCATCATGAGACTATCTCACATACGTTTTTGTCTTGGTTATAATACTGGGATATAAATTTAAATTTTGTGAATCATCTCACCGTGATTCTTCTTCTATTTTTTTCTTTATGTGCCTCCATAAGAAAATGATGGGTTGGAGTAATGGTGGTTATATTGTTATTGTGCTCTAATTTTGAATAAATAAAATAAAATGCTTGTAAATTGAGGAAGAATGAAATGATTGAGAAATGTTGATTATATAAAGGAGGTAATTAATCAAAATTTTGAACCATCATTAAATAAATTTCTTTTTTTTAAAAAAAAAAAAAAATCAACCATTATAATTGAGAAGGGAAATGGGCACAGATAGACATGACATGATGAGAGAGGTTGTAAATAGGAGTAGATGGGCTGTGGGCCTATATATAATATGTGGGCCTAGATATTGGCTGTTTGCAGAACTGGGCCTCTGCCACATTTGATTCCTTATTAAATGGGTCGACCCTAACAATTTCGGGTCGGATTTGACTTGGCGGGTTATTATTTTGAATTTAGGTGATGCCTCGTTCAAGTTTTTCCATGAAGATGAAAATTCATTTTTATGATAGAGGAAATATTGTCTTCATAATTTTTATTATTAACGTTGCTTTTTATTTGCGCCATAAGAAAATGAATGATGAGAAACAATGTGAAGATAGAAAAATTAATTAAAATAAATAACAATTACTTTATTTATTAGGATAAATAGTGTTATTAATCTTTTTTTTTCTTATTAATTCCTATATTTATTTTAAACTTTTTATCATCTAATTCATGATATTGAAGCGATTTCAACCAATTAACCCCTTAAATATGATCCTGACAAACCTGGGGAGTCACATATAATCTAACCAAGCACCTCATTCCATAAGATCAGTGCTCGTTTGGGTTGTATGATTAGGACATGACAAATGAGTTAACATGGGCTGACAAGTGTTAAAATGAAGTCAATCGTGTCTGCCGAATAATTAATGAGGGAAACCAAACGAGCACTTAAATTATAATCTAAATTTGAAATAATTAATTCATAACATAATATAATTGCAATAATAAATGCATAAAAATATAATTCATAGTCAAGGAGCCACATATAGCTTTTTAATACAATCAAATCAATTAAAATACAAAAATCCAAAAATTAAAATAGAGATAAATTTTACAGAAAAACTCTTTTTTTTAGTATGCATCTCTTTTTTAAAAAATTGGAAAAATGAGTAGAGATTTTAGGGGTCATTTTATAAATTTTTATATATAAAGTAAAAATGAGTTGGATTGTGTGTGTGAACTTAAAAGTAATAATTTTTTTTTTTGTGTAAAATTAAGAATATTGTGAGGGTAAAATTTATGAAGGATTTTTTATTTTAAAGGTGTAAAATTTATGAAGGATTTTTTATTTTAAAGGTGTAAAATTTATTATGGAACAAACGAAAATAAAAAATGCGAAGTTTACTACGGGACAAAAGGAGTATAACAAACTTACTTAATGCTAAAAAAGCTTTCGAGATAAAGTTTTATGTGCACCAGGTGCACAGTGCAACTCAGATGCATTTTTTAACAATGACTATTTTTGCTGAAAAGTGCAAGTGTCACCTACACTTTTTAATAAAAACAATCTATACTATCAAAAAATACACTTAATTTATATTTTGCAGAAATAGCTATTCAACTTTCAATTTTCTATTTAAATTAGCAAGATAAAGGCAGCATGGTTGGTTTATGTGATTTTTTTTTAATTATCGAATAAAGTTGAACATTCTCATTTAATCAATTACTAATGATGCTAAATATGACTTGCCTATCTATTTCATCTTTCTCTAAAGCATGTTAACACCAAATTGATCGAATATGCTGATAGATTATACTATATATTATTTATTTTTGTACATTTTTTTAGTTTTCTATGAACTGTTTATTTGAGTTGAGTTCTAAGTTTCCTTTTTGAATTGAGGAAACTTGCATGTACTCTTAATAATTTTTAATAAAGTTCCTCTTTTCAAAATAATATGAATATCTAGGCGCAGTGATCATAATCATCGAACAATGACTGCAATTCCTTCATTAAAAATCAAAATCGATTAATGATGGTCGATGTTACTCACAAGCAGCTTTCATCAAAAAGTCCATTGTATTCTTGATTACAAGAATTCGTACTAATCAAAATACGTAATTAATATACTATATATATATTTCTTGATTACTGGGATAAGACCTCATTATAGATGCAATTAATAACTAAATAGTTAATGAAGATATGGGTAATTTCGAGAAAAATGTTGCTCCTCAATCTTGAAATTGTTAAAATAAGTGGAGAAAAAAAGATACATGGAGTGCATTTAACTCCATAATTCATTCCCAATTAAATAGAATCGAACCCGGTGGCTAAGCCACCTGATTTTTGTCTTGTACGTATTATAGAGCATGATGGACTGGAATTCGATTTTACGACCATCGAGTTCGATGGATTTTAGTGCGACGATTCAATTTTAGTATAAATAACTATCTAATTCATTATATAACTCATATTATACAAATTAGTAGGTCACCTGACTTTAATTTCAACAAGTGTGAAGAATTGAATGCAACAAGTTTGTGTTAATCTTTAATTTCATTCGTATTATTTCTCAACAATTGCAATATTATTAAATCTTAACAAAAGTTTGATATGAACCTTTGCAAGATGGGCAAGATGTTGTTTAATTTTTTATATATAAAGTGCTACTTGATACACAAATAAAACTCATTAATTTAAAGAAAGAAAGAAAACAATAATAAATTAATAATAATGGATTACTTTGCCAATTAAAACTAAAGTATAAAGAAGAAAGTGAAAATGATTCCAAAGTAGGGTGAAGGACAGCAATATTACATGAGGTACAAATCATCATCATCATCCTTAAAGCCACTTTAGATTCAAAACTAACATAAATCTGTCTATCTCTAGACCATCATTATAACCAAAACTACAGAGCTCAAAGCTTTTTGAACAACAGAAAACCCCACCACCTGCATGCATCACACATAAAATTGAATCACCAATCAATTCGGTATAAGTCTCGAAAGATATATTAATTATCAATTCGAGATCTGAAAGATAAATTTTATCAATCCGGGACCTGAAAGATGTTTATATTTAGTGATTTTATCAATTCGTGATCTGAAAGATAGGACAATTATCAATTCGGGGCCTTAATTTCAGGTCCTAGGTTGATAAAATCTCTTAATATAAACATCTTTCAGGTCCCGAATTGATAAATTTTATCTTTCAGATCCTGAATTAATAATTAATATATTTTTCAGGACTTGGATTGATAAAAGCCCATAAAAAATGAATACCATCATCAGCTTTAATTTTAACATTAATTGCTAAAATTAATCTGAAATAATTGCACAATTACATGCCAACAAATATTATGTGGACACTATAATTTACTGCTTATATATATGTTGAGACAAAGATTACATGAAATCATTGAGTAAACTCATATATATAGTTATTTTCATTTTTCAAGAAAATTATTAGTACCTACATATTATTTTAAAAATGTTTAATAAAAAAAGCAAGATGAAAATAAAAAATTAATAATATATTAAACAGAGTAAGACCTATTTTTATTGAGAAACATAATTATATATTATTATTTCTTTTAAATATTTAGGCCATAGATACTTTCTTTGAGATGCCAATCAAGTTTGAAAATTAATGCGTGGATTTTATGAACAAAAGCGATGTAATGAAATAAAATTAAAATATAAAATAAGTATCAAATATATATTTAGTATCAAATATATATATAATAATTATATTAAAATATAAATTTATCCTAATTATTTGATATTTAAATAATTTTATGTTTATATTTTGATATTTTGGATTTCGATTTTATGTTGGAAGAACTTGAGAACTTAGAGTATAAATGATTTATGAACACGTTTTTATAGAAAATTTTGAGAAATGGTCCAAAAGAAAATGTCTCAATTTTATTTTTAAAAAAATAAAAAATTGGTTTTATATCAAACCGAACCGAAAAACATTTCCATTATTGAATACCGAATACACACCCCTAATACATACTCTTCTTTGAGATGCCAATCAAGTTTGAAAATTAATGCGTGGCACACGATGCAATGAAATAAAATTGAAAAAATAAATCTCGAAATTATCCTCTTTCTAATTAATATGAAGACAACAAACACATATAAAAAATGATGGACGAAAATCACTTTATATGTTTGCTATTTATATTGTGATACTATATAAATATTTAATTAAATAATAATGAACTTTTCTATTCATATGACATCACGATATATGTGATAAACATATAAATTGATACCAAACGAATGAACGTAGTATTATTTTCGAGAAACATATAATGTCATCAGTTTCATGTTGTGAAAAATCACGAGTTAGTTGTGTTAGAGCCCAAGAAATAAATTGCAATTGTACAAAAATGTTTGAAATTCACATGCATGGCATTTAATACTGTCGTCAGTCTTATGTGAATAATCAATGTTCAGAGATGCAGAAATATTGATGATACAGGTCCACGCTTACAAATTATTCACAACATATTCATGAATAATTTAATTTTTTTCAAATATTAATTTTAATTGATGTTTAAGGTGTTTTTCAGATGGATTAACTATTCCTGTCAAAAAAAAAAAAAGATGGATTAACCATTAATTATTATTCTTTTATTTAATAGCAATTGACATTGACATTGGAAAAATAAATAAAAATTGAGAAGTGGGGTAATTTGCTTAATTAGTACTCCAACTGATCCCTCAGAGAAGAAATTGTGTTACAAATAATAGTCATTTTATACTTATCTATAATAATAATAATAATTAGGATTTCCATTTTTCCCCTTCAACACTTTATTCTTACAATTTTTTTTTAAATTTTGTCTAAAATTTACTATAAACTTTTATGGAGTGTAGAGAGAGTAATTAAAATAAAATGGATGGAATATTTTTTTTTTAATTTGACAAAAAATTATGTGAACTCGAGTTCATGTGAATTTGAGCTCTTTTTTTTTTTTCAAATTTCTTGATTATGCATATAAAGTGTGTTTAATAATTTAAGTATTTGCTAAATAGTGACACTTCATATAAAAAACAATAATATAAATATTTACATAAATCTGAATTCACATAATCTAGGTTGTGACATTTATATGTAAAATTATAACCCTAAAATATGGTAAAATTGGTGCTGGTGTGTGCTGCAATAGTGGTGAAAGAGGTTGCAGTGGGGGCACAATTATAAAAGAGGAAAAGGAAACAGAAAAACGGAAAGGAAAAAAGAGAAAGTACGTGGGAGAAAAAAAGAGAGTAAAAGAACAGAATAAAGTTAAAATTCCTATATTTTAAACACTGTTCAATTTCTTATTATATGACCCTTTTAAATAATGAAATGTCACGTCTATAAAATGACATTAGATGTAACACTATACTAAAACTAGCCAATTTCTTGCTGAAAATTAAAAAAAAAAAAAAAAACAGTGAGTCATATTTTTGAGAAGTATTTGTGTGCATATTGTGCACAATAAAAATTGTGTGCACAAAGTTTGGTTATAAATTATTTGTGTCTTGTATAATATTTGTTTGGTTATAGTATAGTATTATTTCATATATTGTATATTCTCTCGTATAATAATATTTACGGTTTTTGCGTGAAAGTTATTTCAAGTAATATTACAAATTATTTATTTTATATGAATGATATCTTTAGTTGATTTTATTAACTTTCATTCATATAAAATAATTTTTGTTAACGTATGTATGAAATAATTATTTCAAACATTTTATTTTATTTAGTTTAGTTAGTATTATTTCAAACATTGTATTTTATTAGTTTAGTTTGCAACATTGTATAGTATTAGTTTAGTTAAAGTGTAGTATTAGATAAAAATATTGTGCAAACAAATATTTGCTCATATTTTTATGTTTATCATACTAAATAGATAATTATTTTCTTAAAATGATAATATTGTTTATTATTAAACTTATAATCTCTTTTATTTTTGTCATATTTATTTTTTAGAAAACCCTGCAAAAAGCAAGTAGGAAAAGGAATTCAAGAATGAAGCAAAATCTAACTTAATTTTTAGAGAAAATGAAATACTTACATGTTGATAACCAGAAGTAGGAAAAGGACGAATTGTAGCAGAATCAACTTCACCGGTAGGGAGAGGCACCGCAGGGTTGCTATTGATAAATGGGATGCCTTCTTTCCCCGGCGCCACCGGGCTGGTGGCGCTGATAGATAAACCCGGCGCAGGGCTCGGCGAACCGCTCTCCCGAGGCTGAAACGGCCAAGGGAACGCCGGAGATGACGCCACATACCCGCCGGAGCTGGGAGCCGGCGCCGCCGCCGCCGCCGGTGCCACCTTAATGGCTAGTTTTTGGCCTTGTAGGCATGACTCGTTTGAGCCATTGTAGAAGGAGAAGTAGAAGAATCCAATGCGTGATGTGTGCCACTTTAATTATGCAAAAATTATATTTTTTGTTAATTAATTTCACTTGTTAATTATAATTTGAAATTAAAAAAATAAAAAGGACTTACTGTGTAAACAGAGGAATTGGGGTTTGTTAAGATTGTAGCTTGAGTGAAATTGCAGTGAGAGAAAGCTTTCTGGCTCTTGAAAATGTAGAGACTGAAATTATATTTGTGCTGGAAAACTGAAAAAAACAAACACCAAAATTAAATGAAGTCCTATTAATTAAATTAGAGAAAAAAAGAAAAAGAAAAGAGGAAACTTACTGACAGAGTCTCCTATTTGAAGCTGAGGGTTTTTCCATTTTGAAACTCCATCAACAATTACTGTTGCACAATCACACATTTCAAACACATTCACAATAGAAATTATGAGAATCAAAATGGAAGAAAAACCCATCATATTTTATGGGTTTTTTTTTTCAAAGAAAGAAATAAAATTAGAATGAAGATGGAGAAAAAGAAGTGCAGCAATTGAAATTTGTAGAGGTGTAATGTAATAACCTCTTCACACAGAAAGGTGTGTGTGTGTTATAGTTGTCAGAAGCTGTTGAATGCTTTGAGAGAGAATGGGAGAGTGTGACCAATTTTTTTACAGTGAAAAAGTGTAATGATTATGTCTGTAAATTAATTCTTGAAAAGAAAATAATAAGAATAAACTGATGAAAAGATCACTTCTTTTTTAGTGGGATTTGATACTGATGATGGGCATTATCATTCATAAATGATTCTGATGTGATTATCAACCTGCAGTATATACACTCATATATTTTAATTTTATTTTCATACTAATAAGCTTTCTGTTGATGGTGATGAGTGCAATTTTAATCTCTTTTCAGGTTTTAAAAACATTTAATTTCTACTTTATTATGATATGAAGCAAATTGTAGATTCTCAATGTAGTAGATTCCTAATGAAATAATTTTTTAAGATGAGTACTCCTAGGAAACATATAGGTGACTGCACTTTATATTTGTCCTACAATAATAGTGAATTATCTAACAATAAAATGAATAAATTATTCAGACAAGTCCTACTGTCATAACTCTTTAGACTCGTACAAAGAGCCCCCCCGGACCCCCACCCCAAATATTGATTAAATAATATATTAATAATCAACAGTGACACTAGAAGTTTATAAATAAAAGAGAAATAAAAGAATTGAACTGTATTTTTAAAAAAAAAAAAAATGGTATGAAACGAATCATATAATATATCTAATTTAAGTGCATTTTTACCTCTTGTCCATTTATCCGCATGTCCAAATTTTCTTTTGATCATTTAAGGTATGTTTGATTTGAAATTTCAAAATTTTATAATATTGTTCTATATTAGTGTTTTAGTATCCGATTTTTTTTTGAAAACCTAATATTTTTCATCCTACAAATACTTATAAACTCTATAATACTGTTTTTTTTTTCATCACATTCTCTCCAATGATTTATTAATACAAATATAATATATTTTTTTATTCTCATTCTTCTTTTATTTATCATTTTTCAAATTTTTTTCTCATTTTTATAACTTTCAATAAAAAATATTAATTATTACATAATTATTCAATCTTTATAAAGTTAAACTCCACCCTACTTAAATCTCAAACAAACACACAACATTACTATATATATATTAGGATTTTGAAATTCACTAGATTATAAAATCCAAATTTCAAATCAAAACATACCCTTAATGAGCACTAATCTTTATTTAGTACATTGTTATTTTACATAATAAAATTAAAAAGTATTAAATGTTCAATTTAGTTAATTAATTAAAGTGGTAATAATTAATAATAAAAGATGGAGTATTAGCGTGTGGCTAGACAATCCTTGGGCTTGTATTAATGTAATCGTTTGACGCTGTTGTTTCATGAGTTGAGTACCTCTTGTAAACAAATATAATAAATTTTTCTTTCTGTTAAAAAAAAAAAAAAAATAATAATAATAATAAAAAGATGGAGTCAAAGATGAATTGTAAAGAGGAGGATATTTGATTTGCATTGCATTGCATTGCATGCTCAAAAGGAGAGAAAGATACAAGACTGCACTAGTGCTACCATCCTCTGCAGTACATTCCAGAGGAATACAGACACTACGTATTAAGACAAATACTATACGACAAAAAATACACAGTCTCAGGAGATTACTTGGAATTTGGAAACCCCCAATTTTTATAACCTAAACTATTTTACTTTAATTGGTAAAAAATTACAAAAAAAGTGATCTTACTTTGAGGAAGCTAATGCTTGTGCTTGCTAATTAGTAGCACTTGAATTAGAGTCGATGATCGTACTTCAAGTTTTACAAGTCAAAAGATCGAATTTATCAGCTTGGATAAACCGGCAAGTCGGACCGGGTGACGAACCGAAGGAACTTGTCGGACCTTAGACCAAGTCAACTTTGCTGCCCATCCGTAGACCAAGGCACCCCTCCTAAGTACAAATTCAATATTTAGTGACTCACCGCATGCAAAAAAATAACATATTGCATGCAGTGTCACAATTTTCTACCTAAATAAGATAATCATTACTCATTTTGATTAATTTTTTTTCTCTCCTATAATCACATCTCCTCAATCAACCACCATGAAAATATTTCTTCCTTCAATACATTCGAGGGTATAGAAAAAAAAATTTTCATTCTCATTTTCATTGAAAAGCATGTAACAAACGCTTTCTTAGCATATAAAAGTCACACCATCCTTCTTAAAGTCCAAATCAACCAACTCAACATCAACAATTCCAATCTTAAATGATACGAATTTAACAATTTAATTAAAGAGATAGAGTACATGAATTTCTGATTGGTAAATTATAACATTTTGAGATGTGAAATAATGAAATAAGATAGCACGTAATGTAATGAATGATTGTTTAATGAAAAATAGAATTTGATGGAATTTGCGTTTATGTTATGGGTTGTCTGACTTGTTTTGTTTCCACTCCAGTGGCGTGCGACTTTTAGAAAAGGAGTTATACTGCGAAGTAGAGGGCGTGCTTTCATCATTTTGTTATGATCAAACCAATGATTACAAAACCGGACCGGACCGGCCGGTTCAACCGGTTGAACCGGGAACCGGCCGAGAAACCGGTCCGAAAACCCCCTAAAAACCGTTTAAGCGGTTGAACCACTTTGAACCGGCCAGAACCGGGTTGAACCGGTCAAAACCGGCCAAAACCGGTAAAAATCGGTTTCCGGGTTTTTTTTTTTTTTTAAATTTATTTATTCTAAAATGTGGAATTAAAATTTAAAATATTAAACATTAAGTTAAATGAACACATAAATGAGAGTGAGAAACTACTCCTCATTTTATATCTCAATAATTGTGTTCAATTTTTATTCCCACTCAATGTGGGATAAAACTTGTAGTGAGTGAGAATGAGAAATTGCTCCTCATTTTATATCCCAATAATTGTGTTCATTTTTTCTTCCCACTCGATGTGGGATAAAGCTTGTAGTGAGTGGGAGTGAAAAAAAACTCCAATTTTATACCCCAATAACTTTGTTCATTTTTCATTCCTACTCAATGTGGGATAAAACTAGTGTGCTCATTGATCAAAATTCATGTAAAAAAATTTATTTTGCATACTAAATTATATTATTTTACAAATCCTTACAAATAAATAAAATAATAATAATAATAATAATAATAATAATAATAATAACAATAATAATAACAACAATAATAGAAAAAAATCTTATCAAACTCATTTCTAATATCTAATTTATGATTATTAAATTGTACAAAAAATATGAAATGCGTCTTTTTATTTAGTTGATTTTTATTATTTTGGATCATCTATGATTTTATTGTGTTTATTTTAGTATGATTATGATAAGTTATAATTTTAATTTTTTTTATAAGTATATATTTTTTTAATGTAATATAGCAAACTAAAATATTAAAAAAATAGGCAAGGATTAATTTTAACGGTCCGACCGCCGGTCTAACCGGTCCGACCGGTTGAACCGTGAACCGGTGTCCAATCCGGTTTGGTCACCGGTCCGGTTATGAAAACACTGGATCAAACATTGAATTTTATTTATTATTTAATTTTCATATTTTTTTTATCGGACAATTGATGATTTGAATCATGATTGTATGATCTTATTTAATTTTCATATTTTGTAATAAATTCTCACATTAAAATTTTATCGTTTTATAGTTGATATATATAGTTATCAATATTTAAAATATAAAATACTAGATTAAATATTAGGTTGCATTACTGCATAATCAATATTTATTTAACATAAGTAACTAATATATTATTCAGTAAAAGTAATTAATACTTACCAATTAATATTTTTAATAAATAATTAATACTATTTTCTTTAAAAAAATAAAGGAATTATGACTCTAAGATACCATATTTAAATTTTTATTGCTATAGGGTACTATGTCAAAAAGTTAATACTCCCCACTACAATCAATATTTTTCACTTCCCATTTTACCCTTAAAAGTCACGCATGTCTCTTTCTCTTTCCTCAAGTTCACATTTCTCTCTCCCACGTTCTCATTTCCTCTTCTCTGCCTTTCTCTCTCTTTTTTCTCAAGAATGTATTGCAGCGACGGCGAAAACCAAGAAAAATCAGAATATCGGCGCCCAAGATCTGCTCCCAAGACCAGCGACGGCGAAAACCCAAGCGACGGGCCACCAAATCCGTCGCCGCCGTCACCAAATCCACGATGGTCGGAGCACGACGCTGCTGAAAGTCGCGCCCCACCGCCACGCACAGTTCCGCCGCAACCTTCGGCCACGCCAGCTCTGCCGCGACCCTTCGATCCAGAATCTGAATACAACCCAACCTCCGCCGACCAAGATCTGCCGCCGTCCGAGAAGAAGACACCCGATAGATCGACGGTGTGATCCGATCTCGAGCTATTCCGATCGACGGCAAATCCCGAAGACGAAGGTGGCTCTGCTACGTTGACGGCCATAGATTGACGAAGGCGGTCACCGATCTATTCTAGATGTGGTTTGATTTTTTTTTTATTTTACTGCTGTGAAAGGTGTTGATGTATTTGATTTTTTTGGATTTTTTTCTGGATTTTTTTGTGCGGGGAACTGAAAATGTGCAATAATTTTGCACATGTGCAGAAATCTACAAACATGCAATAATTCTGCACATGTGCAACGAACACATTTGTTTGCACATGTGCAGTAATATTTTTTTAGAATTAGTAGTTTTTCCATGTAAATTCAAATACAAATTATGAAGGAATTTTTTCGTTGAATTCGAACATAAAAATAAATACGCAGTTCATCGTCAAAATTGCAGAAAAACCTCGTTGAATTCGAACACAGAAACTAGATTTGCAGAAAAGTCTCGAATTCGAACATAGAAACTAGACAAATCGATAATGAATTTTTTTGTAATAGGCTCCTGCAATAAAATGTAAAATGTTATATCTGAGGACAGTTTTGGTAAGAGAAAATGACTAGTCACATCAGTAAAGTTCATACATCAGTCAGGGAAGCAGACAAATGTAGCTGATGACACATAAGGATATTATTGGAAGTCTACTACAAATTATTGTATCTAGAAGTAATTAACAAAAAAATTGTATCTAACAGTTATGTGGCTTCTAAAATTGTAGTGCAGAGTTATCAGCCCAAAAATAAATAATTAATACTATTAAAAAATAGAATCATTTACGTATATGTTAAAAAAATAGCTAATTTTGAGTACACAAAATATACTATTTGAAGAATAACACTTGTCTGAACCGGGTACATACGATGAACTCTATTTTATTATCACTGTCATGTGCATTCACTGTCACTGTCATGAACATGCACTATTACTATCATGTATATGCACAGTTATAAGTCAATATGATAGTGATAGCGTTTGTGCATGACAATGATAATAAAATAGAGTTCATCGTATGCACCCAGTTCACACGAGTTTTTATCCTATTTGAATTATACGATTTTACTTGCGCATATAAATATTTGCCAAAACACTGATGCGTGGATTCCCTTTTTATGATGAATTAAAATGATAAAACTAATATTTGATGCCAATATGTTTTAGATTGAAGATTAGTATTTTGAGATTAACTCCGCAAATCAACCCTTGAGAGAATGGTGATAAGATTATGTGTACAAGAAATTCAAAATTTAAAATCTTGAAATTTAAATCCTATGAAAATTAGTAGAAATGTATGTATATTTTAACATTGAAAAATTAAATATTTTGAGTTACTATATGGAGAAATTTTGTGTGTAGAGAAGAAATAACACTTGAAATGTTAAATTTTAATGCATAGTTTGGTGATTCAAAATTCTAATTAAATCCCAAAACAAAACATGATCCATGTCCAACCATAATTTTTTTTGACGACCTCATATATAAAATGTGATTCTATTGCATTTTATTATGATATTTTTAAAATTAAAAAAAAAATCACAGAAAAGGACGAGAGAATTAGAATTGAGTTCGACTTATTTAAATTCCAATTGAACTTGAAAAGAAGTGTAGTTCTTGATTATGGTGGCGTTTGATTGAAAAAAGATCGATAGGAATGAAAATGATAATAAATATTCTCTTTGTCCAAAAAATTTATTTCTATTTTTTTTTTTTTTTGTCTCTATTCAGAAATTTTATTCTTATTCTATTTTTAATAATAACACTATCAAATACTACTTTATCATTACTCTAAACATTACATATCTATTACACATTTCTACTGCATACATAAATTACTAATATTCATTAAAACTCATGCCCAAAGAAAGGGAAATAAATATATTGGACGGAGAGAGTATATGTTAACTAGTCATTAATAAGAATAAAAAAAAAATATATCAACCACAACACTATTGTTCCTTCTAAATAAGATAATTATAATCATTGCTCATTTGATTACCTTTCTATGTAATCATTCTCCTCAATTATTCTCCTATATTAGGACCAACAACTTTTTTTATCCATTCCTTTTAAAATTAGAACACAACATTAGTGATGTGATCCTAAAGACAATAATTCATCCATCATATCCTAAAGGGGAGAAAGAAATATAGATTTTCATCGTCCCAAATTGTTTTATTATTATTTAACTTATCATTAATTGTTTTTTGAAGAAAACATCAAAATCACAAAAATGAAGCCAAGCTTATTTGTCATATGAATATCTATCAGACGAAATCCAGACGTTCTACTAGGAACAAAGTCTCGAATTTGAAATTACTCATCACATGAATAAAAGCACTAAAACTAAACCTACAAGCACGGTTAATCAATCCATAGCTTAATTCACAGAGGAACTGAAGATGAAACTATATGCATGTTCCTTCAAAAAAAACCTACTATTAAAATATCAGTAATTGTCTGTTCATGTCATATTTTACCCCACTTAAATGACTTGCTAAATTAACAGATAGGCTTTCTATGCATGTGTGTAAATAGACGATACATGCTAATCCGAGCTTAAAAGAGAATAACCCCCCCCCCCCTACCCCCCAGTATACATTCATAAAACTTAAAAGAGGTTTATGTAACAATATAATCAGCACTCTCCCATTCGTAGTAGGGCATTGGAGTAGTATATATTGGTAAAGTCGAGGGAATTCACTCAAGCTCTTGATTTTATGACACAGATCCAATCCTGGTCCTATTACTATTTCAATTCACGGCAAAAACTAATACTTCTCTTATATTATTAATTATTATGTATTTCAACAGAAATGATCTGTCCCCATGAATTTGACCTCATCCTAAGTCAGAAAGAGGGCAAATTGATTCTTATCTCTATGTTCTGCATTTAGTTAAGATTACCACTACATGGAATGAACTCTCTGCAGACGAGGTGGCCTTCGCTTCTCCAAAACGGGAATCACATTTTCCATAAGCTGCAGAAAATACAAGTAAATCAGTTACGCAATTGTCTCAACTAAACAATTCCCAACTAACATTTCAGTTCTCTCATTCAGCTGAAACACTTTATTATACAAATATTTTGGCATAATACCAGAATCAACAACCTCCCAGTCATTTCCCCCAACCCCCCCCCAAAAAAAAAAAAAAAAAAAGACTGAAAAGGATTAAAAATGATTTTAAGCCTATACTCCAAAATACCAGATTATGTAAAATTCACTATATTTCAGAAACTGCTTTTTGGTTACCTTAATCCATACACACAAGAAGACACATAAATGTAAACAGAAAAAGTTAACTTTATAATTGATTTCACTAAGCAAGGTGTATATGTCTATATTTCTCTGACCAAACATCTATTTCTATGCTGTGTCATGCCATACTAAGCAAAAATCATAGAAGGTTTGATTTACATGTTATTTATCAGAGTAAAAGTAACATTTTTCCACTGAAGTAAAGCATAAGGTGTCATCTGATGAAATTCTAATTGATGAAGTTCATACCTGCTTAAGTCTTTTCTTCCTCCGTTCTACCTGTGATAGGAAATGACAATATTTTATTTGTGTGACTAGAAGGTTGTAAAATTATATAATGGAAAATCACCAAACCATGGAAAACCACACAATTACAGATAGCATCTTAGATAATATAGCTGCATCACAGTAGATGAAGACATGCAAATAAACAGTACTCCTATATAATAAGTGAATACATATAAAAAAATAAATTAACCAAATTATGATTACCATTAGTCAATCACAGAAAACCACACATCATGATATAAAATCAAGGATCATGATGAAGCATAGACTACTCAACAATTCAAGTAAATCTACAACAGCAGTCGTTCATCACACAATCATAAATAACTGAATAAGACAAACTAATACACAAAAAAGGAAATCTGGATACAGCATATAGAGACTTGTAGCAATTATGCATCACATTTAGTCTTATAGATACCTAGGCTTCCCCGTAAAACCTTGTACGAATTTGAAAAACCTCAAATCGCTAACATCAAGTGACTTCCTTTGCAAATGATCAGGGGCAACCCCAGATTAAACACAGTGCTGTCAGCGTGCTATGAAGAAAATTATTCATGCAATTACAATGCATGAACAGCCATACATGTTCCGATTAACAAACAAGCAAAATGTTGACTATTGTTTGTCAGACAACAATACTTCAAGAATTAGATTGAAAAACTACATAAAGCAGTAAATTACAAGCATTGACTAGATAACCACTGCTTTCTATAATGATGAGCAAATTAAGGGAAACTAAGTTGAGATCAAAGGAAGAAAAAAAACTTGTTTTTCCTCAGTTAACTAAAAAGGTAGAGAGTAAGCTGACGTTTATAAGAAATGCAAGAGAAAGGAATCAAGATATATATGTCGAATAAGAACATAATTCAGACAAGAAGCACAATTGAGTCACTCAAAATTCTTAATATCGTTTATTCTAATTTATTGAGAATCTTAGTCCCTTTTTCATTTGCACAACCACATATTTAGCAACAGAATGCAAAGCTAAGCACAAAATAGCATCCCAACCATCTATTTTTGTCTCCTAAATGTTCATTATTGGAGCACTGATTTTAAAAATGAATTCAAGGAGATACACACCTTTTGAGCATAAGTAACTTTAGAATTGCAAAGAAATAAGTCACATCTCTTTTTTTTGATCGGTAAAATAGTGACTCGAACCCATGACCTTTTGGACATAGGTAGTGGAGCTCTAACCACTTGAGCTATACCACTTCGTCAAATAAATCACATCTCTAATATAGCAACAGACTGACCATATCAAGAGAAAACATATAAAATAATGTAAGATACTCCAGAGAACTTCTATCATTATCCATTTATTTAAGCATGTTATACTAGGAAGATCAGATCAACTTACGAACTATAACATAGAAAAATTAAGTAGGCTTTCGAACATCCCCAAGATTGCTTTGAAGGTTAAAATTAATGATATATCTAATAAGCTAACACAAGATATGGGTTAACAGCAAGGCTCACATTGGCATGCCAATGAGCACAGGATTTTCATGGATATACAGTGAACTATGGATATGCATTCAGAATGACCTAATATTACCAATTAAAGAAGAGAGCCTACATACCACCTGAGTAGTACTGTATTGCTATAAATCGTGTATAGAGAAGAATAAGATAGAGCCTGACGAGGAATGGTCCTGTAGAAGAGAGATAAGCAGGCTTTGTTCTTGTGCCACATACCTAAAAGGACGCCAGCCAAGTAAAACAGACTGGGTATCCCACCTGACTTCGATTCCACAAGGATCTAGAACAAACTATATGACTAGACATTCCAATTGGATAGTTTGGTTTGTACTTATGTCCGTCAAAGCGCTTTTTAGCCAACAATATGAAATTAATATCCAGTACACCTTTTTTCACAAACAATAACAGATTATTTAGGCATCGTGCAACGTGGCGCCAAATCTTTGGAGATTCAGTAGCAATAAGACAAAAAAGGAAACACGTAATCATCAACGTGCACATAGAAATACCAACAACGGTAATGACATCATGCTGATAGTTCAGCAGTTATAGAAATAAGAACATAATATAAAAAAAAAAAAAAAAAAAAAAAAGAAGAAGTCTTCATAATGCAAACTCATTATCCTATAACAAAATGCAATTATGTGAAAAGCATGTCAATAACCAATTGGTCATATAGTTAAGACTATCAAGTTCGATTCAAATGTTAATAACAGTAAGTTAACGAGAACTATTTTGTATTTAATCGATCCAATTCTTGTACAATAGTTGCACTGAAGTGACTAAAATCAATTCATTAAACTTTGCGAAGAAACAGTACAGACAATTCCCGAGTCAATGAAAGAAACATGAGACGAATTACCTTCTCTTTCAACAGTTGTTCTTTTTCTTCCTCTAGTGTCACCGCCATTGACTCCAATTCAACTTGATATGCCTAATAAAATCACAAGAAACACATCATCAGAAACCAGCAAAATATCCAAATCACTCATGTATCAGAAGAAAAGACAATATTCCAACCTGCTTACGCTCTCTAGACCTCGCGGCAGACTCCCTGTTCTTAATCATCCTTCTCTGCCTTTGCTGCGACGCCTTATCCAAAGGTTCTAATAAACTCAAACTTCTCTTCCCTCTTCCCCTACCCAAACCTCCAACCTCTAACCCCATCCCACCTCCCGATCCCATCACAGCAGAAGTACTCTCATAACGGAAAATACCCCCACCTAATCCCTCCTCCTTCACCTCCACATTTTGCCTCGTCGAATCCTCCTCCGCAGCGCCAGCCTTTGCCAAGAAATCCTCTAAAGTCATCATCTCCTGCTTGGGCTGCTTTTCACGTTTCTTCCCCGCCACAATCTCCCTCCACACATCATCAACTGTTTTCCTAACCGCCCTCGGAGGCTCCAATTCTCCATCGACAATTGGAGCAACGGCCCCAGCCGCATCTAGAAGCGTTATCTCCGCATTCATCAGGGTAGTTGAACTACTCCCCGTCTCAACACCAGGGCGATGACCCTGATCTGGACCCGAATTTCTTTCCACATACGCATTCCTCAAAAAATCGTCCGCCACCACAGAATCGGGCACCGAAGTATCGCGAGCATTGCTGGTGCTATCAATCCTAAGCAAATCCATAGTTGTAGTAGTAGTAGAATTACACACCGAGAGTTTACGCTGGAGATCCGAATCCCGAGATGTCGAAGAAGCCATGAGCTTCGACGACGCCATGATACAATCAAACCTTCAATTACCGAACGTTAATGAGCTTGATCACCTCAACAATTCTCCTTTCTCTGCGTGATTGAACGTCGACAAATGCACATACTATATTACTCCATATAGTCTACACAGACTAGATTACATATCTATAAATATACGTATATATAGAAGTATAGATACAAATTGAGGTACGTGATGGTGTTGTGATTTAGCGGGCGCGTGTGCCTAGGGTTTTGGGAGTATTTGGGGATTATGTACAGATTTGGGAAATTCGTTTGATTTTGCAGCAGAAGGGGTTATGCAATATGTGTCGCCTGTCGTTTGAAATGAAATCAATCGCAATTATAGATTTTTGTTTCGTTTTAAAGCGACTTTTATTGGATTTATATATATTTAATTAGGGGGAAGAAGGTTCAAGAAGCCTTGCTTTGATTGGAAATAATGCCGCGCCCCTGCGGAGTACCCAAGAGTCGTACCCATTTCATGTACAAATTTTTGTATTTACTCTCTTCCTTCCATTTTTTTTTCATAAATTGTGTAAATTATTTTGGGACTATTTTTTTTTTTTTTGAACGGTGAAGAAAAATTAATTAAATTTTTGTATTTACATACCGCCCTCAAGTGGGATATTAAAATGGAGTGGGAGGTAAAAGGAGACTTGAAGTATTTGGAATTATGGGATAACCACTAACAACTAGTCGATAAAAAAAAAAAAAAAAAACAGGTTATGCAAGATATTTTTTAAATAAAAAAAATTGTGAAGTTATTATGGGATTTTTTTTGACATTTTAGACATAAATAGTGAAGTTCAAATTATTTTTATATTTTATTCTCATAAAAGTCAATAAAGTTAATATATCATAACATGCTAGAAAAACATACGGAAAGGATTGGGATGGAGTGATTGTTATTCAGTAAAAATAAATAATTATTTAAAATATATTTTTGTCATATTAACTGTTATATTAAATAAAAGTAAATTATACTTATTAATTTTTACTTCTATTTCATAATCATTTCATGTACAAATATTGTCATTTCAGGATTCCACAGTCCACATCACCTAATTTATTTAATTTTTCTTATTTTATTTCGTTAAAATTTTCTTTGACTTCATCTACAGCATTTAAAATGCCTCTAAATTCTCGTCTGAAATCACAAACATTGAGAATTGCGTCTGAAATTTCTTCTTTTTCTTCAGGAATTGCGTCTCTGAGAAGTGTGAAATATGAGTTTCATCATCTCTACCTTTTTTTTTTTTGACAGGACCATCTCAACCTTCTAATTATTGTGAATTTCTTTGAATTCTCAAGACTGTAAAGAATCTGTTTGCCCAAATGAATGCGTTGATAATGATATTGAACTAATTTTATAATAGACACACTCAGACTTCTAAATTTTTCTTTTTAACCATGGATATTGATGATTTTTTTAATTTGCACAAAAATATGTGCTGTTAGACCATCTTAGGGAATATATTTCATATGATGGGAAAAAAATGATATTTTTCAACTATGAGATCAAAATTGCCATGAAAAAATCTTATTGAACTAAAAGTAGAATTTACTTCTAATTAATTAAATATTTGAGTTGATGAAGCAGGTGAACATGACGATCATGTTTGAATTTCAAACATATTATCTAGTGTCTACACTTCCTTGCCACGTACATGACTTGCTTATTAAGACTATAATGAAATATTCGGTGTACATCTTCTAATAACAACTGAGATATGACACAACGCACTATAATATTAAATTATATATGTAATTGGTAACATTAGTCTATAATATTAACCATGAAACTGGAGCACAAAATCAAAAGTTTATATGGAAAAAAAAATCGTAGCTCTTCGAAAATTAGAATAAAAACAAAATATAATAGAAGAATAATAAGTACTTTGATGGTCCCATTTAAAAATGATCCAACAATTATTTTCGCTCCAAAGGAATCTTGCATGCATATTAATCACATGAGTTAACGAAATTGCAAAAAATGATTTTCATTCCGTAAAAAAGCTAACGATCCTCTCACATGAGCTACATCTGTCCGTTAACTATTTATGGTGTGTTTTGAAACACTAAAAATAATTTATAGAATCACTTTTTTCAAATTATCTCTCACAACTTTTAAAAAAAAATAATTTTAAAAGTTATTTTGTAGAGTTTCAAAACACACTCTTAAATTAATTACAAAAGTGATCTCATATTGATGGATTTTATAATTCTAATAAATTCAACTTTACTACTAACGTGTTTTCAACTTCTACACACAATGTATAATCACTTTTGTTTTTTAATAATTAGACACAACTTCTTAAAAAAAAAAAAAATTATGTTAATACCCCTATAAAAATCTACTTTATCATCTACCACCCAATGTCATTTTTATTCTTGTAATACACTTGTATCATCAACTTTTGGCTTTCCAATAGATATATATATATATATATATAAAAAATTATAACCACATTTACACAATTCTCATTACAACATCAATCAACTTTCTACAATCAGACCTATAAAATAAAAATCTAACATACATTTTAACTATTTATCAAGATTTCCAAATCTGTACTCCCAAAACAAACATACCTTAATTCCTTGGAATTTTGGTGTTCAATAATGGTGTCTAGGCCTGTGCCTCCTGGTGCCATGATGTCTATGCCTATCAATATCATCCTCATCCACTCGGATGGCGCGAAGCCCTTTGTTCTTGAGCCTCCCATGCTTGTGAACATGGTGAAGATGATCACTAGGCCTATGACCACCGTGCTTGTGATGATGATGATGCCTTTTTTCGTGCCTATGATCGTGTTTCCTCACGTAAAGATCTGCATCCCTGCACCGATTTGTTTGTTCAGAAGCCCAGACATGATCCTCCCACCAATCATACATAGGATCAAACAGTCCTTTTTCATGTAAAAGCCAGAGCAGCAAAATGGCTGCAAGACAAGAAGAAATTAAGATACTAGGTAGCTCATGTTTTGGAGAATGAGTATGCAGGGCAGGGGTACCTGTTGGAAAGATTGCTAGAAACAGGCCGAACATCAACATCCAACTAATGCAAATGTATTGTATATGGCAATTGAAGTCGAAAAACCCCGAGCACTTCTTTCTGCTTGCCACAAGAATCACACCAAAATTATCATATACCTGTCTTTTGTTTTTACAGCCTCAGAGATCATGACAAGGTACCTGCAATTTTTCCCAGTGAAGAAATCTGCTAAAAATGTCCATAACTTGTTCCATGCCTCCTCGATGGATTCAAAGAAACCATTTATACTGGTCGGCTTTGGAGGTTGAAATGGAATCTGAACAGTGAAAATCATGTGAGGAAGTCGGTAAATTGTTCACAGAAATAAATCAAGAACCTGAGATTGAAGTGTGGGCAAACCTGAGATCCATTCTCAAGAACAGTTGCTGTAGTCGTAAACTGACACTCTGCTCTATCAACTTCACTAAAATCAGAGTCCTTCAGGATGGCTGTAATCATGTTTTGTAATCAATAAACGTCCCCAGACATATATAATATACAGTTACTCAAATCAATTCAGTTATACCTGCACAGACGTATCTTGCAGCTTGATCCGTAGTTGGATACAATTTAAACGATCTGGTTATTACTTCTGTTGGCTTCATTATGTAAAATTGTTCCTGCTATTACAAACAATATGATGCATTAACAATAGGCATTATTCAATGTTGAATACACTATGCAAATTCTAAAGTATTACCTCCATCTGGCTGACTCCAGATGAGCAATCAAACTGCAACAATTATCAAAATAATTTAGATAGGAAAAATAATTTCTGTGACATCTTAGACTATACCAAACCCCCCCCCCATGACATGGAATATTAACATTTTATCACACTAGCCATCTATCTTTATTAGCTTTGAAGCAATAATCTTACAGTAAGGCTGTAGGATGCTTCAACTTCACCAATATTTTTTGTTGTAATTGTTGCTGTCCCGAACTGTGTCAGAGCTTCAAAAGTTGGCACCGTGATGCCTAATATTTTTCCAGGGCTCCTGCAAAAGGTGAAAACTGGTAAGTCTTCAAAACATTCAGTGAATCATTATTAACAAGTGATTATACAATGTGAGAACACAAAACATAAGTTCAATTCTCAACCTTTGATAGACATATTCTATGTCATCAGCTCTCAGTTCCACCAAAAGGTTTGTGTTGAGAACTTCTGTGATCCCTATTGAAAATGCATGACTTCCGGCATTCTGCACATGTTATGAAGTGATTTATTAGGTCTTCAATAATGGGCACTCTTGAAGATGCAAAACATGATTTAGACATTACTGGGTGCTGATTTATCCTTTCAAACCTTCCTTGGACACAATAAAGAGGAACCTGGTTCCGGCTAATTCGGTTCTGGTCTGCCTGAAAACAAAGAAAGTATTGTTTTGAGTAGATTGTAACCTTTAAAGAACCTCTTCTATCTCAGATCACATGATTAAATACAAATACATTCATAGTTACACAAAATCTTGTATAACAGCAGAAAGGGGTAGCTCAAGCAAGGATTCAAGAGAGAAAATTTAGTCAATATACTCACGTCCCAAAAGTTCCAGAGTTGATTATGCAAACAACTCCAAAATGGTGCAGCACAAAAGTCTGGCTGCGAGTTGAAAGCCTCATAATCAACACCAATTTTGTTGCATTCCACACCATCTAATGTAAACCTGACTCGTTCAAGAAGCATCCACATTGTAAAATTATTTCCAAGATTTTGAGGTTGGCCTGGAACTCCCTTCAATAAGAGGAGAATACTTAGAAATCAACATAACAGTAAAATTTATAGAACAAACAGACAATGAGTAATTGCTGATTATTTAATTTCTTAAAAGGTCATTTATTCTTTAGTGACTTAGTTTGTATAATGGTTTACACAGTTTTGAACAAAACCAAGCCAACACTTGGAAGATGGGATTTAAATAAAGCACTCTATCGAAACTACCTGTCTAGGAATAACAAGATAGAAGTCATCAAATGAAGGAATATCAGTGTATCCAACATAATCTCCAACCAGGTTCACCCTCAAAAATTTATCATTGGATACTGCGGTCCTATTCTCAGGACCCACGATAACTTCCTGCAAAAAATCCACACATTAGTTTTTAATGATGACTTCCAATATAGAAGTTCTAAAGTGCGGTTGAGGAAGTGTTATATAGCAAAAAACTTGTGTGAACTGAATGCATACGATGAACTCTATTTTTACTATCATTGTGATATAACACTTAACTTGTGGAACCAAATATCAATCACTGTCAAGTAGACAGACAAATTATGCAACACTTAACTTGTGCGATGTGAGTGTGACCACAATTGTATGTACTTATAAATGGCTTACCGATGTCTTGGAATTTATCTTAACCTCAATCCGAATACTAAATCCAACAGAGCGTTGTCCTATGCCAAACACGTGGAACCTAATATCAACATAATCAATTATTAGTTAATGGAAAAAGCAAAGACAATATTATCTGTTGATTGTAAAATGATTTATATGACGGTATCCAGCCCAAGGACCGACTGACCAATCCCACAGTCCACACCGACTAATTCTCACAACTTGTAATTCATTACATTCACTGTCTCACACAAGAATTTGTCAAACCCATTTTTTTAACATAGAATGCATGTCTTAGTTATCAAATATCTGCTGCATTTGACATGGAAAATCCCTTGGTACAAGAAGAACGAATATACAAAGGAAAGTGATGCCTTACCAGTCATCCGTAAAACGAAGACAGTGTGCTGTATTTGCCTTTCCTTTTACCAACTTGTCAACTAAATATTCAAAAAAATTGAAATAATCACAAATACATTAATTCCACAAGGATGAGTTCATGCAGGTGCACTAAACTTACAAAAATTTCCGCAAGATGACGGGACTCTTCGCTGGTCTCCACAAGGACAGCAAGTTGGCTTGCAAGACAAAAGAAAATCATTAAATAATAGGTGTTCAAACTTACAGGCACTGCTGTTCCAATGATAACATTCAAGATTAATAATGCATGATTACACACGAGTCCTGGTTTCTGAATAAAAAATCCATCAAATTCTCAAGTTTCTTTCTATTTTTTAACCAACTTCTAGATTCACATGGAAAAGTCACTAGCAATGTAAGAAAATTTAAAGTTTATGGAAGTTCGGTATTGGGTAAATTGTTGTTTAAGGACCGTAACTTAATGGGGGTGGCAAAATAAGGACCCTAACTTTTCGGGCTAGCAAAATGAAGATCGTAACTTTTTGAGGCGGCAAAATAAGGACCGTAACTTTCTAGAGTTGGCAATTTAAGAACATAACTTTTAAAAATAGCAAATTGAGGTCAAATCAGCCCGAATCAACTCAAACTGGGAACAAAATTCAGCCCGAGTTCAGGTCAAACTGGGCCAAATTTCAACCCAAATCAGTTCAATTAGCCCGATTTGTGAAGATTTGACCTCAATTCACCACTTTTAAAAATAATTGTCCTTAATTTGCCAGCCTAAAAAGTTATTGCCCTTATTTTGCCAACCCTAAAAGTTACAGTCCTTGAAAAATATTTTTCCCGTTCGGTATTATATGTTGACAAAACTACAGCTCAACCCACCCACCACTGGCAGTTAGTAGAGTGGAGGGCGGAGAACTCAGAAATACGAGGATTTGTAAACAAAATGGTCAGGACATGCTGCACAATAATGAATCCAATAAATCTGATGAATTGATTTCTTTATCAAGTGATTAGGCCTTCAATAATTTATGAATTGATACATTATGAATCCAATAAAATCTGATTTTTTTCTTATTTTTAAAATCAGGAAAATACAAAATCATCAAAAACTACAAGCTACCTTCTCTAACTGAAAACAGTACTGGTGATGCTGCAAATTAATTATTACAATCAGGAGAAAAAGTTAAAAAAATACTTCCAAAATTATACCTGAGTATGCTCAATAATATGACCATTCTCATCTCGCAACCTAAACAACAGACCACAGAAAAATGAAAGAGTTATATTCTGACTTTGAAATGCAATCTAGACATATCACAAGATCGAAATTCAATATAGACGAGGGTATATGTCCGTCCAGTCATTGTGTCTTCTAATATTTTAGGTTCTAAGGCTCTTCTAATTTGGTGTTAAGTACCAAATCTTCTGCTGTATATATATCTGATTGGCATTCAGTGAAAACATGTTACCAATGGCAAAGAAATTATTTATCTAATATCTTGGTTCAGAAATTAACTAAATTCTTCAAAATCGCAGAACAAACTTTATTAAAGAAAGAATATGTTAATTAGCACTATGGTTCAACCGTTCAAGTCAAGCCCAGAAATTATCAATAACTTGTTAGTGAGCAGTGAAATAGAAAATACTGGAAAGAAAGAGGTCTCAAACTTAGCATAAGCAGAAATTATACATACTGTCATACCATCCATTTTGCCTCTTATTTTTTACATTATGTTTTAATTTCCATTATTTTTAAAAAATTATGGTACAAAATAATTTTACTTCTCCCTCTCCCCCTACTTTTCCGATTCAGTGGAAAGTTTTAACCAATGCATATAAATGAAATTGGAGAACTCACAGACACCAATAATACAATTGAGACAAACATTCAGACTCTAAGATATTGAAAGGAAAGATAACTATCGGGGAGAAAAGCATATCAAAAAGTGCACTTGCCTCTCACATATTTTAACAACGTCTGCAGCAGCATCAGGCTCACATTTTCGGGTTTGAACATAAAATTCTTGGGGCTTATATGCAACATCCTATTGCATAAAATACATATTTAAAAAATCTGTGATAAGAAAGAAAAGAAGCTTCGAGAGGAGTCGCAGACTATGATTTCATTAAATTTCAAGCATAAAACATATGAAGAAACAGAATCAATGATACAGAGGAATTCATATTTTTAACTAATTCATAGACAGTTTATATTAACATATACTAACAATCCATTCTCAATTAATAATTTCAACATACTCGTATGTAAGTCAACTCGTACAATGCATAAGCAGCCGATTTGTTAATAGTAATAATCGGCGGAACTCGAAGCGTGCGCATGTGGTTGCTAGAATTCTCCTCTGCTTCCACTATCTCTGCCACCATCGACGCCTCCCTCCCACTCTACAAAGCACCAAAACTCAAGATCATTCTATCAATTTTAAACGAAGTGAACAAATTACACATACCGATTCACTGGGAACAGCCAAATCGAGTAAGATCTTGGAAGTGCAGTTGAGGCCATCGGATTCGGAGGCTTTTTCACATTTTTCGAGTTTCGATTTGGAGAGGATTTGGAGTGCTGAAGCTTCTTGGGAGACGAAAAAGAAGGTAAAGGCAATCAGAATTAGCAATATCATGGTGTGATTTTGGTCGAATCGAACAATTGTGGGGAGAATGAATTATATGATCTGTATTCCGTTTCCCGCCCAAAATAACTGCTGTTTTTAGAAAATATAGTATAACCAGAAAAGAGATGGTATTTTATAATTTCTCAAAAAAGCCTAATATATTATATATACTTACTAGTATTTTTTCTAGTTCGATACACTGTTTGAATATTAATAAATTTAATGTGAACTGAATCATTTTGTTCATTATTAATATGTTTTATTATTCCATTCCGGAGTTATCTTCACACTTTTCTTAATACGAACGTCCTATAATTAACTTTAAACCCCTAAAATGGACCTGCATAAACTACATCCTCACAATATCATTTAAATTTAAAAAATGACACTCTTACTCTATTCTACCTTATTTTCTCTCCTACCCTTACACTCTATTCTCTCTCCTACATTAATTTAAGTTTTTTTAAACAACGTGTCACTTCACATATGAACCTAACCCCGGGACGGAGGGAATAATACTTTTTACTAATATGTAAATTTTATGAGATAAAATATATGAGTATCTCATAATTATTAAATTAATTATATATATTTTTAATTATACAATAAACTCATTATAAATAAGTATTATTTTTTGAAACTAATATTAAAAATTTAATAAAATTATAAAATAAAAAATTTAATTACTTTGAATTTTTTTAATAATAATTGTTTTATTAAAGATTTGATTACTTTTTTTTATTACTTTGATTACTTTTTAGATGATTTACTAATGAAATATTTAATTCTATTATACAAGTTCAAATCATAAATGAACGATAGAGACTATATCATTTCACAATTCTCTAAACAAATAAAATATTTAATAATTATTTCAAAATATTGTAAAATATTATATAATATTTCATATTTATGTGTATTCAATATTTTAGTTAAAAATAATTTTAATTAAAAATATGAATAAAATTTCAATTTACAATGTCGTAGGAAAATTGAACTAAAAAATTCAATTTATTTATTTCTTTTTTTCTTAAACAATTTATTTCGTTTTTTCTTAAACAATTTATTTCTTTCTGACATGTACAAATTTGGCCGAATCATTTATAGGTTAATTTGAGTTTTTTTTACCCCAATATTACATGGATTATATACTATATATATATATATATAAAAAAAATTCACTATAAATAATTAACAACATATTATTTTCTCCTTATCTCGATCCACCCGTTTTAGGCCTCACTCGAACAGTTTGCGACATTAATTCATTGTGTAAAAGTAGACAATACAACAATTGATATCATTATCTAGATTGTAGAAGATACATTTCTAACTCAACCCTAATCCCCATCGTTCCCTATTATTCATGGATGTATTTTGTAGATGAAGTATTGTAAAATAAATCATAAAAATTTATAGGTAAGATATAAGAATGAAACTAATTTTGTTGGAAGTTTCGTAGCCAATTTTTTTTTGCAGCATCAATTTGACCAATGATAGTATATAGACTAAAATAATCAAAGTAATTAAAATCAGTTAGTTGAATTAGACAACAGTTATCATAATTTTGTTTCAAATTTCTGACAAATACTTCGCAAGAATCCAATCAGATAACAAATTACATTTTTCCCCTTGCCCATTTTCCAATCCCTAGTCAAGTCACTTGTCAAAATCAATGCGTTTCTTGTTCCTGCAAAAGATCGTCATGAAAGCAAGATTATGTGAGAAATCTATAATGAATTAATCATTTCATGTATATCAAATTCTCTAATGAACTTCGTCAATAAAATTTGTTCTTATGAAATAGAAATCATTCATTAACACAATATTATTTTTCACACAAACACACCTAACTACGTGAATAAATATTACTCCTTCCGTCCCGGAACATCAACTAGCATATCATTCATATAAACAATTTTTGTACACATATTATTATGAAATAATTCTCACATAAAAATCGTTAAAAAATCAACTGTGAAGATAGTTGCGGGACGGAGGGAGTATGATATTAGCTTGTAAGTGTGATAATATTAATTTCTTACAATAAACAAATTTCGCCAAAAACTTACTCTTTACTTGAACGCAAAATCGAACCCAACTAATATCGAATCAAATTCAAACGAGTCTAAGATGTTACATACCGACGTAAATTCACCAGCAGTTGAGGGGATTAGTACTGCAGCCAGCTTCTTTGTTTGAAACAATTGGTTTCTTTAATCTTGTTGTTCTTGGCTTCTTGGCTACACATTAATTAGCATTAGATCATATATAAGATTGAATATACAGTTCCCTTATCTGAGTTTTAAAAAAAAAAAATTAAAAATCCAAGAATTTAAGCCTAACCATATTTGAGTTCGTGATCAAGCAGATGCTTTCCAATTGAACCCAATCTATCTGATTCAATCCTCATATTGTGCTTTATCCTTATCTGCTTCACGTAAACCAATTTTGGTCATTCAAATAGTGAGCACAATAGATATATGAATATGTCTCAATGTAAATTGTCTCGTATCGAATTATTAATTCATATCGAATTATTAATGGAACATGAACTATAATTTATACACTTGGTGAGTGGTGAGGTACGTACTTCACATATCAACATGCCCTTAGATATATTTAAAAAAAAACTACTTCCTCATCCCGTACTTATTCGAACATTTACTGTTTGACACAGGGTCTAATATTGTACTCCTTGTTTATTACTCTCTCTGTTCCATAAAATCTTTCGCACTTTCTTTTTGCGCCCGTTTCACTATAAATTTCACACCCTTAAAATGAAAAACCCCTACAATTTCTACTAATTTATATAAAGTGTCATTATTTTTTAATTCATACATATACATAACCCAATATTTTTTTTAATTTATCCATAAAAGTTTACAAAATTACCTCTCAAAACTTTAATCATTACTTTTCTTTCTTAAAGTGTTTGTCCTCCTTTATGTATAAGCTTTTCTGGGACGTAGGGAGTAGTATTATATGAGATAAAGTTGTTTTTTTGGAGGAATTGAATGATCTTTAATTTTGACACAAATTTTAATATCAGACTTGACTTAGTGTAGGGAAAACAATAGTATGTGGTGTGTGATTTTTTTTTAGATGTTTGAAGGGAATAGTTACAAAAGAGTTAATTGTTTTATTTATATTTTAGGATATGTTCAATATATTAAGTAAATGATGAAGAGACATTCTCCTATGATACCATTAGAATCATTCACAAATACCATTATAATCATTCACTGATAACATAACCATTTTATATTGTGATATATCAGTTTATAAGTATAATGATATCACTAAATAAATATTATGGTATCAATAAATGAATATAATGATATTAATTTCATGAATATTATGGTTTCATATTAATTTCATAATATAAAACTGCTTTACACTACATTTTGTAATTTTGACAAAGTTCCTCTTAAAATGTAATAGAGTATTAGACATGTCTTGTCTTAAAGGTTTGAAAATACTGGCCTTTGGTAATGTTGATTGACGAGGACCAACGTTCACACCACTGGCTTCCCCGGATGGACCTTTATCATATAATGGAAAAATATGAACTTGGTAAAATATATATATATATATATATATATATATATATGTGAACTTGGTAACAAAAATGTGAAACCCACAAAACAAAAATAAATATGAAAATAAATTAATTTATGTATGAATTTTTGTACCTTTACGAGAATTTAATCTCAGCCATTTCACAGCATCGTGTTTCCATTTCCTGTGATATGCATAACAATTCAAAGAAATTAAACCCAATAGTTTATTTGATTTGAGAGTCGAATCTTGTTCAACGTAAAAAATTGATATTATTATATTGATTCAATAATATCATTATTCTTATAAATTAATATTATGATTTTGTATACTTTAATATTAATTTATAAGTGTAATAATATTACTAAATTAATAAATAAAGTCAATTTTGTACTATGAATAAATTTTATAGGAGAATTTGGATTGATTTATACACTAACCTCACAAGAGCAGCAGCAAGTTTTTGCACTTCACGGGAAGAATGTTTTTAAAATTTCCCACAGCTATCCCTAATTTGGTGGCCTTAAAACATAGCATTCGATACAAAATCAACAAATATGTAAAGAAATAACAGAGGTTCAAAACAAATAAAGTTTATTGTAAATTAATTTTATCTTAAAATTTGTTTGAATTTTTTTTTTTATTTTTTTAATAATATTAGTTTTCATTAAAAAAAATATTAATTTGATGCAGTATAATAAAAACAACTAATATCGTTTTGAATTATACGATAAAATTGATTTACAAAAGACTTCCTCTAGAAACAATTATTCTTTATTATGCCCTCACCGACAGATGGTTGTATGTAATTTTGATTGCCCCAAGCCTCCTCAATAGGGCAAGCAAAGACCTCTCGTCCTACAAAATTAGATTTCATGAGTTAGAATCCCAATTTTTATTTAGAGCATGTTTACAAACTCTACTCTTAAAGTCGAATCAATTTTAAAAAAAATAATAAAATAAAATCACTTCTCAAGTGTTTGCAACTACTATATTAAGCACTTATAATTGATTTTGAAAAAATAACTAATACATGCTTTTGAATTTTAAAAAATCAATATTCACCTTCGGATGCGGTGTATCTCTAAAAAAATTAATAATTGTTATTAAAGTGGTTTTTTTGCAAACATAACCACTTCCTAGAATCATTTTATTTCCAAACAATCTCCACTTTTTATTTTATTATAAATATCACTTAAAATCACTTTTTATTATTCAATAGAATTTCAAAACACACACTTAGTGAGTTTTGTTTGGTTATTTTTTATACACATCACATTTTAGAGACAGAAAATAGTTTTTGAAGAATTTAAAATAGACATATAATATTTTCCCTTTCGACATTTTGATAAATGTAAAAGGTGAAACATCTGGTTGATCAATCAAACTCTGTCACATGAATAAATAACACAGCTATATCACATCGAATGTTTCACCTTCCACAGACAGTTGCCGCACCAAAATTTTAGAAATCGAAAGTTAGATGACACACTACAACAAAAAAGGGCTTTCTAGACATTGAAAATTGCCCCAATATGTACTCTGTTGGGGCACTTATAAATTTTGAGGCAGTTCACATGTGCCTCCAAGTGTAGTGTCCTAATAGAGTTAGGGGCACTTTTTAAATCTATATACTATATTTTTAAGTGTCTCAATAATTAAATATAATGAGCAAATTTAATTAAGTGTCCCAAAAATAATTGTTAGAGACACTTATAAAAAAATGACCCAAAAAAAGTGTCGCAATATGTAGTTTTTGTTGTAGTGACTATTTTCAATTCATTCGACACAATGAAAATGTAAATACAAAAGTGAAATTGAAAAATTCAAGAAACAGAGATACGAAACCTGGTGACTGTCATCATCTAACAGAAGCATGATTGCACGAATTTTCCTCTGATCATCATCACTGTCATCTTGATCAATCTCAGTAATATTTTTGGTAATTTCTTTGCCATCACACTTCTCACACTTTGCAAATGAAGGTTGGTAGAGCTTCTGTACTATGGCATCTCTTTTGACACCAAGTTGATCTTTATGGTCAGCAGAAGCTACAGAAATGGCAGTATCAATCACTGTCCAAACATCAACACCAGAATCCGAGATAAAAGACCGAAGCTTGTCCAAATCCATTTCTCTGTTTGAAATTACTATTTTGTCTGTGAGGAAAACAAATTATGATAATGAACAAACTACAATATGTAAGAATCTTCTTCATTGTGAAGAAAGTTTGTAAACGAGAGAAACAGAGAGAAACATAAATAATAAATTACAAAGTAAAAAAATAAATTCATTTCTTCTAAAAGTTTGAGGTGTAGAGATGTTAATTAATTCATTTATATAATATTTTAATATTTTCTTTCGCTCATTGGTTAGCGTCAACTCCATCGTTGGAGGACTGGGGAGGCACAAGTGTTTACTTGCGGGATGACGTCAACTTAATCATGAGGAGGAGGGACTGAGGAGGCCCCTCCACTCACTCGTTCGGCTGATGTCAACTCTATAATGGGAGGACTGAGGCTCAAAGAGTGTACTTGCATGTTAACGTTAATTCAATCATAGAAATAAATGTAGAGGTCTAACAAATATATAATTTGAATTAGTGGATGAGGCTTGAACTAATGATTTTTTATTTAATATCATAAAGTGGCGGACATATAATTTGGCGCCACCTATGAGCATAAGATCAAATCCGATACCCTGAAATAATTCCATCGCATCTAAAAGTACAAACTAATTATACAGAGTTATATTAATACTAGCATAGAACTGAATTGAAGATAAATTTTATATTTAATACCTTTTTTTACAGGATATTTAATACCTTTAAAATTTCTTATATATATTAATTTAATATATATTATTTTTTAAATATTGTATATGTAACTACATGTATAGTATGATTTCTATTACTTATTTTATTATAAATTTTAAAGACTAAGTATTTTAAATGCAATATTTTGGCAATTTATATTGCGTAATTTAAGAAATAATATCTATTATTACATTGTAATAAGCATTTTTAAATATAAATATATATCTGTAATTATTTATTAAAAATTCAATAGTTATTATATTTTTTTTCAAAAAATTATGATATTACTATTCAATAAAATCAAACTCGATATAAGTTGTACCTAAATATCTCCACATAAAGTTCATTACAATTTCTCAAAGGAGAACACCTGATCGAGACTTCTTAAATGTAAGAAGATCAAATAATAATAAGTTGGGAAGATACAAACAAATTGAGATTTTTTTTTAAAAAAATTATGCTTAATTTAAATTTTTATTATTTTTTAACTGACATTCATATTTTTTGAAGGAGAAGACAGTTGATGAGTTTTTCAAAAATTTCAAAAATTATCTTTTTTTTTTTTTTTTTTAGAATTTTTTTAAAAATATTGTTAAGGGTTCTAGAGAATTTATAATAATCGTTTGATAAAAAAAATGTACATCGTGTATTGAGTGTATGAGTTATTATAAATAAAAGAATCAATAAAATCTTATTCAAAATAATTGAACAAGAATAAATTGCAAAGATACAAACAAATTGTCACTTGTTGATTACAAAAAAAAATAAATAAATAAATATTTGATTTGAGCAAAAAAAATTGACAATATATGAGGCTCTTATTTAATATATGAATAACAAAAAAAAATTGACACCAAAATGTTACATGAAGACGTCAAGGAGATACATAGCTAAATAAAGTAATAAAAACAATATTAAAAATAAAAAATAAAAAAGAAAAATATCAAAATAACAAAGAGGGGAAGATATATTCTCAAATAGAAAATAGATAATTAAAGATTTAATTAGTGTCAAATACAAAAAAAAAAAAAATACAAAAATTCCATTATAAAATTCAATAAAAAATAATAAAATTTGGCAGTTAAAATTGAAGAAAACTCACCAACATTTAAAATTTAAATGTTAGTGAGAATGCAGGATTTCAAAATAGGAAAAGTAGAGGAGTGTCACGTCATTTTAAAAAACTGTGTTTTATACATATAAAAATATCCTAATACAAAGTATATTGTGATTCTGTTTCAACATATATATATATATTTTTTTATTTTGTGTATATTTTTTTAACATTATTAGTTATTTTATTAAAAAATATTAACCTGAAAAAATATTAAATTATAAAAATAATTAATATTATTTTAAATTATATAATTTATTAGTTTATGTGAGACTTAGTTAAATTGTTGCGTTGGTTTAGAGGAATAGAGGAAGTACAAGTATATTTTGGAACAACACACTAGTAGCGCGTGATAACGTTAAGTTCTATTCATTTATTTAACTATGAATTCATTACATGTATTAATTATTATTTACAAGTATATTGCTTCATTTGATTGAGCTTAAGAAACAATATTTGTAATTTGATAAGAAAAACATGTAAATTATCCAAATAAAATTACAAATCAAAATCAAAAGAACATTACTCAAAATCTTACAACAATCATTTTTACAATCTAGAAAATGTTCACATCGAAACGAGTAATTTAAAATTCACAATTAAAAGAAATAATCAATCGGTTAAATCATAAATGTTAAAAAAATATTATTAAAGTTTTACAACAATTGTGATTACAATCTAAAAACACTATTAAAAGGAATGATTTTAAATTCATGCAAAATAATTCAAAATGCTCAATTTTGCTCACAAATCTACAACCAACAAGGTGATTAAATTTAAAATTACTTCCAAATCTAACTTAATAAAACTAATTTAATGTAGCAAGAAAAACATAAACCCTAGTTCATAAATAACAATTCAAATAAAATATATTAACAAATTAGCCTTGAATTCGAATCAAACAATAAACATGAATTAAATTACTATAAATTAATTATAAAAAAATAAAGAAAAAATACCTTGAAAAAAAAGTTGTAACGCTGCTGCTGACAGAAAATGCGAGAAGAGTCGAAGACAGGGTGAACTAATGGCAATGTCGAAAACGCGTAATAATTATGTGCTTCCTTTTTAATGTGTTTTTTAGTAATTATAAAGGAGTACACACTTTTTGACACAATTCATTATTTGTCCCCTGTATTTTCGTCTCTTTTTACTTTCGTTCTCTACATTTTAAATTTTAAGTTTTACCTTCCTTTAATTTTACTTATCTTAGTTTGACCCCTTTATTTTTTTTTATCTTAATTATACTCTCTAAGTACTTTTACCCCTTATATTTTTATTTATTTTAATTTTCCCGCTTCACTACTAGAGAATTATATAAATTAACAGAAAGTAAATGGAGAAAATTATGTGTCAAGAAAAGTTAAATATTGCTTCTACTCTAAAGTAGTTTCTCTAATACTCCTCTATATATCAAATGTAAGAGGATTGTTATAATAAAAATAAGTGTGCAGTTAAATTATCAATTTACGAGACTTAAAAATTTAGAGTGTAGCCTTAATGGTCTTTGTTTTCACTAAATTATAATGACTAATCAATAAATTGTGAGTTTTATACTTAAAATTAAATACTCAAAAATATCCAAAAACCCAATTAAAATTATGCTAGAAAGTAACAAATTAATTAACTAATCCTTATATTACTAATACGGAGTTTGATTTTGCTTAGGTGTCGTCACGAGGTTAATTTGAATGAGGTGTCACATTCTTATTAAATGCATATATATGTTAATAATCTATGTGTCATTTTTCTATTGATTTATAATTAATATATGACATCTATGTGGCATTTTAGTATAAGAATTAATTAATAAATATATTTCTAAGGAGGTTTGAACCTTAGACCTCTTGCACAATATGTATATTTTTTAATAAATAAGTTAATATATAAATCTTTAAATATTTTAAATATCTATTTTATATCTAAAAGTGTTATCATATGACAATTTTTAAACATTAAATTATATTTAACTTAAGCCTATAAATGTATGTAAGAAAAATTGTGGTTGTATCAACTTTTTTTAAAAAAAAAAAAATTAATATAATCATATATGATATTTATTGTAAAATATATATATATATATATATATATTATTCGGAGTAATATTTATTCATCAATTATATAAAAAAATTCTATTAATCGTCTCCTTTTTTTTATTAATTGTAAAATAAATTTGAAACAAATCTTATAGTAAATTATTTCACATAATTATAATAATTTCAATCTCTAGCATGAATTGTCATACAATTAATATTACCATTATTTAAATTTAATATTATAATTACAATTTTTTATACATATACATTATTTTAATATATATATATATATATTATTATTATTTAAAAATATTATATATAATATATTATATTGTAAAATTTATTTAACAAAAATACTGCGTAATACGCGGGAGCTCATCTAGTCAAATACTAAGCAAAGGTACTCAAGTGTTTATCTTATGCAAGACTAGATTGATGGTTGATCTAGCTTTCTTACAGTTGGTTAATAATGAAAACGGTACGGTAACAATATAATAATTAAAATAAATCGGTACCGATATACCAAAAATAAATCAAACAATCAAATCCTTTATATCAAATTAAAACAAAAAATAAATATTTTTAAACCAATTTTTTTATTTAAAATCTGAAATTATATATATATATATAATTTTGATATAATTTGAAAATTCACAAAATAAAACTTTCAAACAAAATAAAAATTTATGCAAAATCTGAATGTTATTTTTTTAGAAAAAATCTGAATGTTATTTTTAATAAGGCTTAGAATAATTGTTATGTTTAATAATGATAATCGAGAACATTTGGAAAATCCACTTGTAATAACAACATTTATGCACGAAACGGACACCAGTCACATTGAAGTATATAAAACTACTATTATAATTCTCTCTGAACAATTCTAGAATTAAAGGGGTAACTAATCATGATTTTTATTTTAAAGGGGTAAGTAATATTATTACGAGCTTAGGAAAGCTAACAATTTGCATTTTACAAGAAATAAATTTGATTGTTTGATTTTATTAAGATTAAGAGCTTATTTGATCTTAATTAAAAAGAAAAGGACACAAATGTAAAAGAAAAATAGTTGAAGAACTTACTTGATTCTCATTGATAAATTGAGGAATTTATTTGACCATTTTCCTTTATAATTTGGTCAAGCCTAGTAGTTGGGCTTTCCACAAAATATTTTAAAGCCCAAAAAGTATATAATATAGAATCGTGAGCCCGAATAACTTTTAATTTCTATATTTATTATTTGTCTTGTATAAAATGATATTATTGTATTATATTAAGCACTATGACCGGTTTTCAAATGAACCGCGTCATGTCCGATCATAAGAAATTGATTTCCTCCTCACTTTCCGATGGGAGACAATTTAATTTTTATGTCCCTTCCCATCATTTTACTGTTCAATTCTACCTTTCAATAATTGGAGATGCTCAAAACGTAATCATTGTTGCTCTTCAAGAAAACGATTGTCCTTCACTTTGTTGTCCTATTTTTTATGAGATTATGCATTTTCTTAGTAGTACTCCTTGTCTTGATTTGTTTTGGGTTAGACGCTCTTATAATTTAGTAGCTCATGAGCTTGTTTATTTTGTTAAATGTAATTCTCATTGTAATGCTATTTGATCGTCCCCTCCAAACTTCTCCATGTCAATCAATGCTGGATTGTTGGCTTATTCCAATGCATTTCCCTTTTGAGAAAAAAAAATCTACTTTAATTTCCAATAATAAATTGTCACCTTAATGTATTAATATCGTATTTACTCGAAACTTGAATTTGAGCAAATAAATTTTGGTACGGTATACAATTTTGGCATACCGAAATTTCGGTATATCGAAATCTCGGTACGATATCGGTATATATTTTATAGATACAAAAAGTTTCGGAATGGTATACAATATGTTCGATATTTTTTATATTTTCGAAATACTGTACCGGTCCATCCCTACTCTTAAATATGGAGGTACAAAAATAATTAGGTTCATATTACTTATTCATAATATATAAACTCTATATCTAATCACTTGATTTGATTATTTTCTGAAAGAATAAATAGATAACAAAATTAATTATTGACAATTTTTTAGGGAATTTTTAGTTCAATTTTCCTACAACATTGTAAATTGAAATTTTATCTATATTCTCAATTAAATTTATTTTTAACTAAAATATTGAATACACATAAATATGAAATATTATATAACATTTTGCAATATTTTTGAATAATTATTAAATTTTTTATTTATTTAAAAAATTGTAAAATGTTAGATATTATTCTCATCTATTAAATTAAAATCGTCTCCTCATTCATTCATGATTTGAGCATGATTTCGATTAAAGTCACGGCATATATTTTAAAGGTCTAACAGTTATCAAAATGATTTTAACTGGTGGGATGACGTTTGATCATTTGTGTTTTGTAATTGAGCACTACTTATTAGCTGAAGCAAATAAAACTGAACCTCGGGTAACTCATAAACAACTAAAATATTGCTCTAGGAAAGAAAATAGGGGGGATAAAGAGTTAACAACAACTAGTACTATCTCTAAGATTTGGCCTAATTGCAGAAAATAATGATCTAACTAGTAAATATAAAATAACCCTTAATATCCATCTATATTTTGTAACCTCAAAGGGTTTTAGTTGTTGTATATAGGTCAAACATTTGAAGTAGTTCTTTTTTATCGAGGAGTGTGTCTACTGTGAACAAGGGTTTACGGTGAAACTTGATCATTTACTAAAGAGTATCAGTTGTAATAACTAAACAGTATTACCTATATTATTTAAAAGTTTTAGTAGTGGTAACTAAAAAGTATGTCCTATATTGTTAAAGAGTATTAGTCGTGATAACTGAAGAGTATTACCTATATTGTTAAAGAGTATTAGTCGTGACCGATACTCTTTAATAATATAGGTAATACTGTTTAGTTATTACAACTGATACTCTTTAGTAAATGATCAAATTTCACCGTGAACCCTTGTTCACAATAGACTTTGCCTATTTTTAATTATATACTAAACTTATTATAAATATTATTTTTTGACAATAATATTAAATTTTTAATAAAATTATAAAATAAAAAATTTGATTACTTTGAATTTTTTTAATAATAATAGTTTTATAGGATTTTTTTTTTTTTTTGATCGGTTACATTATTTCACAATTCTCTAAATAAATAAAATACTTAATAATTATTACAAAATGTTGCAAAATATTAGTAGTGTATATATAGGCAAAAATAATGAAAGTAATTAAAAACAGTTAGTTGAATTAGACAACCGTTATCATAATTTTGTTTCAAATTTCTTACAAATACTTCGCAAGAATCCAATCAGATATCAAATTACATTTTTCCCCTTGCCCTTTTTCCAATCCCTAGTCAAGTCACTTGTCAAAATCAATGCATTTCTTGTTCCTGCAAAACATCGTCATGAAAGCAAGATCATTTCATGTAAAACAAATTCTCTAATGAACTTCATCAATAAAATTTGTTCTTATGAAATTGAAATCATTCATTAACACAATAATATTTTACACACAAACACACCTAACTACGTGAATAAATATTATGATATTAGCTTGTAAATGTAATAATATTAATTTCTTACAATAAACAAATTAATTTCGCCGAAAACTTACTCTTTACTTGAATGCAAAATTGAACCTGACTAATATCGAATCAAATTCAAATGTTACATACCGATATAAATTCACCAACAGTTGAGGGGGTTAGTACTGCAGCCAGCTTCTTTGTTTGAAACAATTGGTTTCTTTAATCTTGTTGTTCTTGGTTTCTTGGCTACACATTAATTAGCATTAGATCACATTTAAGATTGTATATACAGTTCCCTTATCTGGAGTTTAAAATAATAATAATAATAATAAAAATCCAAGAATTTAAGCCTAACCATATTTGAGTTCGTGACTAAGCAGATGCTTTCCCATTGAACCCAATCTATCTGATTCAATCCTCATATTGTGCTTTATCCTTATCTGCTTCACAACAACCAATTTAGGTCATTCAAATAGTGAGCACAATAGATATAAGAATATGTCTCAATGTAAATTATCTCATATCGAATTATTAATGGGACATGAACTATAATTTATACACTTGGTGAGTGGTGAGGTACGTACTTCACATATCAACATGCCCTTATATTTTTAAAAAAGCTACTTCCTCATCTCGTAGTTATTCGAACATTTACTGTTTGACATAGGTTCTAATGTACTTCTTGTTTATTACTCCTTTCGTCCCATAAAACTTTTCGCATTTTCTTTTTGCGTCCATTCCACTATAAGTTTCACACCCTTAAAATGGAAAACCCTCACAATTTCTACTAATTTATATAAAATGTCATTATTTTTTTAACTCATACATATACATAACCCAATAATTTTTTTTACTTTATCCATAAAAGTTTACAAAATTATCACTCAAAACTTCAATCATTATTTTTCTTTCTTAAAGTGTGTGCCTTCTTACATGTGAAAGTTTTTATGGGACGAAGGGGGTAGTATTATATGAGATAAAATTGTTTCTTTGGAGGAATTGAATGATCTACACAAATTTTAATATCGGACTTGACTTAGTGTAGGGAAAACAATGGTATGTGGTGTGTGTGTTTTTTTAGATGTTTGAAGGGAGTTAAAAAAGAGTTAAATTATTTTATTTATATTTTAGGAAATGTTCAATATATTAAGCAAAGAGTCATTCTTTTATGAAGCTGTTTCATAGTATAAAACTTATATCATTAAAATCATTTAATGATATCATTATAATTCACTGATATCATAATCATTTTATATTGTGATATTAATTAATAAGTGTAATAGAATCACTAAATAAATATTATAGTATCATTGAATGGATGTAATGATATTAATTTCATAATATGAAAGCTGATTTACACTACATTTTGTAATTTTGACAAAGTTTCTCTTAAAATGTAATATTAGTCTTGTCTTTAAATTTGAAAATACTGACCTTTGGTAATGTTGAATGACGAGGATCAACGTTCACACCATTGGCTTCCTTGGGTGGATCGTTCACAACATTAGCTTCTTCCTCGGATGGACCTTTATCATTTAATGGAAAAATATGAACTTGATAATAAAATTGTGAAACTCACAAAACAAAAATAAAATGAAAATATTTTTGTATGAATTTTTGTACCTTTACGAGAATTCAATCTCAGCCATTTCACAGCATCGCGTTTCCATTTCCTGTGATATGAATAACAATTCAAAGAAATTAAACCCAATAGTTTATTTAATTCGAGAGTCGAATCTTGTTCACCGTAAAAAATTGATATTATTATATTAATTCAATAATATCATTATTCTTATAAATTAATATATACTATTTTACATTTTAAATTTAATTTATAAGTGCAAAAATATTATTAAATTAATAAATAGTGCCAATTTTGTAAGATGAATAAATTTTATAGGAGAATTTGGGTTGATTTATTTCTTGAAAAATCATGTCTCTTACACTAACCTCACAAGAGCAGCAGCAAGTTTTTGCACTTCACGGGAAGAATGTTTTTTGAATTTCCCCACAGCTATCCCTAATTTGGTGGCCTTGAAACATAAAATTCGATACAAAATCAACAAATATGTAAAAGAAATAACAGAGGTTCAAAACAGATAAAGTCTATTGTAAATTAATTTTATTGTAAAATTTGTTTGAATTTTTTGTATATTTTTTAATAATATTAGTTTTTCATTAAAGAATATTAATTTGATGCAGTATAATGAAAACAACTAATATTGTTTTGAATTATACGATAAAATTGATTTACAGAAGCTTCCTCTAGAAACAATATATTATTTTTTATTATGCCCTCACCGACAGATGGTTGTATGTAATTTTGATTGTCCCAAGCCTCCGCAATAGCGCAAGCAAAGACCTCTCGTCCTACAAAATTAGATTTCATGAGTTAGAATCCCAATCTCTATTTAGAGCATGTTTACAAACTTTACTCTTAAAGTCGAATCATTTTTTAAAAAATAAAATAAAATCACTTCTCAAGTGTTTGCAACTACTATATTAAGCATTTATAATTGATTTTCAAAAAATAACTAATACATGCTTTTGAATTTTAAAGAATTAATATTCACCTTCGGATGCGGTGTATTTCTAAAAAAAATTAATAATTGTTATTAAAGTGATTTTTCTTAGAATCATTTTATTTCCAAACAATCTCTACTTTTTATTTTATATTTTTATTATAAATATCACTTAAAATCACTTTTTATTATTCAATAGAATTTCAAAACACACACTTAGTGAGTTTTGTTCGATTATTTTTAATACACGTCACATTTTAGAGACTGAAAATAGTTTTTGAAGAATTTAAAAAAGACATATAATATTTTCCCTTTCGACATTTTGATAAATGTAAAAGGTGAAATATCTAGTTGATCAATCAAACTCTATCACATGGATAAATAACACAGCTATATCACATCAAATGTTTCACCTTCTGCAGACAGTTGCCGCACCAAAATTTTAGAAATCAAAAGTTAGATGACTATTTTCAATTCATTCAACATAAGAAATCAAAGTTAGAAATGAAAGTTAGATGACTATTTTCAATTCATTCGACACGATGAAAATGTAAATACAAAAGTAAAATTGAAAATTCAAGAAACAGAGAAACAAAACCTGGTGGCTGTCATCGTCTAACAGAAGCATGATTGCACGAATTTTCCTCTGATCATCATCACTGTCATCTTGATCAATCTCAGTAATATTTCTGGTAATTTCTTTGCCATCACATTTCTCACACTTTGAAAATGAAGGTTGGTAGAGCTTCTGTACTATGGCATCTCTTTTGACACCAAGTTGATCTTTATGGTCAGCAGAAGCTACAGAAATGGCAGTATCAATCACTGTCCAAACATCAACACCAGAATCCGAGATAAAAGACCGAAGCTTGTCCAAATTCATTTCTCTGTTTGAAATTACTATTTTGTCTGTGAGAAAAACAAATTCATCTCTTTAGGACATGACAAATGAGTTAACATGGGCTGACAAGTGTTAAAATGAAGTTAATTGTGTCTGCCGGATAATTAATGAGGGAAATCAAACGAGCACTTAAGAGACATATGATAATGAACAAACTAAAAAAATATGTAAGAATCTTCTTCATTGTGAAGAAAGTTTGTAAATGAGAGTAACAGAGAGAAACATAAATAATAAATTACAAAGTAAAAAAATAAATTCATTTCATCTAAAGTTTGAAGGTGTAGAGAGATGTTAAATTAATTCATTTATATTAATATTTTAATATTTTCTTTCACTCATTGGTTAGCGTCAACTCCATCGTTGGAGGACTGGGGAGGCACGAGTGTACTTGCGGGATGACGTCAATTTAATCATGGGGAGGAGGAATGAGGAGGCCCCTCCACTCACTCATTCGACTTATGTCAACTCTATAATAGGAGGATTGAGGCTCAACGAGTGTACTTGCATGTTGACGTTAACTCAATCATAAAAATAAATGTAGAGGTCCAGCAAATATATAATTTGAATTAGTGGATGGGGCTTGAAATAATGATTTTTTATTTAATACCATGAAGCGGTGGATATATAAATTGATGTCCACCTGTGAGCATAAGATCAAATCCGATACCCTGAAATAACTCCATCACATCTAAAAATACAAACTAATTATATGGATTTATATTAATACTAGCATAGAACCCGCGTATAACGCGAGATTGAAGATAAATTTTATATTTAATACCTTTTTTTTACAGGATATTTAATACCTTAAAAATTTCTTATATTTATTAATTTAATATATATTATTTTTTAAATATTGTATATGTAACTATATGTATAGTATGATTTCTATTACTTATTTTATTATAAATTTTAAAGACTAAGTATTTTTAAATACAATATTTTAGCAATTTATATTTCGTAATTTAAGAAATAATATCTATTATTACGTTGTAATAAGCATTTTTAAATATAAATATATATCTATAATTATTTATTAAGAATTCAATAGTTATTATATTTTTTTTCAAGAAATTATGATATCACTATTCAATAAAAATCATACTCATATAAGTTGTACCTAGATATTTCTACATAGAGTTGATTACAATTTTATGAAAACCTAAGTTTTCAAGGAGAGATCGAGACTTCTTAAATGTAAGAAGATCAAATAATAATAAGTTGGAAAGATACAGATAAATTGAGACTTCTTAAAAAAAATTTATGCTTAATTTAAATTTTTATTATTTTTTAATTGACATTCATATTTTTCAAAGGAGAAGACAGTTCATGAATTTTTCGAAAATTTAAAAAATTACCTTTTTTTTTTTTAGAAATTTTTTTAAAAATATTGTTAAGGGTTCTAGAGAATTTATAATAATCGTTTGATAAAAAAAATGTACATCGTGTATTGAGTGTGTGAGTTATTATAAATAAATGAATCAATAAAATCTTATTCAAAATAATTGAAGAAGAATAAATTGGAAGGAACAAACAAATTGACACTTGTTGATTACAAAAAAAATAAATAAATAAACATTTAATTTGAGCAAAAAAAATTTGACAATGTATGACATTCTTATTTAATACATGAATAACAAAAAAAAAAATTGAAATCAAAATATTATATAAGAGCGTGAAGGAGATACATAACCAAATAAAGTAATGAAACAATATTAAAAATAAAAAATAAAAAAATAAAAATATCAAAATAACAAAGATGGGGAAGAGATATTGTCAAATAAAAAATATATAAATAGAGATTCAATTAGTGTCAAATACAAAAAAAAATTACATAATTCCATTATAAAATGCAATAAAGAAAAATAGAATTTTAAAGATTAATATTATTTTAAATTATATAATTTATTAGTATATGTGAGACTTGGTCAAATTGGTGCGTTTATAAGTAAAAGTATATTTTGTGGGCCTGTTTAAATGGAACAACACACACTAGTAGCGCGTGATAACGTTAAGTTTTATTAATTTGTTTAACTATGAATTCATTACATGTATGACTTTATGTTATAACATAATTTTAAGTATGTTAAAATTATAAAAATTTGATATTTTGAAATAAAACTTTAATTAGTATACTTTACCAATTTTTACTAAGAAACATTGCCTCATTTGATTGAGCTTAAGAAACAATATTTGTAATTTGATAAGAAAAACATGTAAATTATCCAAATAAAATTATAAATCAAAATCAAAAGAACATTACTCAAAATCTTACAACAATTAAAAGAAATAATCAACCGGTTAAATTATAAATATTAAAAAAAATATTATTAAAGTTTTACAACAATTGTGATTACAATCTAAAAAACACTATTAAAAGGAATAATTTTAAATTCATGCGAAATAATTTAAAATGCTCAATCTTGCTCACAAATCTACAACCAACAAGGTGATTAAATTTAAAATTACTTCCAAATCTAACTTAATAAAACTAATTTAATGTAGCAAGAAAAACATAAACCCTAGTTCATAAATAACAATTCAAATAAAATTAATTAACAAATTAGCCTTGAATTCGAATCAAACAATAAACACGAATTAAATTACTATAAATTAATTATAAAAAAATAAAGAAAAAATACCTTGAAAAAAAAGTTGTAACGCTGCTGCTGACAGAAGATGCGAGAAGAGTCGAAGACAGGTTGAACTAATGAGCACTGTCGAAAACGCGTAATAATTACGTGCTTCCTTTTAATGTGTTTTTTTAGTAATTATAAAGGAGTACTCACTTTTTGACACAATTCATTATTTGTCCCATGTATTTTTGTCTCTTTTTACTTTCGTTCTCTACATTTTAAATTTTAAGTTTTACCTTCCTTTAATTTTACTTATCTTAGTTTGACCCCTTTATTTTTTTTATCTTAATTATACTCTCTAAGTACTTTTACCCCTTATATTTTTATTTATTTTAATTTTCCCCCTTCATTACCAGAGAATTATATAAATTAACAGAAAGTACATGGAGAAAATTATGTGTCAACAAAAGTTAAATATTGCTTCTACTCTAAAGTAGTTTCTTTAATACTCCTCTATATATCAAATGTAAGAGGATCGTTATAATAAAAATAAGTGTGCAGTTAAATTATCAATTTACAAGACTTAAAAATTTAGAGTGTAGCTTAATGGTCTTTGTTTTCACTAAATTATAATGACTAATCAATAAATTGTGAGTTTTATACTTAAAATTAAATACTCAAAAATATCCAAAAACACAATTAAAATTATGCTAGAAAATAACAAATTAATTAACTAATTGAATAGTCAAATACTAAGCAAAGGTACTCAAGTGTTTATCTTATGCAAGACTAGATTGATGGTTGATCTAGCTTTCTTGCAGTTTGTTAATAATGAAAGCGATACGGTAACAATATAATAATTAATCAAGGGGTATAGCCCACTTGGCCACCGGGCTCCTCACTTAAGTGGAAGATCTGGGTTCGATTCCTTTCGGAAACGAATTGGAGTGGGAGATATAAGGAGACTTGGAGAATTTGGATTTGTAATGAGATTTGGCGAACTAACTACTAACAACTAACATCAATTCTAGAATTAAGGGGGTAATAAATTTGATTATTTGATTTTATTAGAGGGATTTATTTGACCACTTTCCTTTATAATTTGGTCAAGCCTAGTAGTCGGGCTTTCCACGAAATATTTTAAAGCCCAAAAAGTATATAATATAGAATTGTCATAACACAGAAATGCCTAGAAATGCCTGAGCCCGAATAACTTTTAATTTCTATTTTTATTATTTGTCTTGTATAAAATGATATTATTATATTATATTAAGAATAGGGTCGGCATTATGACCGGTTTCAAATGAACCACGTCATGTCCGATCATAAGGAATTAATTTCCTCCTCACTTTCCGATGTGAGACAATTGAATTTTCGTGTCCCTTTCCATCATTTTACTATTCAATTCTACTTTCCAATAATTGGAGATGCTCAAAACATAATCATTGTTTCTCTTCAAGAAGACAATTGTCCTTCACTTTGTCGTCCTATTTTTTTATGAGGTCATGCATTTGCTTAGTAGTACCCCTTGTCTTGGTTTGTTTTGGGTTAAACGCTCTTATAATTTAGTAGCTTATGAGCTTGCTTATTTTGTTAAATGTAATTCTCATTGTAAATTTGTAATGTTATTTGGTTGTCCCCACCAAACTTCCTTATGTCAATCAATGCTGGTTGATTCCAATGCATTTTCCTTTTGAGAAAAAAAAATCTACTTTAATTTTCAACAATAAATTGTCACCTTAATGTATTAATATCGTATTTACTCGAAACTTGAATTTGAGCAAATAAATTTTGGTACGGTATACAATTTTGGCATACCGAAATTTCGGTATATTGAAATCTCGGTACGATATCGGTATATATTTTATAGATACCGAAAATTTCGGTATGGTATACAATATGTTCGATATTTTTTATATTTTGATATACTTTACCGGTCCATCCCTACTCTTAAATATGGAGGTACAAAAATAATTAGGATTATATTTCTTATCCATAATATATAAACTCTATATTTAATCTCTTGATTTGATGATTTTCTGGAAGAATTAATAGATAAAAAAATTAATTATTGACAATTTTTTAGGGATTTTTAGTTCAATTTTCCTCCAACATTGTAAATTGAAATTTTGTCTATATTCTTAATTATAATTATTTTTAACTAAAATATTGAATACACATAAATATGAAATATTATACAACATTTTGCAATATTTTTGAATAATTATTAAATTTTTTTATTTATTTTGAAAATTATGAAATGTTAGATATTATTCTCATCTATTAAATTAAAATAGTCTCCATCATTCATTCATTTATGATTTGAACTTGTATAAATAAAAATAAGTATTTCGTGAAATAAAACGTCAATTAGTATGCGTTACCAATTTTTACTATGAAATATTGTCTCATTTGATTGAGCTTAAGAAATAATATTTGTAATTTGATGAAAAAAACATGTAAATTATCCAAATAAAGTTAAAAATCAAAATCAAAAAAATGAAATCATACAACAATCATTAGAAAAAGTTCACATTCAAATGAATAATTTCAAGTTTACAATTAAAAGAAATAATCAACAGGTTAAATTATAAATGTTAAAAGAAATATTATTTAAAGTTTTATAAAATTATGATTACAATTAAAAAAATACTATTAAACAAAATAATTCAAAATGCACAATCGTGCTCACAAATCTACAACCAACGAGTTGATTAAATTTAAAATTACTTCCAAATCTAACTTAATATAACTAATTTAATGTAGGAAAAAAATATAAAACCTAATTTATAAATAATAATTCAAATAAAATTCACTAACAAATTAGATCCGAATTCGAATCAAACAATAAATACGAATTAAATTACTATAAATTAATTATAAAAAAATAAAGAAAAATAAGAAAAAAAATTGTAACGCTGCTGCTGACAGAAAATGCGCGAAGAGTCGAAGAAAGAGAGTGAAATAATGAGCTGAATGAAAACGCTTAGTAATTACATGTTTCCTTCTTAATGTTATTTCTCTTTAGTAATTATAATGGAGGACACACTCTTTGACATTATTCATTATTTGTCCCCAATATTTTCATTTTTTTTTATTTTTGTTCTCTGCACTTTGAATTTTAAGTTTTACCTTCCCTCTTATTTTACTTATCTTAGCTTAACCCCTTTAATTCTTTTTTTATCTTAATTTTACTCCCTAGTAATTTTATTTATCTTAGATTTACCTCTTATATTTTTATTTATTTTAATTTTCTCTCTTCACTTAAATTAACATAAAGTGCATGAAGGAAATTATGTGTTAACACAAAGATTAAATATTGTTTTTACTCTCAAGTAGTTTCTTTAATACTCCTCTATCTATCAAATGTAGGAGGATCGTTATAATAAAAGTAAGTGCGCAGTTAAATTATCAATTTACTAGAACTAAAAATTTAGGGCGTAGCCTTAATTGCTTTTGTTTTCAAAATTATAATGACTAATCAATAAATTGTTATACTTAAAAATTAAATACTCAAAATTATATCCAAAAACCCAATTAAAATTATGCTAGAAAATTACAAATTAATTAACTAATCTAATAATCAAATACTAAGCATAGGTACTCAAGTGTTTATCTCATGCAAGACTAGATTGATGGTTAGCTTTCTTGGTTAATAATGGAATCGGTACGGTAACAATATAATAATTAAAATAAATCGGTACTAATATACCAAAAATAAATCAAACAATCAAACCTTTTTTATCAAATTAAAACAAAAAATAAATATTTTTAAACCAATTTTTTTTATTTAAAATCTGAAATTATATGAATTGTGAAATAATTTGAAAATGCTCAAAATAAAATTTTCAAACAAAATAAAAATTTATGCAAAATCTGAATGTTATTTTTAATAAGGCTTAGAATAATATAATGTTTAATAATGATAATGGAGAACATTTGAAAAATCAACTTGTGATAACAACATTTATGCACGAAACAGACGACAGTCACATCGAAGTATATAAAGCTACTATTATTATTCTATTTGAACAATTCTCCGAGAAAATAAAATCATGATTTTTTTTATTTTAAAGGGGTAAGTAATATTATTTTAATCTTAGGTAAACTAACAATTTGTATTTTATAAAAAATAAATTTGATTGTTTGATTTTTTATTAAGATTATTTGATTTTTTAAAAAAGAAAAGGACACAAATATAAAAGAAAAATAGTTGAAGTGCTTACTTGATTCTCATTGATAAATTGAGGGATTTATTTGATCATTTTCCGTTATAATTTGGTCGAGCCTAGTAGTTGGGCTTTCCACAAAATATTTTGAAGCCCAAAAAGTACATAATTAATAGAATCATCATAACACAGAAAAGTCTGTGCCCCAGTAACTTTTAATTTATATATTTATTATTTATCTTGTATAAAATGATAATATTATATTATATTAATTAAGAACAGGAATATGATCGGTTTTCAAATGAACTGCGACCTGTCCGATTATAAGGAGTTAATTTCCACCTCACTTTCCGATGTGAGACAATTGAATTTTCATGTCCCTTCCCATCATATAACTGTTCAATTATATTTTCCAATAATTGGAGATGATCAAAACGTAATCCTTGCGGCTTTTTAAAAAGACGATTGTCCTTCACTTTGTCGTCCTATTCTTGATGAGGTCATGGGTTCGTTTAGTAGTACTCCTTGTCTTGGTTTGTTTTGGGTTAAACGCTCTTATAATCTAGTAGTTCATGAGCTTGCTTATTTTGCCAAATGCAATTTTAATTGTAATGCAAATTGGTTGTCCCCTCCAAACTTCCTCATGTCGATCAGTGTTGGCTGATTCCAGCTCTTTATTTTATGCAATGCATTTTCCTTTCGAAAAATAAAAAATAAATTTACTTTCCAATAATAAATTGTCACCTTAATCTATTAATAATATCATATTTACTAGAACTTGAATTTGGGAAAATAAATAAATTTAAATAAATTTATTAATTCGAAAAGTAAATTGCGAATTTATAACTTTATTCCATTTTTAACAAATGAATAATATTATATTAAAATCGGTCAAAGTTGGCTCAACGGACAAACTTCAAACCAAATTTGTATTAATTCATCGACAGTAAGTAATAATTACATTTTAGAATGCAATTAACTCCAACAAAAGATATTTGACATGACACCAGTGAGTTGAATGGAAACAAATAATCCTACCAAGTATTATTATTAAAGTGGGTTCTATGTCAACATATCAATAATCGCATTCAATTTTATAAATTATTATTCAATTTTTTATATACTTGTCAAATACTTAATACTTTTAATATATTTTTTAATATAAATTTAAATATTAAAATACTGTGTTGTTATATTAAATATGAATAATTTTAATAGTTAATTAAAAAATTACCTAAAAATAAAAATAATTTTTATATGACCATATAAAATTGGGGAAATTACAACTAGGTTTTTAACAAAATTACCAGGTAGACCGTGCAAAAAAATTTGTGCTTCCGTGCAAATTTTTTAACTTAAATTCTACCTTTAATATAAAATTCTTAATACTATTGATTAAATATTTAATAACTTTAAAATTTTCAAAATAAACTTACAATCAATCATTTACATATAAAACTTTGTCCTATTACAATTATAAATAATTAATCAAATGCCCTCATGAGTTGAATAGAAACAAGTAATGCTATAAATATTATCGGTTTCTTCTTACCCAAATAATACAAAAGAAAGAGAAATAATGTTTTTTTTTAGACAAGGAAAGGAAAGAAGCTTAAAGGAGAAATATGAGTCCAAATTGGAGTAGTTGCATGCATAACCACCTCATAACCTAACTACCAATTCCATATTGCGGCGGCTTTAGCGGTGGTGGCGCCGCCATATACCAGCACTTGATCACTTCAATACAATTAATGTGATACAATTCACGTTATTTCTCCCATATATATAAATATGTCTTGCAAGAGATTCCTTTCAATGCCACTGCATTACGACCAAATGCTAGCTAGCTTTTATCTTGGGAAGTTTGTTAAAACTTAGATTCTTCAATTTCAAGGAACCTTATGGTTGGACAAACACGCTTTTAGGCTTAATTCCTTCATTTTGAAACTCGCTTTATGAAAATAATGATTTTATTCTATATATATATATTTTTTAATGATTCATTGTGATACGGACGGATCAGGACCGACTATAAACTTAGGCCTTGTTTGATTTCTTTTATTAGGAGTTATTGATCCATAATACTACTTTATCACTTGTTTGGTTTGTTGTATAACTTATACTTGCGGCCCGTTATTAAGCATGAACCCATTTTAAATAATACTGATTATATGTGATTATTGATTCCAAGTCTTATTAGGTATTTGTAATACTTATTATTTGTCTAACATGTATTAAATTTTAAAATACCAAAATACCATTCTCTTTTTATTTTTTTTATTTATAAGAAGGACAAATTGATCTAAAATAAATTAATACTAGTTATAATACTTCATACCAAACATAATATTGATAGCTAATTATTAATTATTTAACCGAATTTTCTGAAACCAAACAAAATATTGATAAATAGACTGATATTACAAATATAAGTATTATAATTCAGGTATTATCTATAATAACAACCAAACGAGACTTTATTATATATGAAAATGAGAACCATTAATATTTAAAATCTAAAAAATAAGAGTAATAATTCTTTTATGCACCTATTATCTCAATTTCAATTTGCGCACAATATCTTATCACTTATAAAGTAATGCATCGATACTCATTAAACAATATCCCAATATTTTACATGCATAACACACCTATGTGAAAAATGACGAGGTATTTCTTTATAAGCATAAAAATATTACTCCTTCATAAATGATATATATATTAATTGCAAATTGCGAGAAAAATAATCAGTAGTGTATAAAGTGCAATTTGTGTATACAATTTTTTTTTTTTTTTAAAAAGAAATATATAAGGTATAGCAGTATATAGTTTTCTTAGTCAACATTCTGAGAGTGTTAACAAATCTAATAATCAATTAGTTATTTCTTAATTGATTTCCCTCAGAATTCATTTGGACCATGTGGATCGAATTTAGAGATGATGACATATTTAATTGGGTAGCTTGAACAAATTAAAATAAACCCTCCACGCATATACTATATATATCACAAGAGTAGTAGTATTTGATGTCTTGAAAGAAAAATATTAATACGCATATGAAATAATCTTGTACACTAGTGGTTCATTGTGAAGATGCCACGTGGTATGTAATACGTTAAAAGGTCGAAGATTCCAAAGGTTGTTTATTTGCCAAACCTTTCTCACTAAACAACAACCATCATTGCTATGCACCTACACCCACAACCATCACTTTTGGCCACACAATATTAATTCCTTTTCGACTCGTTTGATTTCCTTTATTAGGGGTATATTGATCTCTAATATAACTTTATCACTTGTTTGGTTTGTTGTATACATTATACTTTCAGCCCGCTATTAAGAATGACCCGTTTCAAATAATACTGAATACATGAGATTATAGATTACAAGTTTTATATGGTATATGTAATACTTATTATTTGTCCAACATCTATTAAATTTTAAAATACCAAAACACACCCTTTTTTTATTTATATATAAGAAGGACAAATTGGTCTAAAATAAATTAATATTAGTTATAATACTTTATACCAAACATAATATTGATATCTAATCATTAATTATTTATCTGAATTTTCTGAAACCAAACAAAATATTGATAAATAGACTGATATTACAAATATAAGTATTATAATTCAAGTATTATCTATAATGACAACTAAACGAGACCTTTATATATACTACGACTATATTTTTATTTTTATATATATTTCTCATAATTAATTTGTTTACACATGTATTAATACTTTTTTAATAAAATAATTAATATTTCTAATGAAACAATTATTACTTTTTTAAAATACATATATATGAAATACTAATCAATCGTTGCACGATAAAATCGGTTAATATTCATAAGATTTTCCCTAAATAGTTCATATTTTGAGCTCTATAAAATAATAATAACAAAAAACGAAAACACGTATATGATATTTTGAAATCATAAAATGATTAGTATTGTAGCAAGCAAGAAACAAGACTTAGAAGACACAAACTCAAAAAATAAAATATCCAAAAAAGAAACATTTTATGGCGATCGTTAAAGAAAAGAGGTTATGAAAATTCCCAATTTTTTGATGGCCTAAACTTTAAATTAATGTGACCATATTAATATCATGCAGATAAAGCTACGAAGATGACGCAGGTCCTATATAAAACACACATATAAACCTTACACATATCAACCCACATCTTACTACACATCATCCTTAATCATACCAATCATCTTCCACCACAAGTCTCTCTCTCCCTCTCCCTCTCTCACACAAAAGCTATATATATATATATATATACATGATTTATAAGGGGTCATTGCTATTGAGAGGAAGAAAGAAAAATGATGATTTAAATGATTAGTATTTGTTGAAGTGGAAGCTAGCTTTTCCAAGATGTGGTCAAGATTCACAAGCAAGAAAGGTGTGTTTATATATTTTTTAAGTTCAATGAAAACTCCATAATAAACATGTAACCAAATTGTAGTTTTATTCTCATAAAAATATATTTCCAAATTATTTTTGATCCGGATGCGCAAAGTGGTCCTTTATTTTTGCAAAATTATTTCCAACCGTCTAAAAAATTACCAATTTTGCAATTTTAAAACCAATTTTGGAACCAAAAGTATTTAACGATTGAGACCAATTTTTTTATTTTTTTTATTTAAAAAAAAACCACTTTTAAACGTATGCAATAATAAATTAATGTTGGTTGCAGAAAAAGTGAAGACGAAATGTAAAGCTAGCATGAATCTGAACGAAGAATATCTATGCGCAGTCAGAACAAAATCATTCGCAGATTTCTTCGTAAAAGTTCAAATTCTTCAAGGAAACTCATCATCATCACAAATTCTTCTTGATCCATGCCAAGAAACCATAGAATCGCTTCTAGAATCTTCGGATCATCGTCTGAAGCCCCTTTTGTTGGACTACTTCCACGTCAGCGCTGAGGCTTCAACTTTCTGCTCGCACCTCCTCAAGAGCCTCAGCCAGCTTCAAGATGATCACAGATGCATTCACAATGTGATCAACGGTCCTGATTCATCCACCTCCGTCGTCTCTGATCTCCGGTCGCGTATAATCCTCCACGACGCCTTCTCCGTTTTCGACAAGAAGGATTTCAGGTGCATTCATGAGAAACACTCCTCTCTTTTGCAACAGTTGAAGTCTAACAGAAAAAGGGTCGCAAGAAAGATCAGGATCATCAAATTGTTCAACAAGGCATCAGGTCAGTCATTATTAATTTATGATAAAGTTAATAGGTGTGAATGAGTTTTACCGTGAAATTGGTTTTGATAATGTTAATCGTTTTATTATAGAGTGTTAGTTATTTTATTAAAGAATATAAATTGAAGGATATTAATTGTTTCATTAAAAGAAAATTAATTAATTTTTTTTGAAAGAGTATTAATTGATTTACAATAAAGTATTAATTGTAAATTAATTTTCTAGTGAAATTGGTGTGCTCAAGAGTCAAGACAACACTTAATTTATAATTGTACTTGTACCCTCTTCAAAAAGATTAAAAAACTAAAATACTTATTTCTTTTGATTACAAAATTAATATTTTATTGATTTGACCTATTCACATTTCATTTTCTTTAAACACATACCAACTTGGATTAAACATATTTTAATAGTCATAAATACCCTTTATATATGTCTTTATATCTGGAAATTGATCATTTACATTTTTTTTTATGTAAATTTCAAAAAAAGATATAATTACATAATAAAATAATAGGTGAAATACAAAAAACTGAGATCCATGCATTGTGTTTCATTTTTAATTACAAATTAAATTAATGTTTTATTGATTTGGCCTATATTCACATTTCATCTTCTTTAAACCCATACCAAATTGGATTAAACATATTTTAATAGTCATAAATATCCTTTATATATGTCTTTATATCTGGAAATGGATCAGAGGGTGTTTTTAAATATAAATCCCCAAAAGAGGTATATATAAATACATAATAAAATAATTTGTGTAAAATGTAAAAACTATTATAAATATTATAATATTTTTTACATTTTAATAAAATTTTGCGAGAGATGATCATATAAAAAATATTTAGGACCCATATCTCGGAAATCCTCTAAACGAGATATTAATCTAATAATATTTGATAGGGTATAAAATCATTTAAGAGGTACTACTTTTAAATTTTAATTTTAGTATGTTATTTGACCAAGAGGATGTTTAGAATAAAAAGTAAGTGACATTTTTAAATTGAGTGAAAATTATACTTTTGAAGTTTATAAAAGATTTTGCATGTTGTATTATTATAAATATTAAATAATATTTTATTAATTTTAATAAATTTTGTATGAGATGATCATGATAAATTACTAATAAACTTATGACATCATCACAATAATTTTTTGACCCTAATATTAAAGTGGAGCTCGAATATCTTTGTTTATTTATTATCCATCATCGTCCAAATTTAAAATTCTGAATCCACCACTGTTTGTCTCGTCTCAGGCATATGTGTGACGGCAGCCTGCGGATTAGTAGCAGCAGCAGCGGTGTTTCTAGCAATGCACAGTGTGGCAGCAATAATAATGGGGCCTTTGATCCTCACCTTACCCATGAAACAACTGAAGAAAAAATTTGGAAATTTAGGGTTTATGAAATATGGATTTGAGAGAAGGGTTTTTGAGCAACTTGATGTAGCTGCAAAGGGTGCCTACATACTGAACAGAGATTTCGACACGATGGGTCGACTCGTTGCTCGTCTTCAGGAGGAAATCAAGCACAAGAAGACGATGATCCAGCTGTGTTTACAGCGGATGGAAGACAGGTTCTGTTCACAGGTGTTGAAGGAGCTTAACAAGTATGAATTAGGGTTTACCAAACAAGTGGAAGAGCTTCAAGAACATGTTTATCTCTGTCTTATTACAATTAATAGGGCTAGAGCTTTGGTCGTCAAGGAGATTAATTATTTGTGAACAATCACTTTGTATATGCATGCATTTGTACAGTTATATATTAATTCTTTTGTTTGTGTATATATGTATTTCAAATTTTCTCATTAATGACAAAATCTTGTGTGTACAAATTTTATCGTGAATTAATTTGGTTTGAAGAGTATTAGTTATTCATTAAATTGATGGTATTATTTGTTTATATTATAAGATATTATTTTTTTTTATTTTAAGATATTATAAAGTATTAATTGTTTTATTTTAAGGTATTAATTGTTGTTACGATCCTCCTCTATCTTTCTTAAAAAAAATTATAGGTGGTTAATTAGGATCTACAAAAGTTATTCGATTTGAGAATGGTTCATGTGGATTAATTAATGTCTGACTATGTAGATTATGGTGTTTTAGTTTTAAAACAAAAAGCTGAATTCCATGTGGATGAACTTAATTATAAATAGCCTAACATGGAAAAAAAAGTTATTTTGTGTCACAGATTTTAAATTCATATTCTCTCTAAGTCGAGAGAATATTTTTAGATCATTAATTATATATATCCATAATGAAGTCAATAAAAAAATTGAAAAAATAGGGTGGCAAGGACTAATTAAAGAAAAATATTCTTACCTAAGAGATTTCAAAAACTCTATTCAAACGGACAGTCTAATTGTGTCTAAACTCCAAAATAACTGTACTTTCACAAAGAAAGATTCAAAGAGTCAATTGCAAGTTTCCAAAATTTTTGGTGTCTATATCAATTTTCATTTTTTTTTGGGGATTAATGAAAAATATAAAACTTGGAAATAATTTCTAATCGATCGCTCAATTTGAAGTTTGAGTGAATTTATGAAACATAATTTTAAAGTTATTTGTAACAAAGATGGAAAACTTAGGAGCTTTGTCCAACATCTAAAAATATAAATAGAGAGAATGAATATATAAGTAAGGAAATTGTATCTATACACACGCCCCATTTTATTTATTTTATTTTTTTGTCATCTCTGCTGCTACCCTACCTATATATGATGGAAAAAGAAAAACTGAATTTCAATGAAGATGGTGGAAAAATAACTAATTTTCAATGATGGTGTAAAAAAAAAAGGTTTCTGATTTGAAATTTGGTGGATGTGTGAGTGTAACATATAGCTTTTGCAGTGGTATATTTGTAGAGGGGGGAGTGTAAATTTTACATGATGAATATAATTATAAATGTAAAGTAGATGAATTTAGTAAGAAGTATATCTTTTTTTTTAAACCGTAAGAATAATTTTTTTGTAAATCAATTTTATTTGTAACTCAGAATTATATTATTAATTTTTTTCATTATGCAATATTAGTATACATTTTATAATAATGTTAAAAATTACTAACAAATATAAACAAATTTTATGACCAAATCGATTCATAGTATACATTTAGTAATATAAATATAAAAAAGAGTAGAAGGATGAATTTAGCACAATAATTGCATAACAATAATTCAAACACAATCAAGGGACTTAGCCCACTTGACTACCGGGACAATTCCTTTTGGGAACGAATTTGGAGTGGGAGGTATAAGGAGGGTTGAAGAATTTGAAATTATAAGGAGGTTGGTGAAATAACCTCTAACCACTAACAACTACATTTACCGATAAAAAAATAATAATAATAATAATTCAAACACGTTAAGGAAATTTGGGTAACTACCCTACCTACCCCACAAATATAAAAGCCAAGGCAGGAGTGTTTCTTTTTTGTTTCTGGGAATTCAAATCAGATATAAACAAAAAATCTTGATGAATAAAATATAAACGAAAAATCTTACATATGATATGATTTGACCACAAATAGTCACCGTTGAGTTATTTTCTCTCTCTTGATCTTCCTTTGTATATTCAGAGAATCTCCTCTGCCTCAATCGTCACATTGGAACCAAGCACTCAGAATCTTGCTTCTGCCAGCTATACGTTATTTGCTGTTTAATCAATTTCTAACATTTTAATCCCCATCAATTATTCGCTGTTTCCAGTTAACATCCTTGAGTTGGAAGGAATTGAATTCTTTTGTTCACGGTCAGTCTAATTTCCGCAGTTTTATTGTAAACAGTAAAATAATATTACTGTTTATTGCCTTAAAATATTTATTATAACTACCATTTGCGTCTAATTTATACCTCTAATTAATACGAAAATACATATTATATAGTGTATATATATAAGAAAAATCCCTAGTCTTCAATTCAATTATTTTTACCAAGAGAGCACGAAGCTGCTCGTACAAAGCTCCAAGAAAGGTTTTTCCTCGAATCCCTCCTTTGAATAAGCTTTAACCAGCACAAATTAGTTGATGTGTGCAGTGAATTAGTGGTTTTACTCTTTTCTTGCAGTTTCTTGGAATCGTTAGTTGATAGTCGATTGCTAATATTTTGCTTCATTTTTTATGTACTTGATTTGTTCTTGATGGCATGTAGAATATGATGCTGTTTTGGGTTTCTTGAACTTATTTCTTGTTATTACCGAACACCAAGCACGTGGGAATTGTGTGGTAGGTGCTTTGATGGGGTTAGGTTTGGTGTGTGCTATGTGTAAAGTTAGCGATGATGAAAGCTTTTTGCAGTTTATAATGGCGACCTTCCATCATAACTACCATTATTCTCACGTGCTGTTTCACATGTTCTGTATAAATCTCTGCTACTTTGAGGACTTTGGTTTCAGTTGCTGCTATTTTAAGTGTAGCAGAATAGTGGGTTTCTTGAATTGATGTGTTCTTATCTTCTTATAGTTGCAATTTGTGTGAAATTCAGTTGAAAATTGCAGTCGATTTTCTTGAAGGAACCCTGGATGAAATGGCGAGTAGTAGCATCGACATTGTAGTGAAAAAATTAGAAAATGGGGTAGAAAAAAGTAGTATTATTCTGAATACAAAGTTTGAAGATGGATTAGACTGTGTGAAAGATCAGAGAACAAGTGGGCCATCGGAATTAGATAACGGGCCTATAGATGTGCAATCTGATTCACCTTCAACACCTGTATCCATCAATCAACGATCAAATTTGGATGTTCCTCAGTCGAATGATCGCAGCAATAGTCCATCCCCTTGGCTGCGGAGAGGTCAGCACTCATACTTCAGTTTATATCGACCTGGCTTGAAAATTCTTGAGATAAATTGAAGTTTGAAACTAATAATTTATTCTGAAGTTTCTCACTTTATCGTTTTCTTTGTATCTTAAGGATTGGACCATTGCCTTACAGCTCCTGTGCAGAGAAATGCCTTCCTCGAAAGCCAAGAGATTGCATTTTCACGGTCTATGAGGTGTATGACCGACAGATGGGGTAGTCCAATTCCTGCTCAAAAGCTGGATAGACTCTCTGAAAGTGATAAGGTAAAATAAACAGTGGTTTATGCTATTTGTGTTTCTTATTTTATTGATAAAGAAGCTATATAGTTTAGATGACTACCCTGCCTATCCTGGGTACACCTTTTTAGTTTATTGTTTATCATGTAGCTTGATAATGACCTAAGAGGGATATTATTGCTTGCTTACTTCTATACTTAATATCATGATATTCGACTGTGCCCTCTAGACAGCTTTGCAAACTGAAACACGACTTTGTTGAAGTGCCCTGCACTGAAAAATAGGTGTTGTCTTTATGTCCCTTTATCACAAAAATAACAATTTATGACTAAATTAACTAGAACTAATATTAGAGTCTAAGAAGAAAACAAACTGACAAGGATGCAAGAGTAGAGTGGAACTGTTAGGCATTTTTTGTTTTGGTTTATAATGGTTTTTGAAATCTAGGGGATTTTGAAATCCTTATAAGGTGTGTGTTTGTTTTGGGATTTCAAGTAGGGCAAGGTTTAGCTTTATGTTAAATCAATGTGTAAAAGTGACTGATGTTGTATTATTATATAGTTTTGTGTGTGATTGTAGTGATTAAATGATTTGAGTTATGATTTAAATACATTATAGTTTAAGGAGAAAGATTGGAAAGCGTGATAGTAAGTTTATAGGTGTTGTAGTGGTGTTTTTTTAAAACCGGATTTCAAAATCCCGAAGAAGAACTGGATTTAGTTTTGCAAATCTTAAAACTGGTTTTTAAAACCCAAAACAAACATTGCCTTAAGTCCCCATCTTCATCACCCTTTATTAATAGTTATGATCATGTAACCATCTAAAACAAATAATTTGATATTATTATCTCAAAATGGTCAAAGTAAACGTCGTTGCTCCCTTACAGTGGACGTGCATCTTCAGAATTTTATAGTCTCATTAAAGGTTTCTCAGGCAGAAACCAATTCGGCGCACCTTTTCCTTTCCATGTTTATAAGATTATAGTTTGGGGGTAAAATTTCATATTTGTTCTAATTTTTTATGTTTTTTTACCCAGAAAAAGTTAATTGTGGAATTAGTGAGGATTCAAAAAGATGGGACGGTGGAGGTTGACCTGAATAAGGATTCTCCTGTAGCTTCTGAATTATTAGAGCTCCATTCACTCGAGAGAATTTCCTCTACAATTGATTATATCGTGACTGATAACAACAAAACAATTCCTAAGCTAAAGATTGCTGTGCTTGTAGTTGGAACAAGAGGTGATGTTCAGCCTTTCCTTGCCATGGCTAAGAGACTTCAGGTAGTTTATTAATAGTTTCTCATGATTGTTTAGCTCCTGCTTTTATTTTCGAATTCCACAGCCTTAACTGTTTTTTTTTCATGTGGGAAGGTGTGATTAATGATTATAACTTCTATATATTAGAGTCCCATATAACGTATGAAACAATAAATAGTATGCCATTAGCAATTTGAATTGGGTATTTCAGACCACAACCTCCTTCACTCCCCACCCGAAAAAAAGATCCATTTGAAACCCCTTCAAGTTAGGTTTAATGATAAACACTGTATGAACCTCATAACATTTGAGTGAAGCAAAATTTTGAAATTAAAATTAAATTCAAATCTGTAAGATGCTTTAAAGCTCGGGCAGTTCTAATTTACTAAATGTAAGGTTGAGTATATGTGCCCATCTTTTTTTTTTTATAATAAATTGACAAAATAAATGTTATTTATACTTGTGCACTGATTGTTGTTGTCACATTCTGTATTGAGTTCATCACATTTTATATAAAATTTTTCTCGTTAAAAATTTTCTGGTAGATATCTGACCAACTGTGTTCTTACATGGCAACAGGCGTATGGTCATTGTGTAAGGTTGGCAACTCATTCCAATTTTCGTGGATTTGTGAAGTCAGCTGGGGTAGATTTTTACCCACTCGGTGGTGACCCTCGTGTTTTGGCTGGATGTAAGAGGTCCTCAACATGCATATGCATTTCAAAATTCGACAATATTTAATGTCCCATAATATTAACAACAGTAACAAAAAACCAAGGGACCGTTTGGTTCAAATACTTCAATGAGAATGATAATGAAAAACTATTTTCCCACTACACTCTAATGGAAGGGATATGTTGAAGGAAGGGTTGTCCCAATGGTGGTTACATTGTTAATGTTGTTCTCTAATTTTGGAGTTAATGGTACAAAAATGATTGTTGATTGAGGAATTGTGGAGTGATCGAGGAAAAATGATTATAAGAAGAGAGGTAGTTAATAATAATAAAAAAAAAAGAAAATGGGTAATCATCTTTTATTCTCATTAACCACCACAATTACTCCATGTTCATTACCATTCCCATTCTCATAGAAGAATTTTGAACCAAGCGGCCCTAAGTTGTTAACGTGGGGTTGGGTATATGCATCATATCTCACGATTGATCGTTGAAACATGCGTTCTCATTTTACCATAACAAATATTACTAAAAGATTATATATTATGACTCTTCTCTGGTCTTTCTGTCCTAAGTGCATCATAAATTATGCTATTTTAAGTCTTATATTATGCATTATGCTACTGATTTAGTTCATACTTAGTTTGTACTTCAACTATGAGTACGTCCTATCGTAGTGTTATGCCACTAAATTCAGATTATTGTTCTTTCTGTATCCTCTTACATAACCTTGAAAGTCCAAGTAAAGCAGTTGAAAAATCAGATTTGGTTCTAAAATTAATAACAATTGTTGAATCTGAGCATTTCTCGACTGAGTTGAATTGTTTTCGTGTAAATGTAGATATGGCCAGAAATAAAGGTCTTATTCCATCAGGACCCGGAGAAATTTCCCTACAGCGTAAGCAAATAAAAGCCATTATCGAATCTCTACTTCCAGCTTGCACAGAACCAGATCCAATAACCGGCGACTCTTTCAGAGCTCAGGCAATTATTGCAAATCCTCCTGCTTATGGTTAGATATTGCAAGCTATATATCTCATCCTATATTTTCTGCCTCTGATTTTATGTCTTAACTGAGTTAGAATCCTATACTAAAATCTCTCGAGCAGCATTTATAATTAATAAGAATCCTACAAAAGCAGATTCCCATTATGATGTTTTAATTAGCATTTCATTTGGAAAACATAATTCTTATAATAATATTCTACTGTAACTAATATTTCAGAATACATGTTTCATTCATTTTTTAGAAGATTTATGTTCTAGATATGATGTTCTTGTTATCAGGACATGCACATGTAGCTGAAGCTCTTGGTGTTCCTCTGCACATCTTTTTCACGATGCCTTGGACGTAAGCTTACCTTGCTCTTCCTCTTTTTCAGTTTCTGAACTACAATTACTTATTACTTTATGTTTATCCTGCTCAATATTGAGTTCCTTGATGTGAAACAAGTTTATACCAAGCCAAATATATCAATGGTACATGTTCGTGAACTTCTTATTATAAAAGAAGTTAACGAGTTTAAAACATTCTCTTCATTAGAATCATTTAAAAATTAAAAGAAAAGAAATACTTAAGAATGTGCTAAATGACAGGCCCACATATGCATTTCCCCATCCATTAGCACGTGTACCTCAAAGTGCAGGATATTGGGTATGTTTCGATAATTCTGAGATGCTCTTTTTAATTTCCGATAGCTCCACCACATTCTCTAATGAACAATGCTCCACAACATTTTCCAGCTCTCATATATTCTTGTGGATTTACTTATATGGTGGGGCATTAGAGGGCATATAAACGAGTTCCGGAAAAATAAGCTGAACCTTGCCCCTATTGCATACTTCAGCACATACCATGGCTCAATTTCTCATCTCCCTACTGGTTATATGTGGAGTCCCCATCTTGTACCCAAGCCAGAAGGTAAGGACCTCATTTTGTTGCCTAATAGTGTTTATTTACATTGATGCCATTTCAATTTTTTTTTTTAAATAAAATTTTGACCTCATTTTCCTTTCAACTTCCAATGGATATTTCTCATACGAGTAATGAGATTCAAGTACACCAGTTGTACACTGCAACTGTACACAACTAATATTTTTCCGTGAAAACAACTCCTTTCATCCCATAAAAGCTTTCATAGGAGGGAGGACACACAAATTAAGAAAGTGAAAGAATGAGTAGAAATTTGAGGGGTAATTCTTATATCTTTATGTATAAATGTTAGAGTCAAAGAAGTCGAACACTCAAAATGAAGAACGAAGATGATTGATTGAATTCTCGGGATCAATTCCCGCCCAAGCCAAAGACTGTTTACAATAAAATTCTCCTCCTCTACTGACTAATGAAACTCCTATTTAAGTCGTCCACACCTGGACCCACTAACGGCTAAAAACTGAAACATAAAAGAGGAGAAAAATACAAAGAATTACACGCACACAAAGCCTCTTACTATCTAATCTCTTGCCTTAGCCTATTACGCCTCTAATATATTTTATCCCTAACAATTCCCCGCCTCTTAAGAACAGCCTTGTCCTCAAGGCGGAATTCCGGAAATTGCGAGCGGAAATTCACCTCATCAACCCATGTCGCGTCGTGGTCTGGTTGCCCCTCCCAACGCACTAACACCTGGGGCACCCTACTATCCCCTCTCCAGACTTCGCGAGCCTGCAATACCTCAGCTGGAACGAACTCCGGTGCATCATCGAAGAGATCTGATGGCAGCTCCTTTTCGACAGGATGGTCTCCCACCACGGCTTTCAATTGCGAAACATGGAAGACGGGATGGACCTTCGTTCCCAGGGGTAAAGCCAACCGGTAAGCGACCTTCCCTATTCTCTGTATGATCTCGAACGGACCGAAATATCTAGGTGCTAGCTTCACATTTAGTCTTTTGAATAGAGACAGTTGGCGATATGGTCTGAATTTCAGGAATACTCGATCCCCCACACAAAATTCTAGCTCACGGCGATGCTTATTGGCTTGAATAGTCATCCGCTGCTGTGCTTTTTCCAGGTGATGCCGGAGTTGTTTGAGAATATTATTTCTAACCAAGAGTTCTTCTTCCACCGCCTTTGCCTTTACTTCTCCGGGCAAGAACTGAGTTAACGATGGTGGTTTCCTTCCATACACAGCTTCAAAGGGGGTACATCCAGTAGCCATTGAAGAGTAGTCCCCTCCATCGCGATAAGGGCTAATTGTATCTTCATATCCTCCGGGGTATTGTCCACTCTAAAATATTGCTCGGCTCTCGATATCCACGCCGATGGATTCTCGCCCGTAAAGTATGGCAGTTCGAGCTTAGCTTGAGTGGGTTTAAGGACCGTCGAACGTTCTACCATTCCCACACCCGCCATTCGCTATCGACTATAGACCGCGTTCGACGTTTCGGCTATTTCGCCTTGTTTCTCCATCATTTCCTGGTGAGTTGCTGTTGTATTGGTGGATTCAACGTGTTCCCCATTTTTTTCTTTAAGCAGTTGCTTTAACATTTCTTGGATTCCGTCGTACTGGGCAGTGAGCCCATCCATTTTCTTGTTCATCTCGGATGTAATTCCTTCGACTCCTTTCTCTAACGTCGCCACGCTCTTCTCAAGAGCGAGGATCCTCTCCTCTGATCTCGTCATCAATTATCCGGTAGGTCGGACCAAATTGTTAGAGTCAAAGAAGTCGAACACTCAAAATGAAGAACGAAGATGATTGATTGAATTCTCGGGATCAATTCCCGCCCAAGCCAAAGGTTGTTTACAATAAAATTCTCCTCCTCTACTGACTAATGAAACTCCTATTTAAGTCGTCCACACCTGGACCCACTAACGGCTAAAAACTGAAACATAAAAGAGGAGAAAAATACAAAGAATTACACGCACACAAAGCCTCTTACTAACTAATCTCTTGCCTTAGCCTATTACGCCTCTGATATATTTTATCCCTAACAATAAAGTAAGAAAATGAGTTGGATTGTGTGTGTATATGGGCCCGAAAGTAATGACATTTGTGTAAAATTAAGGATATTGTGAGGGCGAAGTTTATGAAGAGTTTTCCACTTTAAGGGTGTGAAATATATTGTGGGACAAACGAAAAAGGAAAGTGTGAAAGGTATTATGGGACAGAGGGAGGGAGTAATATTTTTAGTAAAACTACTAATATCATTTGAAAATACACTTGAGTTACATGGTTTACCTGATGTATACACGTTTTTGTTTTCTTATACCTTCCAGTTGTGAGTTAGAAGTTCATGCTCGTCTTTGTTATACCTAGGTGCATAGCCTCCACACCTGCTCTTTGTTAACGGGATTTTGTCTGCATGGGATTACGCCAAATCTCTCAACTGATGTACTTACTTATTACAGATTGGGGGCCCCTGGTTGATGTTGTTGGTTACTGCTTTTTGGACCTTGGATCAAAGTATCAACCCTCCGAAGAATTTATTCAATGGATACAAAATGGACCTCAACCAATTTATATTGGGTTTGGAAGCATGGTATGGTGATATTTTAATATTCTAATTCGAAATTACTTTTCTTTGATTCTGTAGACATATTTGTTGACACTATGTGATGGAAGACTAGGAAAATTGAATTATCAACTTCAAGAACGCTTGTGAATAGTATTTCTGACGGAATAGATTAATCTGTGTGTATTCTGTGATGGCAATCTGTTCTAATATCTGAGGATACCCTACTATTAAAGTTACATCACATAGTTTAATGATCGTAATTTTCATATTCATGCAGCATATTCTTTATTTCATTCATCATTATCTTCATATTCTTGGAAATTCTCAAGTTACTATTTTTTGAGATGGCAATATATTGTTTTATTTTGGTTTTGTGATAGTTTGACTGATTTTATTTATAATATCTTTTGATTTCTCGATCAGCCTTTGGAGGATTCGAGCAAAACAACAAATATCATTTTGGAAGCATTACAGATTACAGGGCAAAGAGGAATAATTGATCGTGGATGGGGAGACCTTGGCGCTCGTAAGTTTCTTTCGCTGATTTTTATCTCTTGTCTTTTATAGCCACTTCCTCTCATCCTCTGTCAAATCTATATTAGTCAAGATTTAAATTTTGGCATGATTTTTCTAAAGGGTCGTTTTCTGGCAGATTCAAATATTCCTGACAATGTTTTCCTGCTGGTCGATTGCCCTCACGACTGGTTGTTTCCTCAGTGTTCAGCTGTGGTGAGTTTGCACAATATGATTCAGTAGCTGCGTAGATACGATAATCGTACATCATCAATGCGTATGTATTTTGTTCATAAGAAACATATTATCCGTACTCGTTAAAAATGGATTCTTTTATGAAGGTTCATCACGGTGGAGCTGGAACTACAGCTACAGGACTTAAAGCAGGGGTAAATTTCATCCCACATGTTCAATACAGTTATTTCTTGGTATATCGAATTTATCAAAATTTTCGATACAAAATGGTAACGGTATATGACTAAAATTTGGAATACCAAAAAAAAATCGGTATCTCAATATTTCAGTATCATGCTGAAAATATCCTTAGAAAAAGTTTGGTATGGACGGTATGACAAAGGTATACAGAGTTTTCATTTGAACGGTATATTGATTTTTTGGTTAAAACTGTATATATTGAAAAAATCAGTACGGAGCGCTATACCAAATTTTCAGTATGAAATAATATGCATTTTTTATAAATCAAAATTTTGGTACGGTATTGGTATGAGTTTTTGGATACCGAAAATTTTAGTATCTGATATTTTCTGTATAATGTAGCGAACCACTCCTACATTCTGCTTGCTTGCTTAACCTTAACATGTCGTTAATTTTAAATTAACTAAATGAACTTGCAATGCAGTGTCCAACGACCATTGTGCCATTCTTTGGAGATCAATTTTTCTGGGGAGAAATAATGTATCAGAAAGGACTGGGGCCTGCTCCGATCCCCATATCACAGCTCAGCGTCGAATCACTATCCGAAGCTATACGATTCATGCTCCAGCCAGAGGTACGAAGATTTAACGCAAAACTCTTATATATGCCAGTCTTACCATGCAACTGGTTTATATTCCGTTTGTATTGTTCTATTGAAAAGTATTAGTTGATCTGTTATAAAAAGTCATACGATGAAACTGCTTTACATAAGACCAACTCAAGATTTAAACATTGTTTCTCTCTCGATTATTCTAAAGGCATTGCGTTGCATTATGTCAGGTAAAGTCTCGAGCAATGAACTTAGCCGAGTGCATTCAAAACGAAGATGGAGTTGGAGCTGCAGTCGATGCCTTCCACCGCCACCTGCCGCCCGAGCTTCCGTTACCGACCCCAGCTCTGGAGAAAGAAGATGGACCAAATCCTCTGCAATGGATTTTCACTCAGATTGGCAGATTGTGCTGCCTACCTTGTGCCTCTTAAACGATTGTATGATGTATAGTGTATTTGCTTGCAGTGTACATAGTCTTCTATCATTCAATTTTTTTTTTTTTGCTTTGATATAAATTACATATTGGTAACATGTTTGTGGCTTTAGTGATAGGAGACCTAGTTTGGCCTTAGATTTTTTTTATTACGCAGATGCAAATATGCACCGTTTAGAAACCAATAAAAGTCTGATAGTATTTGGTTTTCTGAGTTTATTTATTTATTTATTATTATTGGCTTAGAATTTGGAGTGGAATATTTATATTTATGTATGGATATCGGATCTGTTGTCATTTATTTTTAGTGGAAAATTGTTCATCTTTCTTAAAATTATTTTATAATTTTAGAGTGACATTGTGGCAAATAAAAAAATATAAAAAGAGAATAAAGTTATTTTTAGTGGAATCGTGGTAAATACAAGATTTTAAAAAATGATAGTTATTCTTTTTTATGGTATGAATAATCTATTGGGGTATAAATGTGTTTGGTAGGTGGACAATCTATTGTATAACATGGAGTATTGTAAAATGGATGGAGTATTATTTTAATTACTTTTGGAAATAATCCCAAGAATTGCGTGGAAAAAAAATGATGTTCGAGTTATTGAATTTTCATGAAAAAAAAAAAATGATGTTTCGAGTTATTGATTTTTTTTTTTGTTTTTGGAGTAATATGTTATTGAATTCTTGTGAAAATTTAATGGTGCAAATCAACTAAAATTAGTACTTAGAGATATTCACGGATAACCCTATATTAGGACATTTAAATAATAATATCTTAAAACAGACAGAATTAAAAATATCTGGGTCATTGCAGACTAAATCTTGAGGGTTATTAAAGGTTTGTTCCTTTTTTTTTTCGAAAAATATTGTTTATTAATGGTTTCAGATTAATTATATAGTTTAATTTATAAAGTAATATTTTTAATATTAAAATAAATGCATTAGAGATAAATGTAATATTTCAATATTACTTTTTTTTTTTTTTGGAAAAAATCTTTATGTCTTAGCTGAACAATATTACTAATTTTTTTTTCTCAACTGATTTATCATGTAGAAGATAATATTGTTTCATTTATAAAGTTTTTTACCATTTCATTTCATTCCATTTTCACATTTATATCCAAAAAAAGCTTCATGTATCCATGACAATGATGAATTTTGGTACTTAAATCCCCCGAATTACTATATCGAATTGATGAATTTTTTATAATATTTCCACACGCGGACACAAATTATTTAATTGATTAATTCAATATTATTTAATTGATTGATTATATATTATTGGTGAAAATATAAATTTGTGTTCACTTATGTCATTCCCAAGTATCTAAGCTCGCCACATGGACGAATAAATAGACGAGCATAATTTACTATGGACGAGCAACTAAACAAGTCAAGGACAGGAGCCCGGAAGGCGAGCAGATACCTTCACAAGGTAATCATTGGCCAGGAGAGAATTCAATCTTCATTTCAATCATGATAGAATTTCAAATTTTCATCTCAATCTTCAAATTGGGTTAAAAAAGAATAGTGTGTAATTAGTCTAATTTGTGTTCCCTAATTTAATGTTATTATCAATGTGGATCCATTTTTATTGTGAGACTTGTTCACAGGAAAATTTTAAATCAATACACACGCATTAAAATAATAATTAATTTTTTTTATTATGTGTTTAATACTCCCTCCGTTCCAATATTATTCACACTTTTTTTATTCGTCCATCACAAACTTATTTGCACACCTTAAAATGAAATCATCACACAATATTAACACTCTCACAATATCATTTAAATTTAAAAAAATCTCCACTTTTGTTTTATTCTACTTTATTCCCTCTCCTACATTTTATCTAATTAAATCACTCAAAATACACCTACATTTTATTCTCACAAAACTTATTCTTAATATGTGTGCAAATACTTTTGGGACAGAGAGGATAAATGTTTCACTTTTTCATTAAACGGACACATTTATCTCATAATAATTTTATAGATAAAGTTAGAAGAAATGCAATTAATTTACATTAAAAAGTAAAATGCCATCTAATTTACCAATGAAACGAAAGATGATGACATTATTTATTTTGAAAGAAATAGGATATTAGTTTGATAACAATTTCTCGATATTTGCAAATAAATAGTGACACAATTTTTAAGAATAAAGTGCATAATTGAAATTTCGAGGGATAATATGGTAAATTTTTATATATAAAGTAAAATAATTTGTTGGATGAATATAGTGTAAGCTCAAAATGTAATACTATCATTTTGTATAAAAGTTATTTTTTTTTAATTGAATATACAAATAATAGTCTAAAAGAGGAAGATGTGTAATTAGTTATGGTAAGGCTTACTTATGTTAACAGTAAAACTGACATTACACTAAAATAATGGTACGTACCAAATTAAATGAAGGTACATATGATATAATGGGTTTGAGAATTTCTAATTAGGGAGCTGCCTCTGCACTTTCTTCTACTACCACAAGCATAAATGGCTTCGCCGGCAATCCCCCAGCGGCGCCGCCGTCGCAGAGGTTCCGTCGGCCTGGGGATCGCCGCAATAGCGTACGTAGGTATAGACTATGTCCGTCACCTGTCGCCGGAGTGGCACGAGCGTCTGCAGCCAGCTCTCTGGGCAGCTCTCGCTATCGCAGCTGCAATTCGTGCCATATTTTACAAGCACTGGTCATTGGAGCGGAGAGTCGCCATTCCTTTTACTCTTTCGATACTCTTTTTAATCTCTGCCCTTCTCTTTGAAGCAATTTCAGTTCGCTCAGTAACCGCTGTTCTCGGTCTTGATTGGCACAAGTATGTGTAACAAGAGAATTTTGTTTTTGATTTTTTTAAATTGTTAATGGAAACTTGGGGCTCTGACTATATTTCTCGTGATCTTCGCTTGTTGCCATAGATTTCCTTATATGAGATGAGATTTTGTTGATTGCATCTCAGATTTGGTGTTTGAAAACCAATAATGTTTTATTTTGATTTAAGTAGAGGTTATTATTTTGATTTTTTTGTATTTAATGCTTTCCGGGATTTAAGTTGCCATATCTTAGGATCGATTAACTAGTTTAGGATCATAAATAAAGCAATTATGATTATCAATAAACTGGTTTAGTGTGATACAAATCGTATTTACTGGATTCGCACATAGTATGTAGATAATATTCCAGATGGGAATTGCTTACATATATATCTGGGCCAAAGAAAAAGAGTAGATTAACCTGCTTCTTTACATGTAATAGAACCGAATACTACTTTGCTTGGTACAAGAGCTTCATGTATTTGCTGAAACATGACAAACAGAGATGATACCTGAGTATTTCATTTCCACCTTTTGGCATTTTTCCTGTTACATTATAAACACTATTATGTAGCTTACTAGGACTAGGTGTTGAGTAAATGCTACTCCCTTCATCCCACAAGTGTTTGAACCTTAAAATGGACACACATTTTAAGAAAAAAGTGTAATGAGTAGAGTTTTGAGGGGTAATTTGGTAAACTTTTATGTATAAAGTAAAGAATTTGGTTAGATTGGGTGTAGTGTGAGCCCGAAAAGTAATGACATTTTGTGTAAATATGTGAATATTGTGAGGGTGGAGTTTATGAAAAGATTTCCTTTTTTAGATGTGTAAACATTTATGGAATGTAAATAAGACAAGTGTCAAAAAAATTATGGGACCGAGGGAGTATATGCTAAGTTCTGAAGGAGTTGATATTTACTAATACACTTATACCTTGTATATATATTATATATATATATATATATATATATATATATATATATATATTCCAGTAATTACCTAAGTTTGACATAAACTCTGTTGTATAGCTTCTTTCAGATTATACCATGCATTTGTTGTTTCTTTGGATACCAGGGTAAATGGACAGTTCTATGCTCTGATTGTCCTAAATGTCTATATCAATATATCCCTACAATCTAGTCTTCCTTGTTTGATAGAGTTCAAAAATTGTTTCTACAATTTACATAAAGTATGTTTGTTGTGATTAATGGGGTTGCTAATGTTTGACAGAGATACACCTCCTCTCCCTGATGTTGGCCAGTGGTTGCTGCTTGCACTTAACGAGAAGCTACCTCCATTTGTGGTTGATGTATTGAGAGCTCGTATAATTGGATTGCACCATTTCTTGATGTTGTTTGTAATGCTTGCATTCTCAGTTTTATTCAACTCAGTTGAAGCCCCTGGTCTAGGGCTGGGAGCAAGATATATATTCACCATGGGTATTGGGCGGCTTCTGCGTGCAATAGCTTTCGTCTCTACAATTCTTCCCTCACCACGCCCATGGTGTGCATCAGCTAGGTTCCATGAAGTGCCTCCACACCCACATCATTGGGTTCAGAAATATTACATTCCATATGCTAAAGATTCAAGTGCTATACGCCATATTATTCAGCATGATATAGCTTATGGTCTGCATCTCTCCCTCTTTCAAGTTTAGCCAGTAAATGTCTCCCTCCCTCTCAATAAAAACTTCATGTATTTCCTTTTTAGTCTGTCCCAATAAAAACTTCTCATTCCTTCTTTGGTATACCGCTCACACATATTTATCCCTACACTTTACATTTATTTACACCAATTATCACTCACAATACATTAAGTTGCATTTAGTCTTTGTTTTTTATCTCTTTCAATCACATCACTTGTACTATACTATTATTTTACTACACTCCTTAATTTGTGTGCAGCTAATAGGAAGCTTTTACTGGGACGGAGGGAGTAATATAGTAGACAAATACTTTTATGCATAAGTTGTACCTTGCCAAAGTGCATTTTTAAATTATATTTCTTGTTTTACTAAAAGATATTAGTTGACCAGCATTAGTTGTTTTCACTAAAAAATATTAGGGGCACTTGTTTCGAGTTTTTCAATGAGAATGAGAATGAGAACCTCATTTCTCTCTCCTCCCTCGGAAATGTTGGATGGATGATTATTTCCATTATGGTCATATCACTAGTGTTGTGCTCTAATTTTGGATTTATTGACAAAAAAAACTTGTTAGTTATGGAATAGGATAATGATTGAAGAGGATTATTATAAAAAGGGAGAAAAGTAATCAAATGAGGTAGTGATTGTCTTATTTAGGAGGGAAAATAGTATTGTGTATCATATTTTATTCTCATTGACTACTATAATTAATATATATTTATTCTCATTTTCATTTCCACTAAAAAATTTCCAAACCAAGCTCTACCGAAGTTTTCATTAAACAATATTAGTTGTGCACTAAAGTGTTACTCTTCTAGTTATATTGGAAGGTTTGTGTTGATCTGTCTCTGCTCTCTTTCAGGTGTTACAGGGGAATACGCCCCTGACTTCCAACCAAACTGGGGATCAATGAACTTTCTTGCTGATTTTCTCCGACCAACAGCTTCTGAAGGCTCTCTGCCATGGTACCATCTTCTGAAAAAGGCAGGAGGCGGGTGCAATGACCTACTCTACAGTGGTCACATGCTCCTTGCAGTCTTAACAGCTATGGCATGGACGGTATAATATGCAAATTCTTCTCCTATCATAATGGAACAATTTTTATTAGGACCGTAACTATGTGGAGTAGCAACTGTAGGACAATATATTTACGGGTTGACACATTTAGACCATTACATTTTAATTTTGCACATCTAGGTCCGAATATTTTAATTTCACACATTTAGGCCAAATTAGATTTTTTGGGCTAACACATTCTAGTCATTATATTTTAATTATCGCACATTTAGGCCAAACATGCGACGTTTCAGCCTTAATGCAGGTGTTTCGAGCCAATTTGGCTTAAATGTGTGAAATATGATGACCTAATTGTATCAATCCACAATCATAATATCATGCAATTGCTACCCCCTATGTTACGGGCCTAAAAAAATTCCCTATTCATAGTATCGTACTATATAGCATTTGTGAAAACTTGCAACGTTACTTATACCATGATGAATAAAAAAAAGAAGACAGAAATCCACTCTTCATGTTTAAGTTGTAATAATTGCAGGAAGCTTATGGAGGGTACACGTCAGCCCTTATCTGGGTTCTCGTTGCCCACAGTGCCCAACGAGAAATCAGAGAGCGCCACCATTATAGTGTGGACTGCATTGTAGCCATCTACATGGGCATCCTTTTGTGGAAGATGACAGCTCTCTTCTGGCCAATCAAGAATACTTCCAGATATCATAGGCGAAATAAACTAGAGGAAATACATAATGGACTACTAAAAGCAGCGAAAGACTCGGATATTGAGACGGTTCAGAAACTTCTGGAAGAGGTCGAGTCGAGCAGTCAGGTTAGTGAGAAGGCAAGTAGTAGAGCTATGTGGTTTTTCTCTGGTGGAACTATTTTCTTTACGATTGTTATCGTCCTTCTTGCTTTCACCTTGACAAGCGATGGCTGATGTTTTAGTTCATTAGTGATTTTTGTCCAAATTTTCTGCCTTAGCTGTAATGAATATAATCAGACAGGAAACACATATTTTTCCATGTATTGTGAGCAAGGATAGTTGTATCATGTATCTGCAGCTTTGTGTTGAGACTTGAGACCTCATTTAGCATGTAACGAAAGGTGTAACAATTGTATTGTCATTGTATTACATTTTGGCTTTGAAGATTTTAAAATTGAATTGTGAAAACTATGATGCATTGTTTCTTCTTGTTCTTTTTTTAAAAAAAAAAAAAAAAAAGTGCCCACAAAAATAAAATCAATGATATAAATAATTATGGATGTAAAATTTTAATGGTATAATATTCAATTTATAAATATATGAAAAATCATATTAAAAATAAATAAGTTAAGTTACATAAAAAAAAAAATCGGTTACTTCACCTACGTAGTTGAACTGAAAATCATAATACTCTGACTTTTAAAACCGATTAACCAAATTTTATCGATTCGTTAGGAAAATCGTTTATTTATTAATTTTCTGTGAGGCGCAAGGCCAGTTATAGGCCCAAAACGTATGGAGTCCATTTTTTATTATAGATAAAAAATATCAATGGTTGTTGTTCTTGAGATATAATTATTTTAACTAATATCCATTTATAAAACTATTAATACTATTAAATTTAATTTTACGATTAGATTTATTCACACAAGACTTTTCACAATACCTAAAATATTAATTTAGGGCTCCAAGTAGTTATATAAATATATAAAATAATGTGGATCTATTATTTTCTTATAAGTGGTCTCACATTATACTAAACAAAACCAATTAAATTCATGTCAATCAGTTAACTTTGATCCTCACATTGTTTATAAATAATTTATTAAATGTATATTTATTTGTTGCAAATTGTAAAATGTATTATAATACACGTGGTAAATTGTAGGTATATTATGAGGGTGAGGTTAATTAATTAATAAATTAATTATTTTTGAGTAAAATTAACAACAAATTAAATAATGGTATATAATCCATATTTTATCTCCAAAAATTTCTTCCTTCTTGTTTCTTCCATTTTTTGTTTGACTCTCTTTCCTTCTCACCTCTCAAAAAATAAACGGAAAAATGGCGATTTCCAGTATGGCGGCAGTTCCCATCGTCGCTAAAACGTCGCCGTTTTCTTCACTGACGAATTCAAAGCTTGCTCAGTTCTCCTCTCTTCAGTTTCCGATAAAGCTCCGCATTTCCGGATTTCCAAACCATTGCCTAAAATCTAATTCCCGGCCACGAACACTTACGCTGGTAAGTGTCTAATCTGATTTCGGGTGAAATATATTTAAGTTTACATAATTTATTTCTAGGTCCTGTTCGGAAGACTGTTTGAATGTTGTTCTTATGTAATTTTGCTGTGAAATCTTATCCGTTTGCTCCTTGTTCCGAATTGCCAATATGTTAGACTTCAGTTTCTGTTAATTTTTTTCCCTTTTCTTTAGCATTGTAGTCGAATTATTAGGGTTGTGATGGTAAATCTCGACATTGCATGAGAATTGACTCGGGAAAAAGGTTCTGATTACAGTAAGAGTCTCAATTTGCATATATTCAATGGGAAATAGTTCTCATTGTGTACTGGTCCAATGCACAAATGCACCATATTCATAAGCATGTGTGGAGTAAATCTAGATGAAGTATATACTCAAGTTTGGTTGAAAGCTCGTGTGTTTTTATAAACCTCAAAGAATGAGGTTTTAGGAATAAAAACAAAAGCTTCTAATGATTAAATCCTTTTAAGACTCCTTTGTCGATATTTGAAATGGGAATTCTGGAGTCAAAATTTTTAAAGTATAATAAATATTTTCGAGATTTTCTCTCAGGTTGCATCAAAGAAGCAGTCATTTTCGTCATTCGAGGAGTTGTTGGAAAAGTCCAATAAACCAGTTTTGGTTGACTTTTATGCTACATGGTAATTTCGTCTGTACTTGATTAACTTTCTAATTCATTTAGTTTATCCAATAGTATTGTTTTTTGAGTCTGAATTTATATGCTTGTTTGAGGAGGCTTTCATATGAATGTAATGTAATATGCTTTTACCTTCTCTAGGTGTGGTCCTTGCCAATTTATGGTTCCAATTCTGGAGCAAGTCAGTGCTTCAATGATTGATAAGATCCAGGTTGTGAAAATTGATACAGAGAAGTATCCTTCCATTGCCAGCAAATACAACATAGAAGCATTACCAACTTTCGTTTTGTTTAAAGACGGGGAACCACATGATCGCTTTGTAAGTAGTGATGTTCTGAATTGCACTTCTTGACCATTGCGTGACTTTCTGATGGTCTCATGCCTGTCTTAAGAATTTATATTATGATTGTTTTGAACGGTCTTTAACTACTCTGTATGTGTTTGTCTGTCTATACCATTATAATGGCAGTGCATACCCTAATATCATCCATTTCGTGTATATTAACTGAGTCATGCCTATATGAGTCTGGACTGGATTCCCTCCCCATAACTGCACCCACAAAGAACCAAGCCATAGTTGGTGCTACTGGAGTATACTTGATAAAAAAGAACTACTTCAAATGTTTGACCTATATACAACAACTAAAACCTTTTGAGGTTACAAAATATAGATGGATATTGAGGGTTGTTTTATATTTACTAGTTAGATCATTATTTTCTGCAATTAGGCCAAATCTTAGAGATAGTACTAGTTGTTGTTAACTCTTTGTCCCCCCTATTTTCTTTCCTTTCCCTTTCTTTTCTTCCTAGAGCAATATTTTAGTTGTTTATGAGTTACCCGAGGTTCAGTTTTATTTGCTTCAGCTAATAAGTAGTGCTCAATTACAAAACACAAATGATCAAACGTCATCCCACCAGTTAAAATCATTTTGATAACTGTTAGATCTTTAAAATATATGCCGTGACTTTAATCGAAGTCCCTTGTTGATTAAGATATATTGATAAAATGTCCGAGGCTTCAAACAGGTTTTGTCCCTTAAGGTTGGTGATGTTATATTTTGCTACAGATAAGAACCCTTGTGGTTTCTTCAATTTAATTTCCGGTGTCCTGTTGTTTCTTATGTTTGTACGCATCAATTTCCAGGAGGGTGCAATGGGTGCAGACCAGCTTATCCAACGCATTGAGGCTTCACTACAAGTTAAACAATAGCAGCGGTTAGCGATAAGTCTAGGGGCCTACACGTTAACAATGGACAGAGAAATTATAAAATACACTTGAGTACCTGAACTATTCAAGATGCCAGACATCTTATATTAATTAATAGTGTTGTGCCTGATAATGTGGTTAAGATTGTCAATTCTTCTATTCCGTTTATCATTCTATTCAAAATCATGCAACTTGTTTGTATTTCTTACTCAATTATACTCTCAGGAAATACATTTTATTCAATTGACTGAAATTTCCATGACATTGATACATTACATGTTAGGGGGATCGCGTCTTCCTGTGTAATGATCCAACACTATTGGAAAGATGAGCTCATCAGCATAAATTTCCGTCATTTTCTCATTTATTTAAGTTTTGTTAGATCTTCTTGGATCAAAAAGTATCAGGTTCACGATCCATCAACTCCCAGGATCCATCTGCCTGTTGAACCATTCCTCTGTTCTTCCGACACCACCAAGAAACAGGTACACAGTATTCATCCTTCAATCCATCAATATATTTGTTAATAAGTGCAATATCACGGTTAATTTCCAGTTTGAAACCCCCTTTGCTCCCTTGCGTCCCTGCAACTCCATGCAAGTAAACATCCATGTTATGCCGACTCCCCATGTTCCCTGGCTTCAAGTAGCACGACTTATCCGTGTTGATGACCAACTCTTCACCAACATCTGTGTATTGTATGAAGGGGTACGTCGGAACGATGTCTCCGGAATTCTTTACACGCAGAATATGAAGATCGCTTAAATTTGAAACTAGGTTAAGAAAGTTGGTGCTCCCAACACGAGGACTGGCAAACACAAAGGCTGTAACGGGACATGCCTTATTGGGCATGTCCCGTGGTTTGTTGTACCCGTTGACAACAATATCAACGGCATTCAACGTAGCGACCGCTGCCCCCAAGCTGTGGCCTGTGAGTGTAATACTGATCTCCTCATTCTTGTATTTTTCGACCAATCTCCTCACCTCACCAAGAACCTTCAACACGTCAAAATAGTTTTGAGAAATCTTTATATTATTTGAGGAAAAAAATAGTTTTTTTAGTCTACTACGTTATCCCTATTTTCGATTTAGTCATGTTGACTTTCACGAAGTGAAAGTTTGTGAAAGTGGTTTGGTAACTGGCCATAGGAGATGAGACTCCGGTTGATGATGACATGGTTGATTTTGATGTCCACCTGACAAACTCTGATAGGTCAAGCGGATGTTTCACTTCCTACAGCCGGTCACCGGACTAACACATTGAACAACTAAAAGTTATCAGATTATTTTATTCCTGAAAGTTGACATGACTGAAATCAAAATATGGGCAACTTACAGGAGCAAATTATTTTTGTTTTTTTGGGTGAGTGAATCATAAAACATACCTGGTCTCTGGCACTGGCCTTGTTGAAGGGTGATTTTGGATCATCAGAAGTGTAAATTGAATGCCATCCATTATGCACCTTAGGAACATCCTTCCCTTTAAAGATCTTCGGAGCTGAGCTCAATGCAAACTGGAAATCATTCACCCATTCAAGACCCCGAACAGTCCCTCTCCAGGCGATCAAGATATCCCTACGGCCCAAAGCTGATTTGCCTTTGTCTGTCGCCACAGCCACGAACCCCATCCAGTTCGATTCCTTGCTCCACGACTCCCTCGAAATTGACTTGACAAGGAAGGCATCAGGTAATTGAGCTGATGATGTTGCGTAAAAGTACTTTGTAACATTGTACTTGGGTGGTTTGCCGTTGTCTATTCCAACCATAGATAAGAGGTCTTGTTTGGCATATACGCTGCAGCCTGCATACTTGGATGCCCTCTCAGTGTTAAAAGTGTCGTAGGTTGCTTGAGCCATCGCTCCGTAATGAATTATGTAACGTCGAAGATCGATGTCTAATGGATCTAATAGACCTGTCCAATTGTCTTTGCCACTCAGAAGCTCCCATCGTTTCGCGAAGGCCCGTTGCTCGTCTTCGACATTCCGTATCGGTGCCTTCACCGGCTTGGGACAGCTCAAACTCGTCCCTTCTATGCAAGAAAAAGTATATATAAAAAATAATTTGTACTATTTAAAAAAGCATTTGAGTTGCACGATGCAAAGAAGTATTTGCCTTAAGTTTTGTCATTAATTTGCTTCCAAGAATCATTACCCTTAACCATATCATAATTGTTTTTACAAGAACAAATTCATAAATTCATATGAAAACTCAATTTTTAGGTTGATTTTCAATATAAGTGCTTATTTTACAAGTGTTTCATTCAAGACTCAATTTTATTTATTTTTTCATTTTAAGGATTGTTTTATATTTTTGCCTCAATTCAAGGTTTTGCAAAAAATTAAATTTCTAAGTTAAAATCATATAAATGATATACATAAAAAAAATTGAGATGTATATCATGAATAAAAATATCTTTATTAAATAAAAAAAACGTCATTAATTTTTTTAGTTAATGATGCATGTATGTAATTTTTATTTTTATCTAGACAGAATTCTTTCAAAAGTAATGAAGTTATTTTTGTTTTATGATATATGCCTTTAATTTTTTAATTTATCATCTTGCAATTAAAAAAAAAAAAAAACAATTTTGTTAAGCCTTAATTGAAACAAAAGAATTTAAATTAAACCTTAAATAGAAAATGTAAATTAAAACTGAATCTTAAATTAAAATATTCATAAAATGAATACTTATATCGAGACTTCGCCAAAATATTGCATTAATATAAAATTCTTCCAATTTATATACATGCATTGAACGAAAAAAAACATACCCTTGATATCTTGGTCTTCTAGCCTTTCTACTCCATCAACCAAAGCATGTAAATGTTGCTGTGAGATTAGTAAATAAATGAAATTTACTAAGAGGCAAGGACGAAATAGCATTGTGATAATACCTTGATGCAAATAGAGTGGTGATGGTGTATGCAAAACATATTTATATACAAGAAATTCTATTGCAAAAAGCTCTTACATTTCTCACAATTTGGGATTATACATGACACAAAAATTGGCAAGAGCCATCAATGGTTTTGACAACATTTTAGGATTAATTTAAATGTCATTATCTACTTTCAATTTTCTTGGACTAAAAGACCAATCCAATTAATATAAAAGCAAATTTCTCCTTAATCTATAAGGATTATTTTCATTATTCAAGCAATGTGGATTGTGACAATTAAAATGTGTGCTTTAAAGGCGTATGTTTACACAAAATCACTTCTGCAAACTATATTTGTTACGAGATAATGTAGTATAATATCTTTTGTAACACTTTTTAAGTGACAATAAAATATAGGAACAAAGCAGGGTGAGTGGGCTTATCGCCCCCCAAATTAATTTTTTATTATGTATTTATATTGTCTATAGATATAATTATATACACACGTGCTGTATATTCTAATGGACCTTTATTTCCAAACAATATACATATAATTTTTTTTAGCCAGACTTTTGTGAAAAATTCGGATTTAACAAGTTTTCATCCGGGTCAAAAATCATGAAATCTAAGGAATTGCCAAATTAACTAGCTGATTCATCCCATATCGAGTAATCAAATATTATTTAACTTATAAGATTATACCACTCCGGAAATACCTTTTACATTTTCTTTTCTCATTCAGCTCATAATATCTTTTATATGTTTAAAATGGAAAACTCTTTATAAACTTCACCTTCACAATATTTATAAATTTACAAAAAAATATAATTGATTTTTAGCTCACACATACATACTATTCAATCAATTTTTTTATATATAAATGTTAACAAAATTACCTCTTTAAACATCAGTCATTACTCTTTTCAAAAAAAAAAAAAAAACCTCAGTCATTACTCCCTTATGGATTTTATGATTTTGTGTGTCCTCTTTGATAAACACATATTTTGTCCCTTATTAATATATATTTATCCTTACAGTTACTATAAAGGTAAATAGGCTAAACACATAATTATCTTTAAAGTAATATATTTTTGTCTTTATAATTACACACATGAGAGGGAGTTTTTTTTTTTTTTTTTTTTTGCATTGACACGAGTTTTTTTTGCTTTTCTTTAAAATACTATAATTATATATAAAAAAATTCACAGGAGATATGCTCTTTCTACTTCGTCTTATTGTTAACTCCCGCGCTTACGCGGGTTGTTCTCAAATTAAATTGATAACATAATATATTATATAATATATATAAATTAATTAATTTATTGTGTAAAATAATATATTTATATTATAAAATAAACATATTCAACTAATATATGTATAAAAGTATGTCATAATTTTCTGTATATTTTAAAATTTTATTTTTCAATTCATCAAATTTATAAAGTATTTAAATAAAATTTTATTTTTTAATACATCAAATTGTAATATAATATTTATACTCCTATATATTATTTAAAATTGTGATATAAATAAAATTAATCATTATACTCAATATTATGATTTAAGAATTAATCATTATACTCAATATTAAGATTTAAGAGAAATCACATATTTAGAATTATATTATATAAAGTAAAATAATCACATTAATTTAAAATTATATAATATCAAATTTTTATAAAGAGAAATACTTTGAGATAATATACTTACTTTAAGAGATTTATTAAATTAGTCAAATTTTCCAATATTAATCATTCCATAAGTTTTTCTTAATTTAAAAAATTTATTACTTATTGACACATCATCACATTACTCAATATTATGATGCCACATAATATAATCTATTTTAATGCATAGATTTAAACTTAATGAGAAGAAGGCACGTCATCAAAATGAATGAGAAGATGATAACTAAGCAAATTAAAACTCCCTATTAGTATATAGGGGATAATTATATATAAAAAAATTCACAGGAGATATGCTCTTTCTATTTCGTCTTATTGTTAATTTTTTAAGATCCAACATAGTGTAAAAGTACAAAAGTATACCAATTTTAAGCATTACTCAATCAATTGAGGTAACTTATGAAAAAAAAAACCTTATTAGTTTCTAAGTTTCTTTATTATTTATCTTGTCAATTTAATTTCTCAAACTATGATAATTCAATTTTTCATATGAATAAGATTAAATGACCCCGTCATCGTTTTTTAGTTTCAAAGTTTTGATATATTTGATGCCAAAGTTCTTGCAAGGAACAAAAAATATTAGATTATATTAATTTCTTATGCTGTATGGAAATAATATTATGCGTTTTTATGACCTTTGGATGAGCGTATTAGTATATTAGATGATGTTTTGATATTCATATATATTTTATTACAATGAGCTCTAAAATCAACATTTTCGTAAACATAATTTATATAAGTATCTAACATTTATGTTTGTGAATGTTTCTTTATGTGTTTAGATGAGATTATGGACCTATTTCAATTGATAAATGAAATTTCCCCTCCCCTCCAAAATATATATATATATATATATATATATATATATATATATTAATTGAAGTTTCACTATTGGGCAACAAAAAATATAAGGGGCACTCTTGTGTGAGACCGTCTCATGCATGAGACGGTTGAGACATAATCACTTTTTAATAAATTATTATCATTTTTTCATAAATTGTTATCATTTTTTTATAAATTATTATCGTTTTTCAATTTGTTATCATTTTTATACTAATTTGTATCATTTTTTTAAAAAGTGATAACAATTTATTAAAAAGTGACTCGATCTCATGCATGAGACCGTCTCATACAAGTTTTAGCTTAAATATAATGTGGTTGACCGCTTACATATAGGGATGACAACAGGTAGAATACTTGTCTTTTTAGGTATTCCATGCTCGTACTCAATTTAAATTTAACTACTCTCAAGCTAAACTTGTTTAAAAAATTATCAATTTTATTTCCAAACCCGATTATACAACATATTTATATACAGAAAAATCAAATAGCTATTGCAATAAAATCTCTTACCTTTCTCCATGACATAAAAATTGGCAAGAACTATCAATGGTTTTGACAAAATTTTAGGATCAATTTAAATGTTATTATCTACTTTCGACTTTCGTTGATTAAAAGGGCAATCCACTTAATATAAAAGCAGTCAAAAACTTTTCATAAATATGTATAAAGATTATTTTCATTATTTGAGCAATGTGGGTCTCATGTAACAATTAAAGCTACACAAAATCACTACTGCAAACTACACTTTTTAGATTAATGTGATAAGAAACATAATAGCGCAGGGACAGATTTTAATTTGGAGCAATTGAAGGATGACAACACGATGATTAATGGGACCATTTACATATAGGGATGGCAACATATATGATACTCATTTAGGCGTTCTCAACCCAAGAATCGTTTAAATTGTTACATATATAATTTGTTGGAAATTAGTTTGAAATTTGGGTACGTGCTGACCCAAGTTTGTTCAATTTTATTGTAATGAATCATTAGTGAAAAATAGAAATAAGTTGTAAATTTATAAACTACGTTCAGAATAGATGAATTTGATGATCAATCTTCTCAAAACAAATTTCGCGTGAATGAGATATTAATACATGAAGTTGGCTACTTATTACTTGCTTTGATTGGAAATTGAAGAGTGGAAATGTGTGGGAAAAAGGAACTAAGTTTCTTCATCCCACATAAAAAAATTGGAAAAAAAAAATTGCTTCCATATAAATAAACTTGTGAATAAAAGATAGAAAATTGACTAAAGTCTATGGGTAGTGGTATGAGATAACCCTAAGGTGTATTGACCAGACACATCGCATTGGGCGCACATAATTTTTTAAAGTTGTATGAGTATGAGACAATATTGTATGTATTTTTTTATGTATAAAAAACATTATCCTAATTCATCATGTGAATAAATAATCTCACAATATTTTGAAAATTTTGTCGTTGAAATACCGTGACTTTGATGATCTAACCTAACATTTCCCCAAATTAATCTATCCCTTAAGTATAATTTTTTTGGTATGCTTGAATTATAATTTATTTTATACATAAATTTTCTTGTAAATTTTATTTTCTCAACCCACCAAGTTGCTATCATAATTCTGATAATTAATAAAAAAAAAATTCAGATTCATACTTAAATAATAAGTGGTCCTAGTGGATGGTGGAATTGGATCCCGTATTAGTCGATTTTTGGACCAGATAACGAGTTATAAAAAAGGCAAAAACTTGTATGTGACAGTCTCATGCATGAGACGGGGTCACTTTTTAATAAATTATTATTACTTTTTAAAAAAAATATACAAATTAGTATAAAAGTAACAACAAATTTATAAAAAAATGATAACAATTTATTAAAAAGTGATTCCGTCTCATGCATGAAACGGTCTCACACAAGAGTGCCCTATAAAAAAAAAATAATAATAATAATAAGTGGGCCTATGCACCTTGCAATTTCACTTATAAATACCCACATTTCATAAGCCAATAGAGAGTGCAATACTGTATCATTTACATTGTTTAGCAAGAAGCCTTTAATCATCTCGTTGATCATATGGCTGACATGCACCACCACCTCCACCACCACAACCACCACCACCTCCACCACCACAAGGAGGAGGTGGCCTACTTGAAACCCGACTACGGCACCGAAGGTTCAGGCGGCAAGTACAAGGAGCACCTTGGTGAGACAGGCAACGTCGCCGCCGGTGCTTTTGCCGTGGTACTTTTCTGTTTATCATTACATAAATTAATGCTAATTAATTAATACTTAATTGCGCATAAAATTATTTTTCAATACTAATAAACAAAATATTAATTGGTTATATATATCATAATTAATTTTAGTGGGAATTTAATTAACGTGCAGTATGAGAAGCAAGAGGCGAAGAAGGATACAGAGGACAAGAACGAAGCTAAGAAAGAGGAAGCCCTCTTTTGATACCAACACACTATATAAATATTGTACTTTTTTTTTTTTTATTTATGTGTGTGCTTTTTTTACCAGTGCATGAGTGTGAAGTGTGCATAATTAATTTCTTAAAAAAAAAAAACATATCGCCCAATGAATATGATATATATGTAATTATGAAGTTTGTACTGTATGGATAAGTATTTTAGTGTGTGGTGAATAATTAATGGTGAAAAATTCCATTTTAATGTATATCTGGAATGTTCCGATATATTTTAGGATACTTTTTTTTTTTATAATTCGGTATCCGGTCCAACGACCAACTAATCCAGGGAATCAATTTCATCGTCTACTATCGGGAGCCCCTCTTAAAATCAGAGTTAAGCTCTGCATGAACTGACTCCATCTCAGGAATTGTTTGTACCAAGTGGTTTCAAGACATCATATGAGTGAATATGTCTACATGGATCCAAGGGGGCTTAGCCCACTTGGCCACCGAGCTCCTCATTTAAGTGGAAGACGTACTAATTTTTAACCAATAACAATTAACATTTATCGAAAAAAAAAGAAAAAAAGAAAAGAATATGTCTACATGGATGTGTACGTATTTGTCCCCAAAGTTTAAGCCAAATGTTCTATACGTTTCAGTATAAGTGTTGTTTTAAAAATTTATATTAAATTAAAAAAATATAAAATTTTAATTTATATATTTCAATCACTCTTTTCCTCTCAACTCTTTTTCTCTTCCCCCACCCTGAAAGAAAGAATAAAGTGTCGTACGGAATAGAAGAGAGAGGAGAAAAAATTGGGATGATATTAATTAAAAAATAATAATATTTACTCCGTCTCATACTAGATAATATATTTATTAAAATATCTGTCTCAAATTCAATTATACATTTCCTTTAAAGGAAAGAAAGCAACATAAATATCGTAATATAAATGATTCAAATACCTAAGAATTACACACAATATTATTACTTGATCTACACTAACAAAAAATTACACCCTTGCATACACCTTTACTTTATTTTATTTAATTTAATACTAATAAACTACTCTTACCTTAATAACTGTGCAAACAATAAATATATTGTCAAGTATGAGAAAGAGGGAGTAGATGTTTTAGAAATTCTTAAAAATATAATAAATATCCTTCCTTCATGAGAAATGTTGTTTTAAATTGTTCAAGTTTAAAAGAGCAAAAGGAAGAGTAAAAGAGTCTTTTCAACTTTATTATAATTGTGAAATTGAACGGGGGAGATTAAATTTTAGTTGGGAGTTGAGGGGTATGAAGAGTAAATAGGAGATGTTTATAAGAGTTTAGCTTTAGATGGTAGAGTTGTTTATTGGGAATAGAAAAACAAAAAATGTAACGTTCATTTTAAGATTTTGAACAATAAAAAATGTAATGGGGAGAGTAAGAAATTTCATTTTTTCAATCAATTTTGATGTGGAAAGACATAAATACCCTGATCAAATGGTCTCTACAAACATTTATCTCGATGAACAAGAATTTTACCCATTAAGGTAGTATTCAAATATATTTATACTTTCTTCTTAAAAAAAAAATTTATACTTTAAATATTTTTATGATAGGTATCTCAATACAAAATTCTTTTTATCGGGATAATATTCAGATATCAGCGTATATTAAATAGAAAAAGAAAACAAGTTGATTTCATTCATATTAATTGTTTACTCCCTCCTATTCATAATATATGTCGTTTTGACTTTTCGTATTATTTACAATTTAAATGTCGTTTTGCGCTTTTCAATATGAATTAATTATATTTTTTCTCAATTAATCCTTAGTTTTTTTAAAAAAAAATTACATTTATAATAATAATCTTTAAAATCATGTGAAAAATTGCAAAGCTACTAATTAAGGGTATAGAAGGAAGTAAATAAATTTCTTAAAATGTGTGCACGAGCTTAGGATGACATAAATTTTGAATAGGAGGAAGTATACAGTAGTATTTATTTTTATCAGTTCACATTAACATAGATTTTTTCCGTCGATCGAATTTACGATTGAGTAATAAAGTTAAACGCACAAAAGTAGAATAAAGTATTAAAAAAATGTAATATATTTTTAATATAAAAGATTCAGACTAAATAGAATTGATCTTGAAAATAAATTGAGGATGACCACAAGTGAAGAAGCCACTTACATTTTCCCACATGTCTATGTCAACATTGCTTGATGCTTCAGTTGGATGTTTTAGAGATAAGAAAGGGAGGAAACTGGCTATTGGTTTACGGACGTGTCTTATTTGGGTTATTTGAAACGAGAGAAACAAGGTGGTATTCGAAAATAAGATCATATGTTGGGAGCAAATTCTAGATGAGGTTAAAACACGTCTTTAGAGTTGGATATCTGTTGTTTTTTTGAAAATTTGTAATAAAAATTTTAGTGAGTGGATAGAAATCCTGTGAATATCCTGGATTGATGTAAACTATTCTTTTGTATGTTTCGAGTATGCCTTATACCCTATGCAATAAAATTCTTTTTATGATAAAAGAAAAAAAAAAACATTTGCTTGATGCTAACACTTGACCTAAAATTATTCATTTTAAGGCCACGACAGTTGGTTGATAGTAACGTTTAGATTGCACAGGTGGCATAATCTAACTGATTGAAAGGATTTTAGTGATAATTTGAAATATAACATTTAATATTTTCTTATGTCTTTTTTTTTTTTAATTGTGTTAGGTTAGATTTTCTCTGAAAATTGAAAAATAAAACAATGACGATGAGCGGGGGTGGTATATATATACCCTGCCCGGAAATATATAAATACATATTTATATATTGAAGTTTTATATGAAACCATGTCATACATGAAACATAATGTTTTTACATGTTTTTATGATACTTTTTAAATATGAGTATTATAAAATTATACAAAAAATCATGTTTCATGTATGAGACCGTCTCACACAAATTTTGGTATCATATACTTATTATATATTTATACACAAGAATATCATATAATATATATTAAGAGTATGGAGGCTAAAAGACTTATATTCTTCTATTAAATATGTCATGACTTTTAATAGCTCAATGTGATTAGAACTCCACTGCCTATGATCTAAAGGTTATGGGTTCGAGTTACCCTTTGTTCGATAAAAAAAATAATAAAATAAAGCTCAAATTCCAATTCAAAAAATCTGCCCAAGAAATAAATTTCATTTAAAAAAATATTCACTTTCCAATATTTCCTCCTAATAATCTACTAAAAAAACCAAATCATTTAAAAAAATATTCATGTGTCATCTTTTTTTATTATCAACCTCAAAAGTCACCTTATTGGGCCTCCATAGCCCAAGGAAGTACGCATATTAAATTAAAGGCTCAGGTTACTGGAACCACCAAATATACTAAACACACCACCCAAAATTTTTGACAAAAAAAATTAGACATAGAAAAACTATATTGTCCTTCAATTAATTTAAATAAATTAAACTCAATCAAAACCTAATTTATAAATAATACTCTATATTTACCACACCACCGGGTCACAGTCGAGTCACCGCCGAATCAAACTTAAAATTTAATTTCAAATATTCTTTTTAAAGCATAACTATTCTGAGAAATAATAAAAATCAAAAAATAAAAAAAGAAATTAACAAAAAAATCCCAAAAATCGAATTAGAAATCACAAAATTTCTAAACCAGTTCGTTCATTATTTCGAAAAAAATATTCGAACAAACCCCAAAAAATCGAAAAAAAGAACCGAACAACATTCAAAAATCCGAAAAAATACAAAAGTTCAATTTTTTTGAATTTTTTTTCGAAAAAACAATAATATTTTGGAAAAAAATTTCGAACAAACCCCATAAATTCGAAAAAAAGAACCGAACAACCAAGGTTGAAAATATCGGTATCGGTAAAAATATCGGTACCTTAAATTTACGGAAATATCGGTGGAAATATCGATGTCGAATATCGGTATCGGTAAAAATTAAAAAATTGATGGAAATTTTAATAAAATAATGAAAATTTTATATGAAATTTTAGAGAATGTTCCTACTAACTTTAATACATAAATTAATCATACATTCACAACAAATTGAATTATTTGTGACAAATATATCAACAACAAAATACATAATCAATCTAGAGAGATACAATAATTGTTTATACTTAGTTAATACAAGATAACTAATACCATAATAATGACCTATGATGCTCAAATGTAAAAGAAAAAATTGATACCAACTTAAAATTGCATAATTTTGTCCTTGCTCATCAGTTCACCTTTATTCTACTACCATTTGAGTATTAGTTGATTCTCATTTTAAAAAATTAAAAAAATACCGATATTTTATTGCCGACAACCGATATTTTTACCGATATTTCGACCGATATTTTCGACATCTTGGAAAATTTTAACTGGAGTCAACCGATACCGATATATCGTATTTTTACCGATATTTACCGATATTTTTATCGACATTCCGTAAAAAAATAGTTTTTCGGGGGTGTATCCGTATCGGACACCCCGGAAAACCAAAATTTCGGCGAAATGTCGGCCAGTATCGGTGACATTTCAAACCTTGCGAACAACATCCAAAAAGTCAAAAAAAAAAAATAAAAACTCAAAACATTCAGTATTTTGAATTTTTTTTTCGAAAAAACAGTAATATTTCGGAAAAAAATTACAAACAAACCCCATAAATTCGAAAATAAAAATGATAATCGGTGTTTTGAACACATATTTCGGGGAAAAAAAACCCAAATATTTTGACAGGTTCATATTCAAAATTTTCAAACAAAAACACAAATTCAGATTCATTTTTTTTCAATAAATACTGAAAAATAAAACCTGAAGATCGATGGAGGGCGGCGAAGAAAAATGAACGGCGGCGAAGGACGACGAGAGGAGGACCGAAAAAGATGCGGCGCAGAGAAGGAGCGGAGAAGACGCGGCGCGGAGGAGGAGCGGCGGAGAAGACGGCGACTGGGAGAAGAAGGGCGGCGTGCGCGGAGGAAGAGAAGAAGAGGAGGGGACAGCGTGGCGCGGAGGAGGTGACGGTTAGGGTTGCAAACGAATCAAATATTTTTGATTCGATTCGATATTTTGATATTCGTATTCGAAATTTTGTGATTCGAATTCGAATAAAAATATTCGATTCGATTCGATTAGTAATCAAATACAAAATTTCAATATTCGATTCGATATTCGTAGATATTCGATTAAATATTTATTATATATTTATGTTATATATATATATATATGCATATTATCTATACATATATAATAACAAAATCTTTGTATATAAGTAAAAATTTTGAACCAAAAAGTTTATTACTTAATATGTAAAGGAATTCTAAAAATTACTACATTAACTAATACTAATAATTAATAATATTTAATATATGTATTAATAATAAATTGTCGCACCTTTATTTATAATATATAAACTAATTATTTTTGTACCTGCATATTTAAGAGAGAGGAGATTGGTTGTCAACCCTTTAAAGGTAGGGTTGTAAACGAATCAAATATATTATTCGATTCGGCATTCGATTCGATATTTTGATGTTCGTATTCGAAATTTTGTGATTCGAATTCGAATAAAAATATTCGATTCGATTCGATTAGTAATCAAATACGAATACAAAATTTCGATATTCGATTCGATTCGATTCGGTTGCACCCCTAGTGACGGTGCGGCGCGGAGAAAGCGACAGCGAAGATGAAGGGTGAGAGGCAGCTACGGTGAAGATGAAGGGTGAGAGACGCGTAGATAAAAGTGAGAGCTGCACGTTTAGGGTTTTATTTTTATATAGAGGTAAATTTGGTAATCTAGTGGTGGTGTCTTTACCAAATAATTAAAAGTGGTTGGTGTTTTCCTCCTAGAGTTGTTTTTAACAATTATGGTGGTGTTAGTAACATGAGCCTAAATTAAATTATAATAGTACAGTCAAAATATTATTCAGGGCCTTCATTTGGGCCCCTGTTATCACAGCCCAATAAACTATTACACGAAGAAGAAACTAAAAAAAAAAATGTGGTGAAAAATATAAGAAATAGAAATGAGGAAAGAAAATCCGAAAATATTTCACCGATTACATTTCGTGAGATGAAGTTTTAAAAATTCAATTACTCAATCAATAAAGATAATTAAAATCCATCTTATAATTAAATTAATGATATATTTACAATTGACAGTGCGAGACGATCTTCCTCTCTTGATTAATTTATTAATCCAATTGCAATGGAAAAGAAAAGGCATGAAATTTATCTTGAGTTATTTTGGGTGGAAAGATTTTGTGTGACATCTTCTTATCATAAATTTAATTCAGTTAATTAATAAAGCTCTACGTTGTATATTTGATTCATTTTCATTTAGAATCATATACTCTTTTAATTTTACCTAAAAGAGTAATACATTCTCATACAAATTTTAGTGATTTTGAATTAAGTCGAATTATTAATTGAGTTAAATGATCTCAACTGGTTGGACAGGTCACGGGAAATTCGTTACCCAACAAAACCGGTAGCAAACTCTCATACAAAGTAGATTTAATTATAAGTTATATATTAAAATAAATTATTTGTTTTAATTAAATAAATTTAAGACTATTCAGATAAGCAAATTCTATGTGGACTAAATTAAATTTAATAATGTATAAAAAAAAATTGAAAGTCACCTTTTCAACTATTCACCTTTCAAATATTTCATTCATCCAGGCCACTAGTATTTGCACACTTCATTGAGCATGGAGATTAAGAAAATACATTTTTTTGGTTTGTTAAACAATTTAATTAAGGGTTTGGTTTGAGTGTATATCTGTAAATAAATGCGTATTGTAAGAGTGTTAAAATTAAAAAAAAAAATCATTTATAGGTGTATAAACAGTTGTGATCGTACGAATAAGACAAGTGTGCAAATAAGTATGTGACGAAGAAAGTTTATTATTAATTGCAAATAGGTTCAAAAACATTTGCACAGTAGCAAAAGATAAATTTGAACATAAGCACAAAAATATTTGCACAATGAACCTATTTGCAATTTTGGGTTACTTTTTGAACCTATTTGCAATTTTTTTTTAAATCGAGAAAATGGTGACTCGAACCCATAACCTTTGGGTCATAGGTAATGGAGCTCTAACCACTTGATCTATACAACTTCGTCTTTTGAACCTATTTGTAATATTTCCTTATTAAATTTTACATTACATCAAGTGTTTTTTTTTTTCGGTAAATATTCGTTCCCAAACGGAATCGAATCCAGATCTCCCACTAAAGTGAGAAACCCGGTACATTACATCAAGTGTTTATTTTATTCTATTAATTCAATTTTATTATAGTGATGTTTACTCTCTTAAAATAATTCAATTCGATTAATTCAAATGATTTTTTAAATAAATATTGTTATCTTAATTACTTAAACTATTGCCTTAATTAAATTTGTAATTACAATTTTAAAAGTTGGATTAATATATTATAAAATACATTTAAAATGGGCATATTTATTACAAACACATAAATGTAGAAATCTTGCAATTTGCATTTGGGTATGTGTTGTTTGGGCGATCTGGAAAGCGATGAATAATTTTATTTTCAAAGGCAATGAGTGCTCCTCAATCAAGATCGTGGATGAGATTAAAAGTAGGGTGTGGAGTTGGTGTTTTCTTAGAAAGACTTTTGATTGTAATGCTTCTTTATTATCCTGGTATACTGATTCAAAATCTCTAATTTGACTCTCTTATTCTTTCTGGAGATTCACCTTGTATAGCTTGTACTTTCTCCTGGGTATATCTTATACCCGGTAGTTTTTAATAAAATATATTTTTATCTGATAAAAAAAACAAACATATATAATATATTATCATTGATTGATTGCATTAACGCACAATTTTCTTATTTAATATATTTTTTTATATATAATTAGTTTAAAAATACAATTCTTTTTTTAAAAAAAGTTAGAAATTGAGCATAAGAATTTTATAATTGTATGTAGGCTCGTGTAAAAATTTGAAATATTCTAATATTTGACACGTAAAGTTGGAAATATGAGGTGAGTTTACTTAATAAAAAGGTGAACTAAGCAAAACAAAGGGTAACCTTCTTAATATTTCCAAGTCTAAAATCACTTTTTTGTTTTTTTTTTTAAACTTCAAATCCACTTGTTTTGAATTCAGAAAAAGTGATGTTTTCCTGTCTCTTCTCATCATTCACCCAAGGGCCCCGTCAAAAATAAAAAATAAAAAAAATCATGTGATCTTTTTATAAAAAATTTATAAAAAAACACATGCAGGGTAATAATAATCCAAAGTATATTTCATAAAAAAAAAAAAAAAAAAAATCTCTTCCAAAAAAAAAAAAAAAAATCTAAACTACAAAATTTGTCCCATTTGTCTCGGGGCGGTTCCAATAAATTTGAATGTACTTAACATTTACCGTACAATAAATTTTTGATACGGTATCGTACCAAAAAAATTATGTATTTTTATTTCGATAAACACAATATACTAAAAATTTATGTATTTACTTCATCTTCTCACACACTCTATTAAGGTCTGATTTGATAGGTGGATGAGAAATGACAAATAAGTCATGATATGAGATAAAGTAAGGTAAAAAATATTATGGGATCCAACATAAATTAAAATAAAAATAAGATAATATTCCCATTATTGGGCAAGTGGACGCTGGAATTGAATTCGAAAATAAAAAATTCACATGCAAATCACAACTATGTAAATTACATTAATTCAAATAAAAAAATAAAAAATTCACAGAAGATAAAATATAATAATCGATTAGAAAAAATTTACCATAACAATTTTTTTTTTTTAAGATTTGTAACACACGTTGAAAATGAGTGTCGGCAGAAGTCGAGAAAAGGAGGAAGAGATTTTTCCATTTTAGTAAGTTGTCGCCACGCAATTTGTTCTATCATTTATTTTTTTACTCAAAAATTATTCTTTATTAATCAAGATTGATTTTTTTTTTTTTTTGACATATTATTAATCAAGATTGATTGATAATTAAAAAAAATTAAATCAAGATTGATAAGCTTCAATTATTTTCCAAATCAAGATCCTAATTCCCCACCACATTAATAATGAATGACCTCGGTCTTCTTACCCAAAAAGGAAAAAACAAATGAGATATGGAGTGGGTATTGCATAATCATATAAGCAAATCTAAGAAACAAATGAACATATTTTTCTTCTCTATTCATTCCATGTGACCTGAGATATTAAATTGGTTGAATATGGAGTGGGTATTGCATAATCATATAAGCTTGCATTTCATTCATTTTTCTAACATGTGGAGTGGCAAGAAAGGGGAGAAATGAAATGGAAATGGAGGAACAAGTATCTCACATGGGAAAACTGAAAAAGGAGAAGACCATGGACGAAATAAAAGAGAGATTTTGAAGTTGGTACTCGAGGTATTGCTTAATTAATTGTAATTTTTTCTTTTAAAGATTGAATCTTAAATCCTACAACAGTTCTTGGCCTTTCTGTTTAGTTGGGTAGCTGTATAATTATATTATTTTGTACATGTTTTTTGAACACGCACCACTGGTACCGAATTTAGTAACACAATTTTTTCGAATAAAAAAGATGATGACTCGAGTGTAAGTAAAATGTACTCAAATAACCATATTTTCGAGTAAGATTATTGTGCATTAATCATACCGTGCAACTGGGCATGTGGGTGAAACGTGAAATCAATTTTGATTGAAATGTGACATTAATTTTCACTAAACATGTGACACAAATTTTGATATAGTGATACAAAACTGATGAGTGCACAAATATGAAATCAATACACCAAGTACATATGACATTGTACTTTAAGTAATCTCCTGGATCAATCTGCCCTTCTTAGACTTTATATCAAATAAAAAATAATTTTATCAATTACATTTCCATCATACAACAATGGTATCACAGTAGATTTTTATAAGCAGACCTACCGATTGTTGTATGTACATGTTAATGTATTTATTGCTAGTCATGTTTCCAAAAGAACATAGACAGTGCTAAAATTATCAAAATGAGCCCGTCCTGCCGTATTCAGAGGACGGGTTGGGCACCTTAGGCCGAGCATATAGGGTTTGACGAGTAGGGTTTAAATAAAATATATTTACATATTTAATATATGCTTCAATAATAGTAAAATTATTTTGTTAAATTTATGTTTATGGATGATAATTAATTTAATGGAGTTTATGTTTATAAATTATTATGATTGATGAATGATGAATAAATCAATAAATTTATTTATGAGAGGATTCGTTTTAATTTTTAATGGATGTAGCCACTGCCAAAGTTAATTGGATTAAATTTGATTTTGATGAATCTAATATACATTAAAACGCCTTAATTATATATTTTTAATTAAAAAATTCATTCACCGGTAACTAGGTTGGATTGAGGGTTTTGCCATCAAGTTTACAGGAAAAGTGGTCAATCCTATATTTTGCCATATTTTAATTCTTTAAAATTTATTCTGACCTTATTTAAAATTGGATATTTATTTGAATTTTCTAATTAATTATTGTGATTTCCAAAACCACTATCAAATATATGGTGGTTTTTGGATATGTTTCAGATTTGTGGAGGGGCACCGTGGACTATAGCGTCCCATGAAGATATCCGACAATCTCTGCAAAGGAAATTATTTTTTAATGGGACCTTCAGCTATGGCAGCCCCTTCAAATATATGTATTTTTTTTTCTATGTCTGCAAGATGAGTTTTTTAAATATATATCGTGATTTTCAAAATCAATTGCATATGTGTAGTGATTTTGGAATATTTTATAAAAATAAGGAGAGACACCCAAAAGTTAGGCGCCCCATTCCTTTAAACAGTACGAGCGCCCCAAGAGTTGGGTGCCCTTTCTGGGTGAAAAAATTTTGGCCGACAATACTGCAAATTAGTAAAATAGTAAAGTTGTTTCTCTTAGTTATATTGTTTTGTTTATAATACATGTTTTTATTGTTGTAGAAATTTTATTATGTTGGTGAAAAAAAAATCATTTGAATAAAGAGAATTGTTAAATATTTTGGAATGACTATTAAATGTTTTATTTGTGTAGAAAATTGTGAAATGTTAGAAATCATTTCCATCTATTAAATTAAAATAGTCTCCATCATTCATCCATGATTGAACTTGTATAAATACAAGTAAATATTTCATTAGTAAATCATCTAAAAAGTAATCAAATATTGAATAAAACTATTATTATTCAAAAATTTTAAAGTAATCAAATTTTATTTTATAATTTTATAAAATTTTAATATTATTTTCAAAAAAAAAAATTTATAATAAATTTAGTGTATAATTAAATATATATATAATTAATGTAATAATTGTGAGATATCATATATTTTATCTTATAATATCATTAAATATTAATACCTTATAACAAAAATTAATACTTTTTAATAATATTTTATTTCGGGAATTTCCAAATATATATTAGACCTATCATATAGGTTTTCTACAAAATTTAAATATAGAAAAAAAGAATGAATTCGGTGGTTAAAGGGTTCTGATTCCTCCAAAACCATACAAAAAATAAAAAATATATATATTTAAAAGGGCGCCCGTTAAAAAATAATTTTCCTGCAGAAGAGATTGCAGAGATTGTCAAATGTCTTCATGGGCATCATAGCCCACAGCGCCCCTCCACAAATCTATACATATTCAAAAATCATCCTATATTTGATAGTGATTTTGAAAACTACAATAATTAATTAAAAAATTCTATTTATTTTAGCTAAAAAAAAAAGAGTCAAATATTCTCGGCGATGACAAAACCTCTTTTACCAAGTGGGGCGACAGCTCATGACAACGACAGTCGGCAGACCAACTTGGTCTTTTCACTTAGCTGTAACCCTGTAAGCAGGTCCATTGTAATGACACGTGGCTTGTTTAGTCGTCGATCTGGACGATTTGGTTTGTTTTGGGGGAGTGGTGCATCGCGCAGGATTATTTTTTCTTTTCTTTTTTAAATAAATTAATATCTCCACCGACGAAATAGTTGTTCTAGCGCGTGTGATTCAAGCCGACATGTCGCGTGATTTTTCATGGTAAGCCCAACTGCTTACGTGGTTGTACTTTTTGCATATTATTGTCAGATACGATGTTTCTATTTCTTTACATTTTTTTTAAATGTACAAATTACAATTATCATTATTATTTGTATAAATCAACATCATCATCATCATCACTTGACGGTATAAAATCAGTTTTAATTCACTTCAGACAGCTTTTAAAATTATACTCCTCTATAAGTTGATTATTTCTTTTGAAAATTAAAATAAGCTAATATAATATAAACATAGAACAAGAAATGTGTTAGAGAAAGAATAATAAGTAAAAAATTTAGATAAAAGTAAGAATAAATAAATAACATACATATAAATAATAGAAAAATGTAAGGATGTAAATTTAATAGTTAATTGTCAAAAATAAAATAGATAATTTATAGTTGGACGAACCAAAATAGATAAATAAATAATTTATACCAAAACGAAGGAACATCACCCAATTTCACTATCAAAAAGTTAGTACTTAAACTCTTCTACAAACAAATTTTATATTATAAAATTGGGTACATACATTCAATAAAATCATTACATTTGTAAGGTAATAAAATAATATTTTATATACAAAAAAAAACACTGGATTGTGTACGTACGCTATTAATTATAATAATTTAATATTATTAATATTGTATGAGTATTACGATATTATGAAATTAAAATTTCAACACGTTTCATTGAATACTAACATGAATTCCTAATATTGCACAATCAAAGTCGGTCGCATACAATATTTATCATAATAAATCTTTCGTAAAATGTGATTTTTATAATATTTTTTTAAGAATATCTTATATAAAATAATTTATTTTATAAGTTATTTGCAACTATCTATTTATAATATACTTCGTCCCGAAACTATCTTCACACCCCAAATTTAGAAATAACACTCAATATCAATACCCTCACAATATCAATTTTATTTAAAAAATATCACTTTTACTTTATTCTACTTTATTCTCTCTCCTACACTAAGTACATTTTATCTTATACAACCACCAAAAATACCCTTACATTTTATTCTATATCCTACATTAATTTAAGTTTTAATAAGTGTGTCTCTTTACATATGAAGATAATTACGGGACGGAGGGAGTAATATTTAATATTTTTGAATAAATAATTAATATTGACAATTAATATATTTTAAAGAAAAAACTTATTTTGTTTAAAAGTACATATAAAATATAAATTTACCTATTTTTTAATGTATCATAAAAAATTTATGTCTATGACTCATGCTTCTTTAGGTTCTTTAAATTATGTATAGGGATGGCAAAATGACTTGACCCACCCCACCCCACCCCACGCGCGGGTTAGATCAGGTATAGGTATGTCTTCTGCCCCGTCCCCCACACACACACACACACACATATATATATATATATATATATATATATATATATATATATATATATATATATATATTATTTTTAATATAATATACTAATATATATATATATATATATATATTATGTTATAGAATATATATTATATTAGTATATAATATTACATATTGTATGATATTCAATATATATAATATTATTTGATAAATTTTTTTGCATAATTTTATTTTAAAAAAATTAAAAAAGGGCAGTGCGGAGCGGACTTGGGAAGTTCTCGACCCGCAATGGGGCGTGGGGCGGGCGGATGAGGTGGTGTGCGTGGCGGACCTAGGTATTTAGATACCCGCCCCGCCACACCCAATTGTTATTCCTAACTATTTGGGTGGCGTAGCTACCAAGATTAAAAAAAGTTATGTATCTCCTAGAAGTTAGTTAGTCACCTCTCATTTTGTTCTAGGATTCTTCTTCATCGTAGGTTATTTGTGGCATGCAGGAAGCGCTCGTGCAGCTGCAAGAAGAATTGGAAAATGAATTGATCGTGACTTGAACTTGTTATTTCCATAATCCTTCTTAATTGGGATCAAACAGAAGACTCAATGCTTGAATTGATGTGGGTATTCCTTTGATTTTCATCATCTGAGAGTTTATGGTTTACCACATATGGCATATTTTATGTTTAAAGTTACTCCAAATCATTTAAAAAGTATATAAATGATCACATGTTTACAACTGAACATTAATTTATATGTCCACCGATTATAATATATCACGAAAATCTACATTTATTTAATGGGTTAATTGCACATATCGTCTTGTAAGAAATTTTCCATTTCAAATTTGGTCCTTATATTTGGAAATGGTCTTTTTACATGCACATATAGTCCTTTTTGATACATTTTAATTGCACATATAGTCCTTTTACATGCACATATAGTCCTCTTTTAATTGCACATATAGTCCCAAAAAGGACTATATGTGCATGTAAAAGGATCATTTCCAAATATAAGGACCAAATTTGAAATGAAAAATTTCTTATAGGACGATATGTGCAATTAACCCTTTATTTAATTAATTGATTATGTATATATAAGAAAATCTAAATTGATTATGTATATATAAGAAAATCTTTTTTTTTTTTTTTTGAAACAATATATAAGAAAATCTAAGAACTATCAAATGAGTTCTTAGATTATTTGAATTGATCTTCGAGTAAATTTTGGCAAACGCAAATTAGCATTAATATTCAAAGGAGGTAGGCACTAATTTGCTAGGATGTGATTTAAAGGGGACAGCTTGTGTATGTAGGAATGTGTGTTGGAGTTAATAATCATCGTTGGTATAACTGAAATTGGTTAATTCATAAAATGAAAAATTGTATTGCTTGTTGGGATGGACTTTAATTATTTTTTTTTTTTTTTTGGAAATATGAATAGCCTTTTTTCTATTAATTTGGCATATTCTTGAAAAAAATACATAAAATTATACTTGAGCATTTTTATCAGCAAATATAGCATGTGGAATCATTCAATTTTTTATTCTTTGACCATGTGACTTTATTGATATTTTTTTTCTGTAATTGCCGAAAACTGCGTTTATCAAATATTACAATAAATTGACTTGTTTGCATGTGTTGACCAGCATATTTTGTTACGTTGACAAATTCTCACGTGGGGTGATGTAATTTTAATAGCAATAATTTGAGTGAGAACGTTTCATAGATCTCATTTTTTGAGTCCCGTGCACTTTTTAATAAATTGTTATCACTTTTTAAAATGTGATACAAATTTATATAAAAGTGATAAAAAATTAAATAGTGATACACTTCACATTATAAATGAGAGAGAATAAAGTAGAATAAAACAAGAGTGACATTATTGAAATTTAAATGGTGTTGTTAGGGTGTAGTTTATGGAGGGTATTCCATTTTGAGGATGTGAAAGTAGTTGTGGGACGGACGAAAAAAGAAAGTGTGAAAGTAATCACGGGACGTAGGGAGTAATAATTTATTAAAAAGTGAATTTGTCTCACGAAATGATGAGATCCGTGAGACGGTATCACACAAGACTTACTCAATTTCAATTGAGTTGGTAGATGAATTTTAATTAAATATGTTTTATTATTTATATATTAATTCATCAATTCGTTTAATTTTTTTTCCTTTTTAAATAATTAATAACTTTTAATATATCTCAAATAAAATAATTTTACTATTACATCTCAATTAAATAGTAGACCTAAGGTTTAGGAGTATAATCCGCTTTAAGTCCAGGTTCAAAGATTTCAAAATATTTTGTCTCTTATGAGATTATCTGTAAGATTAATTACATTTCAAAATAAGTATAAAAAATCAACTTTTAAATAAGAATATCCTAAAAAGACATACAAAATTATAAAATCATACATAACAACACTTTAATTATTTTTAAAGGAAATGCTAAAAATTAAAAATTAACCTAAAAAATAGAAATAATATAAAATAAAACTCCAAAATATAAATTTATCCAAATACAAAATAAAACTATAAAATTAAGTATATATGTAAATTTTAGATTCATAATATAAAATGAGATATAAGTTAAAACTTCATTTTACAACATAAAATTCTACATGGTTAATACGTATTCAACTTTATACAAAATATAATTTTTGTATTCATTTTGATATAAATATTATCGGAAATTGGTTTTATAAGAAATGGTTTGACCATTCTTTGATCAATTTTAATTTCGTCTCATAATAGAAAAAGAATGCATCTCTTATCTCAAATTCAAAAGTATCAAAAACATTCAAGTATAAAAAGTTTAACTAAAAATATTATAATCTGACAGTGATTCATATATTAATCAAATTCTTATAAAAAAATACACTTAATTTTATAGCCTACAGACTACATGCCATCCCCAAAAGTGTAATTGCTTTCTAAGATAGCGACATAACAATTTATTATATAAGTATTTATAAAGGTACGTGTGACATTTATTTCATTATTTAAAGCATAATTATATATTTTGACTGCAATTTAACATGAATTTGACCCACTTCTCACATTGATATATATCACCATGACACATTCTAGTAAATCAATTTTATTAGTTGTTACAATTTAAAAAAATTAAATGAACACAAGATATAATAAATTTTACAATAAAATTGACTTCGGTGTTAGATTATTTCAGATTTCAATGACAATGTGATTATGGACACTGAAGGGGTTAGGGACATTGAGCCCCTGGATGAATTTTTTTTTTTTTAATTTATTATATACTTCATTTTATCAAGAATTTGCACTCTTTATTAGGAATAATTTTTTTTTTAAAAAAAATATTTTTGTAGAATAAATAGTGTATAAAAGAGAATAAAGTGTATGAGTATTTTGGATGGTTAAATGAGATAAAATGTGGGATAGAGAATAAAGTAGAGTAAAATTTCCCACAGTGTTTGATGTGAGGGTCTGAGAGAGGCCAGGTGGTCAAAGTGGGCTATGCCCCTTGGTTGTTATTTTCTTTATATTATTTTACTATAATTTATCTTATCATATTAATTCTTCGTCAAATTCTACATTTTATTTTAATATAATTTTTTTTATTATTTTAAATCTTCATCCCATTTACTTTTTTACAATGTTAAGTTTGTTACGTATTTTTTTATTGATTAAATATTCATGACTTGATCATGACATATATAATGGAGTTTTAACCGCTTAAATTATATTGAATTTGTGTTCATGTTATTATTATTATTATGTTGATTTGCTAATGATGAAATATATGTGTCTTGTTTATTTGTGATTGGCTAGAATTTAGGGTGTGCTTGGTAGAAACCTTTGATGTTAAGAAATGGAAATGGAATCATTTTGATGTGTTTGATAGACACTTTTTATTGACACTACAGTAATTTAATATCTCAAAACTTAGGAATCACTCATTCCTCTCAATTTCCTCATCTATGACTTTCATTTATTTCTCTTCCAAATAATTTGATTCCATATCTAAAGAATTTTGGCAAACCAAACAAAATCAATGACTATAATAGTGATTCTCATTATTAACCAAATAATATAATTTTAAGGATTATATTCATTTCTTTCCTCACTACTATCATTATCATTCATTTTCTCATTCCTTGTAATAAACCAAACACCCCCTTACGTTTAACTCCCCAAAATGTATGTATAGTTTTATTTATTACTCTCTCTATCCAATAAAACTTTCCACATTTTTTTTTTGTCCATCTTACTATAAATTCCACATCCTTAAAATAAATATTTTTTTATAAACTTCACCCTTACAATTTTTACTAATTTACATAAAATATCATTACTTTTTACTTATATATACATATAATCCAATATTTTTTTTATTTAACATAGAAGTTTATCAAATTACCTATCCAAACCTCAATCATTAATTTTTTTATTAAACTGTGTATCCTTTTAACATGTAAAAAATTTTATTTGTGATTAGCTAATCATGATTAAATGAGTGAGTGCTAATTTGGATATGCATGATGCATCCTATTCCTCGGAACTTGCAGTTCCTAATTCCTAGAAGGATGTCTTTCTCTAAATAAGTAATCCTGCCTCTATTGTAGCAATGTCTGGATGCCTTATTCTGGCAATGTTCTAATGAAATGAATATCCCCTATTTCGTAGAGATATAGTATATATTGTCTTTTTTAAATTTTTATTTATTATTTTATCATATGTATTAATTTTTCTCCAAGAAATTTACACAGAAGAAACCTTGTAAGAATTAAGGGGTGTTTGGTTTGTTGAAAATCGAAATGACAATGGATTTGAAAGTAGTGAGGAATAATAATGAATATATTAATTATTGTTGAATTGTTAGGATTATATATAGGTATGACTATCATTACCATAGAAAGTGTTTGATTTTAATAAAAATTATTGATAATTAAAATTATTATTAACTCTTTTTTAATATAAAAAAATATATTATATAATAATCATGCTTAGTATATTATTATCAATATTAATAAATAATTTTGAAGATAAAATAAATTTTTTAAAAAATTATATATGAAATTTTAGAAAGGAATAGTATGAAAATTAAAATCTGAACAATCAAAATAGTTTTGGCCTTTCAAAGGTATCCATTCCCTTAATATTATAATCAGTACTTGTCAGTTTAATTGATCGTACCACCTGATTGGAAACTAGCTACAAATAGTTTAGGTAAAAGAAATTGATAAATAGAAGTATAGTATGAAAATTAAAATCTGAACAATCAAAATAGTTTTGGCCTTCTCCAATTTTTTTTTTAAGCAAAGTTTTATTAGTCGTATAAATAAAAAATACGAGTTCAAATGATCAAACTTTAGAGTTTTATTGCGTATATATGCCACGGTTTCATATGGCAAACTATCCAATGCAATATTTTAATAAATTTTCCTGATAATTGAATTTGATAAGTGTTGCTTAAAAGCTCCAACCTATTTATGTTTTTTTTTATATTTTGAACTCATAATTCCATATTGAGATTCATATTTTATTTTATAAGTACCTACCTAATAAGTGCAATTACAAAATAAAAACAAGATTAAAAAAGAAAAAAAGAGAAACCCCATCAATTTTCTTTTAACAAAGTTTTTCCTGCCACTGGGATCACCCATAGTCACCTAAACTTTACGGAATATTAATTAATGAGTTTTTACTGTGCAAACAAGTTTTATTATAAAATTAGTTTATAATTAATATTTTTAATAAAATAATTAATTAATATCTTTAATAGAAATAATTAAAATTATTTAAAATTAATATTTTTTTTATCGGTATTTAAAATTAATATCTTATAGTAGTAAAAGAATTAATATTTTTTAGTGAAACAACTATTACTAAACTCAAGTCTCAAAATAAGTTTTATGGTGAAACTTGTTAATTTGTACAATATTTTGCCTTAATTAATTACTATAAAACATAATTATTTAAAATTGGTCCATAAAGTATATAACGTTATATATTAAATTTACCAATTAATACACATTTGTTTTAAATTATTCATGATCTAGTAATGGACAGGTTAATATTTGGAATGAGAAACTAGTTGGAACATGTGTTGCATAGTCATGTTCAAATTAATTTTTGTTGGACCAATTTATTTGTAATTAATTAAGGTCGTCAAAATTTGCTGTCACACACCCACAACAGGGGAAAAAAAAGACCAACCTACCATATATCAAAAATCAATTCGACTCACTCTTGCATCAATTGCAATTATTCTATAACATTTTTGTCTTGGACTACAAATTTAAATTTGATTTATAATGTAAATTACGTGTCATATGTTGGAACCATACATTTAATTAGAACAAAAAAATTGTATTAGAAGCAGTGACGGAACTAGGAATTTAACTTAAGGGGTCCAATTAATAGAAATAATAATACACAATAAAGAATAAACCTCAAAAATTATAAATAGTTATAATTTTGATAAAGACAATATGTTACATCAAAAAGTCGTAATAGACATAGAAACTTCAAAATAAATAGTTCATTACATCTCAAACAAAGACATTAAAAAACTTCACACAATTACAACATCTCTCTTCTATTCTTCATATTTTGAAATCGTTGCATAATAGTTTCATTACTAACATTTTGAAACACATAATGAATACCATTACCAATACAACATTAATCAATGAATATCATTATATAATATTATTTGTCATTCTCAAATTAACTTAGTTTCCCCAATACAAAAATATTTAGCATAACAATTTACCATTCACTGTTAGTTCAACAATACAAATATAAATACATACATGTACACTATTAATTATTTGCAAGCAATACAACTACAATATTAATGGGAAAAATAAAAATATGCCAACAAGACACAAGCAAACAACTAAAATAGAGTTATTTATTCATTACCTATATTCAGTAAATGTTTGGGATTGAAATATTTGGAGCCTTGCACATTCTTCTTGATTGTAGGTGAAAACAGAGCAAGAAAAATGTTAGTGGGGCTGGTGAATTTGTAAAGGTAAGTGGGCTGCAGGTTAGGGTTAAAAGTTATTGTATATATTATATATATTTTTTAATTAATATATGTGAAATTACAAATATAACCCTGATTTTTTCCATTATTTATGTGGGGTCATTGGACCCCTTGGCACACAAGTGTATCGGTCTCTTTTTTTTTATCGGGCAAAGTATGACTCGAATCCATGACCTTTGGGTCATAGGTAGTGAAGCTCTAACCACTTGAGTTATACCACTTCGCCATCTCATTAATTTACTTATATTATAAAATACGTGAGCATAATATATAAAGGGCTTCAATCCATCTATATTTTAAAAAAGAGTACAATTAAAATATTTAAGTGGCGCACCATTTTATTTATGAAATCATCTTTCACAATCGTTTGCTTTATGGGACGAGATGGATTAGTCGTGATAGGATTTAGTAGGATTATAATGTTTAGATTATTTTATTTTAAAAAATATATGTTTGGATTGTTTGATTACATTTTTCATGATAATTGATTTGTTTATGTTTGAATTGTAGGATACATAGGATAACTCTATTAATTATCGAATATGCCCACAATAATGTCTTTCTAATTTAAAATTGAAGGGTAATTTTGAAATTTTGTAGTTAGGACAATTATATCCCACCCACACGCATTGGATGGAAAAATCCAACTATGTACGTGATAAGGTGGGGATTCTAACCCGAGCTCGGTTTTAGTCATGGGCTGCAGTCCCTTGAACCAAACACTTGATTACTTAGGATTAATGTATCCATCCCAACTAGTTTTGTAAATCAAACGAACCCACATGATCATCCTAAGAAAATGAATTGAATCGAACTTTAAAATTAGACTTTTAAATTTCTTTTCTCATATAAACTCTTAAGACAATATTTAGATTCTTAATTTTGTTCTAAAAACGATAGTATTAAAATTTAATATTCTCAAATTAATAATGTACAGTATTAAAAAACTTTATACTTACATTAACATGTAAAACATGTTTAAATAATTATTTAAACACATTGATTTATAATTTTGGCGAAAGCATTATAAATTATAATTAAGTCATGGACATATATAAACAAATCATAAATTGACGAGTTGATATAGTGTGAACCAATTCAATATGAAACTGATTTACAAACAATTAATACCCTTAAACTAATACATTTTCATAAAAATTAAACTAATATCATTCAAAACTAATATTTTATAATAAAATAATTAATACTATCAAAACTAAATTCACTAATAAAATTGGTTCACATACTACTTTGCGATTTAAATTTGTAAAATTCACAATTATTTTGGGACCCGCCTTGAGCGACTCGTTCCTTTCAAACAGAGGACGGCCCTGTGTTACTGTGTACCCATTTTTTTTTAAAAAAAAATTGGCAATAGACTGAATATCAATTAGGTAAATCACAACATACATTATATGTGCAATTATATAAGGCGTTATTTTAAAAAAATAAAAAATCTAAGAATCAATTCTTGATTATTTAGAGGTATTGATGATTAAAAATATTCATTAGTTTTAACTATTTGTTTGAATTCCAGGGGCGCTTGGTTGGAAATTCTTCAATGGCAATGGGAATGGGGATTAATATAAGGCAATTGTGGTGCTTAATAAGAATAAAAGATGGTGAATGACATTATTTTTTCTCCTAAATAAGGTAATCATTACCTCTTATGATTAACCTTTTCTCCATCTACAATCAATTATCCTCAATCATTCCCCTCCACCACCAATAACAAGCTTCTTTTGTCCAATTTTTGCCAAAATTGGAGCACAACACCAATGATGTAACCAACATGGAGACATTCCTCATTCCAATAAATTTGGGGGTATAGGAGGAAAAGTTAATTTTATTCTCATTCCCATTGAAGATCTCGTAACAAGCTCCCCCTAATTTCTCAAAGGTTCCTAACAAGTAAACTTTATTAGTTTCTACCTTAGGAATAGTACATTTATTTAAAAGAAGGTTATTATCATCTTCAAATAATTTATACATGTTTATCCCTATCATCTTCAAATAAGTGTTAAAAAGCGTTGGACACTCATCCTTAATTAATATTTTGACGGCTTAAATTAAAAAAAAAAAATCGGAAATTAAACAGCATATAGAATTGAGTAATATTTTCTATAGGTCTTAAATCTATAGAAAAAAATTTTTTTTTTTTTTTGACAGAATAGAAAAAAATCTTTCAACTAATTGTTAATTTTACATTTTTCAAATTCTGAATTGACATAAAACATCCTTATTAAATGGGAAAAACACACAGAGAGAGCACACACAAAAATGTGAAAATGGACTGCCCAACTGAAGTGACAGAAGCATAATAGAATAATATATTATGGGGTGCACTCCACATCCTATAAGTTAAGTTGTCACTTGTCACACCTTATAAAAATAAGGGAAATTGATTAATTAACATATATAGCGCATGTGGATGCATTAATGTTAAGGAAATTACCTAGGTTTTAATTCTTAATTTTATTTAAATAAACCCTTTCAAAAAAATTAATTTAAATAACCTACTCGATGCTTTTGAAATCTGGGCAAGCACAAGCATCCGTGCACGTCGTAGATATAGTACTCACGTTTTTACTGTACTCTGTATATGTGCATTGAAAAATCGTAGTTAAAATAGTTGCAACAAAAAAATTGAACAGTAAAAATTATAGTAGATCAACTTTAAAAGAGGGTATACCTTTTAAAAAATACAAGAATGAGTAAGGGTTTCAAGACCAATTTTGTAAACTTTAAAATATAAACTAAATAAAATAGTTGAAATGTGTGTATGTGTTGGGCCTATAGTAATGATATTTTGTGTAAAAATGAGGATATTGTGAGAGTAGAGTTTATGAAGGGTTTTTCATTTTAATGATGTAAAAGAAATTGTGGGACAGACAAAAAAAAATATAATTAAATGATATTTCAGGACGGATGGAGTATCATTTTGTTATCAACAGATTAGTTAACGTTATCATAAACGAATGGCTGACATAAACCAATTTTACTGCTAATTAGCTGTAGAGTTTTGGTTCTGGGGTGTTACAGTCGGTGCTACCGCACATGATCCTTTTTCGTCGAGGGTGCCCAGTTTTTTCATTATATATACAATTATATGGGTAGAATAATCGACATTTACTCCCTCCATCCAATAAAATTTGTTCTCACTTTCTTTTTTCACTACAAGAAAAACTACATATTGCGACACTTTTTTTGGGTCATTTTTTTATTAGTGTCTCTAACAATTATTTTTGGGACACTTAATTAAATTTGCTCATTATATTTAATTATTGAGACACTTAAAAATGTAGTATATAAACTTAAAAAGTGCCCCTAACTCTATTGGGACACTACACTTGGAGACACATGTGAATTGCCTCAAAATTTATAAGTGCCCCAACAGAGTACATATTGGGGCACTTTTCAATGTCTGGAAAACCCTTTTTTGTTGTAGTGTTTGGCCTGTTTAAAAATTTGTTCTCATTTTATTTTTAGTAATAATACTATATACCCACACCACTTTATTATCACCCTCCAAACACCACTTATTTACACATAAGTGTCTTGTTACTTTTTGTTAATTTAACAATGATTCTATGAATTGACATAAATATCGATTACTTTCTACCCCACATATCTATTTTATATATGAAATACTAATATTTATTAAAATCAGTGTCAAGAGAAATGTGAGTAATTTTATAGGACTGAGTGAGTATTATTTAGTATTTACTTAAAAAAATAAATTTAAGGAAAAAATGTAGTTAGCAAAGATTAGATTTTTTTTTCCTGTGATAGTAAGGTTTAAAATTTAAGCAATCATATATGTTTAACAAATGGCATGTATAAACAAAAACAAATACTACTTTATAAGTTATCCATTTTTTTTTAACACAAAGAATAGTAAGATAATATAGTATAGATATAGTATAAATGATGTGATTGAGATAGGAGAAAAAGTAAGAGATTTTGATAAAAATAAGGGTAACTGAATGACATATGTGTAAATAATAAAAAAATATAGGAATATAAATTTAATGAATAGTTGAAAAAAATAGAATAATAATATATAATGGGATGAAGAGAGTAAATCAATGTTTATTGTGCTTTTTTTTTTCTTTAATTGATTGGTCCAATCCATGATCACTAGTTGCCCTATGCAGCTCAATAATATCTTAAAAATCCACCAATAAAAAAGAAAGGAAAAGGTAAATTAAATAGAAGAAAAGAGGCGCAGTAGTGATTAATTACGTGAATTCTAAAATCGTGTCATGTTTAATTAGGTCCTTATCTTATTGCTAAACATGCCTACCAAACGTGCACTAAATTTTTTATTTTTATTTTTTTGGTCGAAAACTTAAATTTTTATTTTACCATACAAACATGGCAACAACCAAGAGATGTACTAAGAATTTGCCCTACACTTAATTGGCACAGATTGTCTATTCTATTTTAATGTTGATCTTGTGTTACACTATTTTTAATATGGATTGGCCTCATATGCACTCATTCTATAAATTCATTTAAACCTATAAATATATAATACACCAATTGGTTTCCTTTCTGGGAATGAGCGGGAAATATTTGAGGCCATTGATCGTAATCTCTTGATTTAATCTTGGCCGTATATTTTAATTATGAAGATTTTTTTTTGTTCTTTTAGAATTTTAATAAAAAGTTTATTTATGGGTGTCATTAATTAATCATTCAATTAATTACTTGATTGTTGCAATTAATTGCTTGATTGATACTATTTGATCCCTATATAATGTATTCCTAATCCACTATTGATATCTGCAACCTAACTCTATATCCGTACGAAATACATTTCCAGAAATCAATTATTTAGTACGCATTATCAACATATTATATGTGTGGCCATGAAAATTGAAATGCTTTACAAGAATGACTTAAATTTGGATCAAAGTTAGTAAGCGTTGTGTATAGATTAGGTATGTGTAAAATAATGTAATCTTTTGAATAAATTTCTATTGATAAATGTATATTTATTGAAAAATATTGTATTGTAGTAATCATCTTAATGTAAATAAATTTAATTTTTTATTAATACTAATTATTTAGTACACATTATCAACTGTTTGTTGTGAAATTATCTAAAAAAAACTTACGAGTTGTTGGAGAAAAATAATATTAATCACCGTGCGAAGCACGGTTACGGGCAAAAACTAGTTTGTTATAAAAAGTGTTAAATATTATAATTGAAAAATGTTACTATAAATAAAAAATGTCACTTATAATAACAGAAAAATGCTAAATGTTAACATCATTGAAATGTGCTAACCAAATTAACTAAAAAGTAGTAATAAAATATGAGTGCATGTACTCACCTTACAAGATAGCAACTCTTTTAATATCTAACAAGTATAACAAATGAGATTATAAACCATATTTATCTATGTATATTATGCTGTCCAAAAAAAAAAAAAAATCTATGTATATTATGAATTAAAAACGATAAAACAACAAATGAATTTAATTCAAATTGTTTCAATATTATGATTGAAGAATATATGAATGTGAGTAGATCTCTCTTCATTTTCACATGGCAAAGTGTGTGGGTGAAGCCACTGCCACAATTTCTCTCTCTCTGACACACACACAACAGAGAATGAGGAGTGCCCCATGTAATGTCTAATGAGAAAACAAAAAGTGTCAATCAGAAGAGCACGTTTTTAGTGGCTACTTACTTGGCTGAGCCTTGAAGCAATTCACTGAGCCTGCAATTCTCTATGATTCCAACAGCTGGGGTTGACTCTTGCTCCCTTACCCCCCATTTTACATGGTTGAATTCACTTCCAAATTATTATACATATCTCACCTATTTTAACTAAAATATTTTTATATATAAATATATAATTAAGACGAGTTTCAACTATTCCTTCGTTACCCAACGACACATTATTATTTAAAAACTAACTATTTTTAAATGAAATGAGCCGCTCGTGAGTTCGACTCGATTCGACTTGATTTATAATGTTAAATGATATAGAGCTTGCAAAATACACGTTTACTTAACGAGTTGACTCGAGCTTAATTTGTTAGACTCGATAGTTGAGATTTTTTCTTGTAATTCTATTAGACTCGACTTGTTAGACTCGTTTGCAAGTCAAGTTGAGCTCTATTTCTAGCTCGTTATGTTATCGAGCCGAACTCAAGCTTCCAATACTCGACCCGGTTTGACTTGACTCGAATAATAGCTTTAACTATAGATTGCTTATTTACAAAAAACGGTCGTTTCATAATAAGTTGTCCATATCATAAAATGAAATAACTATCAGTTTTTCTGCATCTTTTATTTTTCACAAAGCCACAAAAAAACATTGTTATTCCATTTTTATAATTTTTATTTACCACAATGCCATAAAATAAATTTATTACATATAATACTAATAAATAATTTTCACATTAAAACACAAGTCGAGTCAAATTGATAGTTAATTATGGGATATAAGGAGGAATCTCTCTCGTTTATAGCTATTGAGCAAACACCATGTAATCAAAAAATCATTTTACGACAAATTGATAACAACTTTTGATTTGATGGAATGTATGTACCAATATACATGTGTGAAATAATTTTATGTTCTTCATGATCATGTATGATACATATACCTACCACTCTGTTAACAAGAGCTCAATTTCCACTTCAAATTTAATGTTATTTAGGCCACTTTGTCTCTTCACTTTATAGTACGTACCATTATTTATTGGGCCAGGTTTTTAACTAATGTTTTTAAATTTATTTATGTTAAGGTGTTTTCGGACTTTTTTTTTTTTTTTAGAATTTATAAGTTTTATCCTGGTTCTATAAGCCAGAAATTTCAGATTTGACTGGTGCACATTAATAGGTGTTGTCAATGTTTTTATATATATATATATATATATATATATATATATATATATATATATATATATATATATATATAATTAAATAATTGCATAGCTTTCGGTATATGGTAATCGAACTGAAATCGAATAGTGAAAATTGAGCAAACACCGAATTAGCACTATAAAAAAACGTAACCGAAAAAATCGATCAATACCGAAACTGAAATTTTCGATTCGATTTCGGTATAATACCGAAAATTGATATTTTTTTAGAAATATTTTTGGACCTATTCTTTTGGACCATTTTTAAAAATAATTTCTCGATCAAAACAAGTAAAAACAAGCAAACATAAATCATTTATGTTCTAAGTTCCAACATAAAATTCAAACCCAAAATATCAAAACATCAACCTAAAATATCAAATACAAAATTTAATATTTTAATTGATATATATATATATATATATACATATGTATATATGTATATATATATACGATTATACATAAAATTCATTCATAAAAATAATACCACAATCGTATATCAAAATTTTTAAATATTAAAGTAGAATACAGAACCAAATATCAAAATAATCGAACCAAATTTAAATTTCGATTCGACTCGGTTTTCGGATAAAAATCAAATAATGCACACCCCTAGCTCCATTCACGATTTGAGGATGTGCAACGGTAAATTGTATCTTCATGTAGTAAATTATAAAGGCCTAAATGACTACCACCCACCCCCAATATTATTGAGCAAAACTTAAATTATCGAAATATTTTTTTGTTATATTAAATTTTATATATATATATAATGGAAATAAATAATTTCGAAGACAAGTATATAATTAGATCGAGACAACATATTTTCTTGGTCAACTCAAACCGACACTCTTATCTCCAAAAATTGCTCTCTCTATTCACATTGTTGAAAGTGTGTAAATCAAATATACTTTCTCCTGATAAATTGATGTCGATTTAATAATCCAAACTTCATTAATCCAAATATACATTTATTTTCATACATTCTTCTCGAAACATTTTAAAAGCATATTTCCTTCAAATAGGAAATAAAAAACAAAACAAAAATAGCGGTTATATATTAACCCGGGTTGAGAAAATGCAAAATAAAAAAATAATAATACTTTTTTTTTTACGGGTAAAAAAATAATAATACTTGTTAATTTGTTTTTATAATGTGCAATCAATCAGTATTCATTTAATCAGTATCATTAAAATGCACAGAATAAACTTTAATCTCATGTAAGAACCCAAAAACATGAAAGTATCACATGTAAATATCAATGGTTGGGCACCAACATATATTCCCATTTATATTTAGATGTTGGATAAGTAATTAATTAAATAAATAATTTTGAATTCCTCTAATTATATGATATCACATCATAAGTGGTGGACATATTCATATTATACGAATAAGGAGTTTAATATCTTTAGGATATAGATAGTGGAGCTCTGACCACATAAGTTATACCACTTCGTCAAATATAGAATTTAATATAGTTAATATATCGATGAATTGATTAATTAAATCTTAAATTCTATTTATGTGAAAATTAATATTTGATTTACTTATTCATAATGTCTTAAAAAACACAATAATTTTGCTTTCAAAAAAAAAAAAAACACACTGATTTTATTTATTTATCTTATTTTATTAATAAGCTTGCTTTTTATACATAACATTATATGTTTGAAATAAAATAATAATATAATATTTATTAATTGAGTACTATAAATATCATGATTTAAATAATATTTATACATAAAATATTACAAAAAAATCCGCGTAGTACGCAGGAGCTACGCTAGTAAGTTGATGCACATCAGTAAACATGTTATCATTTTCACCCACAAATAATATGAGAGGTAAAATTAGAGCTGTCAAATCGGGTTATCCGGCCCAACCCAACCCAGCTCATCGGACCTATAAAATATGAGTCCAAGCCAGCACTGCTAGGCTAGCGGACTAATGGGTCAATCCAACTCATACATTTTTTTTATTTATTTATTAACAACAATTAATGCAGAAATTAATTTTTAGAGACATAAAAGTAATCTGGTTGTTAATTTTAGTTATTATGCAAATTATGCAATAACTATTACGTCTATTATCAATACACTGATCAATCTTGTGTCAATTTTATGAACGAAAAGAATAAAAATAAAATAGAATATTACATTACAAATTGCAATAACCCTAAACCATGAGAAAAGAAAAAAAACAAGAAAGAAGGAAATTTGTTAAGTTTTGACCTTAGTCCATAACTTCTACGCCTGAATACTCGATTAGATAATTATATTAAAAATTGAAGAGCATATATACAAGTTAGGTGGGCCAAATCGGTATAAATTTTTTGGATCTATTTTTGTCGAGTCTAAATTATACTAACTTTCGGGTTGGTTGAATTAATCAACATATCGGGTTGAAAAAAATTACAGGACCAGAAAGTAAATTACAGCAAGTAAACCATAGATTATGTATGTGCGACAGCTCATTTAAGAAAATGTGAACAATTTATTTTTAATTGTGATCTTTAATCACTGCATTTATCTACCTAATTCACCAACTCAAAGACAGAAAGGACAATGTTGATCATCTTGCGAGACTGAGAAGTGAGAACTTGGACATTGAAAATTTGAAACTCCAATATACTATGAAATATTTACCAAATATTGAAATACATTAATTGGTTTGAATTGAGTTATTTCCTTCTGTATTTAGTTATATCTGGAAAAATAAAACAATTAAAGTATATTAAGAAATTTATTTTTGATAAATTAGTTTAATATTTCTTAGAGATAATTATTTGAAAATTATAATAATTAAAGTTTCATATTTTTTTTTTGTTTTTTAAATATGACTCATGTCTCTTTTATAGAATTTTGTAATAAATTTATTTAACTAAAACTTAGTTAAAACTTATATAAAACTTAGTACTTATATAAAACTTCAGGCTAGATTTTGTTACATCTTTCATTTTCTGTTGAACAAAATTATTTCTAGTATAAGCCCTTTTAACAAATTTGAATGTTTGGAAGTTTGCGTGGGATCACCACATTCTTTACATCAGCTATATTACACTTTAATTATTATTTCGTTTATCGATTCATGCATTCTCATAAAAAAAATATTTGTTTTTTCAGCCATACACTTTTTAGAAATAATTTTGCCCTAAATTTAAAAATATTACATAAGAAAACAATGCAATAGTATTAATTAATTGTGATCAATTTTTGATGTTACATTCTATAACTAATGTATTTCCTAAAAAAATAATATTCAACCTTAAATTAATATATTTCCTTTTATAGAATTATTACGATCTAGTTGTAATATAAAGATATATCATACTAATAAGGGTGTTTATAATGTTTTAGTGAGCACATTTTCGTATTATCTATATTTTTTTAATTTAATTTATACTCAAAAGAGAAAAATTCTTTTTTTTTTTTTTTTGAAACTAAGAGAAAAATTCTTTAAACCGTGAAAAATACTGGCGTTGAATCTTCAAATTCTATTATTGCCGTTTCTTTCTCTCTCTGTACTAACTCTGATCTATTTTAATTTTATATTATTTATTTTTAACCCTTTTCATTAAATATAAAAAACAATTGTTTTTGTCTTTGTCGATCACTGCTTTCAACCCCGTGGCATTTGTTTCTGTGATCCACACACCGCTACCCCTTCCAGCTCACATCAACACCAAGAGAGAGAAAATTCACAGAGAGAGAGAGAGAGTCTTTTGATAAACAGAGGTAGTATATCTATCAAGAAAAGAATCACAAACAAAAACCCACCCACCAAAACCAAATAAAAATACTATCTTTATATTGAACCGACACTTTTTTTTATCGAATGCAATAATAGTTTAACACTTCTGTGTTTTCTCTGGTGTCTGTTAATGTGTCATTTTCAGTATGTTGTTTATGCGAAGGAGCTGTATTTAAAACAGAGGAAGAAATAAGGGCATTGCCATTTCTTTTCTTGCTTAATAGCTTGGAGAAGATTTTCTCTCTCTTTCTTGAGTTGAAATTTGAAGATGTGTGTTGGCGTATGAGTTGAAGAGAGAGAGAGAGAGTGGGAGGTTGTCAAGATTTTGTTTTGGAGATGGATACTAAAGGGAGGCTTGTTGCTGGTTCACATAACCGTAATGAGTTTGTGCTCATCAATGCTGATGAGATTGGAAGAGTAAGTTTCTTGAAAGTTCATCTTTTTTCCTTTTGTTTTCTTCCAAAACAGCTGTAAATTTGCAGTTTTGGGTAAGTTTATGTCTTTTTTTTTTAAAGCTTTTGATGGGTTTTTTCGAGGTGTAATTTGGCTAATCTTTCATGTTTTTAGTGCCTTCTCTCTGGGGTTTCTCCTTGTAATTTTGATTATTTTAGTTAATGACTTTTTCTTGATTTAGTTCCTCTTAGCATCTTTTCAGCTTTTCTAGATTTCAGGGCCTTCAATCTCTTCTCACTAATAATGTTCTTTCTTTCTTTTTCTTTGTACTTCACAAATCTGTAATAGTTCCACCATTCTTGAAATTTGACAATTTCTTGATCTGATTTGTCAGGTGACTTCCGTGAAAGAGTTAACTGCACAGATTTGCCAGATTTGTGGAGATGAGATTGAATTCACAGAAGATGGGGAGCCTTTTGTTGCTTGTAATGAATGTGCTTTCCCTGTTTGTAGACCCTGCTATGAATATGAAAGAAGAGAAGGCAATCAATCTTGCCCCCAGTGCAAAACCAGATACAAGCGTATAAAGGGTATGCTACACTTCTTTCCATCAATCCAACCTTTTATTCATCTCTAGACTCTTAGATTTGTTAGAGAATTAATATAAATAAATTAATTTCGACGTTATCAGGGAGCCCCCGTGTCGATGGAGACGAAGATGAAGATGAATTTGATGATTTGGATAGGGAGTTTGATTACAATGGCAGAGATCCTCACCCTAATGGCGAAGGGGTATTTTCGTCTCGTCATAATATCAACCGCACTGTTTCTGGGATCACTAATTCATCTGAATTGGATCCCTCAGCTGTTAATTCAGAGATCCCTCTTCTTACTTATGGTCAAGAGGTAGATTTGATGCCCCTTTTTGCTTAAATAATGTTTGGTATTACTTTCTTGATTGTAAATGTTGATAAAGTTTGCATCTTGATGCAGGATGACACAATTTCAGCTGATAAGCATGCTCTCATTGTCCCCCCTTTTATGAATCATGGCAAGCGAATCCATCCTGTGCCGTCTAGTGATTCGTTGATGACTCGTACGTGTTTTTTCCGATTAATTTTGTCATTTTTTTTTGTTAATTTTCGTTCATCGGTGGCTTAATTTACGAGCATTGTGCAGTGCCTCCGCGACCGATGGATCCCAAGAAAGACTTAGCTGTGTACGGCTACGGAACTGTTGCCTGGAAGGAGAGAATGGAAGAATGGAAAAGAAAGCAAAATGATAAACTTCAAGTGGTTAAGCATCAAGGAGATAAAGGTGGAGATGAGGTGTTTGACCCTGATTTACCCAAGTAGGTCCAACCCTTTCTGCTTTTTTGTTTACTTTTTTCATGTGCTGTGTTAGAGTGTCGGTGGAATTGCATTTAATGGTCTATTTACAAGGGTTTTATTGTCTTTAAAATATATGCACTAATTGACTTTTAACTTTTGTAGCCGTTGCTAAATTGCAGAGACCTTATTAATGTATTGTATTTAGCATTGACCTATTTGTGCTATCATTAATTAAAGACGTGGTTGGTTGTTATATGAAGTAGTGTTGCTTTATAGTTAAGAAATAAACTGCTTGTTTATTTGCTATGCTCTGGAGAACAAGGCCATAATGGAGTTTGAGCTTTTACAGATGCCGATCTATTGTTTATGCTCGTTGAAGGGAATATTGGAAAGTCGTCTAATTAACAAAATTATAATGTGTTTTCTATTTTTGTTGTGAACTATTAAATCTAGAGAAAAGAGCGTGAAATTGTTCGATACATCAAGCTGGAGTGGACGAACACCTTTTGGATGGTTGAAATTGAGGAAATTAAAAGGAAAAATGCAGTTTTTTTTCACATCATTTTGTGTACCGTACAAGTCAAAAGATCATGGGGGAGGAAAAGAATATAACAAGTATTTATCACTTTTAAAATTAATGAGAAAGTAAACACAATAGCTTCTTCCTTTAATTTTAATTTGTTTGCATGGGAATTCCATATTTGCACATTAGGATATTGTGTGAGTGCCATTTTGTTCCACCAAAGATGGAAGATTCTTACTTCTTCACTTTCCATTAAACTCATCTAATAAATGGAACTTCTTTTGTCTATATTCACAGGATGGATGAAGGCAGACAACCTCTTTCTAGAAAGATGCCAATTCCATCAAGCAAGATTAGTCCTTACCGTATTGTCATTCTGCTCCGAATGGCAATTCTTGGATTGTTTTTTCACTACAGAATCCTCCACCCTGTTCACGATGCATATGGGCTGTGGCTAACATCAATTATATGTGAGATATGGTTCGCTGTCTCTTGGATATTCGATCAATTGCCAAAGTGGTTTCCAATCACACGAGAAACATACCTGGACAGACTCTCACTAAGGTCTGTATATCTCCACCCCACCCACCCCTAACCCCCATAAAACCCACCATCTATCTTTAGCTATGTTTGTATTTCTGGTGTTGAGCTTCTGTATGTGAACTTGTGTACCAGATACGAGAAAGAGGGCAAGCCCTCTGAGCTAGCTTCTGTGGACATATATGTGAGTACAGTGGACCCCATGAAGGAACCTCCACTTATTACAGCAAACACGGTTCTTTCTATACTTGCTGTGGATTACCCCATCGACAAGGTTGCCTGCTATGTGTCTGACGATGGTGCAGCAATGCTTACGTTTGAAGCTCTTTCTGAGACATCTGAGTTTGCTAGGAAGTGGGTCCCGTTCTGCAAAAAGTTCAAGATAGAACCACGAGCCCCCGAGTGGTACTTTGCTCAAAAGTTCGATTATTTGAGAGACAAGATTGAACCGACATTTGTGAGGGAACGTAGAGCTATGAAGGTATCTTTTGCTTCCCTTTACTTGTACCCTCTTGGTTGCATTTGTGAGTCATCTAAAAAGATGATTCGGCCGAGTTCCAAATTTTGATAACCGGGCTTCATTTGCTTCTATTTTGGTGCAGAGAGAGTATGAAGAGTTCAAAGTTCGAATAAATGCACTGGTTGCTATGGCACAGAAGGTTCCGGAGGAGGGTTGGACCATGCAAGACGGTACTCCATGGCCAGGAAACAACGTGAGGGATCATCCCGGAATGATCCAGGTATATTGAGTAATCTATTTGTATGAAGTAACACTCATGTACACCAGTTGTACAATGCAACTGTACACAATTAATATTTTTCAGTGAAAACAACTAACACTAACAAACTAATATTTTGCTTGAAAGGTGTTCCTGGGTCAAAATGGCGTTCGTGATGTGGAAGGTAACGAGTTACCTCGTCTTATCTATGTTTCTCGTGAAAAGAGGCCTGGATTTGAACATCACAAAAAAGCCGGTGCTATGAATGCTTTGGTAACTGTCTTCCATGGTTTTTTTTTCCCTTTTTGATTAATTATAATGATGCAGCCATTTGATCTGGATTTCACTCTTACTCTCTCTATTTTCGTTTTCTAATTTCCAGATGCGGGTGTCGGCTGTAATCTCGAATGCTCCTTACATGCTAAATGTCGATTGTGATCACTATATAAATAACAGCAAGGCTCTCAGAGAAGCTATGTGTTTCATGATGGATCCTCAATCTGGCAAGAAAATATGCTACGTGCAATTTCCTCAAAGATTCGACGGCATTGATCGGCATGATAGATATTCTAATCGTAACGTTGTCTTTTTCGATGTATGTATAGCTCCTTCCAATGTTCCATACGATGAGCTTTTGAATAGTTGTTTGGATTTATGAATATATTCAAAAGGTTAATTAACAATTGTGTTAACAGATAAACATGAAAGGGCTCGATGGGATCCAAGGTCCGATATATGTTGGAACGGGATGTGTTTTCAGGAGGCAAGCACTTTACGGATATGATGCCCCCAAGAAGGCAAAGCCCCCGGGTAAAACATGCAATTGTTGGCCAAAATTGTGTTTCTGCTGCTCGTTCTGCAGCAAATCGAGAAAGAATAAGAAAACGAAATCGAAATCGAAGGACAATAAGAAAAAGACCAAGGGCAGGGACGCTTCTACACAGATCCATGCTCTTGAAAATATTGAGGAAGGAATCGAAGGTGAGGACATTGGTTGTGATGAATTAATAAGCTTATAATTACAAGAAGATGATGTTTGTGTAATACAATGATAATTTTTTTTGTTGATATTAGCAAAGCGACAAAGTATTAGGGACACCATTTTGGATAGAATCAGACAATTAATTAGGAACGGAGGGAGTAATTAAAATAAGTAGTATATGATCACTAATGCCTTCATGTATCTAATCTTTTTCAGGAATCGACAATGAAAAATCGGCCCTCATGCCCCAGGTTAAATTCGAGAAAAAATTCGGACAGTCGCCCGTTTTCATCGCATCGACACTTCTAGAACAAGGTGGCGTCCCCACGGGAACATCATCTGCATCGCTCTTGAAAGAAGCTATTCATGTGATTAGCTGTGGTTATGAAGATAAAACGGAATGGGGAAAAGAGGTACACACATAATATCTCAATATCATATCATTTCCACTTAACTTACTCCCGATTTAGACCTCAGTTGTAACACAACTTTTTACTGCCAGATTGGATGGATTTACGGTTCGGTTACTGAAGATATCCTGACGGGGTTTAAGATGCATTGCCATGGTTGGAGATCAGTTTACTGTATTCCCAAAAGGCCTGCATTCAAGGGTTCAGCTCCAATCAATCTTTCTGATCGTCTCCACCAGGTTCTTCGGTGGGCCTTGGGGTCTGTCGAAATATTCTTGAGTAGACATTGCCCGATTTGGTATGGATATGGGTGTGGTCTGAAGCCATTGGAGAGATTTTCTTACGTAAACTCCATCGTCTATCCGTTGACTTCACTTCCCTTGATTGCTTACTGCACATTGCCAGCTATCTGTTTGCTTACCGGGAAATTTATTGTCCCCGAGGTGAGCCTAGTTTCCTAACCTTTATGATCAGCAACATTTAAATTTTTTGGTCGGGTTAATATCATTTTTAGGGACAAAAAGTGATATTATCCCGTTTTTGTCAATTATTGAAAAATAGGAAGAATTTTATTTGACATGTGTTTCTTGTTTTTTTTTTTAACTACAGATAAGTAACTATGCCAGTATACTTTTTATGGGGCTCTTCATATCCATTGCCACAACTAGTATCCTGGAGATGCATTGGGGAGGAGTTGCAATCGACGATTTGTGGAGAAACGAGCAGTTTTGGGTGATTGGTGGAGTCTCAGCTCACTTTTTCGCTTTAATTCAAGGTCTTCTCAAGGTTATATTCGGGGTAAACACGAACTTCACAGTTACGTCTAAAGCAGCTGATGATGGAGAGTTTTCCGATCTTTATCTCTTCAAGTGGACGTCACTTTTGATCCCACCAATGACTTTGCTGATCATCAACCTCATTGGGGTCGTAGTTGGGATCTCGGATGCAATAAGCAACGGGTATGAATCGTGGGGCCCACTTTTCGGTAGGCTTTTCTTTGCTATTTGGGTGATTGTTCATTTATACCCCTTCCTCAAAGGTTTCATGGGTAAACAACAAGGGGTTCCCACTATTATTATAGTGTGGTCTATTCTCCTTGCTTCTATATTCTCGTTGTTGTGGGTGCGTATCAACCCGTTTGTGTCGAGAGACGGGGTCGTGTTAGAGGTTTGCGGATTGGATTGTAATTAGATACAGAAAGTTTAGGTGGTGTTTTAAGTTAATATGTAGAAAGAAAAAGGTTGATGGGAACTCTGCAAAATGGAGATTAACCTTGGGGCGAAAATGTCGATTATTTCTGCGATTAAACGAGCTTTCGAAGCTCCGATGGAGGAAGAGTTGGAAGGCAGCTCTGAGGTGATCTGTGTGTAGATAAAGAGAGAACTGCGTTTGTGCACACATTTGTATTTGTTGTGGAAAGTTTCTATTTATTCTTTGGAAATTTGTGTTGTTGTAATCCCAAAAGATTGTCAACTTATACTATCATCATAATTTATATTTCATTCTGAATAAAAGGCCTGATGCAAGAACGTTTCTCTTATCGTTTGCAAGATTGGAAATTTATTGTCATGTTTTTTCGCAGGGATCATATATTTTCTTGTGAGGGAATAAAAATTATCATGTAATCATAAAAGAAAATTCAAATTGAATTAGTGGGAGTAAATAACTAAATAAGTAGTTACACTAGTCGGTGTAATTTTTTATGTTTCCCTTTTTTATTCTCTGAATTTTAAACACATGTTGCTTTCATTATTATAACAAATTAATTATCTTTCAACATTAATAATTTACATAGTGAAACACAATGGCATATAAAAAAATATGTCAATAATTTTATAGTGAAACGCAATGGAATACAAAAAATGGTACAAGAGATACCATTATGTAAATAAGATCTACTCCCTCTTCCATCCCTAAAAATTGTGTTCACTTTAGTTAAAGGAGAATGATTTTGTTGTTTTCTTTCTAGAAATTACCACTTGCAGAGTTGCATGACCACAGGCTTTCAATCTAGTTATTTCAATTTACAATCTATTTTTTCTGCAGTTAATAAGAAGATAATCTTAGTAAGAAAAACAAAAAGTTTGGAACCTGCATTATAAAAAGTAGCAGCAGTTAAAGTACAAACAAACCAAGATGTTTAAATTTACAATAACTGAAACACACAAACTAATTGGATACGTTTCATAAATCGTAAGTGCATGAGATATGCAATAAAGCAGCTGCAGCAGCCCTCAGACCTAAAACAAAACATCTTGAAAAATGTACTAAATATGAAAACGAACACTCCTATTTCCACCGAAGATCCTGCAACGCCTTTCGTTTTGCTGGTCTAACTGTAGTCAAATCTCCGACATTTGAGCTCTTATGCATTGGCCCGTTCTCCTTCATATTCGCTGTTGCTGGAACCTTACCTGCGGTCCCATGAATCAAAATAGTTCTAGCATTCTTCTTTGCAGTTGAACATAACTGTTTGAACGATGAGTTTTGCACATCTTCTGCTTGAATCTGTTTCCGCTTAACATCAAATCCTACAACAAACCCATAAAAGAATATCATGAATTATGTAAATCATCACAAAAATTTAAGAGTCAATAGACATGTAGTGCAGGTTTCTTGATTTAACCTTTTGTTTCAACTAATGGCTTGCTAGCAGTGGAACCTGGAAGTGAGATGCAAAATGAAAACCATGTGTAAATCACAAATGCAATCAAGAGAATTTACAACTCCTTTGCTATAATTTGTATACCTTCAACTTCATCCTCAATATTCGTAAATCTTTCAGCAACATGATCTTCATTGTTTTCAGACAAAGCATCATTTTCATGTGTCGTTTCATCGATGGGGAAGCTTAGACTGGAGTTATCGGATATCATAGACAGTGAAGATTCGGAATCAATGTACTCTTTGATGGTATCAGCCACATCACTTTCTTTTAAGGTTTCATTACATACAGAGTGAGGCACATCTGCCATATTATGAGTATGAATGTTGAAATCTTCTGCTTGTTCTTCAAAATGAAGCTGAGGAATGGAAAATTGAACCATTGAAGCAATTAAACTTTCCTCGGATGCTTTCTCAGCCTTCTCATGATCACCTTCCAAATTATCATCAAATATATTTTGAGAGGATCTTGAGTTGCCGTCTTTTTCATTCCAAGTGTTGGTTCCACATAGATCATTATCCTTTTCATTACATACAGAGTGACGCACATCTGCCATATTATGAGTATGAATGTTGAAAACTTCTGCTTGTTCTTCAAAATGAAGCCGAGGAATGGAAAATTGAACCATTGAAGCAATTAAACTTTCCTCGGATGCTTTCTCAGCCTTCTCATGATCACCTTCCAAATTATCATCAGATATATTTTGAGAGGATCTTGAGTTGCCATCTTTTTCATTCCCAGTGTTGGTTCCACATAGATCATTATCCTTTTCATTACATACAGAGTGAGGCACATCTGCCATATTATGAGTATGAATGTTGAAATCTTCTGCTTGTTCTTCAAAATGAAGCCGAGGAACGGAAAATTGAACCATTGAAGCAATTAAACTTTCCTCGGATGCTTTCTCAGCCTTCTCATGATCACCTTCCAAATTATCATCAGATATATTTTGAGAGGATCTTGAGTTGCCATCTTTTTCATTCCAATTGTTGGTTCCACATAGATCATTATCCTTTTTTACTGAATCTCCATGGTTTGTAACTTCTTCATATTCCAGGAACTTTGAAAAATGACAAGGAGAGGTACCTATTAAAAATAGGAAGAATATAACAATATATAAGTCAGTTTCTTGATATCACTAGCCCATAAATTTGGAATTTGCAAATAACCTTCAATAAGACATTTAAGCTAAACATGTCTAATAAATATCCAGTTTTAGCATAACATTTCAAAGCCCATAATATCTTGAATATTCATTATACATTTTATGAACTCGTATTAGCTCCACAAGACAACCAAACTTACCGAAGATGCTAATTTTCTCTACTTCTTCATCCAGACGACCCCTAGAAGTCTCCACTGATGTTTCTCTCAAAATGTTGTCATCTTCAGAGCAGACAGTAAGATGATTACTCTTTTTAGACCTCTGTAGATCAGCATCAGATAACCCAAATCCAGCTTCACCACTTTGTGTTATATCCCCCTCAGTTGTGTGACAAATTTTACTCTTACCACTGATGCTTTGTGACAAAACAGTATCTATTAACATGTCTTGACAGCCTTCAAGTTGAACTAAATTTCTTGGTGAATCAGAAGAGCTAATACAATTTATTTCTGTCAACTTACTGTCATTACCCAGTGCTTCATAAGGACAGGATTCTGGTAGATGAATGGCTTTCTCTTCCTTGTCTTGTTCTACTCTTAAGTTAGTTTCCTTCAGGCACTCGACTGTGTTCTCAGTTAACTGCTCCTCAGAAGCTCCACAACCACCATATTCAGCTTCAGAAAGAACTGCACTGGAGATATTCACAAATTCAACACCCTCAACCTCATTTAAGCCTTCACAAGTGATACCTTCACCATTATCTGACAATGCGTCCTTTTTATTAGACTTTCTTTGAGTCAACATATTTTCCTTGGTCGTGCCCGAGCATTTGATAACTGATATCACAGTCCTATCCAATTCCCTGCCATGAGACCCGGTTTCATCTTTCTTGATTGGTGTTGCAAGATGATTTTCTGCATAGGTGATCAGATGAAAAACAATCAGGTCATGCATAACTTAGACATCAAGAATGAGCAGTATATTAGTGATTACCTTCCATGTCTACATTCACTCCAGCATGTAACACTTCACTAAAACTTGTCGGCAAAACCACAATTTTATTTTTTATTTTCTCACACTCACTCTTTTCTCCCTCCATCTTTATTTCCTCCTTGGTCAAGCTGTCGCGACTTTTGGAAATTGATTTGTTTGTAGATGTCAGATTTGCAGCTTCAGTTCGAGAAGAGGAAGTATTATTTCTTCCAGGAGTATCATTATCAAAAAGTGTTCCGAAGAGATTGTGGAGTTCAATTTCTGAAACATTACAGAAAAATTAGTCTACAGAGCATCATATGGAAGTAGAATCCAGTCTGTGAACTAACCTGTCCAGCTTTGGATAGTTTTCATATCAGTAGTCTCTTCATCTATAACTGGCTTGCTCTCCTTTTTGAGCATGTTCGTACTTTGCTCTTCAGTTTCGCCTGTGTCTTGAAGCTTCATATCAGTAGTCTCTTCAATCCCTATTTTGCTGATAGAGCAATCATCTATTTCCTTGCCACATTCTGCATCATTGGCTATAATAACAGCAGACATTTTCTCAATAAATCCCGAGATATACAAACAACAATTAGCACCATAGTGAAAGTTTATATCAGAACTAACCATCACCATCAGCACTGGAGCCTATAATATTAGTCTTTGACAAGCACCATGCATTTTCTGCGGTTTCAATTGCATTGCAACAAGTTTCTGGCATTTGAATTATGTTTGAGACAGTAGTGTCGGCCAAGAGACTTTTCGATTGCCCTGCTATCGAAAAATAATCATGAAATAATGATCATATTTGTAAGAAAAAATCAAGTCTTATTAAAATAGAAGTATGTACATTAATTAGAGTGCTCATCAGCTTAATTAAAAATTTAATGTTCTTAACATACTCTTCTCCACAATAATTTTATCTCATACTCTGAGAAAATAAATGTCTTCCCCTTGAAGATAGACAGCAACACCTGCTTCTTATTTTAATATTTAGAAGTACAAGCAATTGTAGGCACATAACCCAAAATTCTTTCTACAATATAAGTTGACATTTCCAGTATTAATAAGAGAAGTATAACATATACATTTTTAGAATAAAAGTGAAATTATTTACCTTGAGATTCAGAAACGCCCACGCGTTTGGATGGACTTATTTCCTGCAAATTTGAGCCATCAACATTGAACTTAACTTCATTATAGTCTTCACACGTGGTTGATATAGCAGGGACATCATGTATTACAACTTGTTGGTTAGAATCCTTGATTCTAGTACTTCTCTCACCATCAAATAGATTAGAAATATTGAATTCCCAGTCCTCATCTTTTGAGCTCTCATGACTCTCCAAGCAGCCAACTGTTTCTGACTGTTTGTCCTTACATATACTGGCTTCATATCCTTCAAAAATCAGATCCAACTCGTGATCTCTGGCACTGTTGCAAATGGTTGTGGGTGCTATAGAAGGCGGACCATCAAACATCCCTTGCTCATCAAAATCCTTGAGAGAATATTTATCAGAAATAGCTTCTATATCTGGAGGCATGATCCCAGGTCTTGCTTCAGCATCAAATATATTAGACACAATGAATTCCCCATGTTCAGCAGATCTGCTATTGTGGTAGAATTCACCTTCAACAGTTTTACCATTCTCTGAATTTGAACTCTTATCAGTATGAACCTCATGGCAATCTTGTGGCGCTATCTTAGCAATTCTTTCCCCATCAGAAAAATCAGGAATACAAAATGCATTGTATCGATAGCTTACACTATTGAGGATGTCTAAACCTCCACCGCCATCAGTTTCAGTCAGCTCTGGAGATGCCTTATTGAAGAAGGCTTCATTTCTTGCAATCATATTATCACCTTCAACCCTTCTCAACATGCACGATGACAGCGCCTTTGAATTCATTATACTCCTCGAGTGATTATAATCAATAGATCTCTCTGATACACACCAAATAGAAAACAAAAAACTGTAAGGTAAAATGTCCAGAAAATGTATGGAACGTCTATATTCTAATACCAATACATACCACAAGAATCAAAAGCTCCAGCGATTGGGGGTGTATCTTCATTATTATTGTCCAGAGTATTATTACATTTAGGATCTTCGGGTAATACTTTGTCGTCTTGACCAGTTTCATCAGAATCCAGGTTCTCTTGAGCAGCAACTACTTTGAGTTCACCAGCTACACAGGCATTTGGTTGTAAGCATATTTCCGCTTCAATCTCTGCCACTTCCACATCTGTTGCAAATTAACTAAAAAAGTGAGCAACAACTTCACTAATGTGAAAAATAAATTCAACATATATATCAAGTGAGGAACGTTCTTACTCTTAAAATCCATATGATCACCGGGTAAGGGGTTGTCAACAAAAGAGGTAGTCTCAGCCAAACCTCCATGTTCGGAAATTTTAGAGCACTCTCGAAGTACTTGGTTGTCTTTTCTTGGTAGATCAAAGCCCAGATTTTCTTCGACAGCAATTCCCTTGTCTTCACCAACACGATCAACCACATTGAGACTTAGTTGCGAGCATCCGTCTACTTCAGCCTCTGTCACTTCCATGAGAGCTGCAAAATAATTAAAGAAGTGAACAACTTTCAGTAATTAGTTAACAACTAAAAGAGAAAAAAATATCGAGGAACACTCTTACCACCATGTACAAAGCTGTCAGTAGAAGATCCAGTCTCATTAAAACCTTCACTTCCAGAAATATTTGAGCCTTCTAGAAGTACTTGGTTGTCAATCTTGCTATTGCAGCCCATATCCTCTGTTTCGCTCAACACATGAGCTTCAGGGTCATTCTTACCCATGTCTCTTATATTTTGTTCAAGTAATTCATGCACATCATCAATCTCTAATGGTAAATTATACTTTTCCATATCTCTGATATTGTTAACAGACACTTGACCGTCTTCAAAATCTGTGAAATCTGTATTGAATTCTGTGTTTCTGGGTGCTGTATTTGTGTCTGAGTCCTCTATTTCCCTTCTGTCGATCAATTTCATATCAAAACTTACTTCATTGTCTGCAAGAGAAGCATCTGGTTCCTTTCCGTGGGTGCCTTCTGCACTTTTGTTAACACCAAAACCCAAATTGCTAGTGCTTTCCAAACCTTCAGACCCAGAAGGCTGAGCTTTTGCAACAAAATGTTCGCCCACTTCCAATTCATCATGTGAAGAAGTATCTAACACTTTAAAATCATCCAATCTACATCTTCGCTTCCTTGAGGCAGCAACTTTGCCTAATGAAGCTGTGGACACAACTTTCTTGCTGCTAGTTTCTTTCACGGTCTCTGCTATAGAGCTTGGATCGTTTCCGGTCTTCATGACACCTCTTTTTCGCTTTATTACTTTGTTAGAATCTCTGTCAATCTCATTCGGTGTACATTGAGAAGCAATCCTTCTTGATCTTCTTGCACTCTGTTGAACTGCATAGCACTCCTTTTCTACAAGACATGTCTCAGTTTTAAGCTCTTCTGCTTCGAGTTTCTCCACGGCTAAAGTAGTATCATTTTCTTCATCAACCGGTTTGAAACATGATCTTTTACTCCCTGACATACTCGTACCATTTTGTTGAAGAACCTTCTTCTCATCTTTGGAAACTTCACCAGCATTCTCAGTTTCTGTCTCAAGCTTCTCCACGGCTAAATGAGTATGAGCTTTTTCATCCGCAGAAACTTTTTTGACACTTAAAGTTTTACGCGTTGACCTCCTCATTACGCTAGTTGGCTGGAGAACCTTCTTCTCATCTTTATAAACATCACCAGCAATTCCTAATTCTGGCACTGAACCCCTCAACACACGTTTAGTCTTTATTTCATCCTCAGACACTGGTTTGACATTTAAAGTTTTTTGCCTTGACCTTCCCGTAACTTGGAGAACCTTCTTCTCATCTTTAAAATCTTCATCAGCAGTTCCTAATTGTGGTACTGAACACCTAGAGGGGTGTCCATTTTCAGTTTTTGCCTTAAGCTCATCAGCATCAATCACATTCTTCCTCCTGTCACTTCTTCTGGGTTCCACCTTTATGGGTTCTTCCATTTTCGAAGATACTCCTCTGCCCGGATTAACTTCACTTTCATTCCTGTCCACATCCACTCCTGAAACAGTTGTTGCATTCAACTTTGATCTTTTCCTTAAAATGTTGCCCTCGCCATTTTCATTTTTCCTTTTATCATCAACATACAATGTCTCAGAATCAACAACCTTGTTTGTATTCCTTTTAGATCTCCTAATTATTTGAGGTTCATTCACATCATGAACCACAACTATCTTATTCTCCGGACCTTCCTCCAGTGATTTTCCCTTACTTTTCCCCCTCTCCCTTGGATCGTTGGCCAATTCCACTTCATCTTCATCCCCTTTATTTGTTAAAGAACACGTACCCACTGCTCTGTTCTCCTTATTTTCAGCTATAACCTCAGCTACATTTCTAGTTCTTTTCGCTACCTTTCTGCCTTGATTCTCCTCCTTTGCAGAAACTTCTTTCAACTTCTGCGCTCTGGATCTGGTAAGTCTACCAGGGTTAACCACAATTTTCTCGATGAGCTTTTCATTATCAACATTATCTGAAGCTTTCTCATTGATTTTTCCATCATCTTTTGCACTTTTGTTGTAACGATTCTTGCCTCTCAACATCATTTCTTGACTGGAGCTATCTACCTTGCGCTCATTCAACTTGCCATTATCCAAAATTTCAATGGCAGAAACATCAATATCTACGCCCTCGCTTTTTTCAGGATTTTTTCCTCTCTTCTCATCTATATTACTCTCCATTGATTTCAACCCCCTAGATCGCAAAGCTCTGCCCGCTCTACCCAAATTTTCTTGGTTCATGTCCCTACAACTAACATTTACAACGGATTTACTTACAGCCATACCCCTACTTCTTCGTTTTAATTCTGGAGATCTGGAAAACTCAATCAGTTCGTGTTCCGGGCTAAATCTTACCTTCTTAACATTTTTATTCACAACCACATCAGTCGATTCTGTTTCGCTCACATGCTCATCCAGCCCTTCCATCGGCCGTTGAATCAGAGGATCGTCCTTTCCCTGAATTCAACAATAAATAAAACTCAACATTTTCAAACCCCAAAATAAAAATAGAAACAAAACCCATAGATACCTAAAAAGTTCTTTACAAAAACTATGCGACATTTCACTTTGAATGCATACACATAAAATCAAAACCAGTTCAAAATTACCTTGAGAACTTCCGAAATCCTGTTGGCCATCTCCAAATTCGATAGATTGGCAGGAATATTATGCTTTTTGCATAATGCCTGTAGCTGTTTGCGCTTCATACTACGGAAATCCATTTCAACATTTACCAAAAATAATGCTTACCCTAATTCGAAAACACTAATGAAGAAAGAAGAAATATGTGTGCATCTTTAGCGAGTGAAACTTTTGGGTTACCAAAAATTTTGCCGCTATGGAACTGTTGAATATTAAATGTAGGAAAATTGAATTTTGAATTTGAAAGGGCGAATTTTCCCGCATGATTTTGGTTGACACGTGGCCTCCAATTGGAAGGGAACGGATAAAATATGAGTGGATGAATTAATAAAGAGAAAATTACGGATAAGTTTAAGAAAAAATTCAAAATTACAAATATATTTATATTTAAATATTTTTGTGCGTTTATTCAAATATTTTTTGTGCTTATGTTTAAATTTTTTTAACTATTTGAATAGATGCATAAAAATATTTACACATGAACCTATTTGATTTACATTTTTTTTTAACCTATTTTGTAATTTTCATTTGTTTTAGAATCTAAGTTATAATAGTGTAATTATTTTAACCCACACTATAACTTTGAATTTCATTGCTCACCTTTAAAACCTTTCAACCAATCACTACATTAGTATATCACTAAATGAGCTCCCGCGTATTACGCAGTATTTTCGTTAAATAAATTTTACCATGTAATATATTATATATAATATTTTTAAATAATAATATATATATTAAAATAATGTATATGTATAAACAAAATTGTAATTATAATATTAAATTTAAATAATGGTAATATTAATTGTATGACAATTCATGCTATGGATTAGAATTATTATAATTATGTGAAAGAATTTACTATAGGATTTGTTTCAACTTTATTTTACAATTAATAATAAAAAAAGAGACGATTAATATAATTTTTTTTATATAATTGATGCATAAATATTGCTCCGAATAATATATATATCGTATATTTATAATAAATATCATATATGATTATATTAAGTTTTTTTTTTTTTTTTTTATAAAAGTTGATACAACCACAATTTTTCTTACATACATTTATAGGCTTAAGTTAAATATAATTTTATGTTTACAAATTGTCATATGATAACACTTTTTAGATATAAAATAGATATTTAAAATATTTAAAGATTTATATATTAGTTTGTCAAAAAAAAAAAAAGATTTATATATTAACTTATTTATTAAAAAATATATATATTGTGTAAGAGGTCTAAGGTTCAAACCTCCTTAGAAACATATTTTTTAATTAATTTCTATATTAAAATGCCACATAGATGTCATATATTAGTTATAAATCAATAAGAAAATGACACATAGATTATTAACATATATATGCATTTAATAAGAATGTGACACCTCATTCAAATTAATCTCATGACGACACCTAAGCAAAAACAAACTTCCTATTAGTAATATAGGGATTATTGTTTTATTTTTATTTTTGTCTCTATTTAATGTATCTTATTTTATTTCAAAATTACATATGGAGTATGCATTAGTAATTATCTTGAAAAACAAGTACCCACAAGGAAAAAATGGAAAAACAAAATAAAAATTTAGTGTTCTAATTATACTAATTTTTATTTCTTTATATGAGTAAAAATAACTATAAACTTATCTTTGTACATAATTGATTCGTGGAATCACGCCTTGAACACGAAATATAACCTCATAATCTGAATTCGTACCCGAGCTCCGAATACCTGCAAAATACGCCGGAGAGGTCCCCGACATAGGACTCCGACGCTCAAGTCAATGATCGGAAAGAGTATGAAAGGACCCTTAATACCCAGTAAGGGACCTCTAAGAGCTAATATGGACTAGTTGGTTAAGTGATACTAAAGATAAAGTGTCGTGCTCAAAGTATGATAACTTGATAAGTGAATTCGTATCTTTCATGTTTATGTTGATTATGTATAATACTTGAAAAAACAGTTGTACCACCCTTCAATGGAGTTTTCCTCATTCTCCATCGTGCTCCTCCCACGTTCTGTTTTTAGGAGTTTTCCTCATTCTCCATCGTGCTCCTCCCATGTTCAGTTCTTTCATCACGTTTTATTTCCATTCTCCATCGTGCTCCTCTCACGTTCTATTCTTAAGTCACGTTTCATTTCCATTCTCCGAGAATCATTACTTCTAGAATATTCTCTCTGTGTTTTTTCGGTCAGTTCAATACTTATATCCATCTAACCCCTTATTTTTAGGGGTTTAACAATTTTCTTGGGATTCATCTCACATATTATCTCAACCGCTTCATCTTATCGGTAACAAAGCTCAATATATTCGTATGAGCTTTGATTTCGTATATCTCACGTGGTCATTTTTTATGAGCTCTATTACCTTTCGGGCCTTTTAGGCCCATTCCACCAATTACGGCCCAAAAGTCCAACTTATGCCATATCAATAATAATATTTTTTTTATCCCTTTTCTCATAGCATAATTTGTGATTGGAGAGTGAGATAATATATAAAATAATCAATTACAAATTTATAGTATTTATATAACACCTTGCACTAAAAAAATAAATGAGATGTGTAATTATAGGATTAACTAAATAAAATGTTGGCAAATATAATTAGATTAAAGCATGATTTGTGATTGGGGGTGAGATAATATGTTTTTTTCTTTAACAGAGTGAGATAATATATAAAATAATCAATTGCAAATGTACAATGTTTATATGCTACCTTGAACTAAAATAATAAATGAGAAGTGTAATTATAGAATGAACTATACCAAATGTTGAGATATATAATTAGATCTCTTTTTTAAACGACATATAAATTAAATAGTGCTACTATATCACATTTTACAATTTGCAACCTACACTATATTTTGTAATAAATTGCAGCATATACTATGTAAAATGAACAGATCGGTATCTAAACTCAAATTTTGTTCTTTTTTCTAAATCAAATTATATTTGATCAAGGTTATATTTGTTTTTTTAGAAGTATTATTTTTTTTACCAAATATTTAATTTCTAACAAAGAATCGACCTTAATTTGGCCGAAAAAAAGAACAAAATTTGTGTTTGAGATACTAATCTATCAATTTTACATAGTACGAGTTGTAATTTGTTACACATTACAAATTGTAAAATGCACTATAATAAATATTGCAAATTGTAATTAATCCTAAATTAACACATATACAAGATTAAGGGGGTGTTTGCAAACTAAACTAACTGCTTAAAAGTACTTCTAAAAAATAAAAGATATGAGAGGACTGCTTAAAGAAAATATACTTTTAACCCCTGCATTAGAGTTTGTAAGGACACCCTAACTTCTTAGCCCCCGTTTGGTAGGCCAGTTAACGGGCAGATAAACCATTTATCGGACGTTAATTATTTTTGGTTTCTATCTTCAAGGCCCAATACAAATGACCAGGGCCATGAGTAAACACTGTTATCGCAAGACTGGGTCTCACCTCAAATCGATGAGTTAACTACTCTTCTCAGCCAAGTTTCGCTATTTTTATTGACAATTTTGCCCTTCCACAAGATATTTTGTGGGTTCCATTCACAAAATACGCTCCATACTATCTGAGAACGCAGGAGAACGAGAGAGAAAAGTGTTGATGTGATTTTGGCGAGGTGAGCAGCGCACAAATCCTTCGAAAATGTGTTAATCGGTGAGATTTATATTTCTTCAGCCCTCATGTATTTCTTAGTACCGTGTTGTTGTTTATCTTTTTGGCTATACAGAGGATTCATTTTTTTTTCTCCGATTTAAACCCATATTTGCTCCGGCAGGAGGGGTGCACGTCTGGAGCATCGTGGTGGAGTCGAACTGACTGGTGCACTTGCGCACCATTAGGTATGCTGCTCTTGACTCATGTTGCTTCATTGGGGCATTATGTTATATTTAGGGCTTTTCCGCCATAAGAAAATTGAATATTTTAGGGACACTAGTACACATATACATATATTTTAGACTTAGCATTACGCTACACACGTATTCCCTTTATTATAAGTGGTCATTATTAAAAACTAATTAAAAACGTCTATGTAAATTTGAATTTGAAATTTAAGAAGAGGGCCCACAAAAGGTTTGGGAGGGAAAAGAGACGCCGTAATTAAATTTTACTCTGTTTTTCTGCACTTCAATTTACCCCTTCTTCTCTGCTCCTCCTCAGCATCACCTCTTCAACAAAGCTCAGAAATCTAGCGTTTAGAAAGAGTGAAAATGGTGGTGGCGAAGAAATCGGCGTACGAGGAGAGCAGGCTTAAGAGGCTTGAAGAGAACAAGAAAAGAATGGAAGAGCTCAATCTCAACAAGCTATCGCAGGCTCTGCGCACTCCCAAGGCTTCCCCTGTATGATCCAATATCATTTAATCTCTCTCTCTCTGGTTTTGCAAATACGTTTTTCATATGTTTGTATTTTGAACAATGAACATCAATTTTAAATTTGAAGCACTCTTTATTGTGTGTGATTTTTTGTTTTTCCCCCCCTAAATCCACAGATGAAGGTCGTGAAGGCGAAGGTCCCAAAACAGCCTTTGGACCTCTCTGCGGTGCGTAGATCAAGCCGCGTTGCACATATGCCTATTCCCAGCTACAAAGAAGTATGTAACCAATGTTCCCCACTGTGAGAGAGAGAGAGAGAGAGAGCATGCGTATAATATAGATTTCTTTCGTCCAGCTAATATTGCCTGCTTCAAATTTTTAGGGTTTTTCTAGGGTTTAGGGTTCAAACAATTAAGAATGTGTAACTGAGTTATGTTTGTTGGTTGTTGAAGGTTCCAATTGAGCCCATGGGGTGGAGGCCAAGGAGGTTAGTGCAAGATCATTACTATAAAATTTCATGACATTTGAATGTATGAGTATCAAAATTTAAGACGCTTTTGGTGTTGGATGTTCTTCAGCTATACCTATAAGAGAAGGGATTTGTCGAACAGAGTGTATGCATCAGATGAAGATAGGGCGTACGCTATACAACGGGCGGAGGATCTTCAATCAGGTTTAGATGCAGACATTCCAAGCTTTTTAAAGCCTATGCTTCAATCACATGTTACTGGTGGATTCTGGCTGGTAATTTTTACTTTGAAAATGATTTTTATCCAAATTAGTTGGACTGCAAGTTTTCCTTTACAAAATATGAAACCAAGTTTAAGCTTCTTCTTTCAGAGGAGCTACATTGAATTGTTTCTTTGTCCTCAATCATATTTTTGCCCACCCCTAAATATGCAGACTCTTTTACATAATGGAAGTTGAAGCAGTAAAATGTGAGCTCACTTTGAAACAGGGTCTTCCACACCATTTTTGCAAGAAACACCTTCCAAATCGGGATGTAATGGTGAACTTAGTTGATGAGAGCGATGGAGTATATGAAACTAAGTACCTTGCTCTTAAATCCGGTTTGAGCGGTGGGTGGAGAGGTTTTGCCATTAATCATGAATTGGTTGATGGGGATGCACTCGTTTTTCAATTAGTTGAGCCAACCACTTTCAAGGTAATCTTCTACTTTCTAGTTTACTTACATATTGCTTGATTATTAACTCCCATGTTTTTTCAACAGAATATCCTTTCTATTTTCCTATTTTATTGATCTTGATTCTTGTTGGTTGATTGTTTTGCTAAGAGTGTAATGTTATGTCAAAACCTTATATCCATTTCGACCGAAATTTGATTCACTCACAAAAAAAGAACTGAAATGTATAATGGGAAATATAAATTCATATGAAAAGGAATATTAGTTCATATAAAAAAAATACTTCAGTTTGTAGGCTGATCAATATTAGTACTTTTCAATATACAACTGATATTTTCAACATATACATACTTTTCGACAGTTTCTTCGATGATTAGAAAAAAAAGTAACTTATTGATTTTTTATTTTTTTTGTCAAAATTGCACTAATTTGTATGATGCAACTTGTGTGCTGAAATGTTGCTCTTATTATGATTACTCGCAGTACAACCAAATTAATGATGGTATACCTTAATTTTTCACCTGGTATGGAGTTTTTGATTTGTTTCCTGTAGACCGTCTCACGACGGAGCTCCATTTACTAATTAGACATATTAACCCGCGTTAAAAAGTGAAATTCCTATGCTTTGTTATCAATCCAATTTTTTTTTCAAATCCAAAAGCCCAGTTCCTGCGTTTGACACCATTTTTGTTTAACGGCACTTGTATGTTAAACCTTATGACTGCACATTTTTTTTTAAAAGAAACTTTTTACTGAACAGAACTTAATTTTACATTTTATTTTTCTTTTCAATTTAATTTTCTAGTAAAAATTTATGTGAGATTGTTCCCCGCTACTCCACTAATGTTTTAAGAGAAAGACAATAGTCACTTTAACAAAAAAAAAATATCACTTTTTAAAAAGAGTTGACTATTAATTAAAAGTGATACATTTTAAGTTTAAGTGATTGCACAATATATTCATGTTGAGATTCCGACAATTTTTTTTTATCCATTTTTGGTGTCTTTTGATTTAGTTTATAAATGTGCAAGATTTTGATTTACTTTACGAAAGCGTGTGTTTTCTGCAATGATCAGGTATGCTTAGTATCACTAATTCACAACGCATGTTTTCTGCAATGATCATATATTGTGCTGTTCAATTATCTGAACTTGTTAAAAAAATCTCCCAAAAAAAGAAAAAAAGTTTCATATAAATGATTGTGGGGATTCTGTTTAATATAATTAACAGAATGACAATTAACCTTCTTCTTCTTTACAATCAACTTCCAAAAAAGTAATCTTTCTGTTTCAAGAATGTAAAAAGAAGGTTATTGTAGAGCAGTTTTGGATTATACATTGGTCTTAGTTTCAACTGAGGCCGTTATCATTCTATTGTCAAATATCCAAGTTAAAATTCCGTCAAAAATAATGTTCCCTAAGTTAAAATCTTGTTCGGACATGTTACTGCTCTTCATTCTGCATATAGGTTTACATCATAAGGGTAAACGAACAGGAGGATAGCAGTAACTGACAGTGTAGGAATGTCCGACCAAGGCAATCTGGAGATTTTTTTTTATCAGGTACGCTTAGTATCACAAATTCACAACGCATGTTTTCTGCAATGATCATATATTGGGCTGTTCAATTATCTGAACATGTTCAAAAATCTCCCAAAAAAAGAAAGAAAGTTTCATATAAATGATTGCGGGGACTTCTGTTTAGTATGATTATATATAAATGATTGTTTGTGAACTCAATATAAGACCTATAATCTATGAACTATTATACATATCTTACATATGTTATTCGTTGCTAATATTTGACATGAGATTATAATATAAGTAGAATGGAAGTGAAGTATAACCTCTGTGTTTATATTAATGTCAGAGCAACTTACAAGTACACAAAATCTGAGATGGTAATTTAGTCTTGTTTCTTTTTACACTAGTATATTGAATGATATGATAGGATATTGTGGGATTCATATAAATGATAAATTGAGTAATTAAAAAGATGTTTGAAGGTGTAAGGAAGTGTTGCATTCTTTTTTTTTAGAACAAAACTAAATTTTTTGGATAAACTAAAAACAAAAGCAGGATTAAATTTTTTTGGGTGAAGGGAGTATAATATTAAGGTGTACTGACTAATTTAAAAGGTATTCTTTAAAAATTATGTGAAATGAGACCTTTTGCAACTTCTATATTATTGTGATACAGAGGATATAGAAAGCAAATAATCAAGACTAGTTTAATCTTTGCTGTAGCCTGTAGGTGATGAGTGCGTGACCGACTACTACTTTTGGGGGTGGAGATTTCTCACTTTATCTTGTATGCCATGTAATTTCTTGATGTCTAAATTCAATGTGTTTCAAGGAATCAATGTTTATTGACCAATTTTGAAGAGGAGCTTATATGCATAAATATGCTGCATGTTGTATGTATTTATTGATGAATTGCACTTTTATATTTAATATAAACCCATTATTTCCCACTGGGATAGTGGTTTATTAATCTTAATCAATTATTCGATGCAAGTAATAAAATTATTGAAATAATTTGTATAAAACGATGTATCGGTGAAATAGTTTATAAATTAGTACAAAACATCAATTCTTTTTTAGGTGTTAAAAGTGTTTTTTGGTCAAAAATAAAAAATAGTTTATATAAAAGATCAAGATCTATAATAAGCTATTTTCTGGGTTCAAACAATCGCTCCAAACCAATCAAGAAGAATGGTAAGATTAATGCAATCTTCGCCTAAGAGAAAATCAGTCTTCGATCTCAGAAAGAAAAAAATCTAGATACTTCAGTCAATTTCATTCCAATAAGTCAAAGACAAAAGACAAAGATCCACCAAGAGTCAAATGGGTCAAGGACCCACAAATAGCCTCTAAAAAGGAGTAAAGGACACACGAGGTGAGAGAAATTGTACAAGGCGTCGAGGTGTTCACCAACGGAACACGAAACAGCGACAAGCCGCTAAGCAGTAAAACAACGAAAAAAAACTAGAAGACTACAAAATGACCCAAAAAAATAAACAAAGAAAAAAACAAAACTAAAAACAACTAAAGAACAACAACAAAGACAAAAAAACAAAGAAAACAAAAACACAGAAAAGGGGTCGACAAGATGATTCATTAACTAGATGTCGCAAGCACGATATCATTGAAGGAATTGCCCCAACAACAACGATGACCGACCTAACGTCGACGGAAGACAAATACTGGCGGAAGACCAGGTAGTGACGACGGCAGCCACGCTGGACGAGGGAAGCGGTCCTGTTTTTTCCTTCTTCTTTCTCTTACTGTGATGGAAAGGCAAGAAAGCCCGCATTGCGTTTTGCTAGAGAGAGAAAATTGGGTACGTTGAGAAAAACTTTACTAATGCGTTCGATTGTTTCTGGTAATGTATTTTTGGGATAAGGACTAAGGAAAAGAGAGACGGAGAGTGTGCGCGAATTAAGAGAGAGAAACAAAAAAATTATAGAGAGAGAAACTCCCAGTGAAATTTAAAGAAAGTATACTTCTCGGTGTGATACAGTTCATGCAAGATTTAACTATAAAATTACAACTTTGGAGTCATGAAATGTGTTTTTTTTTTTTTAACATGAGACTGAATTATAAAACTATAAATTGTGTACAAGCTGTAGAAGATTATTAAAAGACAAAAAAAAAAAAAAAAAGGTTTAGAATAAAGCAGCAGTTGACGGATTATTTTTATCTTTTGTGCGTATAGAGAATGCTTATATTGATTTTAAAGTTGGGCTAATTTCGGTTTCCATTATTGCTCTCCCATAATTGGCCCATATTATTTTCATCCCATTTTTAACAAGTACACTAACCAAAACATTTCTTTTAAAAAAATTACATAAAAAAAATACTACTATATTACCTTTTTATAAATAAATTCTAATTCATTCATAACCCTAATTTATGCACACAACCAACAACCGCCACCATCGAGTTTTCGAAAAAAAAATACAACAGTTCGGATTGAAAAATTGAAATCTGAAAAAGTTTTGATTAAAAAAAAAAGATCTGGAAAAAATAAACTCATTTAAAGTAAATAATTCATTTATCATCAAATTTACACTTTGTAATATTAATAAATAACTTTCTCTGTTATTTTGGATTAAAAGAACATTGTTCGAGTACCGATAAAAAAAACCGTACAAGTAAAATTTTCTGTCATTATAAATGAGTAGGTCAAAATTACGTCAATTATACGTGCTATTATTTCATTAATTAAATATACGCTCCCCATTCATCAAAAAGAAAACCTGAACTCCTGAAAGTAAAGCATAAAAAGGCAATTGGGTTTCTTTCTGGTAAATGAGGTGCACGATACGATGATGTTGCTTCGGCGCTGCCATTCAGTAGCACTATCACTCTCCAAACCGTCACCGCCGTTTCCAAAACTGCCGTTGCGACAGTGCCTCCCCTGCCGCCCTAACTACTTCTTCCCTTCTCTCTCTTCATATGCTCACAATACCACCATTTCCGTCCTTCCTCTCTCATCCGCCGACTCTCAAGCCTCATCTGACAGCGAACCCACGGAGGAGTTATTCCACTCGAAACAGGTAATTCATCTGTATTCCTAATTTTATATTGTCATTTAGCTTTCGGAGCCCTAAGTTTGTTGTCCATCCATGTTTGCAGTTGAATTACTAGGTTTATGGGTTAATGTTGCCTCTATATTCCTAATTTTATGAGTTGCCTCCATATTCCTAATTTTATATTGTCATTTAGCTTTCGGAACCCTAAGTATGTTGTCCATCCATGTTTGCAGTTGAATTATTTCGGAGCCTCATCTTTGGTGTTCCCTTTTGAAGTGTTTCGTTGCACATAACTGACTTATAATTGTAACATTCTCTATGCAATAAATCTTATCCTCAAGGGTGCAATTTTTTTCTTCAAGCACTATGTATCTGTTTCTGTACATGATTTCATTTTTTCCTATTTTAATTTGTAGGGTCCTTTAAAACCAGGATTATATCTCGTGGGAACACCAATTGGGAATCTTGAAGATATAACTCTAAGGTCAATCAGCCAGCATATAAATAATAATGCTATTGGAGCTTTCAAATTCATCGTTGAAGACATTTCTTGGATTTTGTTTCCTGATTTTCAATGAATGAACAATTTGTTTTTGTTTTTATTTTTGTAGAGCACTGAGAGTTCTGAAATCTGCTGATGTCATACTTTCAGAAGATACAAGGCATTCTGGGAAGTTGCTTCAGTCCTATAACATAAAAACTCCACTTGTAAGCCAGTTTTAATTCTGTTGACAACATAAGAAATTCAATTTGTTTAGATATGTGGATGTGTAGTGTGAGATCATTCTCATTCTATGATTTAGATTTTCAGTTAAGCTATCACAAGTTCAATGAATCTCAAAGAGAACAAGTTGTGTTGAGGAGATTGCTTAGTGGAGAAATTGTGGCATTGATAAGTGATGCTGGGACTCCGGGCATCAGTGACCCTGGAATGGAGCTGGTAACGCCTATGTTTTCATGCTGTTTATGGAATATTTAATGTTCGTTGAGCTGTTGAAAAAATGACACTGTACTGATGTATGTTGATTTTGGAATGTGAATGTAGGCCAAATTGTGTGTAACAAAAGATATACTTGTGGTTCCTATCCCTGGGCCATCTGCTGTGGTAGCAGCACTTTCTGCATCTGGTTTGCCAACTGATGAGTTCACTTTTGGTAACCTTTTGAAAACTCTGCTACTCTCTGCAACTTATCAATTGTTGTGACACTGAGAATATAATATGCTGCAGTTGGATTTCTCCCTAAGCATGCTCCCACAAGAAGAGAGAAGCTAATGGTTTCTGCCAGTAGTGCAACCACTCAGGTGTTCTTTGTTCCTCCTCACAAGCTCTGTCATTGTTTAGAAGAGATGTCTTCTATCTTTGGAGAGTCAAGGTAATCCAATGCCACTAAAATGCAGTCTCTCACATGCATTAGGTTCTGGAACTAGGTATTAGGTAATCTAATATTTAATAATCTTAATTTTTCAAATTAACATACAAGATATCTCACAGAATTGGTTATTAATAATCTTTTTTCAACTACGTGAGATTTATTCTACTTTCTTTTGTTTCTTTCTTCTTCTTGCAATCTAGGCATATCTTGATGCCATACAGCTATCTTGTTTAAAAGAAGTATCCATATAGTTGTATTGTTTGCCTGTTAGCAATATCTGGAAAGGGGCAAAGTCGATAAATTAGCTATTAAATTCTTTATTTCGAAAGTAACTCATAGAGTGTAATATATACATCGTTCAGTTATGCACATGCTTCAGACAACTTTTAAAGTGACATGCATATCGTACATATGTATTTTTTTCCTGCAAGGAATAACTGGAAATGGTAGAGTTGATTAATCAGCCACTAACTTTAAGAATTTTGTGGTGTAGTATCCTGCAATTATATTAAGGTGTAGATAAAATCTCTTTTAAGGCCACCATGCCATCTCTTTTTCAAACTAGATTCTTGATTTGTATTCCTCTGATGACTCGTTCTTTTTGGTTCTAGGACATTTGTACTATACCTCACAAGTTCAAAAGCTGACCTTTCTTTATCATGTTTTGTTAGGTTTTCTCGTCGTTGATTAAACTAATAATCATCAAAATGAATCTCTGCTTGCTTCTACATTCATATATACATAAAAACCAAATCTGAAAAATTATTAATTATTACTTAATTTGCTTGAATTTATCGCAGGCGTTGTGTCATTGCTCGGGAGATAACCAAACTACATGAAGAAGTAAGGTTACATTTAGTGATTTGTTAATGCATTCTTACCAGCATTTCTTGTAATTTGAATTCGTTTCTGCATAAGAGAAACTTGAGAGTTAAATGGATAGATAACTACATGTTCTGTCTTCAATGTTAAAACATAGGGCTGCTTGAACTCATATATTGTAAGGAGTATTTTACCCCTCTTGGCTCGTGAAAAATGCTTTGAAAAGTGAAGACTGAACAAACTGGGTGTGGGACCCTTGCTTTGCCACCGAAAATTAATAAAGAAAGTAAACAAACTATTTAACCCAGAAATACTCTCCCATATGTGAAGGTTGATGTTGAAGTTTTGGCAATTCTCTTAATTTTTAATTTTAATGAGGTTCTTTCTATCCACTACCCAAGATTCATAATTTCTGATGTTAGATAATGTTCAACACTAATTACCTTATCAACTTAAAAAAAAAAAAAAAAACTATTACTCATCGAAATATAATTGTCATATGATCTAACGCTGAATAGATTGCTTGTGGTCTCTTAAAAATTAATTTTACAGACATAATATTAACTGCTATTAATTTTACTGCACCATTATCATTTTGATGTGAGTGCGTAATTTAATTATATGCAAAAGATAATTATTTTCATGGCCATGTTTTACATTCGGATGCTGCTAGCACTTTCTATGCTCATGTAATGCTATTAGAGATGATAAAAGATTTTGATCAGCATTTTTTTTTTCTGGAAAGTAATTTAATTCCAACTAAGAAGATATTTTCTTTGACAAGTTTTGGAGGGGTACTATAGAGGAAGCCAAAGAAGCATTCACAGTCCGTCAACCCAAGGGTGAAATTACACTGTTGATTGAAGGGACGACAATTAGCAAGGATGAAAAGCTCTCTGAATCCGAACTGGAAAGCGAGTTGAGAGAATTGATTTCCAAAGGGCACAGTCTTTCCACTGTAATTGTCTCTCTCTCTCTCTCTCTCACACACACACACAGAGACTCTCTCTCTCTCTCTCTCTCTCTCTCTCTGATGCAATTGTTTGTTTAATGTAGGCAGTAAAGCTGGTTGCAACAGGCACATCCATGAAAAGGAAAGCAATCTATTCTCTCGCTCTGGAAAAATTTGGGAAACATGGTTCATCTGATCAAGATTGATTTGATTTCTGGTGGAGCTGTAAAATCTTGAGTCGAGTAAGAATAAATTATTTAATACTGGGAAACAATCCATTCAGTCGTCAAATTCTTCAATCACTTGTGTAGAGAAATGAAATGCTACGTTGCAAAGATAGTCCGACCTTGGGTTGCTAGTTTTGGCAAAAATCAGAGTTGAAAAGTAGAGAATAGGAACCATTAGAGTGTATGTTTGAAGATGCATGTTTAGGGTGGCAAATGCAGTTTATTCTACTATATCCTGTTAGACACTGTCTAATTGTACTTTGATGTGGTCTACTGTATAACACATTAAAGCATGCATGCGTCAATATATTAAGGCACTGCCCTGCAAGATAGCATAGCTTTTTTGGGAATGCTTGGCGATAAATGACAAACACGCAAGAATCATTAACTTAATTGATTCTGAATTCCATTATTTGATATATAATGATGTGGTAATTTGAATAGAGGGCTTCAACCTTCACTCTTTTCATGGCAATAAATAGTGGCATACTTGATGAGTAACACATCCAAGAAAATATCGTTGAAGGTAAAATAGAAAAATAAATAATAATTGAAAAAATAAAATTCAATGTTAAAATAATTTCTATAATTGTATTTTAAATGAATAGGCCTTACTCGAAACTCTCTAACGGTGAGATGGATTATAATTTTTGAGAGTGATGTTTTAAGGTTAAGTGTGTTAATTTGTGAACCATCTTCCTATGAGACCGTTTTACATAATTTTTTTTTTCTATTAATCGGGAAAATACACGTTTTTTCCATTTTAAATTATCTAATTCTAACATCAAAAATTTTATACAGTGGTCGAAGGCACATTAATTGTACCCTGCAACTGATGCAATTTTGACTAAAAAAATTCAACCAAACAATTTATATATTTTTTTCATGAATCATAGAAGAAACTGTCTAATGTATTAATTCACGTGATGAAAAATATAAGCTGATGAAAAATATAAGCTCATATGATGAAAAATATTGAAATTGTTCAGCCTATAAACTAGTACTTTATTTTGTATGAACTAATATGTTTTTCACAAAAATTGACACTTATTATATATTTCATTTTTTCATAAATGAGTAAAATTTTGTTTAAAGTTGCACTTGTACAATGGGTGTGTGTAAAAGGTTTTATCCTAATGATATTAAAGCAAAAAATTATTGAAAAACCATCCATACTTCAAAAAGGAAAGAAACGCGGCACTTGTTCAGCGTTACTCATGGCAGAAACGCGACTTCATCCAACATAGCTTTCCGCAAGTGATGCTAAGAATCACAACCGCCATTTTTATGGATGCTCAAGCTCAACTGCTCAGGCTTTCTCATTCATATCCATTACCAATCAAATGGTCAACAAATCCCCTGAATTTCCCTTCAATTTTCCAAACTAAAATCCCTCTTTTTGTCCGATTATCCCTAAGAAATCATCACATCACGGCCGCGCGTCAAAACGACGCCGCATTCAACGAGGCGGCGTACGAGGCAGAGCGTCTGAGGCTGGACGCCGCCGCCCGAGAATCAATGGCTGAAAAATCAGTAACCGAAGGGGATGACCCGAATGCGTGGAAATGGGCCATCAGAAAACGGGTGTGGGACTTGTTGGAGGCCCGGAATATCGCGCAGTTTCCGAGGCCGGTTCACCATCGCATTCCCAATTTCGTTGGGGCCAATACTGCTGCTCAAAAAGTAAGCTGTAAATGTGGGCTCATTACTAGTAATTTGTTTTGTTAATTATTTAATGATTTTTGATTGATCAGGTAAGTGAGTTGGAGGCGTTTAAGGAGGCAAAGTGCGTGAAAGTGAATCCAGATACGCCTCAAAAACAAGTCAGATTCCTCACTCTTAATGGTATACTTTTGGGTATCAACTGCTGCTGCCTGCATATGTTTAAAATTCACAACATCTTCAGTTATATACCTCGAAAATATGAAGCATGTGATATGATTAGGGGTGATTCAGTACATTATACCGAAAATTCAGTAATAAAATTTTCTATATTTGAAAATTCCCCTCTCTAAAATCGATGTTTCTTCACATTATTCTATATAAGCCCTCTCTAAAATCAAAGTTCCTGCACATTATTCGATCACAACAAATATAAAGAGCCTGAAATTAAAGCAGAATTGGGGCTACTAGTACTGGGATTGCAAGCTTGTGAAAGCTGAGCAGGGGTGAAAGGATAATCATCGAGAAGGGAATAAGGATAGAGGTATGGCGAAGGGGAGAGAGAAAGAGGTGTTGGTTGAGAGAGTGCAGAGAAACTTTGTTTCATTTTGGCTTTATAAAAGGATTTTAATAATATGTTCATGTACCCAATACAGTTGGTATAAATTATGCCCCACATTTATAACAAAATGTTTTCTTTACTTTTTTTACTTTTCTTACAACTTCCACCACCAACTTTACAATAAAATACTATATTCATTAAAATTCGTGCAGTCCCTTAGATGTTAAACTTGAAGAGGGAGGGAGTATATAACAACAGTTTGGACAAAAAAAAATCAGTCAAAATTACTCGAGTTGCTCAGTATAATTGATGCGCAAAAGTGATACTCGTTCATTTAATATGTGTGGCAATGCAGGTGGAAAGAAGCTTTTAACTCCTCAGCCACGTCTAAGAACGGGATTCTTTTCTGTTCTTGAATACTCTATGTTAAGTGGTGACACCATTAAGGAGGCATGCACATCTGCAGGAGTTGCCAAGTACGGAAAACCAATCGGTCTGGAGGAGAAACTAAAAGTGGACTTGATTGTTATTGGTTCCGTTGCTGTCGACCCGAAGACGGGTGCAAGACTTGGCAAGGGTGAGGTATTTTTTGATAACTTAAGCTACTAGTACAATGTTCTGTCTTTGGAGAGAATTACAGTTTCAACAGCAGTTTAGAATCTCTCCGAAATTCGTCTAGCATCTCGTGTCCTTTCATACGGACGTTAAGGTGAGATCAATGATAAGCATATGTGAACTTGGAAAGCCATCGCTTTCTGGAAATTAGAGATGCTTTTCTATGGTCTTATGAAGTCACTGAGTTTTGTCATTGATTAGCATTAGCTTACTTGATTCATCAGGTTTGAGTGCATAATATACAAGCATAGTTCTTAGAGGAACTACAAAAATAGAAAGAAAAACTCTTAAGACAACATACTAAGAGGTTAAATGTCCTATATGAAATGTTAGTTGCAACATAATTCAATCCCTACAAGTATTCAGTGTTAATTTATGGTACAGGGATTTGCAGAACTAGAATATGGCATGCTACGTTACATGGGCGCCATAGACGACTCCACACCAATTCTCACATCCGGTAATAATAATTTGTTTTTCTCCTATTATGATAATTTCATTCCAAAATCATGTTGCGTTTACAGTGCACGACGAACAACTGGTTGATGATATCCCCATCGAGAAATTGCTGGTTCATGATGTCCCCGTCGACATCATATGTACTCCCACCCGAGTTATTTTTACCAATACGTCTGTTCCTAAACCTCAAGGTCCCTTCTCAAACCCTAAATTGGATGAGAGAATTCCCTTACTGATGGACGTCTACTCTTGTATAAGTGTGTTTCATTGTTACTGTTTCTTGTAGGTATATACTGGGACAAACTATCTCCAGAAAAGCTTGGTCAGATTAGAGTTCTAAGAGAGCTCAAGAGTAAAATCGAACGTGAATCTGGCCAAAAGCTTCCCTCTGGCCCGTCCGAGAAGTTACCCCCTACAGCTCGAAGAAGACGCTGAATGTACCTTGTTTTATACATGTAAAGTATTATTCTTGTTGTAAAGTTGCATCAAATTTGTACAGATCTAAGACCAGTGCAAATCAATCAACACGCAATCCAACTTAATCTATTTGGATCCAATTAGAAATGAGTTGTCCTGCAAATTTTGAATTGCACGGTACAAATTTGTACAAGAGACTCACTCAGACAAACTTAAACTCATCTGGCCTACATTTGTAAAACAAGAAAGCTCAGCTACAAATAATGGCTCTGGTCCATCAGTTCAGTAAGTTCTATTGTCTAATGAGCCGAAGACAAGAAGCATCAAAATTAAATAAATATCACATCTGCATTTGCAGAGAAACAACATGTCCTATATCATCATTCTATTAGGAGGAATTCGATCAGCCTCTATAGGAGAAATCACCTGAGGCATTGACATCCCCACTGAAACAATGATCTCTGAAATCAAACGGATAATTATGAGTCACAGATCTTGAAAAGGGCAAAAAGTTGCGTCATTAATTATTTAAAAATACGGGAAATAGTTTTTTTAGTCATATAAGTTACCCATATTTCGATTTCAGTCCTGCCGACTTTCAAGAACTGAAATTTGTAAGTTTCACTTTTTCGATACTTCGGTCAGATAACCGGATATAAGAGGTGACACATCCGGTTGACCAATCAGACTCTACCACGTTAGCGTCAACCAGATGTTTCACTTTCTATAGTCGGTTACCGTTACTGACCAAAATGTCAAAAAATTGAAAATAAGTACATGATTGTTTTCAATTCGTCAAAGTCAACAGGACTAAACTTAAAATAGATATAACTTACGAGGCTAAAATACTATTTTCCCTTAAAAATATCAGCTCGAAACGCATCTAATCCTATAAAGAAGCAGTGAGGCACACTAAGGAGGGCAACAGACTCACCGATGCCTTCTCGGATAGACAAATTTGGCCTAATTATCTCTTTAGAATTGACTAGAAATACATCCCCAATGTATAAATGATTTGTTGGGACGTAAACAGAGCATAATTCTTCATCCCCATCATCTCTCTGAAATCATTTAAGGTAACATAAGTCAACGTAAAGGAACTGAATACTGCTAAATCTTGCCATTTAAATACCATTACAGTTCCAAAATGTTACAGAGATGATAGAATGCAAATTATGACAATTTCCAATATAGATACATTCTAGTTTTAAAATCCAGTAGTAGCACCTATGTCAACAATTTCAACTTGCAAGAGATACTTCATAAACCAGATGCCAACTGGATACAAGTTTTAGTTTGAAGATAAGGAGATTAAGATGCAAACTTGGAATAATTCACAGTATACACAGTCCAATTTGAGAGAAGACGTAATTAAAACTTATTTGAAAAACCTGAAGAACTACTGACGACGTAATAAAGCCCAAAGCATATTCTCCAACACGAGGGTGGCGGATAATAGCAACCTCCTTGAAAGCAGTTGTATTCTGGTCTGTAAAAATATCATATATGTCAGGCTTGCATGTAAGAAGATAAATCCTATATCATGCAACCCAGTAATGCAAGAGGAACTGCTAGTAAATGATGGTATTGTAAGATTACAATTTTATCTAATGCAAACAGCAAACTCAAAGTCAATCTCAATATATTGTATTGAAGAAGCATTTCCATCTTACTGCCATCTCTATATCTTATTAATTTCACCAAAAAAATTGCGGAGGAACACCGAAAGCAACTGTTACCTGGAGAGATTGCAGAACTAATTTGCTTTGACGCTGAATATATATGTCTTACAAAGGGCATTCGCTTTATAAACCATTCTCCTATCAAGAAAACTGTGGCACCCATCCATGATGAAGCAAATAAACCAACAAAGAAAATAAAGATTAACGATGTAATGAATCCAAGGCCTGCACCAGATGTGAAGAGATAATCAGAAACAAATATTCCAGGTTTCAAGAATAAATCAAAAGGCTAACTACCAGCAAGAATCAAAGAAATATGGGTCCACCAAAAATGCTTCACAGTTAGCAATCAAACAGGACAAGAGGAGAGATAGACTTGAGATGCAAACTATCAAATTTTCAACAGAAAGGAGCTCAAAGAACTTGGTTCGGTAATTCTGATAGCCGCTAGTACCACAAGTGAGTTTCATTTTCTTAATTTAAATCTAGGAAGAAAATAATAAGAACATGTACTCTGCCAGAAGTATCATTATTAGAAGACTTACCAAATATGTCAATGCCAAGTCTTTCATATATAGGACTAAAGAAACCATCAACAAACTGAATAAACCACCATGTGATGAAAAATGTAACAGCAACCGGAAATAAGACCACACTGCAATTAACATTCATCAGTCAAAATTAAGCAAATTGACAAAAAATGTAACCAATTTTAAAATTTTGAAACCAAAACCGTTACATTCCAGTCATGAACTTCTTGGAAACCCAACTCTGAAGAACAGCATAGCAAGCCTGATAAAAGTACATGGGTATGTGTTAGGGCCATGCATCTTTATAATGATACCATCTGTCTCATTTTATAACAGAGCCAAATAGAAGAAAATACACAGAAAGGCCATTTTAGTAGTAAACCAGACTTTTGAAATCATATTAAAAATCCGTGGATTACTATATCAGTCAGTCCAAACAGGAGATAAGAGATGCAATGGATTTATCTTTCTTATTTACTACATAGCCAAGTAGTAAATGAATAGTAAAGTACAATTCTAGGAAACATCCAATGTATAGTGTATTACCTAAGTAATTACAGCCAGATGTCTGGCAGGAGGAGAGAGAATTGAAAGGACATGCTTTGATCTTGTCTATGTGGTTTGCAAGAACCATAGATCAAGAAATAACACAGGCTATAGCTTTAGTTAGTATCTACAATGCAACAGCAAGAAGGTAATTGGTAACACTCAATAGGTCTTCTAGTTTTAGACCTACAACTGGGATATTTTACTCCCTTCCCTTCTCTTATTTACTCGTCATTATACCTTTTCTTTTTATATCATGTTCATATATGTATCCTTCAGATCATTTATATCCTTTACGACTAATGCGAATCCTGGTACAAAAAAAACATGGGGAGTAGTGATTTAGTGATATAGCGTGTCATAAGATTCACCAAAAGTTGGCTGTTTTTTTATTTTTCTTTTTTTATCATCAATCACTCAATCCAAGCGCATCATGGTAAGCGAAACATCTTATTCCATCAATGCCACAGAAAGACTAAATTCTCTATATCTTCCACAATATACGCAATTAAAGTCCACAATTAAACCCACATCACAAGGCAACATTTCAACAAATAAATAATTCCTTCTCCAAAATTCAAACGATCAAGTCACGAATATTAAACTCTAATTCATGCAAGCAGCTAATGTAATAACAACGGGGAAGAAAACCACAAAATTGAGTGGCGAATACACCTTGCGAGTGGAGGAATTATTGGGGGAGTGAGGAGGGGATTTGACGGGATCTTCAACGTCGTCGTTTTGACGCGGCGAATTCGATAATACTAGCGTTGACTCTTTCTTCCCCCGATTACTACTGCTCTCCGCCGCCATTAATTCCACTCTCATCAGCTTGAACAGATGATCTGAGTTGAAGATTTAGTATCAGGAGAGTGATTTTGGGAGATTGTTGGAACAGAGTGATATTCGTAAATTTTGTGAAATCCTTGTCGATTTCCACAGAAGCCCCCAAACCTATAAATATTTGCTAATTCGCCCCTACTTGCGTTGAGAGGTGGCTACTAGCTTCCTACTGCTACTTGCCAATTTACCCCTTAACTTACGTTAATTTTATGATTACACCCATCCATCAATGTGGAGTAATTAAAATTAAACCGCTGGCTAACTGTTCGGTTTTTTATTCGAAAAATATTAGTTTGAAATCATTTAATAAGTCTCCTTGATATAAATAAACAAACGCAATTAATACTATATTTTGACTGAAATTAATATATTGTCAGAAATAAATTTAAAAAAAAAATGGAATCAGTCATCACTGTATGACAGAATAAACGAGGGTTAGTTCTCAAATATACAAGTTGTCTTGGCAATAAGCAAAATCATGATTATAAAATTACTACTACAAGAAACTCAACAAGTAGTTACACGTTTGAAAAAGAAAAATCGAAATTTAATATGTTGGATAAGTAAGTTCGAGTTCGAATTGAAAATGAGTCAAACTTAAACGCACTAAAATTAGACTCGACTTGGTTTGATTGTATATCTAATACATTCTCTAATGTATTTTTTTCTTCTCTTTTTAGTATATTATTTTTTATTGAGAGAGGGGACAATTAGACACATTAATCTTGACAAGTACCAGTATAATTACATGGATTGGTGACATTTTTGTATCGTATTTCATATTGATATAATAACAACACGACATGATAAAATTAAACACAAATACTTTATGATAATAATCGTGCTAACACAATACAAATAAGAAATATTAGTGCCAAACACAACATGTACAATAAGCAAAAATATATATTTAGATATAAAATTTATATTTATAATAATACGTTACACAATAGATTTAATATATCTTAAGAAAAATAAAAAAATTCTAATAATATTATAAAATACCAAGTCATTTTTTTATGTTTAACGAGATGTTAGGAAAACAACACAAATGTGTATGTCCTTATCGTTTCAACACAAACACAATTAACACTAAACCACAATTTTTATATCATTTTTATTTTATGTCATCGTGTATTTGGAATTATCAATCCTACATTATTATAATAATAGATAATCAATTTATAATTATATCCTAGTTCTAGGTTGGATGATGAAATTTGAATTATGAATTTCAAATTTACATATTCTATTTGTGCTGTTTCAATAAGTCTAAATATTATGATTGATTTGAAAATTTCATTACTCTTTTTTTTTTTAAAAAAAATAGATAAATTCATTACTCTCATTGGAGTTCTTTTGTTTAAAATACTTTGAAGTTAGAATGTGAAATTTATAATACACATATAGTATTTTTTATTTCTAATATGTATATTATTAATATTAACATTTTAAAAAAATTCCCATAATTTTCAAAATATAATAGTAATGCTTGAATGGGTGGCGGTGTAAGGGCTAGACGCGATTACAGCTTTTTGGAGGGGATGAATAAAGTAGAATATGATTTTTTTTTTTTAAGTAAGTAGGATATGATTTTAGTTTCAAGAATAATATTATTTTTTTTTTATTTTGGACTTCTGGATAATATAATTTTTTTGGTTTGATCTCATATGAGGTGAGTGTATGTATACACTCAATTTTAAAATAATAGTATTGTGAAAACTAAAAATAAAAAGTAATAATAAATTAACTAAAAAGTATCATAATAAAATTAGAGTGCATGCATGTATTCACCTCACAGAAGACAAACTCAATTTTTTTATGAGTACTTTTGTTACTAAAAACTTGGGCCCTCGACTACCCTCCATAAATCAAGAGAGAACATTAGCTTTATATTTGGGCTCAAATTGTCCAGTTTCCAAGAAGTCCAGAAACATCCAATTACAAGGTCTGGCCCAGAACGATGAGGCCCAATACATTTAAGCCATTGGTTCTAAGAATGACTTTTATCAAGGGAGTATATAAAAATTGGGGCACTATTGGGTGAGACGGTTTCATATATGAGACGGATCTCATCCTAATCGGTTTTATATAGTTGATATCTCTGCTCACATATTTGATATTTCTGCTGACAATATATTTGATACTCCTGCATTTGATACTTCTACATGTGTATTGAATACACTTAGGGTGCGTTTACTTTAAATGTTAACCTTGGATAACCCTTCGTAAGAGAGGTGTAACCCATGTTTACATTTTGAGTTAGCTTATTAAAGTTAACCATCCGACCCGGGTTTATGACCCGTTTAACCCCTCTTATCCCATGAATTCTAACCCACCTTCTACATGGGTTAATTTTTATCCTCACCTAATTAGATATAAAATTACATTTTAACCCCTGCCCCTCACCCTTATCTCTTGCTCCATCTTCGGATCATCAATCAACTTCACTATATCCTCCAACACCTTCTCCGAAGCCACAGCGGAGAGCACCTTCTCGCAATTGGAATTTTATTCATTCGTCGAGGGAAGATGACACCATTTTTAGTTTAGATAAATCCAATTTCTCCATGGAATTTTGTTGCTGAGTTGTGCGGGGGGTTTTGGAGAGAGAGAGATTGTGATGGTAGGTTTAAAGAATTTTTTTTTTTTTTCAGGTTTGAACCTTTTTATTAGTGAGGATTAATTTAGTCATTTTACAATTATCACCCTCTAATCCACTATTACATAGCAAATGAAGTAAACACATGATATCCATATTTTAAAACACCCTTATCACCCCACTATTGTTATCTAAGGTTAACCGTTACACACGAAGTAAACACTACCTTAATAATATATTTAATACTCCTGTTAGGGGTAAAACTCGTCTCATATATAAGACGTTCACAAACAAGTTTTTTCCATAAATATAACATACTCGACCGTAAAAAAATATTACTCCCTCTGTCCACCAAAAGTATGTCCAAACTGTTTTTTTTCAACGATTTATTTTGCTTCACCATTTAACCATCACTTAATTTTTTCATATGTTGTCTACTTTATACTGATAATCAACCACTTAACTCATAAATGGACCACATAATACCCCAAAATACCCTTACTTTATCTATTTTATCTACGTTTTCTTAAAATTTGTCAAAATCAAACGAACATACTTTTAATGGATGGAGGGAGTATATCTTATATGTATATATAAGGAACAAAATGTTAATACTTGTATGATTGCATCTCTATCTTTTGTCATATAACCCAACTAATACATATATATGTATTGATTAATGTAAAAATATTATACATTTGTCCCGCAAGGGACAAATATCTTTATACTTTTTTTCCGTCCGTCTTATACCTTTCACATCTTTAAAATGAAAATTTTATGAACATTTCAATAAATTTGTGGGTTGTATGAGGGGAAAGAAAGGTAGAACTTTTGCTATAGGTCTATGAGTGTGTGTGGTGTGGTTGATTTGGAAGGGAAGAAACAGTAGAATCTTAAAAAATGTGGAGTTTAACCGTGATAATATTGTCGAGGAGGTTTCCGTCAAAAAAAAAATATTGCCGAGAAGGTGAAGGCTAGATTTTGGAGTTGATCATCTATTTACTTTCCAAAAATTAGTTCATTTTCTTATCATGATTGGTTAAGTGATCCAAGAATTGTGTTAGAATGTTGATTTTGTACTTGTGTAAACTGTTGGGTATGCCTTATATCCACATTATTTTTCAGAAAAAAAATTTCAAAAAAATATTATATAAACTTCACCCTCACAATATCCACAAATTTATATAAAATACGGAATATTACTTTTAGGTCACACATATACACAATTCAACTAATTTTTTAATTTTATATATAAAAATTTACTAAATTACTTTCCACAAAACCTTAATAGTTAATATCACTTCTTTTATTTTGTTTTATATATGTTCTCTTATTCGTAAAAATTATTGAGGAAGAGAGTATTTTTTTTTAATCAGCCAAAGGATGACTCGAACCTATGATCTTCGAGTCATAGGTAGTGGGGCTCTAACCACTTGAGCTACACCACTTCGTCAGGTATAGAGTATTAAATAGGTGTATGTGGGCCAAATTTAAATAGGTGTATGTGCGCCAAAACAGTAAAATGTGGATTAAGAAGATGTCATATTTGAAAGATGTCATATCTTTTTTTTTTACGGAAAGAAAGAGGTCATATCGATCGATATCGCAATGATTGACATAAATCTAACTCCTCGCTTAGCAATCATGGAATATTAATTAGTGGACAAAATTACGATCGATTAGTAGTACAATTTGAAAGGCTCTTGCATTAATCGATTTTATGCAATAAAATAAATATAATTTGAAAATGATATTTGAGTGTATTTAAAAATATTAGTTTTATACTTCTCCGTCCCAAGAAGTTATGCAAACTTTCATTTTCAGTATGTTCTAACAAATTCTGTAAACTCCTCAAAAAATATCACACAATATTAATACCCTAATAATATCATTTAAATTCAAAAAATATCGCTCTTATTTTACTCTATTTTATTCTCTCTCCTACTATATCTCAATAAATTACTCAAAATACTCTTACATTCTCTCTCTTACCTTTTATTCTTATAAAAATTAACAAAATTAATTTTTCTTAATTTTTTTGCCCCACAAATGTGCAATACTTCTTGGAATGAAGAGAGTACTAATTTATAAATTGTTCGTTCATAAGATCATATCACATAAAATTTTGACAATAAGACAAATGATTTAAAGAATTATTATTTTTTTCTTAATTTAATTCCAAATGAAATCTAAATTTTATACGAAAAATGATATCACGTGTGTTGTTATCGAAATAATTAATAAGGCTTCAACCATTTTTGTCCACTACTAAATGCATGGTATGAACATGATCCTAGGAGGAATCAAAATCCATGGCCCTACTTTGAATTCTAAGAGTTTCCATTATTAGTAAACTCAACATTCAGTGTTTTAGTTTGAACAAATATTCTATTTGCTTAAAATCGTGTCAATTTGACATTTTATAAGGAGTTTGCTTTTATTATTTAAATGTAGTTGTACGGTTTAAAATTGCTTCTAATATTTAAATATTTTGTACGGTTTGCTTTTTTATATTTATATTTAAATGTTACATGAGGGTTACTTGTAATAAAATGGAATTTCTCCATGTCCAGAGAAATTAAGAAGTGTATAAATGAACATGTTATTTTTAATCTTTGTTTTGACTTTTGAGCATTGTATTTTAACTCGATTATTTCGAGATAATTATTTGAAATATTTACTGGAAATTAAAGAGTAAGTTTTTTTTTTTACACTAGTTAACAATATTATTTAATTAAAACTACTAATATTATTGTTAAACAGAAGTTATACTTCCCATTCCAAATTCGTTCTCAGAGGGAATATCCAGGTCTTCCACTAAAGTGGGAATCCGGTAAGTAATATAGGTTTATTTATACATAACTTTCTCTTGCCTCTATTTTTTTATAGAATTATTGAGTGTGATCTAATTATAAATTATTTTAACGATGTCAATTGATCGGGTTTAAAATATAATCACTTGACCAGAGTTTAGCCATGTGGTCAAATCTCAAATGTGGCTGGAGTGGGTAATGAGCGCAACAAGAATTTTTAGTATAAAATAATAAATACACATTTTTATAATTAGTAATTTAGTGTATACTACGACTAAAACTGAAAAAAAAAATTTTAATAAGAAAAATATATTTGAATTCTTTTATTACACTAATTATACAATAACTACTGTTAATGAAAAAAATTCTTGTGCATAATTGGTGTCACACGATGCAAATTATAAAATTAAGTTAAAATTTAAAATTAAATCAAACATTCTTGTGCATAATTGGAGTATAAAATTTAAAATTAAGTTAAAATTATATAAATTGTACTAATTTTTTAATTGGTGCATATATCGCACCTCTAGGCAATATTTTTAAAATCGTGACTGATTCCCGGTTAAACAGGTCGAACCGGCCGATCCGGTCCGATTTTTAAAACATTGCCTCTACGCTCTCACCCTTTAATGCCACGTATTTTCATACCCTTCACATTTTCCAATCAAGTCAACAAAATTCTGTAACGACATTAATCTTTTAAAATGACTGAAAATAAAATTAAATATTGACTTTTTTCGGTAAATTCAAGTAAACTCATGACTTTTTAATATACTTTTCATTTTATATCATGCACTATATATATTTCTTTGTGCAATTCGATAAACCTCATTATTTTATGACAATTTAGTATTTTTTTTAAAACCAAAAAAATACTTTATTATTACACGTGCAAGAAGCATTTGGTAAAAGAAAAGTGACAAAATGGTCCAACTACCAGACTAGTACTAACTACTATGGTATAGGAAAAATTGTCCCGTATCTAAAAATCTGGAATGTAAGAATATAAAAATTAAAAGATCAAAGTTAAATTGATAAAAGGGGTAATTATACTAAACCCACCAAATCTTACATCTTCTATTTGTGAATCTTCTCCATCCTATCTACATAGCTTTTATTTTGAAATCCTACATTTTCACGCGTCTCCTTCTCTAAGGCAGTTTTTTTTTCTTTTTTTTTCAACCGTTTTTTTTTTTAAAATTTGAGGTAGTTTCTCATTTTCTCTAATTTTATCTATCTCTTCCATTAAAATTTGAATTTGAATTTTTTAATCTCAAATACGGTTTCAGCGTTCATTCCATTTCTTCCATTCTTCCAAATTATACGGTTTCAGCGTTCATTCTATTTCTTCCATTCTTCCAATTTTTGCTCATTCTACTGATTTGCACGACAATTCATAATGATCGAAATTGAAAGTGTTCTCCTTGCGCATCCTCTGTCGCGATGATCTCTCTCTATCCGCATATGCTTTGTGTTTTTTTGAATCAAACATACTGATATTTGTTTTGTACGTTCTTCAGATATAATATGTTCTTTAATTTGTGGTTATTTTTTCTGTTGTAACTTTGAGAATGTGATTACTTCATTTTCTGGTATAACAGTTTTAGATTCCAATTTTATAGGTGTAGATCTTCTTCGTCATAGTATCGCCGTATCGCAGGTAAATGAAACCATGTTGGATGATATGTGCCAAAAATAGTGTGGAATAAAAAAAACAAAAAGTTGAGATTTTTTGTTTTAAGTTAAATTTTGGACGCATACATATCTTTTATTTTTTCTTGATAATTTCTTATTCCCCAATTTCCCTCATGTTTTGCAAATTACTCAAATTCAATGAACTTATAATTAAGATTTTCATCCTACATTTAAATTATGCTTGTGAGGAGAGTTTACAAAGAATTGTGAACCTAAAAAAGGTCGCCAATTAAATTTATTAGTGATTGTTTTGAATGTGCAAAAATTCATAACTTCTTTAAAAGTTGATTATTATGGGATATTATTCATTATCTAATGTCCATTATTTAGAATAATTTATAGTTTATAATATATATTTTAGAATAACAAATTAACGGATATCATATTGCAAATAAACACAATTTTAGAAATATAATGTCGCTAATTGTATAAATTAAATTAAATTTGAAAGATATATCTAATTTAAAATATAACATCTCTCTTCTCCTCTACGTCTAAACAAGAATCCACGGCGGTTGTTGTGGCAAACTCTCATCCCTTTATTCAAAATTTTCTACTAGCTCTAAAAAAAATCTATTTTAAGTATATTTTTTTGATTAAATTAATTATTTCTATACTTAGCATTTTAAATTTTGAATGCAAAATATATAAATTTTGAATGCAAAATATATAGAATAGTAGTATATTTTTTAATTAAACTTATCATTATTATCTATTGAATTTATTTATAATCTCGCGTATTACGCTGGTTTTACACTAGTTATTACTAATTTTGTATCTGTACAACCAAACTATAATTTTTGCACCAATATATAGTATATAAAAACTATTAAATTTTAATATATAATCACTATATTTAAATTTTAATCAATCTTTTACCCAAAAAACATACGCTGTGCACGTGTCTTAAAAGAAAAGATTTTTGTCAAATATTTTCATAATTTTGCTCCAGATGGGATGTGAGTTACACAAAAGTCTTTGCCGCTTCAAATCATAATTTTATCTCAACTGGATTGAGAAATACACAAAAGTCTTTGCCGCCAATTGTTGTTCTTTTTTTTTTTTTTTTTTTTTTTTTAGGGAAATACCCCTTACATGTTAAAATCTGAGAAAAAAACAGATTGGAAATTAAGTTTAGTGGTTTATATGTATCGGTGTAAATAGAATATAGTTTGATGGGTTTAGCGTAATTAGACAAAAATCTATATTTAATGAAATTATTTATATTTTTTCTTATTTTTAGTAGTGTGTCACCAAAAAGGCTCACGCTGTCACACTTGATGAGTGAAATTTTGAACATCCTCAAAAGAAAAAAGAAAAGTAGGCATCTTCATTACATGACGCACCGCCGAAAGTCTAATTATATATATATGCAACAACTATATATAGTAAAGGACAAAATATAAATATTGTAACATTGATTCTATATATTTTTCGGATATTATATGAGATTATTTTATGGTAAGATAGAGCATAATTTAAAAATAATAATTTAATATTTAAAAAAATATGTTAATTTGTGAACTGTGTCACCGCTTATCATTCCATACAGATTTGTAATTTTTAAAATATGGAGCAATTTTACTTAATTAACTTAGTAAAATGTCTCCTTTCAAAAAAAAAAAAAAAAAAACTTAGTAAAATGTCTATTTTAAAGAACTTAATTAGCAAACTGTTAATTTGGACTTACGTAACACTTTTTTTTTCTTATCTGATGGAATGTTATCCAAATTGGTATTACTTTATATATGTTCATATAACAGATGAATAAAACAAAACAAAATATATATATATATATATAATGTAAAATATAATATAGTTAATTAATCATTTAAAATGCAATGTAAGATCCATTGGACTTAAGAAAAGAATTGATATAATCCGACATGATTAAATAGAGTGTTCAATGAATTTAGTGCAGAACTTTTGGATTGTAGAGAAAAAGCTAAAAGCAATTAATTAAGCATGTCGAAATCAGTTCTGCTAAAAGTAGAGAGTTGGGCACTTAACAAACCTTTTGTCTAGTGTAAGTTCAGTTCATGCAATATTTCAAATCATTAATATTTTCCTAACTAAATATAAAATATATAACGTGTCTACTTTTGAAACTCAATTCTACTTGTTTTCACATTTACAAGTTGCCAGGGAAAAATTCCATTTTGCATTACCAAAATTCCAATTCTATTATGCAATCATTTCATTATATATAAAATTAAAGGGTTTTTCTCTTCTTTTATAAGAGAGCCAAGTATATCCGCCGTATAAATTATATTCTTATGTAATACTTCCTCCTATTCAAATATATAATTTGCAATTTAAATAATATTTTACACTTTTCAATATTAATTAATTATATTTTTTAATTTACAATTAAAAATATTAAAAATAACTCAGATAATAACAGTTTTCAAGGTCTCATGTAAAATTTCAAAGTAATTAACTAAGGTTATAATATGAAATTAATAATTTTTTCTTAATATATGTGTATTCGACCATACGCAGACTACATAAGTAAAGTAAAGTATATTAGATAAATTTGTACAACGAACTCAATTGAAAGCGAGCAAATTTTGAGTGAGAGTATATTATCGTAAGACCATTATGAAACTATTATTATTTTTTAAAAGAAATGTTATCATTTGTATACTAAATTGTACTCCCTTCATCCAATGTTAATTAGACAAATAGGTTGGTCATATGTTTTAAGAAATATTAGTTGTTTATGTAGAGTAGATGAGTGAAGTAAAAAGTAAGGGTATAATTGTCAAGTCGTTAATAGGAGAAAGAAAATAGTGTGAGACTCAAATGACAAGTAATGTAAATAAATGTATGTTGTGGGGATAAAAATAAGTAAAAAAAAAATCATTTTATGAAAACATATTAAAATTGGACGGATCAAATAGATATATTGACTAATTAAAACTGGACGGAGGGAGTATCACTCTTTAAAAAAAATGTGTTTTTTAAGATAAAAATTTGAATGTTACACTTTACATTAAATTAATTGTGCTATCATTTTTTTAAAAATATATGTAAAATATATTATTTTAAAATAATATATTTTATCATTTTTATTAAAAAAATACAATAATTTTATAATGATCTCACTTGAAATTTGTCTCGCACAAGTATTCATCATTAAAAACTTATACGGAAAAGTTTAAAGTTTAAACTCATCATCTTAGACTGAGAGTTAAAGTAGAGTCTGATTTTTGTTTTTTCTTTAAAATGTAGTTTTATTTAATTAAGTGTGAAGCATATGTTTGAATGCAAGTGGAGATTAATAAAATTAAAATTAATTAAGTGGAGATGATGATGATGAAAATGGAGGAGTTTGAGTTTAATTATATATCAATATAACTGGAAGTTAGAACCCCAACTATTAGATCCAACCTGTAATTATTGATACAACATTTAGATTTTTTAAAAGACACAAAATGTCACATTTACTTTTAGAGACACCAAACAAAGCCACCAACTACACCATTGTCGAATATCCCATTCAATTTTGTAGAAATATACGAGAGAATATCTCATTCAAAAATCCACCATTGGAAATATCCGATTAAAATTTTTTAAAAATCCGATTAAAAAAATAACACAAGAAGACCAAAAGAAATTAACATTATATTCTTGCAGAAGGAGAAAAACATTGATTCAAACATATAATTTCAACATTGATCATCGTTCGTTTAAATATATCACAAAAAATTTGTGATATAATTAAATATTGCACATGTGGGACAAATTATCATCCATCCAAAGGTATTCAAATTCCATTTTGAGACAAATATATCCTTTGTTTGTAATGAAAATATGCGGCGGCGGCGCCGAAGTCGAATTTGGATGACATTGAATTGAAGAGTTCATAGTTTAAAAAGAGAATGTCGATGTGCAGATCGAAGAAGCCATTGTTGGAGACTATTGTCGAAGATGGCCATCATCGTCTTCGCCGACAACACAAAACGCTCGTCGTCGTCACCATCAAAATTTCTCTTGATAAATAATTACACACCATATTCATCGCTCTTTGTTGTCGTCGCGCACGATATATCGAAAGCGCCGTGAGAGAGAGGGAGGGAGAGACCCAGTTCATCATCTTGGCCTATTTTGGAGAATAATTCCTCAGGTGCAGATTCTGTTCAAGTACCCTTGAACTCTCAAATTCTTTAACTCTCTAATTGTATTCTCCTTACCGACTAAATCTGTAATATAAGTCAGTTGATTTCAAAAAAATAATTAAATAAATTTGCTTGGGAGTTGGGAGAGAGAGACATATATTGCGTTCTAATCTCAAAAAGTGGGTTTTGAGGGTAAAATTGGTATAGAAAGTGTTGACTTGTATTGGATTGTATTTTGACTTTTAAGTTGTATCTTATAGTAATAAAAATAAGAAAATGGTATCTTATAGTAATAAATTCTTATATATATAACTGGAAGTTCAAGCGATCCACCTGGAATTGCATTTAGATTTTAGACACAAAAAATATATAGCAAACCCTCTGTCCCCTTTTAAGTTATACATTTAAGGTTTGTTTGCTTAACGAGATGGGATGGATTAGTTGTGATAGGATTTAGTGGGATTGTACTGTTTGAATTATTTTGTTTGAGAAATATATATGTTTGGATTACAGGACTACATTTCTCTTGATAAATTATTATATTATGTTTGCATTGCAGGATATATGAGATAAGTATGATTGTCAATAATATCCTTTCTTATTATGAGTAATTAAATAAATTTGTGTTAAATTTGAGGGATATTAAAGACATTATGAAAGAGGGATAGAAAAATCCGTCATAAAGCACTGGATAAATCCATCCAACAATAGCATTGATAAGTGCAGAATTTCTTTCCGGGTTGGGATATAGTCTCGGGCCAAAGTCTCACAAACCAAACAACTTGCTACTCTCGGGATTAAAGTATTCATCTCACCTACTCCCTTAAACAAAACAATCCCTTAAAAAATAACATATGTTTTAAGGATAATTGGTTCATAATTTGTACTGGGGTTTGAAATGTAATGAAAAAAAAGAGATGGAGAGAGGGAAAATATGAGACTATAATTTTGATAAATATGAAAATAAGTAATTTATAACATTGGTAGGTCTGTTTTGACAAAATTATTAACTTATATATAAAGGTAAAAGGGGTTATATTTTTTTAACTTTAGGATAATTTCCCACAACTTATCTTTATGTCCTTTTCTCTGTTTTCAACCAATTATTTTCTGTACAATTTGCAAAAGTTGTGGAACAGTTGCACTACAAATTGCAGTGAGGTGAGTACTGAGTAGGATATGAAAGACAATTATGATAACTAATTTTTTAACCGTGCATATGTATTTTTTTTTTTAAGTCTTGAAGAGCATAAGATTGTCATATGCAAAGAAAAGGTCAGTAATTGTTGTAGAAACTTTATAAACAATAAGCATGCAATTTGAAACATTCTTTATTCATGCTTAAAGAAACGCAACGAAAATAATTAAAAAAATACCTCCAGTCATTGCTATAGGTAGGAACAATACCAGCCAAAACTTAAAGACGCTTCTAAACTCTACTCTCTCTGCTAGATGGTGTATCAGATGAAATGAGAAGTGAGTCTAGGGGCCTTTTATAACTGTAGTTTTCAGCTAACCATATAATTACACAGCCATGATTTTTGTCCATCACAAAAATCATGCGTCCTAATTAGTGGGATTTGATGTTGACTTCATATATTGACATAATGAAGATTAATTCCTAAATCTTGATTTACTCCTCAAATTAAGATAACAATTGGATCATATTTAAATTAATTAAAATGCAGAAATAATTCTCCATTCTACCCTGTAGTACGCTTTGCTCATGTCCAGCGTGAGTACTGCATAGCCTTCCTTGTCTTTTGATCTTCTTAACCAGTGAATGCATTCAAACCCTATGAGTATGTTGACGAAGTGGTATAGCTTAACTACTTATGACCCAAAGGTCATGTGTTCGAGTCATCATTTGCCCGATAAAAAAAAAAAAACAATCCTATGAATATGTTGTTCGAAATGAGTCTCCTCGAAACGAATGCACTCTGATTAGGATCAATTAATGATTTTGTCCATGATTGTACTCATCATGTTTGTGATTGCCTTCGCAATGATTTTGTTGTTCTCATTGCACAAATTGATGAGTCTAAAGTCCTTGATAATAAATGAATGCAAATATATATATATATATATATATATATATATATATATATATATATATAACAATAATTAAAACACTTTCAGTGAGAGAATCTCAGAAACTCTCTTTGAAGCATTAGGAGTCATGTAAGATTAACTACGATAAAAAAAGTTTTGACTTTTATTACTATTAAAATTCATTTTATGCTAACCCACGTACTGATCTTATAAAATAAGAAGTTCAAATTTAGCATAAATCTAATAAAAAGAATAAAAAAAATCCCTAATGATATAAACATGCACTAAGGAATTTAAATTATAATTGCATGAATCTAGTTGTTTCAGAGTTAGGAGAGTGGCCATTTAATTAGAAGAATATCTAAATTAATATTATTAATACTTAATCCAGTGAATTAATACAATATTAATAAATAACAATATGAAGGGGTCAAACATTTAAATTTTATAATTAAACACCTCTTTTATAGGATTTTAAGGCTTTCATCATATTGTATACTCATTCTGTCAATTTTGGTTGATCAAAGGAAAATGAGACAAGTATTAAAAAAATATTTATTAGTATTAAAAGTTATAAAGTGAAGGGTAAATGAGTATTTTTAATTTTATTGAAAGAGATAAATGAATATTTTTATTTAGTTTTATATTCATAACAAAATGATATAGGATAAATGTGAACGCGATAGCGTGACATGAACAAGACATAATAATATCACAGACGGTCTCTCTAATTAATTCGGACACTGGGTGATATAACTGTCTTGCTTTTAACATTAACTTTTAGTTTTATAAATATGTAATAATTCGAATTTAAATTGAATTGAGCTAAAAAAAAAAATACTAATTTAAAGCAACATATGAAACAAAAGGATAAAAATGGTTCCTTCAATAAGGATTATATGCTGAAAATTTTGATTTCATTCAAAAATACGAATATATAATAAAATTAATTAATTTATACTCCCCTATATACCAAAAGTATGCTCACACTATTTTTTTTTTTTTTTTTGTTTCACATTCAACTATCATTTAATTTATTCACATGTTATTGACTTTACAGTCATGAACAACCACTTAACTTATAAATGAACTACACAATACCCCAAAATACCCTTTCTTTATCTACTTTATTTTTTTTTATTTTTTATTTTTTGATCGGTAAAATAAAAATTTTATTAGGCTCAAAAGGTACAAGAAGTACCCGACAATAGCAGTTTACAATCAAAAAGCATCAGATTACACTAAATGTTCATAGAACTCAAACTCCCAGTGCCTCTAAAGGATTCATTAGCCAGCCTTTGAACGAAAAATCTGGATTCACGCCTAATTTTGCAACACTCCAACTCCATAATCTGCCTTTAATCTCATCCACCACTTTCCCCACATCCCAACCCAAATTTTCAAAAATCACCTTGTTTCTCTCTTTCCATATTACCCAAACAACACAAATTCATACTCCAATAAAAAATTTCTCCACCAGCTTGCCGCAAAATAATTCCGAAAAATAAAGGAAATAAACTTGAATTTTATTTTGCAATGTTCCTGAGACCTTGAGCCATTTGAGAATCTCTTTCCAGATTTTATCCGTTTGATCCACCACTTTATCTATTTTATTTACGTTTTCTTAAAATCTATCAAAATCAAATGAGCATACTTTTCGTGGACGGAGGGAGTACTAATTTATCTAACATATAATGTTAAATTAAAAAGGGGAAAAAATAATAATAAAGGAGTTGTCCACGTACCCCTTCTGTGAACTCAAAGGTTTAGACAAGATTACGTGGCGTTGACATGCATGCAACTTCTAACAAAAAAAGAAAATTGAGACAACGGAAAACGTGGTTTTAATTTGAATTAATAAAGTTATAAAAAAACAAAGAAATTAAGCATGCGATGCTAAGTAGATATGAGGCAAAAATCGATCGAGCGTGCGGTGTATTAATTAAATTAGGTGGTTAAAGAGTCTTTTTCCAGCTGCGGAAAACCCTTCTTTTTCCAATTCATACTTCTTTAAATTAAATTTCTTTCTTCAACAATCTTCTTCGTGCAACACACTATTTTGGAAATTTGAATCCTCTGTTACAAAAAGTTAGGTTTTTTTTTATCTTTTTTTGAAGACCACTAATTTAGGGGTAGAATAAGGAGGACTGTAAGTCCTTTCAAGTTGACAATTTAAAGATCACGGGTCTAAAAATTCGTAAATTGAGGCAAATCAACTCAAATCGAACAAAAAATTAGAAATTAAGGTAAAAAAATTGACCCAAATCAACTCAAATTTGTACAAGACATGATATTTTTGTAAGTTTTAGAATATTTAAATTTTAAAATATGTAAAAATATTATATTTTTTATAAGAGATTGTCTCATATAATCTTTATATGATATTTGGCGTTCCCTGGTAGCTTCCCTAAATGTTATATTTTAATAGGAAAACAGAATACCGAGCAAAGATTCTTGTTTCTAACTATATTATGTGTTTTCATATGAATATCGATATTGACTTTCTTATACAATATACAGGCAGGCCTGACTTCAACGCAAATTATTGTATTTTATTACAATTTACAAAATGATTTTGAGCTCAAGTTGAATTTCTCTGTATTTTGTTACAATCTTTAAATAATTTATGCTCAAATGGACTATTAGGAAACCCAACACTATTTGCTATGAATGTCAATGTTTGTGTTTGTATATGTTTGTTTGCTTGGTTGTAAATTTTTTAGTGGGAATGAAAATGAAATATTTTTCCCTCCATGCCCCTACAATATTGGAGGAAGAATTGTTTCAATGATTGTTACATCACAAGTGTTGTGCTCCAGTTTTGAAAAAAAATGAAACAAAAGAAGGTTATAGTGATGATGGAGGGGAATGACTGAGGAAAAACTATTGTAGAAGGGGAAAATGTTAATCAAAATTAGGTAATGATTATCTTATTTAGGAGGGAAAGTAGTGATTCATCATTTTTTGTTCGCATGAACCACCATAATTACTTTATATTAATTTTCATTCTTATACCCTTTGAGAAATTAATTTTCAACCAAATGCCCCCTAAAAGTACATCATCAAATATCTTACGAAATTGTTTTACGTTAGATGAGTAATTAATCATTAAAAAGGAAAATGAATATAGGTAAAAAATACCCTTAATTTAAATCTCTCATGTGACAGTTTCACACTTAGTAAATCAGTTTCACTCTAAAACTCAAACGATATTAGTTATTTTTATTATATAATATTACTATTTCCTCTGTCCCATAATAGTTTGCACAATTTTTTTTATTTGGACGTCACAAAATAACTTGTACTTTCCAAAAATAGAAATCTCACTATAAACTTTATTCTTGCATTATTCTCAATATTACATAAAATATCATTACTTTTGTCTTTACACATACACACAATCCAACTAATTTCTTATTTTATACATAAAAATTTTACAAAATTACCCCTCAAAATCCAACTCGTTACTCTAATTTCTTATTTTGTGTGCCCATAAAATGGTGCAAGGGATGGAGGGAGTACTAATCAAATATTTTTTAGTAAAACAAATAATATTGTTATAAAATGTATATAAAATACAAACAAGTTTAATGATTAAACTAATTCATAATATGCTTTGCATTGAAAATATATAATCGATCGAACTTTCAATCCTCCAAATTATAAAGATATGAATGATGACTCAATCACATTGCGTGAAAGAGATAATTCTACATGTATCTTATTATTCCGTGCAACAAAAATATCCTAACTACCAAACAGTAGTTAGACCATAATATGTTGTTAGAACTTGACTGTTGAAATGTCAATTTTTATTTTATAGCCAAAGGTGAAATTTAGTTTTGGTCAATTATTTCCAAATCTAGCTATATATAGCTAGAGTAGGAAAAGTACAATCCTTGTAAACGTCAATGGGCTTCGACAAACACCAATTACATGAAGTACAATCCTTGTAAAGGTCAAAGGGCAGGCCACATGAATTATATCGTGTAAATTAGTGTAACTTTGATTCATACAAAATAAATATTAATTCATTAAAAAAAATAGTAATATTGAAGTGCATCAATTGTACTGTAAAATAGTACACAACTAATTAATGTTGTTAAATGAAAACAACCAAACAATTAAAACAACTAATACTGATCAACTAACACATTTTAATAAAACGTATAACTAATATCATTTAAAAATACATTTAATTTGCACGGTGTAATTGATACATATAAATAATTGTCTTATAAAAATTAAATATACTCTCCTCATCTCTTTTTAAGTTTAGCATTTTGTCATTTCGAGCGTCTCTCTTAAAGCTTAATATATCTTTTTTTGAAAAACTGATAATATACTCACTTTCATTAAAAAAAAATGATTTATACTCACATCTTAAAAAAATAATTTATATATACTTACTAGTTACTACTTATATTTCTTCCACTAATACCCTTACTTTATTGTTGTCAAATCCCAAGCCCCAGCCCCTGAATGATTCAATGGAACGATTTGTTTAAGAGGAACGTTTTGGGTGGAACAAGTCATTCTATTGGGTGGTTAATTTTTTTTTTAACAATTTGGTCGTTCTATAATAATTTAAATTTTTAAACAAAAATATTTGGAACGACCCCAAGAAACAACTCATTCCAGGAGTCGTTCCACACAAACGACACCGTTTGGATAGAACGGCTCATAGAATGAGTCGTTCACTTTTTTTTTTTTTAACAACTCAGTGGGTGGAGGGGCAACTGATGATTTTTTGAGGTGGGTCATGTGGGTAGAAAATATTTTATTTAAAAAGAATTGTTTGGACTATTTACTACATAAATGGATAATACTTTATTTTAAATAGGTGGATAAAAAATATGTATTTTCTATGAAAATGGTTATTTTTCATTTTCTCGCTTATAATAAAATGCTTTATTTTTTTTATACACTCTCTCGATCTTTTTACTTTTTTTACATTATTCATCAACAATTTTATAATAAAATACTATATTCATTAAAATTCTTATGGTCACTAAAATGTTAAACTTGAAAAATAACTGAGGGAGTATTACTTTAATTTGTAGGCCACACAATATTACTTTTCACTAATACTTTTTTATTTTATGAACTAATATTTCTCAACTGTTTTTTCTCGAAAAAAGCCTGACCAAGCCGCAATTAAAAAATTATTTGTTTGAAATTGTTAAATTCACCAGTCACGCTCGAATTTGATGGTACTTCATTTGAAACTCCCTATTCATGAACATTCGCAAACAACCTCGTGTAGTGCTCACGATCGAGTAAGAATATCAATGAACTGTCATTATTATTTTTTAAATTTATAAATATTTATTGTTTTTTAGATTTTATCAATTTCTTTAAAATATTTTTGGACTTTTTTTTTTTTTTAATCGGGCAAAAGGTGACTCGAACCCATGACCCAAAGGTCATGGGTAGTAGTAGAGCTCTAACCACCTGAACTATACCACTTCGTCATTTTTTGACATATTTTTTATTTTAGAATTATGAACTTTTACTTTATTTAGATTTATATGGACACATTAATTTTTAATTTAAGAGTTTAAAGTTTTTTTCTTTTTTAGAAATTAATATTGAAGTTTAAATATTTTAAACGTTTTCTTCATGTATCAATTTTACACAATTTTATACCGTGAATAGGAGAAAAATTAAAACCATAAATTTACCCGACATTTATATATATATATATATATCCTTTAATGCAAGAATTTGTTTCGAAACCGATAAATAAAGTCTTTGGTTTTTTTTTTTGGCAACAAGTCCTTGGTTTTAAACCGACCGAATCTAGCACATAATTTAGATTAAAACCGTTGACCCTAGTCATTAAGATTTTGACCATATAGATTTGGCCAAGTTTATAAATAAAAAAATAGAAATGTTGTCCTTTTTTTTTAAAGCAATCACGACAAAAATTGCACGGAATGATCGTTATTACATTTACGGCGTCGATTCGACCCCACAACTGATTTTAGTTCAAAGTACAAATGGACCAGTTCAATTCCTCTATATCATTAATTATGTTTCAATTTATATTTTATTTTTCGAGATCTTTAACATAAGAACCTAAAATTTTGTGGTTTGTTAGATATTTTTTAACATGTCACTTATTTTTTATCTATATTTATTTTTATCCATATTATAAAATTTCATTTGCAAATGGGTAGAAAATGAAGAAGTTTTCTGTATAAATTTGCAACTATATATGTTGATTTCATTTGCAAATGGGTAGATAATGAAGAAGATTCTGTATAAATTTGCAACTATGAGTAATAATATTAAATGAAATGAGTAATATCATTAAAAATGAGTGCACAATACAAATAATGTATATAAAAAATTAGCCTATTATAAATCAATATATTATTATTTTATCGGATAATTCATATATATCTAATTATAAATCAATATATTATTATTTTATCGGATAATTCATATATATCGAATATGCTTCTAATAAAATGAATTGGATTGAGAATTAATAGAATTACACAAATCATAAAATTGTATTAAGATTTATATTAATTATTAATATTTCCCTCATATTCATATAATCAATTATAACCAATCACATTTAGGTTTATTTTTATTCGTTTTCGCACCCTTTGCGACAATTGTATATAGCATAACTAAGATTAAGGGCCCGTATACTTTGATGGTTATTCCTGATAATCCGGGATATAAAATATTTTAGGTATAAAATAATATTTTGTCTCGGGTTATTTCTGAATAACCCTTAAAGTAAATTGTGCTAAAGTGTATAATATTTGCAGTAAATTTTCGTTCCAAGAGAAGAAAAAAAGGAGAATCCTATTTTTAAATTACTTTTGTCCCATAAAAAAAATATTTAAAAATCATAAGTTTATTATTAATTAATTGAAATTTTACATACTCTCAAACAAAAATACTCAACAATTAATTGCAATTCATTAGTAAAACTACATATAAATGGGAAAAGAAACATATGTGGGAATTAATAACTCATAAAAGGGGATGCCTTTATTCAATTACAATTTAATTTGAAAGAATTTCATATTAGGGTAAATTGCATTTTTTTGTCCCAAAAGAATAAGTGATTTGCAAAATGGTCATTTTTTAATATTTTTGGTCCCATAGTTTTTTTTTTGACATTTTTAGTCCAAAAAAATTGCGTTTTTGGTCTCAAGAGAATGATAAATTGCAGTTTTGATCTCGAGAGAATGAGATAAAATTGCAGTTTTGGTTCTAAAAAATAATGGTTGAGACTATTTTTGGAAAAAAAAAAGGATCAAAAAAAAAATGTGGGACTAATATTGTCGTTGAAAAATTCTAATGAGACTAAAACTACAATTTTCTCTTTCATATTAACACTCAACTTTTAGGTTAAAGTTTAGTTTACTATTGATTTTTCTGACACATTTATATATTCTCATTTTTTAAATTTTGTTCAACTTTCACTTACTTTAATTTCTATTACACTTTCAATTGGCCCCTTTAATTTTACGAGTTTAGAAGTCAGAAAGACGTGCTTTGACTGCATTGTCTGTCTGTGTTAAATATATTCAATTTTTTCTTTTCACAAAGTATGGCCTGAACTTGATATATATATATAGAGTGAGAGAGAATAACGGAGCTAAAAATCAACGACAAATTTGGTCAACAGTAACTTTTTAATGCGTTGACAATTAAACATGTAAACGTTCGTGAAGGAAAATGGAGTTGTTTGCAGGAAATGTTGAAGCATTAAGCCAAGTTGTGGCAGAAGACTAATTTGTCTTTATTTTAATTTTTGTCAAATTGATTGTTACAAAAATTAATATGAATGAATTGATTTCAAATTTTTATGACTTTCAATGTTTTGATTGATGAATTTATTTTCTTTGCATCTTTTGGCTAATGCCTATATCATTGGCTCAAATACAATCATGTAATTGGTGCAATTTTGATTAAAATTTAACTCATTTCCAAAATTATATACTTCATATATATGAAGAAAATTATTAGTTCATACAAATGAAACTACTCTCTGCCTTTCCGCTCTATTTTTAGTAATAATTATATCCTACACTACTTTATAATCATCCTCTAAACATCACATATCCACCACAAATTTCTATTTTATACATAACTATTAATTTTAATTAAAACACTTGTCATAAGAAAGGGGAATATATATATATATATATTTGAACGGAGCTGAGAGCATTAGTTTGTAGGGTAAACAATATTAATATTTTTTCAATATACAATTAATGTTTTTCATCATTTGAGCTAAGACTTTCTTCACATGACACTGATACTTTCCAACAGTTCTATTCTATGATTCAAAAAAAAAAAAAAAAAAAAAAAAAAAAAAAAAAAAAGATTGGTTGAATTTTTTTAGTTAAAATTATACAAGTTGCATGAAAAGTTGAAAGTTGAAACTAGTGCGCTAAAGTATTACCAGAAAAACAGATTCTTACCTTGTGTGTATTTTTAAAGGAAAAAGCTTGTATAAGACCGTTTCATGCATGAGATCGAATCACTTTTTAATAAATTGTTATCACTTTTTAAAAAAGTGATACAAATTAGTATAAAAGTGATAACAAATTAAAAAGTGATAACAATTTATGAAGAGTGATAACAATTTATGAAAAAGTGATAACAAATTATGAAAAAGTGATAATAATTTATTAAAAAGTGACTCCGTCTCATGTCCGTCTCATGCATGAGACGGTCTCACACAAGAGTGCCCCATTTTTAAATGGTATAAGTTGTTATTTTTTATTGGTTTTTTTTTTAAAATTAATGGTATTAGTTGTTTTCACTGAATAAATAAATAATTTTATTTAAAATTATTAGTTGGTCAGTATTAATTATTTTATGTAATTACATTAATTGTGCACAACTGCACGATGCATCTGATGAGCACCAATGTTATTTAGAAAAAAAGACAGAGATGTATACTTGAAATACAACTAAATTAAAGAAAAAAAATATAATTTAAAAGGTCAACTATCATCTTATTAACAACACAATACTGAAATTCTACTAAATTGGAAAAAATTGATATAAACTTTTCCAATACAAAGTATGACCAAACGCATGCAATTTTTAAATCGGATAATCATGCATATATATGATGTGACCAGAATAATTATATCTTGTGAATTATTGTAATTAAACCAAAGCTTGCACATGAGTCATGTGCAAATTAATGTGGTCTCACAGTGAATTAAGTGTCGATTTACATACATTTGAAAGAGTCAAATCTTATTCAATTAGATAAGATCGAGTGTGTTTTATTTGACATCTAAACTAAACTACTAATTACATCACTTGAAAATTGAATAATCTTGAAGAAAGACAATTCGTTTACACATTAATCACGTAAATATTTGTACTGAAAAATTATTAATGCTTCAATACAAACTTACACTACAAAAAAACTGTGAAATACCGACGGATCAAATTCTGTCACAAATACCGATAAAATACCGACAAAATATATACCGTCGAAATTTCAGATTTACCTACAAAATTTTGAATTTTATATAAACAGTGTTTTTCGACAAATATTCGTCGGTAATTACTGACGGAATAGGTTCGTCGATACCGACGGAATACTGACGAATTAAACGGATGATCAGTTTTACCGACGGAAATCCGTCGGTAAGTCCGTCGGTAAATGACTATTTCTTTGTAGTGTTAATGGAACACGATAACAACATTACTTTATATTCCATTTTATATTTGTGAATGAATGACACATGGAAAATGAAAAAATAATTAATTAATGATATACTCAAAAATAATAGAACACTCAAGAATGAAATATGAAAAATAAAATAGAGAAATATTCAAATAAAATATAATTAGTAGCTAGAAATCATTTAAGCTCTAGCTCTAGTGCCTATATAAAAGCAATTAAATCATGTTTCGCCTTTTAACAGTCTTTTTTTTTTTTTTTTTAAAAAAAGATCAGTATTATGATCATTTCACTTAAAAGTGATCGGTGGAAAATAGTTTTTGGAATTAGTCAAAAAAATTATATATATATATATATAGATGACACATGTAAAAATATATACTCCTTCCGTTCCACATAAATCTACTTATTTTATTATTTTCGTCGTCCCATCCCAAGCTACCAATTTTTTTAAATGACAAAAAAACTTTTATTTTATTATCTTTTTTTAGGGTCATTTACCATAAGGTAGAAAGAGGTAGGCCTTACCAACTAGGTGTAAAAAATTTTTTAAATGACAAAAAACTTTTAACAACTATTCTCAATCTTTAATTTTATTACACTTTTTGCCACTCAATTAAAATTAAAATATTTTTCTTTTTAGCTTTTTCCTTCTATATTTTTATTATTCCATCACATCTCAATATCAATTAATACACTTTAATATTATTTTTCTTTAAAAAATGTGCAGAAAATAAATGGGTAGCTTTGTTTGGGTAGGAGGTAATATTATTTTAAAATAAGACATGCAATATAAAAATGATATGGAGATGGCTCATGATAAAATCAAACTCCTGAATGAAACCTCATAACCCAATGAAAACCCGCCATTCATGGGCAACGACGGATTTAGGGGAACAAGTGGGAGGGGTGTGCATAATTGATCTCTATGTGTATATATATTGTGTAATTATATATCCTTCTTGTTTAGATTTAGATGTATATATGTACATAATAATATTCATATATTAATTAGACTTAAAATGTGTGTTTAATTATATTCTCGTCCCCTAAAATTTAATTCTAGGATCCGCCATTGTTCATAGGTCTTACTTAAGGTATGAATAGGTCGAGTTGGGATGGACTTCTTGTTAAAAAGTTGGGCACAATATAGAGTTATTGAGCTTAAGTTTTGTTTATTACCTGTAAGACTCTGAGCTGATTTTTTAAAAAACCTTTCTAAGTTCATTTCATCTTAAATTCTAAACTTACAAATATTGTGATTTTAAAATGTTCTATATATTTTTTTAGAAAAAAGGTTACTGATGATTTAATTGTTTTGTTTGAATTTTTTGTTTAAATATATATTATTTCATATTATTTGTTATAATTTAATATAAAATCTTTTATATTTGAAAATATAAATTGGGCTTAAAAAACTTTTATAAACGTCTAAGACTAGACTTGTATAACTAAAAAGATTTATATAAAAAAAGTTAAGTGTGACTCTTTTAATAAAAAAAATAAATTTCTATTAAATAATATCGGTACAAGTCCCGAAAGACATTTTAATATATCTTTCATAACTTGTATTAATCTCAATTTTTCCTTTTAATCACAAATTGAATTTTTGTGAAAGACGAAATTCCGCCGAATTAAAAATTAGGAGACATCTTAATATTGTAATATGGATTTGCGATGTATCTAGAAGCAAAACAAATCGAGATTCCCAGATATGGGATGTGCCTCGTTTGAGACCATTCGAACTGAATCAATAAATGACCAATTAATCATAATATTTTAAACAAATGAGTAATTAATCTCAATGAAGCCCATTGGTACTTTGCGAATACATTTCACCCTAAAACTGATTTATAACTATTTTTTAATAAAATAATTAATATTTATAATTTATAACTATTTTTTAATAAAATAATTAATATTTATAATAAAAACAACTAATAATTTTTAATGAAACAACTAATAATTAATCTTTCTATGAATAATTTTTAATGAAACAACTAATACCATTCAAAATTAATATTTTGTAGTAAAAGAACTAATATTTTCGAAACAAATTTCAGAATAAATAAAATATGTTCACAAAATACTTTGTCTTTTAATATACATTACAATATACATTGTGCAAATAAAACGACAATTTCAACTCTCTCAAATAAAATATAACTTAATTAATATCACTTTAAATTATATAGTAAAATTAATTTTACAAGAGACTTAACCCTCAACTTGAATTTATTGTTTTTATTATGTAGTGTTGCATCCATACCTACGACAACGCTACGTTTCCTTTTTTCTTTTGGTAGACAGCCAACACACAACTTGGACCACAACTCACAATACCAAAAACTCAAAGCCCAATTTCTTAATTATTATATAGATTGCACGAGGGAAGAACCAATATAATAGTAACCCTGTCGGTAAATTAATCAATATTAACAATTAAGTAATTAAAAGATAATTAAAAGGTGCAAATTAATGTTTTGCTTTGCAAAGAATACAAATCAAACATGATCTTCAAACCGACATTCCCTTAGGATGTTTGAAGAGGCAGGTTCATGCATGCAATCCAGCCAAAATCCAGTCAAAACAGTGTGAACATACACCCCCAGTCGGCTATTTGTATTTGTATTTGCCATGTTTGTTTTGTTTGGTATTGCTATTTTTTTTTAATTAAAAACAATTTAACAAATATATTCTCTTTTTTATTTAATACGTGGTAAATAAAAGATTGAGCACCTTGGGTGAATGAGCTCTCTGTTTCTGTATATTTGGCGGCTATATTAGAGATAAGTTTCCTACTTATATATATTGTTGAATTACCTCCTGAAAGAGAAAAATATATAGAGAAGGTCTATTTCAAGGATAAAAGCTAGTGCAAAGATTGCATCAGGTCCACCCATCATTTTCTTGATTGTCAGAATTGATCAAGCTCTCTCTCTCTCTAGATATATTTCTTCAGAATTAAGTTGGCTGTAGAATTTTCTCAACTATTTAGTACACCACAAAGGACAAAGTCTCAATATTTAGCAAAATATTGGAATTTTGAGGGTGATATTTTTCTTTCGGCAATAAATGATTTTTTTGGAGGAATTATTAAAAGGGTCGGATTAATTTGCATCAAGGGAAGTATAAATAATTCTTGTGGTACATGTGCTTATTAAAGGTGGCGAACCGACGGGACAGCGGCGACTACGCCAGGCTCCGGGCAGAAACCACCAGTTCCGCCACCATCTCCGCCGCAGCATCGACCAATGTTCCGCTGCCGTATTTCCACATGCAACACCAGGAACAACCGGATTACCTACTATCGGCGGTGGTGTCACCGCCCACGGGACACGGTCAGTCCCGAGAGATGTCGGCGATGGTGACGGCGCTGACACACGTGGTTTCCGGTCAGCGTCACGGCGGTCAAGCAAGCAGCGCCGTCTCGCCGTCGTCCTTTGGTGGCTCCGGAAACTTCGTCGATTCTCCTTCCTCTGCTTCCAGCTCTGGCTCGTGGGCAGGCCAGAAGAGGCGGCGCAACCAAGATGACGGCGTTGGCACCTCTCCGATCAAAGTTTTTATCGTGGATTTGGAGAATCGCCTTCCGCTGTTAAATCTGGTTAGCAATTATTATCAATTTTATTTATTAATACGATTATTATAAAAATTCAACAAAAAAATAGAAAGAAGATAGATACTCTGTTTTAATGCCTATCCTCTTTTTCTTTTTTTAATTTTATCTCACAATTTTCAAACTCTTCCGTCATCTACTCGATCTCTTTCATCAATTGAATATTACTTTTCAATCAAGATAAGCATTTGAATCATTCTCTCGTTCAAACTAATTTAATATTTCTATTTTTTAATTAATGTAAAGATTAGTGTTACTGCATGCGTTAACAATCTTCAACAGTGTGTATTTCTGATTTGAGTAACATTAAGGGGTCCATTATTTCAATTTCAGTGTGTAACTTTCCCCAAAAAAAAAAAAATAAAAAAATAAATATATTTATGGTCGTGCATATCCATTAATATTGTTTCTGTCAAATCAAGCCTTGTTCTAGATATTGGATTTTCATTCATTTGTCATTATTAATTTTTTTAATTCCTTTTATTTGTCTTTTACCCAGAGCCAGACACCGGAACAAGTGTACCGTCGACACCCACCGCCGCCACGGCGCCGCCGCCGGAATCCTCCACCCTGTCGGAAGAAACCGGAGAAAGGAGACGAAAATACAGAGGCGTCCGTCAAGGCCGTGGGGAAAATGGGCGGCAGAAATTAGGGACCCACACAAAGCCGCCAGAGTTTGGCTCGGCACCTTCGACACGGCGGAAGCCGCCGCCAGAGCCTACGATGAGGCGGCGCTGCGGTTCCGCGGAAATCGCGCCAAACTCAATTTTCCTGAACACGTGAGAATCCTGCCACCACCTCAGCCTCAAGTCGCCGCCGCTCCTCCGCCGCATCAGAGCCTGACGCCGCCGTCGTTCTTCCAGAACACCGCCAGAGATTACTGGGAATACTCGCAATTGCTACAGAGCAGCGCCGATTTTCAACCGCAACAACCGATGCTTTATGCTTCATCATTAGCGCAATTATATTCAACAGCATCATCATCAAATTTCTCTTCATCAAGTTCTCAGTATCCCCTGTTTTTTTCCAGCGGCCAAACAATAAATTTTACGTCACAACAAAGCCAAGGCGGCAGCCAAAGCAGCACTTCGAATTTTCCGGCACCGCCGTGGAGTTCCGGCCACTATCCTCCTTCGTCCGGTTCATGATATTTTTGGCTGTAATTCATTCTTGCTGTTTTATTTGTTTATATTCTTTTTCAGGTTTTGAATATTTAGAGTTGTGTATTTTCGTTTAGGTTACAGTCATTTACATTGCACATCAAATCAAATTAATATATACTCTTTTATTATTTATTATTGGTGTTTATTTTATTATTTTTTTGGTGTTTGTTAAGAAACATGTATGTCCCCGTCACTTCTTCGGATACAAAAATTTAAAAAAATTAATTTTGTTTCTTTTAAAAAAAAAAAATAATTAATTTTGTTGATTTTGATGAGAATAAAGTGTAAGGGTATTTGGGGTGATTTAATGAGATAAAGTAGGAGAAAGAATAAAATAGAGAGTAGAATAAGGGTGATATTTTTGTGATTTAAATGATATTGTCAGGATATTAATATTGTGTGATGTTTTCATTTTAGGAGTATGCATAACTTGTTCGACAGACGAAAAAGAAAAGTGTGCATAAATTTTTGGGACGGAGGGAGTACTAATTTGAAGAGAGATTTTTTAAAACGAATTTAAAATTAGAGAATGAGAATTTTGGTGTGTAATGCTTATATTTCATGTGAAATTTATTCGCATACTAAAATTGATACTATTATATTATTATAATATTCGTTTAGTAATATTAGTATTATATTTATAATAAGCATAATTTAATATTATAATATTAAATATTATGATATTTGTTAATAGAGTAACACTTGTGTGAATAGGGTGCATACGATAAACTCTATTTTTATTATCACTGTCATGTACATTCAGTATCACTGTCATGCACATGCACTATCACTGTCATGCATATGCATTATTATAAGTAAATATGACAGTGACAATATATGTGCATGACTGTGACAACGAATGTGCATGACAGTGATAGTAAAATAGAGTTCATCGTATGCACCCGGTTTACACAAGTTTTTGTCTTGTTAATAAGCATAATTGTATTACATTAAATTAATATAATGATATTTAATTTTATATCGAAAACAAGTTTCATTATTTCATAATACCTAAAAAATCATGTAGAAAAATCTTGCCAGGTCCTCAACGAGCATGTTTTTTTTATCAGTAAATATTAATTTGTTAATTGTTAATAGTTAGATCACTAAGCACCCAAACATTCTAAAAATTTCTCCAATCCACCTTATAACTCCATAATTCGTTTTCAAAGAAAATCGAACTCGGGTCTCCCACTAAAGTGAGGAACCCAGTGGCCTCAACGTGCATGTTAATTGCTAACACGATATAATTATATTTATTGTTTTAAAAAAATTATACGACTATTTCATTGAATATGGTTTTCAAAGGAGAATCATATATTAATCAAATGTCTTGTCTTGAATCGGCAATTACAGTATCAGAAATCGAATTTGAAAAATAAAAAATAAAAAATAAAAAAGGTGTTTCACAAGTGAGACCAAACTGAGATAACGTGTTTGCCACCACATTCCCATCTCGGACAACCTAATTAAAAGTAGTACTCTTTTCGTCCTCATTTAAATTATTTTGCCAAAATGAATATCCCTATAAGATAAAAATAATTGAATGGGTAAAAGTTGATTCTATTAATTCTCTAAGAAGTTAAGTTAATATACAGATAAAAAAACCTAATTAAGAAATAAATACAAAGTCAATAATTTAGAGAATTTACCAAGAAATTAATACTAGAGAATCTAATTTTTTCATAACAATTCAATGCCACTGCACATTTAATATTATGTATGTTTTTTTCTTCAAAATTTGTGTCATTTTTAAAAAAGTAATTTAAAAGAGACAGGAGAATTATCTTTATGTTTGTTCAAATTATTAAAAGAACCCTCGAATATGATCACAAAGTATTATTTAAGTATGATTTAGGATAATACTCAATATAAAACTGTTTAGAAAAATTTTATAGTGGAAGGTGATGCAAAGATCATTGTAGATGCTATCAAGTCTTTTTCGGTTCATAATTTGATCTTTAGAGACTATGTGCAAGCTAGTAGAAAAATTATTTATTCGTTTCCTACTCTTTCTGTTAATTTTTTCAAACGTGATGCTAATGTTATGACACACGAAGTTGCTAGAATTTTTCGTTTCTACGAGAATTCTTTTTGTTGGATAGACCCACCGGAGTGTGTGGCTGGTTTCGAACACTTTTTGCAGTTGCACTAATGAAATCTAAATTTGTTTGCTTTCAAAAAAAGAAAAATTTAAAATATTAAATATTTGATGATAAGTATCAAAAATTTTAACATGAGTATCAAGAATTGGGTTATGGGTATTAACGATTAATTCTTTTACTACTAAAATTAGTCATATTTAACAAAACAAATTTAATGTTATACGTTTATATAAATTTAAAGTATGAAGTCTTCAAATAAAAATATTTTAACTAATAAAAATCAAATAATGGTTCATTATATTCTTGTAAAAACTACTTTTTCAAATAATTATCGTGCTCCAGGAATGAATAATTACGTACCTAAAATGACAAGAATTTGTTTGACTGATACGTAATTCAATTAAATCATGAAACATTCAATCAATGCAAATATGAGAAACGTAATAAAAGTAAAATAATTTGGCATTCTTGTCAATCGAATAAATTTCTTTTATCATTGAAAAAGGTATGTCTTAATATTTCAAATTACAGGGTTTTTTTTTTTTTTTTTGGCAACTTAAACAAATTTGGAGAAAGTTTTGATAATCTACTTCAGAAGTAAAAAAGAATTTTCCTTTTTGCTAGAAGAATTTTCACATATTATTAGAGGATTAATAAAAATAAATAAATTTTGCACATTTCTATAAATTTAAACTTTTAATTTAAAATAATATAAATTACAGATATGAGTTATCTCACACTTAAATATTGAATAAAAGTGAGACTAGTTTATAAGTTTAGTGGACTATTCCTACACAAATTGATTTTAAAATGAAACTTCACTACAAAAATAGTTCGTACTCTTCACATTTTGGTATACTTTAATGTGTGGGACTGCATCGAACACTTCGATTAATTTCTATAATAAATTATTTTCATGATATAAAAATCATAGAGTTGGATTGGTTCGAACTTTTAGACATCTCGAATTGCGTTTTAATACATTCTATTTTCTTAAAAACTACTCCATCCGTCCGGAGTTATTTTCACAATTGACTTTTTAACGGTTTTTGTGTGAGAATTATTCATATTAATATGTGTACAAAAGTTATTTTATATTATATGTTAGTTGATCTTCATATAAAATAACTTTTATACACATGTTAATATGAATAATTCTCACACAAAAATCGTTAAAAAATCAACTGTGAAGATAACTCCGGGACGGAGGGAGTATATTGTTTATTATATTCTGGATTTTATTTTAGTTTCCACGTACATTATTAATTTTTCTCTTGAAACTGGCGTGAAACATTTTTTTAAGGAAATCTGTAGATTATACCTTGAGACAACGACATTTTTATGCCTAAGCCGGGCCGGGCCGGGCCGGTCGATACCATTTCTCATGTTCTAGGAATTACGGGTTACATTCTTTATTCAACCGGCTATTTTTCTATTTTATTTTTGATAAATATGAGTATATACCAGCTGCACTTTATAATTAGTGTATGTTTTCTAATTATATTAGTAATTGCTTTTACAGAATATTATTAATTTTCTTACTGTATAATATTAATATTAATTATGTTAACTGACAAATATTAATTGTACACCATTGGTGCACACAAACATTTTATTCTTTGCGTTTCACTGTTGAAGTTTTGGCATTTGTACGTATAGTATATAAGTGGTTGATTATTTTAATTTAAACTCTGAAATATCAAATTTTTTAATGTAAAATCATGCTGACTACAAGAGGTATATTTGTTTGGTGTCAAATTATTTAATACTAATTTCCTCCCAGTGTGCTGACCCACGACATTGAACATATAACTTGTCAATCTTTTAATTAATTAATTAATTCACATATAGTAGTAATAATGGGATCATATTGTGTATCTGTATATGTTTACCGGTCTAATGCATGCGTGTTAGTGAGAGTTTTAATTAATTAATTTAATTTAATTTGCTTGAATTTGATTACCTACTTGGTCGTGGATATACAGCTACTTATATACGTCATAATTGCTAATATCATCCAGTAAATGTGGATAAATTTGAGTATTTTATCTACTTTGATTACCTACCGGTCAAATAAATTTTTTTTTTTTTTTAATCAAAATATAAACTCAAACATATGATTTTTGAATATAAGTAATGACACTATAATCATCGGATAAAATTGTAAAGTAATATAAGTAATACTTTATCTCAACCTTTTTGTACTAGTTGCAGATGACATTATTAATATTATATATATTTCTTGCACCAAAAGTTAACAAAGATACGTTGTTATAATATTATTAGAGGACAAAAATAATCTCAACCTTATCAAGATTAATTAATTTAGTTTCACACCGGAAAACGTACGAAGAGAATTTAGTTTAAATTCCCCTGTTGCATAAAGTAAATAGTGTAAATATTTATTTAATTAATTGATTTGTTTCAATTATAAATTACAACTCAGATGGAGGGATCTCGAATTTGAGATCTAGCTCATACATATATTTATATATAAAAGAGAGTTTGGACTTGTGATGACTAATTTTTTTATCGATACCAGATAAGTGGATACGACGCATCAAAGACAATATTCACTTATTACATACGTGGCGTTTTAGTCCTAGTTTCATCCGATACATGTTAATTGATCGTTTCTCTGTGCTTTCCTCTCTCTTTCTTTTTATAGTGTTTGTCCTTCTCTAAATGTTCTCCGTCATCCATTCCGCACAACGCTAGCAAAAAAACAACCTTGCTCCTGGTTACCATTAAATTTTATATGTAGATGTAATAACATTAAGTTATAATTTTGGAATATAAATATTGAATAGTTACATACTTGAGTAGGATCTTATGTGAGATGGAGCATATATAATTCGCAAATGATATTTTTATATTTTAAAAATAATAAATATTAATTTGTGTTAATTTTTGAACCATCACACTGTAAATGTAAATAATCATATATAGTAAAATTAATTTTGTCATTAAAATTTAATCTTAATGGTACAAAATGAGGTCCATGGCTCAAAGAAAGATGAATATAGTAAGTACCTTTTCTCAACGTCTTATCATAATATCCACATCTTTCATTTGAATATACGTAAATTTTTTCAAACATGATATCCGACATGTCCGGCAAAATCCTTGTCGTGTATACTTCGATTTTATTTGGAGTACTCTTAAATCAATGTGTATATATTGTTCATTTAATTATGTCCCCATTCAACAAAAAATAATAAATAATAAATAAATAAAATAAAAGTATATAATAGGTCTCTAGTAAAATTTATTTGAATAAAATTTTCATATAATATTATTATAACATTGTTTTTTTTAGTAATATTCTTATAAATTAATTTTTTATATAATATTAGATTATACGAATAATAATATTAGTGTATGAATAGTATTAATATACATCCAATTTAATACTGAAAACAAATTTTGAAAGAGCTTGCCAAAATTATAAGCGATAGCCAAATTTGGTTGTTTCCAGGTGAGAAGGCATTATACGAATACGATGGAATGATATAAATTAATTTATAAGAAAGGTTACAAATAAGTTCCTTAATTTAAAAACATTTTTGTGGTGTTCAATATTTTATTATCCCTTGTTTGGTTTTTGTTTAGAATGCGTGGAAGAAACAAATGCTTACTGACTAAAACGTACGTGTATATATATATATATATATATATATATATATATATATATATATATATATATATATATAATTGAGATTTCAAATTTTGGATTTTTGCTTTGAATATATAAAAACCAATCAAACTAAATTACTTTATCTACATATTTTTTGTCATTTTCCATTTGTTCATCTTCAATTCATTATTTATTAGGCCAAGAAATCATCTGCCACCCTTGTTTCTTTGTCGTTAGAATGAAAACAAATAAAAAATATTTGGACACTCGACCTATTTTTATTTTGACCTGTGATCTTCATACTGCTACCTGGATAATACTATTACATCCAAACTTCTGAAAGTATGACTTTTTTTTACACAATTTTTAAAAATATTGATTATCTGTATATAAAGGAGATAAGTGGGGAAGGATATATATATATATTATTTGGAAAGTATATCCATGTATGATTAAAATGATTGTTTATGAATAAAGTTAATATCAATTTAAATAATTATAGCTATATTTGAGGGTGAAAATAAAATGTTATGCGATATTATTTTTCCATAATGTTTTGACACACAAATATATATATTGATTCACAAATAATATTATTTAAAGTTTGGACGAATGGAGTAATAAATGATTAGTTTTATCTGTTGTGGACCAGTTGTTAGTGAAATTGATTCACAAATAATATCTTATAATAAAACAACCAATATTCTTCAATATATAAAACAGTTAATACACTTTAATGAAACGGACTAATTAATATCATTCAAAGTGAATACTTTATAATATAAATAATTAATACTCTCTCCATCCATAGCATTGCATAATTGACTGGTCACAGAGGTTAAGAAAAGACACTTTTAAGAGGAGGGTATAATTGGTAAATTAAGTGTATGTAAAATAAGATATTAGTGAATTGAGTTGAAAAAATAATGTTATTGGTGTGTATATAAATGTGTATTGTAAGAGGGTTAAAAATAAAAGATATTTCCATTTATAGGTGTGCAAACAACTATTGAACGAACGAATAAGATAATTGTGCAAACAACTGTGAAATGGAGGGAGCATCTTACTAATACCATTTATACCAATTCTACGAGGAAACTTACCCACACAAACTTTATCTTCTTAAAATAGAAAAACTTAAAATTGACCAGGTGAATTTTGAATTTCGGAATCTCATGAACTATGTTTGTTTACTGCTATATATATATATATATATATATATATATATATATATATATATATATATATATATATAGAAGAATTTCACTTTTTCTTCATCTAGGACCCGTTAGGATAAAATTGAAATAAAAAACTATTATAAACCTATAATAATTTTCTTATTTCGATTTATTTTTGGATAATTCTCAAAATAAAGAAAATAGAGATAGACAGAGAAAAATAAAAGTAGAAAGAAATGGATGAGTGATATTTTTTTGTTATTTAAGGAAATTGAAAGTTTTTTGTGAGCCAACCAAAATAGTAAAATGAAAATTTTTGAAGGTAATGATATGTCCAAATTTCCTTATGCCTAAAATTAATACATAAGGTCAACACTTCGTCAGCGGAAGTTGTTTTATATTTTAAAAACTGACAATTATGGTAAATTCTTGTGTGAATATATTTTGCTTGTTATGATTTGAATTTATGGGCAAGGGTAAATAGATAAGATTTAGGATTAGGTTTAATGAATAGAAAGACGGATCAAATATAAATTTTATAGTATAAAACTTGTTTATAAGAGACCAACTCGATAATTATTTTGTGTCATTCTTAGGTTAACAGCATATAATCTGAAAAATATTTACTACACAGAATTAATGATAAACATATTTTCTGTTTCATAAATTTTATCATGCTTCACTACACATGCATATAAAATAACGAAATCATCATCGATCAATACATAAATATATATATATATATATATATAATTATTATATTAAAAAATAATACAGAATTAATATACCAAACCTGTTCGTTTCTGATATAACATTTACCTATTCCTAGACATCTACCTATAAAGATATAAGAAAGAAGCAAGTGTCGAATACAAAAATCACTCATATTTCACAAGTTGGCCTAAGTCTTAATTAATTCCTTTAATTCTGGCTATTATATTATTATTATAGGTAATATTTTATTTTTAATCATCACACATGGCTTTATAAATATAGTACACGTTTAGTTATTCATTCTCATGAAGTACTTTGATACCAACCATCCACCACGACCAACTCCAGGAAACTTCTTTAACTGTTGGTAGTGCTCGTTCAAAAAAAAAATCTACTTTTTTATTTGGATATTTATCAAAAGTACGTATATATTTTGCATTTTAAAAGTTAGTAATAATTAATGTATTTTTATTTACTCTACATCCATTATTTACTTAGAATTACAATAGGTATATGATAATACAATTTATTAATTATGATACCATCTGATAACACTAAAATTAATTAATTAAAAGAAAATTTAAATACATATAAAAGAATTTCATCTCATTTAAAAGTTTGAGCTTGTAAAGGAGTGTTAAATAGTTCATTTATATTAATTTTACAATATTCCACCTTACCCATAAACTGAATTTTCGATCTATCCAAGGAAGAAGACCCATTAAGTAGACTATTTAATACTATAAGAGAAGTTGCTTTTAGCGAAATTTGAACTCATGACACGAAGGTGAGTCAAAGCTTGGATACCATAGAGAAATTTCATCTCATCCAAAACCTCAAATTTGTAGGTAGAGAAATTTGAAACTAATTAATTTATATTATATAATTTTCTAATAAGGAGGGATAAAAATTTATTTGAATTATTGCATATGTTTTTACAGTTTATCTAGCATGGTTCTGCTGAATCTTGTACAAAAAGTTATACTCTCTCCATCCAAGATTAGTTTGACACGTATTTTAAAAAAAAGTATAATGAGTAGAATATTGAAGGATAATTTTGTAAATATGTATTATTAAAATAAGGGCGGTGATTGGATTGAGTGTAAAAAATAATGACATTTTGTATAAATATATGAATATTGTGAGTGTAGAGTTTAAGGAGAGTTTTTTTTTTTTTTTGAATGTGAAAACTAATGTGAGACAAACAAAAAAGAAAGTGTGAAAACTTGATGTGAACAGGGAGAGTATATCATATGTTTGAGCTATATAGTAGTTATGTATGAAATCCATTAATCAATTTCTAACTGTTATATATATATTCTGAAGAATAATAATTGTGTGCTTAAAATAAGAGTTACCCCAACCTATTGGAGTTTGGACCAAAACTAATTAAAAGGGAAAGAACAAGTTTCCCTGTCAAACACACAACAATACAAATATATAATTTGTGGTCGTTCAAATTGATGTGGCTGATGAATTAGTAAAACAGTAAGCAAGAGCTTAATTAATTTTAAACAAAAAAGAATAGTTTTAAATATTTATAGTATATATATTAGGAAAAAGAGAAAACTTCTGGAGTATGTCTTGCGTGAGATGGAAGATAATTTAAGATTGACTTTTTCACACTTTGATAGGAATGGGTGTTAATTTATAAACCGTGACACCGTCTCATATAAATTTTTGACAAAATTCAATTAATTATAGATTTCATTGTATATTTAGGAAAGATAATGATATGGGGTATTTTATGATGCCCAACATCATCTGCATAAAATATCTATGGGTAAAGTATTTTTTAGTCCTTTAATATAACTCAATTTTGATTTCAAGCCCTTTTTTTTTTTTGAAATTAGTCTTCTAACTATACATTTCTTTTTATTTTAATCCCCTGCAGGATATCACATGTAAACATTAGATTACAGGTAATATAACAGGCAATCATTAGGTTATAGGTAATATTGCATTTTTCATTATTTTCATTTTTTAAAAAATAAATTAAATCTGAAATTATAGAAAAAAAATCTTCAAAAAAAGTTAATGATTTTTTTTCTGAAAATATTAAAATAACCAACTAAATTTTTAAAAATAATTAAATTTAAAACTAAAAATTTAATTTTATTAAAAATGAAAAATATTAAAAATTATATTTCATTTTTTTAATATAATTATATTTTAAAATTATTTGATTATCTTATTTATTAAAAATATTGATATCTTCAAATATCTACACTAAACTTTATAAACTCTGAACAATATTAAAAAAATCAATTCAATCTTCAAAAACAATAAATTAATATGACCTATTACAAATGTAAAATACATAATTTTTTAAGGTTTAATTGATTTTTAATTAAATTATTTTTAATGTTAAAATTTGATTTTTTTTTAATATTTTCAGATTTTATTTAATTTTTAAATTTTTTATTTATTAATGTAAAGTAAACAAAAAAAATTAATTGCTAAAAATAATCACTAGAGATTCACCATTATAACATATATCAAGTGCACTTCATTTGATACCATAAATGTGCTATTTTCTCATTCCTTATTTCTTTTGATGTATCTCTCTATATAGAACGAAATTCAATTTAATATCTATCGATAAAAATTTACTTGGTTAGCTCAATATAAATATCAGAAATTTTCAATAACATTTTTATTTGGTAAAATCTGAAACTAGACAAGATAAGCTAAAAAAAAAAAAAAAAGGGTCTACATACAAATTACCCCAACCAACCTGGTTGGGTCAAACTTAAAGTTGGTTGGGACTCGACTATTTTTAAATAATACTCCCTTAATTATAATTTAAATTATTTAAAATTAAATAATACAAATTTTAATAAACATATTATTTATTAATATTAAAAGTATAAAGTGAAGATAAATGAGTCTTTTCAATTTTATTGAAGATTGTAAGTGAGTAGGAAAAATTTTATTAGAGTGGAGAATCGAGTAACATGAGATATAAATAAAAACTGTTTGTAAGGATTTAGTTTAAGAGAGTAAATTTTTTTTTCTTTGTGCGATTTTGAGAATTGAAAAATAAAATTGTAATGTTCATTTTTTTAATTTTGAGCAATCTAAATTTTAATGGAGAAAATATTAATTAAGAATTTATCAGGTGTATTGTGCAACTCATCAGTATTTTTACTTTATATTAATAAATAATTAATATTATTTAAAAATATATTTAATTTAAGGGGAACTCTTGTGTGAGACCGTCTCATGCATGAGACGGACATGAGACGAAGTCACTTTTTAATAAATTATTATCACTTTTTTCATAATTTATTATCACTTTTTCATAAATTGTTATCACTTTTCATAAATTGTTATCACTTTTTAATTTGTTATCACTTTTATACTAATTTGTATCACTTTTTTAAAAAATGATAATAATTTATTAAAAAGTAATTTTGTCTCATGTATGATACGATCTTATACTCCCTCCGTCCCACAACTAGCTTCACAGTTGACTTTTTAACGATTTTTGTGTGAGAATTATTTTATAGTAATATGTGTACAAAAGTTGTTTTATATAAATGATATGTTAGTTCATTTTATCAACTAGCATATCATTCATATAAAATAACTTTTGTGCACATATTATTATGAAATAATTTTCACACAAAAATGGTTAAAAAGTCAACTATAAAACTAGTTACGAGATGGAGACGGAGGGATTACAAGTTTTTGCCTTAATTTAAAAAGAGAATTAGCTGAGGTTGAATTTAATTTGGTGGATGGGGAGAGGGGTACGTGGTAGAACACGTGTATGGAAGGTTTGACGCGTATTAACAACCAACAAGCGGTGCGGTCCACTTTACTTACAAGGATACGTGGCACACTCCCCTTTGCGATAATCTGTTTTTTTTGTACTTATCATACTCTACATCTGTTTTTATTATTTTAACTTATTAAAGGATAAATTCATTTCTAATTTTCAGTTCAATTACTCTGTGACACTTTTCATGTTTCAATATGTATTCTATTTTCTGGATTTTAACACATGGATCAAGATTGTGGTGGTTCTGTTGGATCAAGATTGTGGTGGTTCTGTTGGATTATTTTTAACATGTCACGTATCATCCATCTAGGTTATGTAACATAGAGTGGAATACAGAAAATGACACAGATGATATCATGTGACTAATTTTGGAGTTAATCTACAATTTAATTTTCACTTGGGACCTGGACTTAGACGGTGTTTGTTTTAAATTTTTCAATAAAAATAAGAATAAAAATATTTATTTTCTCTATACTTTGAATATATTGAAGGAAAGATTATTTACATGATGAAGATGAGATAAATAAAGTGACTATTGATTCCAATATAAAAGAACGATGGATGAAAAAATAATTGTAAAAAAAAAATTAATCAAAATAGATAATGCTTATCTTATTTGAGAGAAAATAGTATCATTGTTCATGGCCTTTGAGCTCATTTATCTTTTTTAAGCCTGAAATTTTGAATTCTGACACATTGAATGCAATTTCATGGATATTTTAAATCAAAGTGTAGCAGCTGGGCTGTTACAATTCCGACCATAAAAATTAGCCCTCACCTGAAATTATAGAGTCCTCGCCTGATGTGGGACAAAGAAAGTATTATTTATTTTCGTCCTGATAATTATAAAAATCATTGTTAATGCTCCATAAATCAACACATATTATTTTGAAATATTTTTTTTAAAGCGATAATTAAATTGAATTGGAAAAAGTACAAGACAAGAAATCACAATTTTCCTTTTTTGAAATATACTAAATAAGGAAACATGATTTCGTCATGGCCTACGCGTTTCCCTACTCGACAAGAAAACAAATCAAGAAAGGAAATTAATAAAAATAAAAAACTACTCGAGTATATATATTATCGAATTTGATTACATGTCCACCACTAGACACAAATTTATTTACCAACCACAAATAAAGTGATGTCACATAATTATGGAGCCCACAATTATTTAATTAATTGCTTATTTGTCACCTCGTCATTTGTAGTGGGTATACAAGTTTGTGTCCATGGGCATATGATTAATTTCGTATATATTATATAATTTGGAGTATATAGTTAATACTTTCTATAGATGCTGAATGGTTTTTATCGCCTTCTAATATAATATTTAAAAAATTATAATAAAATAATAGCACAATACTAAGTGAAGTAAAGAATATAAAAAATTAAAACGAAAAGTTTTTGGTTGGAACAAATTATAAAAGTGAGAATTTATTTTGAAACGGAGGACAAGAGAGTATTAAATTATGTTAGGAAATAGTATCTAATAACTAATAAGTATTTGAAGATATATATATATATATATATATATATATATATATATAAAAGACTCTCATTGAGTTTTATAGAATTATTCTAATGTCATTTTTTGTCTTTGTTTTGTTTGGCAACATTATTGTGTTTGGTATAACCAATGATGAAAATATCGATAAAAATATCGGTACTTTGAATTTACGGATATATCGATTGAAATATCGATATCGAATATCGATATCGGTAAAAAATAGAAAATTGATGGAAATTTTATTAAAATGATAAAAATTTAACATGAAATTTTATATAATTTTATTACTAATATTATTACACAAATTTAACTTGAAATTTCAACAAAACGATTTTTTTATGATAAACATATCAATAAAAAAAATACATAAGTAATGTAAAATGATACAATAATTATTCAAAATTATTTAATGCTGAACAACTAATACCAAAATGATGTCTTATGAGGTTTAAATGTAAAAATATATATATATATATATATATGTCATCTTCATCTAAACAACGGTGATGTATTTTTAAAAAAAAAACTGATATTTTAGAAAAATCGGTATATGTCCACCGAAATATCCCGATATTCAGAAATTTTGAACTACAACTCACTGATATCAATATCAATATATCCCGATATTTACTGATATTTTCGAAAAAAATCGTTCCAATAGATATCGATATCGAGAGTCCCAAAAAATAGATATATCAAGGATATATCGGAAAAATATCAGGATATTTACTTTCTTGGGTATAACAAGTAAGTTTTTGGTATTTTATTTTTTAATTTCACTTAATTTTTTATATTTTGGTCAAATATTTTATACTTTTAGTTAAATATTTAATATTTTAAATGTAATTTTTTAAACTTAATCTGTTTAAATTTAAATATTATAATACTGTATTTTTATATTAAATACAAATAACTTAACTAGTAAAAATATTAATTTGTTGTTGATACCTCTGAAAATTAATATGATATCACTTATTCTAAGTTTTGATACTTCTAATAGGATTCTTAATACACTTGATCAAATATTTGATACTTTAAATTTTTCAAAAGTGGTAACACCTTAAATTTATGATGTATATGAAACTCAAGAGATCTACTAGTTTTGTTTTCATAAATATAATATACTAGTATATAAATATAATATACTAGTATAAAACCCGCGTGTACGCGGGGTTGTAGAGAATTTTATATATTTTTTTAAAAGAAATACATATTTAAAATGTAGTAATTTTTTAAAAATAATTTAAATATATAATTATTTAATTTGGATTGATTTTGCATGATCAAATATAAATTGTCTTTAAATGGAGAATAACATGCATCTAGCATCATTAAAACGTAACCTTTTAAATAAATTTAATATATAACTTCTGTCATTACAATTTATATTGCTCAAAATTAAAAACTTGACATTATAATTTTATTTTTCTATACCTAACACATCAAAAAGAACAATTTTAAAATCTCAAATTAAATTCTTACAAACATCTTTTATATTTTAAAAAAATAATTTAAAATTTTTAAAATTCAAAATTATGAGAAAATTAGAAATTGAATAAGGAGATTTTGTATTAAATATCTCAAAATTAGTTGGGTGACATCTTCAAAATTTCAAACTTCAAAACCCACATCGAGTTGTCACTTATATTAAAATTTTTCATATATTATTTTACCGTATCTCTTTTATTTAACAAAAAATAAAGTCAAACACACAAATTATTTAAGATTTTTTTTATGTGTTACTCTTGATATGTTTTAATTAAAATTTTGAATTATTAAATGACATGAATTTAAATTATTTAATTTTTTAAATTGTTCAAAATTAAATGACACAAATTTTAATAAAAGTATTGTTTATTAATTTTGAAAAGTGTAAGGTAAACGATAAATAAATTTTTCAACGTTATTGGAGTGAATAATTTAATAAAGAAATTTAACTATAGTGTAGAATTGGTGTAAATAAGAGATGCTTGTAAGAGTTTAGTTTGAAATGGTAGAATTGTATTTTTGTTCGATTATAAGTAATTATGCTTAATTTATTTTATCATCATACATTAAATATTGATTGATTATGTATACTTGAATTTTTTAAAATATTATATTTTCCTCATATTCATATATATATATATATATATGTTCCTTATATTATTTCACTTCTTTTTGCCCGAATATATTGTTTAAAGTAAATAAATAGTTGAATAAATACACAATAATTTACACATACAAAATTAACTTTAACTCAAATAATAAAATTGGGTTTTAAATTAAAATTAAATATAATTAAAAAATATATCAATCATAATCTTTAAAATAATTAGTGGTCTATCATATATTCATAAATATAAACCAATTATTGACTTTAATTATGACTCTTTAAAAAATAACCATAATTATGACACCTTGATATACCGTTCTCTCTTCTATCCAACATCCCACTGATAGGGGATTTCACAATATTAATCCAGAAAAAAAAACTAAAGATAAAATATACATCTAGTCTAGTCTAGTTTTTTTTTAAAGGATACATCTAGTCTAGTTAAAAATTGAAATACCAATTAAACTCTTCAAAATATGAGTCTGAAAAAAAAAAAAAAACCAAGAAAGATATTAAAACATATGAATTTATAATTAAAGTATATGAATCTGCAAAAATAATAATTTCCAAAAAAAAGAAACATAAAGCAACGAAAATACCCATCGATATATGAATCTGAAAAAACAATAAAAAAAAAGAAAAAAAAAATAGATTAGCACATTCATAAATAAACAAAAATGAGATTATAACCATATGACATATGAATTAGGTTAGAAAGATGAATGAGAAAAATCGACCAGAGAATGAGATATGTAAATAGATGAATGGTTGAGATTAAAAATTTTAAAAAAGATGGTTGAGATCAATTTTTAAAACTTAAGTGAATGAGAGGAGAGGGATTTTGAAATAGAGGAATGTGGCTTTGCTACATAAACTTTTCTAAGTTTAACTTTATAAGGTTATATATATATATATATATATATATATATATATATATATATATATATATATATATATATATCCACACTAATTAAATATATCTTACTATATACTTCTTCTTCTGTTTTTTATTTTCTGATGTTTTAGAATTTATTAGTAAAATTAAGAATCCCTATATTACTAATAGGGAGTTTGTTTTTGCTTATGTGTCGTCATGAGGTTAATTTGAATGAGGTGTCACATTCTTATTAAATGCATATATATGTTAATACTCTATGTGTCATTTTCCTATTGATTTATAATTAATATATGACATCTATGTGACATTTTAATATAGAAATTAATTAAAAAAAAATATTTCTAAGAAGGTTTGAACCTTAGACCTCTTGCACAATACGTATATTTTTTAATAAATAAGTTAATATATAAATCTTTAAATATTTTAAATATCTATTTACATTTAAAAAGTGTTATCATATGATAATTTTTAAACATAAAATTATATTTAACAAGCCTATAAATGTATGTAAGAAAAATTGTGGTTGCATCAACTTTTATAAAAGAAAAAAAACTTAATATAATCATATATGATATTTATTGTAAATATACGATATATATATATATATATATATATATATATATATATATATTATTCGGAGTAATATTTATGCATCAATTATATATAAAAAATTCTATTAATTGTCTCTTTTTTTTTTATTAATTGTAAAATAAACTTGAAACAAATCTTATAGTAAATTATTTCACATAATTATAATAATTCTAATCCCTAGCATGAATTGTTATATAATTAATATTACCACTATTTAAATTTAATATTATAATTATAATTTTTTTTATACATATATATTATTTAAAAATATTATATATATAATATATTATATTGTAAAGTTTATTTAATGAAAATACGCTCATCTAGTGAATAAATAATGAAAAGTTCATATTTATTATTATTTTTTTTATCGGTAAATGTTAGTTGTTATTGGTTAGAAGTTAATTAGCCAAGATTCCTTACAATTCCAAAATCTCCAAGCCTCCTTATACATCCCACTCCAAATTCGTTTCCAAAGGGAATCGAACACAAGTCTCCTACTAAAATGGGAATCCGATGGTCAAATGGGCTAAGCCCCCTTGAAATGGTAAGGAGTCTTGAAATAGAGGAAAAAACGAAAAAAAGTAAAAAATATATAAGTTCAAAATTATGATTTTTTGGAATTGAAATAGAGGAAAAATTGAAGAAAATAAAAAATATATAAAGTATTAAATAATTAAAGAATAAGAATATTATCCTAAAATATCAAATACTCTCTTCATCCTATAAAAAAATCATATTCTTTTTAGTTTGTCTAACAAAAGTTTGTTCTTTGCATACCTCAAAATGAAAATACTTTTCACAATCGTGACCGTCGAATTAAACAAATATTTATCATTTATGTCATTACTTTTGGAAGTCACATACAATTAATTCATTTATTTTATACATATAAATTTACAAACTTATTCCTTAGTAATTTACTTATTTAATTTTTTTTTATTTGAACTTTGTATGTTTTCAAAATTGATCGCAAACTTTTATAGGGCGGTTGGAATAATAAAGAAAGGAAAAAAATATCAATATAATTTTAATTTTTTTCTAAATTAATTATTTGAGTAAATTTTAATCCACCTCACATTGAAATGATCTCACTAGAAAATTTGTCTTCAGAATTGCTGGCATGGTTTTCAAAAGATGCATGTATCCAATTAATATATATATATTTTTTTTACATTTGTACAACTGGCCTAATTAATCTGAAAGTACTCTAGTTCAAATTCTCTTAAGATCTATTAAGATTATTTTAACAAAACAATAATCCATTTTATAATTTTCAAGTATACAAAAATATATTTATTACTATTCGACTATGTAATTAAGTAATAATTACATTAATTAATAATTGTTTATTCTATATAAGATGATTGACGAGATGGAATAATTCAAGTGGTTAGACCTGCACTGTCTATGATATAAATTATAAAATTATTGATTCGAATTACCATTTAGGCAACAATTTTTTTTTATATATAAGTCAGCTTAAACAATAAACATGCATGCCACTTGATTGATCATAGGCTTTTTAAAGCCTTTTTTTACTTTTTTTTTTAATCAATGCTTAGTTTACTCCAACATATTAAAAGGTTATGTCTTGATGTATTCGCTATAGGGGGCAAGTTAAATTAGGCAATACAAGAATGTTATTTTTAACCCTAGTGGAGAGTAAAGACAATACTTTAATTAAAGAATCTTAAGAAAATTAAAATGAAGACCGCAAAAGATGTATTTAATTGAAAATATTCTCAGTAAATTTATATAAATAAATTAATTTCACACTTTGCTACACATTCAAATTTAATTTTAAGATGAAATATTTCCACCTACATGCATCATATGAGAATTGAGAACCCATGCATGTGGTGTTGAAAAAATAGTGTTATTATTGTTTTATACAATGTAAAATGCATACCGTCTAAATCAGTAAATCATATCTACTTTTATATAAAAGATCATATGTAAGTAAAATTATAATTTAGATCTTCTATTTCAATTTGATTAACCCGAGTTACTGTGGCCAAATCGTTCAAAATCCAAATTTGTAATTAATCAACACTACTTTTCGAAACACGTCATTGTTGTTGATCAATATCTCAACTAATTATGTTATACATAATTATCACCCAACACTACTAGATGGTTTTGGATTTTTCTTGTATTTTTCAATTACATTTTATAGCAAACATACATGTTTTAAATACATGTATATATGCTTTACGTTATATATATATATATATATATATATATATATATATATATATATATATATATATACATAAATATGGTACTAATCTGTATATTTTAATTATATTAGTATGTACATTTCATTTTATATTTTCAATTAATTTAGTTTGTACATTTTAATTATATTAGTCTGCATGTTTCATCGTTATACTCAATTACACGGTGTAACTAGTGCACTTTGTTAGGAGAATTAATATAAATTGATTACTTTTACACCTCTCTACAACTTCAAACTTTTAGATGAGACAAAATTCTCAAAGGAAAACTCACTGAAAGCAACCTTACCCATGTTAAATTATTCACTCGACTAGATGGACCTCCTCCCCATAGAATAGAAATTATGAATTCGGTTCACGAGTAAGGGGAAGTTTTAGATGAATTAATATAAATTGATTAATTCCGCACTTTCAGTAGGTTTGGATTTTAGATGATGCAAATTTTTTTCCAACATTAGATTAACTTTTTGTAAATAGATACTATGATTTATCCTACATTTATATTTTCACATAAATATAATATTTAGAAACAGAGAATCTTGGTAAGAGACTTGACCTAATTCCAATTATCATTTTCAGAGTGGTACACCGAACGACGAGCATAGTTTAATTGGGGTAGAATTAGACTATCGAAACGATGTAATTAAATTAAGTTCAATGAACATATAATTATAATTATAATTATAAATATAAATGTTTGGCTTCTGTTGCTTTCTTTTAAGACAAATGCGTACGTCGTAAACCAAATTTATATATTAATTAGGTGAACATGAGTCGTAATTGAAGTTAACGTGATTAGACATGTTATTAATGTTGTCGGAAATTATATAAATGTGTGTTTCTAATTCACCTCCATTAATTAATTTGCTTCTTATTTAACTCATACTTTCGAATTACATTAATTAATGTATAATGGTGTGGACTGACAATAACAATCTCGATAAGGTTATTATCATGAACTTAATTAATTTAAAAGTCCACTTGTCAGATTTATTTTATACTCTAGAAATTGATTGTCAATTCAACTGATACGAATTTTAAAGTAAGAGCTATTTGCTAATATTGTATATAATAAAGTTGCTTTATAATGAAACTATGAGTTTGTGATAAATAAAATACGTAAAAAGGAATAAAATTGTTTTTTTATGGTATTATATTAAGTAAAAGATATTTCTTTAGTTATAATTTAGATTGCACAAAATTAAAAAATGATCCAGGTTATATGTACACATATTTTTATTTAGAACACCCACATTATAAAAACACGCTGTTTATTGAGTACACCCCCAATAATTCACTAAAATACCCTTTTACGAATAAAAAATTTTCTTAAAATTGAAAAAATTATCTGAAAATGTGTTCTTTTTTCGGAAAATATTTCCGAAAATTTGGAGAAATTTCAGCCAAAATATGAGAACAATAGGTTTTCCGGAAAAAAAAAATTCTAACCTCAGAATTCGGAAAAATTATCCGAAAATGTGTTTCCGGAAAAAAAAATTCAAACCTTAAATTTCAGAAAAAAATTCCGAAATTTTGATGTATTTTCGAAAAAAAATACCGAAAATTTTTACACTTTTTGATAAGGACACATTTGTCATTTCATGTTTATTTTACTTTTTGATTTTCACAATGTGGGTGTTCTAAATAAAAATGTATGCACATAACATGGTCCTTAAAAAATAAACGTTATAATTTTATGTTTTCATACTTAAAAAAAAATCTATACTCTCAAACTAAACTCTTACAAACATTTATTCTTTATACCTCATATATACCACTTAATTCTCCATTATAATTAAATCTCCCTACTCAATTATTAACTTCAATAAAATTGAAAGAACTTTTTTACTCTTCATTTTACACTTTTTAATACTAATAAACAACATTTTTATTAAAACTCGTGTCATTGATTTTGAACAATCTAAATCGTAACGAAGATAGTATAAAAATGTATAATTATTTCTTTTTATGAAACGAACAAGTTACTGTAGAACAAATATTTTTGATAAGTGGATAATTTATTGTGAAAAATATTAAAATATTATAAACATTCTAAATTTCCATTAAGTATGAAGGGAAAAAAACATACTTATATGTTCGTTAAGAAGAAGGGAAAAAAGGAATGAGTTTGGGTGGGAATGCGACATCTTTGATTATGAACTCCATTATCATATTTTAAAATAAAATCAATTAAGAATTGATTTGTGATATTATCAGGCATGGGTCATAGCTTTTGGACAGGGACACCCGTTAGATATTTTTATGGATATATATTAATTATATTAATATTTACTTAATAAAAAATACTCCTAATAAAAAAAGGTTTTATAATGTATAAGCTTTTGTAATTTTTTAGTTAATAAAAAATAATAAAAAAAGGTTTTACTTAATAAAATTGTTAATATTCTTTAATAAAGCCCATTTTCAATACTGTTAAGCAATTTTTATGGAGTATTTTTTTTTTTTTTTTTTAGTTTTTTTGGGTTTTTATCATTCCAAATCATGAAAGCTATATAAATTATCAATTTAGGGCCTGAAAGATAAAACTTATCAATCCGTGACCTGAAAGATGTTTATATTAAGAGATTTTATCAATTCAGGTCCTGAAATTAAGCCCCCGAATTGATAATGCCCTATCTTTTAGGTTTCGAATTGATAAAATCCCTTAATATAAATATTTTTCAGGTCCCGGATTGATAAATTTTATCTTTCATGTCCCAAATTGATAATTAACATATCTTTCGGGACTTGTACCGATAATTTTTTTTATTGGTTAAATAGTAACTCGAATACATAATCTCACAATATAGATAGTGAAGTTCTAACCATTTAAGTTATGATACATAAATTCTTCTAAAAATAGCACAATAAAATATCAAATTTGTCGGGGGCGAGATTTGTGAATCCGACTGTCACGTGGCGAATTGTTAACAATAAACTAATGCACGCGAATTCAACTTGTTGATTACACATAGTCATGCTATTACTCATTAAATATATTATTTCAATTGAACTTTATTAAAAAATGTAATTTAAATTGACAATGTGATGCTCATTTTATATTGAATTCACTATTATAAGTTATGTGTTTGACTGCTTTTGAATTGTTATTTTGTTATTTAATTAGATTAAATTATTGAATATATTTAAGTTTTGAATGAGAGAAAAATATGAACTACATACATTTGTTTTATGAATATTAAAAAAAATTATACATTATGATTGATTATGTATAATAAAATATAAATAAACAGACATATCCTTGACGAATAACATCCTAATTTTTTTTTAAAAAAACTCATGCTCCCGTATTCATATCGTATCACTTCTACGCTCGCAACCTTGTACCCATGTAATATATCACTTGAGCAATTCCATTTATTTTTTATTTTTTATGGAGTATTAATTTTTGAAAAAATTACAATTAGGTTAAAAAAATCAAAATTATAAACAGGTTCAATGTGCAAATATTTTATGCTTTTGTGTATTTTTTTTTTCTATACAATTTTTTTGAACCTATTTATAATTATACTACTATTTTTGAATTAAATGACCCTTAATTTTTTTATGGCAGTGGGCTTAATGATCTCTTTGGATCTCAATGGATAGTACGTTGGATGAACCATCATAAGGCCCATTAATCTCCTACTTTTTGGCAGGATATGGGCCCAAATATCAGATGAGTTTAAAATAAGGTATTCTTTGATTTGATTTTTAAGATAGAGGCAAAAAGTTAGAAAGTACATGGGAAAAAATATTGCCTATTTTCAATTCGTAATCTAAACAATAGCATTTTTTTAAGGGAAAACTATATATAAGTAACTTCACAATCTTTTGATATTTACACAATTTAATCATGACTTTTTATTTTATTTTACGAATATGGATTAAATTTTATTTTTTATTTTTTTAAATTTGATATAAGAAATTATTTTTTGATAATTTACTCATGTTGGCATGACTAAAGGCGTCGGTTGTCACACGAGCCGTAATTTGAAAATTGCTTAATTATAATTTTTTTAAAAATGACATAGGAAAATGAAGAAAATTAAAGATATGCAAGTGTCATGCACGTTCTAATATTTTACATGTTCATCATTATTTTAATTATGAACATCTATGTACATGATTAATACATAAAAATGGCCAAAAATTTCATTTATCTACTTTCAACTATTTCATTGTCATATGATCAAGAGTTTTCGTTTAAATTTTGGCCGTAAAGAACATCAACAACATCATCGAAAGATGATGCAAACATTTCCACAGCTTTATTCCCACTCAATATAGTATCATCTTTGATTTCTTTGAAGGCCAAAGCTTTTAGGCATGGTTCCATTGCATCATTGCACGACATTGAAAGATCATAATTTGAAGTTTGGTACTCTTTTGTTTTACTAACTTCACCTAGGGCACTACTCATCGAATCGATCGCCCGACTATACGACGAGTCACACACTCGAAGGGCGCCCATAAAATCGGGTGTCAAGTTTATCTCCTTGAGCTTGCTTTTTATGTATGCATGTGTATTTGTTGCGTTTGAAATTCCTGATTCCATGATCGCAATTGATAGGTCAAATAAATTTGTGGATGACGTGATTTTCTGATATGACTGTAGGAGTTGGAGACAGAAATCGACATGAGATGCTTTGTTGCATGTTTCTTGGAGCAAGGAGGATGAAGAGGTGGTTGCAATGACATTAGGTATTGAAAATGAATGGAAGGAGATTATGGAGAAAATGGTTAGAATAGAAACAATTAAAGAAGACATCATTGGAGTTATGGGAATGTAATTAAATGAAGTATTAGGGTGTATGACATTAAAATATCGTGATTTTGTGGGAGCCCTTTTCTTCCGTTTACATGGTGTGGTTGACCAATGAATTGTTGAGAAATTACGAAAAATGAGGTGATCAATGGTTAAAAATGCGTATATAATTGCAAAAGGTATGTTTGATTTTTTTTTTTAAACTGGTAGATAAGATTCGAATCTTCTAATTGTATGAGATTTATGAAATTTTCTCACTTAATCTACGAAAGAGTTGTATTGTGTGAATAAATTTTATCGTAAAATTGATTTATAATTAATATTTTTTAAGTAAAACTATTAGTACTTTTTAGTGAAACAACTAATATTTTTCAGTTAATTCTCTTTAATAAAATAACTAATATTATTCAAAATCAATATTTTATATAAGAAAAAAGACCATAATCTACAATCTCCGCCCCTCGCCACCGCCACCACCGTTCTCGCCCTTGCCGCCACTGCCCCTGTCACCTCCTGTCTCGCCTCTCGCCGGGAGCTAGATCTACTGCTATAGTCGCCACACCACCAACCCTTTCCACCACTGTTTGTCTCTTGATTTAAATAGGAATTTCTGTTGTTGTTTTATAGATTAATTAATGGGTCAATCTCCTCAAATGGCGCCGTGGCTACAATTTTTGCTTGGTAGGTGACCCGTTTGATCACTATTTTTTCTAATTCTTTTAGTTCTTTGTTTTATTAGTTTTTTTGTTTCCTATTGTGTTCATATGTTTCTTTAATTAATGTTTCAACTTTTGCGTTTTTCCCTCTCCTTTAGGTTTCTAGTTCTATGGTCCTCCACACCTTATGCGGTTGTCCTCTCTTTTATGATTTTTGCATTTTTCGTTTAGATTGTGGTTTATTTAAGAACAAACTGTTATTTTTTCTACATCTAGTAGTGGGCCGAATGTACTTTTGGATTATTCAATCTACATGATTGTAGTGTTGAGCAAGAAGAGAATGATTTACCAAAAGATTTTTAAAGTTGCGTTTGCCCTTGTTCTAATTGTCCATTCCCTCACTATTGGATTGAAACAATTTTTCCATAGTATTTGAAGCCTCATGGATGGATTAATATTGTCTGTGTCATTATGTAATAGACTTTTTTTTAAAAAATATTTTATAATAAAATAAATAATATCATTTAATAAAATAATTAATATTTTTAAAATAAATTTTACATCAAATTGTTTTTAGTTTTCCGAGCTTGCTATAAATTATTGTTTTTTGCTATAAATTATTGTTAATATTATTAAAGTTTGTTTAATTTTTCTAAAGTTATATTAAGTTTTTTTATTTATCAATGAAAAGTCATTTGAACACATTTTTCCCTAAAAGAACAGGTAAATCGAAATGTTTTATTTATTAATCTTTTTAAGAAATAATCATTTTATTTGATTCAGTTTCAACATAAAATTAATCTATAATTAATATTTTAAAGCATATCAACTAATACTCTTTAATAAAATAATTAATATTTTTAACGTAATAACTAATAACAATTAAAATTAATACTTATAACCTTTTACATTATAGTATAAATAATTAATATTTTTTAATAATATAATTAATACATTCCTAAAGGTCCAAAGAGGACTTTGCTTAAGAATAAATACTGGAGGATTTATTCAATCTCAGGGTGTTTTTCGAAAAGAGGGATTTTCTCCCTCAGTAATTTCTCCTGCAAAAATATATAATAAAATACTTATATTTTTTGCACAAATTCGCAGTCTTCATCGCGGTTGTTGGCATTTATTGTCTAAATCTCCCAAATTCCCCAAATTCTCAGTCCACCACCTGCTGGAATTCAAATTCTGAACCCTAATTCATCTCTGTTGCAAATTTTTGGGGTTGTATATATGTATTTGAGTGTTGATTATGGGGTTATTTAAGAGACTCGCGGGGTTGCTAGGGTTCGCCAGAGACGAAGACCAGCAGCACCGTGATGACTATGCTGCTGACGCCGCCATTCCGCCACCGTCCGTCGTTGCTGGAGCGGCAGCTGCTGCTTCAGCTCAGCACTTCCCTCGTAGAGGCTTCAGTGTACCCGTTCAGGTCCCCGTCGAGCGGACTCCACCTCCTCTTCTCGTATTCTGCCCCGCTGGAGATGGCGGCCTTCAGGTACTTTGTTAGAGTCATGTTGGTTGAAATTTGCTTGCGAGGTTATATTTACTTTTTTTTTTCTCCTTAAAGTTGATTGTTGATAGCAATGTTGAACATTTGAACGCTGAGCATAGATGTAGTTTTTTCAGATCTGGAAAGTGATGAGCGTATGCATATATCTAGTGTTAGAAGTTTGCTTTTAAGGTGATTCCTTAAAGGAATGTTCCCATCGTATTACAATTAGGTGGATGAAAGCTAGTGTGGTGAATTTAGTGGGCATTACTAAACATGATTATGGTGTCGCAGAGTCTTTGAGTTATAGCTTCCAAATCGGGCTTTGTAGTGATTAAGTCTAGGGTAATTCTTGAGCTCAAGTCTCAATATTCCGATTTGTACGCTGTATCTGGCCACAGTTCTCTTTAAGTCAAGACTAACTTCGAGTTGTGATGCGAACTTTAAGGATGTCTCTTTAATTACATTACAAGGGTCATGCAAGGCTACTTCTGCAGAGAGGTGTGTCAGGAGAAGAAAGAGAATTTTATTGGAGAAAGAAAAGGCTCTAATTACTAAACAAGAACACAGCTTCTTAGATTTTGAATGATTGTGGATAAGGCAAGGGGCACTTGGGCAAGAGTAAAAGCTGGCTCAAGGGAGAAGAGCTCCTTGCTGCTGTATGAAGAACTAGACCACTGATAAGAATAGGTTGACAAACTTGGTCTTCTGATCTTCTGTTTCTAGGCCTGCTCTATTTAGGAGCAACTATATTAACAAGGTAGTAAAAAGAAAGAATCGACTGTTTCAATATATCTTTCATCTTTCCTTTCCATGAGGACATAGTGGTGTTCATGTTTTTATTCTAGATTAAAGACAAACGAACTCGATTATATGCCTTTCATAGTTGTAAATGTTCGCTGATGGTGCAAGGCAAATGAGACACAAGCCTTGGTGCCTTAGAGCCTTAGAGGGGTAGGGATGGCAAGTCGTGTAATCGTGTCGTTTATCGTGTCGACACGATAACGACACGACACGATAAGGTGAAACACGAACACGATCCGATAAGGATACGTGTCGGCACGACACGAACACGAAAATTTTCGTGTCAACACGACACGACACGATAAAGACACGATAATATTAAAACTAAAAATATAATCTAAAATTTTAAAATTTTAGACACGATAACGACACGATAATGACACGATAAGGACACGATAATATTTAAAATTTTAGATTTTAAAATGCTTAATTAAAAATTTTAAAATTTATATTATATTGTATTGTTGTCATCGTATGCATGTCATTAACATGTTACTATCATATACATATTAGTGATTCACTAACATATTAACAGGTTGCTAATGGGTTAATGTGTAATCTGCTAATTTTATCGTGCTTAACGGGTTGACACGACACGAACACGAACACGACACGAAATTTTCGTGTCCTTATCAGGTCGACACGATAAGGACACGAACACGATAAGCCCAAACACTAACCCGCAATTTTCGTGTCGTTTCCGTGTCGTGTTATCGTATCGTGTCTGAAATTGCCACCTCTATAGAGGGGCACTACATCATATGTACTCGCCTAGGCTCTATGGTTCTCCTTACACGAGGCACAAGGCGCAAAACAAGCATTAGTAAAATTTATCGGAGGATTTATCTTTTTACTTACAGTTTATATTGGACTATTAATATAAGGTAGGCTGGTAAAAATTAACCTTATTAGTAAGTTTAAAACAATCGCTAGAGTTTATACAAGTAAGGTGTAAAAAGATAATGAAACCATCAGCCTACCATGAGGAATTTCATGAAGAGGAATAGGATGGCGAATTGACTTCTATGTTGGCTTAACAATGAATGATGATGAGTAGTTATCTAGTTGAACATGCTTTACAAATTATAATCATTTGCTTGGATAATGAAGTGTAAGTTATGGTTTTACTTCCCTCAAAATGTTCCTTTTCAGTTTGCTTATTACGGATTTAAAAATACGCTAAGAAAATTTATGTTTGGCATTTGTTTATGCATGCTATCTTAGAATAAAAAAGATTTATGTCTAGAAGATAATTCAATGAATGTTTTATGTTATGAATCTAGTAACTTTATATGATTTTTTTAAAGAAAAATAGTTTTGTGCCTCACTTTTAAAAGGTGTGCCTGTGCCTTGCTCCTTTAATTAACGCTGTATCATCTCTAGTCTTGCATCTATGTACGTGGAAACATGTTTGTTGCTTTGTTTTCAGAACTTTTTAGTTATTAACATTGGTTTTTATATATCCGTATAATGTATTACCATGTGTGCTTGTTAGCTATCTTTGGGTGCTGATTTCCTAGACCCAAGTGATATTTGGCCAATCATTTATTTATTTTAGTTACTTTGAAAGGGATTTGACTCCATTTGATACCTAGAGGTCTCAAACAGGTGTTTTCTTGAGAACTTTATCATCTTCTTTCTATGCAACAGTGGGTAGTACATCAAACGAACGTGTGAACTTTGGAACCCTGAGAAATGTAACGGCTTTTTAATTTGATTATCCTGCTTATTCTCTTAAGTGGAAGTAAAAGGAAAGCTGCAAATCTTTGTAATGTTTGTCGAAGACAATTACTAAAGTATTAATTGGATAGAACTCACCTATACATGAATGAGATCACCCTAGTAGAATACAAATGGGACATATGTAAGTAGCGTGGTCTGATTACCAAAATCCCTGACCTGCTTGCATTTCTATCTCAGTCAACTTGGGCATCAGCTATTCTCTTTGGTATGTTTTATTTAATTAAATGAACGGGGAACTCCTTGCCATTTGAGTAGAAACAAACAGGTACACTGCAATGAGGAAGAGTTTAATGCGAATCACTATATTAGTCTACTATGGTTCTTAAATAGTGCAGAGTTTAATGTGAATCACCACATTAGTCTACACAGGGGCATAACTGACTTTATTATTGAAATGTGAGTTTAAATGCATTAACTGACTTATTTTCTAAATGATATTTACTATTGTTACTGCATTAATTTGAAAAAAAGGTGAAATATTGATGGAGTATCATTTCAAGATTTTTAACTTGTATCTACTTGATGTAGTATTTAATAATACAAAATAACCGCAACTTCATCAACTAGCTCACAAGCTCATGAGCACATATCGATAAGGTCGAGGTCCTATCAAACCTGACTCACTAGGCTCGACTTGGTAGCCAGTTTGACTTGTTTTACGTCATGTTATCATACAAATCACATGAATTTTCTATTCACTCCCTAATATTTCCTTACTTTTTAATAATAAGATGTGCTGATTCTGGTTTTCACTTGTCTTTCCTTAATATCTAGATGTGGCCTAATAATGTCTTATATTTTCTTGTCTGTACAATGATATGACCTAAAGTTTTTATCTAGTTGCTCTAATCCCATTACTAATCTGTCGTGCCTTACTACTATTCTATGAGTCTTTTCTTAACTTTCATTAATTGTGTCCAGGGCTTGAGATGGTATTCGAGGCGCCTTAGAATAGACGAAGATGGAGATGTTGCCGATGAGTTCCTTGATGAGGTGTCACCAGATGCATCAACAAGCATGGAAGAGCACAACAGACCATTGCCAAGATTTGAAGTGAAGTACAGCACTAAACCTGCAAAAGTAAGGAATCTGGCACTCTTGCCTAATGGTAAAATTCAACATCTTGTGGAGCATCAGGGGAAGTTGGAATGGTTGTAAATGAGCTTTAAGAAGCAATGAATTACTATTGCCAGATTGGTTTTCGTAAAGTCGATGCTGGTGCCTCAACACTTGGTGTATCATGCTGTGCATTTGGGGGAGATTCGTGACATTCTTCTTCAGTATTTATTATTTTGAAAAGTGCTATTGCGCAACCCCAAAATTGTACCTTAAACCTTCAAATTTATACAGGGCATTGAAAGTTGATATCATGTTGCCTAACTTTGATTTATTTGCTTTGTGTGTGTGATGTTATAATATATGAGTGGGAATGTATTTGAGATTACTGCTTATTCTAATTTAAGGATAGAGGACGAGGAAGTGTTTGTTCACAACAAGCCTTTTAGCTTGTGTTTGAGGGAGTTTTCCGTAAATTAATAATCTCTATTATTATATTTTATATTTTTTTTAGAGAGTTTCCACATTGAAATTGGATACATAAAATAAAAATGAATCTAAATTTATTGATTAATACTTTTCAAATATCCGGATTAATACCTTTTTACCAGTATAAATTATATTCTTATGTTATCACAATTAATACCCTTTGTAATGTTTGTTATACTCTTTAGTTATCACGTCTGATATTTTTTTGTTAATATAGGTCACACGCTTCAGTTATCATGATTGATATTTTGAATTAATATAGATCATATCTTTTAGCTATTACGATGGAGTAATATAAGTCATTATTTAGTTATTACAATTGATACTTTTTAGTAAAATCGATTCAATTTCACCATAAAATTTGTTCATATGAGATTAAAGCAAAGTAAATTATGTAGCTTAATAGATATAAAAACACAAAAGTCTGTAGAAGTGAAAACCACAGCCAAACAATATTCCAAAAAATAGATATATTATTTTACCCATCTCACATTAAAAAAAAAAAAAAATTACTCCCTACCTCCTATTTTAGATTGCTAATAATTTTCAAAACTGAATGTCTTATTTTTATTTTATCATAATTAAAATAGTAAAAAAATAACTCTACCCTCACATAGTAAACCCATTTAAACATCTCTTATTTAAATTTCATGTCACTCAATTATCAAAACTACAATCTCAAACTAAAATAAAACCTCCCTCCAATAAAGTTGAAGTAACTCATTTACCCTTAATTTTTCAATTCTTTATACTACTAATAAACAACTTTCATTAAAACTCGTGTCATGTTAAGTAATAAAAAATGGGATGGAAGGAGTAATATTTAATTTGATATTCATATGCATAAATAAAAATAAATTTTCAAATTCAAAATATTAATGTGATTTGATGTGTTTTTTTTATTAAATTTAAATTTTTATTTATTAAAGGTTCAATCTCATACTAGTTTATTCCATTCATACACTCATCTCATAAAATAATAATATCATATACACTAAAAGTGAAAAATGTCGACAAATTAACTGAAATGTTTCATAACAAAATTCGAATGTATACATACATCCACCTCGAGAATAATTCTTTTTATTAAATATATGCCTCTCATTCTTACAAAATATTCGTGGGAGAGTTCCTAGTTCGATCACAAAATCGTACCGGAAAAGCATAATTTTAAAACAAAAAATAAATAAATACTTCTCCAGATATATGAAAAGAGTTAATTACACAAAGAATACCAATTCATAAAAACCCACTACACATATCAAATAAGGATCTGTTCAATGTTGGAGGGAAAATACAAAAGAAAAAAGACAATTTCCCCAGCACAATTACATAAATCTTCACTGCTTTTTCATGAAAATAATACAAAATGAAAAGATTAGATCGATCCAAGGAACAGCAGGGGAAGAAGAATGGCAGCACAATTTCAGCCTAAACAGATAGTAAAAATTCACCCACTTCACCTGATTTGAATAGAAGATGGTTCCTTTCTTCAAAAATCAAAATGCTCCATTCAAGTGTGCAGATTACAACATGACACCGAAACCCGACCCGACCTAACCCAATCATCCTCATTGGAAAGCTTCTCTTGGAGTTGTGTAGTTTCCCTCATTCCCAATTTCCCAGCTCCCACTTCTGCCCCAACTGGGGTGCCTCATTTCCGATTGCACGGGCGGACCCCGTCTATCAGAACCTAGAGCAGAATCTCCTTCAGATGAGTTATGGTGGGGCCCATCACTCCCTCTACTACGGATATCTGCTTCAATATCTTCGATATTATGACGCTGTGAGATCTTCAGAAGATCACCACCAATGTCTAAATCATCTTCCACCTTCATACGTCGATCATCATTAATATTGTCATCTGCTTCAACATCCCCCCTTGTGGTGGGCATAGGTGGCCTTTGGGGTTCCTCCTGTACAAAAGCTCGGAACTCGTTTCTCGATGGCTTCACTTTCGTACAAAATACTTCGAAAAAATTATTTATACAACCACGATCGTATACATTGATCCTGTTGTCAGCTCTGTACCGGAAATTCTCATAGGTTGTCTGCAAAGGAAATACCAGAAATGGCAACTTGTGTTAAACTATAGTTGATATGTGAAAATTAAATTATGGAATAATCACAATTTTCATATTGTTTGAATCCAATCTTATCAAGCTGAACCACAGATTAAATTAGTCACGGGTGTGTTTGTTTATAAACCCCACCCAACATGTTTATTTCAAATCCAAAATTTTGTTTGTCAAACCGAATTTTGGTATAGAATTTCAAATCAATAAAATTCTACCCTATAATACCTATAGTACACCTATTTTACTCTTCTCCAACACAATTTCCAATACACAATCAATCATTTATCTCCCACTCTTTAGTTATTATTATCTATCCAACTCATCACTCTTTCCCCTCATTTTTACATCACACACTCTCTCCCCTACTTTACACACAATTTCCAGTATTTAATCAATCATCTATCACCTATATATCCAAAATCCTAACTCTATAAAATCCTACAAAATCTACACTCCCAAACATGTACAAAATCCAAATACACCTTTTAGTACTATTCATTAAATCCACCTATTGGATTATAAATCCATCTATTCATCCACCTATTGGATTTCGAAACCATAAACAAACACCGTCCAACAGTTTCAATACATGTCAGCATAGTATAGCATAAGCAACAGAACCCTCAAGTAATATTAGAAACCACCCAGACAAAAAATTGAAAGCTAACCTGATTTGTGCTTATTAGATAAAGGTGAAAGCCAGTCAGCCCACCAACAAACCATAAGGATATAAAACAATAAGCCATCAGGATCACGGAAGCAGGAGATTCTTTCATTGCCTTCCATACGGTGCCTTGATGATCGTCCATCAGGACCTTGATATAGAAAGCCGAGAATGCAAAGACATATATGCAAAGAAGTGTTGCTGAGGAAACGAAAGCAAAGAAATAACGGTAGTTTCTCTGTACATGAAAAGAACAAGAAAGGGACAATTAGACATACAAAGTGGCAATTCAACAGATAAAATGAAAAATAAGATACTTCTTAAAAAGAAAATTCTGGAGGATAGAAAAAGAAAGGGAAAATATTTTTTTTAGTACCGTAAGTTATCCTTATTTCGGTTTCTGTCTTGTTGACTTTCACAATAGAAAATATTTTTGTAACTTCCAATTTTTGACATTTTGGTCCAACAACTGGCTACCTGGTTGACACTGACGTGGCAGGGGCTAATTTGTCCACATGGTAGAGTTTGATTGCCAACCTGATTTTGACCTCTTACAATCAGTTACCGGACCAAAATGTCAAAGAATGAGGACTATTTTCAATTCGTGAAAGTCGAGAGAATTGAAATTGAAATAGGGGTAACTTAGAGGACTAAAAACTATTTCCCCCAAAAAGAAATGAAAATGATAAGATATCATACCAATCCTATGCACTGCCCTACCCAGGGGCAGTGATGATCAAAACGCTCTACACAATTGTTACAAATGGAGCAGTGTGAGCAACGTGGAGGACGGTATAGCATACAAGTATCACAATATTTAACTCTAACTGGGAGTCCATTGACCATTACTTCTTTAGTTCGAGGGAACTGGAGGCTTGGTGTCTGCCGCCCGCCAACCTCCACAGATGCTGAAGTATCATAACGCAATTCTTCTTCTGGAGGGTGTGAGTTACGTGGCACAATTCCGGGATCTCGAGATGAAGTAAGAAGCAACAGCACCAGTACCTATCAATGTCAATTAAGGATAAGACGAAAACTTCTATAACTTGGTTCACGGAAGTTTTATTTAGCATACAAAGTATTACGGTTTAGTGATTTTGAGAAGAATAATACATAAAATCAAGCATTATTAAACATGTGCTAACGCTAGAATGGAAACGAAGGCAGAGACCAAGCACTTAATCCTGCTTGGTACTAATAAAGGTTATATTTTAAAGCAGACCAACTTTGACAATTTATAGACTTGAGATGCTACAAACTTCATTGCACTTTAAATAGTAAGTTCTTTGTGTACAGGCCATAGAACATTTGTAAACCAACACCAAAGTGATATCAAGTGTTTCACTAAATTGTGCCTTTCAAATTTATATAAGAAAATGCCTCAATCTAACTTTCAGAATCCATACGGAACTTGAGCCATGGATATATTCAATCAAAGATACTTATATATATCCACAAAAACTGTCCAGAACATTAAGAGTTCTTCTACACGGTAAATTGATAAGAAGTATGTAAATCACTACAACAAAATCTTCAACTCAAAAGTAGAGAAATTTACGGTTCATCTCAAGTCTATATCACAGTGGTGTTTCTCGTTTTCTAGGGCAATAGATACTTGCAAAACGTTGATGAGATCAAGACAGAGAAAATACATAAATGCAACAGGACAGAAGGAACCAAGCACTTAATCCTGTATACCTGTTGATAGTCATAGATGGGTAAATCTTACTGATTAGTTGTCAATTATCATGCTGTATAGATTTGCCCTTATTCAAAGACTAGTACTCAAAACATCACTGTGGTGTTATTATCTTTTGATACATTCTGTACTGCACAAAAAATACCTCGTCTACATGTTATTACAAGTTCTTCACTTTTCACATATTTGATACTGCACAAATAGTTACACACGAACCAAGAGAAGAAAAAAAAATTGAGGAACTAACGTGAATGGTGAAGACAATAGCAGCTATCAGGACTGCATATCCTGCGTTATAGGATGAAAACTCATGGCGAAGATGCCTTGCAACAAATACACAAAAGATAACGACTGGGACGATGAGTAACAATAAGGTGACAAGCAGTGACCTTGCATCAGGGCCAAAAATCAACCTCCCACCCACAAAAAAGATCTGCAGAAAATACATATTAAATGTGTTATTTACAAGTAAGAGCAGAATAACTTTTTTTTTTCAGGAATCAAATATAGTGAAATAGATATATCATTCCAACTTCAAATCTTTCACCAGTCATTGAAATCTTAACGCATATCACATACAAGTTCTTTCACATTCTATGATTTTGTACAATTGTCAATATATAATTTGTATAAATTGTTTGGTGGATAAACAGTCAGAATCACAAGCAGTCTATCCTACTCCAAAACACAAATCAGAAACAGTTACAAATGAATAAATTACATGCACATGCATGGATGAGCATGGTTCATATTTCATAGACACATTGGTGAGATGCAGGGTGGTGGGGGGATAGTACATCACCAAGATATACTCATAATATTGATGCCAGCGATCTGAATATAACATCTTGTCATTTAGTTCATGTTCAAATTCACACTGTCTTCTGACAGAATAAGTTATTTCCTTCCCTCACCAAAGGCCTCACATTATATGTTCTTTGTTCAGTGTCGCAAAAGTCAATACTCTCTAGGTGTTAATCAGACAGTATACAGATGCCCAGCACCTAGGCCATAGGCCATCTAGGCAGAACTTTTTTTTTTTTTGTTAATTAGTCAAAATGTGAAAAATGGTGTTTCTAATGCTCATCTTTATATTTTCATGTTTTGCACTGAAAGGAAGAGATTCTTTTTTTTAAAAAAAACTACAATTAAAGATGCTGCACATCTTCCAGTCAACTGTACCATGTGCAAATATATGCTGCTGACAATAGGAAATAGATTACAGTTAAAGAACCAGCCAATCTTCTATATATTGCCAAAAATATCCTATAAAATCTCTGGTCAATGGGTGCTACCTGCGCATTCAGCTTATTTGGCGGTTTAGATTCCCATCGGCCTAGGTGGGACTAAGGCCGCCTACATTATTCCCTAATGTGGGCCCATTATTTTCTGAAATTTATAAGTATCCATGAGGCATGTGTTTAATTCCTTTTTCATGGACTTTGCCAAGCATACCACTTCATTATCATAGCAAAAGGCTATCAACCATTTCAAAATGAGAGAGAAAAAAAAAAAAAAAGTCTCTATAAAAGGGACCCAAACCACCTGAATAATAATGTCATCAGATCATTATCCTCCTCCAATCTACAATGATAGTACTTGCTACCATGATTATGAGTCAAAAATGTCAAAAGCTATCAGATGTTATAATGAATAAGGAAAATTCCATGATAAATTTAACGACATTAGCAACTATCTAAGATTAAAAAAGAAACTCTCAGTATGAAGTGAAGACTTATCGAAGTTCCTCAATAGTTAAGCAGTTCAATATGTTCCTTGGGTAAGTTGGGAAAATGGTCCTAGTCATATATAAGGAACTCGACAATAAATGGATATTCATAGGCAACATGAGACTTCCATTTATTATAAATTTATAATCCTTATCAGATATAGAATGCACCAAAATACAGTCAGGCATGGAAAAAGTAAAAATGCTTTATGTAGCATTCCACAAGCTCATACATGAGGTTCTACATGAAGTATTCAGATCTCATTTACAATTTTCCACCAACTGTCAAAAGCTGCCAGCATGAAAGTACTGGAATAATTGCAACATTTCAAAACCAAGCATAAGATATGTAGTGTAGCTACTCTCCCGTGTAACCAAGTGACCCACGGAAGATTTAAATTGAGTTTCTCAGGGAATGATAACTTCAAATGGTAGTAGTAATATCAAAAAAAAAAAGTCGGAAAACTAAGAGATACTGGGTAACCCAAAGATATCAGGGAGATACAGTTCGTGAAAGATTTGTCTGTGGGAAGTACAACTGTGCTGCAGAAGACTGGTTTTTTGTATATGGCCATCAAAATTAAGTAAGCTTGCTGTATTGACAAACAAAAATAGTATATTGATGTTCATGATAACTGAAGTTACACATGCTTAGGGGCAGTACCAGTATCAGTTAAATTAAATCACATTATCCTTATTTGGTAATAAATATGAGATTGTAATTAGTAGGCCGTGAATTATAAGAGTGATTCTGAGGCAGGTTATTGATTACTTGTTGCTTAGTTGGCACAGATATCAAAATTGTTTCATTGCTCGTATGTGACCAAAGAGAATTATTACGCAATACAATACATTATATTCAGGCATCATTCTACCTTGTCATCAACTAAATCTCAAAGGCAATTTAGTCATTTTTTTTCCGCTACAAATTCTCATTGATCCACCTCAACATTGAAAATCAAGGACTGACAACCCAGAAACTATCGTGACAAGTATCAAAAAGACAAAAACCATGGGTGTTCAAGAAAAAATGACTTTACTCATCCCAAACAAGTGAAAATTATAGCACTCGAAACATTACCGGACACTTTTTTTGGTTTATCCTCATATAGTCAATCAAAATGTATAATCAGTAGCACTAAAATTTCAGATTAGATACAAGATAACTGCAAATAGAATACATTTAATCACTCAATCATAACCCTAGCTTCAAACTTACAAAAAAAGAGGCACACATAAACTTCCACTATAAACATGACCATGAACTGAAAACAACAAGAACAAAATTATGTCCATAACAGATGAAAGAACAATTCCAAAGCAAGAGAAAATCCTTAAGCGAAGCTTTCATGTCCACCCAAATATCTATTTTAACTGGCCAATACTCGTTTTACTTAATTTCGAAAAAAAAAAGGAAAATAAAATGAATATGAACAAAAATTATTGGCTTTACTTGTAACAGAACAAACAAATAACCCTAAATTCCAACTCACGACCAGCTCAAAATTTACAAAACTAAGAAAAAAAAATAACAAAAACCCAGAAAAACTAAACAAAGCCCAGAAAATTCAAGTCAATAAGAAAAGTTAAAAAGGAACGAATCTTACATTGTTACCCTTCCACACTTCGTACACGCGCTTCGCCATTCAGCAAATAAACCCTAACCAAGAAAGCACCCAGGTAAAACGACGCCGTCCGTCAGCTACGCTGGAAACGAATCGAAGATTTTATACTTGCATACACTATTCATCTCATAAACACACAACGCACGCACAGTGAGAGTGAAAACTTTTCCAGTAATTAATTGTTGGCTTTTTCTCTCTGTAATAATTAAGAGGGGCTGAATTTGAAAATGCTGCGATTTATGATGGGGTTTTTTTAGGGATTTTGAATAGCTGAGTGCCTTCGTCTTCGCTTTTCTGATCTGATGATATATGACAGAGTGGAGGGAGGTTTTGGAGTTTTCAGAGGTAAATTTAATTTTTTTTTTATTAGTTTAATTTTGGGAATGTTTTTGGGAATTGGGTACTTTATTCCACTTTATTTTTAACTATTTATTTTTTTATATAATTATATTTACGTCACCAATCGCAGCACATGACACTAATATTTCTAAATTTTTCTGTAAATTGAAATTTCGATATTTCATATTGTAAAGCAAGAAAAAATTACAAATGATATCCAAGTAAGAAAGATGATGACTCAATTAGGGTATACCAAACCATGAATGTAATTTATGTACCATTATTGATAATCATTTTAGAGTTGGTTTGCATTAAACAGCTGGACAATAACTAATGATGACAGAATTTAGTAAGATTGTACTGTTTGAATTGTTAGTGTTAAATTAGACGGTATTTTTTAATTGTTTGATTAAAATTTTAATATTTTTGTCGTAATTGATAAAACGTATTTTGTCCGTCCCATTTTCTATTGCTCAAAATTAAACAATGAACGTCTTATTTTTGTTTTCTCATACTCAAAATAGCCAAAAAAAAAAAAAAAAAAAGAAAAAGAAAGAAAAACATTGTCCTCTTAAATTTAACCCTTGCAAACATATCTTATTTACAATTAAGTGTCACTCAATTAACTCTTTTAATGACGTTGACTTTAAAATAATTTATTTTAATAAAGTTGAAAATACACATTTATCTTTCATTTTATATATTTTAATACTAATAAACAACTTTTTTTTTTTAAATATTTGCATCACTTTTCTTTTGAGCAACCAAAATTGAGACGAAGAGAGTAATGTAATTGACTAGTATGTCTTTCAATCATATATTAAAATAATTTAATTTTTACTGCTTGAAAAGAGTATTTTTAATCTTTTATATCTAAGACAAGTTTTTCTTCAATGACCGAATTCTTTTGTATCTAAGGATAAATTGTCTGCCACAAACTTATATAAACTTGTATCACCTGAACCAAGCGTTGAATTATATATATAAGTTTATATTCTCTATTTAATCCTATTGAAGCAATTTTTTATCTTCAAAATAGGGGCCAATAAAATAAAATTGCAAATTATAAAATAAAGATCCTATTTAAATTTAAATTTTTATGAAGTTTTTTTTTTTTTTTTCTGAGGGTAATATAAAATATACAATTACATGAGCATCTTGAGACCTTATTTTGAACTACGTGTTTGGATAAACTTTTTCTGCCATCAGGAATATATTAATTAGTAATTATGTTGCTTTCAATGGGAATTATAGAGTAATTACTAAATAGGGTGCATAGGTCAAATCTGTTGATCTAAAAGTCTACCATATTTAAATCTGGGCATGACTTCATAGAATCTAAATCTAGCACGATTCTTTCAGAGAGTGTTTTGGAAATAATCAGATGATCACTTTTTATCCAAAAAAATCTTCCTCACAATGTTTACATAATAAAAAATTAGGAGTACTTAAAAAAAAAAATCACAAAATGGTAGCTTTCGTAAAAAGTAAGTCTATATTATTTTGTAAAATTTGTGATTATCTTTTAGTTGTCTTTCCAATATAAATTGAGGTAATTCCAATACCATAGATTTAGAGTGTCAACATACAATGATCTAGTCTTATCTCCTCTCATGAGGACACTTGATAGAATTCAATAACTTTGCTAGGAAGACTATTTGTATTTATAGTTTGAATCTAAATATTACTATTGGAGGGTAAATTTAAAATTATATTATTATTGGTGTGCAATCTCCCTTGGGATTTGCTATAAAGTAGATTTTATACTAATTTAAGGTAAGATACTAGTCGTTTTTAGTTCAGATCATACTATTGCTTTGATGTCTTCAATTTTATGTCAGATGAAATACATGTTGTCGATATCAACGAATATATTCATTCGAGTTTGAGTTTAAACTTTCTAATACTCAAGGACGGTCTTCTTAGATCTTTAAGATTCAAACGGCTTATGGATCATCTAAAAAGATGGCTTGCCATATGAACACTCATGTGATCAGTTGAGGTTTGTAGAGAGATTAACATAATCAATCAAGTTTCACTTTAACCTTCAAACCTGTTAAATAAAACCTAAATATTGTTCATACAAATCACCTTATCCTATTATATATATACATTTACATAAATCATCATAATTAAACATGAATTTCCCAGCCGAAATTTTAGTTACAAACCTTTTTTTTTTTTTTTTTTTTTTATCAAGCATAGCCTATTAGGCTTGAAACTCTCACTAACATTTATCTGTTCACTCTTTTATTATTTTCGTAAATCTCATCATGACTCTAGAAATTTCAAAACATAAACTTCAAATTTCAAATATCTTAGTCTTTAGTATTTTCCAATTGTAATAACCATGTTAAGTAAGCACTGAAATTCTTAAAAAAAAAAAATCATTTATTTCTCAATTATATATATATAGAAGAATTATTATAAGGGAATCAATTCGGGTCATTTTTATTATATTTATATATTTGATATAAACACTAAAGTAGAAAAATAATTGGGTATAGGAAAATGTAATCTCTTTTTATCTTCCTTTTTTGACTGCATTAAGAAAAGGTCAGAAGGACCAAGCCCTTTTACATCCTTTAATCTTCCTTTGATATACCCCTTTACAGCGTACCTCTTGCTTTTTTTTTTTTTCCCTCCTACAATGTTTTGAATATTAGTTTATATAGTTTTAAAATAATTTAAATACTTTTATGCTCCAATAATATGATTTGTTTTCTAATTTCTTTGACCTAAGTAAAAAATTTACAAAACGTAAAAAATTAAATTCTTCAAATACATATCCTCAGCTTAATCTTCGTGAATCGATGATGAACATTTAGATTCAGATGCAACAAATCTGAAGTTAAACAAATTTATTTTGTTCGTGGTGATACTCGTAGGTCTTAACTAGTATGATTGTATGAAACTATATGGATTGTTATTTCTGGTCGTATGTATTTATTTTGTGATCAGTTACATGATATATACTTTTTCGTACTACTTTACATGTATTTTTTGTTGTTAATAATATAAAATAATAATGGGGTGTGGCATCAGTAGAATTTTCCCTAACTAGAATATATATATATATATATATATATATATATAAAATTAGGGTTGCAATTTTGGATACAATATGCTAACACAATATGAAAACGATACGAGAATTGTAGATTAGTGTTTGGGGTTATAGTGTTTGTGTCCTTATCGTTCGACCTAATAAAGAAACAAAATTTTCGTGTCGTATTTGTGTGCATATCGTGTCAACCCATTAAACACAATAAAATTTAACAAATGACACAAAATCAATATTCAGTATGTTATCATAATGTATCGAAAATTTCGATATACGTTCGATAAATAGGATGTACTGAAATTTTCAGTATTTCCTCACCCGTCCTGATCATAATAAGATAATCTCTTAAACTTTTAACAAACTTTAATTATTTTGATTTGAGTACAATTTTAGAATAATTTTCATTTGATAAAGAAGTAATTATTATTATTATTATTATTTTTATTATTATTATTATTATTATTATTATTATTATTATTATTATTATTATTATTAGAGAGTAGCAAAGTAATTATTGAACCCTTTCAAAGTCGTTTTGTAATCTCATATTCATATCAATCTAAATTTTTATATTTATATTTTTAATGATAAACGCGTTAAAAAAAAAAAAAAAAAAAAACTCTACATGTTGAGAACTACTCTACAGTCTACATTAGGTACTTTTTTTTTTTTTTCCAGAAAACAAATGGTTGAAATCTGACATATCTTATTTTAAAAAAAAAAAAAATACTTTTATTAGACTAACACACCAACAACTTTTAACTCCAAATAGGCAAATATATTATAGATAGCCCAAACACTTCTCTCATACTCATAATAAACAATTATATGATAAAATTATCAAAATAGAACAAAAGATAATTTACCGATCGTCATGTATTAATTTGCATCAATTTTTAAATACACAAAATAAAAGTGTACTTTTTTTTTTAAATCAGGAAAAAAAGGTATTAAATTAAAAAAGAGGTACAGGCAGTACCTTGAGTTTACAATATTAGTTTACAAGAAATCAATCATAACTTTAAGACTAATGAGCCAATCAGAAAATGAAAAATTATAGAGTGTTGGAAAAATCTCCGATCTCCAACTCCATATATGAATCTTGATATCTTCAAAAATCGATTCCCAAACGAAGTTTTTCCTCTCGAACAAAGAATCGTTTCTCCCTTTCCAAATGTTCTAAATAATGCAAGACCACAACCCCACAAGAATCCTTTTCTTTTTCTTTCCAAAAACCATCCCTCTCACTAGTTCAAGCTGGTCTTTCAGATTGTTACAGATCACACCTTGTAAATTTAGCCACTCATAACACTTGTACCACAAAATGGACGTACCTTGGCACTCCAAAAACAGATGAACAACGGACTCTGATTCAATATTGCAAATAGGACAATTGAGATCCCCGTGTTCCGCAATGATCCTCCGTCTTCACAAATTATCTCTCGTCGGCAGTCTATTCCACACCACTCTCCACACTGTCGAGGCCACTTTCAATGGAGAAAAGTGATCCCATATCCATTTGAAGACATGCACGTGTGCTTCCCGCACGACGCCACCCTCTTCGCCCGCAATGAGGCTATAAGCACTCCTCATGGTATACGGTATACCTTTCATCTTTCTCCATCTTCCATTTCCATCTATCTTGGGTTCCCTGCTTCAAAGAGACTATGTTGATTCACTCCTCCAACCCCAACCCCAACCCCAACCCACTCCCATTTACCCCATCCCAAAAACCACTGATCCCCCCCTCCCCCAACCCCATCCCCCATTTTATTCTCACTGACCCCATCCCAAAAACTTTTTTCACGGTCAAGTGTACTTTTTGTTTGATTGGATTGATTTATGAGGGTAACTTTATAACAAAAATACACCTTTTACTTTATTTAATTGTTTTATGATGACATTTTATGTAAATATGATGATACTATGAAGGTAAAGTTAGTGAGTGATTTTTTAATTTCTAAATGTGCAAGTTAATTAGTATGTTATGTCTCAAAATGAAAAATATGTAAATTAATATAGTATGGAGATAGTATAATATATCTGACTTTTATAAAACATTTTCAAACATCCTAATTCTTATTTATTTGCCTTAAAGAAATAGAAAAAATAATGATAAAAATACAGTGAATTACATGTGGAAGCAATTGGAATTGCAACCAATCACGTTAGGCAATATTCCATGTGAAAGACATTCAAAGTCAACATTGTAATAAGTAATTTATATGATCACGGTACATGTATATGTAAATTACTTCACCAATATACGAAACAAGATTCATATTAATATTGTATATAATATATATATATATATATATATATATATATATATATATATCGATTAAGTAATTTTTTTATAAATTAATATTACACACAATTTACCAATAATTATGTCGAATTATGTGTATAGTATTAATTCATATTATAATACTATTAAATAAAAAAATTATATGATAAACAAGTTTCACAACAAACTTATTAATATATATATATATATATATATATATATATATATATATATATATTAGCAAATAATAATTGTTTCGCTTGTGATTGAATATTTGTTTGCACCATTAAACAGCTAGCCTATATAAATATAAATTATGTAATTATTCATCCACGAATTGTTCAGGTTTGACTTTAAAAGGTGACCATCACTTGAGACAACTACTAAACAAATTCTAAACAGTTCGGCATTACATTCCATTTGGATGAAGTAATTTGAAATCAATGGATTTGCCACCGTATATTTATAAATCAAAATAGAAAAAATTAAATGAATGGATTTGGTTCACACAAATATTACTTATAAGTGGGAGAATTTCAAATACCCAACAAAATAGTCATTTGATATCCTCTCATTTCTCTCACTTGTGCTTAATATTTGAGTGAATCAAATCCATTCATTTAGTTTTTCTCCATTTTAGTTTGTGTGAATGCATGGTATGTTATCATCAAATCCCTTAATTTCAAATCCACTCCATCCAAATGGAGCCTTAATGTTTTTCAAAATTTAATTTATTATTACTTTGTTAAACCAATTTAATTATTTTACATAAGTTGATTAAAGAAGAAGGCTCGCAAAATTAATTAGTAATACGCAAGGTTATGTTGATACGTTAGTCAGCTCTACATGACTACATCTATCTAACTAGCTAGAGTTAATGGCAGATCTATGTTGCAATTTGGGGTAACAAATGTACCCCAAAAATGTAAACTAATCCCTCATAGATCCTTCTTTTTTTTTTTTGAAACAACATAGATCCTTATTTTAAAAAATGTACAATTTTTTTAAAGCAATTTTTAAAAAATTGTACCTCTTTTTTTTTTTTTTTATTGGGTTTCATATTCTCACCCAACATGATAAATTCTTATGTAAAATCATGATCCTGTCTAGTCTCACATTTGGAACCTTAGAATTTCGAGTAAAGTCCATCATTTTCTTTGACGTGTAACTCCTTTCTCACACACAATGTAGAACATGATGAGGAGTGTAAATGTGTGTTTACATACCCAATTAAATGGGAAAAATCACTTTAATTTTGAGAAAATTATTTATATAATATTTATAATTATTTTTTTAAGCACTTAAATTTTAATTTGTAAAATTAATTTTATTTGCTTTTAAATTCTCTAAAAATCATTTTTACTGAGAAAAGAGAAAAATCATAATTAACTCACTATTAATAAAAGTGATTTTTTTAACAAACACATCACTTCCTCAATTTAATTTATAATCATTTTATTTTCATACATTTCTCATTTTGAAAGTGAATAAAGTTTCAAATGTGTTGTTTCTACAACATCAAGGAAGCAACATCATATCACCAGTTTTTGTATGTTGAAGATTTTGTGATGTTAAATTCTATTTCTACCATTAATATTATTCACATGTATACTTCCACGTGAATAAAAATAATAGTTGGAGTTGTAAGTTGTAACTGTGTCTTTTGGCAGTCTAAAATTGTTTTCTAGGTCGGGTGAAAATGTTCACCAAACTTTCTATGTCAATTAGAAAGAGTTGTTAGTATCAAAAAAAAAAAAAAAAAAAATTAGAAAGAGTTGTTTTTTCGTATTTTTTTTATTGAAATCGTTATGTTTTTTTAAATAAAAAAGAAAAAAATAAAAAAGGTTTAACAATCAACGAAGCCGTTGACGGGGTCTACACTGTAGACAATAATCCAATTCCAAGTCGTCTTTGAATAACTCTCTCTCCCACCGTTAATGGCGGCTCTCTCTCTCACTCCTCATCTCTTGTAGCAGAAAGGATTCATCTGCCGGAGACTCTCTCTCTTAACTCTTAATTACCATCAACATCTCTCATCCATTTCTCTCTCTCTCTACATGTAAACAAATATGGACCAAACCCTTCAAGCAGTTCTAGCGGCCACTGCCAGCTTCTTCGTCGTCAGCTTAATCCTCGCCTCAATCCTGATCTTATGCAAAGGCGAACACAAACGACGACGCACCACTTCCTACCCGACCCGGACCCGAAATCTGATTCAGCCGAAGCCCAATGACGCCGCTTCCATGTCCATGGGCGAAAGCGCCTCTTTCGACCCGACTCTGCACCACGTGTCCATGCAGGAGCTCGTCGATGTGACCCGCAACTTTTCCCCGGATCTGATAATCGGCGATGGAAGCTTCGGGCTTGTCTACAAGGCCCGGCTCAATTCGGGCGCGATTGTGGCGGTGAAAAAGCTCTCCCCTGACGCTTTTCAGGGCCTGCGCGAATTTCGGGCCGAGATGGAGACTCTGGGTAAGATCCGACACACGAATATAGTCAAAATATTAGGTTATTGTGCAACGGGTTTGGATCGGGTCCTAATTTATGAATTCATTGAAAAGGGTAGTCTAGATCAATGGCTTTACGATACATCATCCGAAGAAAATCATGATTCCATAGAATTAAATTTTCCCCTGTCTTGGGACACTAGGATGAAGATAATCAAAGGAATAGCTAATGGCCTTTCTTATGTGCACAATCTTGATATTCCCATTATTCATAGAGACATCAAAGCTAGTAACATCTTATTAGATGCCAATTTTGAGGTCCACATAGCTGACTTCGGGTTAGCCCGAAGTATAGAGGGGTCCCACTCCCACGTGTCCACCCAAGTGGCGGGCACGATGGGGTACATGCCGCCGGAGTACCTTCATGGTGCAACGGCGAGCATAAACGGAGACGTGTATAGCTTTGGAGTACTAATGTTGGAAATTGTAACGGGAAGGAGGCCTAGTTTCCCATTTTTAGGTGAAGATGGTAAGGAAGTTAGGTTAATGGATTGGATCATTAAAATGGCTTTGCAAGAACGGTATATGGAAATGGTGGATAGTAGCATTGATAAGGATGGTCTCGACAAAAGCTTGGTTGTCGAGATTTTCAAGATTGGGATGAAATGTGCAGACGAGAGGTCCAAAGTTAGGCCTGCGATGAAGGAAGTTGTTGAGGAGTTGGACACGATTTTGCCATGAGATTTTGGCGTGCAATGTACATTGTTATGAGTTGTTGATACCTTTGGCTAAGGTTGAAGAGTATTCGAGTGTGATGGAAATAGGATGCTTCGAATGATTATTAGTTGTAAATAGGTGATTATGGAGTATGAAGCTAAGGTTGCATTAGAAGAAACTTGAGTTTTTTCCATTGATGATAGTGAAATTCAAGTAATAAGAATTTGCATTAATTTGGTGTCATGATGCAGAGTATTGATTGCAATGATCATACGAAATGCATCATTTAGTGCACATTCAGAACTGCATTTTCTCCTGCACAAATTATAATTTATGATGGGTTTTAAATGCCAAGTTTGTTTCTCATATTTGTCACGTCTACTTTTGGTATTAACTTGCTATTTCGACTGAATCAAAGGTTTTTTTTACCCCTTTTGATTTGGTCTTATTTTGCAAAATTTTCTTCATTTGTTTGTTTGGTAGGTAGTAGTTTTATCATGTATGCCAGCTAGTTTGATAAAGTTATGATCCATAACTGTCATATTCCAGCTATTGTTCTTGTGGTATTTCCAGCTATAAGCTTCACAATATTCTATGAGTTGGTATTGTGTTTATAACTAATATTCCCGTTTACTAATTAATCACAATTATAATAATTAAAAAAAAACTAATATTCCCGTTCTCCACTAAAATAATGCTGGAAGGATTTTAAAGAAAAAAATAGATAAAGTAAATGAATTTTTTTGTTGGAGATTCTTCAATTAGAATAAAACACGAGAATGAGTGGTTAATGATAGTAAAAGATGATCAATGACATTACTTTTCTTCCTAAATTATAGTGGTTAATGATAGTAAAAGATGATCAATGATATTACTTTCCTTCCTAAATTAATGAGATAATCATTACCCATTTTGAATAATTTTTTTTTGTCTTCAACAATCATTTTTCCTCAATTGTTCACCTCCATCACTACAAACAACCTTCTTTTGTGTTATTTTTTTGAAATTAGATTACAACACTAATAGTATAATCATTATGTAAACAGTTCTTCTTTCAACACATCCAGGTGGATGGAGGAAAAAATATTTTCATTCCCATATTCTGGGGTTCATTTAGGAATAAAATGATTATTTGTGACTGTAAAGTCAATGATATTTTGACTAATTAAATGATAGTTGGATAACGATAATAAAATGATTGTTTTCGTAGAAGGAATGAACATATTTTTGGTGGAAAAACAAACAAGACCCGTGAATATACTTTTAGCGGGCAAAGAGAATATCGTTTAGTTAAATAACTAATACTCCCTCCGTCCCGGGAAGTTGTGCATACTTTCCCGGGCACGGAAACTAAGAAAAAACAAATTTTGTTGACTTTTTGATCAAATAAAGAAAGATATTAACTTGTGTGTGCACAACTTTATTGACTTTTATTTTCATTTTTGGTGTGTGCACAACTTTGTGGGACAAACAAATAAGGAAACTGTGCACAACTTCTCGGGACGGAGAGAGTACATTTCAATGAAACAACTAATACTGTTCAAAATTAATACACATACCTTATAGTAAAACAATTAATACTCTTATAATAAGTTTTAGGGCGAAAATTTGTTTATATAATATTTTGCCATATTCATATGTGCTTTAATGAAGCACACATTCGACAAATCAGGGACAGATCCAAAATTTTTTTATGGTGGGGGCACAAAAAAAAAATACAAATCTATAATACATTAAGAAGTTATTTGTATATAACAATTAACAAGTAAAGTATATTACTTTCTTCATTCTGCTATTATTTGCACCATTGACAAAATTTTTAAGAAAATAAATATAATGAATAGAGTGTTGAGGGATGATTTCGTTAAAAAAATTCAGAAAATAAATTGATTAGATTGAGTATATGTGTAGGTCCCAAAAATAATTACATTTTGTGAAGACATTTATTCTTTTGGTTGTGCAAACAACAATTATCATATGTACAAATGAAACAAGTGTTTAAATAATTATAAGGCGAAGGGAGTACAATTGGAATCAACAAATTCTCATACACAAAACTATTTGCATGATTAATTAATTATCATGCAAATATTTCAACACTATACAAACATATATCTTAAAATAAATACTATAAAAATATATAATGTCAAAAAAAAAAATTGTGGGGGCACGTGCGTCCGTCGCTGCGGACTAATGATCAATTCTTGATGAATACCAAGTTGTAGTTGATTTCTTTGTAGCATATAGTTGGATTCATATGCGTGATTGCTAGTATGAAGTGAGTTCCTTGATAGTATTTGTACATGTTGCTCTCCTAGAAACATTGTAGGCCTCATTTGTTTTTGTGATTCTTACACAAACCTTGCTTTATCAAAAAGAAATAAAAATGTGGGTGAGAATCCTCGTAATTGGGGAAAGAGGGAGCATTTGCAATTGACTTGCTTTCAACAAAACTAAATGCATCACAATCCCGATATTTTACTAACATATTATTTCAAGGCCTCGTTTGGTTTCCTTTATTAGGGGTGTATTGATCCTTAATACAATTTTATTACTTGTTTGATTTGTTGTATACATTATACTTCCAGCCCGTTATTAAGAATGAGCCCGTTCAAATAATATCTAATACATGGTATTATAGATTCCAAGTTTCATATGGTATTTGTAATACTTATATTTCTCCAATATCTATTAAATTTTAAAATACCAAAAACACCCTTCACTTTTCATCAAGATGTGTTTATTATTATTTTTATTTATAAGGACAAATTAGTCTAAAATAAATTAATACTAGTTATAATACTTGCTACCAAACATAATATTAATAGGTAATCACTAATTATTTAACTCAAGTTTTTGAAACCAAACAAAATATTGATAAACAAACTGGTATTACAAATATAGGTATTATAGTTCAGGTATTATCCAATAAAAGAAACCAAACGAGCCCCAACTATAATAATTATGCCGGTTAGTGGTTGTACGTGATTTATCACATTTTATTGCCTATTTTAAAAATAAATTACCAATGAAATTCTGACGAAATTTTGACAACATAAATTTTAATCGGTATTTTACCAACATAATATTTCAGTTGATAATCATTATTTTGATTTTTTTTTAAATTAATATATATTTGGAATTGGACGCACACAAGATTGCAATAGAACACACACCAAATTATCTCGTCCTTAACTCCGTCGATTGCCCCTTATTGTTACTGAATTAATATAAAACGATAAACACGAGCGATGGGGGAAGAACCCGAAAGTTCTTCCCTTGAAGATAGCTTTGAAAATTCTCTTGGGATTCTCTTGCCTTGTGTATTGCATTATCAGCTTTTGTGAGGGAGAAGACCTCTTTTACAATGGGTTGGGGCCTCTATTTATAGAGGCCCAAACCTAAAGTCTAAAAGACGAACTTAACTTAAGAGCTAAGAAACAATCTATACCCTTTATATTAGGATTTCGTTTACATTCGTTGATCTAATACTGTACTAAATATTTTGCAATTAAAAGTATTGTCTTGTCTCGTAAATGTGTCAGTATTTCGATATACCCATTGATTATTTACGCCATGCGGACTTCGTCATCTGCTCGTCTACCGAGCTCGGGTCTTCGTCGAGCCGAGGTTGGGCGAGGTGAATCTCGTCATCTGCCTACCTGCTCGTCTGCTCGTCGGACTTTATGCCGAAATCGAGAGACCCCCTAAGGGATCTCGGCATGCATGCCGAGGTGGGGTACTTTTAGAATTATTTGTATCACAACACCCCTACTTCAGATTTTGTGTGGGAATTTTAACTAGGGATTAATTTGTGTGGGAATCTATCTTTGTATAACTACTGCTTCTCCATTGGTGTTCTAAATCATTTTTCGGCTTACATTTTGATTATCTAGATCACTTTCAGGCACATGACATTATGTTTGTTTTAAGTCACTTTTGGGCCTGTACATTTTTCTTTATTTCTTTTATAATATGACCTTCATTTGTCTAGAAGATATAAACTGTCAATGTAGGGTCTAATTATTAAAATTTTAACGAACATCTCGTGAGCTTGTCAGCTGCCACATAAATACTTCTATTTAATGAATTTTCTAATAGTGACAATTAAATTCCTTAATTGATTCATCTACCCTCTTTTAACTTCGGGTCGTCTGCCCAACTCAACGAGGTTGGGTTAACTCATTAAAAAATATGACGGTTCAAATGATAGGGCTTAGCCTTACGAGCCAAATGGGCCAAGCCCATCCAACACTGGGTTGGGCTAAATAACCCTGTTTTTTTGGGCTGATACCGAGTCTTTCATTTTTGTTTATTTTTTATTTGATGTGAGTCACTCTCTCTCAGTAGTTGTGGGGTTATTGATTTCATTTTTTGGGTTTCTTTGTCTCTTTTATTTTGGATGTGATTGTTTGTCAGTTCGTATGATATTTGTATCCATAGAGTTTAACAATAAACCTTGCAAGTAAATATACTTTTGACAGTCAACAGTCCGTTAAAATTTTTTAACTGTGTAGATATCTTATGTCCTAAATCAGTAGTATCATATATTTTAGGCCTCAAATCATGATTTGAAGTGGTTTTATTTAAAAGAATTTAAGAAGTGGTTACCTTTTAAGGGTGTGTGAGGAGAGCCACAGGGCAACAAAACCCAAGAGGACAGGTATGCCTTTTTTTAAAAAAAAAAAATTTGCTTTAATTTAACTTCTTTTTTTGTTTTAAATGATTGTGGAAGGAGAAGATCATATTATGTTGTCCTTGCTTTTCAGGACCATGCATTCCTTACCCCATGCACATGGGCGCCTCTGATCCTAATAACTATACCCATTGACCAACCCTTTTAAAGTGGACTCATGACTCATAACTATCACATCAATGAAAGACTCATAAATAATCATTATCAAAAAAAGAATCCTAGCTAGCTGTTCTAATTGAACTCTTTAAATTGAATTAAAATTTTCTACTTTTGAAAAAGCAACTGTTCTTTTCATTTTAGAGAATAAATTTCACTACAAAATTAATTTATAATAAATATTTTTTAATAAAATAACTAATATTTTACAGTAAAATAACTAGTACTGCATATGATGAATTTTATTTTTACTATTATTCACCCGATACATTTACTTATAACAATGATGGTCGATGTGCATGACAATGATGGTGATCACTAAAAATAAAGTTCATCGTATGCACTCGGTTCATACAGTGTTATTCAAACAACTAATATCTTTAATAATTAAAACAACTAATTCTATCAAAATAAGTTTCACGGCAATATTATTCACGCAATACTACTTTACCTTCATTTTAAATGATTATGAGGTGGTTTAATTATTTAAATAGTGGAGGAGTTATGTTAATTCTCCAAATTATATGGTATATAATGCGATACAAAGTTCATACATAAGATATAATTTGTTTATTATTTAAAATTTTTTTGCTTTTATTTGTTATTCTTTTCAAAATCACTAAAATATGGTACTTTCTATTTGTTAAAAATACTTTATTTTATAAAAAAATTATGAATTAATCTTAAAATCTATACCGAATTCATCATAAAATTTATGCGAACTTGCTTCACAAAGTGTTTGTCTAGCGTTCAAGGTCTCAAAGTCACAGATATTCATTAATATATATCTATATATAGAGAAAATTATTTTTTAGGGACCGTAATTTAATGGGTGACAAATAAGGATCATAACTTTTTGGGACTGACAAAATGTGGACCATAACTTTTCGAGGTGGCAAATTGAAGACCGTAACTCTTTAGAGTTGAAAATTTAAGGACTGTATCTTTTAAAAATAGCAAATTGAGGCTAAATTAACATGAATCAATCCAAATTGAACCCAATTTCAGCTCGAGTTCAGGTCAAATTTGACTAAATTTCAACCAAAATCGGGTCAATTAGCCAAATTTGCGAAGATTTGACCTCAATTCGCCACCTTTTAAATTTATTGTCCTTAATTGGCCAGCCTAAAAAATTACGATCCTTATTTTGCCAACCCCAAAAGTTATGGTTCTTAAAAAACATTTTTCCGTATATATACATAGACTGATAGACAGATGATGATGTACTCACATTGTCACATAAAAAGAAAAAATTGTGGTAGCTATTCGATTGCAGATAACTCAGATCAAAGGGGAAAAAAACGACAAAAAAATAAATTATGGTACTTATGGTTTGTTGATAGGTAGTCGCTGTACATCATTTAATGCCCTTACTGGCTGGCTATAAATCACGTCCATATATTATTAAGTCCCAACAATTTAATTTCATCATCTTTAGTTACATGGCCTCTTCAATATTGATAATTCCAATAATATTATTTCTCTGCTCATACTCCCACATTGCAAGAGGCCAACCCCCCATAGTTGGTGGACTTTCATGGTCTTACTACGATGTTGCCTGCCCTAAGCTGGAATCCATTGTTAGAAAACAACTCCAGAAGGTGTTCAAGAATGACATAGGTCAAGCTGCCGGCTTGCTTCGACTCCATTTCCACGATTGCTTCGTTCAGGTATAGAAATTCTTTCATTATAATGGCAAGGAAACAATCATTAGTGTCATTAAACACTTTTAGTGCTCGTTTGACAAATGAGTTAACATGAGCTGACAAATGTTAAAATGAAGTCAATCTTGTCTGCTGTATTATTAATAAGGAAAACCAAACGAGCACTTAAGCATTTTATGATATCAATTTTGTTGTAGTGATGTGTAAGTATTTAATTAAATTGTGTAGGGTTGTGATGGTTCGGTGCTTCTAGAAGGATCGGCGAGCGGGCCGGGGGAGCAGACGGCGCCGCCGAACCTGAGTCTGAGGGAGGAGGGGTTCAGAATTATTGATGATCTTCGGAGACGGGTGCACCGGAGGTGCGGTAGAGTTGTATCGTGTTCTGACATTCTTGCCCTTGCTGCCCGTGATGCTGTTTTCTTGGTAACTAATTAATTCTCTTATATATATATATATATATATATATATATATATATATATATATATATTATTAATCGATACTTTGGTTTTCAAAATTTTGCACCTGAGAATAACACATGTTTTAAGAAAAACAGATTTGATCTTATGCATTATATGTCCACTGCTTATGCGGAATGTCAATCACCTATCATGTGATGCCACATATACAGAGGAGTCCCCTATTATTTAATTAATTACTTATGTGACATCACATGATTGGTGGTGGACATATAAATTGATGCCCACCTGCGGGCATATGAAAAATACGTTAAGAAAAAATAGAATTTTATATAAAAAAAAGTAGGGTGATAAATAAAAAGAGAGTTTTAATTAGCACACGTGGCCTTAGTCTTTTGGCATAATTAAGTTTGCCTAGATAATTAAAAAAGGGTCTTATGTTTAATGGTCTCCTATTTAATTAATACTCCCTTTACAAGATACAGTCGGTCAAACAAAGATATATTTCCTTATATATCAGTGATGAGAGAGTTTATTTTCATAATGTGTCGTCTTATGCATGGTTAATTTATTTTGCTTAAAATCGTTTATACTTTATAGATTTAATTGATTTTCACTTGTCATGATTTAGAGGAGTTTGATTTTAAAAACAATGATGTGTAATGACACGTGGAATGTGCATGACACAACATTCCTTAACTATTTCAAAATATTATACTCTCACTAACTTTTGGTTGAAAGACACGTTTAACCACTATCCCAAAAATTGGATACGACGACGGAAAATCCCCATTGTCGTAGGAATTTTTTCACCGTCATCTATCAACCCGTAGTCTTAGCATCTGGATATACGACAACGATTTTATACTTAAGACAACGATCGAGCCGAAAACCGTTATCTTAGGCCATTTTTGGCATAGTGAACGCATAGACAGTCTTGTACAGAAGAAAAACAAAGGAAAACAGGTTCCATACCCATGGGCAGCTTGTTACAGCCATCGAATGTCAGAAGAATTAGATGATAATTTGTGGCGCTCAAATCATCAAATAATTTCATCTCATCTAAAAATTTGAACTTAATTCTAGAATTAATTCTAAAATTGTATTCCCAAATGCTCAAATATATTAAAATTTGATATCATGGTGTGATACATATATTTGTGTGATCCTCGTAATGGAAAAAATGATACCAAAATCATATAAATTTGAATGAATAATGTGCATTGCATGTAAATTAAACCAATTTCATTACATAACTTTTAGTTTTTATTGAAATAATCTCATAATTATTTATGTAATTGATTTAGCCTCATGTATATTCAAGATTTATCAATTTATGGTACCATTTTAATTAAAGTAAAAGTGACAAAATTGGTTAATTTAGTACGATAATGATTTCATGCAATTGCAGTCCGGTGGCCCCGACTACACTGTTCCCTTAGGCCGCCGTGACGGCCAGAATTTCGCCACCATTCCCGCCACCTTAGCCAACCTTCCGCCGCCATCAAGCAACACCACCGCCCTCCTCAGATCTCTAGCAACCAAGAACTTCACGGCGACCGACGTGGTGGCCCTCTCCGGCGGCCACACCATCGGGATCAGCCATTGCACCTCCTTCACTGACCGCCTCTACCCGAATCAAGACCCCAACATGGACAAAACATTTGCCAACAACCTGAAAGCCACGTGTCCGACCGCCGACTCCAACAACACCGCCGTGATGGATATCCGATCCCCAAACGTGTTTGATAACAAGTATTACGTCGATCTAATGAACAGACAGGGATTGTTTACATCGGATCAGGATTTGTATAGGGATTCCAGGACAAGGGGCATTGTTACCAGCTTTGCGGTTAACCAAACGCTGTTTTACGAGAAATTTGTGATAGCCATGATCAAAATGTCGCAGCTGAGCGTGCTGACCGGCGGTCAGGGGGAGATTCGTGCGAATTGTTCGGTCAGGAATTCGGGCAGGGTGTATATTTCTAAGGAGGAGGAGGAGGGGAGGTCTGCCTTTTAAGTTTTTGACATGTTGTATGACTTATGAGTAATTTTGAATATCTATCGTTTATTTATGTGCCAATGAATTAATGGTAGATATGTAGTAAAAATTAGGTGTAGCATGTATACGACCAAAAGTGTATGTTTGGTTGTGGTATAATATTATAAAGCAGGGTGAAGGAATGTTGGTATCCACGATCTTCCTATGTATGTTGACCCACATGTTGTGTGTAACATTACATCTGTCACTCCTATGAAAATTTATACTCCCTCTATGCCCATTTCCTTTTGCATGAGATTTAAAAAAAAATAGATAAAATAAGAATATTGTTGAATTTTTTTATAAATAAAGAAATTATTTGTGAGTAAAAATACAATTACGATCTAAATAATTAAGTGATAGTGAGAAAAATAAAGTTGTTATCTTTAAAAGGAGTGATAAACAGATAAATAGATAAATAAGATAAGTAAAATATATATATATATATATATATATATATATATTTTTTTTTTTTACATATTAAACTAATTTAGTGATTGGACTGTATTCTAGATTCTTGTTTAAATCTAATCCCATTCTAGATTCTTTTCTAAGTCTAAGCCCAAAAGAAACCATTCAAAGTTGTTGTTTCATTGCATCACTTTGGCCCATTCTAGATTCTTTTCTAAGCCTAACCCCCTTATAAGACTCTTTTCTAATTTAATTCTCGACCTGTGTTTTGAAATTTTATTTAATTTTAAAAAGTAGTATTAATCATTTTTTTGTAATAAAATCAAATGTGATGAGTATTTGAAAATAATGTAATTTTAAATCATATTGAAGAAGTGATGTGTTCGCAAAAAAATCACTTTTACGAATAGTGGGGGTAATTAAAGTATATTATTTTTTCCTTCTCCCAATGAGAGTGACTTTTGGAGAATCCAAAACCAAGTAACACCTGATTTTCTAAAATAGATTTTTAAGTACATAAAAAAGGTTATTGCAAATACAATATAAGTGATTTTTTTGAAAATAAAAGTGATTATATTCATGTAATTGTGTTTGCAAACACTAAAGTTTAATATTTTAAATTCTTCTCTTTAAAAAATTTAATTCCACAAAATGATAAAATAATATAGGAGCACTTGTTTCACGTTCTTCAATAAAGATGAGAATGAAAATCTATTTTTCTTCTATATCCCGAATAATGTTCGATGAATGATTGTTTTCATAATGGTTACATCACTAGTGTTATACTCGAATTTTAAAAAGATTGGTTAAAAAAAAATTGTTGACATAAAGGAGTAATTGATGAGGATGATTATAAGAAGGGAGAAAGACAATAAAATGAGAGTAATATGATCTCCTACTAAAGTGAGAAACTCGATGGTCAAATGGACTAAACTACCTGATTATAACTATTATATATATATATATATATATATATATATATATATATATATATATATATATTCTAATTTTCATTCCCATTAAATAATTTTGGAACCAAAGTAACAAGATTAATTAAGAATTGATATTTGGGATTAGGAGGCCAATTCTAACATTCAGAAAGGAACTTCAAAGGCCGCGCAAAATAAAAGAGGCATATATGTCGTTTGCTCTATTCAAATTTCAACTCTTCACATTTTGTGTAATTCTTCTTTTATTTTCTTCTCAAAATCCTAATTTCTTTTAGTAATCATTTTCTATTTCTTTTTTCATTTAAGATAATTATAAATTTTAGAATATAAGAAACTTCAGCATATTTAACTCTACCATATATAGTTTTCCGTTGCCATAATTTCTTTTAGAATCATTTTCATTTCAGATAATTATAAATTCTAGATTTTGAGAAATTTGAGCATATATAATTCTACCATAATTTCTGTTGCCGTAAATTCTCAATGATTTCTCTCTCTTTTTCATTATAATGTGCGAATCATTTATCATTGCATATAGTTTTGATCTATGCCATTATTATGATTTCAATTTGTGTTTCATTATTTGGATTTTATTAAAATTAGTGTATACTATAAATAGTGTGTATATATATATATATATTTTATACTATAAATAGTGTATATATATATATATATGATATTGTGTATTGCGCTCTATTTTCTTAGATGAAAACATCATTAACAATTAATTATTTTTCTTAAAAAAGGTCAAAAGCTCAACATCTTAATCAAATTCGCTAATTACAAACAACTCTTCAAATTCTGAAATTCGCCTATATATAAAAGCCACGGTCAAAAAAATTAGTGATAATTTTATTAATGCATATTGCTATATATATTTTGGTGCAAATATAAAATATCTCAAATTTATTATTGATGATATATTAGTGTTGAATTGTATCAGTTGGCTGGCTCCCAATTCAAAATTTTGGATCCGCTGAGTAACTTAATTGGTGTTAGATCAGCTATATAAGTTTGATAGTATTGCATGCTTAATATCTTAAGGGCCCATTTGGTAGGCCTTATATAATGTCGGCCCAGATTGCGTTGGTGTTATATCGATCCAAATTGTATATCGCGTTAACTTAAAAATGTATGTTTGGTATACACACCGTCTCAGGTTAGATGAGTGTAAAATGTGTGTTGGACCCACAGTTAAAAATAGTTTCTTGTACAATTTTGTCCTTTACTAATATGCAATTGGATTCCCACCAAAATATTTTGTGGATTCTAAACAAAATTTTACTTCCCACCAATAAAGTTAAGACGGGGGCATTTATGACATTTCAGCTGTATAATCGTAGACACTGTACAAATGCGATTTTAAATCACTCCATAATGGCCCGACAAGGCGACAACTCTCTCGAAGTGAAACAGTAAATAAGTGTGGGCTTTGCTTTTATATTGGCCGATGAGTTTGCAACCAACATTTTTCATAAGATTAAAACTCAATCTGGCTGTAAAGTCGTGTTAGGTCAGCTATATTATAAGCTTGATAATATTGCATGCATGCTTAATCGCATAGGTTTGATTTTTTGAGAGGTTGACTTCTTAAAAAAACCCAATTTAATCGGCGTAATAATGGGGCTACCCTATCCTAGCTATCTCGGCTACGCCTTTGCTTTTCAAGGCTACGTGGGTGCGGCCCCTCAATAGATAAAATTAAAGTCGCAAACTCAATCTCACGTTCAACTAACCTAGAGACTTACGTCACTTACCCTATGTATCATCTTTAAAGTTGAGAGTCATCGAAGTGAATATTATTGTATTAGATTCGTATCCGCTAAATTTTTCAATTATTTCAATTCAAATATTTTTTTAATAATAAATACAATTTATATTTGATTTGAAATTGATATTCAAACTATTTGAATATTTGATTCAATTTTTTCTCAAGCTAACATATTCTAAACAATACTATTCGAGCATTCGATTCAAAATTCAATGTACCAGAAGAGACGAGACAGCTGGAGCGTTTTTGGGTTTCAACTTTTAACTTTCTCAATATTTTGATTGTTGTTATTCAATTCTATTTGTTTCAATCTTTTTTTTTTAAAGTAAAAATATTAAATGCATGGGTGATGATGGGTCGCATCAAGACTATGTTGGATAAGTAATAAACTATGAATGGAGTCGTTTACAATCCTCATCTAGCTCCACCGTCTCTGCAGTACTGGAGAATGACAGAATAAGCTTTAAAAGGGATAGGAATGGAGAGCTTGTTGTAAGTTTAACTATGCTTGCACGAGGTTTATCGACAGGGACAGTCCAGGATTTCATCCCAGTGGGACGAATTACTTCAAAAAGTAAAGGGGAGGAAAATATTAAGAAGAACGAAATGACAAAATATTACTAATCATACATATAGTGAAGAAAAATTTAAATCCCCGCGTCCCTAAATCCGTTCCTGTTTATGGACCATATCTTAATTTGAAATGAATTGAACACGGCCATATGTGCCCTACAATTGTTAGTTCAGCTGAAATATATTCACTTCTACGTACATTTAATTAAATAATGCTATTATTGGGTTTTCAAAAAAAAATAAAATAAATAATGCTATTATTATTGTGGTGGGTGGGGGGAGTAGAAAGTTGATGAGGCCCCTTTATTTATCTTCTTATCAGTTTGAAAAGTAGAAAGAGATCTATTACGACTTTATATATGTGTTTAATGTTGGATAATGTACTCATTTCAGAATATCACGTGAATGTTGTCTATCATGAGGTGTTAAATGCAAATGGGGTTTCAAGAGAAGTTTCCCAATGTACTTTTGGTGTTATATTTAAAAATAATTTTTTATGTGTATTCTAATTTTTAAACTAATTAATTTCACAAGAATTATTTTTTTTGTACAAAAAAAAAAAGAATTATTGTGAAAAAGAAAAAGTACCACGTTTGTAATGCCCATTTTCTTGTGGGACTATTTTTGCATTTAACTCTTACTTTTATAATTGGAGGATAGCAAATTTTGTATGAGAATATCTCTATGTGGTGTGATATTTTTATAAATTTTTGTAATACACTGAATTTTTAAAATATTATAATATGCAAAAGTATCATATTTCATAAAATTGTCTCATATATATTTTTGTGGAGTGAAGATGTGCATGACATGTTTTAAGCCTTAGATTATAATCAGCACTGCAGATGCTATATGAATATTTTCACAGATTAAGGATCAGTGAAATTATATATAGATTAGATTGGAAAATTGGGGATCAAGCGAATCTTTCCAAAACAATGGCGCAAAAGCAAAACATAAAAAGTGAGTTTTATGGTTGTGTTACTATAAGGATAAAACATGTCTTAATTTAAGAACAAATATGCATTATTGTTGTAATAACTAGTACTTTCCCGTCCCATTTTAATTAGACAAATAGGTTGAACACAAGTTTTAAGAAATATTAGTTGTTTATATATAAAGTAGATGAGTGGAGTAAAAAGTAAGAGTATTATTGTCAAATCATTAATAAGAGAGAGAAAATTTTGTGGTTCAAATGAAAAATGGTGTAAATAAATATATGTTGTGAGGATAGAAATAAGTAAAAAAAACTTTTTATTTTGGGATGTCATATTAAAATTGGATGGACTAAAGAGGTATTTTAGTTACACATGTAACATATTGAAAAATATATTTCATTTAAAACTGTATATTAGAAAAAAATGTGTTATTATATGAACAAAATCAGTACAAAAGTGAAAAAAAAAAAACTTAAATACTCTCCTCACTCGTGGGTGACATCAACTCCATCATTGGGAGAATTGAAGAGGTTAAACAAGTGTATAATTAAATGAGTAGAGTTATTTTCAATAGTGTTTAAAATTAGGAGTTGACCTCAATTCACCATATTTTAGAGTTATTGTCTTCAATTTTTCAGTGTGAAAAGTTATGGTCCTCATTTTATCATCCCTCTAAGTCAGCACGCATGATCTAAACTAGTACTTCGGATTGAGAGAATAATAAATATGTATGAAAAGAAAAAGGAATTAGAGAGTTATACAAGTTTTTTATTTTTCTAACATTGCCGAAACATGATACCATGCACCAAATGAAAAAATATATAAAGATAAGAAAAAGGAACTCGAGAGTTATACAAGTTAAATACGTGGAGAATATGATATCCTCCCCTTCATATCTTGTGTTTACCTACACGTTTGATTTTCGAAGGATATCAACGAGGTTGTTCGACTTTCCTGACTATTATGCCATGAACATCCTATAAATAATCATTTATAATTATTTTTTTCTCCTTTGGTTGACAAGTCATGCATGCAATGCAAGAGATATTTATATATATTGCCGACATTAATGTACCTAGGCCACTAATTCAAAGTTGAAATGTTCTATCTTTCTTCGACGACCGATCAATGTGGTCGGTCACGTGGAGCGCACGCAACACCACATTTAATTGAGCTAACAAGTTAGGTAAAATAGAGTAGTATTTGTGTGCATATTGTGCACAATAAAAATTGTGTGCACAAAGTTTGGCTACAATGTAGTATTATTTTAGGTACTGTATAATATTAGTTTGGTTACAATGTAGTATTATTTTAGACATTGTATAGTATTAGTTTGGTTATAGTGTAGTATTATTTCAGATATTGTATAGTATTAATATTATTAACAATATTTTATAGTATTAGTTTAGCTACAGTATAGTATTAGGTAAAAACATTGTGCACACAAATATTTGCCGGTAAAATATGCCGTAAATTAGTTTTATCGTGAAATTTGTTTGTATTTAATAACAATATTAATTATTTTATTAAAAATGTATTAACATGATAATAATATTAAGCACTTATAATTGATTTTGGAGGAGCAATTAATACATAATTTTGAATTTTAAAGAATCAATTCTCAACCTTGGGATGCACAAAAAGATGTATCTCTCAACAAAGAAAAAAAATTAATAATTATTAATAAAGTGATATTTTGCAAATGCATTCACTTCTAAAATTACTTTATTTCCAAACAATCCCCACTTTTAATTTTACTATAAGAATCACTTAATATTATTTTTATTTTTTAATAGAGTTTCAAAACACAACATTTATTCGATAATTTAATTTAAGAAAACAATTTAACTCTCCTTTTCTTGCAAATTGAGGATATTCGACTATCAATTCAAGCCCAAACTCACCAAAATCAAATGTATAACTTTATTCGAAATTATCACCCGCATTTGATTCCTTTAATTACCTTTAAATTATCACCCGCATTGATTCCTTTACCTTTTTTCTAAATTATATCACCCGCATTGATTCCTTTATCCATTGTATTGTCACGTTTTCTCAATATTTGCATAACCCGATTGAAAAGGTATCCTTTATCTCATTCCGTATGTACCAAACAGTGCCTTATCGTTCTTGTTTTACAAATGGTGAATGGCCCCTATAGTTACCTGAGAAATTAAAATATTAATATGAAATTTAAAATCATACAAGTCGATACAGAGTAAATTTAAAAAATGAAATAGTTTCTCGAGATACCGTAAAACATTTAAATTTATCAATTACTGATAGTCAAAAAAGAGAAAATAAAATAAGTAATGATTTGTTGGTAAATAGATAAGCGAGTAAAAACACACTTAGATTATATTTCACACAAAAAAAGTAATGGATATAATATTCAAATAAATTAAATTAAAATTATTATCTTAACTTAATTTTTTTTAATACCATCCCATTTTTTATTGCTAAAAAAATCCAAACATAAACGTAAACAAAATTACCCTACTAAATTAAATCCCTTATAAACATCTCTTATTTACACAATAATGTCACTCAATTAACTCTTTCAATTAAATTGACTTTAAAATAACTTTTAATAAAGTTAAAAATACCTTTTACTTTATACCTTTTAATACTAATAAACAACTCTTTTCTTAATACTTTTGTCATATATTTTCCTTTGAGCAATCAAAATTTGGGACTGAAAGGCAATTTTTTTTTTTTTTTTTTCAGTTTGGGTTACAGTTGTTATTTGCTAGGTCTGCCTCTGTCCACACACAGTAGGGCTGATTCATCGTCAATAAATTGTTCAAAGTTTAAGCTCAGTTGCACCAAATTAAAGATGGCTTCTTCAACATCTATGCTTTTGGTTGTGTGCACTTCTCTTCTTCTTCTTAGCTCACATGTTGATATTGCAATATGTCAAGCCATAGTACCTGGCCTTTCCTACAATTTCTATGATGTTTCCTGTCCTAACTTGAAATCCATTGTAAGAGAACAACTTACACAGGTCTTCCGGAGTGACATCGGCCAAGCTGCCGGATTGCTCCGTCTCCATTTCCACGATTGCTTCGTCCAGGTTCAATTCCATATCAAAACCCTTTTTTTTTTCAAAATTTATTGTGAAATCTTTTAATAATTGTAGCATGATTCAAATATGAGCAAATAAATTGAAAATGTTCCTCAACATGATGTATAGATTATAAAATAAATTAAGGGTAAGATTTCGCAAATATTTCATGAGAATGAAAGATGAGGAAAATCAAGAATCCAAGTTAATTAATTAAGTTCCATTATGTATAAACATTTCACTTTAAAGGAAAATGCAAAACTAAATGTGCATGCAGCGAATGATCCAAAATTATAAATTTTGGGCTACAAAAAATAATGAAAAAATTATAAGAGCTAATTTTTAAATAAATAAGAACACAATTTTTTTTCTTTATGTGCATAGTATGGTATGGCATGGCATGACATGATAATGATGTATGCATTTAGGGATGCGATGGTTCGGTGCTGCTAACAGGTTCGGAGCAGACAGCGCCTCCGAACCTAAGTCTGAGGGCTCAGGCCTTCAGAATTATAAATGACCTTCGGAGACGGGTGCATGAAAGGTGTGGTCGAGTCGTATCGTGTTCTGATATTCTCGCCATTGCTGCTCGTGATTCTGTTTTTCTGGTAAATTTTACACTCCATTTTTCTTCTCAGTTTAATTTCTTCAATCATTAAGAGAGATTAATGGTAAGATACATATATATTTTTTTTTTTATTTAATTTGTGCATATTATATGTATGAGTTAAACATTTTGAGCTTGATATGGTCGGTGTTTCTGATATATATCCTTGACCTACCTCATCAATTTGTCAAATCAAAATTAAAGATGCTAATACAGGATATATAACTTGTTTCTGTAGTTTGGGGCCATGTGTATATGGTGCAATTAATATATGGGCCTCTTGAGTAAAGGCACCCTTGACCTACCTGGTCAATTAATCAATCAAAATTTAAGATAACATAGCAAGATATTATATATGAGATCATATTTTTTTTAATATTCAAATTTTAAAAATATCATGTTTTATGTATAGTACTGTTACACGTGGAACTAAGGCCAGGAGTGACTTGGTAATTGAGAAAGGAAAAGTGCAAAAAAAAGGTTAAAAAAATTCAAAATTACAAATAGGTTTATTTCAAATATTTTTGTGAGTTTTGTTCAAATAATTTTTGTGTTTATGTTCAAATAACCTATTTCTAATTAGGTTATTTATTTGACGAAGTGGTATAACTCAAGTGGTTAGAGCTCCACTACCTATGACCCAAAGGTCATGGGTTCGAGTGACCCTTTGTCCGATCAAAAAAATTAGGTTATTTATTTATTTAATTTTTTTTTGAATAAATGACCCCTTGTACTAGTAGATTCATCACTGCACCCTTGTCAAATATTCTTATTATGAAAGAGAGTCCGATAAAGAGGAGGCCAATATTTGAATCTTTCACCACCCAATATTTGTGAAAAATTAAGTACGTACGATTCCAACTTCAGTGTAATATTATATATATATGCGCGCGCAACATATAGTGAATTGAGTGATGCCAACATTAAAAGGTTCATAAAAATATATGGGTACAACTAATTAAGAATATTTTTCTCCTACTTAAATTTGTGAAAATCCGTTGTCTATTAGTGAAATTCTCATAATGGATTAGGGTTGATTTGTTTTTTTTGTTTTTAGGTGAAAAATATGTAAAACTAGTATTTTTGGCTTAGGTCAAATTATGTACTAATATTCTTGGAAAATATGTAACTGGTCCGCAAATTCCAAATTGAGTTGTAAACTAGATCTTGCTACTTTAATTTTATCAATCACGTCAAATATTATAGTAATTCCCCGCCTACATTTTTAAATAATATTAATTATTTTTACTAAATAATAATAATGAGATTATTATATTCATTTAGTATAAATAATTATAATTATTTTAAAATATATTTAAATTATATAATACATTTGATCAATAAAACTGTCAGTTAAATCAAACTTTCTGTTAATTTATTAGAAAATCAATCAATTACAAAAACTCAATATTTGTTTATTTAAAAATGAGGTGATATAATTTAAGTGGTTAGAGTTCAGGTCACGATTTTTCTAATTAAAAAATTATTTGTTAAATTTGCAGTCAGGTGGGCCCGACTATAATGTTCCATTAGGGCGCCGCGATGGCACAACTTTCGCAACCACCAACGCGACGCTAGCCAACCTTCCACCGCCATCAGCAAACGCCACGACCATTCTCAGATCTCTGGCAACCAAGAACTTCACGGCCACCGATGTGGTGGCGCTATCTGGTGGCCACACCATCGGAATCGGGCACTGCACCTCCTTCACCAACCGCCTCTACCCGAGTCAAGACCCCAACATGGACCAAACATTTGCCAACAACCTGAGAGCCACTTGCCCGGCGGCGAACACGGACAACACCACCGTGTTGGATCTCCGATCACCAAACGTATTTGATAACAAGTACTACGTCGATCTAATGAATAGACAGGGATTGTTCACGTCGGATCAGGATTTGTATACGGATAGCAGGACAAGGGGCATTGTAACCAGCTTCGCAATTAATCAGACGCTGTTTTACGAGAGATTTGTGAGCGCGATGATCAAAATGTCGCAGTTGAGCGTGCTGACCGGGGGTCAGGGGGAGATTCGTGCGAATTGTTCGGTCAAGAATACGGGCAGCGTGTTTGTTTCTCCAGAAGAGGAGGGGGCTTGGTCGGCTATTTAAGGGGTTTTTTTGTGTGAATAATCTATGTATGTTACGACTAGATGTTGGGTTAGGGCTTTAGTGTGTGAACTATAATAATGTATATACACGTATCGACGTGTATATGTGTAACGAATAATTTACGTCGTATAATTCATGTTGAAGTGTTGTGTTAGTGTGTATTTGCAAACTCTACTTTAAAGCTAGAATCACTTTTTTTTTTAAAAAAAAATAATAATAATCATTTCTCGAGTATTTTTAATCACTATTTGAAGTAGCTAGTTATAATTGATTCTGAAAAAGCAGCCTGAACTTGCTTTTGGATTTTTCAGAATTGATTCTCGCCTGGGCCCACAAAAAAGTGTACCCCTTTTTGTAAGTTATTATTAATAAAGTGATTATTTTTGCAAACACATCCCCTTTTTAAAATCAATTTATTTCCAAACACTCTCTACTTAATTTTACTTTGATTTTTCAGTAGAGTTTAAAAACACACCCTTATTCTACTACTGATGATTTCGTAAGATGTTGCATCTAGACGAAGTGGTATAGCTCAAGTGGTTAGAGCTCCACTACCTATGTCCAAAATGTCATGGGTTCGAGTCACCATTTAACCGGGAAAATGTTGCATCTATTAGTGTCCCTTCACATAAATATATGCATATTAACTCGCATGTGCACGTGTAAAATGCCATGAATTTTATCATGTTGTCCGGTTCTAATGTGTCAAATCGGACTTTCAATTCTATAAGGCGACGACGCCCGGTTTCATGTCTCTAGCTTTGTTATCTGCAAATTAAATAAAATTTCCAAGAATCATGCATATAGTAGTATTACCAATCAAATAAAGAAACTTCCTTGAACTAAAACATTATTGAAAATGAACCTTGTCTATTTTGACATAAGAATCAGCACTCTCTGCCTTTATATCCTTTAGAACCTCTCTTGGAATATTATCAATTAGCCACCCTGGTCATCCATCTACTTTTCCATCCTTGCATGTTAGACACCTCAGCTCTCACTTCCATTGCTGCTAATACTACTATTTATCTCCCTCCATATTAGGATATTCAATTCATATAAATGGATTGATTCCTCACCTCTCTACAAATTCATATATACTTTCAGATGAGACAACTTCTCTATAAGTTCAGATTTTAAGATGAGACGAAATTCTTTAATGGTAAATCAACTCCACCCATTTAAATTAAATAATTATTAGACACTTCCATTGCTGCTAATACTACTATTTATCTCCCTCCATATTAGGATATTCAATTCATATAAATGGATTGATTCCTCACCTCTACAAATTCATATATACTTTTAGATGAGACGACTTCTCTATAAGTTCAGACTTTAAGATGAGACGAAATTCTTTAATGGTAAATCAACTCCACCTATTTAAGCCTCTCAGTCCTCCCCATGATTGAGTTGATGCTAGCCCGCAAGTACACTCGTTGGGCCCCTTCAATCCTCCCAATGATGGAGTTGACGTCAGCCCACAAATGAAGGAATAATGAGAATTGATATAAATGAATTGATTCCACAACTCTCTACAAGATCGAACTTTTAAAGCACCGAAAACATTGTTCCTGCCTTAATTCGTGTATTCATTCTCCATCTTCATCGTCTCCATCCTCAGAGACAAGGAATTTGGGAAGGTCTACCACTCTGAGCACACCCCATATGCCTACAAAACTGTCAATAACAAAAGTATGATCATTAAGACTTATGATCAGTTCAATTAATCATGCATGTGACACACTGATATAATTGAAAAGAGCATTGAACAAGAACAAGGGAGGTAAGAGCAGAGATGATAATTGTATATTAGGAATGATAATGAAAGATTAGTATTTGCAGAATGACATGAGATAAACTGTTGCAATCAAAGAAATGAAATATTATACTAGTAACAACGAAAATAATAACAAAATAAATGTGCATGTGTTGGTATAGTTGCCTACTTGTCTAGCTGACTTGAACATCATTTGAATACAATTAATAGTTATTAATAATAACTTTGTAATCTGCCCCCTTTGTAGGGAAGAGGATGAAGATATGGAGCACCTTTTTTTCAGGTGCAAAATCTCTTTATCAATCTGGTATGCCTTTCTTAAGTGGCTGGGAATTTACTTTACTCTCCATACTTGTCCTTCTATCAATTTACTGCACTTTGCGGAATGTCTTGGGGATGGCAAGAAAAATAATGTGGCGATCACAATATGGATTGGCATTATTTGGAGTATTTGGAATTTGCGAAATGATGTCCTGTTCAATAGTGGTCATATTGTTATTGATAGGGTGATTAACATTCTCAAAATTAGGATTTGATATTGACTATGTTGTAAAGATCCTGTATCTTTTAACTCTTCAGTTAGCTTGTGGATAGATGATTCGAGGGCTTGTCTTCATGCCCTCCCTTGATTGCTCTTTGTATTCTTGGGTTGAGTACCCTTATACTCAAGTTAATGAATTTTCTTTTACTGTTCAAAAAAAATAATAACAACTTTGTAATTACTATTTATTTCAATATCATTTTATAATATACCTGATATTGCTATTTCGTACGTATCCATGTATCACATCAAACATTACTATTCGATGTTTGGAAAATGGGCACACGCCATAATCATACATTACTATTTGTGCTAATACCTACAAGTCTGTATCATGTATATCAATTGCACTGTGTAATTGGATATAAAGGGTAAAATATGATAATAAATTTGACTGAAACGTAAATGTGACATTATATTTGATTGAAAATGTGAATGTAATTTGAAATTAGAAAAAATATTGACTGCACGATTCCTACATTAGGTGCATATTTGACATGATGAATAAATAAATTAGAATCTTTCCATATGCTTTTAACTATTCAAAACATGATTATGAGATCCTGACATCTGTTTTTATTAAATGCGTCACTAAAAAAATTATCAAATGCCTAAAACTATCTGTTACACTCTAGCAATTTTTAAAAGATCGGAATTACATTTCAGTCTATGACCAAGAAACATACTTTTGTCTTTTTCATATAATTATTAATTTTATATAAAGAAAATATTCTCAAACGTCGAAACCCAAATTTTTTTTATAGAGCCAGATCAAACGTGGTCACATCCACAGGCCAAATTGAGTGGAGTTTTTCTTTAATTAATTAACATAGAAAAGAAGATCGAAATTAGTGATTATATAAGAGTCTCAAACATATTTTCTGAAGCAGATGAGTGTGTTTGCAAATTTTATTAATAATTTTAAATTTCTTTTTTTGAAAAATTATGAGAAGTGACTTTAAAAAAATGATTTAATAAATTCTGTGAAATAGCACCACCTAAATAGTCCTTCAAAACGCATTCTTCGTTTCCGGTGCTTTTTCCTCTAGATAAGCGCACAAAGTAATCCACATTTTTTTGTGAGCTTGTCTCAGAAGATATTTGATCAAAATTCATTAATTAATTAGAAAGTAAGATACAAATTGAATTAGTAAAATGAGATACACTTCTTGGGACACGAAAACTAAGAAAAATTAATTATGTTGACATTTATGAGAATAAAGTGTAAGAAAGAGAATAAAGTGTAAGAGTATTTTTGGTGATTTAATGAGATAAAATAGGAGAGCAAATAAAGTAGAGAGTGAAATAAGAGTCACATTTTTGTGATTTAAATGATATTGTTAGGGTATTAATGTTGTATGATATTTCTATTTTAGGAGTGCATAATTTGTTGGGACAAACAAAAAAGGAAAGTGTGCATAAGTTATTGGGACGGTGGGAGTATAATTTACTAGCCTTTTTAAGCTAAATAGATTCAAACCACGTAGGCTTTGTAAGAATATACTCATATTTTATGAGTAAAAAAGCAATTAATGAATATATTTTTGCAATTAGGGGAGGTGAATTGTTGATGAAAATTCTAGGACAAACATATTGTGAACCCGTTTCACTGTGAAATTTTTTTTACATTTTTGTATATTTTTTAACAATATTATTTATTTCACCGTAAAACTTAATATAATAGAACAACTAATGTCATTTTGAGTCGTCTAGTAAAACTAATTTACAAGGATCGGAATTTACTCAAATTCTAATAGCATGTTTCAAAATTTTAGCAATTTGAGATTTCATTTTTAAGTTTCATTGCTTTGTGATGGAAGATTCAACTTGCCTGCAGGAGACACTCTTAAAGACTATGCAACAATCCAGCATAAGAAAATTATTAAATAAATCAGATTTAAGCAATGTGTTTACAAGACATTTACCACAATATACAGAGGGATTCAGTATGTGTGTAAGAAAGAAAAATGTGTCTGTAATATAGAGAAATCTTTATAGTAACAAGACATTTACCACAAACTCTCGTACATACAAATGACATTTAGCAAGAGAAACTGAAAAATTCAGCCAAAGATGGATGAATTTGAGTTACAAAGCTTGTGCAGGTGATCAAGATCAAGAAAAGAATCATCATTCAAGATCTAGGATTCCGAAATTGGAGAGGAGGATCTTAACTTGATCCACGAAGTCTGAGCCCGTCGCGTACTCTGTTAACATTCCCACGGCAAAACCAAACATCGCCCATCTGCTCGATGAATATCCCATCACAACCAGGTTATAACATACAAATGTAGCAACTAAGAACAGGCAAAAAATACCAAGAATAGTTATAAATTTATTCAAATGAGCTCTAAATAGGAGGCTTTCCAATTCAATGGTCATGTAGAATCACAAGCAGAGAAGTTTGCTAGAAGGTTTCCCGAGATATCATCTCGGAGTGACAACTAACAATAGGTTAAAATATCTCAAAGATTTCATGATCACGCGAAACAACTGACAAGGTCTAGATCAAAGATGCAGCAAGAGAGCCAAGGGTGTGAGTGACAAATGGACTGATGGTGGTTTTAGAGGGTGGCACAAGTTTCAATGTCAACTCAACTTTTCGTACAAAATAAATATCAAGAATCAACATTTTTTAAGGTTGGATGATGGATTTGAGGATCCATATTAAGGAAATCCATCAAATCTCATTTTAAACTATTGTTTTGAATAATTTGGTTTGATTTAGAATCCACCCTAATTCGCGTAAAATGGAAACCATTCATGTTACATCCATCAATCTAAATGCAACCTCAAGGAAATCATCTTAGTTCTTGCACTAAGGCTGCTTGCCTTGACAGTAAGTAAATTTAAAACTAATGAAGCCGAGCTCTTCTTAGTTCCTGATGGTGATTATGCCCAAAATAAGGAGCCCCTTGGTTCAAATTCTTCAACGAGAATGACAATGAGATTCATTGAATAGTATATTACAATGAAATTGATAGTTACATTGTTGGTGTTCTGCTTTAATCTTGGAGTAATTAGGTACAAAAATAATTTTTGGTTGAGAAATAATAGAATGATTGAGGAAAAATGACCATAAGAGGAGAGGTAATCAATCAAAATGGGGTAACTACTATCTTATTTTGAGTCTTATTAGATGAAAGTGGATTGATCATCTTTAATTAAACATGTTCATTACCATTATCAGTCATTGTAGAATTTTGAACTAAGCACCCCTTAATCTCCCTTTCTTCACTAATAATCTTTATTCAACATTAAATCATCTTGTGAGTTGTGATGTCTGTCCACAAGGAGTTTTGGTGAATTGACCTAAAACCTAATTCCTAATTTTGGAATTTTACTATCTCAATAATCAAAACTAAGCATCTGATCCCAAAAAACCAAATTGCAAACAGAATTGACCTAAACCTCACTAAAATCTAATCAATAGGATTCAACCAAATTCAAGAAAATAAAAATCACCAAAAAACAAGATGCTTAAAGCATACAAAACAAAGGGTTTATACAAAACTTCCTCTTTACCTGCCATTAGAGATCTCATTCTTCGCAATGAAACCAAAAAAGGGGCCCTGATTAGCCTCCTCAAGCTTCTTCTGCTTGAAATACTCTTGCAGTTCTCTGGCCTTCTGCCTCTGAAATTCCAAGGTAATCACATTCTTGTCTTGAACAGCCGCCGTATTCGGCGTCGTCGTCGGCGGCGGCGGCGGTGGGGAGGCGGCGGGCGAGGGAGATGGCGGCACAGGCTTGACAGGGGCAGGGGCCATAGGTCTTCTGAAAGGGCCCTCAGCTTGAGAGCTCCTTATGGTAAATTTGAAGGTGGATGAAAAAGAATTAGAGGGTGAATATGAAGAAGATGAAGATGGAGGTGGCGATGAAGGGTTGCGGGGTTTGATGCATGGAAATGAAGGGGATGATGCCACTGACATTTTTGTTTCTCGTGTGTATTTTTGTGCAGTGGATATTCTGTAAATTTGGTTTAGATGATGTATGGATGGGAGGAAGAAGAAGATTGTGAATCAGTGATGGCTGAAAGTTGTGGATAAGGTGCAGCCAAGTTTGTGCATAAAGATTAATGAATATGGTCATTCGTATTTGGCAGTTTAGTCAAATGTTGTGGAGTAATTGTGTGAACAGGATGAATATTATAAAACTCTATATTTACTATTATAACAATGATAATAAATATGTATAATCGATAATAAAAATAAAGTTCATAATGCATGTTAACGTAAATTTTTGTCAATGTTGTGATACTTCTTCAAACTAATTACCTTTTATTAGGGATGAAAACTCCAAATACAAGACGAAATCACTGCATCAAAGTAATACTCCCCCATCCATAAAATGTGTGCCTAGCAAGTATTTAAAAAATGGATAAAATAAAAGTGTTGTGCGGCAATAAAGTGATTAATTATAAGTAAAAATAAATAACAATTTAAATAATTAAGTAATAATTGGAGGATCAAGATAATAATTGTTCTTTTAAGGTGTAGGTACAATTTTTTTGAGATGTTGAAAAATATGGGTCAATTTAATTGTCTCTGTATCAACCAGGTAAATTCGAAAAAATAAATAAAAAAACATTGATAATATTTACTTCATAACTTAGTATTTTGTAATTTTATTTGAATTTTTTTACTTTTAAAGTAATTTTTTTTTCTTATCATATCATATCATGTTAGGTCTTATTGACATAATTTTTTTTTTTGTCGTACCGGCACAAATTCTTATTATGTTATGTTTGTATTAGTTTTATTGTATTATATTTTATATGTGCCGCCATGAAAGCATGTATTATCACTCCTACTTTTAAGTGAAATAATTAATATTTTTTGCTTAAAAGGTAAATTAATATTTTTTAAAAATATACATTAGTTACAACATACAACTAATGTAAATATATTTTTTAATACAACCAGGGCATGAAAATGTATATATATACACACACTCTTAATTAATTAGTACATTTCTCTAATTTTCTCACATGCTGGGACTATAAATTTATGATCACTTTCTCTGTAATATATATTTCTAGTAAAATTTGTTTGCCGAATGAATATCATTACATTCATTTAATAATAACATTTAATATTTATTCATTAATATCATTATATTTATAAATTAATAACTTAATATCAATTTATTAATACTATTACACTTATAAACTAATATCATTATGTAAAAATGTTATGATATTAATTTATAAAAATAGTGTTATTATTAATAAATATAATGATATGAGCTTTATATGTAGAAAGAGTAAGTTACACAAAAAAAGTAAATGTTCCTAATTAAACTATTAATTTTAGGCACATTTACAATCACTTTTTCCCCCATAAACAACTTTGCCTCTTTTTTAATTCCTGCAGGAGCCTCAAAACTTCCGTTGCCTAATTTCGAATATATGCATAATTTTGTGTTCCACATGCACTACTAGACCCCTAATTATTATACTATTATTTCGTAAATATGTGTAAAGTTTGATGCTTCTTTATCTTAAGCTAGAGAGAAAAAAAAAAAAACTAATCAATAATGTTGCTAAAAGTGTTTTGTGCTCTTGGTTTGCAATCACTAAAGAATACTAATTTATCCCATAAAGTTGGTATGGAAAGGAAAGTGAGATTGCTTATATATAATCTTTATTCTTTATACTCTCAAATTATATAAAATGCACATCAAATGTAGAGACTATTCTCTTAATGACCAAAGCTAGTGTTTAATGGTGTACAATGGATTTTATATTCGTACAATTCACCAGCTAGTTCAATCTTTTTTCTTCTTTTTTCCTTTTATCTAGTCAGTGTTTGGTTGATTATATTAGGATATATTGATCAATAGTATTGTACAATTTAGGACACGCTTGAGGTAGAAGAGACCGACTCCAATATATATTTATTTATGATGAAAAAATGACAAGATATGATTCAAAATTATGAACTGAATTGGTTCCCCATGATCATGTGAGATATTTCTCCTTTCATACTAGGAAAAATCTACATTAATTGTTTGTTTAATGTATGAAAGGTGTGGCCAAAAAGTGGATTCCAAGAGCTTTATTTTCTCTAGGTCCTATATATATGGAGGAGAAAGCCCTTCTTTTTGAACATACATCTCAAGTGTTGCAGCTAGCATTAATACTAATCACATGGCAAATCAAGAAAACCTTGTCAAGATTGGGCAAGAAGGTTTTTCTGTGATGGAAGACTTGTTTGGCCAAGCCAAGATGCTGGAAACCCTACCCGAAGCGCACGAAAATCGTGTTCAAAAATCGCGTTCGGGTTGGCGAAAATCGGCTGCTTCAAGGACTATTGATTGCAATCAAGCTGCCAAGAAATACGGAGGGGTAGTAATTTTGGATGCTACAAGTGAATATCGCACTTAAGTTTTAATTTTTAGTAGTTGCATGTAATTTAAGATTAAGTACTTATGTACAAGTTTAATTATTTAATGTCCTTCAAAAGTCTTATTTGTGTAGGAAACTGAAATAATGTAGAGTTTCAACACTCTTATTATCTGCGTAGTTGTACTCTTATTAGCAAACAAAAGGTAAATAAAATTCAAGGAGGTTGTATTTCTCATGTGTTTTTTTTCCTTATTTTTATATATTAATATTTCATGTGCAAAACTTGTACAAAAATCGGTCTTAACCAAATCTGACCAAACCAGAATGAAATAACAAATTTGGTTCGATTTTTTGTTTTGAAAAATTCAAAAAATTGGTTTTGATTAGGTGTTCGATTTTTAGAATCGACCGTAGATGATTTATATCACGGGGAGGGGTTTAAAAAAAAGGGTATAATTCAATTCAATGTAACATACTAACATGTACACAGCTATCAAATGAAATTCTATTCCATATGGACAACTAAAAATACAAATAAATAATATCATGCAGTTCTTAATACACTGACTGAGACTTTTCTCATAGCCTCTGACTCAACTCACGAAATGTAGGACACCCCTCCAAATCAAATAAACAAACAATCTAGAATAAGCAAACATGAATATCAAGTAGAAAATAGAAAGGCCATTGCATATCAAAATTGGAACTTAATCAAGAATATGATCACCACAGATCTCTGAATGGCCAGAGCATCTTGCCGTTGACTTGAAGTTTTCTTTTTCCCGTCATCCAACGAAAGATCTAGGGGATGATCAATGGTGTCTGGATAATTGCACTTCAAGCAACACATCAAAAGGCCGATGGAATTGTCTATAAACCCCCAGAAATTGGTTGGATTACATTATGCTGCATGAGCAAGTCTTTCCTGTTCCATGATCAAATTCATCGTCTGATCCAACTTCACTGAACACATGGAATGCTTGATTAGAAAAGAGGACAAATCTTGTAAAGTTATGCATGTTTACACAATTATTCTCCAGGCAAGAAAAACAGACAAATCTTTAGTTAACGAATTACGAATGGTCAAGGTAGATTTCTACAATTTTTTTGTAAAGTAATCATACAACAAACTTTACTGGTTTGATGTAACAAAGATATTCTGTTTCAAGAATTTAAATTTGGTCATAAATGTTGGGAGGTGATCATTTTTAACTTTTCAAATATCTGCTCTGCCTTGCATATTTTCTACCTGACTATTTTTAGAAACTAGCGTTTCTAATGGTAAATCTTTTCATCCATAAATGAAATCTCGTAACCCACACCCGAAATGGCTATATATGGATATGATATCTTTCTTCAGGAGAGGAGATCGAAAAGATAAATTGATAAAATTATGTGTATGGAATTGAAATCATTTAGTATACATAGAGTAGAAGTTAGAACAATCTAGAAAGACAATCATTTTTGTGAACCGAGTGCACACCATCAACTCTATTTTTAGTATCACTGTCATGCACATTCACTATCATTGTTATGCACATGCACTGTTATAGTAAATGTAACAGTATTAGTGAATGTGCATGACAATGATAGTGAAAATAGAATTCATGGTATGCAATCAGTTCACTCAAGTGTTACTCACTTAGAAATATCTTCCTTTTACTCAATCTCAACAGCAAGAACTAAACTAATTTTAGTTAAAACTCATTTTTTCACAAGGTTACCAAATTAAATGGCAGCTCATTCTACTGTCTTTTTTTAATAATCAAACAATCATCAGCACATGCAAAATGGAGATCAAGCAGAATCACACCATATCGAACAAGCATTCAAGGAAGTAAAAAATCTTAGAAAATTGCTTAATAGCCTAAACAAATATGATCAAATTCGACATTTCATTTAAGCTATGCATGAGAAGCTCTTTGTACCTCATCTCAAACTCCCGAATCTCAAAAAGCTCTCCTCCTGTTGTATCTGTCCACTGCACTTTCCTCCTCTCCATTTGACAAATTACGGTTTTGTCCTTTTCACATAATGCTTCATGCTTGTTGCTATTTCCACCACCAGCAACAAAAGTGCCAGCAATATTTACTGATCTCTTCAAGCTACTCTTACGATTAACTATCTTCCTAGTATTATCATCATCTTCATCAACAACATGATCAATTGTATGCACTTGATCTTTACTCTCACCAAAATCTAGAGGTTCCTGTGAGACTTCTTGGTTCTGAGTGGGTCCCACTTTCAAAGGGGACGGGTTTTCAGGTCCAGCGGCAGCGCGACCAAAGCAAACAAAGGAGGCGCACCCGCGGACTAGCCGGTTCTTTCCAGAAGCCAGCTGGAGATCAGGATTAGTCTCTTGGTCCACCAACTGGTACTGACTCCACGGTGTCACTCTCATGGGTTTCTCTTCGTGTTTTTGACCCAATAAAAGAAGAGTTAAGCCCTTACTATATCCTGAAGCTGAAGAAGAGAAAAATCCCCCTCCTTCTACTGCTAATAACATCAGTTCTTTTCATCTGAGCACAACCAACTTACTTTGTTTCCATCTATATTTACATCCAATATTAATTCACCTGTCACGTTAATCCATATCAAATACCACATAATATGGATTTGCACACATTTCTGGCATAATTTCCAATGTTTTCTGAATATATTTTACTACACTTGAGTGCAATATCAAATGAAAATTATAAATTGGTCCAGGTGGAAGAAACAGGATGGGCCTGCATTCCAAATTACCAAAGAACTAACATTCCCAGAAAACAATTAGGATAAAATTCGATTCTTACTCAATAAATCAAACACTACATATGAGCCAAGCTAATAAATCTTCAAGGTTCAAGATCAACTAAGCAAAGAATATGCAAGTATAAAACTAGCTAGAAAACGAAAAAAAGAGCCAGCCAGCAGGATTCAGAGATTCAACCAAAAAGGCGGAATATACACACTATTACCAGATATTCGGTACCAAAGTTGAATTCCTCATAAAATAATTAAATTAAACAACAAAAGTCTTGATAAGCAGTCTTTAATCAAAAAGTCAATAACATCTTTCGAAACACCAGTCAACTAAATAGTCAAGGATCTCGCCAGTGCGCAGCAACTATAGAGTAAAGCAAATCAGCACGCATTCAGTCGCACTCGCTACAAACGTATATATGTGTTTGCTTATATATAGAGAGACATGTAGAGATGGAGAGACATACAGATCTGAAAGCGATCTCCGGTGAAATTTACCGGACAAAAAACTGCATCTGCAATTGAACACAATTTTTTTCCGGCACACGAGAATTGCACTGGAACAGGAAAATTATTTCAATCCCGAATAAAAATAAGATTTTTTTGTGTATAAATTTATGTGTAGAGTGATGAGTGAATTCGTAAGAGCGAAAAAACTGCAATAAATATTTGGGAAGAGAGAGAGAGGCGCATGACATGGATGGGTCCTTGTAAATATGAGTTAATTATACTAGTGTTAATTTGATTCGATATTTATATTCGAAGTTTGATGTTAGTACTCTTTTTTTTTTTTTAATCTGGCAAAGGGTGAGTCAACATGTGACCTTTGGATCATAGATAATGGAACTCTAATAACTTGAGCTATACTACTCGGTCAAATTTGATGTTAATATTTAAAAATTATAATTCGAACTCGAATACAATATATTTTTATTAGGCTAGTTTTCAAAACGGATACAAAATTATAAAATTTGATTTGATATTCCCAAATATTCGATTCAAAATTTAAAAACACACACACACATATATATATATATATTATACTTCATCGGTTCTATAAAATTTTCATACTTTTCTTTTTCGTCCATACCACTATAAATTTCACATTTTTAAAATAGAAAACCCTTTATAAACTCTGTTATAGCCGTTTTTATCCTGTAAATCGAGGGTGTACATATGTGGCTATTAAACGAATTACAAGCATGAAAAGATGATGAACACGAGAATGAGGAAGAACTTATAAGTTCTTTCTTTGAAGATGACTTTGGGTGTCCCAAGGAAATCCCTATACAAAGAGTTGGGAGTCTCTTATTTATAGAACCTCAAACTTGAAAGTCAAGAAATGATTCTAACCCTTTATAACAAACTCCACCCTCACAAGTACCACTAATTTACACAAAATGTCGTTACTTTTTTATTTACACATACACAACCTAATAATTTTTTTTGGTTATACATAAAAGTTTACGAAATTATCCCTCAAAACACTCTAATCATTACTCTTTTTTAAAGTGTGTTCACTCCCTCCTAAAATAAAATTATTTAAATTCAATTCATATATTTAAAATCAATAGAAAACACTCAAAAATAATAAAATAATTATTTTAAATTTAAATTTATTGCACTTGTTATAATTTTTTTTTTTTTTAAAATTTTAATGTTCGACGTTTTTTTGCTTTTCAAATAAGACGTATAAAATATTTTGTACCCAAAATGTGAAAAAGTGTCTTGTTAAGTAATACAAATTTTAAAACTAACAACATAAACTAACTCACACACTCGTTTTAAGATCTACATACATTGTTTTTCTATTTATACTAAGTCACTCCATCGACGTATAATATAAATTTTTTAATCCAGTGATAACACTTAATAATTCTCTGCATATCTTATTACTTTTTAAAATTATTTTAGAATACACTACATTTACTATTTTATAAAATTTGACATGATATTTAAGGTAAATAACTAATTCTAACTTAAAATATATTGTGAAAGACAAATAAATAATTAAATGTAATCATAATCACTAAAACTATATATGCAGATTGTTTTTATTTAATCGCTAAAATTATTTATGATTTTTTTTAGATAATAACTAAAATATAGTAATTTATATTTATTTCTATATTATCTATTGAAAATAAATATTAAAGTTTTTAAAAGTTTGAGAAATGAACACGTGGCGATTTCTTTTTAAATTAAAAAATTTAATAATGAAATTTGAAACAACTATTTTGTTTGACATGTTTCCTTGGAATTTAAAAATATATTTTTAGGGCAAAAACTTGTATCAGACCGCCTCATGTATGAGACCTAATCATTTTTTAATAAATTGTTATCACTTTTTAAAAAAATGATAACGAATTGAAAAGTGATGACAATTTATTAAAAATTGACTCTATCTCATGTCTATCTCATACATGTGACGGTCTCAAACAAGAGTGCCCTTATTTTCAGTGGGTTAAATTTATGCACACTTTACTTGATAAAAGAACGCTTTAAGAAAAGGTAATGAACTAATGATGGAGCGGTGAGGGGATAAAAGTATTTAAGAGTTTTTTTTGCGTAGTTTCACCTTTAATAGCACAACAATTTCCACTACTTTTTATTGTGCATATTTTTGTCTTCCTAACAAATATGGATAAGTGCAATGATTTCGGGGTGGGGGCTGGACGAAGATTGAAGAGTGACAGTTCAGAGATTTATCAAATTAATAGAGTTTTATATGAAAATAATTTACGATCATGAATTTATTTTAAAAAATTTAAATAATTAAATATTTGATTAAAATATTAAAAATCTGATTAGGAGTATTTAAAAATTAAAATTAATAGAATTATATTATTTTTCAAAAGTATGAACAACAAATTACTTTTTTATCATGTAAATTTTTATATTTAATATGAAAACACGGTATTATAATATATAAGTTTAAAGTATCAAGTTAAAAAAATATTACAAATATTAAATATTTAATAAAAACTATCAAGTATTTGACCAAAAATATCAAGAATTGAATGAAAATAAATAGTGACTAATGATAAGCTTATTATAAACCATGTTCATATAAAAACTACTCTATCAAAAAGCCTTGCAAAGTGCGCTCGAGATTTCTTATGTTGGTTGCCAATTGAAAGAGCCATCAAAGGGGTTTGAAGTTTCTTTAGTTTGAGTGTAGGGTTGTCTATTTTGAGATGATTTTTGGGTTTAAGACATTTTTGGTAATTTTGTGATTTATTTGGAAGTTTGAGGTCTTTCTAGGGAAAATTTGAACACATATGTTTGTGTCCAAGGTGGATTCCTTTGAAGCTTTATTAAAATAAAAAAATTGATTAAAATAAACAAAGAAACACGAACTAACAACTTTTTGTGAGGGTATTACTATTACTTTATGCCTTCTTAAACTCACTTGTGAGCTCCAATTTATGGCATACAAAAGTTTAAAACCTTAATGTCCTTGAGGATTTTTGCAGAACTTTGTGGACGTTTCAAATCTTCCTTCTACCGTCAATTGTTACCATTCTATTTTTGGTTAGTATAATGTGACTTGGATCTATGACTAACAAACAAAATAAATACGTGTAATTGAGAGTGATGCTATGATAGATAATTGTAATTAAGGCTGAATTATTTAATTAGCGGGTTGATGACCTTTTTATTATACATACAAGCATGGCTGCTCTTGTTATATTTAATGTGGTCCTAAATGTGGTCATGTGTCTAATTACTTGTCATCTTATCTCTTAAGACTAGGAGACCAATTGTTTAGTGATTAAGGGGAGAGATGACTCAACAGTTTTACTGACATGTAGGATGAGGTGACTTATGTGGAACAACTTCTTGATTGATGTGGATGTTCCTCATAGGTGGATGACCACCTAGGATGTGCTTGACAAACACACTTGGATCTCTTCGAAAAAAATTAAAATTGACCTCCGACATGGGGTGGACAAACACACTTGGATCTCTTCATTGTTGACCGATCTTTATTGACTCGGAACTGTAATCGTCCGATTCGTTGGTCGCTCCTATAATTGAACTAGACTATGAACTTAAAATATTTCTCAAAGAAAAATGGACATAACAAATTTTACCTCAATTAACCTCCTTTCAATTACTCCCCTGTTCCATTCTTTTCAAAAAGAAAAAAAAAATTATTTCCTATTTCATAATACTTTTCACATTTTTTTCATCCATAATATTTTTCACTCTTATAATGAAAATCTTTCATAAACTCCACTCTCACAATATCTTTAATTTTACACAAAATGTCATTATTTTTGGATTCACATATATACATAATTCAACTCATTTTTTTTTAATTTTATACTTAAAGGTTTACAAAATTAACCCTACTAATTTTTTAATTTTTTTAATTTGTGTGTTATTTCTCATATGAAAAGATTTTATTTGAAGGAGAGATAAGTATTTAGGATTTAAGAATCTATTAAAGCAAGGTTATTTTTTGGGTTAGTATCTTCATTGGCAGAGCTCATACTTTTTCCATAACATAATCAATAGAAACTAAAATATTTTTATATTTCGTAGTAATCAAGTATGATATGTACAGAAAATTGAAATCTTGACGCCTAAAATGAAAAGCAGAAGAATTTTCAAACCCGCTTGCAATCGAATTTAATTTATAACGTAATCCATTAATGTTCGCATTTATGAATTTAATTACATATTTATATGGTAAATATAGTTATTTTGACAAGTTGGCCCATTAGCTCAGCTGGTTAGAGCGTCGTGCTAATAACGCGAAGGTCGCAGGTTCGAGACCTGCATGGGCCAATTTATTTTTTACGCCTTTTTTTTACTTTTTTGCCCTTTTCGAAACATACCAATAGAGACTATTTTACTTTTTTACGCCTTTTTTTTACTTTTTTGCCCTTTTCGAAACATACCAATAGAGACTATTTTACTTTTTTGCCCTTTGCTTTATCAGCGAATAGCAAACTATACCCCCAGTGAGGGCCTTTTCCATTTTAGCCCTCTATTTTTCCGTAAATTACGAAGTTGCTCAGGTGTCAAATTGATGTTCCCAATTCACTTCCCCACTCGCTTTCTCAGTCCGACTCTGGTCTTCCCTTGTGTTTCTCAGACCACAGTCCTCCAGAGATCTTAATTTAATACGATTAATTTCCTCTGTTATCCTAATTATGGCCATATTAAAATCGATAACCATTTATTTATGGTTAATCTCGATACTGATGTTTGCCCCCAATCTATCAGACGCTAATGATGGTGCTCGAAATCAAATCCCCGGACCAAAATTAGCCGGCAGCAAGACGGTAAAGAAGGGAAATCGCAACTGCGGGGAAATGAGGTCCAGATCTGAATGCAGTCGGAATCCGAAGTGCCGATGGTGCCGGAGCGATGCTTTAGATGATATGTGTTTCTCTAAATCTGAAGCTTGGCGATTGCCGTCCCAGGTTTTCACTTGTAAATTTGATTAAATAGATCCATGATTAGAGACGATTTTGTATTGTATGTAATCTGGGTTGTATCAGATGGAATATATGCAATTGATGTTGCTGAATTTCACGTAATGGTAATTGTTTAAGTTTTAATGGGTTTGTGTGGTTTTCAAGGTTAATTAACTTGTACCCGTCAAAAAAGGTTAATTAACTCGTAATGTTTTGGTTATTTGCTTTAATTATGATTAATATTGTTTTTTTTTTCCTACCTTAAACGAGTATAATTTTACATTCTTGATCCTTATTTGAATTGTTGAGCATGGAATTGAAGACTGTTTGGGTTTTTTTTTTTTTTTGAATGCAAGACTTGTGTTTGGGCTAAGCAGCAATTTTAAACATTATCAGACTTGATTATTAGATTAGTAGATGTAGTATTACAGAATAAATGTTATACGTAGAAATTCAGATGGTTAGTATGTGGGTGGTTAATGGTGGCCACTAAATCGTGTTTTGAATTTAGAGTCGCGTTCATATTTATTTTCTTGTTTAAATCGAAAAGTAAAAAGGAAATCAACAGAAAATGTCTTTACATCTTATGATCGGATTCTCCTTTTAATAAATCATTATGGGTTCGATTTAGATCGTGAACTCGGCTCAATGTTCATTGAGACGAGATCAAACTTGAATTACTAGTTTACCCTTATGGCCCGTTTGCTAGGGTGAGAAATACAAGGAAGGAATTGAACTAGTGTAACTGACTCAAAAGTCATGTTTCTTGCACATCTTAGCTTTCCTCTTACAACAATTCTAGGGTCGGCCACAAAAATACCTGAAACCTGTCCCCAAGTAGGACCAAAATGCCTTGAAAATAATTATAAAGTAGGTCTTGTGTGAGACCGTTTAACAGTGAAACAAAATATAATTTGAAAATAACTTTTCAGCTTCACCAAATTCAGCCACACGTAACTAATACCCAAAAAGACGTGTCAACAAATTCTAGAGAGTTTTCCCATAGTCTTGGGAGGTTCTCCGGTTCATGCTTTCAAATGGTTTGAAACTACTAAAATGTCAACAAATGAACAAGAGACACTTCAACATAAGATAGAACTCATGCAACTTCAAAGAACCACAGCAGGACTCATAACAAACAACTGAACGCTTCCAATTTAATTCACCTCCATATACCTAAAACCAAAGAATGGCTGAGATCAAAACGGAATTGATGAAAATTTCCGAGATCAACAGAGAATTGATTGATTTCCCCTAGATCAAAGAATCTTGATCGATATTTTGGGGGATCAAAAGAGACTTGATCGTTATTTTCCGATGTCAAGATAGACTTGATATATATTTAAATTCGGTTCATCCCCAAACATGAAGCTTACAGGGGCGGAAACAGAATGTTATTTGCTGTTAAATTTGGTCGTAAAATAGATTACTGAAGTGTATTGCTCTATTTTAGTCTGAGACAGCTGTGGGTGATGCAGAAATCTGTCATTCAAATAGGATTTTGGGTTTAAATTGATAAATGATATTATTAAAACATATGAAACTCCTAACCCTACAATTAATCAAACTTAATGGGAATTAACATTCAAACACTGATCAAAATCTGACTTTCATCAAAATAAATATCAGAAACACTATTAATGTGAGAAGTAGAAACAAGAACATGTATACGAGACTTATGTAAATTAACAGTCGAAATATATAATGAGTATGACATGGTACAGATGAAACTAAATGTAAAAGGAAAGGACCTAACATTAAATTGAAACAAATGAAAAAAAAAAATTCAAGTTAAAATGAGATCATCAACATCCACTTGGGACTAGCTCTCCCTTTTCATCGTCTGAACACCAGCATATCGATTTAGTGGAAAGCCGTTGAGTAGGTATAGGCATTATCCAAGTGACACCATAATGCACTCTGGTCAGACCAATTGAACTGTGGTATGAGTGGTTCCCCTCGAAAGTATGATATCTTTGAGTTTTCAAAGAGTAAAAAAGAAGGTTATCATGAGAGTCATATATGGGAAGACAAATAGTGTTAGCCATGCTTTTGGGCTTAGCAACGTCCCCAAACGACGACGCAAGACTCAAATACAACATCTTGTCCCCCAAGTCTCTCACCCTCTCCCACTTCATCTCCGCCTCTGACAGCCTGAAAACATTCATTGTTTCCCTCTCGTGTATTATAAACACACCATACAACGCATCATCTTTATCTCCGTTGATCTTTACCAAGAACTGCTGTCTAATCTTGGTTCGAAGCTTCCGGAATCTAAGGCATTTGGGATACACATTCCATGCACCACTTTCAATATCCAATGTTGCAATGTCCCCTCTAATGCCCACAAAGTATACTAATCCACGATGCGAAACAGGGGCAGAATTGGACACTCTAAATTCATACTCACTCTTGCATGTCATACTCTTCCATCCACCCTTGTCCCCGTACTTGAGTACATCAATTTTCGTCTCGTCTCGATCTCCCCATACCGGTGTTATCACCCCGATAATAAAGCAATCCGAGGAAGTTGGGGGATGAAAGAAATGGATGAGGGTGTGCAATTCTTTACTGGTCCAGTATATGTCAGCTATAGGCTCAGTCTTCCCATTAAACGGATTGAAGAAAGAAAGAGAGCTATCTGTGCATCCTCCACACATGAGTAGCCATCCGTACTTGGAGCAGAGTATATCTGCATCCTCATCTAATTGATCATCAGGAAAGCTCCTGTAGAAGAAACTTTTGTACTGAAAAAATCCCCATAAACGCTTACTTCTGTGATAATATATGAGGCAAGGAGTATTGGGATACTGTGAAGCTGCAGCCGCGGCATTCCAAGATCGACATACCAATCTAAAATTGTATCTGCTTTGATCGAATAATTTTGATAATATCAAATCAAGGAGCTCTTCTGGAAGATCTGCCCACTCTGCCATTACTATTAATTAATTACTCTGTTCAAATAAAAAAAACCTTGTTAAAATTTCACTTCTATTTCAATGGATAGGGCGCAATCAATATCCCCAATTAACAGAAGTGATAATTTAATAGGAGGGAGCAAGCAAGCAAAATAATTTGACAAAACCCCAATTAACATGCTAATTAATTAATTAACCGTGAGCGCAATCAATATATACTGAATCTTCATAACAATTTATTCAGATATTACAAATTAAATATTTAAGCAACGTCAATTCAAGGTACAGGTTTATATATGAAATTGAAATGTAAGAAAATCAAAGATATAGGTATATAAATTGAAGCTGCGGCGCATACCTTTAATTGATCAAAAAGTTATATACTTGTCGAGAGGATGAGCATCAATTTGCAGATTAGAGAGAATTTTAGATTAATGTATACATGTTCTTAGTCTCTATTTATATTGGATTTCAATTTTTCAATGAATCGTATCTTTCAATAAATTCAGTTCCTTAAGATTACTTGATTTATCCAAATATAGATTTATATACGTGTTAGATTAATTAATGAACGTGTTTTTTACCAGAAATAAAAGAGATATGGAAAGATATGTTGATATCTTTTGATTTTTTTTTTTTTTTTTAAATAGATATTATAAGAATGGTTTTTTGAATAGATTTATTTTATTTATTTTAGTTTTTTGAGATTTTTGAATAGATTTATTAGGAAGTGGATTTATATGAAAGATACGATTTTTTTTAACGGATATATGAAAGATACGACTGACATCCAATGAAGTTTCTTATAAATAAATATAAAGATAGACGAAAAACATGTACGTATTTTACAAACCTTTATTCATCTAAACTTCTCTCTTTTTTCGAAAAAAAACCTTCCCTCTAGCTTCTTTTTGATCAATTAAAGGTATTTGCCTTCAATTATATGCATATACAAATATATATTTCTTACGCTTAATCTGATTATGAGTTTACTTTTTCTCTAAAAATTAGCATGTTAATTCGGGTTATCTTCATATCAATTTGGTACTGTAAAAATCAAAGCCCATTTTATTTTATTTTATTCACTTTTTGTATGTTCTATGTTTTAAATAGATATTATAAACCAAGTAACAGGTTTAATTTTGTTTCTAATTTTATATTACAGTATATTGAATTGCTCGTATTCAATTTTCTCATTTAAATCGTATAGGGAATAATTTTTTTCAAAGACTCTAACTAGGGCTTAGATTGGTGCTGACAATTTAAAAATAATAATTTTTCGAATTGAGGCTAAATCAGCACAAATTAACCCAAATTGAGTTAATTGGCCCTATTTGGTTTGAAATTTGGGTGAATTTACTTGATTTTGGTTTGATTTGGGTTGATTGAGATGATACGAGGATTTTAAAAAGTTATTGCTCTCATAAATTGTCAGTATTTATACCATCTTCATTTTGAATTAGTTAATGGTCCGTTTGCTGAAAAAATTATTCTCAAGCTCTGTTCCTTGGTTTTGGTGTTACTTAAACTTTTGTTTGATGGATGTATCATTTATGGGATGTGTTTTTTGGTTAAATATTTAATTTGATTCTATAAACAAGTTTCATAGTATGAAAATTGTATTTGACCTATTTCCCTACCCATTAAACTTGACCCTAAACCTGCACAAAATTAGAATCAAAACAAGCAAAACAAGTTTCATACTATGAAACTTCTTCACGCAAGAGTTTGTCTTAATGAGTTTGAATATGTTGTTATGCAGTCCTTAAATGGAAAGGAAAGGAAACAGAGAGAGACAGCCTCCTCCATCTCTTTTGATAGAGTACGGCGTGTTAAATGATCGTAAGCATTATTTATATAATGTATTGGAGAATCGATGGGATAAGGCAAGAATTCCTATATTGTCTGATCAGATTGTAGTTTCTTGTAATTATGGATGGCTTGTTTTGTTGAATCTGATTACAAGAACATGTAGCCTTTGGAATCCAGAATCTACCGAGATAATCCGACTCCCAGAATGGCCTAAACCACATTTCTACAGCAAATGTGTGTTATCGAGACCGCCCACTGAACCTGGTTGTCATGTCTTGTTCTTGTTTGTTAACTCTGCTAAGAGTGAGCAAGTTTTTTGCCAAATTGGTGATGATGAGTTTGTGGTGATGTCTACACAAGACAAAGACGACATGGGGTTCGTCGAGGCATTGATATCCTTTCGCGGGGGCATTTACGCCTTAAACATTAATGTTCATGGCTTCCGATTAATCAAGGTTTGTTTTGTGGGCAGAAGTTTAGAGTTTAGGCCATTACTAAAGTCAGGACATCCTTGGCATTTTTCTCTATCATTGCAAGCTTGGTCGACCCTTGAAAGCTACTCCTTGGTTAATGTTGATGATCATGAAATTTGGTTGGTTTACAATATGAGTCCAGCCTATTACTTAGACCAGTTTTTTGATTTCAAAATATTTCGAATTGATATTAACGAACTCGAGTGCGTTGAGTTACTGGATATAGGTGAACGAGCAATTTTCGTGTCACGTGTTGGTGATGCATTTTGCTGTTCTTCTTCCACTGGGATGAAGCCTAATTCCATATACTACTACGATACAGGAAGGAATGCGTACATATACAGTTTGGATAAAAGGGGCACACTTAGCTTGCCTCCATGTCTTGCTGCTCATCGTATATTTTCACAGGCCTCTTGGATTGAACATAGTTTGATTAAATTTTTTTAATGATTTACTATTATCTTTTGTTATGGATAACATTAACAATTGTTCAATTAGTTTAGCTAATTATAATTTGCTTATTTCCTGTTAATATAATTTGTTTGTGTCACAAACTCAAAATTTTAATTTTGTTCAATTGAAATTTGGAGTTCCCTTTTTTTTGTTTGACTTCTTCCTTGGGTGTCATTATGAGTTGGTTGTCTCCTCTTTATGGTGATAGAGAATCTTTGGTATTAATAAACTAATAAAGTTGTATACAATGTTATTGTACTAATAATTAACTTAATATGGTTGCGTAAAATATTATGATATTAATCTATAAAAATAATGATATTATTAAATGAATATAAGGATGCTAATAAGTTTCACTCGAACACTAACTCTTAATATTGGGATTTAATACTGTTCCTTTTTCGGTTGTTGGTTTGATTTTTGATTTTTTATATTAATAAGTTTCACTCGAACACTAACTCTTAATATTGGGATTTAATACTGTTCCTTTTTCGGTTGTTGGTTTGATCTTTGATTTTCTTAGAAAATGACGAATTCATAAATTGTTTTTTGATTCCTTTGATTTTGATTTCCGAATGTATTTTCTTGATTTTGGTGACACACGTGATATCATTTCCTTTATTTCTTTCACTTTAATTTTTGGTCAAAAGATAAATTGGATTGAATACAAATCTACCTGAAGCCACTAAAAAAAACCACATTATATTATCTATATCACTATTTAGATGATTGACATGTATAATATAAAAAAAATCAATGACTCGTAATTATCATGATGACACTGAACACATGTTAAAAATTCAAAAATATAATGTGAAACATGAAAAATAAAACAAAAGAATTAAACTGCTCAAAACAAACGGGCACCCCCTTTCATCATGCCAAGATAATTTATATATTTATTTATAAAGCTAAACCTAAGAAAGTTTGTGGCAAAACTACGTTCTTCTATTTCAAAATTCCTCTCTTCCCATTCATTTAAATTTTAGATATTGATCTCAACCATTTATTTATAACTTCTAATCTCAACAATTCATCCTCCTCTCCCTTTTCATCGTCTGAACACCAGCATATCGATTTAGTCAGAAGGTGTTGGCATTATCCAAGTGACACCATAACGCGCTCTGGTCAGACCAATTGAACTGTGGTATGAGTGGTTCCCCTCGAAAGTATGATATCTTTGAGTTTTCAAAGAGTAAAAAAGAAGGTTATCATGAGAGTCATACATGGGAAGACAGATAGTGTTAGCCATGCTTTTGGGCTTAGCAACGTCCCCAAACGACGACGTAAGACTCAAATACAACATCTTGTCCCCCAAGTCTTTCACCCTCTCCCACTTCATCTCCGCCTCTGACAGCCTTAAAACACACCATACAACGCATCATCTTCATCTCCCTTGATCTTTACCAAGAACTGCTGTCTAATCTTGCTTCGAAGCTTCCGGAATCCAAGGCATTTGGGATACACATTCCATGCACTAGTTTCAATATCCAATGTTGCAATGTCCCCTCTAATGCCCACAAAGTATACTAATCCACGATGCAAAACAGGGGCAGAATTGGACACTCTAAATTCATGCTCACTCCTGCATGTCATACCCCCCTTCCATCCATCCTTGTCCCCGTATTCGAGTACATCTACTTTCATCTCGTTGCCATCTCCCCATATCGGTGGGGGATGAAAGAAATGGACGAGGGTGTATAAATCTTTACTGGTCCAGTATATGTCAGTTATATGCTCAGTCTTTCCATTAAAACACCTTGTTAAAATTTCACTTCTATTTCAATGGATAGGGCGCAATCAATATCCTCAATTAACAGATGTGATAATTAATAGGAACAAGCAAGCAAAATAATATGACATAACCCCAATTAACAAGCTAATAACAATTTATTAAGATATTACAAATTAAATATTTAAGCAACGTCAATTCAAGGTATATAAAATTGAAACGTAAGAAAATCAAAGATATAGGTATATAAATTGAAGGTGTGGCGCATACCTTTAATTGATCAAGAAGTTATATACTTGTCGAGATCTGTTGATAAAAAGGATAGGTTGTGGGGAGGATGAGCATCAATTTGCAGGTTAGAGAGAGTTTTAGATTAATGTGCCCATGTTCTTAGTCTAAATTTATAGGAAACTATTGGGTTTTAAATTTACAATGAGATCTTTCATATAAATTCAGTTCCTTAAGATTAGTTGATTTATTCAAATATAGATTTATGTGTTAGATTAATTAATGCACGTGTTTTTTACCAGAAAGAAAAGAGATATGGAAAGATATGTTGGTAAATTCATATCTTTTGATTTTTTTAAATAAATATTATAAGAACGGTTTTTTAAATAGATTTATTAGGAAATACATAAGATTTAGCAAAACAAAGACGATATGGGGTTCGTTGAGGCATTGACATCCTTTCGTGGGGCATTTACGCCTTTGTTTATGGCATGACCAGATTAATCAAGATTTGTTTTGTGGGCAGAAATTTAGAGTTGAGGCCAATACTAAAGTCAGGACATCCTTGGTGTTTTGATAAATTGACAAAATATGTAAACATAGTGGACTAAATTGATAAATAGATAATTAGAGGACCATTTCAATAAAGTTGAAAAGTTAGAGGACGAAAATAATCTAAATCCCTCCTTATTTCCACTTATTGCAACAGCGACTACATCTCGAGAGGCTTGGCTAATTCTCTCGAACATATATGGGAAACCCTCTTGAGGATTTTGTCGGCATTATGGCCCTCAAGAGTAAACTTCATAATCTCAACAAGGGTTCAAAATCTGTAACAAATTTTGTGATGGAGATTAAAAGCACCGTAGATGAACTTGCATTCCTTGGAACAGCTTAGATGAGTCGTTTAGAGAACTCTCCAACGCAATTCAGGCGCGAGATTCATCAATTTCATTTGATGAATTACATGAAAAATTACTCAGTACGGAGGCCCAAATTGCGTCCCGTCCTCATACTTCCGCATCACAGCCAACCACTGCTCTTATTGCCGGATGGAATGCACAGCATGGCTCGTATAATCAGAATGCGCGTCAGTCTGGC